>OX090900.1:14364152-16764152 GCA_944319695.1 Tiphia femorata | reverse complement strand
CCAGAAAACTCATCGGTGGCTCACGTTCCTCTTTCCATCGCGCGCTAATTTCCTTTCTTCCGACATCTCCAAAACCAGAAGTTCGTCTCCTCCACTTTTTCACCTATACGTTCCAGATTCGAAGGAAGAACTGCTCGCACATCGTTAATCTCAATGGCTGAAATCTTCACGTGGGGTCAATTATTCGTGGACCAGTCCCTTCTCGCACACTCCAGTTTCTTATCCCTCGATCTCTGTATCTAGGACGAAGACACGGGCCGTCAACCGAAGGAGAATCATCGCGTCGTCCCGATCGTCGTCGTTGACTCCGCGCACCGGAGTGCAGTACGTGCGATCGATCGTCCAGAACATTTTTCTCGAATGAGAGACCGGTTCTCTAAACGGTTCGCCAACCAGTTTTACCCTGCGCAAATATGCTACGGTCGAACGGTGGATAAAGGGGAGGAAGGAGTGGTTGGTGATGAAGAGAACGAAGGGACCAAGCGTGGGTCTCGTTGCCTTGATATTATTTTCAAATAGGCGTCACACCGCGATCGAACGTTCCAATTAACAAGCGCGACTTTCGTCGTTCGCGTCTCGACAGAAACAACAAGAACTTTATGTAGGGTGCGTAAGATACCATTCACGCGTGCGTCACATTCCGTCTGACCTCCTTATCCAAGTGGCATGAAAATCGTGGCAACAATCTTAGAACGAAATTAGGCGGTCGATTTTCCACGCGACAGAGTAATTCGCTCTTTCGTATCATTTGCACCTTTTATAATCGTGCCTCCTTCGCTCACTCTCGAAGTAATCATCGAATTACTAGAATCGCAGGACACGCCCACGAAAGTGCCAGTAATTCGGTCCGCTTTACTTCCGCTCGAACAATTTGCCACTAGTAGGGAAGAGGGAGGGTTCTTGGCCGAATAAATAAGTGCTCTTTTTTTTTCCTCCCTCTTCGTCTCACTCTTCCTTCTCCTCTTCTGAGAAAGTAGGGGCTATTGTATAATATCCTCCCAGGGTGTGTACACGTCACTCGGCGGTCTTTGTTCCCTGGCGAGGCTCTCGAGAGAAGTGAAGCACTTGGCGTTGACGCTACCGATTTGTCTCGAGTCGCTACCGCATTATAAAATATTCCCGCGGTATCCAGAAGGTTGGAGTACTTTTAATTACGCGCCCGCGCGCTCCGTCCTTCGCGGTGGTCCCGCGTTGGGTTGAGTTGGGACGCGCCAAGGGCGAGAGGAAGGCGACTAGGGTGAAAAAGTAGAGAGAGAGAAGAGTAGGAGGGGAAAAAAATACGCGGCCATAAAGCATTCGCGCAATAAAACTGCCTGCAACAACGGGCCGGCGAGGCGGCGTGCATATTTTAAGAAATTAATTTGTCGAAGGACAAATTACCTCGTTCTTCTGGAATACGGCATTCTGTCGTCCCTTGCGTGCCTGTGTGTTAAGGGAGGAATGCTCCAGGGGTGGAGGGTAACTCGAAGTGGGAGAGAAGCAGACAGGAGAGAAATTGCGAGCGAAGAAGTGAGCGAGAGCGCGAATTCAACCTTGCACCTAATTTTTTTTTCCTTTCACTTCTTACCTTCTCTCCGCTCTTCTTCTCTCCGCAATTCGAAAGGGTGAAGCAGAACTGTGGTAGGAGAAAGGGACAAGAAAACACAATCCGTCTCATCGCCCCTTCGCCTCGGTGTACCATGAACGGAGAAGCCGCGAAGGAGAGCGAGAGAAGGTGAAAACGCGAGAACGCGCGAGTTGGAAACTCTGTTTCGGCTAATTTACGCGATCGTAAATCTTTCGGCGCCGCGTCTCGTCGCGGTGAGGGAGGGGTGAACGAGGGAGGGAAGAGTCCAGAGCGCGACGGCTTAGATGTCGAGAAAATAAATCTTGCGAATGTTTTCTTTTTTATTCTTTTGCGCCTTCTTTTATTATTCCGTGCGATGTGACCGATCGATATCTACGGTGGAGAGAGGAAAGAAAAACAGAATAAAGAAAAAGCTACCACGAAGCTTTGATGACAAAAACGTAATAAGTAGTCTTCCAGGTGTTGCAATTCTGGCGATCTATCCTCGTTCGAGCGAATCGAATCGACGAAATTTACATTCGGAGAACCGAGGAGAAGGGAACTGAAGAGTCCGACGATGCGAAGAGAGGCAAAAAGAAGGGGAAGGGAAAATTCTAGGTCCCCATTCGCATCGGGCGTGTATAATCTCTCCTCTCTCGTGCGGACTCGCCACGCGGAAAGAGACGAAGAACGCATTATTTATGCCTCTTCGCTTTTACGGATGCGAAGGACAAGAGCGGAGGGAGAGAAGAGAAGAAGGGAAGTTCGTGGAGAAAATTCCTCCCCTTGTCACGCGCGCGCGCGCGCGCACGATTTTTGCCGATGGGACTTTCGGTGCCAAGCGAGTCGAAATGGAGGAGAGGAAGGCGAATGGGATAAGGAGGAGAAGGAGCGAGGGAAGAAGAGAATCGAAGAGGGTGAAGAGCAAGCCTGAGAGAACCGGAGTGAAGGAAAGTGGAAGGGCGCGATTTCACTGGCTCCCTCGTTCGGGGGTGGTGTCTAATCGGCGAAGTCTTTTCGCTCGACTGAAAGCCTCACCGAAGGCTGCTCCGCATTTCCACGGAAATGCCGGCGCCCGCGTCGTCTCTTCCAGGGAGGGAAATTCTAGCGGAAATTCGCGATAAAGATGCGGCGCCTTCCCTTCTTCACCCTCTCCCCACCCTCGTGGCCCGTTCGCGCGACGCTGATCTTCACCGAGAATCTCTCTGGCAACGATCTTCGTCGGAGCTTGATTCTTTCTCTCCCCTTTACTCACCCTTCTTAAACTCACTGCCCTCGACAACGACCAAGGGAGGACTCGATACTCTCGAGTACCGCGCTTTATCGTTTCGTCGATTATTTAAAGATAAGATATCGAGGAAGGATAAAAGTATTCGGTGTACGGAAGACGGTCTGGGTAGTGCGTATCTTTTATCGTTCGCGCGATTCACCGAGGCGAGAGCGAATGTTTTATGGATAATCGTGAGAAGCGGTCAGAATGCGTGTTGCAATTGAAGTCAGAAATGCCGGCGCCCGCGTCGTCTCTCGCAGAGAGAGAAATTCTAGCGGAAATTCGCGATAAAGATGCGACGCCTTCCCTTCTGCACCCTCTCACCATCCTCGTGGCCCGTTCGCGCGACGCTGATCTTCACCGAGAATCTCTCTGGCAACGATCTTCGTCGGAGCTTGATTCTTTCTCTCCCCTTTACTCACCCTTCTTAAACTCACTGCCCTCGACAACGACCAAGGGAGGACTCGATACTCTCGAGTACCGCGCTTTATCGTTTCGTCGATTATTTAAAGATAAGATATCGAGGAAGGATAAAAGTATTCGGTGTACGGAAGACGGTCTGGGTAGTGCGTATCTTTTATCGTTCGCGCGATTCACCGAGGCGAGAGCGAATGTTTTATGGATAATCGTGAGAAGCGGTCAGAATGCGTGTTGCAATTGAAGTCAGAAATGCCGGCGCCCGCGTCGTCTCTCGCAGAGAGAGAAATTCTAGCGGAAATTCGCGATAAAGATGCGACGCCTTCCCTTCTGCACCCTCTCACCATCCTCGTGGCCCGTTCGCGCGACGCTGATCTTCACCGAGAATCTCTTTGGTAACGATCTTCGTCGGAGCTTGATTCTTTCTCTCCCCTTCTCTCACCCTTCTCGAACTCACTGTCCTCGAGAACGACCAAGGGAGGACTCGATACTCTCGAGTACCGCGCTTTATCGTTTTGTCGATTATTTAAAGATAAGATATCGAGGAAGGATAAAAGTATTCGGTGTACGGAAGACGGTCTGGGTAGTGCGTATCTTTTATCGTTCGCGCGATTCACCGAGGCGAGAGCGAATGTTTTATGGATAATCGTGAGAAGCAGTCAGAATGCGTGTTGCAATTGAAGTCAGAAATGCCGGCGCCCGCGTCGTGTCTCGCAGAGAGGGAAGTTCTAGCGGAAATTCGTGATAAAGATGCGACGACGCCTTCCCTTCTTCACCCTCTCACCATCCTCGTGGCCCGTTCGCGCGACGTTGATCTTCACCGAGAATCTCTCTGGCAACGATCTTCGTCGGAGCTTGATTCTTTCTCTCCCCTTCTCTCACCCTTCTCGAACTCACTGTCCTCGAGAACGACCAAGGGAGGACTCGATACTCTCGAGTACCGCGCTTTATCGTTTTGTCGATTATTTAAAGATAAGATATCGAGGAAGGATAAAAGTATTCGGTGTACGGAAGACGGTCTGGGTAGTGCGTATCTTTTATCGTTCGCGCGATTCACCGAGCCGAGAGCGAATGTTTTATGGATAATCGTGAGAAGCAGTCAGAATGCGTGTTGCAATTGAAGTCAGAAATGCCGGCGCCCGCGTCGTCTCTCGCAGAGAGAGAAATTCTAGCGGAAATTCGCGATAAAGATGCGACGACGCCTTCCCTTCTTCACCCTCTCACCATCCTCGTGACCCGTTCGCGCGACGCTGATGTTCACCGAGAATCTCTCTGGCAACGATCTTCGTCGGAGCTTGATTCTTTCTCTCCCCTTCTCTCACCCTTCTCGAACTCACTGTCCTCGAGAACGACCAAGGGAGGACTCGATATTCTCGAGTACCGCGCTTTATCGTTTCGTCGATTATTTAAAGATAAGATATCGAGGAAGGATAAAAGTATTCGGTGTACGGAAGACAGTCTGGGTAGTGCGTATCTTTTATCGTTCGCGCGATTCACCGAGGCGAGAGCGAATGTTTTGTGGATAATGGCGAGAAGCGTGGAGAATGCGTGTTGCAATTGAAGTCGGGAATCGGTAATAGAAGGGTGGCTGGATGCATCGTGCGTGTATCCGGTGGTCTCTTGATATTCCGGCGAGCAACCCCAGAGAAGATTCTCTTGGTTGTGAGAAAGACGCGTACGCGGTGGAACGTTTCTCCCTTTGGAGGGTGGCGCGCAAAGGAAGAGGGAGAAATATAACTCGTGGCGCTCGTGTGGACGCAGCCATGCGAAATCGCCAACGACGTCGAGCTACAGCAGTACCACGAGGTTGGGTTTGATAGAAAAACGAGGAGAGGTGCTGGGTGAAACTTGGGATGAGCGAGTACCGAGGAGACGAGGAAATAAGGGGGTGCAGAGAGAAAAGGGGGAGGGTATCGGCGTGGTTGGAGTGAAGGGGTCGGGGTGAGGACGATGCGGAGGTAGAAGCAAGGAAGCCAGTACGCGCGAGTCGTTCGACACGGAGGAGGTACACAATGGGATTCATTGTGCCCGACGAGACGAGACAAGACAGTTTTGCGATAGCACCGAAGCCGCGGAACAGGCGACATTGGAAATGCGACGGGGAGTGGGTGAATGAGAAAGGGAAGAGGAGTTGGAAAGGAGAAGAGGAAGAGGCGAGAAGAGCGTGGAATATAAGACGCAGCTAGAGTTTGCAAGAGAAATTTTATTATTTTCATTAACGAAATGCTGTTTTGAATAACAAATTGTAGATTTTTTGTTAACTCTCGCGTGGAATATTAGTAGCTTTTTTTCTGTGTGTGTGTGTGTGGTTTTTTTTGTTATCTGTTCACGGGTGGTTGGCACGATGCTGGAACGTTCGAGAAATTTCGATGTTGGTCTTCTAGAGTTGAGTCGCCACGTGAGTAACATTTGGAGGTCGTGATCGTTTTAGCGAATTTGCGGCAGTTTTCGTGTAATTTCTTTCTCCTCTGGATTAGACTTTAACTACTAAGTGCAGTATTTACATAATTGCCTAAGTACTCAAAACTTACTTTCAATAATTACTATAACTAATAACTTACGTATAATTAATTTGCTATGAATATCTTCGATCTACTAGATGAATCAGTGCTTTAAGCTTTTATTTGTTTAGTACTAATTTCTCAAAGTTTCAACGTTGACTTGGAGGTTCTCTCCCCTACTCCACCGAAGCATTCCTTCTCCTTTTTGTCCCTCGTCAGTTTTCCCCCCTCACTCTTTGTTATTTTTCCGTGTCCATTATTATGGACGAGCGATCGTGTAATCTGGCTCGAAACATTGTACCTTTTTCTTCGAATCTCGCGTGTTTGCTGCTCGCGATGACGGGGAACAATCGACCGCCATTCCCACACCCTTCGGCCGCGTGCTTTCTCTCCCCTCGCCGCTTCTCCGCTTCCAATTAACGAAAGAATATAATTGCGTTTCCTTTACTTTTTTCCCTTCTTTCTCCTCGTCGACCAATTAACGACGTCTCCCGCTTCCCGCTCAAACCTTCCATCCGTCGCCTACTCTCCGCGCGTACGAACATTTTTCACGATTTTCAATTGAAAAGCGCGCGGGGACCTCTTTTATGCGGCAATTAGCATTTTTTCTCGTTCCCTTTTACTTCCCGCCGCTTCGTCAACACCGTCCTCGTCGTCGGCGTTTCCCTCTGTGTCGTTGCGCCTCGACGCCACTAGGGCTCTCCGAAAGAGGAAGACTTCACGGGCCACTCGAATTAAGTAACGACTAAAGAGTGCTTCTTCCAGTCGACTCTAATTCGGGGGAACGATCGGTGGCCCTCATTTTTTCGCCCATAAATTTATCCGCTTCCTTCTTCTCTCGATGCCCTCTCCTCGCTAGTCGTCACCGAGGAGCGAGAATTTTACGAACCCACTCTATCTGTCTTTCACACTTTAAATCATTCGTCCTCGTGTTTTTCGAAGGATCTTCGACGATCCGAGAAAAAAAAAATTTAGACAAAAGTTGACCGCTTGATCCTACGAAACGTAAAAATAGAAATGGTGAAAAATGTATTTTTCCATGGAAAATCAGAATCATTTTAATCAGGATGATGAATAAGGACCGTCGTAATTATTTGATCATAAGAAATTTAATTGTTAGGCTGACGACTGCTTGGGCGGACAACAATCGGTATTATCTCCTGACAGCACCATGCACGCATCCACAACCAAATCGACTTTTGTATAAAATCTTTTTCCTTAGACTAATGACAGTTCTTTACAAAATACCAATCACCAATAACTCGAATACCGAGTATATACCGTTACCAAAACGTAGCCGCATAGAATCGCCCTCCATTTTCACAGACAAAAAAATCCAATTCCTTTCCGTGCAATCCGACGTTCTAAGATGAAGGTACGACTGCCGGTGACCTCAGCTCTAATCAAGCGGTTAACAATGAGAACGCGCATCTCGCACTTAAGAGCATCACGCGCTCGCGTAAATCACGCTCCATCTTCGGACAATAGCACTAAGAATGCGAGGAATTCCGCGAGCGTCTAGGGCGCCTTCTAACCCGAGAGAATTCATCTCGTGAACCATCTCGCCGCCTTCTCATCCTCCCGTTTCTAAGAAGGAACATTACGATACCTCGAAGATTCCCGGGATCGGAGCTGAACGGTTCCCCGTCGGATGGCAGTCTAGACGGACAATAACGAGGCCGGCGAGGCGTCGGTGGTGGAAGCTGTGAGAGAGGAAGGGGGCAGCTTCGTGGAATGGAAAGAAAGTGCTCTCGTTAACGTGGAAAACAAGGAGCAGCGGCGCAGGGTCGCCTCCGCTCGAGGCCTCCTCGCGTATCGCACGCTTCTCTCGGCCTCGCGTAGTTTCTTCATTCGCGAGACGAGAAAAGAGAGAGAGAGAGAGAGAAATGAGGAAAGAGAGAAAGAGAGAGAGAGAAAAGAGGAACGGCAATAAATCTTGCAATAAGTACGACTGCAGCTACTACTCGGTGCCTCACGGTGTTCATTTCTCTCTGCCCTTCGATGCCTCTCGCTTCATCCTCCACCTCTTGCTCTTTGCCCTCCCTTCTTCTTCGTTCCTCTTTCTCTGCGGTTTCTCTCGTAGCTGGTCTACGCTCCGCTCTACGCCGATGAGAGCACCGGCACGCTCGTTGTGGCAATGAATTGAGTCAACTGGACGAAACACCCCCGCAATTGCCCCCGTGCGTGAGTGAATGAGTGCATTTGCTTCGTGTGCATTACTTACAGTAGTTTGACCTTGAGGAACGGGTAAGAACGAACGCGAGACAATTGGGAAACGACCGAAGATTTGCAAGAATATTTCGGTAAGTGTCGCGTATTTGTGATTAGGTTGCTCATTAATCGCGCGGAGAAATGGAGATTTAATTAAGGAAGGTTCCTTTAGTTGCTCTGGAAACGTGTCTTTGGAATTGCACGAGAAAAGATATAAAGACAAAATTGTGAAATAGATAATAAGAAATAAATGCACAATTTAGAATGGAATTCAGTACTCTCGGTTATCTTTAATATTAACGTGTATAAATTTAATGGTGGAGGGACAGAGGATGGAAAGAAAAAAAAGAGAGAAAAAATTCTCCGTTCAACAGACTACTTAGAAACGTGCGTCGTACTCGTGTAACGAACTCGAGAGACGTTTGCGATTTGTTCTCTAACGGTCTGCAGCTTGCTGTTAATTTTCACACCTATCCTCACGACGCTTTGTCTCTCTCTCTCTCCCCCTCTCTCTCTTTCTCTTCCTGACCGCAATACATCGCGTTACGAGAAGAGAGAAAGGTCGCCACGTCCCGAGGTAGCAACTTCGAAAGCCAACTGCGAAAGAAGTACTTTGACGTGGAGTGGCTCACGCTGTCACTCGCAGAAAATGGAGCCAGGAGAAAAGGGAGGACGCGTCGATCGTGTGCTCCCGAGAATCGGGAGTTTGTCATTGTCGAGAAAAATTTCACTCGTGCGTTCTCTCGCGCGCAACTGCGCGACGAGTTCATTTCTTGCGCTCCTCTCGCGCGCTCGCTCGCTCGTGGCCTTTGTGCTGGCTCGGGCAACATCAGGCTGCCAACGTCGCCGTTGTCGTCCTCCTCAGTGACGTCCGATAACTAAAGTGTCATCGACATTCGCCAGAACTTACGCTTCTAACCTTCGATGCGCAAGCGTATATTTGCACAGCTATACCAACACGCGCGTACACGCGTGCCTCTCGCACTCGGTGGAGAAAGAGCAGTGGATAGAGTCGCGAGAGGAGAATTGAGAATGGAGTGCGAAGACGAAGACGATAGTGAGAGAAAGAGAGACGGAGCGTGTAACAGAGAAAGAGCAATACGGCAGAACACTTTGCGAGGTGCGCACCGAGTGCCTACTCCACGTCTCTGGACTCCTACCGGAGACTTTAAGTGCCAATCGTTAAACTTTATTCTCATTCCACCTATCCTTCTCTCTCCTCGCGTTTCGCAAGACTCGCTTCTCTCTAGGAAACGATGCCGCGTTACACTTTGACACGAATAAGATTCCTTCTGTCGAGTGTCTACTGTAAATAAAACACGCCTTACGGTGTGTTGCCAAGGATCTTAATTAAAGGGACACCGCACTGTGGGTTGCGAAAGTACACTTTGGGCGAGGGAAGAAGGAATCTTTTTTTTTTCACATGCGATCCAGACGTCGGTCCACTGAATTTCATTCGTACCGATAGCGGATCGAATCTTTTCTCGAAGTTTCATTGGCCGGTCGGTGATCGTGCGGCCCATTCATGGCGCCGGCCAAGGATAACGGCCTGCATCGCGGCAGATGAAAAGCCGACGACGTCACGCGTCCCGCGAAATATTCCCGAAATGGTAAGGGAGAGAAGAACAAGATGGTCGCGAGTGTGGTGGAAAAGAGAGGTAGAAGGAGAAATAATGAAAGAGAGAGAGAGAGAGGGAGAGAGAAGAGGGAGAAAGGTGGAAAGTGTAAGCAGAACCCTTAAGTCGGCCGTTATTGCCCGGTGAATTTAGCATCGTGCCTTGGTAGCATGGCTATTTTTGCTCACTTGGCAGTCGTTCGGATCGCTTCTCTTGCTGCCACCGCCACCTCCACCAATACTATCACGAGCTCAAACGTGAACCAACATTTCTCTGCTTGCTCCCTTCCGCGCGGTTCTCCAGTCACTCGCACGCGCAAGCTCCTGTCGCGCACTTTGTCTTACTTTCGTTTTTCCTCCTGTTTCGTTTCCTTTTCGTCTTAATTTCACAGCTTTTCTTTTCTTATCGTTTCCTCTCGCTTTCAACCAAAATCCACTTTCTCCGGAGTTATGTTTTTTAGATTCTTATTTGTCGAATTACCAGCGAATCTGTCGTTCGAAGTGGGTGGTTCAGGTGTCCCATTTTTTTTTTCTCCCTTTGTCTCTGTACTTTTGTTCCTCAAATTTGTTGAATGCGATATATCGATGCACGCAACATTACCGAAAAATGATGAAAAAAGACAGGTGCTCGTAAAAAAGAAAAAAATAAAACAAGGGCAAAATTCCATTAAAAAACTATTCCATTTTTCAAGTCCCTTACGATCTTTCGGAGAATCGCAGAAGCATAAACGGCGTGTGTGGTCCACGCGAATCAGCAGAGAAAAATACAAGGTTCCGTGGAAACGGGCTTCCTGGAAGGCGGAACGAAGTGTAGGTGTCGCTCTCGCTACAGTTTCACCGTACACTCGTGAGTCGCGTGTCACGATAACTCTGGCACGTACGTTGTAGGCAATTTATGGGTAGATAGGTGGACGGAATTACCACGTGCAAAAATCATGAAGAAAATTTCGTGGCACGCGTCGGCGCGATAACGAGGTTCGCACGCGTGCGACAGCCTCGCGAAAATATTTAGTAATTGGGCCGAGATCCACGGTTCCATTTAATCCTGTCTGGCGAATTTCCACCGCTCTTCCACTTTCTCCTCTCTCGTCTCTTCGAGACAAAGCTGCGTTTCGTAGGATTAGAAAGGAGAAAGGAGAGGAGAGCACACCCTGTGATTCCATAATTCCGCAATTTCGCAATTCTGCAACTTCTCCCCACGCAGGCGCGACTGTCTCCTCCAGTCAGCAACGCGTTCCACCCGCAGGTCATTGCCGTTGGTTTTACGAGGATGCTGCACAGGGGTCTTTATTACTCTCTTATCGTCCGATTGACGTGACGACAAAATGTTTATTGTTCGTTCGTTTCGCAAGTGTCGGCGGGTTATCGGCACGAGTGTCGAAGTGGCGAGATATCGAGCCGAGGAGGTTTTGAAAAAAAGTCCGCCATACAATGTATCCGCGCTGACATAATCGTAGCGGATACGAAGCGCGCGCGCGCGGGGTGAAAATCTTGGAAGGATCTGTTCTTCTCTCTCGTCGACTTCCGCCAGTTTACTCGGAATAATGTTTCCGGCTAATCGAGAGAACGGGATGCGGATGGACCCTCGGGTAATAAATATATTTCTCAAAATGAAAAAACATTCTCCTCATTGTGGAAAGAAAAACATAATTTTTTTTCTACGTGTTTTTATTTAGTGTCTAGTCGAAAGAAATTTCCACGTTTGGTGCATTAGACAACGACTACACCCCGTTGCTGTGGATTATCGTTTCTCGATAGCTTGAATCTATTCTTTTCCATAGATATAGCACACTGCGAGAGAATCACGCGATCGTCCCCACCTATCGTTTTTTGGTCACGATGCATCGTTATCGGCGCGGCTCGCTCGAGCTCGCCGCCTCTATTCTCTGCCATTGTCGATTATCGTGGAGCGGAGACATTAATATGAGGATGGCATGGAAAATTACTCATACGATAGCGACACTTTCGCCACAATCTAACCAAAGCAAGGCGATAGTGACGCCACATTTAGATAACGCACCGAGGATAAGGGGAGGAGAGACCGAGGAGGAGAAAATACACTCTCAATGCGAAAAGGAAAGAAACGATCCTCTCGTCCGTCGCCTCCCTCGGAAAAAATCTCAGCCGCCCCTGCGCGCACCCCACGCGCGTAAGAAGATCGTTGCGCGCTACGAGCGCTTAGCGCACAATGCGCGCGTGTGCGTCGCGCATCGGAATAATTTATGCGGAACGAGATAGGACGCTCGTCGAACGCAAAACACGGTTAACAACGTTCCAATAAAATTATCGACTGTCCCGCGTGCAGTCGATTGTTTGATCGTGCTATGGCGAATAATTCAAAGTGATAAGAAGGCGTCGATTAAGTCGAGCTTGGTGGACGATGCAGTCGAAAAATCCTCGAGAGTGTAAGACTCTGGCGCACTTGGTGCTTCTGCTCTGGACGAGATAACGTCAACGACGACGTTGACCTGCCTTACGTCGATTAGGAGTGCTCGTCGAATTGATCGTCTCGATTCGATATCTAGAAGGGATGCTCTTGATGTTTTTAGGGGATAGAGATGGAAGGTCTGGAGGGGAAAAGGGAGGGGTGAGAGAAGAGCGCATAATTTGTCGGGCTAAGGGCCACACGAGCCGGCCGCTAAGTATGCCTTCAATTACATTCGTCGGGACGCGAGTTTCTCGAGTCCCTACTCTTTCTCTCTCGTTCACCTCTTTCATTCTTCCTTCGCTCTCTCTCTCTCTCTCTCTCTCTCTCTCTCTCTCTCTCTCTCTCTCACTCTTCTCGGAGGCTCGATCCGCGAAGCTTTTATCTCCCCACGTCGCGTGTGTATCCCTCCGTGGCTTTTCGTGGATACGACGGCGTAGGCTTCGCTTCCTTCCTCGTCTCCCTTCTACTTTCTCCGTGCAAACCACCTTCCATCTCTCTCACTCACTCCAAACGTCCCGCAATGCTACTACACATTTTCCCTCTAATTTCTGACAAAGCGGCCCCGGACGCTTCCCCGGGCCGACTCTGGCTTTCAAGGTTCTCAGGATTTAGCGGCATCATTCGTCCAATTAACGTGGCCTAGGGCCGACCATCCTTCTACCCGTGGTGGCGCCCTTTTCGTTCCCTTCTCTTCTCTCCCTTCGCTTCGCGCGTCCACCCCTGGCCCACGACCCACGTCCGAAACCTCCTCCGTTCTCCTCCGTTCTCTTCCTCTTCCTCCTTCTCGCGGGTCCTTCTCATAACGACGCAGGAGAAGGATGGAGAAGATCGCGCGCGCTTGCACACACACACACACACACACACACACACACACACACACACATTTCTATTCCACTCCACTCCACTCTACTCCACTCCACTCCACGGCACTCCACGGGCACTCCACTCCACTCCACTCCTCTCCTCTCTCCTCTCCTCTTCACTCAGTCGTGGCGAGATGAGGCGAGGCGAGGCACGCAACGAGAAATACAGCGGTAATTCAATCCCGAGGACCAAAGGGGGACTTCGCCGGGGACTCTTTCTTTTTCCCATTTTCATCGCCTTTGTGCACCGTAACGTCCAATCCAATCGCAGAAAATTTCTCGCCAGGCATCTCTGCCCTCGACCTTTCCTCCTCCGTCCCTTTCCACCCGTTGCCCTTTGTTTTCCAGGGTCTTCCCGTGCGTTGAATCCAGATAAAGGCCATTTTCGATTATGACGACCGTGGATGTCTTAATCCACGCGGGATAAGGGAACGAGAGAACGATTCGCGTGGAAAGGGGAGATAGAAGTCTCACGGTGTTACGACGCGCTCGAACTCAGTTGTTCAGTGCTAAAAACTCTAAACGATGCATTCTCGTGTGTTTCGCAATCTCGCGATTAATTATGCGACTCCGTCGACTGTGTTTCTTCTTCTGGCACGGCGGCGTGGAGACCAGGAGGTAGGAGTGATTTTTGCATTCGCGCTCTCCCTCGCCCACAGGTATTACCCACCTTCTACTTTTTTTTTCTCTTTCACCGGCGCACCGACGAGCGTAGCAGTAAAATATCTCGCGAGAAAGAACCGCAAGACAAATATGAGAGGAGAATGGGACGAGGATGGACGAGGTGGTCGCGGAAAGAGAGGTCGAGAGAGAGAGAGAGAGAGAAGGAGAGAGAGACAGAGCCGTCCCGTCGGCTTAGCGGATTTAATTAACAATCGCCATTTTTTACGCGTCTGGACGTTTCCTCTCTCTCTCTTTCTGCTTTCTCCTCGTCCTCCTCTCTTCTGCGTCCTCTTTTTCCCTCTTTCACTCTTCCACTCTTCCACTCTCCTCCTCCTTTCCTACCCAAGTGTTACACGGCGTTGTCTCGCGCGCATCCCTCCTGGACTCGCCGGTTGTGTCATCCTTTATTTTTTCTCCCACCCCGTTCTCGCTTCACTCTTTCCTTTTTCCTCTTCTCTTCGTCATTCTCGCCGATCCGCCCCACGGACGACGAGTTTTATCAAACGCGCGCACGCGTAAGCGGTTAAGACTCTCGAACTCGCGCGAGGCGTGGCCTCCACCTTCGCCGCTTCTCTCTTTTACACCGTCCAATTCCTCTTACAAACGTAAAAATCTCTCTTTCTTATTTTTGCATACCCATCGTAGGACCTCTCTCGTAAAAGTCTGACATATTCGCCTTCCCTTGCTCACCGACCGCGCCCGTGTCGTTGGTCGAAAATGTTTTCACGAGTACTCGAGACGAGTTTTGCGTGCGATTAGTGTCCTCGTCTTTCCTCTCGTGCGTAATCGTGGTACACGTGTCAGGTAGAACGATTTTAATGAACGCGAAATCGGCATCCGTTGGTCAAAGCTCCGTCCAGAGAGTTTTCTCGTGCGTGAAGTCTTCTCGTCGTCTTGCAAGAGGGAGTGAAAAAGAGCGAGAGAAATGAAATGACGAAGAGGGAGATGGAGAGTCTTTACTCTCTGAGAGGTTGGAGAATGCGTCCTCTGTAATTTGCCACGAGAACTCGGAATGACCTCTCCGGTGCTCTCACTGCCGCGTGCTCTTTTCCTCCGGTACTCAGGCGGGCCAAGACGCGCGCATGCCACGGAGAAAGAAAACCGCACGGTGCGTTCCGCGAAATTTGCGGGACCTCGTCAAAAGGCGCCTGCGACACAAAGAATATTAATTATTTTCACGAGAGGCACGCACGCCGTCGGAACCCTCGGGAAAGACAAGAAAGAGAAGTTTAAAAGGCTTCTTTAAAAAAGAATTATTTCTTCTTCCTGAATGTTTTTCATTCTTTCAGACCGTCGCGGCTGTATTTAATATTTTTATAAATTACATTAAGCAAATAATATAAAGCTGGTCCACAACCTTTCTCCATCTTTCAGGCGAAGATTGTAAAACAGAATGCACCTATATAATTTAATAAATGTATACCAAAATTTAAATGCGCTGCGTTTCAATAACCTTTAAAATCGGCACGAACTTTCTGGACGACCCAACACATTCATATTGTATTACAGA
Source organism: Tiphia femorata (assembly GCA_944319695.1). Classification (NCBI taxonomy): domain Eukaryota; kingdom Metazoa; phylum Arthropoda; class Insecta; order Hymenoptera; family Tiphiidae; genus Tiphia; species Tiphia femorata. The sequence continues at coordinate 16,749,128 of OX090900.1, read as the reverse complement.
TAGAGATCACCAGCGGATCACAGTAAAGCATTTGCATTTACTCCCGTCTAAGTGGTATCTACTCGAGGATAAACGAAGCAAATCGAGATTTCACATCGCGACACGTCGATGCATCAACTTCCTCGCATGCTAATTTCTTTGTCCTTCGAAATTAGAATTCCAGTGGAGGTATTCCAGTTGGTATGACCGATCCAGGAGAGGTACCCGCGTCCTTGCCCGGTTTACCGTCACGGGCAAGATATACGGGAGGCGATAAGGGCACCGCTCGTACTCGATGACCTCGACGTTATCTACTCTGTCTCCTTTGTCCGACTGGCTGCTCCGTATCCTGGAGAATGCGCGCGAGCGCAGGAAGTCCCGTACGGGGGCCTGCGGAGCTGTGATTAATATACAAGGGGATGGGGGATGCGAAACGCAATGCGTTTTGGGCGTCACGGTGTCTGGAGCCGAGACGCCGCATTGTTCTGCCGGACACGAAATGGCGTGACGCGAGCTTTCTGCGGTTCTCTCACTCCTTGTCTTTCTCCTCCTTCAGCTTGCTCGCAGAAGGTGGAGATCTCGTCTCGCAAGCACGACAGGAAATACGCGTCCGCCCGAGTTTTCGTACCTCTCCCAGAGCGCGAGCGCGCGTTCTCATTCGTCTCTCTTTTTACGCGAGAACGCATCATCCTTACGTCCGACGAAATTTAACGATGCCCCTCGCTGTGCGCGAGCCATTTCGGTTGCGCTCCTTTCCTCCTCGTCTCTCTCCTCATTCGTGGGGAGAACGTGTCGAGAACCGTCCGCGATGATCACACGACGCACGCTCCGCCGATGTTTCTCTCCAGCTCGAGAAACGAGCCCTTCGCGTAATTGCGCTCGAATAATTCGATGCTCCTTACCACCCACGATCCGTCGATCGAAGAAGAAAGTCGCGGGCCCACCGTGCGAGAGAATGCGATTCGCAAGAAGCGAGTATACCCCGTCATTTGGTCCTCTTGCTTCCATTTTGGTTTCTCGTGATCTTTCACCGCCTCGGTGAGAAGAAGATCCCGCTATGACTACCGTGCTGAAATTTCACCGGAAGCTGACGTTCGTTTATCGGGTTAGTTGGAGAAAATGATTATCACGCGACCACGTCGAAAATTTCAATATTACAATAATACGTCAGTTTATATCGAGTGACAGTAACTTTGAAGGAGAAATTTCTGAAGATGGTTGGAAAGGGAGGGTGGGACGAAGGAGAAGTTTGGCTGGTAGAGAGGAAGTCTTGCTGGCGCAAATGTCGACATTGAGAGAGAGTGAGAGAAAGAGAGAGAGTATGTATGAGAGAGATAGAGAAAGAGAAGAGAGAAGCATTGGAGACGCCGCGCGTCGTCGCGTTGGCGTTATCGTCCTGGAGGGAAAGTTGTACGCGGGCCCGACGTTTCTATCGCTAGTATATTACGTACAATGTATGAACGCGGTCTACGGCGTCGGCAGGGCGTCGGCGTCGGCGTCGACGGTGGCGAGGCTCGCGTAAGGGGACGACGACCGAGCGACGCGACGTCGGCGTCGCGAGATACTGTCATGTTCAGGCGCCGGTTCACTCTCTCCTCCTACCCTTTCTCTCTCTTTCTCTCCTCCCTTCTGTCAGTTATACACACACCCGCCCACGCGCCAGTCCGTTACTCATTCTCCTTGATTGGTAACAGTCATGGTAGAGTTTTCGAACCTGTCCACTGGGTGACCACGAGTCGCGGAAGCGTTCGTGAAACGGTGGTGGACATGGAGAAGAGGAACGTGGAAAGAGAGAGAGAGAGAAGAGAAGAGGGCGGAAGAGAGTGGAGAGAGGAGGGTGGAGGCAGATGGCGAAGGGGGTGCGTGGGGACTTGGTTGCACCGTCTGCAGCCACGTCCAATGGCAGGAAATTGAATATCATCGGGTTTCGTGCCTCGTACTTCGACGAGGAGAGGAATGAACCGACGACGCCGAGAGCCGACCGAATCAAACGTGTACCACGAGTGTGACACCGCTCTCGTTCCCTCTCACCCTCGTATGCCGACCAATAAATACTATATTTTCAACGCGAAGTCCCCCGCGACATTTCCTCTCTTCGATTCTCCGAGCAGATTTCGCGAGTTGCATCGTGCTACTATTTCTTTAATCTGTTAAACATTTTCCAATTATCTCCGCTCTCTCCATTTTGTTCTCGATAATTGAGATTAATGGTTTTATATGTAGCACGTGAGCCTGGTAGCGTGGAATTTCTCCAGGTTACGAGTGAACGTTTCGAAAGGAAATTAATTATTCTACTTGTCATTCGTGATCGACGAGGTAAGAGGTGTCCGCAATTAATGCGAGCTGATTGTAACGAGAATGAAAGACACGGGCTGGATTTTCGAACGTTTTCGCCCACTCGTCGGCTGACCGTGCACGGTGCATGTCCACGCACAATGGCGCGCGGCGCATTAATGTGGCCGCGCTTGCGCGCGCGAGTGCGCTATAGCAGCTCATTGTGCATTATCCCAACGGTGACATTGTGTCCTCGTTAACAATGGTACTGGGTGTGGCGCGACACGGGGCCACGCCGCGTACGGTGTCTCTCTTTCTCTCCATTTGGCAAGTAATTTTTGTCGGACTTTACAGGTGACATCCGTCCGTCGTGCTCTCCCCTCGTAGGATTTGCACCGTGCGTCGTTTACATACAATCTGCCTTGTACCGATTCGTTCCGTTCGACGTCGAAAGTGGCCCCGGTATCCTTTTAGAAATTCGCAGTCGAGCTCGTTCTCCTTGTAAATCGACGAGAGGTACGGGGAATTGTCGACGTTAATTATTTTCGTGGCATTTCAGCGGTACCGGGTTGCAACGAAAATTTACTTGCTTCTTTTACGAGGAACGATCATCTTGGCCAGGGGATCGATCGGTAGCTCGTGTTCCCTCGCGATAGCATCGCAATCGATTCTCTTCTCCTTCCGTCTCTTCTACTCCTTCTCTCTCTCTCATCCTTCGGTGAATCTCTTCTTCCAAGTTCGAATCTTCTCCCCTCCCTCGTCCTCGTCGTCCAATCTACATTCATCGGCGACGTTCGTTTTCTCCCGGAGAAATTTAAAATGCAGATGGCTCCCCGTTTAAGGAGCACCAACTCCTACAACATCCCGCCAATTAATTTCATTACCCCATAACTTGGTTCCACCCTTTGCCGCTGTGTGCCGGCCCTTCGACGCCGCCTTCGTCACGACAACGGTATACGATGGAATTGTGGTAGTGCGGTGCGATGGTGGTAGTCGTGGTGGAGGTGGATCGTAAAGGGTTGCCCCGGATGGAAAGTAAATACGAGAGCGGCGTCAGGACCGATACGTAAACCCGGACGAGTCAATTTCGCACGAGACCCCTCTTCCTCGTTCTCCTTCTTCCCTCCTCTCTCCTTCGTAAAAGCTTTTTCTTAAAGTGCATTTTCGTGGCGATACGCGGCCACGAGATTTTATTAAGCCCCCGGTGGGCTTGTGCTCCTGCTGCCGCACGAACGGATTAAAAAAGCAAGCGTGGTGGCCAGGTTTTAATCGTATAGGAATTACAACGCGACGTAAAAGCGTACTACTTGAGATATTAGAATTTGCGCGCGAGATATCGCGATAATTGAACGGCATTCCGCTACCGCGTTTCATTTGTCGTGACGATATACCTCGATACTCTTGCCAGGTACTGTGCTCACGGTGAAAACTGGAAGTTAAGGAACTTAAACATCGTGGTAACACTTGCATTAACCCTGCTGGTCTGTTCGCAATTGCTATACAGTTGTATCGTTCGGTAACGGTACATGAGTAACAATTGGAAATATAATTAAAAAAATATATAATATGTAAAAATTAAATATGAAGTAACAATACCCCAATATTGAGAAATAAAGTCACCAATGCCTGATAAAGCAAAATTTGAAACAGAAGCACAATTCCGATTTAAATTTTCTGTCGGGTCAAATAGACCCGAACAGACCACTAGGGTTAAGCGTGATCGATTTTTCGTGCTACAATTCGAGGTGATTCGAGAGATTCGTTTTAAGAGTCATCTAAAATGTTCAAAGAATATTCAAATCTCACTGCTACCGCTTGGTGAAAATATACTTCGAGACTCTCTCTAAGAGGTGGCAGTAGAGGGAATATCCGCGGCCTACGCAGCTTGGGCACGAATTTCTTCGTCGTGGCGCGTGACTAAAATTCTCTGGCATAACGCGAAAGGAAAAGCGAACGTCCTATGCATATTTAGAACAAACAGACGTCGAATGAAGTTTCTCCCTCTCTCTCCTTGCACCCCGCCCTCTCTGTTAACCCTCTTCCGCTGCGCGCCGTTCTACCGTACTTTTTTTTATTCGCGTAGCCCGCTTTGCATTTAAACATGTAGTTTGCTTAATTTATGCGGGACCGCCCGGTACTTAGAGGTGCCTATATACCGAATGAGCTCGGCCAAACTAGTAAGACGAGGAAGAAAGAAGAGCGGAGAAAGGACAAAGAACGTCGGGGATGGAGTAAGTGAATGAGCGAAAGGGGAAACGAGAGAAGGGCGGTTGGAGAAGGCGGAGGTGGAAAACGAGAAGGAGGAGGGCAAGCGTGATATGAATAGCCAGTAACAGGCCGCCGAAACTTTCTTCGTTAAACGCAGACGGCTCGTTATTCTTTCGCGATGACGGAGTTTCGGTAGGTTTTGCGGAAATGGGCTGGAGGAAGCCTGGATTGCGATTCATTTACCCTCGCGTACGACTTCCTTCCACGGATCGGTGAGAAAAAAGTTGCGAGGGCTTGCGGATTTCGTCGTGAAGAAAAAATCCACCGTTTCCGAAGTCCTCGAGCATTAATAATAATAACGACGACGCGTCTTCGATTCTCCTCTCCAGACACATTAGATGTAGGGAAGTTTATCGTGCATCACTCGCAACGAGAATCTCCAATATCGGCCTTCCGCGTCTCGAAAGATCTCGTTATCCTTCCTTCGATAGGTACTTCGGAAAATTTCACTGGCACCGCACCCCACTTTACGCGCGGTTCACTCACCCTCGTGCGAACGAAGGTGAATCCGCTCCTTGAGGATTACACGGGAATTCGTGATGCGGTTCGAAGGGTTATGGAGAAGGAGGGTGCCGGAGACACGAGAGGAAGGGGTGGCGGTGGGCGTTATTTCATTGGGAACCTGCCACGTTCGCATTGTCTTGACTCGGTTTTACGAGGTGACGGAAACTGACGAGGGAGTAGCTCTACTGAGAGGTGGTGGAGGGCTGGATAAGAGACGCGCAAACGAGACGGAAAGAGAGGGAGAAGGAGAAAAGGGCTGTTTTCAGGGGTTAGGCGAGAGAGCGCCAAGGAAGTTTACACCTACCCGCTAATTTTATGAGGTTAGTTAACTCCTGTAAGAAGCTTACGGATGGGCTTATACACGGACTTAGTAATTTCATAATTTAAACGAGTTCCCGCCACTTAAATTTCGCTAAAGCCCAGACACCAGAGAGCCCAGCCTACCTTTCTTCCGTTTCTCTCTTTTCGCGTTACTCCCTTATCGTTTCTTCTCTCGTATTCGCCTCTTTCTTCGGGTTCGCACAAAACACTTTCGTGCTCTAATTAACGTCGATGACAATCAATCGGTCGATATAACGACGAAGCTCCTCTGGCTATTCGAGTTTTCAGAATCCCACGTTCAGCAGCATTCGTGGTACTTAATTAACGAGAATGCGAGTCGATGCACGATCGATATCTCTTTCGACTCGGAGGTAGACGATTGGATGACGTTACTGGAACTAATTTCACTCGCGGGGATAAGACGAACGCTCGCTACTCCGGTTAAAAAAGCACCGGCTAGTACATATCGTCCTTTGCCAGTCGTTCCAAGATACTGAAAGCGTCCCTGATCTTGACAGGTCCATCGATTCTCGACCGCTTCCTTCTCCGTGTCTCCTCCTGCAGCTCCGCCGAAGGCTTCTTAGTAAATTCTCCAGTTTCTCACGCGCGTCAACTTCACTTCGTTGCTCGTTAGACGTAACAGAGTTAATTCCCTCGGAACGCGCACGACGCGACGCCTCTCCCTGCCTCGCTTGCGAATTTTCATGGAAATTAATCGGCTGGTCTGCGGTAGTAAAATTTTAGTAGCTCGCTTCCACTCGCCTCTTCCCAGTTTCCACAGCCCACACCGTCACCATCGTCCCACACTCTCCTCTCTTTCTTCCCCGTTCTTGCCTCCACCTCCTTCTTCTCCTACCCTCGAAGGTTCTGCTCCTCTGCTTCCTCCTCGTCGTTCTGCCCATAGTTCCTTGCCTCCTTGAAACTTTACGGACTCCTTCGATCGGCTGAGTCAGCCAACGCTCTACTGGGAATTAACCGGGCAACATCCTATTAGCAATAAAGCGAGGTTACCGCGAGGGAGAGATAGAAAAAGATGGCAGAGGGTGGAGAGAGGTCGCCTTTACGTAGCGTCTTACCACGCGCGCACCACCTGTCTTACGTAAGGTTTGCCGTATCACCTTTCCGGGCCTTCTCGCTTTACGCCTTCGCTCGTCGATTGGATTTTCAATTTTCCTTCGCCACGCCGATATCTTCATGATCCTCCTCCTCCATCGTCCTCACCTTTTCTCACTCTTATTCCCTATTAAAGCGTGGTTTAACGCGCGAGAAAGGGCTCCGTCGAATTTATCTCCGAAAATATTTCAGTCTCTAAAAGGGTGAGAATTTATGCGATTATTATCCCGCGAACGAGCGGACGCATCTTCTCCGCCTAGCAAAGCGAGTTTAACAGTGCCGTGACCGCGTCACGGCCATCGGCGGGCGCGCCCGCGCGAAGAAAGTTTGGCAATTTGCAAAACGGTCGACAACTCTTAATCCTAGTTCTTTCACGGCGGCATTAGCGACTAACGAGGCATTGTCGGCGCCCTCGCCTCGGCCAGAGCCTCCACCTCCTTCTCCTCCGTTTCTCCTGCTGCCCCCTTCGGCCACGCCTAACTCAGACGAACGACCGCGCCGAAAACTTCGTCGAGACATTAAAGGCACGAACGAACGATAAAGCGCGCGAATTATGTCGCAATTATGCAAAACGGAAGCGAAACGCCGTGGTGTGGTTGGCTCGATGGAGAGAGATGGTTTTGGGTAGTATTTTTAGGGATCGAAAGCCAAACAAGCATGCGAATCGTTCACTGGATAAATTAGTACTTTCGAATGTGTTTCAGTATTATTAGCAAAGCTCTGAGATTGGTATTTAATTTCCTACCTTTCGTGTTTTCGAGGAATTAAACATCTTTGTAAACGAACAGCTCGCATAGTCCTCGGATTTTTTTTATTCGTCGAGTGATCCTCACGTGGTCACTACATTCGGTTCCTCAGTTGGTCCGTAACAGTTTTTCAGTTTTCTTCTCGAGACGGTCGCGCGAGGTTCGTCGAGCTTCTGGGTTCGTAGTTTTGGATCCTTTATTCGTTCGGGCCCTTGATCGTCCTAGAAGGAGGCGAAGAAGGCTCCTCCACCTAGCTACCTTCGAGTCTCCTTCACGGTAAGTACTCACTGTGCCATAAACACTTCTTATTTACGGGAGCAGCGTCATTTTTGCGGAGCTCGAAGTAGGGCCATTCGCATGTAAATCGCATCCTCGGCTTCCCCTGCGCCCGCGGGGACATTCGGTGCGAGAGATATGCAAATGTCGCTAATTACTGGTAGCGGCAGGATTACACGATATCCCTCTTCTTGCTTCTTCCCCACACCTTCTCTACCTCCCTCTCTCTCTTTCCACGCCATTCTTTCTTCTCAATTTTTCCTTCTCCCTCGCCCTTCGACTGTTCTCCCTTTCTCTTGCACGCAATTCTCTTCCTCTTTGGCTTTAGCACACTCTCCTCGCTTGCTTTTTTTAAACACCACGAAAAGACACCGTTGGCACCTCTTCAATCCAGACACTACCACACAGGTTCGATCTTACATGGAGGTTTAAACGATCTTTAGTCACGTTTGAAAATTTCGATCTTTATTTAATCCAACAAAGTATTCGTTTAACGAAATTAGACGCTGAGATACGAGTATGTAAAAATTTTATAAAGCACGTACAGAAATGAGAAGGAAGGAAGGAGGATAATATCCTTTCAGGTTGACGGTGAGTTTCGACGGATACGGCGCGGTGCCGGTGGAAGGTCTCCCTCGAGGTCGGAGGTGCCGACTGATAAGGGGCCCGAAATTACGTTTCATCCTCGTCGCTCGTTGACTCTTGGCCAAACTGCCAACTAAGCCGGAGGGAAGAGGTGCGAGAGCGAGCGGGCCTCGAGAAGAGTGGCCCATGCGAGGTTAACGCTCGTGCGGAGTGGAAATTAGAGACTAGCGGGGATTAGCGATAGCAGACAAAGCTTCTTCGTGACCATCTTCTTCCGAGCACTTCGTCTCCTCTATCTCCCCTTTCGAACGAACCTCTTACGTTCCTTCTAATGAATCCATTCTCATCGCGGCGCACGAAGCGACAATGAAGATGGTGGACCGAGAGGATTCGTAGTCGTTGGAAATTGCGGTCGCGCTAAGCTCAAACCAGACCGATGATTTGGCAGTTTAGATGGCACCTTCGATACGTTACACATCCTGACTCTCCTTGCCATTCCTCGAGTTGGCAAGACCAGCAGCCCCCGTTCTCACGTTATTTCGTTCCACAGCGGATCCGTACGTTATCGGAAAATTCGTTTAGATAAGCTTCGTCGCGCGACGCGGTTCTATCGATAGCGCATGCATAGCTGCAATATCCGGCGCGCTATCACTCGATGGACATTTTTTCTTCTTCCTCTCCTTTTCTTTTTTTTTACGAAAACGAGATGGCAGGTACTTTAATACACGGTGTACTTCAAAGCGGAATCGCATGGAGGTTTTCGAGATCGGAGAGATTCCACGGTGGAACGAGAATCGTTAATGACGGGAGTTGCCCGGTGCCACGGAAGCTAAGAAATCAAGATGAAAATTCTCGGCGTGTCGCTTGGCAGCCGCGGGTCTAAATCTTAGCTACGGCATATTGCCTACCGGGCCAATATCTGAGAAATACCATCGAAAGAATTCCACGAGCGCGCGGTACGGACTGGCCCCTCCTGCCGTGCGTCCGCGCGGTAGGTCGTGGGACGCGTGTATCGACTGTTTGATCCCTCGACGATCGCATCGGGGTGCAAAAGAGGGTAAGGAAGAGAAGAAGAGGCGTGTGTCGAGCCATTGTTTCAAAGCTCCTCTAACCACGAGACGAGATTCGCGATAAACGTACGCTTCCTCCTTCTAAGCGTCTTTCACTCGTGCCTCTCTCTTCTTACATTTTGTCACTGCCATTGCAATTGTTTATTCGTACCAATATCTTAACATTTCGCATCTGATGCATCGAAAAATTAATCTATTAATTTTTTCTTTCTCGTCTTTCATTTGCTCCTTCCCACTTTCTATTTACTTCTTCTCCGCAAGTTTGCGTACACGGACAAATACACTCGTCGATGAGAGGCACGATTGGAAGACGATGAAGAAAATCTATATGTGAATAGGATCTGGCCAGCTTGTATATATCCTTTTGCTCTTCCTCGACCGATACGCGAGAGGGGTGGATGAGAGAGAGACTTTGGTGGAGGAAAGGAGGGGTGCTTTGGATGGTATGGCGGTTATTACAGAGCCATAATGAGAGGGTGGTCCGGTCGCGGGGGTCATTTTTAGATAAGAGAAGACGGACCTTGCGGTCAGGGGTCGCGCCGAATTAGGAGGGACTATTTTCATTACGCGTTTTAGGGCCCTCGTCCGCCTGTTCTCGGAAGGAAGGGCAAATAACCCGAGCGTGGCGCAGGAAAGGCGACGCGTCGAGGGTGGAGGAGGAGAAAGGAAATGAGAGAGGGACAATGTGAAGACGGTACGAGGAGGAGACGCAGAGGGGGAGGAAAAGGTTGAAGTTGGGCCACGGGGAGAGACCTAAGAGATATTTCTCTTACGCTCGAACGACCAAATGTCTCACCCCACTACTCCCCGATTCCGGCGCGCTCCGCTATTTTGTCTTTACCGTCGAATCGGAAAGGATTCCACGGGATTCTCTCCGACGAACAAAGAAACTTTTTCCGATCCGCGCCGTTGAACTCCGCGCAGGAATGAAATCTCTATCGTGCTATTTATACAAATGTCTCGATCGATCGGCAACATTTATTGCCTGCTTGTGACAAGGTTGTAGTTAACCGTGTAATTCTATTTCTGTTTCAGGTAAGCCGAGCCCGTCTTCCTTCCGTACTCTTCACTTTCAGAGAAGCTTCTCGATAAAGAGGATGAATTCTACTGGAGCATCGGTGAGCGGAAATTTTCGAAAACGCGAGAGAATTATCTTTACCTCGCCATTTCCTTTCTCGTTTCTCCCAGCAAAGAGAGTCCAGCTTTGCCGTAAAACACTTATCGCGCACGACCAGCCTGTGTACACCTAAGTTGTACGCGAAAGAAAAAATTCTCGAACACGGATCCTTTCACGTACACTCGTCGCGGAGACATATATTTTCGCGTGCGTTACGTCACCCTGGGAGTTCGCGCTCGTCGATACGTAATCGACGAAGTCGTCGAAGTCGACCGGTCGCGCTCACCCACTTGTGTAACATCGTCAGATGCTGTGGTACACGGAGGGCTTATTCCTTCCTCTTGGAAGGAAGAAGGACAGGGTAGAGCAGAGAGGCTCGTGGGGGTAAGAAGTGCGAGGACGAAGGACAAAAAGAATGAAGAAGAAAGAGGGAGAAGGGGTGGTGGATGAGGAGAACGAGAAGGAAAAAAGGAGAAGAAATCGAGAGAAGGAACTGCTGCATCGAGAAGGAGAAAAAGATTGCATTTCGGCCAAGGGTGAAGGGAAAGCCGCTTGGACGGGACCGGACGCCTCGTGGGTCCCAGGGGGGCGGCCAGAGAGTTGCCACACGCGTTATGGTAGTGGGTGTTGCAAAACGATCTTCTTAATCGAGCGGTGATTTACGAGCGCCGCCGAGTCTGAGATGCGCCTCGAAGATTATCTCTCTCTCCTCTCCTCGGCTGATTCGGCCCAGGACGTTCGGCAGGGCAGCTGTGAAAACCCCCAACTTCATTCGCTCTGGGATTTATGTAATTACCGTTGCGTCACTCCGTTCTGCCTTGCCCTGGTGTACCACGCACCTGTATTGGAACGAGGAGTGAGAAAGAGAGAATCGGAAGCGTGCACTCGGCAAATTCCCTTTTCTCCGTTCCATTCGCTTCTGCTCTAACAAGGAGAGGTTACCTAGGCGGAATTGCGAGTCGAGATTACTTTATAGGAACTGAGCTCGCATTATGGGATACGAATTACTCGAGACACAACGAAAATATGTCGTTGCACCGGTCCACCGTGTGTTTGGATTACGGAAAGAGGTTTTTGGTGAGTAATCAATCGACTGAGAGAAAGAGGAGTTTCTTCCCTCGGGCGGTGGCCGTTCACCTCGCCTCAGGGCTAACGACTCTACTCAACGGGAGGTCTCTCCATCTAGTATCTATAATTCTCCAACCTGTCCGTATTTTTAATTTCGTACGTGTCCCAGATCTTAGATAGATACGAGCGTTTTCTCGTGTTTTTTCTTCATTTCCTCTAACCCGACTCGCACTCTTTCTTTTTCTAGCACTCTCGCTTATTTAATCGGAGAGCGTGTGCTTAAATCTATGCGGCTTAAACAAAAAGACATCGTCGACCCTTGCTCGCGGCTTTAATTATGCAATGAACGGAGCAGCTCGTCTTCTCTCGGTCGCGCAACCGCGACCGATGGTCCTTCGAAGGATGGGTTGACTGGATCGATAACTTAGCTGGATGTAATTCGAGAAGAGAGATGTATCGAGAGGTCGGAACCGATCGTCCTCTCGGCTGCGAAGGCGAGGCATGGAGAGGAGAAGGAGGCGGGGTGCGAATGCGCCGCGCGACGCAGGAGGTTTTCTCTGGACGAGGTCTCGCCCTCGTTTCGCTTACACGAGAGGGGGAGGCTACACGGAGGTCTGTGACCTTAAAAGTTGCTCCGGTGTGCAACGGGGCAAAGAAAGCGACCGAATGAGACTGACGGTGGAGAGGAGTGGGAGAAGGATGGCCGTACGAAAATGTGGGGTTGTGTCGGGTGAGAGAGGAAAATGGAGTGCGGGCGGACGAATATGGTGGAGGGAGAGGAAGAGAATCGGCGAGAAGTGAGAGAGAGAGAGAGAGAGAGTCGCATGAGGAAGGAGAGACGAGAGCAGGGGCTAGTAGAACGAAACGGAGTGAGACAAGCTCGTTTATTTTATCGTACACGGTGGGCAGACGCACACTGGCACCCGCGAATACAGGCAACCGTATTCCAGGCGCACCTTCGTACCGCCGCGTATAGATACGAGCCCGATCTGTCGGGTAGTCCGTGATACATGGGCATGTGCACATAATAATATCGTGTGACAGCCCGCAAGATAGCTGGCGTGGGTCGGCAGACAGGGAGTGCCACTCCAAACCGCGCGCGCGATACTCTCCTCTTCTCCTCCTCCCTCTTCCACCACGCGCGAACCTGCGCGTCCTTCTCCTCGATCCGTTCACCTCTTTCTTTTTACTTACTTCGACTCTTTTCATTTACGCCGGTCACGTATTTTTACTTATACCTATGATACACGACGATCGTGACGGTAGCAAACTCGGTACGAATAACCATGTACGGTGGAATTGGCTCGGTGATGCGTTTCTTTCGTTCAAAGGATTTTCGCGATTTTTCTAAGGAACGAGAGAGTTTTTTCGTCGGTTATAATCAATCGGTGGATTCCACGATTTCGACGTCGGAGGTGGTGCAGGAGCAGCGAGACATCGAACGAGATAACCGTGTGTCCCTGACGTTTTAATCGTCGATGATCGGAAATTACATTACCGGCGGGCCCGTGCTACATCCACAGCGTCTCTCTTCCGTTCGACCATTTTTATGTTCAGTCACGACGAGTGTCCGATGGAAGCGACGTTCAATTCGCGATGCGCTCCATTCCACCGTTCTACCCTCGGTATCCAGAGAGATCGATGGTTAATAAACGTCTGGGGGCTAATTCGCCGAGCTAACGACGATCACTCGTGACGATTTTACGGTTCTCCATTCCCCTGCTACTATCCTTCTCTCTTTCTATCTCTTTCTCTCCTTCTACAATCCTCCGTCACAGCCCTCGCCCGAGTCCTCCTCTCATCAACCGACGGCCATATAATTACGCGCGGAAGCTCGTAAAATTGTCGACGCCGCTGGTTTTAGGGACAGTGCACCGCAGACGCGAGGAGGGATGGAGGCGGAAGACGAGAGGGATGTGTCTCGTAATTCGTAGACTATATCTCGAACCCCTCGAGCCGACTCACCCCGCCCTACACCACGCATTCGTTCCTACCAACGACTAACGACGTAAACGGGAGTTAGCGGCAATTTTAGTAACGACTTCGCGGGGGAGTTTTAGCGCCGCGATCCAACACAGCTGTTAACGACGTGACGCACCAACTCCCGAATTTATTACTATCGATCACCATTGCGCGTAGTACCTAGTGGGCACGATCCGTTGAAATGGCAACGGAATTCCTTTCTAACGAGTTATCCTTTACCTGGACACCTGCGTACCCAGTCTGCCAACAACGTGACACGAAAAATCTCCAATGCATTACCATTGATCCTCGTGCAACACTCGTTTCGATTTATCTGAATCGAAACTCTCTGGACATTCGGCAATCCAAACGTTTTTTTTCTAACGCATTGTTCTTCACCGCGCACCTGCGGAGTTAAGGGAAACGAGATGCAAGGATACGATTGCAACGTCGATACTATCGATCCGCCATTGTGTATATAATAGTAACTCCAGAGTCATCGAAGTCGAAGCTTGTCGATCGTAGTTCGAAGGTTCATTCTTTCATGGTTTCTTTTTAACGCAGTTATCGCGCACCTGCGAAGTTGGAGAACCGAGTGAAACGGAAACTATTCTAGACGAGCTTGCGAGAGAGAGAGGAACTGTAGTCCAGGCCTACAATGAGATATTTATTATCCCTCGCGCGTCGGGAGAATTCTCGGTTCGCCATCGCGGTCGTCATAGTCGTCACGCAATCGCGGACCGTCGGTATCCACCGCGGCTCCTGGGGCCACATTTAAGTCCCCGCCGTATAATTTACAGCTGTGGACCCCTTTATACGGCCGTCGGACAGATCTACGAGCGTTTTCTCTCCACGGGCCCCGTTCCGTCTACCGACCAAGCCAGGCTCTTCGTGCAACGCTCGACCGATTTTCACCGAAAAGAAAAGGATCCGACACGCGAGAGCCGCGAATTGGTCAATGGCTCTCCGGCACTCAGTGTACTCCGGTTATCGGCGCGGTTAATGCTAGGCGGATTCGACATTCACGTTGAACGGTGTGCCTTCGGGATCAAAAGGCTCCGCGGTTCACATAAAACGCAATTTTTCCTTAACCAGTTAACTGCGTTCAACGCGTATAAACGTCAATCCAAATTTTCTATATTTTTAATCATGAACAATAAAAACAACTTACCAATCGATATAAAGACTACAAATTAAAAGTCACAAAAAATAAATTTCACAGTTAATTGGTCAACATCCCTTTTTTTATTTCTCGCCAAGTCTGGATTATTATGGGCTCGTTAAGTCCATTTGGCGAAATCGCAGAACCATTAAGATCGCGATATTCCTCGTTTCCTCCACGATCTCACGTGGATATGGAAATATGCGAGAGAGGACGGTGGATTAATGCTGCGAGAGAGAGAGATAGAAGGTTTTGAGGAAAAGAGAGAAGGAGAGAGGTACATGGAGCCGATTCGATTCGAGTCACCGAGAAGATAAGTACGCTCACCGACTACCCCGTTACCGATCGACGATCGATAAGGGTCCCTCTGCGCGGGACCAATTCGCCATGTAACTCGTGTCGTAGCGAGCGGGCGCGCGCGGCACGGTTTCTCCTCCGTTGCTAAATTCTCTCCTCCTCGTTGGGAGAGGCTGGCAGCTCTCTGCCTCTCTGCTCCTTTTTCCCTTTCGCCCACCCTCTCTCTTCCCTTCTCATCAGCTTCCACTCTTCTCTCTCTCGCCCTCGGCCCCTTTTTTTTGCTCCTCTTTCGAGCGGACCGTAAATTTTTCTCCATCCCCGACTTTATCGAACGAAGTAACGAGAATCCGCCGTTGAGGCTGCAAACTGGATTGTAATCTGGTTCCATCGTAGATCTTCGAAAGGAGGTGGTGGAGGTTCGAGCAAGCGAGAGAAGAGTGAACGAGAGAAGAGCGAGAGAGATGCGACCAGTCTCGTCCAGTATCCTCCTCCTTCTCTCGTCTTCTCACGTTGGTCTTCGTTCGTTCTTCGTCCACCCTCCCTTCTCTCGAACGCGAAGACACAAACACACAAACGCATCGTCCGATTCAGGAATGGTCTCCTTCGCGATCACCGATTTCCAGAGACCTCCTCGTTCTGCCGGTCGAAGAGGTTCTTCTGGTTCTCATCTTCGTTTCTCGTTGGTACCGTCCGCGACACGCCGAAGGAAAAGGCGGGCAATGCTCGGAGCCGATAGCAGCAGCGTCGCGGGACAGCTGGTTTATCGGTTGCAAAAAGATGACTCGCTCGCTCGTTTCCTCGTCGGGCGAGGATGATCCGTCGCGCGAAGAACTAGTTCGATCGGGAAGGATTTTCTACTTCGAATGTTACCGGACAGGGTAGGAGAGAACGGTCGCAAGGGTATTGCTGAAAAATCCGGAGTCTCCTTTGCTCTTCTAGAATTATTACTACAATTTCCTTCGTGAATCGAACGTCTTTTTGAAGGTAGGAAAATGTTAGAAGCTCACGATTATCCTTCTTGCTAGGAATATTTCTCCTAGTAATTTCGAGTCATTTTACCCACGCGCGCATAACCCTTTCGTCGTATCATTTTCAAACCCCTGTGACTTAAGAGTTCGCAACTCACCCCCGTAGTTTCGACGTTGCGAGAGAAATTCAATATCAACTTTCAGCACGTTCTGTCGCGGGTAGCGTTTGCGAAGGCGCAACCGAGTATCGAATATCACAGTGGCGTCTATGGTGAAGGGAGTGAGGAGATGGAGGATGAAGAGGGAGGCTGAGAACGAAGAAAAAAAGATAAGAGGAGGAAGAGAGGACGCGCTGGCGGAGACGCCCGAAGATCGCGCAAGAGCAGAAGGGAATATCACGTCTGATATTTGCCCGGCGCCGTCCTCCTCCTCGTCGTTGTCTACCAAGAGGGACGTGGTCTGAAAACTAAAGCGGAAGAAGATGGAAGGAGAAGATTTCCTTCGCTACCGCCTCTCCTCTCTTTCTCTCGTTGCCCTAACCAACACCGTCGCAGCTGCCATACTACCGTACGCGCGTCCGCCTCCCTCCTTCGCATTGTCTCGGCTGGAATCGTTCGGCCGTTTGTCCGTAATAACCGCTTTATCCGCGCTTATCCCTTTAATTGAACGGCCCACGAGAGACGAGGAGAAGACGGAGAAGGAGAGAACGCCGCCTGGTTAGCCCCACGATGCGTACCGGTTTAGCGGGTACCACGTAGGCACTTTAATTTATGAACTGGTCCGATCTTCTCTCTCTCTCTTTCTCTCTCTCTTTCTGTCTTGTTCTCTCTTTCTCTCATCCTCTGTCATTCTCTCTTATTCGCCCTGTCTCTGCGGCCGTTAACGGAGCTCGGTTCTCCCGGCGCGGCGATCGACCGTGGCTTGCGGAAACGTTGTACGGGATTTGTCGACCTACACGAGGAATACCTGTCGTCGGCCCCGCTCTCGCCTAATAATCCAAATAGCATGCGTCGTCGTTCATTTATCGTGACCGGTTGCGAAAATCGATGCGTGGGATCCCTCGATTCGTTCGGCATGCCGGTTGCACGCGGTAAAATCGGGAGGGATGAATGTTTGGGTGGTATTCGCTCTGGATTCTGTTGAAATATAAAAGGAAGGCGGGAACTTTGTAACTTTGTAATCTGCAAAGAAGCACAGAATCTGAAGATTATGTAGCTTGCTGCAAAAAGACAACTTTGCGGACAGTGGTGCAATGTTTAGTACATTCGTCCTGGATCTAGAACGAAATAAGTGAATTTATAGGCTGTTTAATACGAAAACTGGTAAAATTGGTAATGTTACACAGAAGCATCGTTGCAGTTCAGTCAAACAGTGTTGCTCGGAAAAAATTTATTTATCCAGGAAATTTGTCCATTCTTAGCAAAAATCCCTTTCGATTAATTCATCCATTCATCTTTTCTCGATTTTATTACGAATTAACCACGAAGTCCGTTACGTTCTCGGGTCCAGCCCAGTTGTCTGGTCGCCACCAGGCACTCTGTCCCGTCGAAAGCTCGCGGTTCCGCGAATCGAGGATTCTTATACCTCGTTCTCATTAATTTCTCACCACGGCGAGTATCATCCGCGCCGTCTGGCCTCCTCTGGCGCAAGGGTACCTCGTCGTAAAGCGTTGTATCGCAGCCGCATTTTACACGAGACTCGCCTTTTAGCCGACTGGCACGACGCCTGATCTTTGGCACAATCTGCCTGATCTCTGGCCGGGTCTTTGCACCGTGGTAGGCGCCCGCGCCCTAGTCTCGCCGCGCGCCTAACCGATTCCAAGCGAAACGATCCCATGCCAACATTGTACGCTGCCACCAATTGCGCAATTCCACGTGTCGCATCCTCCTCTTCACCACTCCTCGCCACGCATCCTTCACTTCACCACTGCTAATTCGCGCGAACTATTTATATATCATCCATGAAGTACCCGACCACGCGGTGGTTTATTCCTCGCGGAAAACTGAATCGGAAATAGACACCTTTCGCAATGTTGCATAGTTTCTCTATTCACGTGACTCAGCCGGTGTGTTAGAGAAGAATGGAGCTTTTCAAGAGTACGGTGCCGCACGGCAACGAATTAAAAATACACGCGCGATAATATTCGTCACACGTAGATACCTGCATTCGAGAGGATCGTTATCGAGATTTTCCTTCGCCTCGTCTATCCGTCGATTCACTTACGCAAGCACTCGTTCTTTTTTCTCGTCTTCTTCCTCCGTTTACATTTGCAGTACCGCGCAGTGCGTAACTGCGACAATCTCGCAATTACCATGGCAAGGTAATCCTTGATTACCGGGGTGATTATCGTCTTCGTCGATGCGATTTTCGCGTCGACATTACGAAAGAGGGCGGCGATACGTAAAAGGCGGACAACCGTTAAAGGCCGTGGCGCCCGCGACGCTGACTTTACGGCTTGTCCGCGTCATAACTCACCAGGGGCCAATTATTGCAAGAACAATGGCTTTCTCTCTCTCTCTCTCTCTCTCTCTCTCTCTCTCTCTCCCTTCCAACATCCCGTCTTCGTGTTCGGCTATTACGGTCCCGCGATGCGTCTTCGTTATGGTCACTGACGGGCATCGTCATTCGTGGTCTTCTTCCTCCCGTATGATTTTCGTCGCGCATGACGTCACACACCTTCCTTCGTCTCGCGCTCCAGCTCATTGGTGTACACATGCATCTCGCGAGTCGTCCAATAATAAATGACTAAACAAGGCCTTCTTCCTTGGACGATAATGTTGCATCATGAAAAAGTTAACGAAATGTTTTTTTTATCTTCTCAATATTTTATTCCAAAGCGCATTAAGCATATCGTAATAATATCACGAGGAGGTGAGGAGTTTTTGAAAATTTACTCGGAGGCGAGAATCTTTTTTTCCAACGCGTTAAAAATATCGCTGCAATGTTGCGAGCTCGACGTCTAGACCGACACATACGAGAGATAGTGGCGCATGCGTGCACGAGAATCGAAGAAATCTGCATGCGTGCCAGCTCGTTCCTTCGTCTTTGCATGCGCGGCTGGTGTCCCGTCTCTTATCCCCACGCATCTTCGTCCCCTCCTCTTCTCGATGTCTCCTTTATTTTTTTCTTTCCTCCACCTCCTTCCCGTCGGACGATCCTCTCTCTCTCTGCTTTGTAAAATACAGCTGCGCGCTCCGCGACGCGTGGAATACGAATATCGCATAAGTGTTTCGGAGACGAGAGGCGGTGAGCGAGAGTCGTTTAAAGAGCGACGAGAGGCGCTTCAGAGTAGCGTGGAAGGAAGGGGCAGACAGACGTTCCACGAAATTCCTGACCTACGTTTCGATCGCACGACGAGTCCACGGTCAACCACCTAGGAGGGCGAGGATCCTTTCGACGAGAAGGGAAGGATCGTGGAGATTACTCTTCCCGAGGATACGTCACTCCCGTGTGACATTGAGCCGACGACGCGGGGGTGTAGCGTGGGCGATCGATTCGAGTCGCAAGACGCCTGAAAAGGGCCCAGTCGCGCGCGTGCTTCTGGAGCAAGGCAAGAAGAACATAAGGACGGGTGTCCTCCGGAGATCGTTTGTCTTGCTCCGGTCCATGGTCCTTTTCACGTTTTTTCACAAGCAAGCTACTTCTTGCCACGATTCTTTCAACGTCGCTTTTATGAAAGATTATAGTCCGTTGCGAGTGATAAAGAGATTTGCTCGTAGTTCGAGAAAGAAGTTCGTCGAATCCTTTCTCCGTTTTCCTTTCTTCGTCAGGTGTCAAGGGCGATCTTTCCAAGGGTATTTTCTCCAGGACCTCTTGGTTATGCTTTATGACCGGTTGTAGTCTTTGCCGGTGAGATCGTAGCAGGACCACGTCGGACATTCATTCGTCGCTCGTAGTTACGACGTCTGTTCCAAGGATGGGGGGGGGGGGGGGGGCACGTACGCTCGCAGAAAATCGTATAAGCCACGGACGTGGTGGCTTCGACATCGTTCGTTCTCGAGGGAAGAAAGGTGGAGGTAGGTGGTAGAGGGTGGTGGAGACCAAACGGTCGCGCAACCGCGACGATATTCCCGGTCTGCGTCGAACGACCTGCCAAACGCACCACGTACATGCATAATTTGCAACGGGGGCTCGCGCCACCCTTCTCCATCTCTCCTCTGTCTACCTTTTCTCGACCTCCTCCCATGTGCATCGATCCTCCTCCGCCTCGACGTCGCGGAGCAGTCGGATCGCACGTAAATCCTCGCGCGACGAGTGCGCGCTTTCCCTCCACCGTCAACCTCGCTCCCACCCCTGACTGTCATCGCGACGCGCCTCGTGTACATTTCAAAGATTCACGAACCGTAGGAATGGAGTACGTACCTACGGCAGAGGGAACGTGGGGGCCCCCGAGGAGTTACTTGAGAATCCTTCGCGAATGGCATGTGTCGTTCCCGCGAACGTGCATAATTGTCATTACGTCCGCCGCGCGTGCCCGAGGGGCACCGATGAATCGTCTTCTCGAGAGATTCGTGGATGTACGAGGAGCAACAATGAGACACCGAGTGCCTGTGGAGACCGAGTCGTATGATTATTAGGAGTTTTCGCGATTCACGAGTCTGGACGATTCGCTTTGTGAGAGAGGGTCGGGGAGAGGGAATTTTCTCGTAAAGAACGGGAAAATGGCGATCTTGCGAAATGTACCCGGAGGAATTTTTAAAATTATAGGTTTTACCGTGTTTCTCAACGCGTGGTGCAGGACCCATAGGTGAAATTTTTATGACTTTAAAAATTTAGATAATTATGTTGAATTCCTTTTGATTCGTATTACCCAATAAGATAATTTAGAAACGATGATGTGAGAAATACCCCGTCCGTATTTATTCGCACGCGAGTCAAATCAGGGAGCGCGAGATGAGTTCTGACGAATATAATTCTACGGGGAATAGAGACCGAGAAGGCGGAGAAAGGAGGAGAAAGGGCCGTGAAAATTCTGTCGTCGTATCGTCGTCCTGTAACGCGAGTCGTAATTCAGGTTACTTTAGTGCGACCTTCCCCGGCGTCGCAGCCCCCGGCCACTGCCTCCGTGAAACTACGTGCCACGGCACACGCTGTAAAGTTAACGCCGTCGTAGCGTCTTTGCTTTACGGCCGCATTTATACGGGGGGCCTCGGTGCGCTCGTAGTTGAAGCTCGCCGTTCGATCGAGCAGCAGCAACAGCGCGAGCGCAAGTTTATTTTTATACTTTCTCTCCTGCGGTGTACGAATATTTGGCGTTTGCCGCAGGGCCCACCTTTTCTTCTTTCCTTCCTCACGCGCCACGATTCCTCCCGCCTCAGGTGCTTTCGAATCTCGCATCTTTTTTTATTTACGATCCCCTTATTTTCTTCTTTTCTTCCTTCACAAGCCTCCTGCTCCTCGTTATTTTCTCGATTCGTCGTATCGAAGGCAGTTACCACGCGTACCTGATTGCCCAAGGCAAATAGTGCGACGAAGCGTAGACGCGGAGGGACAGTCTGGCTTTTTGGAAATTTTCACAATCGATAGTTACTCCATTCGTGGTTATTCATAAATTATTCCCACCGACACAGTCGTACGGCGCTTGAATTCTGAAAGTCGCGATATCTACCCTCGAAACAGTGGTGTACCAGGTGCTGGACGGAAATCGCTTGGCACGAGCGAAGGATATTCCGCGGAAAACGCGATTGCCCTCGGGTGTCTTTGGCTTGAGGTCCTTCTCATTCGGCGTCGTGACATATGTCTGGACTGGCGGCCAATTCGGTGAATTTTAATGTGGACCCCGAGGCACCGTAGAATAGGATTTAATTCCATTGAAGGGTTTCTCGCATCTCCGACCGGTATTTTGATTTAGTAGAAAATTTGCATTACGAGTATCCTTTCATATTGCTACGATCGGAAAGGAAATATAACATTCTTCGAGGCCACTGTAATACCGGGCATAAAGACACGAGGATGAAATATTCTTGTTTTTGCTTTCTAAATTTACATTGCCTCGTAAATTTGATGGTCCAATGTTCCGGACCGATTTCGACCCCTCCGACTCACAGAAATCGACGACGCGTGAGGCAGCGCCGCCTCCTTCCTTCCTCCTCGGTCGCTTGTTTGTTTTTATCCCTGTTTGTTTCTTCGTGGGTATCATTTTTATCAGGACCCCGTGGACGGGCTGACTGCTGGAGAGGAGAGAACAGGCAACGAGAACGACCCACAGATCGCAGGCCCCGCAGAACGTCCTGCGAAGATGTACGCATACTTACACAGTCGTTCGACCACGCGCGCGCGCTCTTCTCCGTCTATCTTTAGAGCGGCGCTGCATAAAAATATTCTCAAGGATCCCCAAAGGCTCCCCAGGGGGAGAAACGCTGACGGACAAGGTTGAGCTCGCGACTTTTACCCCTGCTGTTTGCTCTAAATAACGCGCAACGTGCGAGAAATATCTGCAGGAGAGAGAACGAGATGGGAAATGAAAAGATGGCCAGTGCACAAAGGAATGGTACCTCGAGGAGGAGAAAGTTTTCTCAAAGGAGTAAACTGCAACGATGAGTAATCGATCGACAGATTTTTCTAACGTTCGTTTTAATCCTTCGACTACTGAATACTCTCGACCAAAGCACTCCGCCTGAACGGTGATCTTAGCGATTGTAAATCGTAGGAAACGAAGTACCTTTCGGCTAATTTGAATTCCGTTGATCAAGTATGCAACGCGCAATTGAGATATAATTGTATATTTTCGCGCTAAGTTGACCGATGCAAAACAGTCTTTCTTTACCATTGATATTATTTTATTAGATTGGCAAACGCACGCATGTTGGTAACGTTTATCGGACGCACATATGCGCCCATAGCAGTCAAAGAGTTAAATATGCCGTTTCTCCAGATTTTTCTAACGATCCGACACGTTCCTTTTAAATACGTTGTTCCGGCAAAATTAGACATTCGTGGATTCGTTCCTTTTATCTCATCCGACCTTCCTTCCCTCTCGACGATCGTGACTCGTTTGCGGATCGAGGAGGCCGCGCAGGATCTATTATCCTTTAGTTAAAGGGGAAGGATGTGCTCATTATGGTAATATCCGTCGATGGCAGGCGGAGGGCGGAACGGAGTGTGGGCGAATGAAGCTGTAGAGTAGAAGACGAGCTAGAAGAGGGCCTTCTACTCGGCATTATAATTTGCAAAGTCGATTTCCCTTTCCTACGCGAAGCATCGAATAGCAAAGGAAGGTTGCATCTCGATTGTTTCGTTCCTCTCGTGAACACGAAAGGGAGAGAAGAGAGCGGTGAAAGGAAAGTGCCGCAGGTCTTGTCCCAACGGAGAAACCACTTTCGCGCTGGTTGCTATTTTGTTAAAAATTTCATTCCACCAAATTCCTCACACGTACACACACCCACATGCACACATTCTCCCTCTTTCCGGTATGCAGCGAAGAAATGCAAACAGTCACGGGGGCAAGCACAACGGTTCTCTCTCGCCATTCTCGACGAGTATTCTCTCGTTGGTCCCACGTCGAATGTATATTTCCTTTTTTCGCCCCGTTACTTCCGCCACTTCCTTCGCAGTACCTAGGGCGACGAAGAGGATGAGAAAAGGAGGGAAGGAAAAAGCCAGTTTTCCAGCAGAGCTCTCGTAAGTAGCCGGCGAGGAATGTCGTGGCCCTACTGCTACGAGAGTCCGAGAAGAACGGACACGCGGAGAGTGGAGGCGGTGGAAGGTAAAAAGCGAGAGAAAATTTAACGGTGGCGGTGGGTGGAGATGGCGGGGGTAGAAACGACGCTCGGCGTCGTCGTTTTCCTCCCGTAACGTACGACATTGGCTTTTATGCGCGCAATAATGCGAGCGCGCCGGCTGTCAGGACCACCCGTACCCTACCGATGAACGTTGGAGAAAGAAGGGGTGAAAAGGCGTCTTGTAGGTGGAGGTGGCAGTCTTCTCTCCTACCAACGCACGCACGCCTTATTTCTTCCAATTCTGGAGGAAAACCTCCTTCTACCCGGAGCGTCTTTAGCGTCCGCCACTGAATGGTCCGAGGTGTGA
The DNA here is from genome assembly GCA_944319695.1 of Tiphia femorata. Lineage (NCBI taxonomy): Eukaryota > Metazoa > Arthropoda > Insecta > Hymenoptera > Tiphiidae > Tiphia > Tiphia femorata. The sequence continues at coordinate 16,725,390 of OX090900.1, read as the reverse complement.
TATTCTTTATCGTCGACGACGTCCGACGTCGTTTTCCTCGCAGACGACGTCTGGCCCCGAGGAGGGTACCCGATGTCTTGCGACGGGCCAGCTTTCGTGATTCTTGCAGGGAGATCGCTTGGAAATTTCAGGACACGGAATACTCCTTCAGAATTTCTAGAATCGTCGTGAAATGGATCATGCGAGGAAAGTTGTTAAGGTCTTTCATTATTTTCTCTCGATTATTGTAGAATTATACAGATCGCATTTCTAAATGAAATTCGTGCGAATTGAGAACCGCGAGCCAGCGCCGAAATGTTTCCTTAGTTTTCTACCCTGCACGACGATCCGAGATTTCTTCATTTCAAGCTGCAATGTATTTCGGGATCTTTCTCTGACCCTGGAGCGCTCTCGCGGTGAATACGTCAGATTTCTCCCGACTCTTCGTGACCGGGCGTCAGATCACGCGTACATAATGTACGACGACGTTACCGCAGGAAAGTCTCGGCATCTCATTTCGCGGCGCGGGGGATCTTCGAGAGAACGAGAGAAAGAAGGAGAAGTCGGAGGGGCAAGTCTCTTTTAGAATCACCGGTCGAGAAGCCCGAGTACTCTTGGTTTAATTCGGTTAAGTGCGACGGATCCCTCTGTCTATTCCGCCACTTCATTCTTTCTCCTTCCTTACTCCTCTTCTCGGTTCCTTCTTCCTTTTCCTCGTCTTTACCTTCACATTCCAAGTTCCTACATCTTTTTTCCTTCTTGCTCCTCGCGAACTCGCTGATCCTCGTCCCTTGATCTTTCACTCTCTCTTTCTCTCTCTGTCTCTCCCCTCCAAGGTTCTCTCCGTTGTTGTTTTTCTTTTTTTCTTCCTCCACGACGCGCGTAGCGGCGTCCTTGGCTGCCGAATGAATATTTAATTCCTACTTATCTCTCGTACCGAAGGATGGAATAAGCGCTCGAATAAATAAGTCTCTTCCAGCGGAGGCGGTGCGACGTAGGGACGAGAGGGCGCCGGGTCGAGAGGGGAGCTAGGAAGATGTATCTTAATGGTAATCCGTAGACGACATCTGCGCCGTGCTCTTCGTGTCCTTCTTGTCCCTTTTCATTTCTCTCACCCACCGTCGCGTTCCTTTTCCGCTTCGAGTCTTCGAGCGAGAACGAGAAATCCTCTTCGATCCTCGTTCTTCTTCTCCCTTTCAGATTTCGCGTGCCACGGGCTCTCCCACGATCCTGACAAAGAGTCGCCGTCATTCGTGAATTTTCGAAGATCTCGTACCTGGAGGCTGACGAGTCGTTACGTATATCTGTAATCTTTTTCTTCTTTTCCATTTCTTGGAGTAAGGTTCCCACTATTTAATCTCAATCAACGTAGTATTTTTTTTCAACGTCGTCGGCTCTCGTTTGATCTTCGTCGATTCGTTCAGCTCGATCGGATAGACCCTCGTTCCAAGGATAGAACGCTCGAATATTAATTAGGCTCTTAGGCTCATAACGGCGGGTCTATTGTATTAGAATTGTTTTCGTAAGAATGATTGAAAAAGTTTCTCGTGAAATAGTGAAACGATGATTTATTTTATTGTTACGATTCGATAGTGTAATTTTTAGTTGAACATTGAAGAAGAAGCGTGGCCCTTACTGGATTGTCCCTTGATCAATTCGGTAACAAACCTTCCGTTTCTACACAGCAGTCCACCGTGTCCTGTTCAATAAAATGCCTTTCGATGCCGGTAATTACTGCTGCGTAACGTTCTTCAAATCGTTTATCTGACACAATATCTGTTTTCGTGTATTGCGGTCGTAAGGCGCGCCCATGCGAGACACTAGACGTCGTTGGTGAACGAGGACCACAATGGTGCATACTTCTTATATTCTCGATTATCTTCTCCATCCTGGTAATCGTCTGTGGGTGTATAAACAGGACTATTACGAGTGAAATCAATCGATAGTCCGGTCTGTTCCTTAGGACTGGACGATCTCATTCTCCTTTGCCTCGCGCCGATAGCTCGTTAAGCCCGACCCCCTGGTCGTTGCGTAGGTCGCATTACGGGAACGATCTCTGGTCCTTTTGGGCTTTGAGAGAATCGCGAGGCCGCCTGTTGCCCACCTCCCTCCCTCTGATTCGAAGTAATGAAAAAGTCTCCGGGGAATGTACCGGAGGGAGCTTCTTTTCCGCGTCGAGCCACTTTTTCCTACTTTCGACGAAACCCGCTCTCGAAAAGCGCGCACAGCAGAGCAGACCCTCTTTTGCTTCGTGTCTGGCTGAAGACCCGAGAGACACGCCACGCTCCCCCGACTCGCTCCTCTCGGAGATTAAAAATGTCTTTGTACGTGGAGAAAGGTAAAATGATATCGGAGTAATCGATTGGAAGCGATACGATTTTCCATGCTGTCGTTTCTTCCTGTTTCTTTCCGCCCGGTCGCCGCCAAATGTCATTCTCCGTTACGTATAACCAAGGCTCGTGTGTGGGCTCGTACAACTGTACAAACACGATGTGATCGTACGAGTACAGTAAGCTAAGCTTTTTTCACGAGTCAGTGGTAAAAAATAACAAGAACTTTGCGCACCATTACTTTAATCATCGATACAACTTTTTCGTGAACCTGTGGCGAGAACATTCTCCAACCCGACCCCGTTTCCATTACCGAAGAAACGTTTCTCGCGTGTAAGAATAATCGAGCACGGCAAAAAGGAAAGTCTCGAGGCTCCATTGAGCGTTGCATTGAATCGTTTGGTGGGCAACATTAATGGAACTGGAAATCCACGATGGGGACACGAGCGGACAAGAGAGTAGAGGGGCAAGTCGCGCGCTTTAAAGCGTATCTTTCGATCCTAATACGCACTCTCGGTAGCAACTGGCTAGAGCAGACCGCCGAGCAAATAATTGCGATAGGTAAACGGCGCGCGTGTCTCTCTGTACCTTCGCGTACGTAGGTGTGTGCATCGTGCGCGTGTGTCGCGCACGCGCGCTTGCTCCACTCGTGTTTTCGTCTCTCCTCTCTCTTTCCCTCGCGCGTCATTACTCTCGGCTTCGAAGGTCCGCGGTTCACGGCGGTGCATTGCACGAGAGGAAGAGAGAGACAGGTTACGAAAAGCGGATGGAAGAGGAGAGACAACGAGAGTGTGTGTGTGTGTGTGTGTGTAAGAGAGAAAGACAGACAGAGTGAGAAAGAGAGAGAGAACTATTCCGAAGGCGCGAAGGCTCGTTCGTTCGCGCTCACGGGCGCGCTTAGCATGCATACGTGCAGTGAATGGCATTGAGGGGACTCTCTATCTATAGAAGGCTAGATTAGAGTGCATTAGCCTCGCCGCGGAGTCGATGCAGATGTATGCTCGCGCTTGCCCGACCACTGGCGCGCCGCGCCGATCTTGACGATGGTGGGGTACTGCGGTATCGTCGTCGTACTTCATCGTGCTCCTTCTCAACGTGTTCCGCAAGTCGTTGTAATTTCTACGTTATCGTTGTATTGGTTAGTCGCAATCGTCATCGTAAACGGCCGATCCCGTACTCGTCGAGGGAATATATACGAGAGAAACGTAACAGGCTCGCGACTTATCGGCACGTTACGTTAATTAACGAACGCAGCCTGCGATTTGCCAGTGATCAGCGATAAATTCCACGTCTCCCACCGTGACCTCTCGAATCGAATCGAATTTCGTCCCGCGACGACTCGCTGTCTACGCTCGAGAGGCAAACGAGGCCGCGATCCCCGTGGGAAATCGTTCGACTTTAGACGAGAGGCGTTCTCTCCACACGGAGTTCCTAGTTCGGATGGTTTTCGATTAAGGTTTTAATTCGAGATATCGCGGAGACGATGGATATCGTTTACGCAACGATATCCTTCGTAATCGGCTGTATGATTCGCGATTGTTCGGTGAGTAGGGCAAGGACGATGTATTCTTGCGATGGAAGGTGACGGAGAGGAGAATGAAGAAAATGCGTTTACTCAGGATCAGTATCCGATGGATCGTCTTTCTACTTTCACGAAAGCTTCGCTTCAATGGTATCCACTACCCTACATCTATCCTGTAGTATTACATTTTACGACCGCTTTCGTCATTTTTCTGTGTATCCTAGTTAGCAAGCGCCTCTTTTATCTTCGGAGTAAATCATTGAATATTTCCGACCTCTATTCGCAGTTTTTTCGTCGGATACTTGCGCTTAGTGGAGACGTGCTTTCTCGAATTATTCTAAAATCGGCCGATTGGCGACTAACATAGAGGACAAATCCGATCTCCATTAACCTTCTTGCCAATAAGGAGGCATTCGACAGATCCAGCGAACGGTGATACGGCTAATTACGGATAGATTAAACGTATCCGCCCTGCGGTTATCGTGTCCGCTTCGACGTGGCGTGTTTTTCTCGGATACGCGCCGTCCGGGATAAATATAGTCCCGCCGTCTCGCGTACGTGCACTCGTCGCGTGTAGGTTAGGAGTGTAATAAAACCGCACACCGAATCCGGGTCATACGTTTTGCGTATGCGCTCGTTCATCCATCCACTCTGTCTGTCCGTCCGACGTGGTGCTCTGCGCTCCCAGCGATTTTCCATCGTCCACGTGCGCGCGAAAAAATCTTGACAATCTCTTCACTTCTCTCCGCTTCTTACCTATTTCTTCCTTTCATCGTTATCTCGTGTCTTCTCGATCTATTTACTTTGTAACTTCCTCTCTGCTTTCTTCCTCCGCCGTCTCTAAAAGTCGCTCAGATCGTTTAATCAATCAGTTCGATCGAACCGTCTAATCAAGCCGTCTGAAAGTTTAAACGACAATCCGACAAGCGTGACCAAGGATGATCGAGCTACATTGAAATTTAGATACTTCGTGAATATGCGCGAATAAATACGTGGATGTGTGGATTTTTCTTTGTCGTCTATTGATAATTTGAACGTGTGTACAGTAGTAGCGGCCCTTACCTTCACAGACTCTGTCCTTCGTAATGTATCACCTTCTTGTTTCTCCTTGACTGCGTCGGCGAAGGTGGGCCGCGGAAATTTCTTGGCCGACTGGAGGAAAACGTGCAATGACCTTGACGCGTTGCGATAACGAGCGAAGGTGGAAGGTGGTGGACTGACAGAGGGGAGAGATTGGATAGTGGCGGAGGTGAAGGAGGAAGTGGCGAATAATCTCCGTGGAATGACAATGGCACTCGGCTGTGCTAATCGGTACGTTGAACCTTACCACTCTCGAATAATTTATACGTCCTCGGATACTCCTACTGGTGGTGCTCCCTCTTTCACTCACCGAGAGTCTAAGCTAGAGGAAGAAGGAGAGAGCGCGCTTGCTTGCGGAGAACTCGCGGCCAATTCTCCGATTTCCACGAGCTGGTGCGAGAGACCTGGCGCCAGTCTCTGCCGCCGCCACCGCGCGCTGCTCCGCTCGTTAAGATTTCACCCGAGAGAGAATTATTGATCAGGCGCGGGAGGGCGGAATGGGACTGGCGTTCGAAATCGACCAGACGCCTGAATTGCGTAATTTCGAATGCATTTTTCAACGCTTACGGTCTCTCCACGTTCCGGTCTCATTCCGTAGTCGTTTCTGGAACGATTGATTTTTCACCGGCACGGTCTTCCGCGTAATGATCCTTGAAGATTTGCGAACGTTCATTCGAAAAGAGCGTATTGTGGATCGTTGGAAAAAAGTGTCGTGGAGAAAATGAACGGAGTGAGATGGTACGAAACGAGCGGTTAGATCAAAGGTGGAAATAAGCGGAGTGAGCGAGATTCCTCTCGTTTCTCTCCCGGAGGACTTCTTTTTAGCTATGCGTAGCAGACAGGAGCTTGACGAAAAAGTCCGGAGAAAAAGTTGGCGCTCGAGGCCACGTTAGTCGAGGTGGATAAAAGGGAAGTGAAGACACGTCACTTCCGTCAAGGACAGGACACGCCTAGTAATCAGGAACCGATCACTCGAGGAAATTGCCAACTGTGTTTGGGCACCTGAACGTGAATCTCGTTAGCCTACATTTGCCAATCTTGCCCTTTCTCCTTCGACCGTTCGCTCTCCAATGGAATTCGTTGAATTCTATCGGAAGAAGGGGGCTGCCACCCCTTCGGTATGAATTTTCTCTCGAGAGGGGTGCCGTAGGACTCACGCAGGGACTCTCTCTTTGTGCCTTTTCTCCTGGTCCCCTGGACCGAAGGGCCAAAGGTCGCATATTGCATTCCACGAAGCGACCTTTCGTTTGCTTCGAGATTCAGGGATGGGAGTAAACGCGGGAGCAGAGAGAATAATAGGACTCGTGTTAATAACGCACGACTTTGTACCTCTTACGAAATTTCCATTTTTACGGAACTCTTCTTCCTTGTACACTTGGCCTCTCGATGGAAGAGCAGGTCGGTGGAAAAAATTAATCAGATTGCATTTTCCATCTTCGCATTCTCTTCGACCTCTTCGCGCGCGAGCATGGAGAAGAGAAAGGGTTCTCGAAAGACGAAGAGTGTCCCACAGAAGTGACGACGTTCGCAAACATCGTCTTTGCCTTCCACCAAGCGAGTCACCTGCGAATCCTCGTAAATACAGCAGCAGACTGAACTTTAGGTCCCTGCTAGCTTGCGACCGAAGCGTCTTTATTACCTTTCACGAGGAGAGGTGTTAAGGCCTTACCGAATGATTTAAAATCGTCGATCGTGTCGCGATCTTCTTCACTTTCGGTGCCCTTTTCTCACGCTCTCCCCTCGGTCGAGGCAAAGCTTCACGAGCTTCGGCGTACCGTGAGGTCCCATTGGTTTCTCCAGCGAGAATGCGCGAAAGAATCGAAGAACAGAGGAGGGAGAAAATAAGTTGGCATAATGCCAAAGGACTCCGAAAGGACTCGGGCGCTCGTTGTCTTTTCAAACGCTGCGTGTCCCGTCAGAATTGCTCGAGGATGTTCGTGAGGAACGGGAGGAGCAGCGAGAAGGTGCTACGCGCGGCACGTCGCCCTAGGCGAATTATAATTAATAAAATATCAACGTTAAGTGCAGGCAAAGCTTCTTAACCCGAGAGCTCTTAAGCTTCCCTCGACGGAAAATGCACAGAGACGACGTTGGACGAGGGCGTCGTTGGAAAGGAAGGAGGTTGGAAGAGGAGTGAGAAGGAGAAGGGAAGATGAAAATCCAAGAAGAGACATACTGCTCTCCGACAAATCCCTCCACCCTCTTTTCTCCTTCGTCTCGATGCGACGATATCCTTATCATACTTTCATATCGCATCTTCGGTCAAAAGATTTTCATTACTGTCCTGAGTAGAATACTTCGCGTCGGTAGAACAAAGAAAATAAGTAGAATTCTCGTTTACAACTAAGAATCGAACTTTATTTCATCTTCTCACACAAATATCCGACTTCGATTAAAGACTGTATGCAATTCCACAAAGCGATACGGAGTATCAATTATCGTTTGTCGAAGTGACCGATGCATCAACGACGAGACTTTCGAAAACGCGGAATGTGCAGCAGACGAGAAGGGGAGGAGATACTTAGAGTAAGTCGTGAGGATGAAAGAAAACACACCGGAAGCGGGCGTCCTCGCGTTTCTTCCAGTGAAAACAGGGAGTACGGGCGAGTCGAGCTGGAGACACTCGAATGCGCCTCCTGCGCGGAGTGTATTGTAAACGGATGAAGATTTCTTTGCTTTCAGATGCAAATCTCGCGATCGTTCGGAGAAAACGAGTATTGCGCTCCCGTCGAGAAAATTGTTTGCGCGAGACGGTAAGCTCCCCTCGGCTACGTCGAGAACCGCGACCTTCCCTTGCCTCTCGTTCGACCAGTTTAACGGAGAAAGACGCTACCACTCCTCTCCATTAAAGAATCGTTTGCGTGCCTCCTTCGACAGTCGATTCGTTAATCGACTTTCTATTTTGTCTCGATAAGACCCCGTCGCTCGTCGATTTTCCTCCTCGTCGAAGCTCCTCTCGACCGAAGGTCGCTGATGTGTACCCACTTTACTCATCGATTACGACTTTCATGAATAATTACAGTTCGCGTTCGACGGGCTGTAATTAACGGATCGGCAGGCCGCGTGGGAATTGTCAGCTTGGAATCCTCGTCGTGTCGTCTGTCTTCCATTTGCGCGCGCGTGCGCACGAGATCTTAAGATCATGCGCGAATAAAAGCTCCTCTTTGTTTTGGAATAGTATTCTTTCATTTACTGGTATTTACTTATTCTGTTACGTCGCAGTGGATTCCCTTTATCGACGTTTCAATTACATATTCTCGAAGCACTCGCGCAAGACTGTTTCTCCAGTGGGCACTCGCGACGAAGAAGCACCAATTACGAATTCCATGAATAATTGCGGCGCTCGCGGAGCCACGTGGTGTCCAATGTAATTAGTCAATCGACGCGTGGCATCACGCGATGTAATTGCTGGCTGTGTTCATTATCCCTGTTACGGATACGACGCGTTCTATCGTTCGCTCGATCCGACACGCCGATTCCCTAAGCTCGGTGATTATCGCGGGCTTTTCCGTGTGACGTGACACGTGTCAATGGAGTGGATAAATGGGAGATATTAATATTCTTTCTGAATCGTGCACCTACCGTGGTTCTTTGTCACCTTTTAAGTCTGGTTACTGGTTCCTTTATTACTTTGACGATTGACGAACGATATTTTTCACAAAAATATTAGTTTCTTCTGTAAAATCAGTGTTTCGATTTTCATTTTTATAGAAAAAAGATTCTTAACAAAGGAGAGTGTCTATTGATTTGATCGTGAAATAGTTCGAATATCATGGTAGCTTTTGTGAGCTGGGTGGAAAATTGATTCTTCACGCTCGTGTAAAATTTCAATTCTCACCGAGCTTTTGAGAATTCTGAGTGCGTAACATTCCCTCCGGGGCGTCGCCTGCTGGGCTTCCTTCGGAATACTTTGGCCGCGTCCCTCGGCGCGCCAACACCCCTGGTGAAAATTAGCAGAGGCTAAATCCCGTGTTTCGCGTTTACACCTCCTTCGAGTCGACGAACTTGTCCTCCTCTCCTGTAACTTCCCCTCTGACGTCGTTCGGAGTGTGCTAGGGTAAGTTGTGGAAGGAGTCGTGTCCTTTCCGTGGCGTTAATAAAAATGCCAAAACATTCTTGCTCACTTCGCGAGGGTCTCCACTTTGGAATGTGCTTGTGAGCGCGGAGAACTTTTATTTCTCTAGGACTTTCAATCGATGATGTTAATAGAAACATGTCAGATTGACTGGCACAACTCTTTGCTATGCTTTTTCCATTTTTCTTTTTCCATTTAACCCTGTGACTGCTAAAAGCGTATACATACGCCTTTCACAAGTCCATCGGTATACACGAAAGGCGTATATGTACGCCCTCACAAATCCATCAATATACACGAAAGGCGTAAATATACGCTCTCTGTATTTTTAATTTATTTGCCATTATTATTTTTTAAACCCTAAGAATGATATCAAATTTCCAGGTACTGTTTTGGTCACTAGTCAGTGGACAACCAGTCGCAGCGACTGACATGCGAAAAACGCGCCGTCCATATTGATGGATTCGTCCGAGAGCGCGCCGCAGTCAAAGGGTTCATAATGCCTTGGTAATGTGTGTCACGTGATTTTATTGCTTGACTATCTGAAACACTTTGGATCATTGATAAAAAATTTATTTTATCATTTACCATTTTTTCTCAACCACAACGATTATCGACTACGATATTGCTTCATGGTACTTTCTGGACGAAAACAAGCCCGAATTACGAGTCTCTTTAATAGAGCTCGTGATGCTTTACGAGATACGTCATGCTCGATTCTTATAAACGGGGAAGGCCGCGCGACACGGGAACAATGCGAATTAACTGCGTGAACCCCGCGAAAGACCGGCTCGTCGGGCCCTCCCCTAAATCGTCGAAGTGATTTTGCCCTCGTGTCGTTCGGTTGTTTTAAGGGTGCCGTTAATCACTCCCCGCTCGCTGAAGGTTTGATGAAAATCTTATCTTAAACGAGTAATTAGGCAGTCTCGTAGGGTCGACGAGGGTCTAAATCGCATTCTCCACGCCTCCTTACACTATCGAGAGGCACGCGATGTACAGGCCTCGCTCGTTATTTATAATTTTCCTTCCAATTTCGTTGACGGGGGTAGAAGAGAACGGTGAAGGCGGACGAGAACGGAGAAAAGAAAAGGGACCGTTAAGGGTGAGGATAGAGAACGCGTGTCGCACGAAATGTCGACGTCGCAATTAGCTCTCGAGAGTGAAGTAACACGCGCGGACGTTACTGTGGGAACGCGCTCGCCTTATCTCGTTCCGCCCGCCCCCGCACATTTTTCTCGTTCTCGTTACCCCACGACATTTGCTTTCCATCTCGCGTACTCGTTTACGATTTTTTTTTTATAAACCTCTCGTGTCCTTTTCCAAATCTCATTCCTGGCTCACCGATACCAAAAGCAAAGATAAATTGTTTCGCGAGAGACAAATGTGAGATGCGAAATAAACCATCGAAATTACACGTATTTCAGAGAAGTCGATATGCAGCAGTGGAAATCGACGAAGTTTCTCTTTAAAATTCAATTCAGGTGAAATTTGTCCGAGATAAAGCGATTAATCGAAAATATCAATCGATTTTCATTGACTAATATGGAGGATGGCTGAGAAAGTTCGCAGTAATCGGAGGAACGCTCGCGACGATTAAGTTGGATTTCGAGAGACGGCCAAGGGCCAGCGAGCGGAACAATTAGGACGATTGGACTCGTGACCGTACGGTTACGGGACAATTTACTTGCGAGCCCTTGTCCGTCGTCGTGGCGCTCTGGGGCCGTCGGACTGGCCCTACTTTCCCAAAGACAGTTACGCGCCCGATGACCGTTCACCAGTTGCCTCCTATTTTCCCTCAGATCGCATGGAACTATTTCAGGGCGTCTACGACAAGGACCCTCCGGAGGAGTTCGCGTCCTCGAGAGCTCCAACTTCCACGCGAATGAGTTTCCGGACGGATTGATCTTACGTCGTGACGACGAGCAACTTGAAGGTCCTTCGTGTAATTGGCATGCTTCGCGTGATTAGAATCGTGACTAGCGATTCGTGCGTAAGATTTTCGTGCCTGACGAGAATCCGATTGGTATTCTGTGTAATATTTCACCGTGTCGATAGGCAGGATATCCAAATTAAATTTTTGTTTTATGAATCCTCTTTTTAATAAAAGGCTAACCCCAATCGAGGTTTCCGCAAACAACGTTACGGCTCGTTAAAATATTCGCCAATCGAAGCCAGACATCGTGAAAGCGTGGAAAGCTCGGCGCACCTATGAACCCACGCGAAAAAAAGTCAATTAATAGTCCCGGAGAATTTCCTTTTCGCCGTGCTTTTACGGTACCCTGGGCTCTAATCGTGGTTATATTAGAGGCGACGCGAGAGCATTTAACGTGTCCGCTCGCATCGGGCCTGGAGAAAAGGACTTCCTTGAGACGTCACTTGGAACGGCAGGTCGCGCGGTGCTACGCGAAGAGAATCGTAAAGACGGTACGTGGATTACGTTGTAAAACGTCACGGCTTGATTGTGCCAAGCTGTAAAATGTGGCGACAGACGAACCTCGCCGCGAGGTGGAGGACGAGGACAATCGCAAGAGTTTCTCCTTCGCTCGCCTCCGGATAGGTGAGCGTGCGAGCGAGTGAGCTTGTCCCCCGCCGCGAAGACTTTATGCAAAGTACCGGTACGATTTTGTCTCGTTAACGCGAACGGAACTCTAGCGAACGACGATAGGCCTTCACCACCTACTGAGAGTGACGCGCAGACTGCTGAGAGTCCGTCGGAGCCTCTTGCGCCACGCGCGCCACTCGTTCGCCTCGCCTCGCGAGGTTTACACGGCCGTAACGTGAAATTAAGAATTCATAGGGAGTTAATCGTTCTCAAGAGTAACCCGACTTTATTCGTATTAACATTGTCGAGTGAAAATGCTAAAGATAGAAAATAAAAAATAAGTCATTGATTTTCCTGTTTTAACACATTGACAGCCGGTGACCTAAGAGACATTTAAAGCCTGAGCACCGGCAACGTATCGGCCACTTAAATCCCAAAGGCCGGCCGTATTCGATAGAGTATGACAAATGAAGATCGACGTAACCATGGCAAGTAAATGCAAATCGATATTTAAGGCACTCACATCAGCAAAAAAAATTCCACATCATCGTGGGGCCGCCACTCAAGCGACAGACTTAGAAACCGGTGGTCAATGTGTTTAGAAAGGATGAAAATTCTGAAGGCCACAAAGTCGCGCTTTTCTCTTCCGATGTTTGTCAGGATGATGCGTGTGGCTCAATAAATTTGACAATGTACAAAGAGTGTCCACTCTCCTCGTGCAACCCCCTTTTGATACAATTAGAGTCAAGAATGGTGCGGTGCTGCTACGATCCACGAAAATCCTCTCTTTTCTTTCCACTTCTCCTCTTTCTCCTTGCTACACGCAAAGACTAGAGATACGGTGGCGAACGATTCTAGCGTCTTAACGTGGCATTCCGTGGGTTCGACCTTTACCACGGCGCGACGGTGCCAGACACGGGTCCACGTACGGCCCTGGCAAAAGCCCATCCTTAACCTCTTCGGCGACGCGTGGTTGATTTATAAGGACGAGAAGAGCAGCGAAGCAGTCTCTATCTCTCTTACTCTCTTCAATACAGCGAGGAAGGACGAGGTGAAATGGGTGGCATGCATGTACGTAGTTGTGCATGACGACGTATATGAATACATCTGTGTGTGCGTATTTTTTTGCGTAAAGGAGAAGGAGACAAACGTACACGAACGAGAGCCACTTCACCGACGTACACGTTGGATGTATAGTGAACCAGAACGAGCGGGTACAGTGGGTTGGCGTGATGTATAGTCGTATCTGGTACCGCTGAGCGTCGTTGTGCAATCTCCTTTAGTGGAAGGGACAGAGATTTTTATGGATGGTCGCAGTTAAGGGTGGTGGACCTCCTCCTTTTACCCCTTCCAAATCTGCGGTATGAATTTACGGTGATCGACGCGATGGTTTAATACATCGGCGAGTAACGGTGCCTGGTTTGCGATGAGTTCGCGGAGGCGGAGCATGCCTTGGAAAGTGGCGGATACTTCTTCTCGAAGAGAGAATTCAACACTTTACGATCGATCCAACGGATCCACGCTCGCCTCGTGCTAGGATCAAGGGACGACGAGCAGGAGGAAGTACCCCTTTCCTTTGTGCTTCATTGGAAACAGGAGAGCGAGACGAATTTCTATTTTTACCTCCGGTAGGCACGTACGAGAGATTAATTTCCATTCTTCGATTAATGACGTCCCGCGAACAGGTTTGGGACGAAGAGAGGATGGAGCCGCTTTGTTAATTTCCATTTCCCGTTTTTTTCCTCCCCACGAACAGAAAAACGGATTCTCCTCTCTCTCTCTCTCTCTCTCTCTCTCTCTCTCGTCTCTTCTCCTCTCACGGATCAGTGAGCCGGCAAGCGAGCGGACTAGGAGATATTAAAATCGGAAGAGAGTAGGAGGGCGCGGTTGGTTTCCTCCTCTCTTTGCTTATAATTCCGATTATTCGCCACCTCGGTGACCACGCTTCGGGGATTACAGGAAAAATGATTTTATTCTCGCCTGGAAAAGGAGGGAGAGAAAGAGTGAGAGAAAGGGGGTTGGTTTAATATCACGGATAAAATTCTCGGAAATCGTCTCGTGAAAGGAGACGCAGCAGGCGAGTATCGTATCGCAACGAATTCCTGTTTTGTTCGTTCTTTCCACTGAAAAAAAGAAAGAAACTCGCGGAGTGGAAAACTTTCTTTAGGATACGCCCACGCACTCGATCATTTACCTTCTTTCGTGAAATTTCCAACCCCTCTCACACACCTCACCCCTCCATCGAGACGTTTACTACCACGAACCGCGAATCTTCCGACGATCTCAATGGCGCTCGTAGGAGACTACTAAATGTGGTCGGTGAAAGCGATCGAAGGTCGCATCTTAACGATCTCGGCTCTCTCGAAGGCTCCCTCGTGGTCTTGCCCTTTCCTTTTCTCCTGGGCCGCGTGCTACCACGTTTTCATCGCGATAGCCCATCGCGAGTGGTTATCCTCTCCGGAAATCAAACTGGTATACGAGCGATCCACGGTAATTTGAGTACATCCTCGTGCGCCGGGGTGGCTCTCGCCCCTCCGAGGAGTTCCATTATTAATATGCTAGGGGGATGAACTCGACGGTACGGTGCTACTCTCTCACAGAGTACAGCTCTACACAACGCGCACCGTCAAGGAAAGACGGGCGTGCGTTTGCCAGTTAAGCCAAACGATTCTCTCTCCTCTCCTGGTTCTTACCCTCGTGGTGTCCCCGTGTACCCCACCCGTCTCGCGAGGAGAACGTCTGAACTGACTATCGCAGTTTCTTTCCATATCGGGGGATCGCAATCGCGAAAGGAGGAATGGAAAAAGGATTTGACGTTTCATCTCTCATCCCCGTTCTCCCGTCGTATCTCTTTTTCGTTTCTTATTTTATGTTTCTTCCTTCTAGAGGAGCAAAGCGAATAGCTACTACCAAAGGAAACTCCTCGCTTAGAGAGAACGGACGATGGGTGGAGGTTTTCCTTCCTTCCTTCCTTCCTTCCTTCCTCGCTTCGTCCCACCCCTTCTACCTTCTTCCTTTCTTTCTCCTTTTTCAATCGCAATTACGCGTAATCGCCTTTCCACGCGGAAATCGAGAGTAAGCCGCTTAGACCGGCCAAGATGGGAGGGGATTACCGAGGAAAAATGTTGTAACCCTCCTCCAGGATGCGGAGGAGGTACAGTCCTCCACCTCCTCCTGATCTCTTCTTCCTTTTACAATCACTTTGCGTCTCTCTTCGTCATATTCTTTTTCTACTTTCATAATATTCTCGTTTCACCCCGTCGGAGGTACGGGAAAAGCAAAACGACGCCGTGAATCGAAACGATGCCGGTTATTATGCAAATGACGTATAAAATTTCGAGAGCACCTCGCTCGATCGAACAATTTAACGATCAATTCGTTCAATATTTATGGGATGTTTCGATTGAACGAAGACCGTTAGAACCTAATAACCGATTAATATCACTTCACCGTCTAAAATCAAAAAAATTGTCCACTGTTACGAACCGTCCAGGTGACGCATCGATCGTGAATAACATTAAGACGCGTAATGTCACATGGGAAATCGTCAGTATTGGACGTTCGTTCGACGAGCGTTCCCTTCTTCTTGTCCGTTGACCGTGTCTCCTAACGTGATAGAGGGAAACGTGGAAGAAAAGGGTCTGAGGGAGGCTTCGACGGCGAGTGAATATGGGGGAAGGTCAGAAGAATAAATGGGAGGGCGAACTGAAGGGAGACGGAATGAGTGAAAGGAGGAGTGGAGAAAGGAGTCGCTCGTGAAGCGTCCATCGATTATTTTCACGCGAGAAGGAGCACCATGAAGAGGGTTTCTTTGTTCGATTCACCGAGAGCCGAGTGCTACGGGGCTACGATGACAGTGGGTCACTTGCATCGGGGACGTAGTCGACGATTCCCTCGGGGTGCCAAGGGGGTGTAGAGAGAAGGACGAGTTCTCGAGCGAGGGAGACACGAAGGATGGTGAAACGGAGGCACGAGGGGTACGCGAGGAGGAAGCGAACTTGGATAAGGGGAATAAAAGTTTTCACGAAAAGTTGCTCGATTATCGCGTCTGAATTCTTCTTTACGGGCGACGGGACGCAGCCTCGACGGATCCTACCTTCATCTTTTTATTTTTCCTCCTCTCACCCTCGCAATTCTCCACTTCCTTCCTCTTTCTCTGGTTTCTTCCATCCCTCCCTCTTTGTGTATTTTTTTTTCTCTCTCTCCTTAGCTCCTCGTTCTCTCGAACAAAATGCGCTTTTGTTAACTGGATAGTCATAATTCAAAGGAATCGTAGAGAGGGAAGGGTGAGAAAGCGCCTTCTCCATATCTGTAACGCTGTAACCAAGGCGGGAGCGGTGATTAAGCGAGAAACTTGAGATTATTAAAGAACGATTAATGGCGCGGCGATAACCATGATTAACGAGCCGATTAACCGTGATTAAGGAAGTTACGCCTTTCGGCGAGAAGGCAGTTTTCTCGTGGAAGGCGCGCCTGCAAGGGTCGTGAGCGTCGCAATGAACTCTTGCACCCCGTTCATCCAGAAGGAGTTACACCGTTTCCTCTTCTGTCCGCCTCTTATCGTTGAGGATCAGTGGTTCTTAACACTCGAGTTCTACGAACTTATCAGAACACGACCTACTATCTAGGAAAGTACGTTCGTCGTCGGTGGACTTGGTAATTTTCGTGCCGTAAATACTTTTTACAACAGAAGGTGTTCTTCAAAAAGATTAAGAATCACTGTTGCAGACGACGGAACGAAAGGAAGGAAAGTTTCGGTGCTGCTCTTCCTCGTTCGCTTTCCCTCGTCTCTCGTGCTCACGTTTACCCGCGTGTGAGCGTATGCATACCATCAGCCTCGTCATTGCTGGCGGGCACTCTTCTTCGCCATTTAATCGCGTCCTTTGTCTTCGCGTGAAAGCCAATGCGCTTACACGTACACGGAAAGTTAATTAACGGCGCGTCTGCGAATGAACGAGGGGGAGAGAGGAGGCGGCTACTCGGAACGAAATCGTTTTATCATCCTTTCCCCTCGTCTTCCTGTGCACGGGCGTTCTTTAATTCGGTATGACGTCGGGGATTAGAGTGAGTGGCGATCGAGAGACGGTTTTTCGTGAAGCGACGGAAAACTAGAAGGAGAGAGAAGAGAAAAATATATTATTTAAGTACACTCGAGGCTGACAGGCCACATACGAGCATTATCATTTTGGATGTTTGTCAAGGAAAATGAAGACATACTGTGTCGATGATTCAAATTGGTAAAAGCATTGACGGTAAGAAACGTAATATCCGTAGCGCTTTGTAGACGATGGATAGAGCGGGACGGATAAAAAAATAATGACCGGATGCAGATAAAATTGCCTATTTTACGAAACTGAAAAGGGGTGATCTTTTCTTGCTTTCGTATGTTTTCATCCAGTACCTTTGATTTTCTCCACAATTTTTCTCCAGCTATCCATCCGCCAACCAGTCCGCCCTTTATTATTTCGCGCTGTCGAGCGCGCACCCCGAGGGTGATTTTTATATCTATTTGTATTGGCCGTGGTTTATTGAATTCCGATAATCCACGACGCAGCCGTAAACCTACCCCTCTATCACGTGCCACGATTTATGGCGCCTATCTCTCAACTTTTCATATTCATCTTTTTCTATTCCCTCGGTTTGCCGCTTGCGATTCACCCGTCTAGCCTCTAAATTCGATAATGATTAGAAAATAGGACAACTTAAAAAATAGTTCGTCGCGTTAATTTTTTCTTATCAACTTCCTGGAACGGTCAGAAGCTGTTCTTCATTTCGTGTATTTCAGTGGATGTTTTCTCTCTTCTATTTATCTTCCTTCTCCCAATCCCATCTTCGCTCCTGCCTTTCGTCTACTCTTCGACCGTACCCTCCCACCCACGTCCGGCCAGTTTCTTCTGTCAGTTTAACGAGAAAACGTCATCTATTCTGACCAGACCCCCTCCCCGTGGTGCGAACATATCCCGTGTGACGTCAGTCCCGCAAGGATTTTAATTACAGCCGGCAGGAAATTGCATCGGCGCGCCGAAGAAAGCGGATATTTAACGTCGAGAAACGGAGCGTGGGTGGTAGAATCGTTCTTCGACGTGGAGGCGAAATTATTTTTCAATGGGCTAGTGAGACGCGTGTATTTTGCCGGAAAGAATACTGGTAAAATCTGCGCACGGCAAAGAACAAGTGAGCAACAACAAATCAGAAGTAAAACATACGGTCTTTTAATGATAATCGTAATCATTTTTTACCGAACTTCGTATACAGAATTGTTTCGAATTTTCCTTAGGAGCCTCTCGAACGACATTATCTTGTCTGATGCCTTCTTCTTCACGAGAGAGCTTATAATCATTAACTTAAGCGTATCTACAATTTCCGAAGGTCCCCGCGGTCAACGGTCTCGCGAACCTTGTAATTACTCGAACCGTTACGCGAAATATATTCCGCGCGCCTGGTGTTCAGCGTCTCTCATGACCTTCCTACGTCGAATGCTCTCCGAGGAATTCTTCTTTAATTAGTTACCAGATCTAAGGATAGCATCGCATGGATGGCACGTGGTGCCGTGTGCTAACCTTGTGTATCCAACGCGCATCCTACAAGGTCACACGCATGCTTTTTGCGACCGAACACGAATTATCTCTCCTGTGACGTGCTGTAAAATCGATCATCGTCGCTATCAAAGTCAACACACTCTTACTCACTGTCCACAGGAAAATATGAATCCTCTTCGAGTTCACTCGAGACTGCTCCTTTGCACGTCGCATTTTGCAAGATCGATTTTCTTTAAGTGAACATTTTTCTTGAGACAGGGTTCAAGGTTATTCTTCCATACGCGAAGTACAACGGGGTGGCATCGATCGAGCTAGCGCGGAAAGCGCTTTCCACCGTTTTCAGGAGCACCCTCCCCACTTCCTACCCCTTTCTCATTTCACTCTTCCCCTCGACCCCTCCTGCATCAACCTACCAGCGAATTTTAAAGCCGCGCGCGTTTCTCTCGCAGTCGTATAACGTCTGGAGTGTATACAAGCCAAATGTACGGGTGTGCGCGCAGCTTCCCGCTCCCTCCTTACCTCGCTTCGACCTCCCGTCTCCTCCTTATTCTCTAGTTCTCATTTTCCCCATTTCTCCTCCGTCCCTCCTCTTCCTTCTCGCCTTACGATCGGGGGGTTATTTATGGTGGTTATAAACGTCCGCGTCGCTCGCGGTGTGCTCGCTGCGCCACTGGCAAAACCCACCTCCCCCTTTCGCATTTTACACCCACCCACACCATCGCACCATTTTTCTCCTTCGCGTATTCGTCGTCATAGTCTTCGTCGTCGCCATCACCTTCCTCGTCTTACACCCCCCTCGAACACTTTTCCTCTCGTCTTTACTCCTTTTCACTTCGTAGCGACGCGCGCGCGCGCGCGTGCTCTTTTTGCTCGTTAACGAGCAGGACGGATGCGGAGAGGCAACCTTTGTTGACATCGCGACGTTATTACCGGCACTCTTACGAGCCGGCGTCAGATAGGAAATGCCACATTCGAATTATCGTTACTCGGTGTGGCGCACGGGCGTTTTCGTCGGCAGGAAACAGGAAACGAGATTGCGCGGACTGGTGGGACGGTCGAGAGCGTGGAGAAAGGACGGAGACGCCTTTCGTATTATCCAACCTCATCCCTCCGTGCCCGTTCCTCCTTTCTATCGGCGAAAGAATGGAGGACTCGCGTCGTTCTCTTTACGTATTCCTGAATATTTAAACATTTTATGAATTCAAATGCACGCGGATCTCTCTCCCCGCCTCCACGTTCTTCGTCAGGTTTTTTCATTAAAACGGAGGGTGGAGCCTCCTTTGGCATCCCTCCCGTTGTCGGATGAAACGGAAAGGAATTAATTCGCGAAGGTCTCCTCTTCTCTTTGAGGTAATAATAGTGCGTGGTGGTTGGGGAGGAGAATATGCAGAAAGGTTTTTTTTCGCCATTGCCGACCGTAATTTGTACTTTCTTTGTTGCTCTACTATGAGATTTAAAACGGCTCGTGTCACGACTCCACTGACGCATTCTGCTTTGTTTGTTTTTCTTTAGATGGAAGACGAGGGCAATCACGGCAACGACGACACCAGGTGCTTCATTCTGTCGACCTTGGCCGCTCTGCAGTGGTCGAGGGTGTCCTGCGTTCTCTGCCGTGCCGCCATGTTAGTTTTCGACAGGTACCCACTAGTGGACGGCACATTCTTTTTGTCACCTAGACAGCATTCTCCAGCATGCGCGGAGGTAAGTTCTAATCGAATTTTGATAATGTTTTGATTCTGTAAAACTATTGTCAAATTCACAACATTCGCAAGATTCGTCGTTAAAATTCACAAAATTAGTAGACAAACTCTGGGTCGAAGGTTCCATGAAAAATCGTGTGTTATTAACACGTTCCGCGCCAGACTGTTTTTTGAAGACTCCGTTTAAGCCGCGTGGGGCGTATGCGCCTCACGCTTCACGATTGCATTGTTTCGTTTCTGGTCTATGGTTGTATGGTTTGCAATGATTAAAATAGTGCAAAAATCATAATTATCAAGAAAAGGGTGTATAGCTTGAGATGCGCAAGACAACAAAGCAGTAAATTTATTTTTCTAGGAATTAGTTTAACAGATGCCTGGCTGAACATTATTGTACCAAGCGAGTCGTTATACGCCCCACGCGGCACGGAACGTGTTAAAATTGAAAAAAAATGCCATTATTCGTTGTCCATTCTAACACCGCAAGAACATTTGCCAATGGAAAGTTTCACCTCGATTTCTCTTATTATTGATAAATTTCAGTGAATGTACGAATGATCGGCAAAATAATTCTATATTCGTCGTGCAAGCATTGCTCAATCGAGTTTTTGACGTTGCTTGCTTCAGGTGAAGGTCGAGGGTCGCACGCAATTTCTATCGGCAGTTTGTATGAGCTGCTTGGAAGGTAGCGGTGGTGCGCCGGTCCGTTGCCGTTGCTGCACCCAACCGTGGGACGGTTCGAGCTTGGTCCTTGGTACCATGTACAGCTACGACATCTTTGCAGCCATGCCCTGTTGCACCGAACGACTCAAGGTAAGAGCTCTCCCGAGTTCGTGACCGGTTGGCCTCGACCTCGTGGCAATTCATGCGGCGCCGCTTGCACAAGAATTTTTCGGACACACGGTGCACATCAAAATTATGTTAACGCTCGAATCGTTTGTTCGTTAATACTCACACATTCTCCATTAAAGTCTTTAGGGACGAATTTATTTACACCAGCATCGAGATTGTTCCTGAACCTCTTAACAGTGTAGCGAAAGTGAGCTTTACTTGCCACCAGCGTGTGAAAAAAAAGTTTGTTAGATTTCTGTAAAGATTTTAGTATCCACATTTGTGAGCTCGCTGAATCCGAATATGATATCAGAATTTTAAAATTTAAAATTTATGTAATATTTTTCATGGTTTAAATTAATTCTTTATGATTTTCTAGTCATTTCTATTAGCAACGTTTTACCTGCCATTTATAATAATAAAATTGGCAACATTGTTCTCCATTTTTAATTTGAGATTCAGATATTATATTCGTATTCAGCGACCTCAAAAACCGTAACTCATACAAATCGTACAAGGATAAATCGTTTTTTTCTCAGCTGTGCATATATGCAGATCACACTTCAGTTGCACGACGTTTTTTCTGCACATATGCTACATACACTGTTAAAGGGTTAAACTTAAAATATTTACCTTAGGTGCATCTACCTACTCTACGATTTTTGCCAAAGTTATCTTAAATATCTTATATAATTTCACCAATCGACTCGACGTCTTCGGAAAAACCGTGTGCTTCGCATACACAAACCTTGTTACACACATATCAAATACGTTTGAAGGATTACACTCGACGACGGCGAATCGATCTCTCGTTCTTCTTGTTCCAGTGCAACAGCTGCCAGAAGCCGTTGATATACCCTCACCAGCGACTCAACTTCTACTCGGACTACAGTCGCGTGTTCGCCTGCCCCCACTGCAGGACCGTGGATGCACACTTTGTGAAGCCCCTGTCAGTCTGCTTCACCCGCGAGCAATTTCAACTCTACAGCCAGTGGCCGTAACCATTAGGGAACTTAGCCAACCGCCGTCTAAGCAGCGCGGGTGACCTGAGCCCCCTCTTCTTCGACCCGCTGATCTCCTTGCTCCGGGCGACCTTGCTGTAGAGACCCCCACGACGACTCGTCGAATCGCTCGTTCCCTCTTCGACCTCATTGTTGAGGAGGGAAGGAAAGAAATTAGCGAGGGAAGAAGGCCGCGCTTTCACCCAGGAACCCATAGAGGAGTCGCACTTCGCGATCGTGTCACATCCATCTCGCCCGATTATCCATTCTCTCATCTCTCTTTTCGTTTAAATCTCCACGATAATCTAACGAGACTCTTTATCGCCAGACTTGAGAATTGCTTGGACAACAGCTAGTCGAATTAACGAATGAAGCGGAGAAGATATTCGGGCGACCATTTCTGTATGAGATGTTGTTGCGAAACGATCGCGAATCGTAGGATCGATGCGTTTTTCGGGTCCTGGGACGTTTTTAACAGCGGTACAATAGTATCGGATGCATCTTTTTCACGATTTTTGAACACTCGATCCAGGTCGATCGACGTTCCATCAAAATCGGATAATGGGGCGAGCAAGTTCGAGTGCACCTCGGTCAGAGCGGTGACGCGCGACGACATAGCAAAGTGCTTCTTCCTCTTTTTATTTTATTTCTCGTGCGACGGCGATGATCACTCATTGGCTTGATACAATAATCGAGAGGGTGCGAAAACGCGTTTGATCAGTATTATTATTTTAAAAACGAAATTCCAGGCGTCTGGTATGTCGCGCGTCACGTCGATCGGCGTCGATCCTCTTTTAGTAATTTATTATTTTGCATTTACGTGCACGCGCTCGGAGGTGACGTATTAGTTTAACGAGTGCTTAATCGGATTGTGAGTATGTCCTTTTTGTTTCTGCTTTTTTTTTTTTTTTTTTTTTCTTTTTAGTGGATTTTATGGAAACCGGCGAAGACGGTGTTGAATTTTTGTCTTTATTTAGCTTTAGAATGTACATCGACCAGCGCTTCGGTCGAGGATCGACGGTCCTTTCGACGCGTCTTGTCCCGAGGACAATTAATAATTACGACGGTATCGAAATCGAAGTTTTACCATCTCGAATTCGAGAGAGTCGTCACCACGTGTTCCGTCGATTTCGATTTCTCAGTCCTCGAGGTGCCCTCGAAAACGGCAGACGTTTTCCTTGCTTCTCCCGCAGTCGACGAGAAAGAGCAGAGAACAGCGGGGTTACGAGTCCGGAGACGCGCGTAATAAGTACACATTTAAATTAAGGTCCAAAAGAAACGAAGAAAAGGTCGACCTCATCCATTTATCATGTAAACGAGAAACACGTGTAGCGAATGAAAACTAACGGTAAAAGGGGGTGCCACTTTTTTACAAAAGGGGGGGGGGGGAAGAAATAACTATTGTTTGTTACTTAGGTAATCGAGAACGTTGTTTTTTTTTTACATTTTATTAGTTTATACGTTTAAGGCGGCCATGTTGATTTTGTTTAAGGATCTACGACTCATGCGATGGGTTTCACGTTGATTCGGTAGGACGACGCCGCCCGATTTCCTTCTACGTTATCCACGGAGGAGAGAAAGCGAAGTGACCGGGAATAGAAAAAAATCCAAAGGATTCATTGCGTTTGTGTATTAATGGTTCGCGAGTCGAGGAGAACTCTCGCGTTCGCTGGACGAGAGTGACAGAGGGGTGAAAAATTAATTGTTACCGCGTCGGTTGGGAGGCAATTGCAAAGCTTTATCGTTCCGTAGCAATAATTAATTAGTACGTTTCTTCAATCATCGATGATGACCGTTGCGAGTGCCCTTGCAACGGCGGATCACTTAATTTTTCCCGCTCCTTTTCGTAGTCTACTACCTCGATACACTTTCTTCGCGCGCGTTCCTCCAGCGCGGTGTGACCTTTCGTGCGCGAGAGGGAAAGTCAGAGGAGAAGAAGAATATGTAGAAGAGATGAAAGCAAACCCACCCAACGTCCTCGGTGATACGTGGAAGGAATCGGCGCGTTGCCCCGAGATAGGCAGTGTAAATAAATATTAACACATGGGGAGAATTATGAAGAGATGAGGAGAGAAAAGGTTGCGGAGGGTGAAACTGAAATGTTGAGAAAGGGGGTAAGGGGTGAACGAAGAAAGGAAGGGTGTAGAGAGAGAGGAGGAGAAACAGTGGAAAAGAGGAACCTTTTTTCTGGCGATGCTGGTCGTTGCTGTCCATCAATAGCGGCCGTCCCACAAAACTGACCGCCCACCGTTTCCCAAGGTAGTATAGTCGATCGTGTGTACCTTCTTTATGTTACTTCGATTGTAAAAGTATACTTCGTCATCCGTACGTACGTTGAGATGTAATATTTAGGAATTTAGTGGTGGTTTGCGTCCTGCGTTAGGAGATTAGGGAAAGGTGTACGAGAATCGTCGAGGAAGGGGTTGAGAAGTAGAAGGGGTGGGAGCTCCGTTGGCTACTAATTGTAAGCGACAAAAGTGCGCGTTACTTTGGAAGAGGGGAAAAGGGAGGTTAGGAGGACGTCGATGTCAATCCCGTTTCCCTCTTCTCCGTTCTTTTCATACGCGTAGTCATTTTCTTCGAGGTGCGTGACGAGTGACGCTCGTGCGTTTTCCCGGTTGCCATGAAGTTTCAGATGGCGTGCCGCGAACGCGTGTCTACGAGGGAGGAGGAAGAAGGGATTAAAATAAGTTCAACGGAGTATCGATCGCTCGATCCACGATGCCGCTGTGACGTGTTTTATTTGCCTAAGAATAGAAAAAAAACTGATAAAAAAAATGGAGAGCAGGAGAAGAATAGTAGCCGATTTTGAATTTCTCGCGAGTCTCTGCTCGACGATAGTTTCGAGCGCCGTCGACGCTGCGAGAGGAAAGCGGGTCACTCGAACGCGCGAGATCGCGCGAATTCGATTCTTTCCGAGCGTACCCGCGACCTCGTTCGTGTACACATTTCTCAGAGTGCCAAATAACAATTACACACCTTTCACTTTACGCGCATCCCTTTACTTTCGACTCGCGTTACCTTAGGCCTTGAATCGTGCACTTTTCTTCGCGACGCGTTTGTACTTCTTTCTATTCCAATCTCGTCGTCCAGGTAACGTTCTCGCAGGCGTACGACGATCGGAGATGCAGACTATCCCGTTGATTGTCCCGAGGGACAAGAGGACGAGCGGTGAAATTTTCATTGTACGATTTAAGGAGAGTGGAGAAATTCTTAGGACTCGCCGTTGCAAACGACAGATCGATCGTTTTGCTCCCCTTCTTTCGAAGACCGCGTTGCTACGGTGTCCCTTCGTAGGTAACGCGCGAGAAATTCGCGGTCTTAGGTGGTAGGATTAACGATAATGATTAATTAGGCTAAAACCCCCTTCTTTATTCCAATAATCGACAATTAACGAGTTTTCTACTTTTGCTATCGCACTCGAGTATCGGCGTTGGTCTCTCGAATATTCGTAACGATTGGTAGTCGCGCGGCCCCGAAGAACTACCTTCAAGACGAACTTTTTTTCGGTACTCTCGTAGGTAGGTTGGGTACCACTCTTGGCGTATAAATACGTCGATTCTATCGGAGGAGACGGAAAAGAAAATGAAATCTATCCTCGATAGTTTTAGTCGCCTGACTGCGACGTTACTATCGTAGCCGACGTCGATCGACGAAACGTTTTTGTATATCTCAATGTTTTTATACGGAAAAGAAAAGTGGAAAGGGCGGTAGTGAGGATGTGCAGGGAAACGACGCGTTCCGTCGTCGCGCGTGGATCGTCATCGTCGTCATTGTCATCGTCATTGTCATCATCGTCACTTATCGTCACCCGATCGATCCACGCAGGCGGAAGGATCGTTTCCGCTTTCCGCCTAAAAATAATCAACATTAAGGTACTAAGATCGCGAATCTTATACCATCGAGATGAAGATGTGAAGGAAGAGAAGAAACGGGGGAGGTGGATCAAAGAGGGAAAATGGAATTATGAGTGGTTGAATCGTGAATAGAGTTTAGCATATAGTCATTAATTGAAAGAATAAAAAAAAAAGAGGAGAAGCGGCAAGGTTCGAATCATCGATAAAAACAATGCGTAAGGATTTAACGATTTTTCGTGTAACTTTAAGGTTTGGATCGTTCGTCGGTCCTTCTCGACCACGCGGTCCGTCGAAACGAACGTGTAAATCGGGGGTGTTTAGCCTAGTCGATCTTTCGGACACGTCGATATTTCTAGTCGAAAATGGAAAGCCAAGTGACGCGAAGCTGTGGAAAAGTGAAGGAGCACCAGGTACCCAAACACGCGGATCGAATCGACGGTGCCGCGCGGTGACGAGCAGAAACGCGACATTATCACGACCGGTCGAAGGATCTAGGCTCGTCGACGTGTTTAAATAATCCGATATCTCTCTATTATATAATACCACATACGATAAACTTAGGCGTTAAGGATGGCAAGAGTAGTTTTTGACTTTTTTCTTTTCTTTTTTCCTTGTGTCTCTTAGCGTGTAAGGTCCTTTTCAGCTGTGCTAGACAACTATAGGTAGATATTACGTATACATGTGCGTTTCTGGTACGTACGTGGTGTACGTGGTTCCACATATGCAAGTGAACAAGAGAGAGAGGAAGGGAGAGAAAAAGGAAAGGAGAGAGATATATATATATATAATGCCTAATTAACGTTTATTCGTGAATTACCTTTAACGCGCATGTCACCGAGTAGACGCGCGCAATTTTGAATAGTGCGAAGGTACGGTCTTCTTAGGGATACAAATATACATAAATCTTATGTAACACACACACACAGACAGACACATCCACACACGATTCCACATATACGGTCACAGGTGTACCACAGTGGGCCAATAATCATCCCCTACACGCCCGTACTGACGTTGGGACGAAAATGGCACAAGACCTTTGACGCAAAATAAAAAAGAAATTTAAGCGACACACAGCCACATGCATACAATCCCACACACATACACGACATACACCTGCAAACATTGTGTATGCTTTGATTTTTTTTAATAGTTTCAATTATTAATGATAAGCACAAGCAGAGAGAGTCACGACGGCCATCATTCTAATCGCGCTTAATGCTAATCGGGATTCACTGTCGTTACTTTATCTCCGTGCAGTTTAGTGCTATCACTATTATTCGCGTCATCATTATTGTCGTTAGCAACGTTTATTATTACGATTGTTATTATTATCGTCGTCGACGTGTAATCCACATACGCGAAGCTAGCTTCGCGCAGCTTCAAAGATTAGCCCGGTTTTCTTATATTATTATTACGATTATTATGTTTATTACGATTATCATTACTATCATTGTCATCGTCATTATTATTATTACAATATTATCATTATTACTATTTTATTGCTACTATTATTGAATTATTTTGTTTTTCTTCCATCTTCTCCGACATACATAAAGTCAGCCGTGTACGCAAAGAGAACGAGAGAGAGAGAGACATACACGCGCACGCGTGTGATAATATTACATATGCATACGTAGAAGCGTAACAGAATTTTTACAGGATTAGTACAAGCGCGTAATACCGTCGCAGCGGGCAACGATTAAGAGCGCACGGGCGATGGTACTCGCAAAAATAGTGATAATACTTTGTGATCAATAGCGCCGAGATGCGACTTATTGACGCGTCGATCGCGGTCCCCATATTATTACATAATCATGCTCGATCACGCGAACGTGCAGGAGATCTTCTTTTTTTTTTTTGTCGGACTGTGGCGAGGGATGGAAAGAAGATCGTAACGGGAGGAGGAGAATAGTACCGAAGAGAGAAGGAATCTTTGCAAGGACCACTCGAACGATCCTTCGTGTCCAAAGACAGCGGTTGCACCATTATTCTTTCTCTTCCTCTATCCTAAGGCATTGTTCGAGATCCTTCTCCCTTTACGTTACCGGTTTCTTCCTCGATGATCCGTTTCACGTAGGTAGGATACCGAGAGAAGAGGAAGGATGCGCTTCTCCTTCCACTCACGACGACGTCGTCTCTCGCATTTTACTTTCCTCATTTGTTCTTCTCCGTTTCTGTTGTTTTTCTTTCCAGCTCGACATATCTGCAAGCTTCTTAATTTCTCCGTTTTCTTTTCTCATTTTTTACTACGATTCGCACTCTCACACGACACACACGTGAATATACATTCGCATAAGCAGTACACAGTACGCTCGGGCGTACTTAGGAATACACGATAGATACGTACGTAGCTTCCCCCCCTCCCCGTTAAACTACATTACCCAATCGCTAGACAGTCGAACAGAGAAATAAGGGGAGAGATATATGTTGATGGTAGAGGCAATCGTTTAAATTCTACGGTTAATGCGTCGCGTTATTAACTTGATTGTGATCGTTAACTTCTCAAATAGTCGTGTAGTCGAATTTCACCGTTGTACGATTGTCGTTGATCATTTATTCGTCAGCTAGTTAAAAAGCGTTGTGTTACTTCGTGGTGTGTTGTCTCTGTAACTTGATTATCGAAGGATCGTAGGCTGCCCGGCGAGAGATTGTCACGAGGAAATTACGCGAATACTGGAGGAGAACGGACTCGGGTGAGAAAGGAAAAAGGCAAAAAAGGTAAAAAAAAAAGAGAGAGAGAAAGAAAAAGAACCGTGATCGTTTCTTCCATTAGAGTCGCATTCTTTTTTTTTCGTGTTCATTAAGATTACGACGTCTCTCGCTTTCACAGGACTCTCCTCAATCGTCTCGAGAATACCTCGTGTCCCCGTGGCGGCAGATTATATCCGGGAGCACGACTTTTGTACGCGGCCACCGCGTGACTTTCCCCGTTTTCCAAGCCGAGTTTTCTTTTCAAGCGCAAAGCATATACGTATAGATAGCGGAAAAGGGAAAGGATCGAAGAAGTGTGATAGAGAGCGTTGTGAGAGTATAAAATAAACAGGACGTCGCGTCCGTAACGGGCCGATAACTGTCGGCCCGAGGCGCGACTCTCTTTATCGAAAGACGTACAAAGTGAGAAAGCGAAATTGATGTGCATATTAACGGAACTTAACGAAGGAGAGAAAAAGCTTTTCGCGGACGCGGGTCATGAGGGAGTCTTTGTGCGAATGGAGAACGATGGCCAATGGGGAAGATGGAAAAAGGGGATGTGTAGGTTCCGCGTTTTTGCCCGATCGCAAACTCATTCTCTCCCTCGTGAGCCGCGCTTGAGTCGAGTCCCGATTAAGTTTCACAGATTATAAATCTCACTCCCTCCCTTGCAACGCATATATAGTGAACACACGAAGCCCATTGTTTTACACGACCGGTGAGCACTAGAGAGAAGGGAAGAAGGAAAGAGTTATTCCAGTGTATTCCACGTAAGTGATGTAATTAATGTACATTGTCCAATGAATAATTGTTATACTGAAACGTTAGAGGCGAGGAAGAAATTTTATCGATTTAAATAACGCGCTACTGGAGAGCGATTTTGTTTTTGTTCCCGTCGACAACAGGATGCCATCGCGTAAGCCTCCCCGGCGGCCAATAGATACCGATGTTAAGAATATATTTGGACGTGGGGTGGAGAGGAAAATGTGAAAATCATGCGAAACATTCGCGCAAGGATAACCGCATCTTTCACGGATACGAGGATAATAATTATTGTTACGAGAACTTGTCTATTTCTTGGGAAAATTGCGCTATCGGGAGATTCAATGGGGATTGTTTCTACGAGTGACGGAGATTTTAATGTAGATGAAATGAGAATATCCCTGGGGATGCGTACGCGATAACAATAGGTCGACGACAGAAATAGTACACACACCGGCTGTCTTTCACACTCTACGGTTGAAGAAGTCGGGCTCCCAGTCGTCGAGAGAACGAAACAGATTCGCGAGGCGAAGGATTTTAGAAGGAATGGGTGTGGCAGATTTCGGATGCTGGTGCCAAAGTAAGAAGGTAGTAAGGTCGATGAACGTGGAAGAAGATTAGGAGATGTGAGCCGTAAAGATCTTTTTTAGTCCTGAGTAAGAACAACATCGAAGAAAGAGGGAGAGAGACACGGAGAGAGAGAGAGAGAGATAACACGAATCATAAAAAGACGAACATTATAGGCAAGAAGTCGATCCTGGGAGCTCGACCATAATCGAATCGATTGGATACGTTGGCTAAGGTACAAATGTACATAGGAAGATATGTTGTTATTAAACCTAAAAACTGCTGTCGCCTGTCTCGTGCGCGCCTCGCGATTGCTCCGCGGTGCGGACTAGTATAATATATGACTAGTGGAAAATTAACCTCCCATGTAGAAAAAGGTTCGGCCACTGTCGACGATTGTTTCATATCTCCTTTTGAAAATCCAGACGCGCCCGTTCGCCCCAAAGTTTTTGACGCAAGGCAGAGATAGAGTGAAATTTTACAGTACGTCCATATATGAAAGAGAATCTCTGTCGAGGAACGGAATTAGATACTTGAGGCTATCCGGGTCCACGTTGCTGGATCACTAATCGCGCGCACGAGCCGGACGAAGGTGATCGAAACAGAGAGAGAAAGAGAGAGGATTAAAGGGGGTGAATAAAAAGAATCGATATCGCAGTCGGAGGGCAAATGAACCACACGGTGTAAAGACAATTGGTTCACGGCTCTGCCATATACGTATAATTATACATACATACGAGCATACACGCATACATATATAAATAAATATATACATAAATATCGTAGAGACAGAACTCAATTGGTAACATCTTTCTGACTATGAACCACTTCATTTCGAATCATTCGTATCTCAGTGCTTTTCCATCGCGACTTTGTTCGTTTACCGCGCTCATCGAGCCGTGGTCCAATCGTTCGTGCTTGTTCGAAGATTAGTCTCGCGCGGGAAAGAATTTAGTTTGCCTTTGTTTTTTTTTTACCCCTGTACCCCTTCTCCCTTGTTTTTTAAGGAGACCCTACGCGTACCAGGACAATTTGATCCCTTTTCTCCGCATTTTCGGACTAGGCTCAGGACTACGACATACGATGTAAGAAAGACCGACAAGCATACGACCATTTTGGTGGGGGTAAGGAGCGAAGGAGAGAGATAGATACATATGCGATGCATAAATATTATATTACATGCTCACGTGCACTCGTACGAATTAATATAGATACATACATATACGTATATATATATATTACATATACATATTAATTGCAGATTGGAGGAGAGGCACACGCAGCATCGTACACACGTACACGAGTGATTACGAGGGGGTAATTAAACATTAGTTCGTAGCAGAGTTGGCCCTAGTATCAAAAACTCTTTTAACGATAACTTTCCCGCATGGGCTCGAACCCGACACGTATGAATGGCGTGTGGATGTACTCTTCCCTTTCCATTCGTGCATTTAAACACACACACGGACACACGTACACACACACAATGATCATACCACCGAAAGAGTATATATCGGTAAATAGGTGTATCATTCGCGACATCTGAAATTGTAGTATTTAACGAAGTTTATTGTAGTCATTCCGTGAGAGGGCGGTACCATTAATATTTGTCGCAAATCTCGTGGAAAGAAACAAGGTGAATCCACGATCGGGACTAAATGTCGAACGTACTCACCTTTGGAACCTTTTCCAATTTGGGAGCAAATTAGCGGACAGATGCGAACGTTACCGTCACCTCCAACGTAGATCCCAACGTAGGACGACGTGTAAACGGTCGTTAAGGCAACGGCGTTTACTTAAGCGTATGTTTTTCTCAGCGTGTATACGGACCAGGGCGACGCCGATGCGCGTGTAAAGACTGCGACCGATTTCGATCGTTTTTCTAAGGAGGGAGAAATAATGGGATAACTGTAACTAAACACCAATTACGTAAACTATGATCTTAAAGTTTCTTTGCGAGCGCAAAACGCATTTCGCAACAATCGGAACGATCCTTCTTTCGTACGATTAGGCGTAGAGTACGACGGATCATTAACTATTATCAGTTTTATTGTCATTATTGATTGATCGTGCGAGCGTCGCACTAGAAGGGCTAAGAGTTCACGAGGTCACGGATCTTAAGGGTAGATTTACTAGAGGAGAAGAGCGAAAGGGGTCTCGATGAGAAAGTAATGATAATAGATTTCTTCTAGTACGCGGAAACTCTAAATTAAGAATTTTGGTAAAAAAAAAAAAAAACATTTTTATACGTGTGAAATTTGGGGGCATTTTTATTCGGCTGTGTTTAAGACGAAGAGTAAGTGGGGCGAAAAAAGACGTACGGCGAGAAACGAAAAGCAACCATTAGACTCTGTAAGGAATTTCAAATTTAGATGAATAATTTTTGTACCCTATTTTTTTAAGCGATCACGAAGCGATGGGAAAGAAGGGTCGAGGATATGGAGAGGAAGCAAGGAATAATTAAATGTGGTAGTATTTATCGAAATTAGAAATTCGTTAAGTTTAGTTTAAGTATTGCGTGGTTAGGATTTGTAATTTTAAATTTTCCAAAATGTGTCAAATTAGAGAGACTCGTTAGACTTTCTGGTCCTGTGGCTATGTTTCGGCGAATGATAACCGTTAGTCCTTTGGAGATCAAGCAAACATTAGGATTTAGAGAGCATACGGATCTGTCGATGCACGTGAACTTAAATAATACTGACATCTTGAAATCGATGTTAATAACCGAAGGAAAATTTGCCGGTACGCGTGTGAGCGCTACGATCTTCGAAGGATTAAACCCGAAAAGCCCGAGACTCGCTTCTACTTAGCCCTAGTTCTTAGGTTCGAATCGGAATTTTCAAAACGACGATTAGACGAAAACTAAAGGATAAATAAATTAGAGAATCCAATCGGAAGTCAGTCGAATAGGCGATAAGAATTCGGCGAATCGCGGGAGTTAAGAGTTTTAAGGAAAAACGCGCGGTAGTTAAACGTAACGTTTGTGTCAAATCGTTTACATACGTCATCGAGAGCACCCCTCGTAGTAATCGTTATAAAAGGAATCGATTGATTAGTCGACATATAACGCATATACATATACAAATACATATTATAATATGGATATTAATGTGTAATACTACACCTACTTAACTTCACTTATAAAATAGAGAGGCAAGGTGGATTTCCCTTCTGGCCCCGAGGCGCTTTAGTGCTAGTTCGTAAATAATTCCCCGTTAGCTTAACCTACTAACTTAAATCGATAGGCCATTAATTGAATAAAGAGGAGGGACAAATTAAGAGAGATTGATTGCAAATGAGGAAAATTGGATGAGAGTGATGAAGGAAGGGAAGGGAGGTTGGAGGTGGGGAGAAACCGATTGGACGGCAGGCATGGAAGCGATCCAAAGAAATCATAGTCAAAACAATGCACTTTTGCGATGCAAAAGCGAAATAATCATGCTGGTAGTGCGGACCAAACGGGACAACTGACGGAAGTTTACGAGAGTGAAGAAGAAGCGTGTCGAAGAGGGGAAAGGAAAGAAAGTCGGAAAGAGAGAGAGAGAGAGTGAGAGTGAGAGAGAGAATCGTCTTTTTCAGACCACTGTTTGTCTGCTCCTGCCTTGGTAAATGATGTATCTTCAAAAGAGAGAAGTGCGCCATTGTGGTGCCGTGTACTAACGGAGAAGGATACGTAACAACGAGATGTTGGAAAAAAATAAATATTATTCCAGAGGTCCACAGGGAAAGGTAGAGGAGGGCGGGAAAAAGATGGCTGTGAAGGTGACGAATACGGAAAGAGGTGTGAGTAAGAATGAGCAAAATTGAGAACGGAAAAGGGAGGAAGGATGAGAGGGAAGGCTGGGAAGAAAAGTGAGGAAAGGAAAGAGAATAACTGAGAAAGACAGATGCGTGTGCAATTGCCGCTCCATCGGATATCAACGTCTGAGCTCGTTCTTAGTGGTTAACTTTTAATACAATGCGGTGGGATGCCTTGATGCTCGCGGTGGCGCTTATTACTCTTTCTTTTCATTCTTATGCTTTATCGTACACTTTGACTTTCTCGAAAATTGTTTACCGGAAAGTGGTACGGCACGGTTTTATTGCACCGATACGCTTTTAGTTGAGACTTTCTTTTATTTCAGGCGAGACCTTTAAAAAGCACCCATACATTTTTTTTTTTTTTTCTTCTAATTTGTTCGTACTATTGTTTTTCAAAATCAACGCGCGCACGCGCAGCTGATTGGGCGCTGGCGCCGCGACGAACCATAATTGGCTACGTGTTATTCGAAAGCGATACGCTAACGTTTAAGAATTTTTGACATTTTTTGTACTGTATCCAGTGCGCGACTTTGCCCATTCGGGATAAGGTTTTATCATATTTTGGATGATACTTTTCTGTGTATATTCGTAGATCGCGTGCTATGTCCGAAGAATTTTCCCAACCGCACGACTAAACATATTTGCTGCCGTTAATTCCATGCAAGATCGAAGAAGCGCATACTAATATCGTCAATTTATTTTTTTCTGTTTCATCACCGTCGACGATTCTTCAGAGGTTGACCGGATGAATTGCTTGTACCTAACGAAGGATTTTGATACCACGTAAAACGAAATTTGTAACAGGTGTGAAGAAGAATGTCGCGAGCATTTACTTAAGGGAATCGGAAAACAAGTCGCTGCGGAAGTTGAAGTCGCGCAACTGCACCGAAGCTTCTTCGAAAGAGTTGACAATATGGTCGTAGCGGTGGTTCGGATTTAATATCGTACATGCTAGCACCCATACTTATATAAAGATATATACACACATATATACACACATATATATATATAGATATTATAATACATACCCGTAAAAACATGTAACAATTAAATTTACATACCTGTGTGCGGTGTACGGTCTGGTCGAAGACTCGTCGGAGGTTTCGTAGGCCCGGCAAGAATCTTATTGCGTGTTTAGACGCGCTCCTCTTCACAAGCGAGGGACGCGTTCTCGCGAGCGAAATGATTCTCGTAACAGAGGAAGGAAAAGGAAATTATTTCAAAGCCACATCTCGTTTGTGTGTAGCATTATCGGAGTCTGGATGTGCGTTCGCGTTCGATAGAAATACACGAAAGCTGCTCGTGAACAGAAACAGGGGTGATACAAAATTTTGCCCAACCCCGAATTGCAATTCGTTAATAAAAAGTCAATAGGACGCGAACGCACGTGAAAGCCGGTAGTAGTGGGCTCGAATGCGCGACGCGTGAGTGTGGAGTGCAAGGATCTTTTACTCATAGCGAAGGGAGATAACCCGCATAAATCGACAAACCAATTGTTTCGATATCCTCTAAACGAGTTTTCCCTTCGTTACCCGCTAGTACGTCCTTTCGTTTGGTATCGCATTGCTTTATTCGACACGAGGAATGAAGCGCGCGTTATAGTCGTCCAAACGTGAGAGAACGGACGATCACTCGAATTAACGTTAATGGAAAGGATGTTCATAAGCAGGCATAATTTCGATGAGACTTACTGTTCCAATTTTTCTCGAATCTTTCGATACACGTGCCCCGTGTGCTGCTCTGACGGCAATTATAATGGAGAAGAGAAGAAAGAGAGAGGGGAATACTCGAAGCGGATTCTTTTCAGCCGGATCTTCGATGGCTCTCTGCCCTATGGCCAGAGCGGTTCTAATTTAATTGGCAGACGTCTCGAGTACTCTGCAAACAAAGTGTTTCTTTGAGTTTTGTCATAGACGGAAAATCCGGTCGAAGAAAAGAGGTAGGGAGCGGGATTTGCCGGCACATTCGGCGAGATCTTAAAGACGAGCTCTCGAAGCTTTTCTTCCTACGTCTCGAAAACGCGGGATAAGAAGAAAGAAAGTGAGAGAGAGAGAAATTGAGAGACGGAGCGAAGAAACGTCGCGTGGATTTCTTTTAAATGAACTTTAATGCGAGACGACAACAGGAGTAGGCTATGTTACTCCAGCAGACTTTATCGTTCGATCATCCTATAGTAGATTCATTGTTTTTGGTCGGCGATTGGCTCTGTACCGCGCGTTTCATTCGGCGACCTGGCTGACTTCTGTCGCGAATTGGGACATTTTATTGGCGCCGGAGTGGTAGGAGATTGAAAATACGGAGATGTGGAAGATTCGAGTGTTAATGGATAACCAGCATCTGCTGACGTGGCGCATGGATAAAATGTATCCGATAAAGGCAGCAAGGCAGCTTGTGTCCTTCGATACCTCCCCTATCAAAGTACAAATTTTTCTAACGGATAATTATATTGAGCGATTTATAAAAAGAAGAGATGATATTAGAAGAGGAATGGCGGAAGGAAGGACAAGG
This sequence comes from Tiphia femorata, assembly GCA_944319695.1. Lineage (NCBI taxonomy): Eukaryota > Metazoa > Arthropoda > Insecta > Hymenoptera > Tiphiidae > Tiphia > Tiphia femorata. The sequence goes on along the minus strand of OX090900.1, from coordinate 16,689,605 downwards.
AAGAAAGCCAGAGAATGGAGAGTAATTAAATGAACGGAGAAAAGAAATTATTAATTCTTATCTGAGAGGAAAGAAAGGGATTGAGAGGATGTGTGTTGCGAAGAGAGTGTGCGTGAATCAGAAATTGTAGGAGCGGGGGGAGGAATTAAATTAGGAAGGAAGGAAATGAATAAAATAATATTAGAGAAAGATAATGTTTAACGATGTTTTCCCTTGTGTAGGACATATTGCGATAACGATATAATATGAAGAAAGATCAATAAATTATTTATATGGTACGTATTGCATACTTACCTAGGCTATAGGTTCATTACACGTTATAATATATTTACCGAGGTACGATATATATATTATATATATTATATTATATTACATTATATTGATATCTATTTGCATACTACCGTATACTATATCTTATTGAAAATGACTGCCATTAGCACTTAAGGCACGGCTACACACCCGAACATTTCCAAAATTCTCAGGAAACTTTCTCGACCTCTAAATACGCATTGGCTTGCGATTGCCACTTTTTCCTAGTGGATGTTATCTCCCTTATTCCCCAACCTCGAGCCGAGCCCTCGAGTAAGCCCTACACGTTGGAAATACCGCGGAGCTGGTCTTAAGTGAAATGGTAATTTAATATGAAATGGAGAGAATCATACACAGATACACACACTCCCATATATAAATATTATATAAATACATACATGTTTACATAAATTCTCTTTAAAAGAATATCGCAAAGAGTTAGTCCTGTAAGCTTCGAAGATCGGTATGTAGTTAGACATCGGTGTGTTTATTGCATGCATCCTCCTACGATAAGGAAAATAAGGGACACTGAGGAGGAAGAACACTAAGAAGTTCTGTAAAAGGGAATATATATAAATAGGCAGGTTTTTAAGTGGATAATACTGAAAAAAAAAATATCACTTTCTAGTTGTCTCCCGTTTTTACCTCTTATGCACTATACTATAATGGCATACGTACGTAGGATATATAATTCGATTCGTACGATTCACACATTTTCACACATAAATGCATGTAAACGCGTACACATATATCGCCCCATCGAATATACAATACACGTATAAGCGTGATCATCGAGGTGTACATCGAGTGGCAAACGAAAGAATCTACGGGAATCTCCTTTTTTTTCACAACACGCTTAACACCGTTAGGATGAAAAGGATAAGAACTAATCGCGAGGAACTGCGCTTCGACCGCAACTATCTTTCACCACATCGGATACATTTTTCGCCTAATTAGAATTACGCGACAGCCCATTTACGGCATCCGCGTATCTTCGAGGACGCGCCTAACATGCATATCGATTTATTAAGTACGCTCGGTGCGTATTCGATTGATCGTTGCAATACGCTCAACGTACATTTTCCTGCCACGCTCGAACTTTTACATCCCCCCCTGGCCATTTAATTGTCTCGAAGCGCCGTTTCTCCAGCACTTCTCAAACTACGCAGAAGACAAAAGTAATTCTACTGCCAAGAAATAAGACTCAAGAAACATAATTCCAGCGTTCGATTTTTCAAGGAAGCAAATCAATTAAAATAGAGGGACAGGCTTTTTGATACGCATTTACGCAGACTCACACACTCAACTCGACCATTCGTGTAACAGCTTCGACGTCGACGATATTTAGATACAAGTGTATTTATAACATTTGCCCGACACGGCGGCGCAACCTTATCACGGGATGCGCGAAACGCCGTGAGATATTGCCGGACTGATCTTTTTGCAGAAAGGCACACATCTTAGCTCCAATAAAGTAATGAGAAGTTTCTCGTAAGGAGAGACGACCGTAGCAAATTCCGATAATCTCGTAGACAGAGATACAGGAAGTAGAAATCGTCGAGCTGCCCGTAACGCCACCCCCTTGCGAATGCAAAAAAAATAAGAGTCTACAATCTTTCTCCATTTTGTGACCGCAAGAAAAATTTCTCGCGAGAGCGCGCGATCGTCGACGGCTGATTAAGAATTAATTAATTAGTAATTGACGAGGTGAATACTATTAATAGTGGCGTACAGGGCCCACTCGATGACTCCATATTCGAACCGTCAAGAGTTCCTTGATCGTTCGAATATCCGTGAATTTGAGACTCGAGCGTCGGGCGGGCCGTCGACACCGCGGCTGAGAGGGAGAAAGTAAGATGAGAGAAAATACGTATACACATATACCCATATACATATATATTTTTGATATAAATCTATTCAAAAGTGCTCGACAAAAAAAATTGACGTGATGACAGGGAGTGAGGGTTGGGGTGGGGTAATTGTATGAGGAGAAGATAGGAGATGAAAGGGCTAGAATGAGCGGGTGGTGGGTCGGAGAGTGGTATGCATAAAGGGTAGACGTACAGTCCGTCGTCGATCGCGGGCGTTTATGTCGATAAGTACATTAATATCGAAGAACAGACTTACGATCGTTGTCGATCCGATTCGGTGAAATCGCAAGGGGCGCGCGGCGAGTACGGCACTCGACGATACTTAGCGCGTTCTATTTCTTTTCTGTTCTCTTTTCTCTTAGCGAAGCTGCACAAGAACGTAAACTTCTACCCGGAAGTAGTATCGACGAAGCGAATTCACGCGAATTCTCGGTAATTTAGTCCACGCTCGGTCACCGTATCCGAATAACACTCGTATACTCCATAACGAGCCCTGCGACGAATTTAAGATGAATAAGATGTTGCGTTTTTATCTTCCACGAACAGGAATAGGAGATGCTCGGAAATTTTTTGGGGGTTGGAAGGGGTGGACAAGTGAAATTGCAAAGATATTAACTAACGGTTTATAGAAGTCACCGCGACAGACACGCGTACACGATGATATAAAAAATAAAATTACCCCCCTTTACAAAGTGCGAAGTTGAAACGCAATGCGCGCGAGGGATCGCTGATTGCGATTGATCTATATTAAGTGGGAAATGATTAATAATAATAATAAATGAACTAACAACAATACACACTAACCTATATAGATTGGCGTAGGCCCCGCCGTATGATCGTTTTACGGAGAACACGGTCACGCTGACAACACTTATTATTATCATTCTATCGTTAGAGTATAAGAGTTGATATTTAATAATTCGTATTTCTAATTGTATGCAACACACTATATTTGTTTGGTTGGCTTGAGGGCGAGAGTCTAACTCGGGTTATTAGATACTACGCTGTACCTTTAGCTGGCGGACGACGCGCACCGGCGCGCGCGCGCGCGCTGGAACAAATGGGAGAAAGGGAAAGACGAGAGGTGGAAGTGTGCTGAGAGGAATCTGAAAAATCGTAGGAAAAATCTCGATTCTCCGATGAACCTTTCGCTTTTTTTCGCATGAAAATTGTGACCGATCCTGCTCGTAGAAGCTGGATCATTCATCGATTACCGCCGAAAAATAGTCGACGTCTAAATTCACCGTAACAGATAAATTGCAAATACGCATACTTCGTGTAAAATCGGTCATTGTTGGAAGAAATCGAAATGTTCAAGAATAATGGCTTAAGGCCTCTGGGATTAGTTGTTGATTGTAAAGTTACCGTGAGATTCAAAATTGTATTGAATGTTTTTTCGCAGTAGAGAAAGAGGGAGAGAGAAAGAGAGAGAGAGAGAGAGAGAGAGAGAGAGAAAGAGAGAGAGAGAGAGTGAGAGAGAATTGTGCAAAGAGAATGTAAAGAACCAAGACGATAGTATCGAATCGTTGTTGTATCAATATCAAAAGTCGATCGTAACAGTGCATTTTCGAACGATACGAACAGATTGTGATCAGCAATCGTCCCGTAAGGACACGAGCATCGAATGCTGGGCATTCGACGCATCCCGGAATGCTTGCTGGTCCACTTCAGGTTTATGCGCCACACAAAAAAATCTAGTTAAAATACAGGAACCCAGGCACGATCGCAACAAATGAAATAAACGCTCATGACATATGGTATTAAGAGTGAGAGAGAGGGAGAGAGAGAGAGAGAGAGAAATAATGAGAGAAAGAGAGAGAGAAAACCAACCCAGTGATCCTTAGGTTGGTCCGGTGCGCCCGCCAGCAAATTTGAGGGGAAGATAGACGCACGAAGAAAAGCGGAAAGTAAACGAAGGATGATTTACGGTTGAAAGAAAAGATATATTATTGATAAGCTGTGTCGATCGAAAGCTAGTGCTTAAACGGTTCGACTCGTTTCCTCGAAAGTGCGAAAATCTCGCTCGCCACGCAGATAATCCTTTTCCCTCGTTTATCGGAATTACAGTCGCACAATGATAATTTCGTCCGCCATTGCGATTTAAATTTCTGAATATCCGTTAATCCTCCTGCACACGCGATAAACGGAGTGTCCCTCCGCGAAGCGTGAATATCGCACGGGAGGATCTTATCCCACAAAATTTGTTCAACCTTGGCAATTACCATTTGCAGTGAAAGGAACGTTCTTCTTAAACCCATTCGTCCATCCAATTACGTAGAACTTCGCGAGCGCGTATTCACGCCCGGGGCCTATCAGGCGAGCACGAGGATACGATTTTCGGGGGAACGACTCACTATTAGATTTTTAATATTTTCATTCGTGAACGGTGCCGGCGCTGACGTGATCTCGGCGCGAACTATTTATTATAGGGGTGGAAGAATGGAGAAATGCGGTTGGAGATGGAACGGAGTGACGAAGAAACGGGTGGTTGGGAAAGACAAAGGATGTTTGACGTCACCGTCGTCATCGTCGGTTGCCGTGGTACGACTTTCGCGTTTAATTAAACTACGCTCGGCAAAGAGCGCAGAGAGGACACGGTCAATATGGTCCTGGAAGTTTCGGGCTTTTTACAGGTCCTCTCCCCGAAGCCGACCCGCCCCGAAATAATGTGTCTCCTCGGTGGACGGGTCGGAGTCAAGCGGGGTGCTTAAGAAAAAGAGGACGAACAAGAAGTACACTAAGCATTAACGCATTACGGATACGCCTAGATTTAAAAAGTGAGATACACATAGTGTGCGAGGTATAGTGCGTGAGAGTGCGCGCGTGCGTGAGAAAAAGAGAGCGAGAGAAAGAGAGAGTGGGGAGGAGAGAGAAAGAGAGAGAGAGAGAGCGAGAGAGAAAGAAAGATTAAATGCGCGTGGGAAATAAAAAAGAAATGGAAAAAAAACGAGAAAAATTCGTAACCGCAATCTAAGAAAAAAGTGTAAGACGCGATTATTATCGATAGACAGTGTGTGAGGATCGAGCTTTATACCGCTTTTATATGTTTAGTAATGGACTACCTACATTAAAGATTTAAACAAAAAAAGAAAAAAAATAATTACAAGAAGAAACCTACGCAACTTACTATGTAATTGATTATTCTCTATATGCAAAACACATAAACATAATATATATATATAAATGAATAGATATATATATATATATATTACAATAATTATATATATATATATTATTATTATGATTACTACGCTATGAGAATACGAGTATGATGATTTTAAGGAAAGTATACATATTATATTAATAAACATTTTTTAATGCCACTATCCTAAGATAATGGTGAAATGAATTGAAATGCAAAAAAAAAAAAAACTGATCGGTGTACTTTCTTCTTTCCCATTGTAGATCCATCTCCAGAATTAAGATTCTCCTTACCATCCCAGATGCGTTCCACATTCCCCCCGAATTCTGATTTCTTCCGACAATTGTGAAGGCAACGTTCAAAGGAAATTCGTCGATCACCCAAAGAGGAGTGTCATAGCTGTAACCGAGGAGGAGATGGTAAAACCGGTTGGGAGGTCCTCGGTGCCCAGTCAATTACACGGGACATCGCGCGTCACATAAACGAAAATCCATTCGTCATTCGTTGAGACGCGAAGGGGGTTAATAATAATTAAACACTCCGGTGTGACCAAGCGACGTGGAAGAGAAGGGGTCTGGGGTCACGTTTGTTGTCGTCGGTCCGTAAACCGCGACGGTAAAGGTAGTCGTGGGTGTTTCAGTAGTGGTGATATTGGCCACGGACTTCTAGCGTGACAGGTGGCGGGGAGGCGAGCCAAGGGTCATGGGGTAAGAGAGGAGGGTGGTACGCGAAGAGGAACTATTGCTGTGGCAACGTTCGCGATCCCGGCTCGTCATTTGCCGCTGAGTAGGCGCAATTCTTGTTACCTCGGCGCCAAGGGCACGTCGATTCGCAACACCTGGTCAATTATACGCCACGTCGCACGTCGTAATCGGAGAACCATCCGTCAATCGTCGGCGCGGAACCGCCCACCGTCGCTTCCTGCTCGAGCACCCCTTGTATCCCGGCAACGCCACGCCATAAAGCAGATCGTGACAGTTTTAACCCCACCGTACCTTCCACCACCCCTTCGTCGCAAGAGAAAACGAGACGGACGCGGAGCTCCGTAATTTGGATATACCAATTTGGAGGGTGAGCAGTCTTCGAGGGAGATTACCCCGTGAGTAGGAAAATTGGTATGGATATTTCTAACGCGAGTGCTTCGACTTTTTGGTAAGAATATTATATTACTTGGTCACGAGACGTCTTGCTTTGTTGGCCCATTCGTTCCAAGGATGACACGCGTGCTTGCCCAAATTCTTTGGAAACGATTAATTGTCGACTGTTAGTCGTGGGAGTCACGTGCTCTTACTGGTACGACCTTGAATTTTAGCTTTACCGGGAAAGGCTCTAAGCTAATAGATGCTGGAACGTGGCGGGGAGTGGCCAGCCACGTGTCTCTCCAAACTTGCTCCCTCCGCAGGTTGGCTTTCGAGGGAAGCAGGAGTAGTAGGAGGATAGTGTCACGCGAGCGGGATAAGTTCTCGCATAGGGTGACGTCCTCGCGACTCGTGTGTCACGCTCATGAACGTTAATCCGTAGAATGGATCTCTACGTACCGAGTCTCTTAGCTTAGTGATACTTTTTTCTGAAACAATTCTCTTGCAATCACGGTTGTTGCTACGAATTACTATGCCGAACGAATCCTCCCACGTAACTTCCATCTCCTTATTCTCAGTATTGACGGAATGATCTTTATAAACGCCGAGTTTCACTATCTATTCACACGCACGAAAAAAGGTCTCAACGCGACTGGCAAACAGGATTATCGCATTGGACTCTCGCGTGCCTCGATTAGAGGTTAATGGTGAAATTTAATTTCTCGGACCATTGCGCGCCGCTGAGCTGCGCCCCGTTATCGACGGGGCCCGGTGGGCGACTCGCGAGACGAAACAGAAGGGAAAAGGAAAACAATGGCGTGCGGGCGGGAGATAGACGGATGGACGGACTGTCTGTGTGGGTGGAAGAGCGAGAGAGACGAAAGTTGTGGAGAGAGAAGGTAAGAGAGAGAAAGTAGGCGATGCAGGTACGTAGATAAAAGTATCCAACGCCAACGTCGTGCTCCTCGGCAGAGAGGGACAGGGGATTATAAATTGGCTACTTTGTGTCGCGGTTATTGGAGGGCCAAATTGCGAACGACCATCCATCCATTTCCCGAAGCGCCCAGGATCGCTCGCCATTCGCTCGAACGCTTTTTCGCATCCCTAACGTTTTTCTCGCGTCGCGCCCTTAACGAGCCAGAAACTTTTGCTACTGCAACGTGATTTTTATAGTCCGACACAAACAGTAGAAGTACTCGCATTTTCTTAGAGAATTCGACGACGTGGGTGACTCCGTCTAATTACATTTTACTCGTCTTAACCTTTAATTACACGCAATGGTGTATGTACTTTATACACCGCGCGTAGCAACACGCGAATAACTCGTCAGTTAAAACACACTTTTTGTATTATTTCGATATGAGTTTTTGATGATGTTTTCTCTGAAAAATAAATCAGAAAATAATTTCATTTAGCGTTTCGTTCTGAATTACTTTAAACGTTGACGTTTTAACAGTGGCGTATAAAATACACCATGCGTGTACTTGTGTTATATTTCAGGGCGCTTGTAGTTAAAGGTTAAAGATTGTTTTCTTCATGGTCCACCAGTTGAGTTCTTGTTTAGGAAAAAGACGCGTAGCCATCGCAATTTATCAGACAACTTAGGAAACTCGCTATAGGTGTCACAGTGCGGTGGGTTCATTATCCGGAAGATACGCCGGTCTTTCCTTCGTATTCATCTACTTCCTGCGATCTCAAGGTCGTATCCCATACCTATGCCATCTTTCGCCATTTTCCTCCAGTGGAGCGTGTCTATGTGATAGAGCAGGATGATTGCCGGATACGCGGTGGGCCAGGAAGGGTGTACTTTATTTTCAGAAGGGGAGGATTCGTCGAGGCATCTAGACGACGGGGTCCATTGACAAATTTGCCGGCGAGCAGAAAGGCCTGCTTGGTATGCATCCGTCGTTCGCTCCATCGGCCATGCGAGACTGGATTGAACTTCCATCAGCGTGAGCGTAATCGTCGACGTCACGCGAAGGCATACGCGCGTTTACAGAAACGCCGAGCTAACGAGAAATATTTATTTTTGAAAAAATAAAGCTTTTCATGCCATTCTCGAGTCTTCCTCTTAAGCGGAGACCTCTTAATGCACACGCAGCAATGGTACGGTGACTCAATATCTGTACGACGTTAGAAATTAATATAGGCAGTTCTTTATAGTCCCATCAAGAACTAAAAAATGTATTTCCATGTTTTACAAAAATTCGCGAGTCTGAAAATTTGGTGTACACCCAAGAGCAAAGTCGATGTCCCTTGCCAACAGCCAATAGCAGGCTGAGTAATGACAAGTGGTCATGGCCCGTCTACTTTCTCGATGAGGTCTTATATTTTTGCCTACGATTGCTTTTATTCGCAATAAAATATATCGAAACGATAATTTCTGACAACAAGATTGCAAGATATCTTATATTGCAACGTCAAAATGCTCCATCCGCAGAACAATGGAAGGCCGGTTCAAGCACCCTGGAGAGACACCGATTTTGTACTTGGATGTACACGAGGTGCAAAAAGAAAGCATCATATTTATTTATAAATGGTTTGGTGTGCGTATATATACAGGATGTCTACATGGTAATTCATGTGTATTAATACAGACGGTAGGCAAGGAAGGTTAACGCAGTGAAGACTCCCTCGAGCGTCTTATTGACGCGTCGATACGCCAACGTGGCAATAGGGTTCTGCAAAAGTGAGGACACGTTAGAAAAGGCATATGAATGTATTCGACACTCTCAAATACGGACGCCAGCGAGGCTCTCGTTGCCTTAGCTACTGCTTATGCTGTTTACGCGTAATTCCGCCCCCTTGTCACGGGGGTGGCTAATTGGTTATCGACCCTCAACCCGCCTGTCTTGAGGGTACAATTTCAGGTCGCTCGGGGTTGGCTTCTACGCGTTATCCCGAGCTCTCACCGGAGTTCCCGAAATTCATTCCGGTCGGGCTAGGCGCGTTGTCAGGCCTTATCCATCGACTTCCTTATCGTCCCCGTCCACCCAACCGGGAGACTGTAAAAAGAATGCTCCCCAGTTTAATTCTGCATCTTTACCGTCCCCTCGTAGACACTCTCATTTTCCAACACCCTTCGTAGAAGTCTACTCCTCTCTCTCTCTCTCTCTCTCTCTCTCTCTCTCTCTTCGTCGGCACTCACCGCCTCATCCTCTTCGTCCTTTTTCTCCTCCTCTCGTTAGGCGCGTATCGAATTTGCGAACGAAATTTTTCATCGAGTGGTTTTCCCCACGAAGGACGATCGTGGGGTTGGGCTGGGCACTGGCAGCCGCCACTCGTATTCCGCACAATACGAACAATACGAGTTTGATTTTATCAAACTCTCGAGTCTTCCTCCTACGCGGTGACCATTGCCGTTTCCTGGTAGTCGCCGGTCCTTCCCTCGTTACGCTGAGATCGTTTGAAGTGTCATCGGGACGAGAACGTCGAGACAAGATGGCAATTCGAATTCCGCGTTACCTTGACGATTCTCCATCTTCTCTGGATATTAGTCGAGAATATCGGAAAAGAGGAAATTGTGGGGCCGCGTTGTTATTTGTTGCGAAAGCGGAAATTTAATGAGAGCTGTGAAAGGGCACATCGGGTGTAACATCTTGAATTAAAAAATAAGAGGTTTGATTTTACTTTTGCCAATACACGCGAATTTTTTGCGAGCAAAATGGCGTGTTATACATAAAAGTAAAATCGTAATTATTTTGTCAAGGTTTCGTTGAATGTTCTCATTGAAAACGACACTTGCATCGCGAATAACCGAGATCACGAAGAGAGGCGAGTTCGCGCTTCGAAGAAATTGGATCCTGTTCAAAATTTCGTCGAAGATGGGTCGAGAGAGGGTGCGCGAAATGTACAGAGAAGAGATAGAAATTAGATTTGCCACGGAGCACCGTTTTACTCAAGATCGACCCTCGAATTGCTCGTACCTTCAAAGCCAGCTCGAGTTTCGTCGTTATGTGACCTTCTCGACTCTCCTCTCGACGTAGTCCCGACGGCACGTGATGCGTTTCGTAACCGGAAATTGACGAGGCTTCAAAGAGCATCGAGAAATCATTCCCCTCCGGTTTGCACTTTCATCCGGTGTCAAGCTTCGCGTCCACAGGGCCATCCACTTTCCCTCACGATCATTATTCCGTTCCACCTCGTTCAATAAGTTATGCAATTTGCCTTTTCTGTCAAGTGTTTCTTGAAAATGGAAGGTTAAAAGGATTTCCGTGAAATTACAAGCTCGCAGAGACGCGACGAGCCCCAAAATTCCATTAGGCATTAGTCGTAGCTTAGATGTCGATCGAGGCGGATAGCGAAGATAGGTCCCTCTAGGATCCACCTCGAACCCCACGCTGCTTTTTACTTTCGCATCAGAGACACGAGTATTCGATACGAATACTGACCCTTTTCTTCTCCCTGCTTGGCTCGATGTCCGTCCATTTGATCTCTTCTTCTCTTCTCCGAAGCGACTCCTCCGGGGCGTGCTTTTACGATCGGCCGGCACCCACCGAAACATGTAAATACGAGTTAGAGTTCCTTTGCTCTCTTCTCCCTCTGCAACGTCGACCCTTTATCGAACGTCCGTTCTGCCTGCCTCTTTGAAATGCACCCGTGCCTACGGTTCTCACTCGCGCCTACCAGGCTGCGCTTACGCGACGTGCCTAAATATTCCGTTAATATTCCGAATTTTTGTATCATCTCAGAGGATACTCGAAGGAAATTATTATAAACGTCAAATTCTGTTTATGCCTACGTAGATGCTATTTCGATTTCTGAAACTTTGAAATTTCTGAAATTGGCAACCGGTGCCTGTACTTAAAATCAATCGTTAATACGAGCCACCTAATTTCTCTTTATTCACGAACCAAAACTTCTTCCTCTATTCTCGTCTCCTACTCCTTTTTCACTCCTCTTTCTCACATTCAACTCAGCCGTGCATTCTAGGTGATTGAAGTCCGCAGAGTCGCGTCAGGGAGAACGTTTCAGACCCTCTCTTGTCCCTCCGTAAGTAAGCAAAGTGACTTCCCGAGTTTCTTCCTCGAAAATTCAAAAATACGAGAACCGGTAACACGGAGGGTGGAGCCGTTCGGGGTTAGAGGGGACGTTCCATCTCCTCGTTCTCTCGTGGTCGTCGAACGTTAGATCCCCATTTCGTGCCTTGGGGTGGCAAGTTCGACGAAAAGGGGGAGCTTCGAAAACCGTAGGGAAATCCTGCGAGAGAAGCGCAGAAGTGGCGGGACGTCGGCCGTCGTCGTCGTCGCCTGCTTGCCTGCCTGTCGACGTCGACGGTACTAGAATTCCGTGTCCAACCTCGTATCGTTTGTGGAAGTGCGGACCGGATCTCGAAAAGGGCGCACCACTCAACGTATCAAGTCGGCGAATCGTTTTCCGTCGGAAATATTCAGATTTTGAAAATTTCTCCCTGCAAAATTCGGCCATTCGCTTTAATTTATTCTCGGAATGTCCTCTCTCAATTACGTCTGGAGCTTCTTCCGCGCGAATCGCAGAAGAGACTTGCTATTCGTAAGCGGTGGAATAAAATTTGCCAACCGCCTTTGAGATTATTTCGGCGACCTGTCTCTTCTCGGACGAGACGAGGCTAGTATTTCGATCGGCGTGTATGCCTTCGGAGCGAGTGCGCCCATCACATTTGTCTGGCCAGTCCGCATATGTACGACGCGTTTACGCTAAGTTCTAGGATGGCTCAGCTTCTCACCGGTTAGCTGAGAAACTAAGAGGTAGAGTTTGATTTAGACAAAAGTAGAGGATTCTGTTGAAAAGACGAATAAACTTGTGCAGTGTAGTAAACGATAGAGATATCGAACATCTGTTAGTTTAAAGTGTTCGATAGAAGATACTCGTGCTGGTAAAAATATAGGGCCGTATTCTCACCTGTACTTTAGCAGCGCTCGGACTTTAGATGCGTTTTATAGACATGTGTGGACATGAACATCCATACATATGAATACGTATAAAGTCCAAATAAAGTCCGAGCGCTGCTAACGTACGAGTGTGAGTACGGCTCATAGTCTTGTAGCGCTTTCGAAGGAGCCCCAAAATGTACTCACACCTAATAAACATTGTCGTCTCTTTGTTTCTTACGATTCTACCGGAAGAAGGGTTCGCCAATCCGGTCGGAGGCTTTCTCGTGCATAATGTCGTTGAGCGTGGTGTCGCGCGCGGACAAAGAAGAAGTAAGGAAGCGAGTGGTCGAGAAATCGCGGAAACATACGAGGAACCGGAAAATCGAGGGTTCTTGCTTAACGATCGCACTTAACGACCAAAGAAACGGTGCAAGAGGGGAAGCCGCCTCTATTGGTCAGTGGTGAGATCCCCAGACCGGCGCGTAGTCCTTAAAGGGAATATGACCGTCTCCTTTCTCAACGAGGCGGCAGTAAGTCGATTAAGGGGAATACGCATTGCGCTCGGTTAACGCGGTGAGGGTAACCGTATCGTTTCTTCCGTCACTTTGACGGACTTTGATGCCCAGTTATTACGCGCGACTCGGGAGATTGGCAACCGGTAAATGCGAGAAAATTTTACATCGGATATTATTATCATTATTCGGCAAGAAGAAAGGATTTTTACTATTCGAGGAAAGGAATTAACACTTTGCCGTCCGCACGTCTCGTAAAAATTATTTCGTTTGGCGCCGGCAGCACTAATTCAGATTACTTCATTTACTAATCTCATTGTTAGTTCTCATGAATTTCCAATCTTATCCCCCTATTTTCATAAAATTTCGAAGATATACGTATGTAAATAAATGTAAAATTTGTTTGTTTTATATATTTCTTTATTGACATTTTCTTTGGTACCGGCCCACTATGGGCATAAAGTCGTTTTTTAGGGCCAAAAGTCGTTCGACGGCTGAATTCTGAACCGATTGCGATGAAATTAGTCTTAAAATACGCGTTACTTATTGTACTATAGTGGAGACCTGCACTTTTTTTGATATTACAATTTGTTAACTTCTTCAGCTGGAAAAACATGCTGTGCACGTCGCCTTGTTATCCGCTTCTAAAGTGGCAATGACGTGATACGCCATTTTGAATTTTGAAATTTGTATCACGGTTTCGTAATCAGCGAACCGGGAAACTCTTGTATATCATGATTGAAGGAATTATGAACACCGTAAGTAAAAAATGATTGCCAAAAGTTTAGAACGATTTCGATTTTGTATTAATTAACAAATTGCAATATCAAAAAAAGTGCAGGTCTCTGTTATAGTGCAATAAATAACGCGTATTTTAAGACTAATTTCATCGCAATCGGTTCAGAATTCAGTCGTCGAACGACTTTTGGCACTAAAAAACGACTTTATGCCCACAGTGCGGCCGCTGGACGGTATTTTGCGCGCGACACCAATGTGGGGTCGCCGGACGGCATAGTATTAATATTGAACAGAACAGAGTTACACGTTCTTGTAAATTGGGACGAAGCGTGCGCCACTGGGCTGACCGAAAGGATTCGAAAGTTGGCATTACACCGGTCGTTGTAAATTTCTCTCGTGGGAGGTAGCCTGAAATCGGGAGCGTGGCAGACATCTCGATTATATATCGACGATGCTTCGGGGTGAGTCGATTCTGCCCTTCGAAACTGACCAAATCGGGAGGCGGTACGGCAAATCACCCGAGGCGAAACTTCCATTTGAAGCGGGGCGAGGGAGCAATTACCATTCAAACGACTCGAGCGCACGAACGTTCGATTAATGGCCGGTAGCTGGCTGTTTTCAGTGAAAATCCACCGAGGGGATTGACGCGTTCCCATAAAATTTACGTTACGAATGACGTAAGGCGAAATCTAACGTTAAAAAAAAATCTTTTGTCTGTTCGAACATGGTCCTATGAAACAGGTGATCGAACTTTAATCGTCAATTTTAGGGTTTATTGAAATAGGAATATTTGCTAGTTTTGGTGAAGCCTGAGTAACCTTCGTGGAAAATTCCTGGTCGGCATCACCCGTAGAGTGTAATGTAACTACGAGAGAAACGTATGTATGTGTAATACGTTTTTCGTATCAGCGACCGGTGGTCCTTTGTTCCACCGGTACTTTAGCTTTTGGAAGACTGAAATGGACCATTCATAACGAAGGGTTCCTATTGTGGACGATGTTTCAACCCGTGGGCGCGTAAAGGCTCTCTGAAGTCAGAATAACGGTCCAGTCTCGCGCAGTCGAGGACGGCGCCGAGGACTCGTTAAAAATAGAAGTTAAGATAAACTTTGTTTAAAAAAATATATAACGCTGAGATAGTATCCGACATTATTTTCCAACAAAGAAAGTCACCGTTGAGAACGAATGTCGGAGAAATATTTCACGCGAATACTTTATTTCGTGCTCGTTCCAAAACTGGAGCCTTCGAAAGGACGAAACTTTATTTTCTCATTAAGTTACGTCATAATCTTATTATTTATTTCCCTTCATGAGATATCACTCATTCTCCCGTAAAGTTCGCGATTCGCGGTACACATCTCTGGCCCTTTGCCATTGTTAATATCACCTCGTCACAATTATTATAATCATTTCCCCTGCTAATTTGCTCCACAGAAGGGTGGACTAACCTTCTCTCCGCATTCCGCTTCTTTCTCCCTCCCAAGAAGATCCAAGTATTTAATGAAGCACCTCTTACGGGGGTCGCTCCCGAGGGGGACGCTAGCTCAGGTACTATTCTTGTCATTATTACCGAACAGACTGGAGTCCTTGTTTATATAATCATATCGCATTCCGTGGATGTACAAACCCCATTCGTCGTCGTTACGCAAACGAATTGCAAATCTCCAGTGGAAATAAATCATTTTCTCTCCTCGATTTCTCGTTGACACGTGTCTCAAGAATCGTGCCATTCCGAGTTACATCTGGATTACGGACGCATTAGTCGGAAATGTTTTTTTTAAACGGCAGAAAAGTTCGTAACGAGCAACGGGACGATCCATAAAATAAACAACGTATTCTCGTTGTACCTAATCTCACGGAGATTTCTCACGATCGTTTCACGACTAACGCGATTATCATAGAAGCGAGCATCTCAGACTAGCATCGCTAATCGTCATAACGAAAGTTGGCCGTACTCTCTCCTCGATTTGTCGTTCCACTCGGCGTCCTCGGTCCTTCGGTCCTGCTATTTGCTAATCTATACGTATATCTCCCTTAACGACAGCGAGTCCGCCGAAACTGTGATACAAGCGTAATATTAATAGGGTCTGCGTTTCCCGCTTCCTCTCCCCTCCCGCTTTCTCTCGGCAGTAGCGATACTCGTAGTCTCTCTGGATACAGAGGAGCCCTAAAGACAAATCCCAAGCTAATGTTGTTAGCCGGTCCTCCGGGGGCCGTGCCGTCGTCTCGTACAAACAGACAATGCGCCCGAGAAGGTCCCGCGATAATGTTCCTAAGGTCTGAGCAAACACGATGATATCGCCACGATCGAACGCCGCGTTTAAAGAGGCCGAGGCGTACCCTCGGCGAATCACAGGGTCGTCTAAGCGAGTGTCTAATTCGAGCAGGGATCACGCAGTGGAGTGGTGGTTTAGTCGGTGGAAGGTTTACTTTGAAATTTTCCTTAGAAATATTAGATTATAAATTATAGATTTACTTTCAGTGCACTCGTTTTTGAAAACCTGACTTAGGACACGTTCGTGGGAGAATGGAAGTTTCACAGGTGTGGTAACTCGTTAGACAACGGGATGGAATTCGCAGAAAATTAAGCGGCGTCCAGTTGTAGTTAGGGAGGTTGGAGAGAAAGGGAGAAGGGTCGGGGAATCGGTGTCGCAATTCTGCAGTTCGGTTTGTACGAAGACAAGAGAGGGTAGAAGGAGAGATCTGATGGACGAAACGTGGAACGTGAACTGCGTGCTGCATTGACACTCGAACGAGGGCCAATTAAGCGCCATTAGTGCCGGTGGATTTTAGTCGATTCCCTTAACGAGAACCACGCGTAACGAAGGAAGCCCTTCCGCTCGATCTAACCTTCCGTCTCGAACGTTGCAAGGAGTAATCGAATTTCGCACGGTGGCGAATCGACAGTGGATAATCCAATGGACTGTGGAATTGTTCCCTGCAATAATTTTTACATGCTTTTTTTTTAACTCCTCCACTTGGTCCCCTTGGTTTTTGATGATTTCCGATTAATTAACCTACTATACCGTATGAATTCATTTCGACTTTGTAGTTATGAAGTGTAAATTGTTCAAATGTTCCACCTGGGGTGGAAATTTTAATCTATAGAATTATAAGAAACAGTTGAGACGGTCCAATTCCTAGGTTAAAACAGAAACACGTTGCGTGAACTAATGTTACGGTCAATTTCGTAAGGGTCCGGAATAATGGTGGTCTCAGGAGTCGCTAATACGCCGCAAATACATAGATGCGCGCGGAGGAAGACGACAGTAGGTAACTACCATAAGCGTAACTGCAGTTGCCCTCCCGTGGAACTCGGAGCGAAACGACAACGACGTCTTCCGGTCCTGCGCGAGCTCACGGCCTCTTGGGACTTCTCAAGATTCGTCCTCGTCCGCGAATGAACTTGGCAAACGGCCAGCTTTACCGCGCTTTGTACAGTTACGCTCGCAAATTGAATAGCGCCGAAGTTTCCGCTCTACACGGCGCGGAACGAATCGTAATTGGGAATACTTCGACATTAGTGAAGTTAATACATATTTTATGAGAATTTAAACATCACTATTTGCTCTTCCTTCTCTCCAAAGCGTATACGTAAAATCATCCGGACCAGTACCGGAATTCTGTAACTCCGTAACGACAAATATCACTGTCGTTATCCATCGATGTCGATGATTATCGCAAAAGGTTAGGGTTAGGGTATAATTATATCATGTAACTAAACATCGTTCCCTCGGTATAGAATTGTCCAATACTTGCTGGCTTCGACGCTTTTCGGAATGTAACGATTTAGATTATCGAGAGTCGTCGTTGACTACTAGCTAGCGAATAACCATTTGCGATAATCATCGATATCGATGGATAACGATAGCGACATTTGCCGTTACGGAGTTACAGAATCCCGGTACAGGATCGATGCATTTTTCGATTCAGACGTTCCATCTTTCGAGGATTAACGAGCGACACGCGAACGGTGGTGGTGGCGCCTTCGAGAAAGCTTTTTCCCAAGCTTTAGTGCAAACGCGGTAATCGAATCACCATATTTTCCTCCCACCGGCCCTGCCCCAGGCACTTCGGTTACTCCGCCAACGGTAAATGGATCTTCGTTTCGCAGTGACAATCCTGTAAATGCAAAACGACGACGCGAAGGGCGGAATCGCTATAAGAGCTTGTTTGCCAGACAAATTTATCTACGACGAGTGGAAGACGCGTCTGTTTGTATCCCCCGTCCCTTCGCCTTCTTTTCGTCTCGTTCCGTTTCGTTTCCTCTCGCCTCACTTACGAGCTTTTCCTCGCTCCTCGTCGTCGGTGAAAATGGAAAAGATCACGGTCCGCTTTCAAAGTGAAACCGATCGATACACCGACGATTTTCCGCTCAAGGAACTGTAACTTGCGAACGCGCCTCGTTAAAGTTTTTAAGGGGGGAAACACATGTAAACGCACGTTTTTTCGAGAATTTATTGCAGACAACTCGTGGGATGTATAAAAATGAAATGAAGTGTATTTAATAGAACACGTTTTATTAAATTTCCCCAAATTTTTTCATCAAAAAGTATTTCGAAATGGCGGCGTTACAGCTGCTCGAAGTCAGGACCTACTTTTTGCGCCGTGCAGCCTAGCGGTCTCAAATCTTGTCTAAACTTAAAAAACCGAATTTTTTTGGTTAAAATATGTAAATACGCTTTGCATGACGGAGAGAAAAATAAATTTTTTTTGTGAAAATTAGGGAGCATTTTAAAAAAAAACATTTTTTCCCATAAAGAATTGGTCAAAAATAGTGTTTAAAATATAAAAAAAAAAAGCGGACCGTCATGCAATAACCAATAAGTTAAAGAGTATTTCTGCCAAGTTTGATCTAAATCCGTGAAAAACTCGCTGAGCTACATTGCACGGCACGCGAAAATACGTGTTTCGAGAAAAACTCGTTTAAAGTTTTTGATACGAAAAAATAGTGTTTAGTCGGTCTAACATTATATGTAGATAGGCAACAGAGGTCTATTGAATATATTGACACTTCCATCAGATTTTCTTATATAACCTTGCGATTTTTCCACGTAAATCCAAATTTATTGTGTACAGATACGAATAATTTTTTAGAACACACAAGACTATGACATTCAATAGTTTTACTGCTTTCTGGGAAAGATAGTCATGTAATATTATCGGATACCTGGATATTGTGATATAATAGGTGGCTTACGCAAGTACACTATTATTTAAATTCCAAGTGTAGGGGCAAATTGCTGCAAAGAAGAAATGGTAAGTTCATGCAGGGGAAAGATGTGCTTACATAATAACGAAAAGTATAAGACAACTTCATAAAGAGAGTACGTTGAATAACCGCCACCGCGTATCATTAAAACATAATTATCACGACAAAAAAAGCGTGAAACACCAATTAGATTAAGCATTATTAAGGTACATACTAGTGACTAACTTGGGAACGGGAGTCCCTAATGTACCCCGTTAGGGCACTAATAAACATATCTATCTACTAGTGACTAACTTTGATTCGGTAAGTGAACGCTGTAAAATAAAAATCTACATATGACTCCTTTACTGTGGACAAAAATCACGTGTATCTGTAAACACATAAACGCATGATTTTTTGACCGGCTTGGAGTACAATTATTTATTTATGATTCCTGGTACTTCAAATGATGGAATTCAGAAATATTGCGAAAGGAGCCTCTGCGTGGACTGCATCAAGTATCGCCTTTCGCACCGATTTTTCGCCGATATTTCAAGTATAACATTCGCTGACAATGCACGTGTGTCAAAATAATCAGACAGGGCGTATTCTAGTTAGTGAAAAAATAAGTCTTAGCATTTTTATCGCAAAGTCATAAAGTCTATTTTACCTATGTACTGTGTATGAAACATTCTAGGTAATAGGCCATTAATTTCAATTAACGCTTTTTCCGTTGGCCAGTTGAATATATGGTGGATTCAATCGTGGCTCGATTCCGAGCCAGAATCCAGCCTCGGGCGTCATCATTATCGCCTTCTTGCTGAATCTTAGAGGTATGCCTGTCTTGGCGCAGGGCTTGAGATTGCATCGCGCAAACAAATGAACGAATAGAACTTTTATCTCCAATAAGGCGAACCTGTAGCCGATGCACATCCGCGGACCAATGCCGAAAGGTATGTAAGCTGCGTGATTCAAATTTTTCTTATTATCGTCCATAAAACGATTTGGGTCGAATGTGTCTGGATCCTCGAAGTACTGGGGATCGTGATGTAGCCCGTAGATTGAAAACCATACGGGCATGCCCTGCTTTACGACGTAAGGTTTGCCTTTTGGCAAGGGCGGGGGCAATTCAAAACTTTTACTACATAATCTATCTACCATGCCCGTGATCGGGTACATGCGAAGAGCTTCGTTGATGCAGGCATCCAGATACTCCATTTTGGTGACGATATCGTAGTTTATTATGCCGTTATTTTCTTCCAAAACCTTGTCTATCTCTTCTTGTAGTGTTGCTTGAATATCCGGATTGACGGCAATCTCGTGCGCTGCGAAGCACATTAGACTGGACGTCGTTTCGAAACCACCGAAGATGAAAATCATAGCCTGGGCCGTCATGTCAACGATAGTCAACTCTTCGCCCTCTCCTCTCTTGCCACGCGCCTCCATCATCAATTGGATCATGTCAGGGCGCGTTATTCCCTTCTCGTCCCTTGTGCGGACTGTCCTACCTATGAGGTCCATGAAGAATTTGGCTGCCCGATTACTCATGAATTTTATACCCAGCATCGCCGCTAACTTTGGACAGGCCCTGATGAGAAAGAATAATATAGAACGTAGTCCGTCGAAGTTTGTAGCATTACGTCCCAACGTGTAGAATTCGTTTTTGGGATCTTTCATCGAGTTCACACTGATGCCGAAAGCACATGTGGCTATCACGTCATTTGCGTATCTCGTGAGTATATCCTTCATCTGTACCGTCTCTCTCTTCTCCTTGGGCATGTTGACTAGCATATCGGCAAATTCCTTAGCGCAATCGAACATCAACACAAACATGCTTTTCATCTTGCTGGATGTAAACGCGGGGCTTAACATTGCCCTCGCCTCCCGCCATTTTTCGTCGCGAAGCGAAAAGAGATTTTTCGCGAAAAACGGATCGTGTACCTCGTCGACGAGACCGCGATGGTTGCGGAAGTTTTCGAAATTTTTCACACCGATTGTCTTAATCAGTTCCGGATCACGTATCACCACTGCGGGCGTCATTAAATCGATGAATCCAACGTACTTGGCTTCGGGATGTTGCCAATAAATTTCCTGGAAAAAGTCGATCGCTGAGCGCCGACGAAATATCGTTAATGCCATATTCCCGCACAATGGTATCAGCCGAATATAAGGAACGCCGGTCCCCTTAAAAAAATTCAAATTACGAAAAGCGTAATAATAAACAACGAGACCGCCGGCGATGATCGCCAATAAGATTTGCCAGAAATCCATGTTGAATTTGGAAAAGGAGCAAGGAGTGTTGTCTGACACCATCCGTACGCGTACCGTGACACGGTGACCATGAACTATTGCTAATGAAAGTATCTCGAGCGATGTTACCCGCTCAGAGAGGCCCGCCCGACTGCGTATGCCATCAGCGCTTCACTGTATACCATATAGCTGATGAGCTGACGTAAGTGCTGTACATATCGGGTGTTAAATTAAAATCAACTTCTTAATTTCATTAATATCGACGAGCAGAAAGCACCCATCGGATCATAACAGTTCCAAAAAATCGAAACATTGATCCACGCTATCGGCACAAGCAGTACAGTAATCGCCGTTGTTTCTATAATAGTTGACTAATACTTAAATTCAAATTTATATTGAAATTCAATATTAATGTACCCATTTACTGGTATACAGGGTGGTTTCGTTTCAACTGTCAAGCCGGAAACAGTGAATAGAGCGGCTTAAAACAAACACAAAAGTCCTGGACCATTATTCAAAATTCGCAATATTGATCGAGTTATTAACTGTTAAAGATCAAAGGAAAGGGCGTCCGCCAAAACGGCAGCGGGAGGAGCGCTGGAGCCTCTGCGAGTTGTAGGGCGCAGTGTTGCCAATGTTGTACGTGAAAACCCGCACAAATTACAATCGAAATGCTCCACTTTTACTCCCCAAAAATTTTAAATCCTCACATAATCCTCACCAGACATGTATTTACAAAAAGAAGGGTACAAACCGTAAATTGGAATTATCAGGTTTAATCATATAGATTTATACTCGTAGACTGCGCTTCCTTGGGCGCGTTCAAGCCAGTTCAAGCTACATCGAAGTACAGAAATATAGCAAAAGCGAAGCCTTCTCTCTCACTCCATGGTAAGAGAGGGGGAAAAACAAGAAGGGGAAGGATAACGCAAACTGCACCGTAAACGCTCTTCTCCTTTTCTCCTTATTCCCCCACCAACACTCCTGTTAGACAGAGACACTCACTGTATACCATATAGCTGATGAGCTGACATAAGTGCTGTACATATCGGGTGTTAAATTAAAATCAACTTCTTAATTTCATTAATATCGACGAGCAGAAAGCACCCACTCCCACTAACATATCTCTGTCTTTCTCACTCTCTTTAGCTGTTTTCCTTTCACGATCGGGAGCTGCCCTAAGGCGCCCGAATGTCAAAGGTAAACACCTTTTGATGGTGTTGCCAAATCCTCACAAAATTCCTCACGATGTACCAATCCTCACAAACAGCCGCATGTTTTTTCAAACCCTCACATTTGGAGGATTTCCTCATACAAGACTGGTAGGGCGGCCTAGTTTGCCTACAAACAAATGCGGGGTGCGGTAAGGGGAAGGATTATATGTCACTGGACGCGGCCAAGCCGGCGTTATTCTGTGGTGGGGGTGATCACTATCGCTTCCGAGTAGCGACACTCAACAGGCAGAGATATACGCGTGGACAATTTTTCGAAGGTGCCTCTTTGTTACGCACGTACGATCGAACGCTGGCTCTCTCTCCCTCTTTCTCGCTCGAACGCTGGCTCCTCTCCTCTCCCGCTCGCTCGCTCGCTCCCTCTCTCCCTCTCTGTCTGTCTGTCTCAGGACGCGAGACATTCTGCACGTAAAAATAAATGCGCGTTTTCGCCACGTGTATTCTTCGCGAAAATGATTACGAAAGCTATCCTTTGGTCTCTGTCGCGTTCGGTGTTCGTTCACTGTTCGTTAGCCCAGTGTAGACGCGGTTTTACATGCACTACGCATGACACAGATAAACACAGAATTCGAATTTGAATTCCGCATTTCGTGAGCATATTCTACAGATGATAAACTAATTTTTTAAGCAAGAAAAATAATCGTCAAAACATTTCGATTTACATGTATTTCCCCCCTTAAGATAAACGTACTGAAAGAAAAAGAAAAATTCGAAATAAGCCGAGCTCGCGACACTTTAAATTACCGTGCTTAATAATTTCCCTCAAAGGACCTCTTCGATCTTTCATCTTTTCCATTCCCTTGCCATCTCCTCTTACTCTCCTCTTCTCTACTCTCCTAGCCTCGTCGGCACTTCAGCCTTTACGTGGGCCAGCCGGGCCGACGAACTTACCGTAGGAGAGAGGATCCCGCCATAAGTTTCACTGACAAGTTTTGCAATCGCGTACCGTCCCGGGCTACTTGAGGTACGAAACGAAGTACGTGCGTCCCTTACGTGAAATTTGTCCGTCGGCCCTCCTCGTCCTCGTCCTCGAGACGAGTAACACGAGGGTCGAGAGAGACAGACGGTGCGCGCTCGCACCAAGGAAATTTCAGTAGGAGAGTTCGACGAGATAAACGTTCCGGCGGTAGCGAAGGAGTTTCGAATTTGTCCGGCATCTCACGATCACTGGCGCGAGAGGTACGCGGGAGGGTGAAACATTCCCCATCCGATAATTCACCTCCATCCAATTTCGACGACATCGGACTACCCCTGGCTAAGCCGTAACTTCGTATCTCGCGGAGATCCACGGATGTCCTGAAGCAGGCTGCTGCTGCAGGGCCGAGCAGTAACGGATCCCGTAGTTACTTTCATGAATATTAAGCGAGGCCTCCTAAACTCGCGTCGCCGTTAACGAGGTCGCCCACGAGGCGCGTAATTATTGTCGCGTCTCGTTTCCTCGTTCGTTCCGGTTGTCCTCATCTTCCGAGAGTCTCACTTTGCTAGGCGCCTCCTTCTAGAGACCTAAGCAACGAAGAAGAGTCTTAACGCCACGATGACCTCAGGGAGAAGGATCGAATAGGAGATTTTTATCTCGCGCATAGAGATCTTCCGGCGCTAGGGTTTGGGGTCAATAGTTGATCGAGCGTGCCGATTAACCAGGGACGTGCCTACTGTTTGCTCTGCCAGGGGACGGACCCTGATTCGCGGAATTATGCCATCCGTATTCATCGTGCGAGGTTCCGCGATGCGTAACTCCTCTTCTCGCCATCGGGCAGGGCCGACGAGCGCGCATCGAGGATAGTTAGTGGCCCTGAAATTATGCGAATCCGTGCGGGACGGAGATCGGTGGAGGCGATCGTCGTTGGATCTCACGTTGGATCTTGCGCCTCGTGGCACGCGAGGGGAATCGGTCACCGTCGTCTTTCGGCCGGCTCATACCCTATTCCGGAAGCGTGCCTCGAATCTTTGTCGGGGCTTTGTTTTCGAAGTAATTAGGGTCGCTCCCAATGGACGACAAGGCGGAACGCGATGGTTACGAACTTTTGCCGATGGCACGAATCTTGCCGCGGCGCGGTGCCATTCGAGAAGGAGGTTAGACAATTTCGGTGACTCGTGGTGATTCATCGTCGTCATTGGTCCGTGAATTTTCCGTGTAACATGGATACGATATTTTATCTCGATCTACGGATTCCATCGTCAAACGGGGGATCTCGCGACAAGGCGACGTCCGCCTTGCTTCCGAGCGCGTCAAATTAATCAGACTCATTAATATCCGTCCGCGAGTGTTACGCGAGACGTTCAGGCGCTCCTCTGACGTTTGTTTATTCGTTCAAGGGGATCCTGTATTGCCGGAGGAGGGACGGGTGTTCGTAGAGGGTGCGTTCTCTCCTCGCACATATCACGGCAATCAATTTTGACGCGCAATCGTCTCGGAATGATCTCCATTTGTCTTCGGATATTCATGCGATCGGTCAACGTGCTCCGCAAAATTAATCCCGACTGTTCCGGGTGCTGTCTTTGTTCACGTCTACGCAGGCCACGTCGAGATTCTTCTTCGTTTCCTCGTGCGATTAGTAGGTATAAATCACTCCTTTTCTACCTCTGGCGACTGAAGAAGAGATTGGACGTTAAAGCTGAACGGCATATCTGTGTCAGACTCCTTCGACCATCGGAAAAAATTGTTTCTAAGCATTTTCATGCAAAGATTAATTAATCGTTATAGATTTGACAGTTCTGCTTCTCGATGGTACCTGTATTTCGTCATTCGCTGTGCCAGCAGCGTGAGATAGGTTAAGTTTGAAGGATTTCGAATTTGCGCGTCATCCGAAGATTGATTAATTCTCATCGATTCGATAGTTCCTGTAATCGAATCGCGCATTCGACGGTAGGCTTGTACCTTAGGCGAAGATCTCACAGCGTAGAATCCAAACTCGTTAGAGAGGCTGGAGAGCCGAGGGAAGCAAAGAGAAGCAAAGAGAAGAGAAGGGATGAGAGGTCAGGTACTTCGCGTCGCGCCTTTCAATTAACCGTTACGAGGCGCCTCGTCGTTCTCCTGCTCGTCGACGGCGCCGTTTCCTCGAGGATTCCTCGCGCCACCGCCACAACCGCCATCCGACACGTTTCTCCGTTCGATTAACCTGGGCGCAAAGTCTTCCCGCCGGGAGGATCCTTCGGCCTTATTCGTCGTCTCGTACCGTCGAACTTTCGTAACGAGCTGGCATAGCTGGTAATATTCCCACGTCGGCCTACGTGCATGCGGAGCGGCGGGACGGAATCGGCTGGGGATGTAACGTGAGAAGAGAAGGAGGGAGTGAGAATCGAGGGTTATGAGCGCGAGTCGAAGTTAACGCAAAGAGATAGAGAACAGAAGCGTGGCTTATAACCCGAGATTGGACGATATCGATCCCGAATCGGCCTTTGTTGGCGAGAGAACGAGAGTTGATTCGGCGCGTACTTCGTTTACCCTCGCGCAAAATCGAAGTTAATCGAGGCCGATAGGAAAAGCAAGGAGAGAAGTTCTCAGACTCGAAATTCTACGATTTCGATTCTACATTGGTTCTTTGTTGTAGAAGGAATGAGAATCGATTGGGTGGCCTTGTGGAACGCGTGGGTGGGACCACCTTGCGCCCGCCTGAGCCAGTCGAAACGCGGAAGCGTGAGGGGTAAGAGGCACCCCGTGAAAACACGCTTCCACGAAGTTCTCCGGCCGTGCCCTTTGTGACGCACAATAATAATGCGGTTTTCGGCGAAGCCTATCCCTTCTCTCCTCTCTACCACCTCCCACGCCTCCTGTCAGCACCCCTCTTCGTCCCGCCTCCGCAGTCTGGTACATCGAGAGAGAAACTAAACGAATTACGTAGGCCCTTTCGGTGGTTACGCACTGTCGCGCTACGTCACGCACCAAACACCGAATCGCATGCGAGCCGGTGACCTTTCGTCATTGGGAGGAACGTCATAATTGGCTTGCCGTGAGTGCAGACGCGTCTCCTTTGTCAATAATTACTAGAGGGTTGATGGAAGCGAGAAAATGGGGAGTCGCGTGATGCACGAATAATGTCGAGAGTGGAGGCACAGCTTCCCTAAAAATTTGTCTTACACTGTGCATCACGGTGTAGTGGCAGTACCAATGCTTGCTGCGCAACTGACAGAATGAAGTAAATGTTGAAATCGTCGTTAGACCCAAAAAACATAGATGTGAGCCAACTGAAAACTAATATGTCGTCCAAGGAATTACATCAATGTCGAGGAAGTTTCGTTTACAGAAATATTCCACGGCCGAATATTAAGCTACGTAGGATAATTTTCGCTTGTTATCAAATAAGTAAATATTACCCGCGTCTTTTCCGTGTGCACAGTTGCGAAAGACAATGGAACGTGGATAACGTTAAGTTGTGAAATCACTTCTTCCGTTTGTAGACATTCGTATAAATACCTCCTGAACCGTGGTACAGAAAGTAGACTACATCGAAACTTGAAAACCTCAATGTTCATCGATCCAGTGATCCGGCATTTTCAACGTTTTTGAAAGCAGTAAGTGTTTACAAAAGTTTTTATTACAGCGCACTAGCGCGCGCCATTGAAACATTGAGTGTCATGAATTTGTTTAACTGATATGATCGACTTGCCCATGGCACCGCGTTCGCATACTCGTTTGCAATTCTGCGAACCAGGGTTCGTAAGGGAGACTTTGTTTTAATAAATCAGAATTATGTTCACATACGAAACTTACCAGTGAAATGATGGTTGCAACGTTGCGTAAAGGCAGCTTTTGACACTATTTATTCCATCAAAAAGGGGATGAAAAAATGGATTCTATCAAGTTGAAAAGATGGCACAACGCATGGCACGGTTTATCTTATATCGTATATTGTGTAGGTATATTTTTATAAGCGATCGCGGCACGGCGCACAGTGGGACAAACTGTTCATTCTTGTGTCAAAATCAAAAATGTCTTGATAGAAATAAGATAGAGACATGAATGTTTTTCGAGGTTACAGCTAAGATATTGCAGAATAAGGGGAAAACAAAGACAAAACATCGGGAAAAAAATTAACCTCGAAAATTCGTGTCAAAAATGACATTTTCGTCCAATATTGCGGTTTTTTCATTATAAAATGGAACTAAATCCCTTTTGTAACTTTCCACCAAAGTAGATTTATAGATTTTGAACCGCTGAATTCAAATCTCACCGGAAAAGTTGTCTAACCTTTGAGGATTTGACATAAAATGCGGTTTAAAATACAGATTTTTGAAACTCATGTTTGTTCAAGTTTACATTCGTTAACCCTTTGCACTCCTTAAACAAATTTAAAAATTTTACAATATTTTAGAAATTGCGTTGCGTTGAGTTTAGCTCGACTTTAGTTCAATAAAACTTACAATTAGATCAGGAATGGTATTTAGGCTCATGTTATTGTATTCTGAGATATCTTCCGCCTTCCCTAATTTAAACCCACAATTGGAATCGCGCGCTTACAGATTCTTATTTATATAATTACAGAGGTAACAAATTCTAGAATCATCATGATGAAATACCAGATCGTCGCCATTCTTGCTCTCGTCGCTTTCACAACTGTTATGGCAGACTCTTGCCGTCCCTTGTACTCTTCGGTAAGACATGCCAAATAATAATTTCTTACTTTTGCGGATTTATTTATCAAAGTTATTCATTTGATTTCAGTGCGGTCAAAGCAGTGAGTGTTGTCGATACTTGACATGTACGAGCTTTATTGGCAAGTGCGTGGGAATAAGTGGCCTGGTTGTACCAGGCAAGGACACCCGTCCACTTGGTCCTGGACCCTATCCGCCCAATGTGCCCAGTGTTCTTTTGCAATGATTCTATTCTTTGCTCATCATCGGTGCATTTTCCTGGTTACCTTCGCTCATTTAGAGTGTCCATCTGCAAATTTATTAGTACCATACGCATGCTATCATACTTGAGCTCGAAGGAAGACTCGTGGAAAATTGATATCTGACATCAAACATGTATAAGAATAAATGTTTGGGAAATACAAACACATACGCATAAAATTTTTGTTCGTTTATTTCACAACAAATTCAGAGCTTTAGTCCAGTATCCCGGCAAAACGGCCGAACGGATCCGGATAAAATTCGGCATGTACATCGAGTATATACCCATTTGGTGCCACGAAACTTTATGTATCGCCATCTTCAACCGTTTCGAAATTCTGGGAAATTCAAGTATGGAAACGTGAGTTACGCGGTCGTGCCTATTGCACCCGGTAAGCCGAGCGCGAAGCGCGAGCACCCGGCGATCGTGCCGACCGCTAACCACCGCTAGTTTTTTTTTCATTCTCCTCGTCCGTTTTTTCGGCTACAGGACTTTTCGGGCGCTGGCTGCACGGGTAGAGAAACTTTTTAGCCGTACCTGCGTTTCGGCAATCGTAAAACTTTCGTATTGTCCCGGGTCGCTCGTTCCGCCGGTACCACCGCCGAAGCCGAGGACCTCCCTTTGTCTTGCGAGGCGAGCCAGCGCGGGAGATATTCACGAGCCGGTTCAGGCTGCTTGTACTCAAATTATCCCGCCGGTACTCCATCATCGCGGACGAATTTGTTTTCCTTTCTCTTGCTCCCCGTCCTACGCCCCTTTACCTTCTTCTCCATCCCTTCTCCAAGTGCCTGTCGCGAATTCGTGGAATATCTCGAAAAACTCACCCCCTCTCCAATTGCTTCTGGAGACATTGCGCGCTAGCAAAGTACCGCACCTGTGCACCCTCGATCCTTTCCATCCTCCATTCGCTTCCATGGAAGGAAAGGAACCTACGACTAAGCAGCCGAGATTACTCGTCCTTTCTTACGTCCAATTTAATTCTCAAGATTTGTAGTCCACCTTCGCGTCCGAACCAGAGAATTTCACGGTCAACCGGTCGTTTTTCATACCGCGCTCGCCGTATCGATTTTCCCACCCTCGAACTACCTTCCACCGACGAGAGAGCGGGTCGAAGGGCCGCAGGAAACCACCATCGGAAATAACATCTTGGTGCCTCTCGGGAGCCGTGCGACGTCGCAAACAATGACTTTGTAACTCGTCCAGGATGGTCCGGGACACGCGGTGCTGTCCCTTCTCTCTCTACTTTCCCTCGTCCTCTCTGTTCTAGCAGAGCTGCCAATACCTTCGGGGCAGAGTTACCGAGAGAGCGACCCTCGGCCCTCCAACGAGGACCACGACGACGGGATGGACAATGGATTCACCCCTAGTCATTATGAAGTGAGCGCGCGCCTCCATCTAGCAACGGCTAAATCTAATCCGACACTCGTACCAAAAGGGTCTTCTCCTCGTCCCCGCGTGTGCCATCCGAAGGGTTGCGGAGGGCCCCGCGTCACCGTGGCCAGCAGGTTAGAAACGATTGTGCCGAATGCATAGACATAATATATCTAGACTGCGCGTTGACGGAGTGGGCGTAGAGCTCATGTAGAAAAGAATGCACTCTGTTTTTGTGCCTGTGCGTTCTCTCTCGCACTCGAGCGAAGGGGAAACGTTTAAAGCCGGGTACAGACTTGAGCACGAACGCGCATGAGGCAAACCGAGGCCGCACGAGCATGCAAGTGTGGACGCTGGTCCGAGGTGCGGCAAATTGCCTCGGATTATTCGCCGCACGGGCTCGGACCGAGCCAAGCATTGTGGGTCCATGAGCCGGGTACAGACTTGAGCACGAACACGCATTAGCATTCGGTGTGGCCTCAGCTTGCCTCATGCGCGTTCGTGCTCAAGTCTGTACCATAGACTTATACTCATAGACCGCGCATTCTGTGAGAAGCGTTGAAGACAACATGATACGAGAGAGCAATACTGGGAGTGAGCCTGTCTCTGTCTAACTGGAGCGTTGGTGGGGGGAATAAAGAAAAGAGGAGAAGAGCATACGTTTACGCGTCTAAACATTTCAACGTATACTCGCGTTTAAACGTTGCTCTTCTCCTTTTTTCCTTATTCCCCCCACCAACGCTCCAGTTAGACAGAGACAGGCTCACTCCCAGTATTGCTCTCTCGTATCATGTTGTCTTCAACGCTTCTCACAGAATGCGCGGTCTATGAGTACAGTAAAACCTGTTTTTGTGCGGGGGATAGGGACCGCATAAAAGAAATCGCATACAAAAAAAATTTCGCATAAATTCATAAGGTTTTCGTTTGCAACACATTTTAAAAAAACTTTTTTTATGCGGTAAATGGAAAAATCGCACATAAAAAATCGCATAAAAGAAAATCGCACAAAAAAGGACCGCATAAAAACAGGTCTTACTGTATAAGTCTATGGTCTGTACCCGGCTTTAGATTAGCAACTGTTTTCCTGTATTCCCTTCGCGAGAGCGAGAGAGAACGCACAGACACAAAAACAGAGTGCATCCTTTTCTAAGTGAGCTGTACTCCCCACTCCTGAAATTTGGAAGAAGGTGCAGTCTAGGTATATTATGTCTATGGCCGAATGTGAGTAGGGATAGGAGGACCAGAGATGAGGCCAGGCTTGGACAGGAGTGAGAGGAGTGGATTTCGCGCGTCGCACGGTACCCGAGAACAAAGAGACATTGGGGAGATAAGTGCGCCGCCGTTACGCCACCGAGGTGTTTAAAAGGATTTGGAGACGGTCCGGCGGAATGGCCGGTTCCGCAAGGGCGTCTTCTGGATTTAAGGACGGCTCCGACCGGCCGGACGTTAACAGGCTTTTCTCGAGGGGTCAGCCGCGCGTCTCTCGCGATTAAATTCGTGGAGAGCCCACTGAGGCAGGGGAGAATTAATTCGAGGGCGCGCGCGCGCTAGGTATTTATACGTTTATTCCGCTCCGGGATTATCGAGAGAGGAGATGATTTTTGGAAGAATGAAACCAAGCGGTGGTAAGATAAACGTCCCTTGATAATTTCTACGAGGACTCTGTAACTCTTTCGAATTTCTTCCTGTCTTCTTTCGCCAATGTCAACGTCCAATTCGAGGTAATACCGTCTTATACGTTCCACTTATCCCATCTGGTTAACCCTGGTTCACGGGCGCCTTAGACTCGCGGACAACGAGGGGAGAGAAGGAGAGAGCGTGGAATGGAAAGAGACGAGATACATCGGGAGATTACACACTAGTGCTTTACGCTCGTGGCGCACGTGGGGACTGGCCATGCTACCCCAGAGAGGCTCACGTCCCTTTTTTTCCTCCGATAAAAATCGATACGAGCGTGCAACGTAATCCTGATTGGCGTGGTGTCCGCAATGTGGGGTAACACGAGACCACGAATTTTCGAGTCCCCGTTACTCGGTGTGCGTTCGTGCACTGGTGTAGATACGTGACTCGTGTTCGTGTTACTCGGGAGGAAGATGGTGTGCGTGACCGCAGCGGATCACGAGTAGGACGCGGCCACGACAATTCCATTATCCTCGCGCGATAGTATCGAATTAACGCCGCGAGTTCTCGCGTAACGTGAAGCAAACCGAGGAGAACCTATCGGAGACAATTAGGATGAAAGCTCGTCAGTGAGAAAGACCGAACGGTTCTCCTCTCGTTCCGTTCTCCAAATCCTATCCACCTAACGATACGATCTGCGATCACCGATTGAACTCGTTCCGGGATGTAATCGAAAGATCTCGAGATGCGAGCGACGTGCTCGATGGAAATGGAGGAACGTTCACTTTGCGATACGTACGTCGAATATTCTCCTCGGCCACGATTCCACAAGAATATCGTCGTAAGTTTCGAATTCTACGTTACCGAGCACCGTTTCTCGATCTTTTTACCCCACATCCAGCATGCTCATTTATAATGCTGCCGCGTACAACGGAAATGCATCGCAGTCGACGGATATTTCACAATATCCTCGTTGGATTTTGCTGCAAACCAATACTCCGAGTGTCGTTACTCGTGAAGCATTCGATAAGAGAAACCTGCCAGCAATCTCGCGGAAGCTTCTCGTTTCTCTTTACTCGATTGTGCAATCCTCGCGCGCGCCGGGACCCCGTGCAAAAAATTGCATCTCCGGACGTAACGAGGAGTTACTCGCGGCGGGTGCATGCGCAGGCCGAGGGATGCCGGGTGCGTTTAGATAATCCGAAAGTAGTCCGGTGAAGGCGTAAAAGGAATCCGCGTCGCTCTCTCGAACGCACTCTCGGCACACTCATAAATCGTAATAAGCGTTCACATTTCATTTGCGGCATAGGCGCGCCATGGATCTCTCCTCTCTCGCTTTAATTGACTCGCCGATACGCGCCTGGAATTATACATCTATCCGGTCCCGTTCCCTTACTCGTTGGTCCACCCGCTCGTGCGCGTGGTTATATACGTGGGTATATACTTTCACGTTGGCCTGTACGCGCCCTCGGCCTTGGCGCTTCGCGTTAATTACTACCCACTACCAGGTATTGAGATTAATGACATCGGCCCGTAGTTTATGCGAGGATGGGTTTATTGGCAGCACCGAGCGCGTTAGCCGCTAGCCTGCGAGCGCGCTCGCACGTGAATGCGGTCGGTGTTAATTGGTACAGACGATCTCGCCCAACGACAGCTGCGAGATACATATAGGGCTGTGGGGAGTGAGCCTCGAGTTTCTCGGCGCTCGTACAATGACCATTTTCTCCACCGAAAGACACCGGACAAAGGTTCCGTAAATGGAGCGAAAATCGCGCGAGGATTCACGTGTGATAATAAAAGGGATCGACCGTGGATCTAAATGGACGTTCAATGCGAAGTGTTTGTGAACATTTATGGGCTTCGTAAAAGGAATTGCGCGAAGACTGTAGATCCTTGCTAGGTTAAGGAATAAAGATATGCATTGCAAATGTAAAATTTGATTTCCACGAGGAGGTTAAGGTCGGAGGTACGGATGAATGGACAAGAGAAATTGGCTCTTTAGAAAAGCCGAGGTCTCGTGAAAAGAATCGTAAGAAAATCTAAAGTTTCTAAATGTTTTATTTAATAAGCTAGGAATAATTTCTGTCGTAGTTTTTTACGCGTGCAGTCTTCGAAAGCTCGTCAGCTTAGGCTAGTACTAAGCTCGTTTCGTTCTCGAGTCCTTTCCAGGACGACAATATCTTCGTATTACGTCCATCGATCATAAGAGTCCTTCCGTAAGGGTCCAGTGGCCACTCCTGCTGGGGATTCTCCCACGATGGCATAAGTTTTCATTCGCGGTGGTCACCGCTAACGAAGTCCCGGACGATAAATTCCAACAGAGCTTTTCCGCCGGGTAATCCCATTGGCCGGCTAAGCCATGGGGGGAAAACTCGAGCATGGAGAAGGAGTGAAAGAGAGAAAATCCACTCTCTTCAGAAGAATTAAGACGAATTTGCCATATCGTTCGCTCGTGCGGCACACCCGTGCCAAGTTGTTCGCAAAATCGCGGACGATTATAAAAATAGGCGCGAGGGCTTTAATTTATCGCGCTACGCGGAAGGTGGGCCGGTGGAACAAGCCAAGAAGAGATTATTTTTTATTCACTAGGACCAACGGCGAGATTAGCCTGGCGAAATAATGGAGCCGTGAGGCAAGAGAAAGAAAGGGAATGCTTTCTTGGCCGGCAGCGTCGCTTAGTCACGGAGCGTTTATTTTTCCTCTCGTACAATTCGTCTCTGGGATCGTGGGGAACGCGTTCTTGCCGTTACAGCTTCCAGTAAGCTCCCTACTCCCTCGCTCGTAGTTTCTCTGCCAATTATATGCGCTCCTGGCTCCATGGAGCTGCTCGTAATAAACGGTCCTCTGCGTTACATTAACGTGGTCGGGCGTTTCGCAATATCGCGTAAGGGTCGTCGACGAGCGGGTCACCTTGTCGTTCGGAGAGAAAGGGACGGAGTCGGATGCGGTCGACGTTAATGGCATATGTTACACAGGCTGCGTGAGCGATTACGGGATTAACATCGTCCCCATATTCGCGCCAATTTTCCATTCCAAAAACGTTCTCCTGATTGTCTTATGGCTATTTGTCTTGATGAACAATGCAAGAGGAAGATTATGCAGGGCAAGAAGTGTCCCAGTGAAATAAGAATACGAACTTTATTAATTGACGTTCCTCGAGGTCGTTGCTCCTGATACCGAAATAGTACCACCGTATTCCTGTCGGAGCACGAAAGGAATTTAGAAAATCAGAGCCAGTCGAATTTCCAAATTTGGCGAGACAGCGCGAGCCAAGTGGCATAGCAATCGTGGTGCGTGACGTTACATTTCTCGAAGGATACCACTGGAGACCCACTACAGGTGGCAACGATTTTAATCACGAAAATCTTCGCTATATCCTCGAAAGCCACTATCAAAGTAACAAAAAAAGAGGACGAACACGCACGTGTGAGAACGCGTGTTCATATCTACCGCTCATCATCTCGATTCCATTTTTTTTTCACGAACGCACTTTGCCCTCTCGCGCCGTCGAGTGTACTCTCCGGTAGTGCGAGCGTGCAATTTGTCTCGCCTCGATTCGCGGGGTCGGTTACGTGCCGGCACCCGCTGAAATTCCGTCACGGTCCGATTGGCCCGATAAAATCCGCGGGACCGACGAAATTAAAAAGGAAAGCCTGCTGCGAGTCTCGTAGCAGAACTCGAGCGTGCACGGGTGTAGGGGCCAACCGTCGACTCGCTCTCACCGATCCACGGCACGCCACCGCAGGAAACGCGCCGAATTATTTTCTGCTGCGGCGGTTTCCTCCTCGCGTGCATAATTGCGCCCACCCGAAAGTTCCGAAAATCGCGATCGTCGGCACGGGCCAGGGCGCACGGCTCTCGGTACATTCACCCCTGGATAATGTGGGGGAAGGCGAGAAAGAAGGGATGACGCGTGACGGCAAGACGGTGAGGGAGGGTGAGAGAAGGTATACCTTGCGAGACTTTCTCCTCCGCTCTCCTCGCTCACTCTCTTTGTCCTCGACGCTCGAGCGTGTCCCGTGGTCTCTTCCTCCAGAGGATGGAATCTTCCATCGACGATTATATCCTGCCGTTGCCAGTTTGCCTCGCGCGCACCTGCGACCGGTGCACGAGTTTGGCCCAGGGCTACTTTTACACACTTTATCGAAGCGGTTTTCCCTTTCGAGAAGCGTTTCCGCTGATCGACACTTCTTTCCTTGCTTTCCATCTCGTTTAAAACACTCCGGCCAACACTCGGACCCTGTCGAAGGATCAGCACGTCGAACTGGGTCATCCGGCAATAGGTTAAATTACGTTCTACGGTTGTTTATCGCTCGCGCTGTTTTCCGTCTCGAAATAACGAGAAACAACCTTCGCGAGGTAAAGCGAGGCCTCGTTTCATCGAGTTTATTCCCAGTCGTCGTAACAATGCCGCTGGCCAAACGTAAAGCCCCGCCACGCAAGATCAAACCTCTCGAGCGTGTTTCGCTTTTCGTACTTGCGAACGACTTCTGTTGCGCTCGTTCTCTCGACCCTCTCGAATTTCTCCTCTCGTTGCGATCTCGAGGCCTCTCTCGAGAATCGAGAGACCCGTGGCGTCCATGTTCACCACGGCGTCGTTTTTGTGCTTTAATGGCCGCGGCGCTCCTGCGGTCTCGGGCTACCAAAATTCGCGGTGGTTTACGCTCACGGGGTGGTGCCGGCGGCGGACTGTACACGCTTGCAACGTGGCGCACCCACGAACCGCTTACACGGAAAGAGCAATCGTCGCGCGATAATAAAGCGATTCCATTATGGTTGAACGTCGGGACAATAAGCAGTAACGCGGGTACCGCAGCAATTTCGAGCGCGCGCCGTATAAGGCAGACCACGGTAAACGCGTCATGCGCACACACGCGGCCTCATGGTAAACGTATTTCAGGTACCATGTAAGTTTCATGGTAAACGCGTGTGCGCATACAGGAGGGTTTATCGCGAAATTACATGCGCATAGCTACACGCTAAACGAGCTTGTGTAAACAGAGACGTGCATACAGGCGAATTTGCGCGGGGGTGCAGATTTACGTTGAATCAAGCGCAGGATAAATCCATATGTAAGAACATATCTCTTAGTTCATACGTTATTTTTGTATCTTCGCGTGAAATGAGGAAATATTAGACAAGAGAGCGTCGATGGAACAACGAAATGAATCAATTGTCAAATACAATTTAATCGGTTCTGTTTCTTTTTATTACTATTTCGTAGTAGTATCCATCGTGGAGGAGTCTCCTCGGAGCTTTCCCATTTTTACGATCGCTCCATCAAGGGACGCTGCCCACGATATCCGAACGATCAGCGCGGCAAACCATACGTATCCATCTATCAATTTCTCCGCCCTCGATGCTCCCACCTCCCTTCCAACTGGTAGAGGCAAAACTTCCACGTGAATCTCGACGTGGATCCGTTCGTTCGTGGAACACGAAGGTCTTCTTTATTCCTGGCCGTTGACGGCGGGGAGTATGCGTGGTCTAGGTAAACGCACGGGAAGCGTGTATCGTCTGTGACGTTTCCCCATGGGACTTGGCCGAGGAGACAGCGATTGCTTACGACTTTGGGATCGAAGCTCTCTCCCTCGTCGCGGCGAGGAAAAAAGCTGCGCGATTTGCGGAGGGGGTTGGTGGAGAAAGATGGAAGAGCGCGTGGATGGAGACAGAGGGAGAAGGAAGAAGAGTTAAAGAGAGGAGAGAGGAGCGGAGGCGGTAATCGTGGAAGGAGAACATCCCCGGATCCCTCGTATACTCTACGCGTTCCGTTTGCTTTTGCTCGTTTTCTCCGTTTCCGCCCGTTTTGTCCGTTCTGTCCGCCGATGGATCGTGCCGAGCGAGTGAGGGACGAGAAGGAGAGAAAGAGAGTGAAAGAGAGAGAGAGAGAGAGCACGAGCTGGCAATTCAATTTGGACACGTCCGGCGTATGTCGCTCGACCGGTGGGACACGCCGATGAATTATCCACTATAATCCGCGACACGGTGCTCCCCGGATAGGCGGGGGCCGCTACGGAATCGTCGCGGAGACCAGTTCAGGGTGGTCGTTGGAAAATATCGAGGTGGATTCTGGGATGGTAGATGGACGGGGACGAGAGAGGACTACGTCGATGGTGAGAGACCGAGACGAATCGATCTTCCATAATAAGAAATTACACCCGTTAACCGATATCATTTTCTACTGCTATTGTGGCTAGTTTCGATGTCGTATTAGTTAAATAGTTTCACCCTCGAAGTTTCATCCTTCGCCGTGTACGATAAATAGAGCGGATCAAACGAGTTTTGAAACTTTCCCTCGAAAGATGGAGAAGATTCCAATTCCATTACGTCTTTTTTCGCAGCACCTGTGTCATTAATTTTTATCAAAGTTTCGTGTTAAATCATTCGACGAAGACTTTATTGAGAATACTCTGCCTATTTTTTATTAGACTCGAGCGAAAATAATGCTGGATCTCTGTAACTTTTCACGAATCCACTGCCATTTGCAATCAGTAAAAAAAAGTATATAACGGATTACTGTTACTGAACGTAATATCCGGTATACAGACAACTCGATATAAACAGAAAGCGTCCAGACGAGAGATAAACAAGAACGGAAAAAAATTTCGAGAGAAAACTCGTCGTCGGATGTTAAAACAAGGCTTGCACCCTTCCGAAAAAGGTACATCCACACCTTCTCCCATCCTCTCTATTTTTCGAAGGGACGTCGCGTCGTTGCGTAAGAGAGACCTTCAACATCGGAGAGTCTGCGAGCACCGACTGTACCGGGAGACAGCAAAAAGGTCGTGGCCGCGTTGGAAGGCAGTTGTTTTGTCTGTGGGAGGTTGACTCCGATCGTCTGGTTCTGGTGGACGAGTGGTGGTGATCCTGCTGGCTGCTATGGTGGTATCGGTGCCGCACACGGGCACCATGGCACCAGCAATGGGGTGACGGTGGTTGGCAGTCTGGTCTCTCGGAGCTTACGAAGGTGGCGCAGTTGAATGCGTACTCACCAGTGGTGGAGGTGGATGTTGGTGGTGGTGGCGCGATGGTGGAAGACGCAGTCGAAGCCTGGGATCGAGGTCACGGCTGCACGGTCGTGCTGGTTACGTAACTCGACGGCAGAGAGACCTCGAATACATCGACGTGCCTTTTGGTAGGAGAGGATGGGCCACGATGCGAGAATTTTGATTCGATCTTCTCTCGAAATTTAAAAAATAATCGCGCGCCGTGCGTATTTGACCTTCTAGATATAAGACGTTAATGGAGGTGCGATTGCATCGAGAATGTTATTAGCAGAAACCATTTTTCATTGATATTTTATTTTTTCGTGGAGGATTCGTTTGCGTCAGTCTACCTTAGATACCTCATTTAGGACCTTCGACGAAAGGATATTGTTACTTTATCCCGTCGAAATAATGATACAAGTTATATCTGCGCCCACCAAAGTGCAATTTTCGTTTCTCGTTAATGTTCATCGCACACGAGGTTCCTCGAGGAGTGCACTTTATCCACGGGGGCTCTCATGATACTTAGAATTCCGCGCCGTCATCAGTGGGATTTGAAATATTCTAATTGGAATGCTACCCCTTGACCGTCCACGCTGTGGATCCTGTATTTTTATCGAGGAGGATTCGATTCGTGGATAGTAAGGAGACGCTCCTTCGGCGTACCGAAACATCAAAGGCGGCGCCTTTCGTAATCCTCGTTGGCACCCTCGAGCGAGTCATTAATCGATACGTAATTTTCTCGCATACGTCGCGCGCTACAGTCCCGCAAAAATTGAACATCGTTAGAAAAAACTGAACCTCGAAGAAGATCTTCGATGCAGAATTCACCAACGACCTTCTTCTCAGGCTACCTTCCGAGACTCCTTCGACACGATCTTTTCCCTTCTTCAAGAATACTCCCTTCACGGAGCCCTTCGAGAAGCGAGCAAAACCGATTTCTCGAGAGTCGAAAAAAGCACTCTGGCCTAGACGCGACACATCCGAAAGGGCCGTCACTCGCACGTGCGTCCCGCTGCTGAGAAAAGCCTTGGTGAAGGCTTTCGAGAGACGTCGCGGCTACGGAAAGCGCCTTACTCTTCGGTCGTTCGTCGCCCTACCGCGTGCCCTGTACACGTGGGAACGGAAAATCATATAAAAATTTCACCTTCGCTAGGGCTCCTTGGGCTTAGGGCGAGCGCCGCGAACGATCGAAGCGAGCGCGACGAGCCGCGACACAAAGGGCAGGCTTTGAAGTAAAATTCGATAAGTTTGCCTTTTTCCTCGCGAGCCTCGAGAGGGACGGAGTACGTGGGAGAGCGAGCCGTTTCGAGACTTCTGTCTTCCCTCGTCTATTTACTCGCGTGGCTTCCAAGATTACTCTTGTCATTCTCTAATATCCAATTCCAATTACAAAGATAAGTGATGATTGGCTGGAACGACTCGCGGCACAGTCGTTCGATTCTACCAGCACCTGTAAAGTACTGCACCGGATCGTGCCTCGCCACTATGGCCGGTACAATTATTCTCGTCCCTCTTCTCCGATCCTCTCCATGCAAAGAAAAAAAAAAAAAAAGACGCACCTCGCATATTTTCGCGCGCGCCGTTGCGTCACGTCGGTCGCATCGGGCGCGCGCGTACCTACGCGGAGTCGGTCGCGTATTTGTAAATTCAATTCGAGCGAGTCACGTTTCGCTCTGCACGACTCCCCGGTCTTCGACGGTGGCGCGGAATACAATGGGGCTGGAGCCTTAGCGGCGTACCGGCGCGAAAGAAACCTTTTGGTGGAGAGAACCGCGCGTGAGGAGAGAGAGAAAGAGAGAGAGGAGATGAAGGAGAGAGGACTCGAGCAAAAACGAGATCATCTCCCATACCATATTTGGCGAGAGTCCCTGTTCTCTCCTTCTCCCTATTTTATCCCTCTCTTAGGCTTCTTTCCTCCTCTTCCACCGTTCGTTTACGCAGACAGTGGAGAAGGCACGGAAGGAGGAAGAGAGGAGGGAGATGAATTCGCGATGTAACACACGCGGGCCTAGCTCGTTATTCGAGTTTCCGAGTTTGCTCTCCCGTGGCCGTAACGTGGGTGCGTGGATGGTTTCTCCGGTGAACGGAAAAGGTTCCGTTCCTGCCGTTCAGTTTCCATCCGTCCTCCGCTCGGCGAAGCGTAACGACCAGCCAGCCCAGACGATGGACTGGGAACCGTCTGGTAGGCCTTGAACGGCCCTTTAACTGGTTGCACTCCAGTCAAGGTTACCTTCTTCCTTCTCCGCTCGAGTCTCTGGTAGTGGTAGTAACGGCGGAACGGTTCGTCCGTGTGCGAGAAAGGGACTGGATGAATAGGGACCGTGAGTTCGCTACTTCGTCAAGGTCGAGGCTCGCGCGGTTCTCTCGACTCTAACGGGCGTCGCGACGTCCATCGACGCCCACGCGCGTTTACGAAAATCTTTTCGAATAGTCGATGAAAATTCGAGTTTCTTCGAAAAGGAACATGCTTCTTCGTTTTATCGCACACTCTCGTGCAAGCCTGGTCGTTGGAATATTCTAGAAAATTCTCGTCTCCTTCGCCGGCTGAGGCTTAACGAATCGATGTAACGAGGCAATAAATAGCGACGCCGTGGAATAAATTAGGATTTATTCGCAGGTTTTCGCGACTACGCTCCGCGGTCCCCCTTGCTACATGGGAAACGTGCACGGTAGACCGTGGAGCCTGACGAAGCGAGACGACGAGCGCGCGGAATAAGCTTCTCGGGAAGCGGGAGGATCGAGCCGACTCCTCGCTCGGGTGGTGGTAGTAGGCATTCCTTATCATTACGTCCCATGAACATTATCCTCGGTTCCATCGAGAATGATTCCGCGATCCGGGCCGAAGGAGAGTCGAGGAGATGGCACGATCGAGCCGCAGCCGGGAGAAGCTGGTGGGAGTGATGGTTTAGGAGGGGCCGGAGGGAAAGGTGGTGGAATGAGAAGAGGGTGGGAGGGAGGACGGTCGACCGACGAGAAAGACGAGAAAGGAGAGGCGAGCAGAAGCGAGCGAGCTAGTGGTGGAGGATTATCAATGGTGGTCTTGATCGTTACGTTGATAGTCATTTGTCAGTGGTCGTCGATAATACTTATGGTAATCTCAGTCCTGGAAAATAATTTTCAATGTGCGTAGGATTGTAAGTGTTTATAATTTTATAAAAGGAAGAAGCACCTTTGCTATTTCACCCTTACGTACGAGATAGAAAGTATAGATTTCGTGCTTTAAAATAAATCCAGAATAGTTGTTGTGTTAATTGTTTGTGAGAAAATTATAATACTTTCGATATTAGGAACCTTTCGGCAAAATTTGAAGGCTGTTTCAATTTTCCACGCTCTTCATCAAGTTGTATTATGAAAAAGTAGCTTTGCGCTTAATTTCGCTTTGTTTAATTATTTGAAATCGAGAATATGTAAAATAATCAAAAACCATCGATATTTTTTGACAATCGACATGCATGACTTTGCTTCTGAAGACTCGAGCGGAGAAAGAGAGAGACAGTCATAGAAATCCAGAAATTTTTAAAAGCTTCATCGTTAAGCGCGTATTTCGTCATTGTCCCGACACTCTCGGGCTGCCCACGCGTTGCTCGCTCCTCTTACCCTCTCCTTCAATTTGCACGCGATTCGCGCGAGTGCGATACGTGGGCAGCGTGCGCACGCACGAGTGTGTCGAGTACACGAGAGAGACGTGGATACTCACACGCAGGAGAGGTACGAACCGCAATAATTTCACGGCGAGGCCCGCGCGCTCGTGCGTCAGATGCAATCAGCCCGACGGGCTATTTATTTGTTTCTTATTTTTTTCTCTCTCTCTCTCTCTTTCTCTGTCCGCCTCTCTCATGCGTTACTAATTACTCGTGATTGCGATAAAGTATCGAGATACAAACGCCGCCGTGCGTACGCCTACCCACGCGCGTCTCCTCGCAGCTCGAGAGAAGGAGAGGACCGTTTTCGTTTACGTTACGCGAAGGCCCAGACGCGACGCTTTTAAAGACCGATCGCCTCGCTCCGGGCCGTTCTGGCGAGTATCGCGCGGGTATTGGTCGAGCGGAGCTTTATCATCGTGCGTGTGGTCCACCTCTGGTGGGTTCTCGAAACGAGCATGCTGTTCTTCGAGGATCGATTCGAAATTGAGGACAAACTAATTTTTCAGGATAACGGAGGACCTGGTTCTAACAGATGGTCGTGGGATAGAATCTAGGAAAAAATAACAGCAATCTTTGTACCTTCCATCAGTGGCATGATGCATTTAAGAGTTTCAATCTCGTGGCCTTTTACGATTTCAAACGTTGCGGCACCTTTCGCACGTGTCGCTCGATGAGAGACGTTCAGGATAAGGCAGGTTTAGGATGGCAGGATTCTAGGCTATCCACGAGTCCTCGGTAACTCTTCTTTGCATCCTCATTAACGACGCGACGGACCTTCGTCCTCCGTAACGCGCTTTGGACCGCGAATTGCGGCTGGACGGGACGACTCGGACTTTCGGGCACGAAGCTTTCGAAAGCTCAGCCGCGCTGATCGAACGCGATCCTGCGGTAGACAACGCCCGGGGCTCAGGATGGGTCCGTTGGGCACGCGGAGATTGTACACAGGGGTTGTATGGGAGTTTAATACGGGGATGGGTAATGGCGGCTCCTATCAGCTTCGTACACTCTGCTCTCCTTCTCTCTCTCTCTATCTTTGTCTCTCGCTCTCTCTCATTCGTTCTCTCCTACTCTCTCTCCAACATTCACTCTCTCACTCACCAACTTCCCCTCATCTCTGCATCCGTCCATGCGCTTCTCCTCCTCCCTCCACTCCCTTTGTCCGCATTTACCTCGTCCTCCGCTTCCTCTCTCCTTCTTCTTCCATCTCTCTCTCTCTTCCTCCCTCTCGTTCTTCAGTTCCAGTAGGGGAGAACGTTGCATACCGCGAGGACGAACGATATACCGGTGAGTTACGTCAATGGTACCTGGAATGCGCACTGCGACCTACCACTTTGCATATTGGATACTCGTTGAACTTGCAATTTAGCCAGCACCGTCTCGAACGAATGGCGCGTCTCATATCGGGGACCGGAAATAACCTACCTACCCGGAATTTCATTA
The DNA here is from genome assembly GCA_944319695.1 of Tiphia femorata. NCBI lineage: Eukaryota > Metazoa > Arthropoda > Insecta > Hymenoptera > Tiphiidae > Tiphia > Tiphia femorata. The sequence continues at coordinate 16,646,533 of OX090900.1, read as the reverse complement.
TCCGTAGACGTCAGCGTGGAACGAGTGGTTGGACGCGCGCGCGCGCACCACTGCCCACGTCTAGGCCGCACGACGGAAAAAGAATTCGGAAGGCTGCTCTTCTCCGCGCATTCGTCCGTGCAAGCACGAACCCGGTGAGAATGTTCTTCAACGTGCGAATTTTATGTGTCTTATGTGAAAGGAGCTTTACGCGGTACGATTAAAATACCGTACCACGTTCCTCTCTCTCTCTTTCTGTTTCTCGAGTCCAAGACAGCTCGTATGTCCCGGATTTTATCTCGACATCGAAGTTTTTCCTACGTGCGGGTTTCGCTGCTTCCGCTATTATCCCGTGGCAACGACGTCCACGACACGGCTGAAACGCAACAGAGAGTGGCCCCTCGCCTCTTCGCAATATCCATCAATAACAATTACGCGCCGCCAGTCCACGGTCCCTGATTTGCCTCTCGATTTGTTCTTCGCCTCTCTCCCTCTCACCCTCGATCTCTCTCTCGTCCCTCACTCTTTTTTCGAGAGGAACGCTTGGTGTTAAAGCCGCCGGGATCGTAAATAAAGGCACTTACAGAGGAGGCGAACCGGGCAACGCCTGATTATCGGGACGAAGAAATGAGAGGGGTCCGTATTACGAGCGAAATACAAGCCTGGAATTCTTATCCGTGGCGCGTTTCAGCTTTGTTCATCGCGTGCGAACGTGCCAGTGATCTTCTTACTCCTTCTCGATCGTCTCCTACCATCTCCGATCTTTCGCAGGATTAATCCATCTTTTTGTCGCCGTCTCCTCGACCATCGTCATCGTCCGATGAGGATAACTCGCGACGGCAGACGAGTGTCACGCGGCGTGTGGTAACCGGTAATGAAATTCATCGTCGAAGCACGACTCACTTTTCTCCCTTCTTCGATCGTTTTCTCTCTCTCGTACGAGAACAAGACGGATCGGTTGCTCGATCGGCTCGACGTTAATTCGCACGCTCTCCAGGAAGGAGTTTAATGCACTCGACATCCCGTGTTGTTCCTCGATCGATCGCTTTTCGTTTTCAATGCTCACGCAGGAAACGATTTTCGATCCTCCGATAATAGGGACGAGTACGACGGAAGAGGAGACGATGATTTCTGGTTAGTGCACGGGTGTGACGAATGATTAGCGTAGTGGAACCATTTATTCCTCCTCGTGTCTTGTTTGCTCGCTTCGTCCTGCCTCTCGGGATGCGCACTTAACACAAGCACGTATCAATTTACTCAATTGCGTTGCCGCGGGCGTACCGTCGCCGATGCAGACGAGGAGACGCCTGAGGACGGCGTCGCCGTCGTGCGAAGTGTACGACGGCTAGTCTTGCGTCAAGGCGCAATTCAGCACGCGCGATTATCCGTGAAGTCTGCTTTAAGAATTTTGACACGCGTCGTGCAAAATCTCGAGGAAATTACAATAGACCGGACGATGGGATTTTCCAAATTCTATGTTTGTTTCCAGTTTTTGAAGTGTGCACTTGAATTACGGCACTACTGAACGTAATATCTGTCGCAGCGTTTAATAATTTAAGGTATCTTCTAGGCATATCGGTTTACCAGATCGTCTTATCGAGATCCCTGGTCGATGATATCGATGGGCATTTCCGCGAAGATTCCGTACTGGGAAAATTCGACCTAAAATTCTACTTGTCGACGCGCCACGCATAATCGCTGATAACCGGTATCGGGTAAGATAAAAGCTAATGAAATTAGGCAGATAACGCAATGAGTATCTCTATCGAGTACCGAGGATCGTTACACGGCCGATACGTTTGATCAGTTGTAGTTGACACGCTGACCAGGAAACATGTTCAAATCGTTGGCGCTTGTACTTTTAATCGCGTTGCCCTTAGCATCCGCGTGGAACTTCAGTGGCGGTGAGTACGACGGACGAGAGTCAGTGATTATTTGTTGCGCGTCGACTACTCGCGACGATAATCTTCGTGCAATCGATGGCTCATCGATTTCTCAATATCCTCGATCGCGTCGAGCTCCTGAAATAATCACCGTGTTTCGAGAATAATTCGCGCGCCTATTCGCAAGTCGACGACGAATTTTTTCCGTTCGCCTCGTTGTAATTTCGCGCGGAGACTGCATTAATATGCATAATCCTATTAGAGCGTGCGCGCATCGGTGAAACTCCCCCGTGCATCGGCGAGAAAAATATTAGCGAAGCTCGCCGGCACTGCTCCACACTGGAAGCGCGATAATTAATTTTTCAATTAGTCCGACGTTAATTGCATGCGATTTATCGTCCGCCAACTGCTCTCTCCGCGGCCACCCTGTTATTTTTCCCGAAAACGGTGGTTCTCGTGGTTTCACCGCTGCGGAACGTTTTAAGCTTCCGTAAAGCCGACGTGCTCGTTATCCGCTAGCATCTCGAAATTTTTCGTTTTCTTCGTTTCAGCATCGCAATGGGAGTTCGGAAGGTCACACGACATCGAACTATGGTCCTTAGGATTGAGTGGACGTATAGTGAATGGAACGAAGGCACTTGAGGCCCAGTTTCCTCATCAGGTAGACGGAGATTTTTTGAAAAGTTACTTTTGCGATTGAACGGGGTTATAAATGTTGAAAATCTTAGGTGTCCTTGCGACGCAGTTATTCCGGTAGTCATTTTTGTGGAGGCTCCATTCTGTCTGAGCAGCTTGTTGTGACTGCGGCTCACTGTATGTTTATGTAAGTATCGTGCTTTGTAAATTTCCTCGATTCTTTTATCGCTCGTTTTAACGGTGGATTAAAACGATTCGAAATAGCTCGGGGATGATAATTCAACCTTGGACAATCATGATCGTTGCTGGCGAATTAAAGCTTAATCAGGCTGCGACAGTTGGACAGCGAAGAGGCGTAGGCTCCATAATTCTCCATCCTGGATTTAATTATGAAACCTTGCAAAATGATATCGCACTGTTGGTTGTGAGTTTTTTAAGTGTAGATGTTTTTCCGAACGATTTTGGATTCGTTTCCAAAAGTTTTCAATGTTGTTTCGTTACAGTTGACAGTTCCTTTGACGTTTACCCCTTACGTAAACAAGGCGCTTATGCCTCCGACTTCATACGTACCAGGCAAGGTTTGCGAAGTGAGCGGATGGGGTTATCCTGCGAGTGTAAGTTTGAAATCACTATAACACGAATGTCAATATAATACGTCTATCGATGTTTAAGAGTGTGTTTAACCATGAAAATTTTATTTCCGTGCCTCTCAGAATATTCACACTGTCAGCAATGACTTGATGTACGTGGGCTTGCCGATAATAAGCAGAGCAGTCTGTAGAGAACTCTTGAAAAATTACACTGATGTTCCACCCGGAATGTTTTGCGCGGGCTACATGGAGGGTAAAAAAGACGCTTGTCAGGTGAATAGCTTTTCAGTCTTTATAAAAAATTCAGTCAGCTTTTCATTCTTTAGAAGAAATTCACATGTCGCACCATCTCTTTGTTAGATGCTTGACCGTGCATTAGATTGAATGTCACGTCATTCTGACATGCACTTGCCTATACGACACCTTCTAATCGCTTCAGAAAATTTTATTAGATTAACCTATGGACTCGTAAACAATACCGCGTACTGTTGTCGACTATCGCTCGAACGACGACGACTGTTACAGTATTTGACTTTTGTCTATTCGATGTTTTCGCAATTGCACGATCAGGTTCTTCGAAGCGAAACAATGCTTTGTGCCATGCTTCAACAAACAATTATTGTCTCAACGAATGATCGTTTTATTTAAGTACCGTTACAACTAAATACGACAATTGTTGCAGGGAGATTCCGGTGGCGGTATGGTCTGTGGAAAATATTTGACGGGTGTAGTTTCCGGTGGACAGGGCTGTGCCGAACCACGACTACCAGGAGCCTACACAGATATTTTCTACTTCAGAGTTTGGTTGGGTAACTACACGAAAATGCCAGCGATGACTCTCAGAGCTTTTGCAAGATCGGATGCTGGATCTCCCGTCTTCACGTCAAGCTTCGTTCTTCTCCTGTGCTCGATATTTTCCACCCTGTTAATCGGCAACACCAAATTTTAAGGAGCTCCTAAAGAAGTTCGCGTTGGGTATGTCTAACGCTGTCATTCACCGATTCGTTATCGATATCTTTCGTCACGGTGTCCACAAATCGCGCCTCCACAGAATTTCTCAACATGCTCGATGTTTTTCAACGTCGATCGGCTCGCTCCTTATCGTGCAACGCGGTTTTATACATTTTTTTTTACCACCCGTCGGTCTATTGTGCACGAGAAAATCGCATCGTCAAAATCAACGATAAGCTGCAGGATCGATCGTCGCCGCCACTCGAGGCACGATAAGGGGCAAGGGGTCTTTAGATTCTCAGATAAGAACTAAACACGCATAATTCGACGCATATAACGCTTAGGTCGATACGTTTGTCGGCAAATATCTGATTTTATTCCCATCCGATTATCCGTAAAGCGTATTAATATCTTCTTCCACGTTATCGTTAATACGAGTCAGATTGGGAAGATTGTTCGGGTATTATGTAAAAACACATATTTGCGGCTTAACTGATTTCAATAAATTTTATCGTTTTATGCATCGATAACATTGTTACGTTCATCGAAACCTTCGTGTTTGCGGAACTCATCGTGAGTTTTCTTTAGTTTACAAATGTTTTTCTCGAAGATGGCAAAAGGTGTTTGTCACTTTACTCGTCGTCCGTCCACGCCTCTCTTTGCTAATTGAGTCGGACACTCGCCTAGATGGGACCACCTGATACGCTTTTGACGCGGCCGGGACTGTCGGATTATATTGTCGAGCGTCACCACGAGTTTGCGAATATTCCTGACGGAACAACCCCTCGTCCGCTTTTCTTTTTCCTTTCAAAGAGATGGGAACGAACTCGAGGGTCAGTCGACGTCGTTTCGTGCAATTTTGAATAATTTGTCGCGATTCGTAAAACCGTATTTCATACATTCAAATATGAACTGCAATTTAAATATTTATTTCATTATTTGCAGGCTCCTAGTGACAGCTCTATCTTCACAGTAAAATATTCTAGGCACATCCTGTTTACCTTTCTGATCGTAAACTTTTCATATCATCTGTATTGCGAATCGATAACAGCAGGATCGTAACAATGATGAAATCGCGAGAGAATTCACGACGACGCATTCTCACGAGACCGGACATTCTTTGCCTATTCGCACGAGCGCGTCAAAGGAAGCTTGGAACGATGTCGAGCGTGCGTGTGAGAGAGAAGAAGCGAGCTCGCGAACCTGAGAGTACACGGAGAAAAATAGAAAAAGAGAAGGCACGCTTGCGCTGGCGCCGCAAAGAGAAAAAGATCGCATGAAAAGATTGATACGGTGGAACGGGCGTAGAGACGCGGTGGCAGAGCGAGAAATGAGCGGACAAGGTTCAAATATGTGTGCGCGCGTGCGTGTGTAACTATGAGAATACGGGAGAATGAAGAAAAGGTGGAAGAGCGTGGCAGTCGACGAGCGAATCCACTTTGATGTCGAAGGAAAAGTCGTGACGGTAGACGCGTAAAAAGCTCGTACCTGCTTAATACGTGGCCGAGACGATGATACCATGAGAAATGTATTAGCGGTATTGCCGAGTCTCGGCAACTTCATCGGCCCAGTGGCCCGTCGTAAAGAAGCTTCTGTTTCGTCGACAGGTAAAGAGAAATTTTCCAACCATCGATATTTCACGAATGGCTCGCGCTAGTCGTGAGAATGAAAATTCCAACGGAAATTTTCGAAGATCTCGAGAAGTCCCACGAGGAGAGTTAGAGAGCCCCCCCGTCGTGACGATCTCTCGCCGGCTCGTTTCGAAAATTAATGCGAATACCAAAGCGGTCTTGGGTCGTCGTTGAAATTCGCCTGTAAGCTCCGGAAAGCCGCGGAGAGATGCCCGTGCTAGCGTAACCACTGAATAATGCTCCGTATTTATCACAAGAGCCGCGAATATCTTTGCCGGGATGTAGTTGAATCTCCGATTTTAGAAAGCGCTGAGATATCACGTTGCGGTGCAGTTGAATTTTTCTGGTTATTACTAAAAAGCAAAGAGAACTTTAATATTGTACGTCTTTGGAACAAGTACGATTCGACGAAAAGGATCGATGGTTTTGCAAAATGGAAACTTTATCGAGCTTCTAGCCTGAACACAGTGCGACTTTGATCCCTTTCTGGCTCTCGCGTGACCGCAATTTCCTAGAGGAGACTTCCGCTCGTGAAAGTTAATCTCCCAGGAAACCCGAGAGGTGCTATTCGGAAAGGGGTTTAAGGGTATCGTGGATCGATCGGTATAGGTAATCGCGAGAAGGCTTCAGGAGGATAAACGTGTGTCGAATCGACTGCCGTTCAACTAACCGAGTTGTCGTAAAGTTGTTTCACCGCATTCGCTTCCGATCACGCAAATACATTATAAATGATATTAATTTCTGCGAAATATAGGGCCACTGGGTCAATTACATGTATAATTGCACGACAAATTGGCAAGATGAAATTAGTTATTAAATATTTCACGAAAGAACTACAGAAGAGAGGAAGACTCTGTTGTATGAACAGACACAGAAGCGAACATCGCACATTTCACCTGATAAACGTAACTCCTCATATACTCCGCTCTCTCGTCTCTCCCCCTTCCACATTTTTCCTTTCCATCCCTCTCGATCCCACTCACCCCTCTACCAAAGCTTACGAGGGTGTTTTTCACGAGGCCCGACGCCCCTCCGATTTTCATTCTCGTGCGTGCACAAGACCTCCAACCCCTGTGGAAAGTATCGCCGGGGGCGGTGCAGGTTCCATTCGCGACCTCTTTAATTCCGGGATCGAATAAGAATTCATTAGAGAATATACGAGTGGGATATGGCCCGGCCTTCACTTGAGAGGGCCAGAACGCGGGTTGGTAAGGCACCAACGAAGTTGCCTTTTTCGCGTCGCTGCCAGGGGTTTTAAATAAATTAAAAGTTTACCTTTTACGAGAGGACGGGGGGTCCGTATCGATGCGCACGAGGCAGAGTGGATAGGCGCGTCGCGACGAAGAGCGTCGATGGCCGCTCGTGAGAGGACGAAGGACGAATCTGCGACTGCCCTTGGCGAGGAACTTTTCCTCTAATTATTCGTCGAACGCCGTCGAATCGACGAAAGGAGGAATCGCCTGGGGATCCTTTCACGACACACGGGCCTGAAAAGGTCGCAACTCCTGTTGGTGAAAGAGCTTTTGGGTAGTCTCGTGAATGCAAGAAGCGAAGAGAAGGGAGGAGAATCGTGAGAATTATTAATGATATCTCGTGCCGCTTTCTTAGAGCCAGCTCGTTGATATTTTATCGAGTCTTGCCAGTCGACGAGAGGAAATTTGAGAAAAACGTTGACAGAGTTTAAGAACGAAATTACTCATACGTACGGTATTACTCTAAAGTTTTGCACAGATTTCTGGGAATCTAAAGCGCCAAAGGCGGGCGCTTGAAATATTTTCATACGTGTAAGCTCCGCTGTACCTATCCATCCACGTCGGAAAATTGTTTTCTGACGAGAGGCAAGTCGGCTGTCTTTCGCGAAGTGTTTCGCGCCTTCCACTTGCGTGGAATAGCGCATAGAGGATCGTCGCGTGCGATCTCGCACGTTGGCGCCGCTCCAAACTATATTCGTAGCCGAGCAGTAAGGCACAAACGACCGACAAGCTATTTATATACAATGTATATAAATGTATTGTATCGAGCGGCTTGCATTGTAGCGGCCACGGAGCGCGAGGAACGTGCACGCACACAGGCGCGCAATCGCGCGCGTAAGATCAGCTTTCTTGCGAAATCGAAAGCGCCATTGGTAAAGGCACGGCTCGGTATCTTGAGCTGGAGAATTGCACGATCGTTCGTTCTTGGCGTCGATCCAAGCGTTATATTCGTACGGGCGCCGCGACGCGTGTGCTTCAAGGGACGATGCACATTTATGCGAAATTATGACGGCGTGTCATTAGGGATGCACGTGCGTGCTGGCTCGTGAAGCGTGCGAGGCGAAAACTGCTCTCCAGATGTTGGACTTCTTGCTGGTGAGGACGATATTTTCATCGTTTGTGCTTAAGTGAACGAACATACGTTCTCTGTGCATTTGAGAATGTAAGTTCACAGGTACGAAGGTCTGCGAATGATTTCATAATCGAAGCCACAGGTACGAACGTGCTTTTTGAGCTTGAGGCTTTCTCACGTACTTCCTACGAATTCTCGTAGTAGAAACTTAGAAACGAAACCGTAGTTCTGGATAATCGTTCACGGGTATCAAGGAGAGTCCTATAAATTCGATCCTTTTATACACGTGTCCTACTAAATGAATCGACAACCGAATTATTATTATTCTCCATTACTATTATTATTCTTCCACAAACTTTTTCATCGTCCAATATACATACCGCATCTTAAATATTAATCGATTCGCGGAGTACGAATTTTTTAAGAGTTCAAACGACCTCGACCCTTCGCCTTTACCCATTCTCTCAGACACGAGTGCAATCACTTATCCTGGCGTCCCTCCAAACTTTATATTCGAAGGTAGGTAGGTGTGTCGTAAAGCGTAAACGGCGGACGACGCGTCGCGGTAATCCCGCGGTATACGCGGGCAAATCGACGCGAGTGCCAGCGATAGCTGGACAATCCCTTCAGGCGGCCATTAAGGGCACACGCGCGCCTGTAGGAGAAGCACACGAGCACACTCGCATCCAACGGACCTCCACACGTGAAATTGCAGTTGCGTGTGCGTGAACACACATGCGAGTACTTATACGTAGGCACGTGGTGGGGTACGTGGAACGCGAAGCGCTCATTATCATAAACGTAACTCTCCTCTCTTGCGAGAAGCCCAGCCAAGTTTTGGAGCTCTGCCAGTGGCAAGCTCCCAGACTACGCGAGGTCGACACGACTGGAGGGTATTGCGAGGTCGAAGGAAAGTGGATAGAACAAGGGGAAGTGAAGAAGGGCGCGGAAGACACGGCCCTTGAAAATTTCACTAGTTCGAGAAGGTTCGAAGACGCCTGGAGAGATTGGCGCGAAACGTAGAAGGTAGACACTCTTGTCTTGCCGTTTCGATTTTCACTCTCTCCTTCGCAGCCGCCTTTGTTCCGTGACTGCATCTCTAGTAGGACTTTAACATTCGCGAGTCACTAATGCCCAGACGGTAGAACGTGGCAGTGGCAAAGTGGGCGTGGGTGTTGGGGTACCGTGCAATTTGAACTCGCTTGTCTCGAACCAAATGTGTCGCCATTGTCGAGTATATTCCCGGTGGTATTGTGAGGGGGAAATAGCGCGGAACCGTGCTTTCGTTTGTTACAGACTTCCACGAGTCTGCCCGGGTACCGTCCCTTTCTACTTCCTGTAGGATGAAATTTAGAAGGGGATCCGAGATAGGTATTATCCTAGGGATTATTTTGGGAGCGGAGGAGGAGTTCGAGAATTTATTATGAGTTCTTACGCGAAGGTACATTGTGTCTCGAGGTAATAACAATTAAGATATCGTTACTTAAATCATTTATTATGTTTCGGCATGGTCGGTATTTTGAGTTACGCCGTTTTTCGATGACCTCGTTGCCCCGTGGAATTTCACACCCGATGAAGATCAGCTCGTAATCCTTACCCGGACCGGAACCAGCAGAACTCAAATTTCCGGTCACATCCCTTCGAAACGACTTTCCATCGATAGGAGACGGCCACTCTAGCGCGTCATTAAAACGTAACTGGGGTATTAAGACGGTCGGTTTCATTTTCCCACTCGTCCACCATCTACCGAATTCTCATCGGCCTCTCCTTCCTTCGTGGCTTTAAAGGTGCCATAAAAGTATCCCTTGATCGCACGAGCGGCCTTGGCTGAACCTTTTTTCACCCTTCTTTACTCCAAACCCTTCCCTACCCTTTTCCCTTGCGCTTCTTCACCCCTTCCAGCCACTTGAGGAAAAAGTCGCACAGCCCTTAATTGATTTATGCCCAAGTTAAGCTCGCCTCGTTCTACGTCAAAAATGTTCCTTCGGAAGATTCATCTTCGATGCCACGAAAAAGACCAATGAGAATATGCTCGCTCGCAATTCTTGACAATTTTACGTGATTTATTATTTTCTAACCCGCTCGTCAAGCCCTTTCTCGTAATTATTGAAATTAAATCCCACCTTGTCACTCGTGTCCTGCGGACAATCATGGGGATGTCTCGTGATCGCTACTGAACACACGTTGGGAATAAAAGGACGAGGGTGTCGTCAGAATTTCACGGGGAAAGGATCTGCTCAATTATTCCGTAGACATGGGCGTTCCACTCTCTGTCCGGATGGCCATTAAGTTACGGTAAACGATAAAACGTCGCCTCTCGTTACGGGCCCCACCGTTTGACCATTAAATTTCTGCCTATCCACTCTCGTTCGCCACCCCCTTCGCTCGTATCCCTTCGATAAGAAACGCTCAAGAGCTTTGCGCGACTTTAGTTTTTCTTACCGGAATGTGGGAGTAAGAGACTGGAAAATGGAGTTCGTCGATTCCAGGAAGAATGGGCTCTTGCCTTTTTGCGTTTAAATTCCAAGCACGGTTTACGAACATTTTAGGATCTTTTTCATCGTGCGTGGATCATCGAATATCTATCACAGATTCTACAATTTCTCAGTTTCTTGCGCAAAATTGGAAAGAACGTGGGGAAAGGTTATAAGCGGCTCTGCGAATTACGTAACCCTTTTCCGTCTGCGCGGTTATGAAAAATCGTTGGCTTTCCACGGCAAAGATGAAAGAAGTGCATTTAAGTGCGTTTCGTAGCCGGAGGCTCTATGTTTTTTTCTCCTCGGGGAGGGGGATAGTTACTAACGACGAGCGTCTAATTAATTAAATGTAAACTCGGAGCACTGGCTCCCTCTTCTGTCTATATGCCATTCCTCCTTGAATTTTTCTCTCTCTCTCTTTTCTCCTCTTCACCTCGCTTCTCTCACTCGATTCATCGCTTTCCGTCTTTTTGTCTATCTCGCTCACCCCTTTCTTCTCTTTCACCAATCCTCCTCCCTACCTTCTTCCTTTCTCTCTTTCTCGGCAATCACTTCCTCTTGGCTGCCACATTTTCCATCCTCCACCAGCATCGTGTCATTTCTGTTCCTCGTTGTCCGTCCGATCTTCCGTCTTTGCTTACCGCCCACTTCTGCTTTTCACCGCCGTCTACGCTCATCCTCCAAGGAGCATTTATCGGGGAGACTCGACTCGGAGGGAGAGAGGGCTTCGAAAATTCCCAAGTCACTTATTTGCGTTTACCTAAGGGTCGCGTCTTCGCAGTAACGTAGACGTCTAATTGGCTGGCGTGCGCGCGCGCGCGCGCACGCCTCATCGTCATCCTTTCGTCGCTCCTCTCGTCGCCTCGCAATTTCTAGACAGTCCGGGGTATCATTCGCGATTCGTCGTGCTAATTAGCAAACCCTGGGACTCGAGCGCGTTTCGAGAAATTGGCGGCCCTACTGGAACGTCGACGAAGACGCGCGACAGTCGCGTTTCAAAGGACATCTCAAAGGACACTTTGCAGTTTCCTTGTGTATCCGAAACCTACCGAGTGCGTCTCGATGTTTAGTATACTCGTTCCTTCCGTTGATGTTTATAGAGAAAGTAAATGCTGTCTTCGTCCAATTCGCATTAGCACGGTTAAAGTCAACGCGTCTCTTATCTTTTTTTCATTTTCTCTTTAATGGTTTTCGTTTGTGTCGCGTGCTTTCTCAGTCTTTCGTGTCGGAGAGAGGGAAAGGAGATAATTATTGAGGGCTTTTCCAGTGCTATTCCAGGTACGGAATACGACGAGATCGGAGTATCGTTTTATAGGGGTTAGTGTGAGCGGTGGGTTGACGCGTACGTGTGAGAGTCTTCTGCGTTCCCAGCCTGTCCTCCTTAATGGATCCTGTGGAGAAGGAGGTGGAGGTGAAGCAGGACTAGACGAGAAGGGTCCGCCACGGCAAGCTGCAGGCAAGAAAGGTTATCGAACATCGTCTGAAACGTTTTGTCTTTCGGGATTTCTTTGTTCGGTCCTTGCGTACGAATTCTCCATCTGGTACGAAATTTTCGAGGTGTCGTCTGCCATAGGGTTCTCGACGAAAGATTTCGAAAGTTTCTTTTTTATCCACTTTAAAAGTTTGACGCGCCGTCGGAAAAAATTAAAGACCACGTGAAAAAATTCTCTATAAAAATTCAGCCGTACCTCGACCAGTTGCCGGTTCCGTCTATCCAATTATCTCTGAGTGGACGAACTTCAGCTTCGAATACGCTTGCACTTTCTTTCGCCCTTCTTCCGCCAAGTCCTCTCGCTTTCACTCTCCGTTCATCCATCCCTCCTTCGTTCCTTTCTTCTTTCTTTCTCTCTTGACCACCACCGAGATGCAATTACTTAAAGTAGCGAGACTGGTCCTTTTCCCGCCGATGAAAAACGCGCGTCGGACGTCGGTTGCGCCGCTTAAATCCTCGCCATTTATCAACTCGCCCTTGCTTACTGGACGGCCCCTTTTTTTTGCCACTGCATCCCCACGAGAAGAGTGAGAAGAGTAGAAGGTCACCGGCCCTTTTGGCGCGGTCACGTCTCCTTTGCATTCCTGATTTTTCTCGCGGTCCCTAGGCGTACCGTGCGAGACGCGAGGACATTTATCTACATCGTGGAAAACATTTTTTTATCATCGAGAGGAAGGTGCTCCTAGCGAGAGACAAAGGAATTTTATTCGCGCGTCGTTACGCACGACGGAAAGATTGTAGGAGTCGACGTAAATCGTCGGTGGGTATCGTCGATTTTCGGCGCGCACGCCCTTTCTCCACGGGGAAAGAGAGAAATCACTCGAGGATCCTCTCGACGGGGAGCATTAAGTTTCCTTCCGGTCGAACGACGAAGGAAGAGACGTCCGACTAACAACGTGATTTTACTGCGGAATTCTTTTTGCCTGTCCCCGTCCCTCACGTTGATGGTAGCAAACGAGGTACAAGAGAAGACTGAGTTTCCTCCCCTTTTGCATCTTTCTCTCTCACTCTCTCTCTCTGTATCTCTCGTTCTTTCTCGTTTCGTCGACTGGGCCAGCCTATCCGTCGCCATTCAGCCCCTTGTACCCTACGCTTGGTGAGACTCGTAAAAACTTGGGTGCCCGCAGATCTGCGTTTCGTCGTCGTTGTCGCGAGCGAAGGGTCATGTGCCAAGGAGGGCAGCTTCTCTCCTCATCGATCTACGACGACTCTGACGACCCTCCTACAATTCGTGAGAGCGAGTACGTAGAGGGAGGGGAATGGAAATTGGGTTATCCCGAGCAAAATGTCATCGGGCTAGTGGTAGTAGTCTCTAACGGCGCGCGCGTCGTTTCTCCCCTTTGCGCCCTCGACGAAATTTCGCGAGTTGCCGCGCACATCGGAGTGAGCCCCTTCGTTAGGGTTAATTGTTGCGCCTCGAGGTAGCCGCCTCTTTGTTTCTTTTCATTACGCGCCATTCGTTGCGTAATAGTTCGAGGGAAAATCGTGGTGGAGCGTGGTCGATCGTGGAACGAGTTGGAAAAAAAAAACTGCGAGAGAACGAGACGACCGCGGTGAAAATCACATTTAATTTCATAAATGATTCCGCGGGTGGGTAGTCGCACGCGTTATTGAAATGGGACGCGGAATATCTCATCGTCAATTTTCCGACGATTTCGCGACAATCGTCCGATTATTGTAAAATTTATCGATATCGATAAATACGCGACTCGGACTGTTCGGAAAAATCATTCACCTGTTCCCTCGAGGCATAGGGTGGGACGTGAGTGTGGAGCATATTACAGGCGTGGCTCGCGGATGAAATGCAAAATGTATCGCGGTGTCTCTCACACGCGCGTGCTCGTCGACGACATAATAGCGCGATTGGATTATCGGAAAGTGGCGCGATCGTGGGTGATCGCGGCCGACAATTAGTACCACCGGTCGCTGTGGCGACGTGGAGCCTTTAAACTTCCGGCTTTGCCGTGCGGAGCGCCGGAAAAATATTTGGGATTTGCAATGCCATTCTCGTCCTCGCATTTCACTCGGTCCCGTCGAATATACGCAATGCGTATGAAATCTATTCACGAGGGTGGGAATGGAAGGACGTTGCAAAATTGTAAAGATGGATGCTTCATTCCGAATAAATTTGCCTTTGAGCTTAGTAATTTGCAGAATTTTGTTTCACGGAGTAATTCGTAACAGTTTTAGGAAGACTTTGAAGGGACTAGTTGTTGGCCCAGATATCGGTCAACGTGACTTCAGAGAAAGAAACAATGCAAAAAATATGACGAGAAGTAGGGCGTGCGGTGAGCGCCTTAAGGAGTCACCGTTAAAAATAAGACTCTTTGTTCGGCGCTCGAGCGAACGTGCTCAGCACGAGCGTAGGTTTTCGCGATGCACAGCACTTTTTTGTGTCATTTTTGACACGCCGGATAAAGAGTGCGAGGAGTGGGACGGAATTTTACGGGCCACCCCTTCGTGCTCCCATTTCCAAAATTGGTTCAGCCGAGTCACGTGCGAGGGTTTCCCTCTTGCTCTCAGAAATTCTTCTCGGTAAACTAAAAATACGAGGTGGCACCGTGGTACTCGAGAGATTGCAAAGGCGCGAAGACGAGATACCTCTCGAGGTATTTAAGTTTAATTTCAGATCGATATCGGCCACGCCCGATTTATAAGTAAATTATGATTTGGGGAGGGTGGTGATTTTTGGGAAATTTTAATTTCGCATGCCCCGCCGAGGGATCGAATTAGCGCCATTAAGTCAATTATACGGACGCATCGAACGTCGACGGCGGCACGTCCCTGGAGGGAATAATTAAATCGAGCGACGCTCGACGGCCTGACGGAAAAAAAAAGGAATCCTGCGCACTCGTGCCGGCCTTCTCTTCCTCTCACGAGAGACGAACGCGAGAGGAACGAGAACGAAAGATCGGGGTACAGTGATATTCTCAAGGTTTACTCTGGCCGTTCCACCTTTCGCGCCGGTGCCACTCTCGACGGCATTGTCCGTGGCGCTGCTCGCTTTCAGGCGCGCTCTTGTCACCTAATGCAATTTCCCAATGAAAGCAATTAGCTTGAAAACAAGCTGCCGGCCCTTTTATTCCGAGTTAGATGACCTCGCCCTTCGCTCGAGCACCCTTCGTCCCTTCACCTCACGGTCTCCGTCCGCAGGTTGCCAAGCATCCCCGTCAGTCGCATGATTAAACTCGATTATTGTTTCTATAACAACGGCGTAGGGACAGCTTTTTGAACTTCACCGGAGCAAGTGATCGCGAGTCAAAGGGGGGAATTCTGAAGAATTTACTTGACTATTTTTAGTAATTATTGCAAATATATCTTCAATTATCAAATTATAAAATGTTTATATTAGGCACTGAAACTTCTAGCCCCTCGAGTATTATTTTCAACGATTCTTCCGACACAGGCATAAATTGATATCGAATGACATTTGGTCGCTCTTTAATTCTCAAAGCATAAATAATTGCAGGAACCATTAAATTACGTTAATTGATATCGAATGACGTTTGGTCGCTCTTTAATTCTCGAAGCTGTCGTGGACTCGTAAAATGCACGATACCGCATAGCATTTCAGAGATATCCAAGAAATGATAATGAAGCCATTTGCATCGCTTCTGCCAAGACCTTCACCCTGGCGGCGGCGCCGTCTCGCTCTTGGGGAAGGAAAAAAGTTGCACTTTGCATCGCAGACGGCTGGGAAAATATCCGCGGTCTCTACAGGAATTTTATTCTCCCTGCGGACCTCCTCGAGCGAGGCGTCGCTTTTTCATCGACGTCGTGGCAAATCCGACGTCGGACGTGGACCGAGACTGGTAGTAGTAGCTAGTGGAAGGTACGTGCAAAAAACTCACCGAATTTGTCAAGAGTGAGTGCCGTTGTCCAGAGTAAAACGCAACCTTAATCGCATCATTCTGCGACTACTTCGCGATCTTTCTTCCTTCGCGTTCACGAAAAATCTCAGGAACTTTCGAGACATTACTTTTTGATCCTTCCTCTTTTCTCTTGTCTCTTTCCACGGTCATTGCTTCACTCGTCCCTTACAGTTTCCCGTTCGCGTGCTCTCGTGGTCATCCCCTATAAATTTTCGAATTACATCCTTCTCCTTACGCTCGTCCTTCGGTCCCCAACGTAGGATCCAGGAAGGGCTGTACCGTTCGAAGGGGCGCAAATATTTGTCGGCGGATCTTTTCGCTTGTTAATACTGAAATACGGTCAGTTTCTCTGCAAGGGCGAGAGGATTCAGGGTGGATGGAAAATCTGTTGGCAATTTTTGTTCTTTTTTGTACTAGACTCTTGATTACTATCTAAACGATCCCGCGAATTCCCTTGGCACGAGTAGCCCGTTGATAATTAGAGCCAATACGGCCTCGCCCTTTTTATCTCGCCTCCCACCAACCCTCCACCATTATGCATGCGTGTTTCATTTTTCCCGTTGCTGGCCCGAGGCTTTTTGCCACACCCCCTCTCGCTATCTTCACTCGAAAATTCGTTTTTACTCCATTCTCGCCCCTCCCTTTCTCTCTCTCTCTCTCTCTCTCTTTTTCTTTCTTTCTCTCTCTCTGTTACTACACCACCACACGCGCAGTTGCGACCCGTGTCGCGCTATCGCGTGCGCGATAATTGCGCGATTTATTCCGCTCGTAAATTTTTTCAAAGCTCGAAATTACAGACTGTACTGGACAGTTAGTCCTTCCAAAAATTCAAGAGATATTTTCGGGTTAGATTAATCGAGGGAGAAGCGAGCGATATATCGACGATTGAACTCGTAAATTAATTTCTCGCGGACTTTTACCCACAAACAGCGCACGTATCTGACAATAAGTGTAAGTATGAAGTAATCATTACCAAGTAAATTGTCCTTTGTCTCGCAACTAGAGCGCGTCATTTATTTACGAGGAGAATCGCGGTGATAAGGAGAAGGGTGGAAGGAGACCATGTGCGTCCGTGCAGCAAGGGCAATATCATACGTGATATACACCGGACGGTCGAGAGCATCTTGTCGCGAGGGGCGAAGGTAGGGGGTTATATTTACCGGCACGAGAAGAGTCTCGCGTGGCGGAGGTAATTGCCATCGTCCTGTTTTGGCCGTGGGGCCCTGCCACTCGCAATACCGTTATTTTTATTAAGTTTTTCCTATGGAAGAGAGTAACTTGTGCGGTCTGCCGCAGGAACGTCTGTTGCTATGGGAGAGAAATGCCGAGGAAGAGAGAAGGAAAGAGAAGAATGGAATGAAAGAAGACCGAGACGGGAGGAATCCGAGGGAATCGAAAGTTTTCGTATAACGAGGTAGGAGGGTGGGACGGATTTCGTGTTAGAGTCGTCGGCGAGAGTCTATTTCCAATATTTCGTGGGATTTAGAATTTTCCCTTGGCTGAGCTCGAATGGGATGCACGTCGTTACGAGACGACGTTGAAACGTCGAGAAATCGTGATGCAGATTTACTCGGAAGACGTGCACGATAACGATACTCGCGATACTTCTTCCATCTCAGTAAGTTCTCGTTATAGTAAAAAAAAAAATAATCGTCCGTCAATGTTCTTTCGTAAATTTCCAAACAATCGCACGTCTCACCGATTCCAGGACGCTCCTGTATTTTAATTCAGTGCCACCCTTCTTCGTCCTTTCACCTTCGTTCTCGTCGAATCCTCGCTCGAACGGGCCACGCGAGTACCTATCGCATTTCACCCCGGCTCACGGAGTGCCGTAAATTGGCCAAGAGGGAAGGAAAAAAAAATTTGATTACGCCTATAGCGATTCCATCGATTTACGCCGGCGTGGCTTTTAGTAGACGATCGCGCGAGCCCGCTTCGACATATTTGATCTCATTTTGAATTGCAAAATAGCTTCTTTGGGCCCCTACCACCTTTGGTATCCGCCAGCCAAAAAGTGCCTCCTTTTAGCTTGGCCCCTTCGACGTCGAAAACTTTGCGTTCGCCCGTTTGGACACACGTCAGGGATGAAGGGACGGGGGTGGATACTTCTCTGATTAAAATACTCGCCCCCGCTCTCTCGCGGGGCAGTCGAGCGCAGAGAGAAGGAGAGGGGAGAGAAAAAATTTAATCGCAAAAATTTCGTCGTTTCGCGTTCTCCGCTCGAATCGTTCGCCGTTCGGCAAGAGGGAGAATTGGCTGGGTCGAAGTCTCGAATGCAGAAGGCGGCTCGTCGGTTCCGTATTAATTAAAGGGAAACTTTTTTAATTCGACCGCCGCCGTTCGTGCAAGTGCGTCTCGACGTCGACGCGCCGCACCCCTCACGTCCAATCTACCACCGTATCTTTGCCACGCGCCCATCTCCGTAGCATCATGAATAATAAATAAATCGACAAGTGGAACTTTATCGCAAAACGATACACGCCCCGACTATTTATTGCTTTTTTCCAGGATCTACCGGGGCACGCCTCGCGTTCTCGCCACGATGATGATTTATTTCGACACGACCTCTCCCTTTTGTCGAAGACCACGCGACGGACGAGTAAGTAGCTTCTACAGGTGTGGCCATTAATTCTGCAAAATTGTACGAGAGTCCAAGACAAATCATACCGGGAGTGGCGCGGGCTGTCTCGACTGCCACGCATTTGTCGGCATCTTTCCGTGCCACGAGCCTCGCTTAAGATTCTGCAAAATTAAAGGAGCGACCCCTCGCGTCCTACCAGGAGCAAAACCAGAGGGACGCGTATTTTCTTATTCTCACAAAGTCCATGCGCGCCGCTGTTAATATTTTCCTCATCTCGTAAACGTCTTAACGCCCCTCTAATTTTAACATTCGGTAATATCCAGGCAGGAAAGAAAGCTCGCGCGAACGAGCAATAAAAGGACGTCTATTAATTTCCTCCTGGCTCATCCTTCTTAATTCGTTCCCCCACTTGCCACCAGGACACAATGACACGGTGACCACATTCCGTGAAAATTTTCGCCACTCATAAGGGACTCGTTTACGGGTCAAGAATTCTTCGGTGGAAGCCACCCCATTCCGTTTTGTCATCGTTCGCGGATTATCCGCTGAGGAGAAGAAAGGATCTTCGGGAGTACGAGCGTGTCGTGGACGAGGGTAGGAGGTAGCTTGGAGAGAAGGGAAGAGCGGTTCCTTCGGGCATACGAAATTCTTCGGGCTTCTCAAAAAGTCCCTCCTTCCTCGTTCTCGTCTTTCCATCCGCCACTTTCCTCCCTTCTCGCAACCATCCACTTCGGGCGCGCTCTGAATTAATCAGGAGCGACAGCGTCTCTCAAAAACCTTCGCGAAGGCCGCCGGCCCGTAATGAAATAGTCCTGGCGCACAATGGCGGCCACGGTAAGATCTTCCCCCCATTGTCTTTAACGGCGGATTCATTAGGCAATCTTCGCGCGAATGGCATAGCAAAGTCCTTCGTGCCAGGGCGCTCGCGTTAAGGCGTATTTCTCGAATACTCGCCACAGGGAAAACGTTAACGTATAATGAGGAGCGTAAGAGAGAAGGGTGAGGAGAGAAGGGTGAGAAGGAGACGGAGACGAAAGAAGAAAGCGCGTAACTTTGGGACTCGGTTGATCAGCGGGCCGGCATTAGTTCGCTGGAGGGCGTGAACCAGGGTAAGAATATATCTCGGCGACCTCGTAAAACTGTCCTCGTCCTCGGCGCGTCCCTTCTTCCATTCTTACTTTCCCTCCCTTTATTTATTCCTCGCTCGGACTCGCCCAAGGAGGGCGCGGGTGGAGAGTCGACCAATTGGAAAGCAACGTGTAAGGGACAGATCTTTAAGGGACTGGTAAATGTGACATCGTGTTCTCTCTCTCTCTTTCCCTTTCTCCGAACGAAATTGTCTCGCTCTATATTTAACGATCTTACTGCGTTCCTAAGGCGAACCCGGGAGCCAGACTGATCCGGACTATCAAGGAATAATTATTTCAATCTCTTATCCGGAAACAGGGGTATTCCATTAAAGGATTAGGGAAATCGCGCGTGCGCAACCTCCTTCGTTGGAGAATCGTTTCCGTTTCGGTGCCGGCATTGACCGGCCCTCGAGGAATACTCTTGAGCCCGTGAGCTGAGCGCGAAGAAGAAGAGTCGTTTCGATAATAACATGAATTATACATGGGTCCAAGGTGGGCTTGGTGGAGGTGGCTGTGATCGTACGACAAGGTTACGATCGGTGGAGAAAGGGAGAAAGGAGTGGGGTCAGGTTCGTAAACGGTGATGATGTATAAGGAGCTCGCTTTTGTTTCGCAAATGACGCTCTATCTTCTAACTATAACACTATCCACCGTGTCCGTGGCCTAACATCCTCGAGAAAAGGAGCCCCACGCGAATTGATTTCGTTTTACGAGCGTTTCCTTCTAGTCGTCCTTCGTCCTTCCCTCCCTTTTCTCCGCATTTTGGTTCTCTCGACGACGACTCTTGTGGCTTTCTCGCGACCCCTTCGTCCTTCCTCTTTCTTTCTCACTACCGGAAGTCTCGAGCGGAAAGCGAGAGGAGACGCCACTTCGCCTTCTTCGGGCCAGATAGAGAGATACGCCTCCAGTCGTAAACTCGTTCGTGACGATTGCGCGAACGCTGTTAAATGTACCGTTAACGCTCATAATTCTGCGTCGAGAGAGGGCTCGCGCACGGAGGGTAGAAGCGCAATCGCTAAGGTTTCGCGAAGAGAGTGCTAGGAGGAATGAAAATGAAATGAAAACGAATGGAAGCGACGTCGTCCTCGCTTCTCGCCCTTCTTCTTATCTCCGGGTGAACGACAACGGAAGATACTTTAATTTTCCATTTTCCTTGCGAAGCACCTTCGAGAATGGAATCGAGAATGTAACGGCGTCTGACCGCTGTCATTTCCGTGCCAACATGGGAATTCGCCGAATTTCTTCTCGCCACTTGCACTTTGTTCATTTTCCGCGTTGATAGCGCGTAAGAGGTTCGTTAACGAGGACAGTCGTTATCCGCATGGGGACTCTTCGTCGGAGCTGGTGCCGATTACCGAACGGCAAGTTTTCTCGTTTAACGAAGACCGGAGATTACTGTAATCTCGGTGTGGCAATTGATTCTGCCTCCTGGACTCGTGGATAATTAAGCCTTCCCCCAGGCCCGATGTGTCTTTAATTGTAGCGACGCGGCGCGCCCGTCGACAGTTTCCACCCTCTATCGTCGCCATGAATATGCACGGAAATTTTTCTTTCTTTCTCTCCTTCTTTCTTTCTTTTTTTTTTATCGGAATATTACTTCGCCGCACCTCCGCCGGCAGTCCTCGTCGCGACGAGGGCGAACAAAACGGTCCGCCTTTATTGGAAAGTCTGAGTTAGGTCTACGGTTTCCTGTTTCTCTCTTGCCCGTCGCTCTCTTTCCTTTTTTCACGTCTCTTCTCTTCGTGCACCTCTTTTTTTTCTCCCTTATGTCTCGATCCACCGTGCTCCACCACCTTTCTCCTCTTTTCGTAATTTTTGCTTCGGGCGCGAACGAATCGGAACGGACACTACAGACTTTCTTGGTAAATTTTTTTTTTATAGAAGTTCGTTGGTTCAATGGATCATTTATTCTCCGTGAAATATTTGTAGAATTCGGGTTGTTGTATTTATTACTAATTAGAGATTGTTTTTTGGTGCCTCTCGTCCCGTTGTGTCGAAGTATGAAGAGTTTGAAGATTCAAGAGACACGATGTAAAATTGAAAATGCGACGGGACGATGGTTGGGGTGAAAAGTATCGAGAAGTACATCTCGACGTGGCTGGAACGAAGGAATCGTGAATAAGAGAGGATGATTATAACGTGACAAAGTTACAAACTCTCCTTATCTGTCTCGAGGGTGCGGCCAGCTTTCATTCTCCTTCTCCTTACGCGACGACGACTACGAGGACGGTGCGTCGTAAAATTGAATTTGGGAGCTCGCGCCGTGGCTTCCCGTTCGGGCGAAAGGTTGGAAGTTGATTTTCCGAGTTAACTGTCGAGAGTGCCAGTCTCGTCGGAAGTGGAGGAAAGTTTGTCGAGAAAATACGGCGTTTCGAGATCGCCTCGATAAGTCGAAACTCTTTTTTCGGCGACTCATCTCGATCCACGATTCTCGTCCCCCGAAATCTAAGCGATAATTAACGGGAGGGGGTGTAAGTCGGAAATACCGTTGCAGACCAGTATTCATTATCGATCGTGGGGAGATTTTTATTCCATCTATGTCTCGATACGCCGACGATTGGACGTGAGGAAAATTCCAAGCTCCCCAGCCATTACGCATCGCGTCCGAGGCTTTCTCGTTGAGCAAACATTACGCTTCGCCCTTCCTTGCAGAAGGGTGGCTCGTAGAGAGGGGTGTGGGAATGCGAAGCACCGACGAATTCGCCGAGTAATTCGAGGATTCGCCGGACGCATTCAAATCGTCCACCGACGGGCCAAATGACGGCGTAAACAAGGAGCGAGTCTTCTAATGCGCGCGTGACGGACATGCGAGAACAGTCTCGATCCGAAAAGGAAGACAAGAATGAGAGAAAGGCGACGGTGAAATGGTTCGCGGATTTTCGAAGCTTCGACGGTTTCAGGTAACGAGCTCAACCAGTTAACTGCGTTTGACGTGTATACGAGTCAATCCAAATTTTTTATATTTTTGATCATGCACGATAAAAAAACACTTACCATTCGATATAAAAATTAAAACTCAAGAAAAAAATTCCACAGCTAATTGGTTAAATCCGAAGGAGAGTCTACGCCGTTTATTTTTCGTTAATATATATATATTGATCTTTTACCGAATATACGACCGTTAACAAATAGATTATAATCGAAGAATACACCCAATTATTTCGCCGGATGCTTATGTATACGGACCCTGCTCCTCGGTCTCTTGGAGTCGCGAGTTTTAACACAGGGAGAAATTCGGGGGAATAAAGCGATTTCCTTCCGCGATAGTCTGACCCGCGAACAAAGAAAGAAGGGTCCTGTTTGGGGACGGGGGGTATGTCAAACGCATGGGAAAATAGGAATAAGGATTCGGTTATCGGTGGTCCTTCGAGCAAAGGCATGATCGATAACAGTTGGGCCAACCAAATTCCTCGTGCGAGTGGCACCGAAAGTCGTCTTCTCTCGATACCACGAAAGGAATATAGCGGAACACGATGGAAAAGAGAAAAAAAAATGGTCTGAAAGTTTGGCGTGTGTTCCTATCCATCGCATCATCCTACACGCGCCCCATCGTGCCGTTTTATCTCGTGCCCATTCCTTTCAACTTTTTCGTCCTCGTCGACTCTTTGAGCGAGGAGTATCGCTGCGATCGTCGCATTCATCCCCGATCCATTCTTTCGTTCACCTTTTTTCTTTTTCTCTTCGCTTTTCTCTTTCCTTAGCTCATTCCCCGTTCCATCTCTCCGCGCTGTTTATGCAGACCATGACACGCATGAGAATTCAATTCCGCTCCGGGACTTGCGGGGGTAATGCGGCGTGCTTACGACCAAGGCGATATCTTTCTTTCTCTTTCCTTCTTCCTTCCTCTTCCTCCACTTCTCGTTCCCTTTTTGCGTTTAGTTCACGTCTATCGCACTCCTTTCCTTTTTTCCACTCTCTTGCCCCCCTCTTCGATTCTTTCTCATTTTCCATCGTCGTCTCTCCAGCATCTTCCTTTTTTTTCCCTCCCCTCCAGATCGACCACATCGGTGCGCCTCTTTTTATTCGCCTTCCGTACCCCTGCTTCCGCCGCGGTCGCTCCGTCGCTGTCAGTGACCGTTTCTTTTCGCAAGGACAAAGAACCGAGAGGAAACGAGAAGCATTTCCCATTGGAATTCCTAGTCCTTTCGAAACAAAAGAAATCGCGCGCCATCGTTTGCCGATACGAGATTTTTCTTTAAAACCTTGCACCGTCGCACTATGGGCATAAAGTCGTTTTTTAATGCCAAAAGTCGTTCGACGGCCGAATTTAGAACCGATTGCGATGAAATTAGTCTGAAAATGCGCGTTATTTATTGTACTATAATAGAGACCTGCACTTTGTTTGATATTGCAATTTGTTAATTAACACAAAATCGAAATTGTTCTAAATTTTTGGCAACCATTTTTTGGTTACGGTGTTCACAATTTCTTCAATCTTGATATACAAGGGTTTTTGGGTTAGCTGATTACGAAACCGTGGCACAAATTTCAAAATTCAAAATGGCGTAGCACGTGTTTGCCACTTTAGAAGCGGAAAACAAGCGACGTGCATAGCACATCGTTCCAGTTGAAGCGGTTAACAAATTATAACATCAAAAAAGTGCAAGTCTCCGTTATAGTACAATAAATAACGCGTATTTCAAGACTAATTTCATCGCAATCGGTTTAGAATTCAGCCGTCGAACGACTTTTGGCACTAAAAAACGACTTTATGCCCGCAGTGCGTCGTGACAAATTTGCTTTCATTCTCCAAATAAACCCATGCGATCGACCGACACGGTTCAAAATTTCTTTCTAATACTATTTTTATTATCGATTTTTCGTTCATTAACCCTGAACCTAGCCTTGGAACGTCCTTTCTCTTCTTACTTCTTTCTTTCCTTCCAGCACCCTTAGGACAAGATACTTGCACGCGAGCTTGCGATCGCAATCCTTTGTTCCCACTCGCGCATCCTGACGTTCGTGAGCCATGGGGACGATTCTGCTGGGGGCGCACAGTTACGAGGAGAGGACGTTTTAGTCGGCGCCTCCTTTTGCCTTCCTCGGATTAATTTATGGCAGCCGTAAAAGAGGAGGAGATTGTCTTTCGCTACGCGGCCCGCACCCTTCGTGGTTTGGCAGCGACGTTTTTACGATTCGTGGCCATTGTCTGCCCGTTCGAAATGAGCGCCGCCAATTTTCTTCCGCACCTGAAACGCGCTCACGGGGGTGGAAGCCAATCTGCTCTTCCGCACTTCCTCGTCGCTCCGAGTGCGTTGCTCTTTAAGTCGAACTTTCGTTACGAGAATCGTTTCGCGCCCGCGGGGTCTGCCGTTTGGCGAACTTCGAATGAAATATCCCGTACGATTGCGCTCGCGTAATATCCCTACCCCAGGATATCGTATACTTTCGTTAATGTATCCCATAAATCCGACAATTTCGAAGTTTCTGTTATTATTTCTCCGCGAGAACTTCTGCAAGCGAAATTACTTTTTCCTTATTATGCAAAATTCTCCTCGACCGGTAGAACAATTTGGGAGAATCGAATCTCGCGCGGGTCTGCTTGGTATTCTGCGATTTGCGCGACGAGAGATCGGAATCGAACGGTGGGTCGCGAGGCTACGTGGAAAGCGAGGGGTTGAACGCCAGGGCCCGGTCAGGTTCTTTGTCCCGTCGACTACATCCAGTGGAAGCTTCGGCTCACCTAGTAACTCCCTATCGTGTCCCAAGGGCGAGGACAAGAAAGAAGGAGCAGGGGAGCAGTGAGCGAAGAAGGGCGATGGGGTGCTCATTCCTGCCTTCGAAGCATCCTAGCATAAATTTCGCCAACGAGTCTTCGCTCTTGCATCCCTTTAAGCTCAGCTTCTACCACCTCGTGCTTCCACGGGCCGAGGAAGTTACATCTTCCAATTTGTTTCTCATTTTCCACTGATAATTCATTTTTCCACGACGAAGCGCATCCGTGCGGTTTTGTTTTCCGTTCGCTCGGTAACGGTCTCTCTTCCTTCCCCTTCGTCTTCGGTGGGAGGTGGCCCGTTTGAATTATAGCTTCGTAAATTCAAAGACGTAACTTGAGAACTACATAGCCCTCCGTAGTCGTTCGTACCCGACGGCGTCGTTCACGTCGTAGTCCCTTCGTGCGCCTGCGCCTCGCCCTTCTTTGTCCTCCCCGCTCGCTAAACCGTTTTATCGAAATGTCGAGGAGGGCCCATCGTGGTGGCACCTCGAGGACCGTAATATAATAATAACGACGCGCCGTAATCCTCAGACCACCGGCCTTTGTTTCCCCGTATCCCAGTCCTACCGCTCGTAATTTCGGTCAGCAACACGAACTATCGCGTCTTAAATCCACAAATTTATACCGTGAAGTGAAAGAAGTTCCGCGGTTACTCCGACACGCCGAATGGAGAACGAGAACAAGGGTTACGAGACGAGATATAAATGGAAGTTTGTTAGATACCAGACCGAAGGAAATGGTCTCTCTACCGAAATCGGGGTAGTCTTCGAAAGTTCGAGAGCGCCGAGAGAGGAGGCGCGTTGTTTATGCGTTCCTGATTTATGTAACCGAGTAGCGAGGGTGCTTGTAGTTGCTATAAATCTAGGTACCGGAGAGAGCCAGTGGGGCCCCGCCAGGCAGTAGGGTAGAGGGTCCTTGCAATCGCCTTGTCGTGTAGTCAACGTCGCATTATGACTTTCCGCGAGAGGAGAGGATGAGAAAGAGGAATAGCAGGAGGAATACCGTGCTCCACGAACAGCGGATTGGTCGAAGAGGTTTGGAGGTGGTGGTGGACGAAGGAAACAGCGGGTGGTGGAAGAAGAGCCCAGGAGGAGCCCGGAAATCACAAGGGTGCTGGGCTTTTCCCACGCGGATATCGTGGATATCTTCGTGAAAGTGGCGTCACCCACTTTCACGGTGGTAGTCCGTGAAAGTGGATGTTCTGCGAAGAGCCCAGCAGCTCCTCGCAGATTTCGCATGCTACACTGGCCCGCCCTACGAGATGTAGCTTCGAGCTTCGCGACAACGATTTCTCGTTAGTCGGAACCACTTTCTCACTTTCTCCCCTACTCTCTAACCCTCTCTCGCTCACGCTCGAATCGACCTCCTTCTCGACCCCTCCGGCAAATCGGGGTTGGAATTAAAGAGATGCGAGTCTTTCGGCGAACAATGAACGACGCGTGGAAAGTAGCCGATTCTACGTTATATTTCACGGGTGATTCTCCACGCGTCCTAGTCGCGGATATTTACAATCGTTCGTAAATCATTTTAATGACCGGACGCTCGATACTTACCCACGAAACGGCAGACATAGGTGGCGCGCGTAGTCGAGGAGGAGGATTTATCGGTAGCCTGTGCGTGACAGGCACTGCGGTTACCGGAGAGCAGTGCTAGTAAATAATTAGTAGAGGAGTGTTCTTGTGCGTGTTGTGTGGAGTTGGGAAGCTTGGAAAGATTTTATTCGTTGAGAGAAAAAATTGCGCGTGGAAGGTGGATAAAGAGAAGATTCGATGGACGGAGAAGCTAGAGGATATGGTGAGAGGGAATACGAGGTAGGATAGTATTCGAATTTCATTATTCTTCACCTTGCGCTGGAAAAGGGGAACAAAGCTTCTCTGGCCACTCGAATCGAAATCGAAACGAGACCGGACGCGGGAACTCGGACGCGCGTATAAATCTCGATCGGCATCGTCCTGGCCATCTTACCATCTCCCATCCCCTTTTTTTTCGTCTTACCCTCGTCGCGGAAGACTTCTCCTCGAGCAGATTTATCGGCGTCCGGGTCGCGGAGAGTGAATTTTACATATCGATCAGGGCCCCTTCTCGACTTTGAATACGTTCGAATTCACCCCGGGGGACGCGAGGAGGCGCGAGCCAAAATCGAGCAGGGGAGGGCAGGGCCGGCACGATAAAGCGCGAGGAAAACTGCTTGCCGTTATCTCCGAAGAATCCTGTGTTACACGGCCCCTCGCCACGTCAGTATCGAATTACTTTCATTCGTCAATCTGTCTCTCGACTCTCCCATGCTCGTCATGATCGTGGGCTTGCTCTCCGCGGTGCCGGGGGCTGGCACGAATTTTTCACTAGATCGCATATCGTTCTACCCACGTTCACAGGATTATAGTAAAGATTGTGATTGCGAAAACAAAAATATCGCGAGATGCTTCAAATATTTATTACTGACTTACTTGAGCTCTTGGAGTCTCGTAGACCGTGGTAGACATTGCGATCGATCTATCGAATATTCGAGAATGTACGAAGAGTTTTCGTGCACGTACACCGGGCGCAGGTACACGTAGTAATAATTTCCACCGAAAAGGGGCGTCTTTAATCAGCTGCTCCGCTAGGGCATAATGGACTCTCTCCCCCTTGGAGACTACCGTTTGGATTAGTCCGACGCGCCGGCGCAAGAAAGAAGTAGGAGGATCTTCACAAATTTTCTATGACGCATCCTCCTTTTGAATATGTTCGTCCCGAAGAGAGAAAGAACGAGAGAAAGGGTGGAAGGGGAGGATGGGTGACTGGAACCATCCGTTTCGTCAGTGAAAAGGTAGGACTGGCCGGAGGACACCGTTGCATCCAAATCCTCCTTCCCTTTATTCCTTTCCGTTCTCTACCCCTCGACGACGAAGCCTCCTCGCCTCCCTTTATTTCCTATAAACTCGGATAAGCATAAAAAAAATGGTCTAGACGCATTCTGTACAGTTAGCATGCAGCATCGGCCAGCAGCGAGACCGTGATCGATACCGAAGAAAAGCTCTCAGGGCCGTACATCGTGCTTGAGGCTCGTCGTTCTGCTTCGCCTGCATTTGCCACTGACATTCCGAAAATAAAGCGAGAAGATAAACAGGACTACGGTGGGCGGGTTGGAGGGGCAGCTTGCTACTGGCCACGGGACGAACCGGACGGAAAACCAAACATGTCTGTAACGTGAAAAGGCCTTGGAAAATCTCTCGTCCTGTTCCTGGCCGTCCGTACGTCCGTGCGTCCTTTTTTTTTTCAACGTTTCGAAAGCGAGAGGGCGGCAACGGCGGTGGTTAACCTTTGGTATGCGGACGGGTGCAGGAGCGGCGACGGCAGGAAAGATGGATGCCCCACGAGACGCAATGGGTTACGC
This sequence comes from Tiphia femorata, assembly GCA_944319695.1. Taxonomy (NCBI): domain Eukaryota; kingdom Metazoa; phylum Arthropoda; class Insecta; order Hymenoptera; family Tiphiidae; genus Tiphia; species Tiphia femorata. Next base: position 16,617,894 of record OX090900.1, on the reverse strand, counting down.
ATTTGGTTTGCTACCATTGCGCAACGCTCGGAATTAGACGAATTATTTAAATGTGGCCACGATTGATAGTCGGGGCTTTCACTCGCGACGTCCGACGGAGGGTTCGTCCGTCACATATAGTTGTCTGGCGGATTTGTCATGGCGCGGAACTTTTTTTCCTCCTGTCAGAAAGACGTGGGTACCTTTTCTCTTTTTCACAGACAAATGTGTACGTGTTCCTTTTAAAATAACACGGCGAACTGCATGGAATATGAAGAAGCAAGTTAATCCAATTGACGGAATTAAGAAATGTTATTATTCCGATCGGTGGAATTAACACTATTTCTACGAGAGATGTCAAAAGACACCCTCTCAAATTGTATTTTAAAACAATTCTCCAAGTTGAATCATTGTTCCTGAATTACTTCTTTCACTATTCATATGTTAATTGTTACATTCATTTAGCAGTATAGTTTTCCTGCAACTCATCCTGGACCCACGAAGACACCTCTTGGTCGAAATAGGTATATAAAAACTTGCGGTAGAAATAGTGTTAAGATATCATGAAAATAATATATAATATTATTAATATGTAACTCTAATGTGAATACATTGCTTCCTTTCACTACCGTTCAAACGTGATTGAACTTCAAACATTCTCTCTTGTTCTCAGACACATCGAGTTTTCCACGAGCTTTACCTTGAAACAATAATATGTCATCGTATTTCAGAGTTTCATTCCTCTGTTGGTGGCCATCGCGTGTGGAGCAACGCGAAAAGCAAGCCGTCGATAGAGGAAGCAGACAGAGGGGCGGACTGCCTGAGTTTTAAATTGCGTTGCGCAGGTTCAAAGTTCTCTTTTTATTGCGAGCCTGCTGGGTAGAATGAGCGCGCATGCACAGGTGGGCGTATTCGTTTACTTGCTTCCGCGGCTGTTGCCCGATTGCGTTTGGATCGACGACGTGGCTCGTCTGGAGTGTTCGCAACAACGCGGCACGCTCGATTGCACGTCAATACATTTGCATTACAACGTTATCGGTGATCTACGGTGTTACCGAAGCGGCGGAGCGTGCTGTAAAAATTACGACGCGCAAGTGATTATTCTTCATCGCGATGCGTTTTTCACCACGATGGAGAATATCGAGTACACGGAGCGAAAGGCTGTCTGGCGTGGAGGCGAATCTTCTTTTTTTTTTTACAGCTTCCACTCCTGGAGAAAGCAGTAATGAATTTCGCAGGTTGCGGACGTTTGATCATGCGAAACTCATATTTGAGTGGTTAAAATGGTCGAAGCCGTGGGGCCGGCACGGTATTTCATCACTAATGGAATATTCGTAGGTGGGCTTCGTGTAATTTTGCAGAATGCGTGTTTACCTTAAATGAAAATATTTCAGCCCGGCGAAAATTACATTTACGATCCCGCTGTACCGGGAGTGTCTGCTCAATTATACGAAAAACTCGATTGAGCGCCCTGGAAAAAAGCATGGCGCGGAACGTCGGGCTTTTCTAGCGTGTATACAGGCTACACGGTCGGCGCGAGTAGACTGGTTAAGAGTTAACGAAGCGCGAGTAACGTCTCGAAGGGAAAACGAAGGCGGCCGCGAGAGAATGGAAGAAGGGAGGACCGGCTAAGAATAAGAAGAGGAGATGGAGGAGAGGAAGAAGCGGAGCAAAGAGACAGCAAAGCAGCCACTTTATCTCGCGTAATAATTCGCCGAGGTGTTCGCGTTCTTCGCCGTCGGTCTCGCGTGTGCAAATATCGTTGAATTATAGTCGCGACTAATGGAGGCAAACGAAATGCTTTGCTCTGGCGCATCTCGTCTCGTGGAAACCAAGACAACACCACGGTGCCATCGTCCTTCGCAAATGTACACGAGGATATTAACACGTTGAATGCCAGACCAATTTTGTATAACCTGCTCCTGGCGCCGAAACGAATTGTTTCTAACACCCCATTATGCATTTATTTTACAGAGTTTCGTGTCACGCTTGAAACTGTCACAGAAAAATACAGATGCGGATGCATTGGACGTTTCTTAAAATCCTACAAAACAAATCTCTCAAACATCCCTAAAAAGTGCAATTCCTTCTGATACAGGTATCTCATCATAGTAGAATATCGAGTCTAATTTGTATAAAATGTAATTAACCCGAGGCATCTAACGGTATTTCTCGAACGATCTTTTCATTCATATCGAGTTTCATAGACAAGACACGAGAAACAGTCACGATTAGATCATACTCCACGATGGAGAAGGTGACTTGGCTCACGGAATTGTCGGCGTGCTCGCGGGCGTGATTAAGCGACGGTGTGGACGATCGGACAGGTAAGAAGCAACGGTCAGATAGGTACGAGAAATTGCTGGGTTTGGCTGAGCGGTCATTTGGAGCACCTCTGAGCGCAGGAAGAGACTCGACGTAGTATGGATGCTGAGGTGGCGGCGGTGGAGGTGGAGGCGAGGGCGAACGTGGTGCCAAGCCAACGTATGCGCAGACCGCATTCTCGCCCCCTACGGATTGCGCTACAGCCATTCCCTAACCGCCGCGGAATTAATTGCGTCTCCTAATTACCCGGCGTTGCCGAAACGACGGAATCCATTATTAGCAGGGTGCGCCTTGACCTCTGCTAAATTTTCTTGGAACGGTGATTCAATGGAAATCTAATGTACTGGAAGTGGAAGATCGAGGAGGTGAATCGATTAATTGATATTTGAGAATTCGATGCGACTAGAGAGCCTTAACCGTTTTAGTGTCAGGGGTTTTTAACACTATTCCTACCACGACCGGTCAAATGACCGTTTTTAAAATTTCGTATATTTCCTATATACAACGTAATTGCATCGCTCTTAAATTTTACGAATTTTCCTAAAATATTGAAAAATGTATTATACGTATATTTTAGAAAAAGTCGTGAAATTTAAAGGCAATGCAATTATGTTGTATATAGGAAATTCTAATCGAAATGTTAAAAATGGTCATTTGACCGGTCGGTAGGAATAATGTTAAGAATCCGTGTCGGATTGTGCCATGCAGCGCGACAGCGCTTCGTTCATTTATCTGCGAGAAATGCCGATCGACGCGATCGCGCTGCTATTTTCTTTTCGTCGAAATATGCCGTTCGACGCACACGCGCTTCATTTCATCAGTCATATCAGAAACGTTATACTAAATACTCGAAAGTTTACGATTATTTGAAACTGAAATAGTAATTAAGAGAGGAAAGTCTGATACGATTCGCGACGAGCTACATTCGGAATCGAGAGCGTTGCCGACAGAAAGAACGCAGAGAACAGAGAAAGCATATATCTCTTTCTCTCTCGCACGATTTCGATAGAACATAGCGGAACGTCACTCTTGTCGTCACTTTTATTTAAGGCTCTCTAGATGTGACAAACAGAAGTTTACAGAAATTCACTCGTTCCAGTATTTTAATATCTATTATGTGCTTAGACGTCTGTTTGCTAAATTTCTCTCCGCAATGCCGACGATATAATTAAGGCTTCCCTGACAATGAGCACGGTGGGACTTCTCCACGGAGGAATATTCCGTTTCTGCGTACCGCTAAGTAATTAATTCCGGAACATTCTCTAAATTCTGTTATGCGCGACATTTGTAACCTAGTTTCGCAGGAGGTACGAGGCACGGTGTGAAGTCAAACTGAAGCCATTCGTGCGGTAGGCACGCGTTATGGTGAAACTGCGGGTGAACGTGTTGTCCGTTGGGATGCATCGACGAACAAGATGGCGTGCCCGCGAGAGGATGAGGAGGAATACCGAGAAATAGTTTCGTTGAATTTATGACAGGCCGCGGTGGTTTATAGCTACTTACGCAGTTGGATTTAATTACTCGTTGCGGTGTAGAATACCCATTACAGTGGCCGAGTATACTCGGTCTGGGGAGAGTTTCTATTCTGGTCGTAAAAAATTGAATGCTTCGGTGTTCATAGTTCTCAACTTATGATGGACTTTGCAGTGAAACTCGCAAAACTATACGCTCCACCATTATTCGTCGCGGTTTACGAAGGATCGACAAATGAACGCACGCATGTAGACTAAATGCTTTTCTTGCTTTTTCGCATTACTTTCTACGCAGAAAACGCTTTCTTCCCCGGAAACGTTTCGATCGTGTTACTTACCTCCTGTTGTACGAACTTCCGCAGAAGAGGAAATAACTTATCATTCGAATTCTCTGCGCGTGCTGGGTAGCTGAAAATTGGATTTTGCACTCCACGCACTCGCCGTTTCAATCTCGGTATGAAAATTTATACGATTTAGGGAGAAAGTGGATGTGGCGCGAGGTAGGAATGGCTATCGATCGACTTTCGTCTTACTCGCTTTTTCTCCTTGCATATTCCATCTTGCCTCGAATACACGGTGTCAAATTCTGCAGGCCTAATCGTCGATGGCCGAGGCCGATGTCCGAGCCCGAGTGACGACGACATCCGCGGACATCAATCTCACGAACAAAGAGATTATCTTCGGTGCTGTCTTCGGAGCCGACTTGCACCGACCGATCGTTAATGGTAGAATCGCGTGTCGAGTTGTCTGCGCTCAGAAATTGCAATTCATTTTCCGAGCGTGACCACTGTGCAATGTTAATGCGAATCGACGATTCTCTCCCATGTTTCTTAGGACCGTGGATAAATTACGGCGTTAATCGTGCGACTTCATTAGCGCGCGTATTTAAATTTTTTAGATTCGTCAGGAGCTGAGACACAGGAAGACTAATTTATTCGGGCCGAGTGCGCACACGTCGAAACAACAGCTTTACTCGAAATCGTCGGAGAGAGCAAAAGCGACCCTTTGGGGCGATTATAATTAGCTGTTGCACAATTTGGAGATAGAACGGGGGATCTTCTTTCGCGCGGCAAAGGTGCGTCTAGGGTGAAACTCCTTGAACAAAGGTGAAGCTAATGTAATCTCGCGACCTTGCTCGAGAGTAGGTTGCGTCGAGAGGATTCTCCTTTGTCTTGGGATGGCGTTTATGTATGGCGCATTGCATCTCGTTCTTCCGCCCTCATCCCTTCTCCCTGTATCTCCTTTGTTCGTCCTTGGGGATCTGCGCCGCGCCCTTACGCGCCGTCTCAACCGCGTTTAAGAACATGCCGCTTCGAGGATCGCGATACACGCAAGTTTTTAAACTGAAACACGTGCGTGTCCTTACATAATGCTCTTTCGTGAATTCATTTTATATATGTCTGTGATTGTGAAAGTGGTCTAAGTCAGAGAAGTTCACAACTCATTCCGTATTTCAATTCTATAGGTGACAATAACGGTACGTAAACAGAAAAATTAATTTTTCAGAATTATTGACTTACACCACTTTCACAATCGAAACAGTACGAGACAGATTTCCTCGGTAAAATCTCCATCGACAGCAACGATTGTATAGAAAATTAAATTTTCTCCATGCAAGGCAATAAGCTACGTTCTAAATTTTGCGCATCAGGATAATTTCACGATCGACTACGAGCACTTCATCTTCGTAAATGAGAAATGGTTACGAGGAATGACTGCGCGGTGAGTAAGCGGATACGTACTTAGGTAGATTCGTGCGTGATATGCATTTATGTATACTACATACACGCAGCTCGGTGTACAAAGCAAGAACAGTGTGCGAGCACACCGATGCGCACACGTCTACGCTGTCTGGTAGCGAGGTTGGCGATAGCGTTGGATTTACTTTTACTACCTCATTAATGTTACACATTTTACTACCGCGCCCGTTTTGCTACCCTCGCCCTCACCGTGCCCGCCTGTTTCTATAGCGAGCTACTCCGCTTCCAGGTTTTACGAGCGGGCGTGGGCGAGGACGAGGAAGAGGAAGAAGAAAGGCTCGAAGGGAGACAGAGGCAGGAACGAAGAAAGGAGAGAGAAATCCCTATCGCGAATGGCCATGACGTGCCACAGTTTGTGCGAAAAAACCAATTTGCAATGTTTCCTTTCATTTTCTCACGGTACGCGAATTATTCGCCGCGAGTACCGCGCGGAAACTCACCGCTCACCCTTTCCGAATTAATCCGAGAATTTTTCTTACGCCAAATTTCCACGAGAATCTAATTTATTTCGTCGAAATCCTGCCATTGGCGTCTCGTAGTACCACTAAAACTCGCCGAGCCAATAACCAGTTTCGATTTATCAGCCGCTCGTAAAATGGCTGAGGAACTGGTGGAGGGGTAAGGAGAATTTGCATCATACTTCTTACCCTGTCCACCCTCCTACGATCGACGCGTTATCGCGAGAGGGTGATCGATCGTTCGAGGAAACATCCGCTAAAGGCAGTAAACGGAAGTGGTCGCCGGAAGCTTCGGGGCGTACTGAATGCCGTCGATGAATCTACCGAGGAGTGAGTGTGCTCGTACGATTTTCGAGGGATGGAATTTTCGGCAGGCGTCGCGACGCCTCGTCAGTCTCGCGGTAGGGGACGCGAAAATACGCGGACGAAAGGCGGGAGCACGTTCGTTTCGCAGATGTCTATTATGTTTCCCTTATCGCACGGCATAGTGATGCTATGCGAAACTTCCCGCGGGGATCAGAAGAACAGCCCTCGATTGCCAGTCCCTTAAATCTGTTTTGGCAGGAGCTGAAGGGCCAACGGGGGTGCGATCGTGGACGGAAGGAGGGTGGTTTGCATGCAGCTACGAACTTAGGGGAGTGTTCGACGTTACAATGTTCGGCGTTGGGACGCGCGAGATACGCCCCACGCGTTCGTTTCGCATGCTCGCGCGCTCCAGCGAGTACGGCACGTTGGTGAAAGTACGCGCAACCCCTGGGAGAGAACGTCGTATGCAGATTTCGAGATGAGAGTTTGCCAGTTTGGAAATCGCCACGCCCTGTGTCCGGTCTTTTTGTTAACCATGGTGTTTCGCGCGACGCAGGTGTCGCTCGTTGTTCCTAAGGGAAGCTGACAACTTCGCGAGAACTCTTGCAACGCGCTGCCCTCCTGTCGCCTGAAATTGTAAACCAGGGTTGCTTGGTTATCCGTAGGTTTGATTATTCCGACGTTACGAGTACAGCAGATGTAAATTTGTTCGTTATTATCGTCGCAAGACCCTTCTCGATCGACGATTCTGCTCCCATCGGTAAATCAAAAAGAGGGGAGTTTTTCTATTTCCTTTTAAACTGCAGCTTTCACCGTGATTCGTCATGGGCCGTGGCAATAGTCGCGAAACAACCGCCGACGATACTTCGTGCCATTGTGAGCGGGAGAGTTTTCGCGACCCTACCGCGGTCTTTTATGGGTCAAGTATAAAAGAGCGGGGAGGGCATAAATTTCGTCCAACGCTTCGATATAAATTCTACGAGCGGCTCGGAGCTGCTGGGCGGGAATGACGAAGGGACGCGCGAACGCTTCGAGGCAACTGCAAGTCTCTGAATTCCTCGATCCGGAGAGGGCCGTCCATAAATAAGGGAATTAAGGAAGTATGACGTTACGTTACACAATGGCGAAGTACGACGAGGGTGGGGTGTGTGCTTGGGTTATACGAGGACGGTGGAAGGGAGAAGGGTGGGTGAGTGGGGGAGGAACGGAGGCCTCGCGATTGTAAAGCCGAAGGTATTGATCGTTACGACGTTCTATGTGCGTACGTACAGAAGCCCTGCAGTTTACGACTTTAACACGGGGTAACAAGAGCTTGCATTAATAAAGCCCCTTTCGGCCCTGGGCACCATCGCGTTTATGAGTTTCCCGACCGTCGGGCCGATGTGAAAATGTTATAAATCCATGGTAAATTGGGAGCCGGGGGAAACTTAAGGGTACTTACCAGGTCGCGGAGCTTTCGTTGGCCGAGCTACGTGAAACTTTCTCTTTGTACTACATCGAAAGCTTTTGTCCTTCGAGTCCGATCGTTCGAGAGATTGTGCGAATTTTTAAAATCACTCGAGATTCTCCTCCGAGGCTGCAAAAGTTCGTCTCAGGGTTTCAGAGCCTTCGTCAGCTTTTCATTTTTCCTCTCTTGTAAATGAATATCGAAGCGGAACATAGGAAACTGAGCGCGTCACACGCGTCGATGCCGACGAGGCGTGTCGAAATTCCTTGGTCATCTCCCACGGGCGACTTAGTAGGATGTAAACGGTAACGTCTAGCACTTTTCCATCCAGTGTTTCTCAATTCCTTCGAACGCATCGTCCATCCTTGCGAGGATGCAAGGATGGACGATAGACGAAGGGTCCAGTAGCAATTTGAGAGACTCTGTTCTAACCGGTGATTCCCGAAGCGTCTCTTTATATCACCGAAGCACATCTCGGCAAGCCCCTCTGAGATATGTGACACAGATGGAGGGACACGACCGCAATATCTTCATCCCTTCTCTACTTTCGGGACCCGTTCCTTCGCACCGCGAGAAAATTTATATTTTATCGAATTAAATGTGCGAGATCGCTCGTGATCCCAAGCCAGTTGTGACCGAAACATTCAGCGGAGCGAAAAGTTCTCGTAAACTGTCGTTTCCTATGTGGTAGGAGGAAAACGACCCGGGAGCTCCACCCACGATTCTCGAATTTCTAAAGATGGGCTCGATTTCTATGCCGAAACGGTAAACAAGGGATACTGTAAGCACAAGGGTGAGCATAGATTAAAATTTACACATTATCATGCCTGATTTCCTCTAATAATAAACCACAAACGTCATTCATTCTTAAAATAACTCCGACATAACTCGCATCGTTTTAAGCTTGAGCCAAATTATGAGATAAACCTGCACTATTTTGCAGCACCGATACCAAAAAAAAGGCGTGATAATTTATCGCATAACTTTGCGCGATAAACCTTAGGCTCCTTTGTCCAACTAACATCCCACACACCCTTATCATTGTACCACGAATGAGTACAAATTTCGTGATCTTCGAATTCATCTGCGGATATCCGACAGGCCGCGGTCGATTCGAGGCGTCAGCGGAGGGCATTGTACGTGTCGTATCGTTGATCGGTAATTTGTTGGAACGACCGGACGCGCACGGGCGAGAGACGGTCCGCGGAAGAATGTGCGACGGGGCGCGAGGAAAATAAGGAAATCTTATCGTGACCTCGACTTATCGCATAAAGGACGGCGCGCTCTCTACATTGTGTAAGAGGGGTTGCCAGCCCCTTAAGACCATAACGCTTATGTCGGCGGGACGTCGTCGGAGGCGGAGACGGTGGTGGAGGCGGTGGTGGAGGCAGAGGTGGCGGAGACGGCGGATTTCTCCTTAAAGGGACGGCGAAGATACGGGCGGCAGTAGACTGTAACGAGAAAACGTTGCCGAGAAACGGAGCCCCGTCGACTACGAAGGCATCCCCAAGATCCCCCGTTACGTAGGCGAGGATAGGCGAGTTTATTTATTGTTTACGCGAGGATAGCACCAGGCCCGACGGTGTTTATGCAAATATCCCTTAGCATAACCGCGCTGGAATCGACCCATTCGATAAGATGGACTGGATAAAGATACCCTCCACTTGTTACGCTTTTTTCCCTCATCCCTTACACAGCCATTGGGGACGCTCATTTATCACGAAGGAAACGTTGCATATCTATTACTCGGATATCCTTTGTACCGCGGGCTCTCTCGATAATGGTGGAGGCTGTGGAACGATCGACTTCCTCTCGATCGCAAGTGATTTCGTGACGTACGGCGAATTCGATATACTCTGAAACAGTGCTCCGCAACTGCTGCCTGTGGCGCGATGATTTATATAGAGCTATCTTGCATTGTCTTTTATTTAATAAAAACGTATATGTATTCTTGTAATTTACGTATTTGCAAGCTTCTATTCGTAGTACAGAGTATAATTATCCAAAAAAACGTTTTTGGTACAGTGGAATATAAAAGGTTCCGTAGCACTGCTCCAAAATACACTACCACGCTCCAGTAAAAAACTACCCCTACTTCCACCGCCACAATTACGAAGTCCTCATTCTTCCACCTAAAAATATCGCAACATTGTCCCAACCCCGGTAAAAGCCCACTCTCACATGCAAAATATCCACGGAAAACACTCTCCAAAAAAAAAAAGAAGAATCCTTGTATCTTTTGCTTAAACATAAAAGCGTGTCGCGGGATAGTAATCTCGATGGATCGGAAATCGCGAGAAGTGTCCATCTCCGAGCGTGTGCACGCGAGAGGAAGGGTCGATCGAATAAACGAGCGTGTCACGCTTCCTCCGCGTCGCGATACTGCGCGCGAGCATACCCCCTTCACTGCGATCCCTTTCGAGCCTGGGATGGTCGCGAGGGGTTGGTTGAACCTGCGGGGTGGTACGACGGGGAGAGAAACGAGGGGTGAGAGGATGGAGATGGGTGGTGGGCCGCGGGTTGGCCGTGAGGCGGCGGCGGGTCGACGCGCGAGGGTAAGCAGGTGGGGACCGGTAGAGGGGATGCGTTCGTTTCTGGAGCAGACGAATCGATGCTCGTTGCCCGTCCTCCCTTGCAACGAGTTCAATGTCTCGCCCGGGCCGGCCGTAGCCCCCGCGGTCGGGGGCCGTGGCCGTGGCCGTCGGTCGGCGCGCACCACCCCCACGCTCTCCTCTCCAGCTCCACCGACGCCGACGCCGACTCACCCTCGTCGCGCCACCCCTCCTCACCCGCCACCCACGCGCTGTGCCGCCTGCCACCGACCTCTCGCGCCACTCTCCTCCTCCACCCTCTTCTCCTACTCCACTACCTCGTCCCACCACCCCCGAGCGATGTTTGCCAGGCGTTTGTCACCGTCGGGAACAAAGTCTGCCCGACGGCGCGCGTCTCGTCGATTCTACTATATCGTGGTACGCGTTATTATCGTCCCACGGTTGCTTTTCCACGCTTTATGAGGTAAACGATCGACGCTCTACCTGTTAATGGTGGATTATCTCGTAGGGGGTTAAGTGTTTTTTTTTTTTTTTTAATTGTTGTTAGGGTGTTTTTTTTTGTAGGTTTAGTTATGAATGGATTGAAAGTGAAATTTTCGTACGCTGGTGATTTTTTGGTACGTTGAGCTTGGGTGGGTTTGAAGAGTGGGAGTCAAATGGCAGTTGATGTAATTCTTTGGAGGGCGAGAGTAGAGCAGAAGATAGTTCGTGCTCCGTGGAGACCCTTATTTGGAGTGCGCGCGTGATATGTAGGAATTTGAGTTGCAGAAACGATCGACGCTCTACCTGTTATTGATGGATTATCTCGTAAGGGGTTGAGTGTTTTTTTTGTTGGTTTGGTTATGGGGGTAATGAATGGATTGAAAGTGAAATTTTCGTACTCTGGTGATTTTTTGGTACGTTGAGATTGGGTGGGTTTGAAGAGTGGGAGTCAAATGGTAGTTGATGTAATTCTTTGGAGGGCGAGAGTAGAGCGGAAGATAGTTCGTGCTCCGTGGAGACCCTTATTCGGCGTGCGCGCGTGATATGTAGGAATTTGAGTTTCAGAAACGATCAACGCTCTACCTGTTAATGATGGATTATCTCGTAAGGGGTTGAGTGTTTTTTTTGTAGGTTTGGATATGGGGGTAATGAATGGATTGAAAGTGAAATTTTCGTACGCTGGTGATTTTTTGGTACGTTGAGCTTGGGTGGGTTTGAAGAGCGGGAGTCAAATGGCAGTTGATGTAATTCTTTGGAGGACGAGAGTAGAGCGGAAGATAGTTCGTGCTCCGTGGAGACCCTTATTCGGAGTGCGCGCGTGATAGGTAGGAATTTGAGTTTCAGAAACGATCGAAGTTTCGCCATCGTATCGCGGAGAGGAGGGGACTAGGAGTAAAGCGTAGGAATTCTTTATATCCGATGGCCCGGGATATCGATATTGGGGTGGGAAGATACGACGGCCTAGTAGGCCTAAAATTACGATTCAATTCGATCTTTCCACTTGAATAATACATATTATTACAATGACCGTGGATGCCACGGTACGGATCCCGATTTTTTCTCGCGACAAATGGCGCACGATACCGCGGTAAATTCGTATGATTGAAAGTGCCTCGCTGATTCGGAAGCACGCGATATTTCACCCGACATGAGAACGATCCGGAGGAACCGGAGGCTTTGGTAACATTTTTCGACTCGAGTCGTAGCAACTTGAACGCGCGAAAACCACCTCTCCAATGATGAATAAGTTAGATTGTAGAAGATCGTAAAGTAAGATACTAAAATGTCGTAAAATAAGATCGGAGAAAATATACCGCGTGTGCTCTATTTGGCAGTATTATAAATATCACGTCACATTCGATCTGTACGTAGAATGGCAAGGAGCGCGTTTCAAAATTAATACCAGTATTTACGATCACGTAGTTATCGTACAGTTTTATTGCAACGCATAAAGCATTACGTGTAATACGTATATTATAAACGTACTTTGTGCCTTCGCTTTCCGTTTGATGCGCACCGTATCGAATGTCCATGCGATATCTCGACATCGGCTCCGCCCTCGGCGTCGGTGTCCTCTTCCAGCGGTAGTACTGCGACGCTCACGGAATATAAATGACTTGTTGCAGCTCAGTTGCAGGTGCACACGGAGCAAATCCGAGCAGGTTTCTCACGGCAAACAATCGGGACTCGATCGCGAACTTGGAGCAGACGCAAGAGGATTATTTCGATTCTCTCTCCATCTCTCCTCTTCTCTTTCTCTCTCCTCGAGTGGATCTCGAGACAATTTCGCCTGAAAATCCACGACGCCATTTGTCTCGTGAATTAAGTTTACTCTCTTTTTTCCCCATATTCAGCGACACCGTCTGCTCGCCACCTTTCCTCCCCCAGTTTTTTCTCTTCTCTCCTTCCTCTTTCTCGTCTTCTCCCTTCCGTCCTCCACCTTTCACCCTCCCCCGTTCTCGCTTCTTTGACACGCAGTAGAGGGTGAGGGACGAGAGATCGGATTGAGCGGAGAGAGGAGAAGCAGCGAATTGATATTGGCCCACTACGGATGAAGCCCGGGCTTCCCTGTGTCCCTTCTTCTCTTCTCCTTCTCCACATCCCTCACCCCGTCTCTTTTCTTTTTTTATGTCGATCCGCTCGAACCGAACGAATTATCTTTCCGAATCGTTAATCTCCCGCGCAACGAAATGAAACGGCGAAACGACTCCGTGGCGGCTCTTCTTCCATCCCTTCGCTTCCGCGTGCCTGGGTGGCTCGTTCAGAATTCGTTGCTCCGCGGTGCGATAAAAGTGTCGAAGAGATTCCTCGTTCTCATTCGGAGAATACGAGGGTAATTGTTTTCTCTATTCAATGCGTCTCGAAGGAAAGCCCGTCGAGCACTTTGCTCCGATAATAAGAAAGTGACGGGGGTGCTTTATGGTGGAAAGGTATTTTTCTCGAGTAGATTACGTTGTTACTTTGACATCTGGTACAGTTAACGTGTTGTCATTCACGATGTACTAGTGAGAATAATTTTTCTGTTAACGAATCGATGGAATAGAAGGTGGCGAAAAGCGAAGAAATCAAAAGTGTCCCGTGAGAAAAGGGTGGTTGACGTGAATCACCTTGAACTAGCAATTTTTATCTCCACGTTTCCTCGCTCGCGCGCCGTACCGGGCGCCTCTTCCATTTTTACTTTATTATTCGGCCCAACGGGGAAAACGCCGCAGGAAACAAAGAAGTATCGTAAAGCTGGGCCGTAAAAGCCCTGCAGATAAAACTGTGCAACAGCGGCAGCATTCACGACAATGGCTGCCCGGTGGCTTGTTGTGCCTGTCCGTGTGTGAGGGTGATTCTTCGCGAAGGAAATAAAGGAGATCCGCGTTGCTCTGGACAAAAAGACGAAAAGAGCATCGAGCGATCGTGGAAAAACGAGAGACACAGTTCCGAGTTTCATCGACCGAACGACGACTATTATTTTAAGAAACATCCAACACGTTCGGCTTTCAATTCGACCACCCCTAGTGAACAACTTCTGTTTGTCCGCGTCTAATCGCTTACAGTAGTATTAACAAATTGCGTTTCACAGAAGGGGTGGCTGCCCGGTGGCTTGTTGTGCCTGTCCGTGCGTGAGGGTGATTCTTCGCGAAGGAAATAAAGGAGATCCGCGTTGCTCTGGACAAAAAGACGAAAAGAGCATCGAGCGATCGTGGAAAACGAGAGACACAGTTCCTAGTTTCATCGATCGAACGACGACTATTATTTTAAGAAACATGCAACACGTTCGGCTTTCAATTCGACCACCCCTAGTGAACAACTCGTGTTTGTCCGCGTCTAATCGCTTACAGTAGTATTAACAAATTGCGTTTCACAGAAGGGGTGGCTGCCCGGTGGCTTGTTGTGCCTGTCTGTGCGTGAGGGTGATTCTTCGCGAAGGAAATAAAGGAGATCCACGTTGCTCTGGACAAAAAGACGAAAAGAGCATCGAGCGATCGTGGAAAAACGAGAGACACAGTTCCTAGTTTCATCGATCAAACGACGACTATTATTTTAAGAAACATCCAACACGTTCGGCTTTCAATTCGACCACCCCTAGTGAACAACTTCTGTTTGTCCGCGTCTAATCGCTTACAGTAGTATTAACAAATTGCGTTTCACAGAGGGTGGTGGACTTCCTTCCGCTTACTTCTTACACATGCCTCATCCCCACCATACGCAAGCCTTAGGGGGTGGCGATGTTATTATTGTTTGTCTACGCGAGGGGTTTCAGGAACAATCTCCAACGAGTCGATACATAGGGGGCGGATGAAAGGGAGCCTTTGATACACGGCGAGTCTTCGAGGGCGACGCGACGCTCGACGGTCGACGTGACGCTCGGCATCGACCAAGTGGGGAGAGGAGGCGGAAGGGTGACGGCAAGTGGGGATTTCCCTGCGTCGCAATTACTCTCGTAAGTTTTCGTGGCGCCGGAATAGCGGTGACACGATTTACGGTTAGGTAACGCAATGTAATAACCGATCCAAGGCCTACCCTCTCCAGGAACCTTGCTCTAATCCCGAGTTACGAGGACCCAAGAACGATTTAGTCAATCGTACCGCCATAATAACGTCGTAATAATGGCTCCTATAGCGCGAGCCACGGAGAGGCCAACCGGTAAGCCGATAATAAATGAGTTTATTGTACAAGCGCGAGTCCGCGCGCCACGACAGACTCCGCGGCAGCTCGAGGACGCGCGGACAAAGAGTTCGGGGGGCGACTTTCACCCGGTCGCTTGGGAAAAGCGATTTTATTGCGATCGCTTGCGAGAGATCGCGCGGCTCGTCGTGCGAGACGATCTTATCGCACGGAAGGAGCAACGAATCGGATTCAACGCGCTGAGGCCTGTGGCATGAGTTTTTCGTGACTTCCAGAGACAATTATTGAAGATTGAAAAGGTTCTCTCGGTGAAGTTCTCGTGGGCTCGTAACGCACGATCCCGCAGTTTCGCGCAAAAGTTATCTCGCTTCGGTGACGTCAACTTCTACGTT
The DNA here is from genome assembly GCA_944319695.1 of Tiphia femorata. NCBI lineage: Eukaryota > Metazoa > Arthropoda > Insecta > Hymenoptera > Tiphiidae > Tiphia > Tiphia femorata. Next base: position 16,602,604 of record OX090900.1, on the reverse strand, counting down.
GAATCGAGGGGCGCGACCGTCTAGATAGTTTCGTAAGTGGCCGACGGGAGTCTTTTGTTTCGCCTCTCCCTCCTGCCACGTCATTGTTCTCGAGAGGGCTCGCGAAGTGACGGTAGGCGGAAAAAAGGACGCGGGTCCACCCGCGAGTGGCTATCAAAATGAAACGATGCATCGCCAATAAAGCGCCAACCACGATAATACTGCTCGGAACCACCCTGAAGGGGCATTTACGACTAATTGTTTCTCACCCCTCCACCTCCTACCTTCTCTTGCCCCCTTCCTCGGACCTACACGGGTGTGATCGTTTTTTTTTTGTTCTCGGAGAGGGCACCGCGTGCGCGGACACTCGTAAAAGCGTAGGTACATAATACGGTGGACACGGTGGGCAGTAAAAATTCATCGTGTCTGCGCTGAGCTGGGAGAAGAAGGGCCGCAACGGGGGACGAAGCTCGCTTTACGGAAACTACGATAATGGGTAATAAAAATCAGCTAACCGCTGCCAAGACGTTGCCCGCTAATTGTCGTCGTAAATTTCCTTTTTTCTTGCACGTACGAGCCTCCCTGGGTCTCACCGCGCTTCCAGACCGCAGGGATGAAACGCGCGGATATTACGTTCGAATTGGCGCAACGAGTGCGCTCCTGCGCTTCGGTAATAGGATATGAGCTCTTTAAAATATTACGGTGCAAGTCGAACGACAAATTTGTCTTTTACAAGAATGGCGAACCTGCGGCTTTTGGAATACTTTTCTGAGCTTTTAGAATTTTTAGAAGAGAAAGAATTTTTCTTTAACATTAGAACTACCAATTTTGGTTTACGTATGGGAACTTCTTTTGTTCACCACTCATTTTAACAGAGAGAACGTTTATTTTATCACTGAGCTGCCATTTACTTTTCTTTTCATATGGAAAATTCTTTTGTGGAACAATCATTTTGACCGGCTTGCTAGTTCTAGTGTTAAAACGTGAAATAATAATTTTCCGTTGTCGAATCGACGCGTGGCATTTTCACTATTTTTCTAAAGATGTCTTCTCTTTTAAAAAGGTTCCTCATTTCTGCTCTGGTACTTCTAGACGACAAAGATGGACGCCCGAAAAATAAACTCGGTGCCCGACTAAATCAGTTCGCGCGAGAACGAAGTTTACGATGTTCGTAAAGTAGCGCATGACGAAGGAGGGTAAAATCACGAAAATTACGTGGCTGCCTGTTGAATGCCATTTACGAAACACGTCTCTATTGCATCGACTTGGATAATAAAAAAATCGCACTCGCGTGGTATGTCCGCCTCGTGCGAATGACGAGCAGGAGGACGAGAGTATCGCGAGGAGGGCGGCAAGAAAGGGCTGTGTAAGGTTCGCGAATCTCAATGCAAATGTTGGCGCCCTTATGGTAACCTCGGTTGTGCGCGGAAGAAGGAAAAAAATAGGTACGCGCAAAGGTGCAGGCACGGAAATTGCTGTTTTACGAGCACTTCCACCTCGGAGCGAGTAGACGAATAAAAGTTTATTACGTCGCGAGCGCAGCGCGCACTAGTTGTGACGGTAGTGGTGCCGCGTGGCTCCACTATGCCTGAGAAGGTCTATTTACTCGAAGGCTCCTATCTACGACGTAGAGTATTTCTCTTTGTAGCACGGTACGCGCCCTTTTTGGCCTCGTAGGAATAGCCAGGGACGGCGAAAGAATTAATCCGCGTCCTTTCTCATTTACCTTGCACCGTGGAGAACAGTAATTGGAAGACGGTGGAAGGTCGCGTTAAAACTACCACGAGAACGTCGAGTGCCTTTGCAATTTTACGCGCTGAAAATATTCTTTACGCGCTTTTCCTCGAAGTAAGCCCTCCTTGCCCGAAGTGAGCTATCCCCGGGAAATATAATAAATATATTTCAACAACTTTTAATTCCTCGGTGTGCATCGAAACGTTTGGCAGACGTGCCTGCTTTCTGCGCGAACTGATAAGCGCCACGAAGCAAAGGAAAAAAGGGAGAGGAGAGAGAGAGAGTGGAATCTCTATTTTTACAGGCGAGAGAGGGCACGTCTTGAATAGAGACGATAAGGATCTTATAACCAGAGGAAGGAGGGTGGAGGATGGATGGCAGACGGCTGAGAAATATAAAGTAAACTGTGGGACATTATCGCGTGCGAGGAGGCACGTCTTAAATATCAATGCGTTTGGTCCCTCTTTCAGATTTTCACACCTCTCTGAAATTTCATCCGTACGCGATGCGTTATTAAGTTATTCGCATTCTTTCGATCAATTCTGTAGGGAACGGTCAGAATTTCAGGATCTATTGGAGAAGCAATTTTCTTCCTTTTAAAAGACGTCTCGTGATAAAGTAATGTAATCTACGCTTATCGAAAATCGAACCACTTCCGCTAAAAGTATTCATACCAATTTTCTTCCTCTCGGGGTAATTTTCTCGTGTAATTTTCTTTTTAAACAGGCGTAATCGCGTCATGTGCTTAAGGTCATCCACGACCCTAGAACGAATTGATGGGCTTCGCCGTTTCGTTCGCTAACGTGATTTCATGTCGTCGACCTGGCAGCACAGACGACTGACGGTCTTCCGAGCTGGTGAAACGTGACTTCGCGTGCGTGCTCGGTCGGGTTACCTGGAAACGAATTAGAAATTTTCTTTCAGAAGCTTCGCCCTTGATTATCAGCTTTCCTACTTCTTGGAAATTAATAACCTTCCTCGGATACACTTATTGCCAAAAGGATGCACGAAGAGCGGCATTCTTCGATAATTTGGAAACAGTGTAATAAAATTCTCTACCTGCAGTCTTGAGATTACCCGGGCTGCTCGTACATTAGGAGGCACCTACTGGTAAAGTGCGAAACATAGTAGCGTACTTGGATCAATAACGTGCAGCGATGGTAAGCCAGTAGCTCGCTTTCTCCTTTCATGGTTTTGATCTCAGCTACTGCGCTTAAGGTATACACGAACTTCTTTTAATCACGATGCAATTCTACCTTGATCTGGGATATTTTAGTTTTTGCAAATGCAATTTTATTTACGAACGATTACACTTCGATTATTGCACGCGTCACATTTGCATTCATCCAGCGTTCCTGTCCGACTGTGAGCGTGACATCCCACTTTCGGTTTTCATCGAGCGTGGAAAGTGTCGGCGCGAGTTGTTTAGAGCTTGGCAATCTGCCATCTGAGCGATTTGAAGTGAGAACTAACGCGACCTCGCACGTCAATGTTCGAAGTGTTGGCAGGTTTTCAATGCCCATGGGCCTCGATGCAATTTCGACACCGAGTGCTTTTCACCGATCACTCGTGATGTGCCGGCAGCGCCTACGTGCTTGTGAAATGTGGGCGCACGTTGGAATTCGCTTCGATTGAATCTGTACGATTTTCGCCGTTACGCTCCGTCAGATTTTTTCCCCTCCTCTATGTATATTTGCCAGAAGTAAAAAAAAAAAAAAAAAATCGCGTTTCGCCCTGTGCGGAAATATTTTCGACACGGCGAGATCGATCGCGTTACAAGCTCGTCGTCGATGGTTAGGATCGACTCGACCGCCTGAAACCAACCTCGACATTCTCCGCGATTTTCATCGAGCCGCTATTTTTCTCGATCGGGAAATCTTTCACTTCCCTCTCGTATCGTGCACTCCCGCTATAATTAAACAGCACGAGCCGAAAGCGTTGTGAAATCGAAACGCATTTCGCTTTACCGTGGATTTTTACAAAATCTATGGAAATTCGATCGAACTTCGAAGCTGATCGCGTAATTACGACAGTGACTACGAAACTAAACAAACCAATGGAAAAACCTGTTTCCATTGCTTCCGTGTTCCAGTATCACCCAAGTGGCTGAGGAGGAGTGTCATATATAAATTAGAAAAATCTGGAAAAATCATTGAACCTGAAAAATTTCCCGTAATATCCGAAACTCTTGGGAAGTTTTTCGTGTGGAGCTTGGAATGCGTGTCCGCGTACGCAATGCGGGTAAACCGACTGCTCGAGGAGTTCTTTATGCGCGCACAATGGTACTCGCAATCGGCGTGGCTCCACGCTCTACTAGCTATGTGGGTTCCTACCGTGTATCTGGCCTCAGCGTGATTAAGACCGTTATGTAATAATATAATGACGTCCGCCCCGCTTGGGACCATTGAAATCGATATCGACCTGGACGAGCCCAAGCCTTTGGTCGTGGGCCACACGAAGTCGACGACGACGCTGGTACGGCGTCTATTGGGCTTTTTCCAGCCGCTTCCACCGGAGCGCGTGATTCGCTCATGGTACCGTGTCCTGCATTATTTGCTTCTCGTGCTCTCATCGCGACTCGCGTGAGTCGTTGCCACCGCCTTACGAAACGTCCGCACGCGCATTACTTCGCGCGGCTATTATCGCAACTCCACGGATTATCTGGAGTGACATGCTGCCCGCGTGCCGTGCGACTGCATCATAAGAGATTGGCAAGTCTCTCGTTGGGAATTCAGAAGGGAGATTGGCGAGTCGAGTGTGAAAGAAAATTGCGTAGAGGTCCCTGAGAGTTGCATTATGAAGGTTCGAAGGATTTAAAGAACTTTGCGGACTCATCGATTTTCATGATTTAAGATTGAATCAATTTCGGTTGAGCAGAGATGGTTTGGAGAAGGTATTAGTTTCGTCGGTGTTAGTAATATTCGTACTGAATCCTAGGACCCAAGTTTGTAGGTGTTTTAGTATTCCATCATTGGATTATGCGAAACGTAAGCCCCGTTACGGAGTAATCTTCCATAATTAGGTGTTACGGAATTTTTGAATATCTCAAACATTCAGTGAACTCTGCTTTCTCTATTTAACTCAAATTGGAGGATTCATTCGCTATTTAGCACGAAATCTACGACTTTGGCAGGGCTATCTGGTACTAAGAAAACACATTCATTGAAATGAATTACCCTGTTATTGGATCACGGTGGACGACGGCGTCACTAAAGACCCTGTTGTGCGAGGAAACAACGCGCTTCGTGGAACGCGCTCGGGAAAACTGTGTCAAGTGTAAAGCCACCAGACACTGGGTGTAAACTACTTGGCACAATGAGCGCGTGGTGCACCGCGAGAATGCAGTCGATCGAGCGTGAAAAATACATCGTTGGGACGACGCGACGGGCGCGCAAAAGTCGCGCGAAGTAAATCCGATGACGCATTCGGGCTGGACGGCCGTGCAGGCTCCGGTGCACGACGGTCTGCCGTTCTCTCGGGCAAAAGACAGCGCGTGCTATCGCTGAATCGACGTAACTACTGGGTATCGGTGCTCCGAGATAATAAACACGTGCGGAGTGCAGGTTCGTAATTTATTCCGAGATAAAATCGATAACGTACATAATTAAGTTGAGCCTAATTGGAGGCGGGCGAACTTTTGAGAGAATTACTCCAATCGATTGCAGACCGATCGGGCGATTTCTCCGAAGAATATCTTTAGTCGATTGCTAGGGTGATCGCGACGAATCGGAGATTTCCCAATAACTCCCATTGGGATTGTCACGCGAAGTAGGTAATTCGACGCGGTTCAACGGACCCGGTCCGTTCCGTTTCTGTAGCACGGAGTTCATCCGGTTTCCTCAGAAATTGGGTGGGCCGCGAGAGAATGATTGTTCTCGGTCAGGAGTGTGTCATCGATTATCCATCGCGAATTATTTTACGTCATCGGCGACTGTCTCCGCGTGAACAAAGTAAGAATGCCACCGTGGGTCGGTGGCGAATGGAAGACAGTGACAAGCGGCTTTGATAAAACAGCAAGACCGCGTGTCGCTCCTTGTCTCGAAGACACGTCGACTTGTCGCTCGCAAATACGCGCTGCATTCCTTCGTAAGAATGTATTCACCGTAAGAACAAAGAGACAGGAGGAAGACAGCTGTGGATCGATTTGTCGAGCTCCTGTCGTCGTTCTTAAGCTCATTCGACGTAGGCTCATTGCTACTCCGCGAATGGTAAATATTTGGAAAAAGGAAAACGAGGTGAATTCCCATGAGAGCAGAGTAGCAATGCGCGCGACGTTCGTGCGAGGGGATGAGAAAGAGAGGTGGAGATCTGGTACTCGTCTTCAAAAGCAGGGAAACAAGATTCTTAGCGAAGGATAGCCTCGTTTGATAGCATCTATCCGTGGCCTCCTGGGAGACATGGTGCCTCCCTTAAAACACCCTGTTTCCTCTTCTCCCTTCCATTAAAAAGGACCCTCGGCCCTTCTCGCATCGCGCCTTCCTTCTCTCTTTCCCTCTCCACGACCTGTCTCGACTCGTTCCTCCGACGATCTCTATCTCGACGAACTCGACGGGCAAACTTTTTCCACTCTCCTTCGCAGACGAGCTGCTCTTCCCTCGAACGACAGTGAAGTTCGTCCGACGCACTTATTACAGCCTTTGATCGGCTAATGATAATTTTTTTTCCACCTCGATGACGATGCGCTCGTTACTAGGAAACACGTGACAAATCGCTCGCGACAATTCCTTTTCTTTCCTCTTCTTATGCGCTGTAAAAATTCAATCAGAGATACTCGTCCGGGTGGAATGACGAGTCACGCGATAAATAGCCTCGATTTGCAATTTTACTGGGAGGGAAAAGAAATAATCGCTTACACCTGTTTGCGAGCAGTCGGGCAATCGGGCTGTTGCATGCCGACTGCAGTTACGTATAAATAAACACCGCGATATCCTTAAACGTTTCTTGCCAGGCTGCTTAATGCTTTCCTTGGGCGGATGTAAAAAGGCGAAGGCGGAGTAAGAGTAAGAAGAGCGAAAAGGAGAGTACGTAATGTATCTCGACTCGGAGCAGAGATTGCTGCGGCTGCGTGTTCTCGCGTACGAGCTCTTAAACTATTATTGGAGTTATAAATTGACGCCAGACACCGGATGCGCGCATGCACCGACCGTGAGGGATGTATTCCGACGATTCAGTTGAAATTTTACTTTTGTTCGTCGTTCATCCTGGTTGCGTAATTTCTGTCAGTGCTACGTGTACAGATCGCGTCGAGTCAACGACGCGGAATTTACTGGAAATTAAAGAGCATCCATGACGTCGCACTATTCTTTTGCGGTCCATTAATGGAGATTGGCCGTTAGCCCGGTGCGGAGACCCCAGCAGAGGAGATAAAATGGGCGTCGAGAAAAAGTGACGATTAATTGATATTAATTGACCGTTCGAAATTACCGTTCATTTATTTACGAATGGCATGCACGTAACAGCGGGAGGCAGGTCGCAGCTGCAGGATACCGTTGGGATCCAAAAGGACATTATCGAATGACTTTCCTTTAGCCAGAGCCCGACTACCACCACTCCTTCCACGACTCCCCCGATCGATTGTTCGGTGGCCGATTTCGGTCGACCGCTGACGTCATCGGCGTAGATGAACGCTCAATCGTTATCGGTGACTTTATGCATCGCGGAGCAGAGAGGAGAGGGAGATTCGAACGATAAAATCGGCGCGGGCCGGTCGACCGCGCCAGATTAGAAAGCGGTACATAGGTGTCGGTCTCGGGAAAAACGTAGTGGGAGAACATATTGCGTGCATAAATTACGAGTACGTAAAAGTAGTTGCCGGACCCGGAAAGACTCGTTTCCGAATGGAATTGTCGAACAAACGCGATTTGGCCCCCTAGGTCCATTTGCTCGGTTAACTAGATAGAGCCCAGAAGGAGAGGCTGTTGGCCAGGTGCGAGAAATGGCCGATTGAAAAATTCGTTTCCACTTGCACGAACGCCCAACGACACTCGCGGAAGCGACGACTCGATATGGTTGCCAGGTTGATTTTAACTGGCTAACGATTGTGCAATCGTAACTATGTTGCTTCCGTGCTAATTGTTCGGCTTGTAGGTGGATATCGAGAAAGTTCCGTTTTCTGCTTTTCCCTGCGTATGTACGCGGTAGCAGTGGAAGCAGGGCCAGTTCACGGAACGCAACCGGTGCATAGATGAAGGATCAGAGATATGCTCGTGCTGGCATGTTACGCTTGTAGCGTATCCATATACCGTGTAGTTTGACTGAGATCCAAAATCCGTGATGCTTTCATAAAAAATTTGAATAAGTGGGTACGCATGGAGCGTAACATCGTGACAAGAATCGTAAACTAATACGCGTGTTGCCACAGGCCGGTAGGAAGACAAGTCTCCAATGTACCGTGACTTGGATACCGTTCGCGGAAAATCACTTTTGAAAGTTTCCCTTTTTTCTTCACCGAAGTGGCTATATACGGAGCACGGAGCTTACGATCGCATAAGAATCGTTATATTACACAGGTGCGCGGTAACCTACACGTGCAGGAAAATAAATCTTCTGCCGATCTCCTCCAGTGCCCCGTCACTTACAGATTATTCGCTCATCGGAAATTTTCTTCTTTTCTCTTCCGCTCCGGATGCCGTTTATAGAACGAAACCCGCGGCCGATTTGCGCGTTTCGACGGTTATGCGATAAATTCGAGACACGCGCGCGATAGAAGGCACGAGCGAACCGGAGAGCGAACGTACGGCACGTCTGATAATCGATCTGGGCATTTGCTCGGCAGACTGGAAGCGCCGATATTCTAGACGGGCTAAAAATGTGGGGCCCGCGAGTCACTCGTCAACGGGGAAGCGGTAAACGATAGCGTACTTTGTTGTATCGACAGGGGAGTCCACGCGGTAGAGACTTGCAAGTCGGGACGGGAAATTGCGTTCGCCTGGCAGATGGAAGAGGGAAACGAGGGTAGACCGTAACGAAATAATCATTTATCGTCCAACCTCTTTCTCTCCTCTTTTCTCGTTACACCGGGCTTCGTCGAAGAACCGTGAGCATCGCGCGCGATAGCACGAGCCTAATGCGATGCATTCCTCGCTCGTGGGTATCCGCAGCGACGTAATGAGAGATCACTAATCGGACTGGCGTTCTTTTGTTACGCTACCACCGACACGATGCGGCTTCATCGGACACGGAAGTTATGTCGCGCGTACAGAATAATCGCTCGGTAGGCGCGCTACACAGGTAATTTAGATAACGTTTATCGCGGAATGGCAAGGGGATTGTGGCGTTAATGTTCGCAGATCGAGATCTCGCCAATTAGTCACGCCACCGCGACGATGCAACCATTCTCTTGATTTATATTCTATCCCGTGTCAATGGATCGATCTTAGGTATTCACGCGTTTCTTTTATCATTTTTATTATCGATCATGCAGATTGGAATGATCGTGATATTTTTCAATCTGCAATTTTCTTTTGTTTTGATAACGTCGTTCGTAAGAAATTCTGCTATTATTTCGTTTTTTTTTTTTATACTTCTTCCGTCTTTTGTCGGAGGTGTGCCGAGGTTTTCGCGGTTACGTGCACGCGAATCGACGCGAAGCGTGCGAAAGTACGAAAAAGTGTAGTGGCAGGCCGATCACCCGGTGCATTTCTGCCAATTATCACTCGGTACGCCAGTCCGTAATTTCGCGATCTGCCACCCATACAGGTAAAGCGTTTCGCGTCTGTCCATTAGCGCGTTAATCGTCGCCAAAGAAATCACGTCGGTGAGTCAGGGGTACGGTTTTTCCCTCGTGCGTAAGGCTCCACCGATTTCATACTTTTGTCTCAGATAAGAGCAACGTGCTAACGCTCCTCTGCACGCTTTCGAATCGAGGGCCGTTCGCGCACGAGAATATTCTTCGCCACCGTCGATAGCGATTTTACGCGGAGTACCGTAAACATTTTGCTCTCGTTGACGGACAAGCCGTATATTACCAGCCAGAAAAACAGTGTTAATTCAATTCAACGAGTAATCTCATTTTCATAATGAATCACCGTACGAGATGAATCACACTGAAGGCGGAGAGCACTCGGAACTAATCCTCGATACGATTTAATTCGAAATATCGGGTGTGCGGTATGCGCGATTTCGACGAGCCGGAAATGGGATTTTTTGCGAATTACGATGATCGCCGAGGCAAAGTCAATCCGACGTGAGATCGTCTCGAATGAATGGACGCGTCGAAGAATGGAAAAAAATGTTAATTCGAGTGGACAGGCGGCAGGCCGCGAGAAAATCTCGGAAGCAAACCGGTTGGCCGCGCACTCGTCAGCTGACGAGCCTCGCATATTTTTACCAGCTCGCGGTCTACCGTGTCATACGACACCGCCATTTGCATAGTGGTTTCTGATACCCGCGACGCCTCAGTTCCTCGAGCATATTCCGCGAGGGCTCTCCCTCGCGATTAATCGAACGTCCATCCCCGTTATCGCGGCGCGATCGCAAGAACCGACAAAGCGCTCGTTAGAGGTGCATTCTGAAATTCCACACGTCGTATATCAGCTTCGGCTTCGCACGGAAGTAGAATTTTATTCCCTTTTACACAAGACCGGCGCTAGTCCATGTCGGAAAACAATGGGGCAATTAAATCAGCCCCGCAGCTTGAAAATTCTCCGAAGGAAGGGTATCGGTTTTATAGTAGATAACTGTTTACGGCGGATCTGTTCGACGTCTCGTTACTTCTCCGGCGGCAGGTGGCACGCGCATTCTTCAAAATTTACTTTTGCACTCTTATTGGCGCGCGCACACGGAGAATTGCTGGCATGGGACGAATAAAATAGTAGCTCGACCGCCAGAAGCGAAATATCCGTGGACAGGGCACCGGTGCATAACGACGATTGACTGGTGCATTATACAGCGGGGGATACAGTTTCTCCTATGGCTCGAAGATCTGTAGTGAGAGTCCACGGGACGAAGGAAATATGTCGTGTGCGTTAGGTGGTCCCGTTCGAACGGGAGCAGCGAACTTTCGCACGTGCAAAATCATTCCTTAGCTCCGCGAATGTGACTTTCCGCTGCGGTTTAGGATCCTGTGACACATTTTGCATGATACCGCGCGCGCGCGCCCAAGGATTTCTGTCGTTGGATCGTTAAGCTTTCCAACCGCTTGTCGTGAGATTCTGACCAATTAAGTGAGAGAACTCGGGGCGAACAAAATCTCCCTCGCGATCTACTTACGCATAATATTTTAGTAATCTGGAGCGCGGCAATGGGCTCGTGCAACCGAAAGGCAGAATTAGAATGCCTTCGGTGCTCGTACAATTTCTAATCGCGAAAGCACGCGCGCCGACGGGGTTCTGGAACACGAAGGAAAATAAAGTAGCAAACGATAAATATGGTAATGATAACAGTTTTATTCTCTATGTCTACGATTTTCAATACACTCAATATGTACACGATTCGACGCTTGAGCACCCATTGGTTTGGTAAGTTTTACGTTAGACGATACACTTCGTGCCACGCATGGTGGCCAGCGTATCGATTCTTGTAACGTTACATATTTATTTATTAACATTAATTCGATCTAAATGCACCGCCAATTCCATCGAAAAGCGTGCCACTCTCCGTGACGAGGACCCTCTTCCTTTTTCCTTCCCTTTCTTTCCCTCTTTCTCTCTCGTTAGTAGACTTTGTCCGAGAGCACGAGCAACGGCGTTGGCACGATAACCAATCGCGATAACCAATTAATCGGAACATGATGTAATGGGGCGCGTAAACGCGCGATCACTCGGCCAGAAATAATTTAGACGCTTAAAGAACCATGACCAAATTACGGAAACGGCGAACACCCGTCCGGTACATTTCCCGAAGCGTTTATCTCACCGGAGCGTGACACCATCCTTCCACGAGCGACATTGGAAATTTATCATGTTAACTTAACCGTATTTACAGGGCGATCGTTGCGCGTATTAATACTAATATTATTATTATCATTATTTAATCGTACATGCGCAACGGTAACACTGCGAGCACGATCGGCTTGTGAACCGATGCGCGGGTGGGTGCGGACAAGAGTGCACCCAGTTGGCATTTGACTATCTACAAACACGTCTCGCACGCGCGGAGACCTAGCATAGATTGCAATAAATTAAGACATCTCTCACGGAATACCGTTAAACATTCTCGCATTCGTTAAATGGACCGCGCGCGCCTCTCGACACGCTCGTCAACAAACACGAGTCCTATCGGTCGCGTGTCGTAAGCCGCGGAATATTTTGAAAGTTACGCACCACGGCGAAATTACCCAATTCCTCTCACCTGCCTTCTCCCTCAGATGATCGTCGACTTCCTACTGGCAATTCGCTCGGCCCTCGAAATCGCAAGGTTTTTTTTATCGCCGGTTTCTCATAGGAAACTGCTTCGTAATTGACGTATTAATTAATTTTATTCCCCTTTGCATCGCGTTACGCGATAATACGCCGTACTCGTCGAAACGAATCGGCACGCGCGCGCAGGATGTTCCACGATAGAAACGGTCGAAATTTTGTAACGCGAGATTATTGGCGCTTTTCGCGCCTCCGGAATGTTCGTGGCACGCGGAAAATTCGAACGACTCCGCCTTCGAACGGCGAAATACGAGCGAAGGATAATTTACACGATGCATACGAGATTGGTGTTAATTCGTCAGGCTTTTTTGCGATCAAAATCTCGTACCATCGGACAGGGTCCTTCGAGTACTCCTCCACTGTATTCCGTTAACGTATTTCTAGTTATGTTCTTCGGAACCTCGACCTCCATTCGTCGTAAGATGTCTACCTCCGATAAGTTCCGGTCATTCTTGTTAATAATAATAGTATGTGAAGAGACCTGCAACAGAAGAAACAGCGTATGCACTATGATTCCGGAAGGTTCAAGAACGGTCGTCACTTCCGTCCAATGACACGAGTCTTCGCTCGCGATACATTCGTGTCATTGTCGGACGTTCTTCATTCATTTGCCTCGGCCTCTCAATCAACCCGCCCTCGCGTAATTACCATGACCATTTGGCTTAGAGCGTGATTAACCGTTTGTGATTGCAAAAAATATCGTGAGAAATGGAATAAGCGAGTATAATGATCACGATGTGCGGACAAATGACCGAGGATGCACTTCTCGTCCTGAGAACATTCGAGGAAGATTAGTAACCGCGTTTTTTTCGTTGCGAAGGGTTGCTAGTTTTCTAACATTTTCGTTACCTGTAAATTATTTTTTCATAATCTGAGTACGATCACGCCAGCAAAATGTTACCAGTGAATACGCGTCTACCGTGTCTTACGTTGACTCTCCTTACCTACTGTTTGCTTAAATAATACAAGTAGGCTTAATTGTTGCTAGACTTTTGCAGTCTTACAGTCGTTTATCCTGAAGGAGTATCAACGTGTATTGTGGAATCTGCGGATACAATTAAGTCACGGGGTATCTCTGCGGAAATGCCTGGCTTCGCGTAATACTGTGAGAAGTAGGCTGCGGACGTATAAATACCACAGGCGACAGGCGCACAGTGAGGATGAAAGAATTCAGATAAGCAGGTAGTAATTCTGTTTACAATTGCAAGCACGAGAAAGAGGAAGAGGGTAATTGTCTTTTGTAATGTTAGCTGATCGAACGAATTAACAAATACGTATGTGTGATAAAATTCAGAAAGATTGCAAAATTATTGTACCGAAATGCAAACTGACTGAACTCCTTATAAAAGCTGTGTATCACTTTCTCAATTCCAACCAAAATTTGTTCTAATTTTTCTATTTTGTTTTAGGTCTACTACTTGGATTCTCCAGAGTTGGTGTTTATCTCTCGCGAGGAACCAACAATTCTACATTCGACATTGTTCGACTGTTAACTTCCCACATGAACCATCCTTCATTGACAATTCCAAATTCGCGAGAACGGAATCTCCGAGGTAGGGTCGGGGTAATGCTCAAAGTCGTACGATTTCAAATACGATGCTGGTGACTCTGTCACGATGGTAATGGCTTGGGACGCGCTACCGCCAGTAATGAGAAGCCGCAGCGTGACCACTTCAAAGCTGTTAATTACAGGACCCTCGTCACCTTGGCTTCCTTCCCTTGGCGTCACTGACCTCATCCCTTTACCGAGCACTCCCTTTGATTGGTAAGTTACCCGCTTTCCTGGCTCATGACGTCGCGACCAACTAAGATCTTTCGTAAGTGTCTGGCGCAGCCGTGCTCCGGCGCGCGTCAGACCATCGGACAATAAAGTTGAAGGATTAGAATATGCTCGTAGAGCCGGTGGTACAAAGGACACCCGATATTCACCCTTAATCACGAAGGATCGCTTTGTCGACGGAATTTCCAAGTTTCGAGGGTACCGCGCGGATCGCGTTAATTAGACGAGCGGGTTCACGCGTCCTGTCAATTATTACGAGTTTACAGGTCCTATTTCCCATAACCTCGTTACGCCTGCGAATCCTCCGGTCGCGCGGAATTAACGGACGTGCGGAGGATTAGGAGAAAAAAAAAGAGGAAAGAGAGGAGGGAATGTTTAACGGAGATAGCCGGTAAATTACGAGGTCGCTCGTTAGGGAGAGCTTTCGGCGAGAACTTCGTTTTTCCAGCCCTCCTTTCAACCCTCGGATAAATTTCCGTCAAGGACGTCCGGAGGGGTCGGGCCCGGCTTTTTGCGTGTCGCGTAATTAAATGCGGGTCGACTTTAAAGCCGAAGGGTGAGCGCGAGATCGGGTTCGAAAGAGCTCCGCCGTTCACGGTGCTTTTAAAGACTCCGTCGTTCTACGTGACGTCGTAATATATTTTCCCTTACCTCGTACCCTGTGGGAACGGTTAAAGTCACGCGAATAGGCTCGTCGCGAAATTGCGATCGCCCGCGTCGCGTCATTTCTATCCTCGATGTCCTATCTCTCGAAGCTTTTTTAATTGGGCCATTAGTCGCGCGAACGATCTCTCGCTGATCTCTACGTGAATGAAGATTTATGTGCATTGTAACGGATTTATATCTGGCTCATCTTCGCGCGGAGTCTCGACTCGTTACGAAACTCGCGTTAGGAATTACGCGATTCCTCTCACGCGATACTTCGATCCCTTCTGTTGTGCGCGCCTGATAGCCACCTTGGTTCCTTGGATTAACGAGAACGCGTCTCGGGATCTCTTTACCTCCTGTCTGGGAATTAAGCCACATTTTCCGCTCGTTATCTGCCCAAATACGGGCAGTTGATCTTTAAAATTATCACGATAAAGCAGACGCGGTGAGAAGTTGTAATGACGTCGCACGCGCGCACCCTGCCTTCAGACGAGATCTTAACAATCGTCGTTCCTACGCGTCCCCCGTCGTTAAATCATCGCGCGGTGGGCTTGGGAGAATTTACGATAACGACTTCGTGAATATTAGAAAACAGGGGGGTGGAAGATCGACTTGTGTTTATTTTGGCCACTCGACGGCGCCGGCGCTGCCATTTCGATGTTTACCTTTTGCTCGTTCGTCCCGTACGCACGGTTTAGTTCAGTTTTAGTTGGCCGATCGAACGATTGAGAATTAATACGATGTTATATAAATTCTTGTCGCGACGCGGAAGTACGCGAACGTTAGTGCGACATTGTTACCAAAGTGTGCGCGACTCCGTCGAACGCGTCGAGCGATCGTATCGCAGGTGCTTTCACGCGTGTGCCGTAAGCGACACTGATAAGAGGATTTTTTGTAACGATTGCATCCATATGTACCGAATAATTACCAATAATTAGTAAGTAAGGACAGAGTCTGTGTTTTCCGTGTACGTGTTACCTTGACACCAGATGGTACTGTCAAATGGTAATAAATTCTTAGTTTTCGTATTGAAGTTTTACCGAGTAAATCTTTGAATTAAACCCAACAGTAAAAGCGAAGTCCGTGAAATACTCGAGAAATTATGGAACTCGGTAATATCCAATTATAGAAACTTTCCGAGAACAAGTGTAAAATAACAATCTCCGAAGAATGTGCTAGATTTTGTGGGTTTTTACTAATGTATCATACCTGAAAGATAAAATTTCATCCTGGATCTAGTACGGACCAAGACTGGTAGAACTGCTTATGCCGTATCACGTATTACTTGTATTAATCTCTGTCTTCGGATACTTGTATCTTTCCATTCATCGACTACATGTGACTGTCCATATGTAACTGGTACGGCATGTGCATTCTATTCGCAGTATATCGATTTCGTAGGCGAATTTTACAACCGGGATTAATTGCAAGGATTATTTTCTCCGTATGACGTCAGTACGTTCGATTTATCACGAGGCGATTTTTGTATCACGTCGTAGGATTTCCCGGTATTACTTCCTTGAAAAGAATTCGTTGAGGGAAATTCAGTTCGGCCACGAAAGGAAAGGCAAGTCGATCGTGGATCGGAAAAATTTCTCCTAGGTAATGAGCCACGCGAAGCACTTGAAAATATTTCTCGAGAAATCGATTGGAGGCGAACTTGAACTGCGCTCCTGGTGCGCTTGTACGGGAGGAGGAATTATGTTGCAATCGAAAAAAACTGACCTTGTCGCGTGCCTGTCCGTATGCATTTGTAACAGTTGTTACGTGTACAAAAATTCTCGTAACTCTACGCCAATTTATATGGATACTATTCAAGGGCGCGACTTCATTTTTGCATAAACTTGACTCTGAATTAGAAAAAAATCTCATAGCGGAAGTAAGTGGTTCAACACCCTTGAAACATTAACTCGAACGGTACTCTACAACGCAATAAATTTCTCGCTCGAACACGAGCCTGGTATCGGACACAGAGAAATTCGGCACCGGAAGTAAATGATTTCCGAGAACCCCGGTTTGCACCCACGAACAATCTCGAATCTCGTTAAAGGAACATCGATCTCTCCAAATACGATCAAGGCGAGGAAGCCGGGGGAAAGGAAGGCCTTGTCATTGATCCGAATGACCTCGCGACGTTCGACCTGCCTTCCGCGACTGCATCGGGAAGGTCGACGGGCGTAATCGAGTGTGATACGGAAACGAGAGAAGGAAGGAGATGGAAAGGAGAAGAAAAAACGAAAATTTAAACGACTGTTTCCTTGGAAATGGCCCGGGTAGCGCGTCATCGCGATCGGTAAGCATCTTCAAGTGCATTGATCTCTCCGCTCGGGCGTAACTGGCTGCACGGTGTGAAAAAACGACCTTGCCGTCAACCCCGCGCGACCTCGTAACGCCCGGCGCTCGTTACATTCCCCGTGGAATCGCGTAAGGAAGGTTACGCGTAAACAAGTTTAAGTCACGAGGCCGTCTCCGGTCGCTTTCACCGACCCACCGTGCACGCGCCAGTGAGACGAAGAGAGAGGCAAATCCTCGGACACATCCTGCCGAGAGGGTACAACACTCACGGAACTCTTCTTCTCGCCCACGTATCGGAATACCATGATCCATCTATCGCTTCGTTTCTACGGAAGTAGGAAGTTCACGGTTCTCGTGACCCGTGACTTCCGTCCCGACGAAGTTTCTTTTCTGTGTTTCTTTTTTCTTTTTTTCGTCTCAGTGGACGCTGGCAAGCAGGTGCGATGAACACGGTCGAGTGACGGAAGTCGGATGAATAATTATGCCGAGCGAAGGAGGAAGGTGTGCGAGGGAAGATCGATACATCCGTGCTTGGAACAGGTGCGAGGAAATTGTAAGGCTCTGTTGGATACGAGGAAACGATTATCCGTAATGCACCGAGATCGGCGCGGTGCGATTTAATTAAGCGCGGAAATCGATTTTCGTCGACTTTTCGGAAGTACCTCGAATAATGATTACCTGTAGAGTCACGATGTACTATCTAGCATTAAAGTATTTCTACGCTGACTTACCTGCTGGCACGTGGCATTAATTTCGAGATCGTGTGATTTGTTTTTTTTTTCAAACTATTTAATCTTTCATCTTAGACTCGAGTAACATGGGTTGTGTACATTTAACGGGGTGACAATTAAATTACTTGTTCATGCACATACGTACAATTCTCACGCATAGAGACACACATGCTGCGTATAATTAGTGTAAAACTCTTCATCCCTCGTGTTAGTGTAATCGATTCGTTCGAAGAGGGTTTCGATTTTTGGTGCTACAAGAGCATGCCAGGTTGGTGACAACGTTCCTTCGTTTGACACGTAGGCGTTGAATTCAAGCAAGTTCCAGGATCGGGATAATAGGAGGTTTACGTACATTCGATCGAGGTATTCGTGCATGCTTTGTTAACACAGGTCCTTTTCTCATTTCCTTGGCGAAAGAAGAAGAGGAATTATCGTCGCTAAAGAATTCCTTCTCTGAGGAAAGTATCGTCGTCCGGGTATTTTTCTTAGACGACCGGCTCGCGGACGAGCGTGTGAGTTAGGATCGCAAACTAGGTTATTCCACAGGTAAAACCATAATAAATAGCGTTTATTCTTAAGTTAGCTATAGTGCACAGGGACAGACGAGGTGTGCCGTGTAAGTGCCCGAAGGACTTTCTCCCATTGTGTTTCCCTGTCCTTGCGAGTGTCTCGTTTTTTTTTTTTCCTCGTCTCGGTGGGGTGTGGGTGTCTGAGATGCAGCGCGAGCGAAGTCTGGAGGAGGGTAGGAGCCGAGGGTGGGTCGCTTCCTGTGAGTCTGCTTCCCTGGCTCTCTTCTGTTCTTATTTTGTTTTTTTTTTTTCTTTCTTTTTTTCTCCGCTTCGTCTCTTCCTTCGCTCTCGCGCGCAGAAGGGTCGTCACAACGTGACTCGCTATCTCTCTTTCTCCCTATCTCTCCCTCCTTCTATCTGTTTATCTATCTATCTATCTCTCCCATTCTCGCTCACTATCTCAGAATCTGTCCAGGGAGTTACCTGCGCCGGGTGGGACGAATCCGTATCCGCTTGCGCCGACAATCACTCCGCTGCTGTCAGCGCTGTTGGGCGGAGGTCCTGGTGGGAAGAGGACCGGACCTGAAAGGGCGAGAGAACGTTTAAGAATGCGTAAATAGATTAAGATGGTGAGAGAACGAGGAAGGGGGTTCGTAGGTCGTTTGAGAAAGAATCTGTCAAAGGGAGGAAGGAATGTGGGTGGTCCACGATTAATTTAAATTAGAAGCACCTTTAACGGCGCGCGCAGTGCTAATTGTGACATAAGATAAGACATTAATATTCATTTATCGACGATCTCTCGATGTTATACATATACGGATACGTGTGAGTAGCGTCCCTGAGATCCTTCCACGCCTTCTCTCTTCCTCCAGCGCGCGTCTCGCCTCGTACACCGGTTGTCGTTGACCTTGGCGACGACTAACGTCCGAGATAATGAACGTGACAATGTAAAAGGGAATGCAGGAAGTTGCGCGTGCGTGGTATCCATACGCGCTCACGTTCTATCGCGATACGCGATCTACTGGTAGTGCGAGCGCGAGTGGGTTCGACGGGCCGATCGTGTGAGGTATCCGTTCCGCGTGCAAGTCGGAGACGAGAGCAGACGATCGTGGAATTCGATCGTTTCCGATTGCTCTTACGGTAGGAAAAAAATTTTATTACGTAAAGCGCGTAAAGTCGGAGCGTCCTTCACGGTCGTTGATCCGCGAGATTTCAGGGCCGCTTGGTATCGATTGACCGAAGGACGTCACTTTTCTCGTTTCACCTTTTCCTACGATCCTTTTTTTCCTTCTCTTTACCACACCCAAAACCGTTTACTTCGTGATCGTGTCACGCCTCGTGCGCCACGGTAAATCGTTAAGGAGGACCGCGATCTACGAGCGATCTACACACCAATTTCCGGTCCTTCCCCGGACGTGAGAGCGATGCAGGAAATTCCGGTACGGGATTGGTGAGCGCGGTTGGTTCGATCGGTGACTTCTCGTCGCGTCGGGTAGTCGAGCGGTACATAATGAGAGTGGAATAATGACGCTCGATAATCGAGTTTCCTTGCCATTGTTCGAAGGGTATATGTAATCCTGAGACGTGAAAGATCGCGTATCACGACGCACGAGTTTAATGGACCCACCACGGCGATTGGCCGCAAGCGCATAGAAGGAAGTCGCGAGCCGAGCTCTGATTTACGACCACACCATTATCCAAGTCTGATTGGTTATGCCTGTTTCGCCTTGTCAGATTTCTTAGATATCCACTGATATCTCGTAACTTCTTCAACGAGGCGGAAGGAAGTGTCGATCCTTCGCGACTTTCGCCACGAAAAATCTTTCCCAATTTACAGATGAGAGGAGAGGTCTAGGTTTTTCTGTATATCGGGAACGATTTTGTTCTCTTCGCGGCCGAGTGTTACTAATCGATTCGCGAATCAGCCGCGGTGCATCTACGTGTAACTGGGTAATTACGAGTAACGATGGTTACGAGTGCGGAGAGAAAGGCGAGATAGGCGATATCGTCGATAATTATCAACACCGGGTAGTTATAACAGAATTTCCACCGAGCGACGGGTGAACGAGCCGATTGAAAATTTATTTCGATAAATTGAACACGAAGTCGAGACCCTGCTTTCCGATTACATCGATATCGATGTTAATGGCGATTGCATCCACTCGTTCGGTATCGATGAAGAAACTGAGAGGATCATGACGCTTGAGGCCTCGTGAAAATTATTCGGATTGCGTCACATGGTTTCCACGTGTTACATCATCGGATCCTTAGTCAGAAGGGAATTACCGGAGAGAGTCCTTTTGAAGCACGAGCTTGAAGGATCGACGGGTCAGAGTGGTGGCCCGCGACTTTAATTACTCATCGTAACCGATCGCGTGGTTAACGCATTACTCGCGGTTATTTATCGACACGGTGGAGTTGAACTTGGCACCCATTCCGACACCTGGCGCGCACGCTCGCGTTAATCGCAAGGATCGCATATCCTGGTTATATAAATCCATCCACAGGCGAACCCTGACCGTACCGATACAACTAAATTCAATAATTGAGCCATTCAAGGAGCCTAAATCGCTATCTCCATTTTTCGGATATTAGTGAAAGTAATTGATTAGTGCTTCTCGTATAAATCAATTTGTAAATTTTTTTTTTGCTTTTGAGAAATTTTTCGACGTTGACAAATGTGCGACTGATTTGTAAGCGAAACAGGTGGAATGTTCGACGAACATTGATGACTTCGAATAAAATTAAAGATCGTCTTCTATGACACTGTCATTGAGGAATTCACGGTGGGTTCAATGGTGCAAGAGACCTTTGCCTTACACCTTTACCGCCTCAAATTTCCGGGTCAAGAGCCATCGATCCCTTTCACGAGAAACGGATCACCTCTCCGACCAAGGTAAATAAAATTCGGCTCGACTTTCGCGGCCTGTCCCGTCGTATTCACCTTTCTTGGACGGTGTCGCCTTTCCTCGCCTCTCACTGCTTTGAGAGCAATCGTGTTCGCGCGCGCGAGACGCCCCGCCTAATTTCTATCCGAGAAACCTGGTAAGCTGACGAGTCTCTTCCGGTAGAAGTTCCCCTGGAAAGGATCAGCATCCTCGTCTACGGATTAATATCTCGAACCGATATCGTTATCTCAATCGTTATCGTTTACTCGAGCGAGTTCGCGAATCGAGCGCTCGATCTCGTCACGCTCCGACGAGATTCGCTAGATCGGAAAAATAAAAATTATTGCTTACCGCACAAAGTTGCGAAGGATATTTTACGCCTCTCTTCCATCGAGAAACCGGATCGCGGGGGCTCGGTAATGAAATTTACCAGCGAATTTATCGTATAAATTTGATAGAAAAGGAAGTTGGGTAAACCTCGTAGCAATTAAGAACTGCACTTGGTAATCGTTAAGGTGTTATTAAGATACCGAATTGATTAACCCGTTGTAGGGTCGAGTTTGTTGAGAGAGGGAAATTTTGAATATCTTTTTGCATTTGTGCTTGCACCGCGTAGAATTAAGTGACACGGTGTAAGAAGATAAATGGTGAACAGTCGAGTTGCTAACCTCTGTTCGATCTTGGATCCCTCATTCCTGCCGTATGCAGATAAGGTCCGAACCCGGCGAAAAGTTGCCTGTAGTTTTGTGCCGTGGCGCTCGCCAAGACGGCCAGAACGAATGCTACCAGAATTGTCTGAAACATTAAAAAGAACATACTTTGAAAATCAATCGTTAAGCACGTGCACTCCGAACATACTTATCAGACGTAGATAGTTAATTACGATTAGTTGATTGGTCTTCCAAAAATACCTCTGTTACAAATACGTTAGTGGACACTAATAAGATTAACGTCTGCTTAATGCGTTTTTAATGTGAGGCATTGAAGACTAACTTTTCAGTCGCGATAACTCATTTTCCGAGGTGGCTGTAAATACCAAACAAAATTAGTTCCAATTAGTTACTCGTTTAGGTGGTAATCAGCGCTGACGATTAAGGAAACGATCGTAAAAATGACTTTCGGAAAGGTGTCGTGGGATCAAATCTCTTGATTAGAGAAGCTTTCGTCACATCGCACGCCAGACCGATTGTGAAAGGGACAGACGTTACACCGAAACGCTTCTCCCCTCTTCTCCGCGGCACTAATCGTACGGAACAAATTGGAATGGTCTGATTCATCTCCAAACATTTGGAAAATCGTCGTCACTCGTGACGCGCCGACGATGAATTGGAGACGTGACCTTTCTCAATGAAGTTGCGCACACGATGTCGAGTGGAAGCGTGCCTGGCTCGCGTGTGCTTTAAGCCAAGATCGAGCTCCTCGATAACTCTTGGCCGCGAACTCGCACCTTTCGATTTATTTATACGCCACAATGCCGAGTAACTAAAGTAAGGCGGAGTCCGCTAATGGCTCGTTTCCCTTTGTAATTGAATAGCGCGCGCGTAGAACGTGCGGTGCACTGAGGAGGTACATTCATCGTATTGTTTACTCCAATCTACGCGTATCACGAGCCGTGAGTAAAGAACGGAGTACGGGCTCGGTGAAAGTGTAACTCGCGAGTCAACATTTTGTACACTTATGATTGCCACTGTCGCTTCGTCGTCTCGAGATAAATTGAAAGTTGCTCCGTCGCGTAAACCCATGATTCTCGTGTTAGCGATTCGAACCACAACGTAACGAATGGTTACCCGCGGAACATTTTTCTATCTCGAAAGAATTGCCGTTCCGCTCGAAAATCAGTAGGTACTTGTACACACGTGCGTTAATTCGGGTCAGATGAATTCGCAATCGCGGTCCTAAGCACTCGTAGCGTGATTTATGAAGCCGAGGAAATTATATCGTTCGTGAGGACCGACGCGAGGGGATGGAGTACGGGAAATGATTGTGGTGAGATTCGGGCCTCCTTGCTCGTTACTTCAAATCGTAAGATGGTGACGCAAATGTCTTCGGCCTTATGCATGGGGATTGAGCATCGAGGAAGATTTCGAGTCGTAAATTTTATCGAGTGCTGTCGTGTGTCGTTGGATTTCTTGTTTGCATAAGTACATTAGATCAGACCCGGAGCGTCCAAGCTCTGGCTTGACGCGTGCGAGCTCTTCATTATCAGAGAGCGTCGGAACGACGTGTTCACGCAACCGCTGACGAAATTCGTTGCGCACGCGCCATCCTCTTCACGATTCCTCGCGTCGAGGGACGCATCGTTTGCCAGACGCTGAGAATCTCGTCAGCGCGATGCTTCGTGGTTCTTTACGAAGAAGACACTTAACACATTTTCTGCCAAAAGTATCTTGACAGTGTTGAATATTGTCTATTTAGAATAGAAAAAAGAGTCGCTTGCTATCTAGGAAATTAATGCGAATGATCATTTTTTGTGGGATGGTAGGCAACAAAATTATTTGTTATCAGAAATAGATTTCATCATAATGGAAAAAAATCGACGATTCCAAGCATTCTTCTTAAATGTCAATGAAAAAAATAATGAAGTATATTCTAAACTTTGTCGCATCCTGTAGTACAATTTAAAAAAAGTTTAACTGTAACGTCTTTATTTGTCCTCTTTCACAGCTCACCGATGATTGTAAGAACAACGAATGCGTTAAGCTACATGTTCACGAAAAATTCGACTGACAGATTATTCCGTTTCTCCCGCAAATTTTACTATGAATCGTCGAAGTGCGTCGTTTCGTCCAGTCCCTGAGAATCGGCGCGCATCGCGTGCAAGCTAGGTTACGTAAACAGCGGAGATCGCATGGCAAGGAAAGCAGGGTCTAGGTGAGACGTAATTTTCTTTCCTAGACAAGGACGAGGAACACTTTCTTTTCCATGCTGTTCTCGTTATATTCCAATGGCTCAAGGAATTCCTTGAGTCGCAAGCGAGTAGCCACGGCGTCGTAACCCGACAAAGGAGCAAAGTAATGGTTGGAATAAGGTAAAGGCGCGTGGAAATCCAGTCGGTTCTAGATATCTCGCAAGGTACGACATACTTACGATCTCTAGGACGAAAGGTGGCTCGAATTAACCCTTCGCTTATCGTAAACATCGCAGGCTCGGGCTGTAAACAAGGGTGCGCGGTTTCTATTCACGCGTGCGCAATGAATCACGTCGCGGCACACGTATTACGCACTCCTGGGCTTGCGCAAAGCGTGCGCACAATCGCGCAGGATAAGTAAGGGCACGAGGTAGACGCCGGAGATTCCACGGGAGAGCAACAACCGAGAATATATCAAGTAATTACGTAGTTTAAAAATAAATATCCTCCGACAGATCCTCTCTTGATTTCCGCGCTCACGTGCGATTTACATGCGGTTCCTCGTACGCCGAGCATCGCGTGAAAACGGAGAAAAAATAATAAAATTCACACTTTCTAAATCCCTTCCTCGTTCTCGCGCCCCTACCCCTTAGCCACAAAGTTTCTATCCTCTTCTCTAAAACTCGCTCGCCTCTTTTTTCTTCTCTCGCATCTCCACGAATTCTCCTGTCTTTCTCCAGCTCCTTCCTCCTACGAGCAGCCCATCTGCTTTTCCACTGAGGCACGAGGTCGCCTCCCGTGGCGTGGCACACATGCTCGTGGTACCGTGACGCGAGATCATGCCAATGCGATATCTTGGCGAGTGTGCGGCACTGACGATTGCATTGGGAACACTCGCGTACATACAATTTCTCGTGCGCTCTTAAAAGCCATCATCCCGACCGTTCGCTCGCTCGCGATTTATCGCGATGGAAATTCGATTAGCGGCCGATTCGTTCACCGGCGTTAACAGGGGTCGAGTAGTATCAAGTGCTTGCCTTTCGGAGAATCCGAGAGTTTACGCTCTCGTTGTTACTCGTAACGCATCTGGAGTTTTAAGAGCAGGAAACGCGGGAACCGTTCTGCTTCTTCTCGCGTTTCCTCAGTTGAGAAAAGCGCGCGTCGAGTTCCGTGTCCATGTTCTCTCTCTCTCTTTCTGTCTCTCTCTTTCTCTTTCTCTCCGAAACGTGCCGTTATTTCAGGCGAATGAACAGTGGATAGAAGAGGCCACCCGCGAAACAGAGAGAGACGGAGAATTTGTTCTCTCCGTGTATACGATTATCTTCTAGAATCGCGCCTTCGCCTCCACCCACGTGCTCCGGAATTCTCCTTATACTCTCGATCTCGATACGGTAGCCTTCTAAACGGGTGACACACGGGAGATTACGCAATCTCTACGTCTTGTCTATTTTTATCTCTCCCCTAGTTCTCTTTCTTTCTCTCTCTCTTTCTGTCTCTACCTGTCCTTGTCCAAGGATAACGGATCCGGTTTGCTTGTCTCTCGTGAGGCGCCCACGCGATCTTTCTTCATGAAAATACTCTCGATTGTCGTTTCCCTTTCTCGACGCACGAGTAAGACCGGTTGCACTGCCGATGAAGATTAATTTTTCCCACCTGATTCCACTCGTATCGTCTTATCGCATCGTGTATCCGGTCGGCGCGCATTGTGCCACGCTCACGGGCTCCTCCTGCAATGCTAATTCACCGTGGGGTACTCGATAGCGATCGATGAATCGAACGTTGAGCGCATTCACTACCGCCTCTCTCGATGGGAGTTACTTTCGCTGATTATGTCTCTCGGATGGCCATCGACCGGACCTGTCGTCGTTCTCCGCACTTTCGAGGAAACTGACGTGCATTCGAGATCCCACCGAACGTCGAGCCCACTCTTATCGGACATTCGCGGAGAGGATCTTTAATTATTTCTCCTAACCTATCCTGCCTACCGAGAACGAGAAATCAAGTAACGGCGACGCGCGACGTATGAGCCGTTCATTTGCGTAAATCACTGTATTCTAAAGGGAAAAATTACGTTCACATATTTTTTCTATAAAATTGATAAACGTGAAAGTTGAGTACTGATCGAGTGCTTTGACGGTAAAAGTTAACAGGATTCGAAAAGCGGCCCCGTGAACGGCTCATAATTTCTTCCATTTTCTTTTCTTTCTTAAATCCAGCATCGGTTCGCAGTTTCGCGTAGTTCTTCGCGAACTAAGTGCCCTAATGGCTACATGATTTTACACCTTCCACTCACGGTCAGTTTGCGTGTAGGGGGGTAAATAGAGAAGCAGAAAAGAGCGATACTTAGTGAGGTACCTGCGCATTACTGCAAACAGCAACTTCCGCGTTTAGCGCAGCGAGTGAAATGATCCGTGGCCTCGCACGCGAGCTAGTTTCCTTCCACGTGCTTGTAGATGGACGAACTTTTACGAGGATCGACGTTACCGGATTTTATCCAGTGGCTCGCCCAGGTCGGGTTCCGTCCAATCGACGAGACACACGGGGCCGATCAATTTGCGTAACGATCGAGAGAAGCTGAGAGAACGTAATTAATCGTCTGTGCATGCGATAGATCGTGAGGGAAATCTTTTTATGTCTTAAGCGTCGCGACGCGTCCCATAAAAGCTCGAATGACTCCGCGATACCTCGATCACTTCTTCAGACGAGTCCGCAATGTGCGCGAACTTGTCGTACGAATGCGAGAAATATCAGGCACTCCACGAAGAGCGGTACTGTTAAATGTCATGTAAACAGAGTTTTAAAGGAGCGCCCACGGCGAGCGCGGAAGCGAACGCGGAAGCCACTCGACCGCTCGTGAAATCACGATGTTGCAAGATTAGTTTTGGAGCGTCCGCGAAATTCTCACGAGGACGTATTAGCTACCGAATTTTTCGTACCGCCCCACGAGAATCTTTACGCCGCCTGTTCACGTAATCCTCTCGTATAATCCTTTCCACGCTCTTCCACGTTTTCGACGCTTATCGTGAAATATCGTCGCGAGTCGTCTTTTATAAGGCTAAAGTTCAGTCTCTTCGAGGTCCCCGCCTGTACGGTGGTCGCCGTGGTAGATGGTAATTTCGACACTTAGAACAGAATTACTCTCGCACTCTCGCCTCTCGAGAGACCGTTCCGGTAATCGGCGGTGACGGCGACTGCACCCGCGGTGGCGGGGCATTATGCGCTGTTTATCGCCCGCTAAACTTGCACAACTTGCGTTTTCTCGATTAAATTTGTTACCTTCGCGTCGTTACCGCCGCCACCCGTATCGCCAAGCCGCAGCCATGCCGAATAGACGCTCTTGTAGTTTCTGGGTCGACTCGCGCACCACACTGCCCGCATAGAAATTCTCCGCTTTTCTTTTTACTCGCTAATGCACCGCAACTTTGCAGTAATTTTAGCGGGCGTTAGAAGAGCAGCACGAGTTATTTTGCGGGGGTAGCTGTTCGGATAGAGATTGTGGAGACATTTTTCAATGATGTCGAAACATTGACAAAAAGTTTTTTTTAAACGAGGAATTCTAGAAGAACTTGGATTTATTAGCGGAGATTAAAAGGTGGTATTGTGGGCATTCAAGCGTGCTATACTTCGCGAAAGAAACCTCTCCAGTGCCGGGATTCTGTAACTCCTTATCATTATCGATATGAAAAGTTACTAGGTTTTAACCTCTAAAATCTGGCAACGCGGTACAATTACCATATTATTTAGATTTGTTTGTAACGATTTTTGCAACGATTATAAATTATTAAAGCTATATGTTAGAGAATCATCCACAGCCACGGTCATCAATCGCACAATTGACAATTGTCGGTAATTAACGATAGCGATAATTGTCGTTAAGGAGTTACAGAATCCGGGCACAGGGCGAGAAATAGAGTTAGTGCGGTTTAGGAAAGATTCGTCGCCTCAGTTTTCGTTTTGGTCGATGTAAAATGTTAGTTATGCGTAATTTCGTTGATAAATATTTTCTAAGAATTGGAGGTATCTCGACGGTAAGAGAAGAAAATGTTCTTGGGACATGAGTGAAAGTGCTCGGTGTATTTCTGTGACGACTGCGACGCAGCTTTTCGTAAGTCTTACGAGCATCTCGTCCTTGGCGATCGGCCAGGTATTACGAGAAAGAGGGCTGAAGCAGCGGGAGAATGAAACACCTTCTTGTAATTAGAAAGTGGAACGGTACGAGCGATGACCGAATTTCTGCCTAACACCTGGGAAATTCGTGTTTTGCGCTGCCTCGTTAATTGTTGAATATTTTTAGGTTAAATCGTATCGCCTTCCTAGCGCCGGCAAAAATTTACACCTCTTCTAATTGGATCGTGCAAAATAGGAGAAATAGGAGTTTTATGACTCCCCCGTTGAAGATTTATGCAATCGGTGTGTTCTCGAGGCGTTACACGGTGAAAGGGGTAGAGTCGTGGGGCATAGCGAGAAAGGTAGAGCGCCAATGAGGAATTTTTGAGTGCTCGCGTTGTCACGCTTGGACAACCGCGTCGAAGGTGCTGCTCGACATTTCTCCGCTAGAGAAATCGCGGAAAGGGACCAGTCTTTCGATGCCTCGAGTGAATGTTAGGGAGGCGAGGATGCGTGGGAGAAAAGAAGGGGTGAAGAAACAGGAAGGTGAACGCTTGGATTGGAAAAGAGCGAGAGAGAACAAAAATAATCGATCAACCTAAAATAAAGTAACACGCTCAGATAACGATATCGTACAAATGACAAGTTTAATAATCTATTCAAAACGGTACCGAGCATGAAAAATCAAACCGGCTCAACATTTAAGATCAAAAGTTAATGTTGCAGTAGCAACAGTTGCCTACCAAGGTGATCATGGATAAAATCGCGTTCCGGTAGACCGTGATCTTCGGCCAATGCAGAAAACGTTTCGATTCTCTTTCACTCGTTCACCTACGATCGTCAAATTGCAATTGGACAAAAATTGTCCCGTTCGTGTGGCAGGTTTTTCCCCACGGTAGATCAGGTGCGTGTAATAATCGCGAGAGGGACGATACGATGGAAAATGAAAAATATTTAGGAGAACGAGAAACACGACGGGCGATAAAGCCTAGACACGAAAACGCGCTTTCAACGAGCGCGTGATTAATCGCAAGCGGAGAGGAGGCAAGCATAGCTCCCACGATTTATGGAGATCGATGAATTACGCCGATGCGCGCCACGACGCGTCCGCCTCGCTCTCGAAGCGTAAAAAATCGCACGGGCATGCCACCGGGCGCGCCATTAATTACAGGAGCGGTTATTAATTCCGGCGAATCGAAGGGAAGTCGCGACCGACTGCCATTTCCCGTTCTCTCGTTCCCTCGACTACTCTCGGCCGACGACGGCCAGATATCGATAATCGCTTTATTTCCTTGTAAACACGAGAAACGATCGTAGGTGTCCAAGCGTAACGTAGATATTCAAAATTGATTCATGCATTGGTAATTAAATTCCGTAAAGGTGTAACTATTTGTGGAGGGATACGATGTTACGGGATTTTCGTCCATTACGAATAAGCCGATCGCAAGCTCCGACGAATGTAAAGATTTTGCAAGAGATTTTCCTCGAGTCTCTTTCTCCAGCTGTCGTTCTCCTTTTCTCAACGACATAGACAAGCGACAGGTACGCCATAAGAGCTTGATTAGGTTTAGAATAGGATTTTCATGCATTCTACCGATCACGAGGAAATGGTAAAAATCTTGCGAGCAATTTTTTAGCTCCTTTCATCCTCCTCTTTTCATTCTCTCTCTTATTGCGTCTCTTTCTCTATCTCTCGTTCTTCTTTGCTCAATGACAGGAAATTGGCAAAGCACGCCACGAGAGCGCGCGTATGACGAGCCGATTCTTTCTCGGCCTGCTTTCCATCGCGATTCCGCGGTAACACGGACGCGAGGGAGAGAATGCGTTTCTTTTTCCGTTCGGAACGAATTATCGGCCGTCGTATCGGAGAAAAAATATGGCATTCCTGTTGCAAATGATCACGTTCGACCCATGCCAGAGAGCATTGGAATCGTAGTGCAAGAACGCTTTCTGGCGGGGCCTTAAGTATCTGCCATTATGAAATCTCGTGGAGAGCGACATGATCAAGGGGTTCGCGTGCCATTCACGCACCAGATCTTTTCCAGATGGGGTAGGGATCCGTGTACAGGTCTATCGGTAGTTCGCGTAGTCCACTACCCACTTCTTTTCTCTCCCCAGACCGTTGAACGTACATCTAACGAAACTGTGGCCACGACCGCAACTGCCGTGATTTTCGATAATTTTCCTAATCTCCCGAGTGTAGCGGAGTTGGGCAACGGGAGGTAGTCGAGCATGTATTTCGATTCGCGCCTCATTTACCGAGCAATGATTTCGCTAATTCGCCTGGTCTCGAGACTGCAGCGCGAGGGTTGCAATTAATCCGTTGCACCTAACGGTAATTAGTAGAGCGCGATTAAAAAAAGAATGATTCGGAATTTTTGTAATGCTGGTTAAACTACGATGTAAGCTGGAAAATTCTGCACTGGTGGCCGACTAATGCAAGAGACTCCGCTTGGGATTATGAGACCTCGTTGACAGGAGATTGCCTTACCGGGTTGGCCAATTTCCTTCGTGCGCTCATATACGAAATTCGACGACATCGTAAATTTTATAGCTACGAATTTTGTTCGCTGGTGGGGTTGGTAAGAATTTCTCGCGGTAGGAAAAATCGAGGCACTGCGTGGCACCTCCTCTACCATATCGATAATCGTTAATTTCCGCGGATAAGCTTTTGAGGTCCGTGAATTCTTGGGGGTTGGATAAGCGACCTGTTCAAGGCGGGTCGATTAATTCGATATTAGAAAGTGGCGTGCCGGGGTGCCCAATAATTCGCGTACGGCGGTAATTGAACGAAATGACACTCGACGGAGAGATTCGATCGACTAAATGGTGTGGTCCGGCCTGGACTTACCCCCGACAGACCACCGGAACCACCTTTCGCATTGCAAAACGTTGATGAAAAATTCTGCATAACCAGTCCGAATTTCCACAGCTTTACTTCGCGCGCATGCCGCCACGTTACGATCGCACGTGGCGGACGTTGGATGCTTGGAAAATCCAGTTAACATTTTCCATGCTTCTCGCTCGCCCACAATCACCACCACCGTTCGAGATATCTCCCTCGAATACCAACGAGTTTTCTCGTTAGGCCAAACCCTTCCTATACACGTATCTAGTTACCGCGGGTCGCAACGGCTTACGATCTTGTTTACGCCCTGTCTTGCAAGATTAATCTCCCAGCGAGTAATTTCTAATAAGCGAGCGAGATCGCGATGCCGTAACGTGGCGCGTGCGTGCTTCGGGAGGAGAGATATTAACGTTTAAGTTTCGAGATGGCAGCCGTATTTCAACATACCCCAAGGAGAAAGAAGGGAAAAATGTTGAACTGAATAAGTGAACGCGATTCAGTGATGCCGAGAGCGGATAAGCGTGCATGAAAAATGTGCTACACATTGATCACGGTCAAACGCCCACTGAAACGATGTGACACGAGATCTGACAGTATTGTGAGAAAAGCGCGAGAATAATGGTTGCTCTAACAGTCACTCAATATCTACTTTGAAATTCTTGCACCTATTTCTCTAGTGGATTTATGTGACACGTTAATTTTCTTTGAACTTTCATTTCTAAATTTCTACAGTTCCACCATTAACAATAAGTATTTTTACCAGCTGCCATTATTAGCCACGAATTCTGTGGTACATGAAAATACTACGATCACGTTAGATCATACGTCACATAATTCTCGTGGCGAACCGTTATTCGATCTCACTTTTTCGTTTAGCCCGACCGAGTGATCGAGATAGTGGCAAAAATTTCTCGATGGATCGCGTAGCAAACTGTTCGACGATGTAATCGTGTGAGTAATCTGGAGCCTGCCAGACGTGTCAGCGGGACGACAAACCTTCCGGCAGCCCCGGGCAAGGACGCGGGACCTGTCTCGCCATGGGCTACGATCTCATGAATGAAGTTGTCAAGCTCGCGGATTTCCTTCGCAACGCGCTATCCGCTCGTTCCTTCTCCGCCTCTTTCGCAGGAGCACGTTCCACCTGGTCTATCGATCTGTTCGACCTCACCCTCTTACCACCAGCCGCGTTGCATCCACCATCTACGGAATTTTCGACGGTTTCACCGATACTCTTGCGCGCTAATTATCGCGCGCCAAATCGATCTCGTCAGCCGGCAGCCTTTGTTAAAGAATTAAACACACCGCATCGACGAATGCCCCGGTGTGGCGTTGTTTCGTTGGAACGAGGCTCTCTCACGAGGACCGTAAAATCTTCGCAAAGAATTCGAATACTCCCGGACTATTCGCGATTTCTCACAATCGATCGAAGACGAGATTTCACTTTAATCGGCGCTCGTTGAGAGCGAGTCATTGGGAAACCTTACTATTAAACTTGTTGCGCGGAAAGTGCATTTTGTTTCTCGAGAGGAACAATTTGGCGAATTATCTCGTGCACCGGTTCTGCTGCACCCGGACTCGTACATTTCACAGAGTAAACATAGTTTCGAAGTGGTACGAGAGACGCGCGAGCTCGGACATGCTTCGAAGTACGGGATCGTTACCGGGAGGCGTGTGTGCGTCGGCTCACAATTGATGTTCTGGCTAATTAATATGAAAGGCGCCCATTATGGCGTATCTTCTTCCGCGGCTATAATTAGTGACTATGAACGATGGCCAGGTAGGAGAGGCAGACAGGTGTGCTATGCCAATACGGGACTCCTCACAGGGAAGCACGTGCCGTGGTTTACGATCTGGTGCAAGATTCCGGAAACGGGGATGTAGAAAGTGGAGATAGGAATAAATGAAACTAATGTTTTCCATGCGACCATCGTCGAGCTCCGCGTTCGCGCTACTCTCCCTTTTCTAGAGAGAATCGGTGGACGCTCTCCGGAGACAGATTCGATCTCGCCACGAATTATATTTTACCGAACGCGGTGAATTAACGAAGATAATTATCAGTTTACAAATGATTCTTTCGAGATGAGTTCAAATTAAATTGATCTATTAAATAATCCATCTAACAAATATTTTTACTTCCATCTAGAAACGAAACTTTGAAGTGGATTCACTCGACAACTTTATCCTTACTCACTGACCTTATGCACTTCGACTCCTCTACTCCTGTACCGCACGTGGACCCACATCTATCCCCCAAAAATCAATACCACTGTCTCAATTCCGATCCCGACTCACGAAATCTCCCAAAGACCCCTCGCACACACACCCACACAGTCTCACTTTCACACCGTAATCCGAGTTAGCACGCGAGAGGCGTCGGTTGCGAAGTTTACTTACGATTCTCATGGCGTTTCTCCTCGTCGTGCTCCACGTGACGATGCGAGCGGCTGATTCGCGTTTCCGTTCGCCGTACGAGTCGGCGTGCAACTGGTGGATGGTAAGGCCTTTACTCTCGTTCTCCAAGCGAGCGAGCGCTCGAATTTACTCTCTCGGACGCCTCAGTTGGTGGTGCGGCCAGGAAGCCTTCCCGCGACGGGGGTTACGTTCGAAGCGCGACGGTGTGTTGCGGTGGTTGAGAGACAAGCCGGGCGCCGCGGCAACGTTTGTGGATACGAGGATACGGTGGATCGTCGGTCAGATGCCGTAGGCTTCTAAGAGAAGTAAGAGAAACGGAGAGTGTGTGAGAGAGAGAGAGGAAGATCGAG
Organism: Tiphia femorata; assembly: GCA_944319695.1. NCBI lineage: Eukaryota > Metazoa > Arthropoda > Insecta > Hymenoptera > Tiphiidae > Tiphia > Tiphia femorata. Next base: position 16,569,117 of record OX090900.1, on the reverse strand, counting down.
TCCGGAAGGAGCACGGAGGAAGCGCCAATAGTCTCAGGCGTTTGCGGTAGTAGTCCGCGGCGCGTTCTAGTCGCCTGAGGAAAAGAGGTAGAGAGGTTGAGAGTAAGAGCGGTGCGCCTGGTTACTTGGTGGAGGTGGTGGACACGATAGAGGTAGGTAAAGACGGTAGAGTGTAGGTGCACAGCTTGTGGTGTTAGCCGCTAAGCCGTGCCGGACCGTTTGACGTGAGGTGGGGGCCGGTCCTGGGACTTATATGACGGCGATGGAGGCCATCCGAGCCCTCTCCCCCTCGGCACCCTCCGCTCCTGCTACCTCTGGGACCGTAGTTCTGACGGTCAAGGTGACCTCTGCCCCGCGGCGGTCGAGCACGTTGCCGCACGCGGAACGGACTGACGAAGAACCGCAACAACGTTACAGAAGACGAGGCTGGGCCAAGATGAGGCGTTTCCTTCGCGAGGTCGAGAGGTGATGCTTCACGGTTGCATTTAAAAGCATCTTCAGGTGTAGGATAATTCCTGTGTGTTTTTTGGGTATTTTTTTTCCTGGTCAATTTCCTTTCTGTAAAAATTCTCTGTGTGGTACTTCAGAAAGGTGCGAACGTGACTGAAGTCTCGCTCACGCGTCTCAGGATACACGAAAGGACTTTTTTTTGTATTTTTCTTAAAATACTTCGAAGGATGTTATTCTTCTTGAGAAGGATTTATGAAGGCGCGTTGAAGATTAAATTGATCGAGGTTGGAAGAATCGCATGCATGGGAATAAAAGGCGTGATGACGATGTCAATGGAGATTTGGGAGATTTCTCGTTGAGATTGAATGGGCGTTGCGGAAAACAAGTCCCTGGGTTTTGTTGGTCCTTTTCCAACATTTTTCCGAGGTGACTGTTTTCCTATCCGCAAGTGGCCTGTAGAGGCGTATACGACGAGGTGGCGCGATTAAATTAAACATGCAGAAATTGCATAGCTCCGCTGGGTGTCCTTATCGCGTCGTGTCTACCTTGTGCTCTAAATAAGACCCTGTAAGTGAAAAGCGCATTTCAGGTGGGTAATTATCGCCACCAGTTTAGCGGCTCGCTAAACGCGCTACGAGATTGCTTCCGCGTTGACTCCTGAGTAAAATATAAAATATCGTATGAATAATAGTAAGGTACGTGCGAGCGCAACAGTCTCTTCCCCGTCTCGTCGTTTAAATACGACAATTATCCCGAGTGATATCCCCTGGCAAAATTATGCGCGCAAACGGAGGTGATATACGAGCCGCCTGTTGTATCTTAATGCTCGTAACGTCCTGCTCTCCATTGGAATCCGGATCTGAGACTGCATTTGAGTGACGTCAGGCAGGATCGCAGCATCCAACACTACTCCGATCCTATCTCAGACAACGAGTGTCCTTGTGATCCGCCAAATTCGAATCGTGAGACTACCATTAAGCTCGTCTTATTTTCGTCCGGAGAATATCGTGACGCAGTGCAGCGCGGATTTTATTTTTCCCGAAATGGGGTGCGATCCATGAAAATCGGTGAAACGTACTTTTTCCGGATACAGTCCGAGTTTAATGGTCGCTCGTTAATACTCCTGAGATTTCTCTTCCCAAACACATTTTATTCGCCTTACGAATTACGAGGCGTATCTCCCTGTGCGTAAGAAAAAAAAGATAAAAAACAAATATTACATAACAAATAACCACGCATCGAGGGCGTCCTCAGCACGCGCTCGCTCGATCTTATGCGTCACCGGGAGAGCGTAGTAAAAAAGTTGTCGATCCTCGCGTACTCGTGTCCTCTCACAATAACGCCGCTTAACTCCGCGCGGCTCTAACGGATCGGTAATTCGTATTGTAACGGTTGCCGTTAATTGCATAATAAGCTCCTTACGCGGAAAGAATGTTGCGCTCGCCGATTGGCTCGCGGATGGGGACGGGACCATCATCATCGACGACAATCATCGTAGCAGAGTCGTCGTGAGAGACGATCACTTCCCAGTCTCCGTACCAAACGGCTACAAGAGATGCCGCCGGTTTATACGAACGGTCGAATTATTCAAACGAGTTCCACGTAAAGTACTATCGTTCTCGCTTGGCCATCCGTTTTCTCGGCGCGCGTGCGAGACACCGCGGAACAACGGCGCTGAGATCTCTTCCGCGTTAATATTCATTTGCGGCACGGAAGGAAAAAAAATGATGATCGTAGAAACCGGTGGATCGTCGTAGAAATCGTCTCGAGAAGTATTCGCGAACATTATCGCGCTTGATTCTCGAGGCGTGTAAGCACGGGTGCCAGTGAACGCGCCACGCCGTTCGAAAGGGCCGCGTGCGGATTCGCGCGTCCACGGTCTCTTGACCTTCGTTAAAAATGGAATTCTTAACCTTAACCCGATAATTAGCGGACTTTCAGCAAGGCGAGACACCACCGGTGCTTTCCAATATCGAGCGTGCTAGTGTCCGCGGGTAACCGCGGAAGGTTGGACCCTTGAAACGACCGTCTGGCCTTACTTGCCTAAAATCGGTTGGATCGGCGAGGTCGCCACGAATATTTCGCAGTCGGGTGTGACGAGCGTATCGTGAAATCCGAGCGTGCACGTTTCTGACACTTTCACGATAAGCCGATGAAGGTGAGCGAACGTAAAGGGGGCTGTAAATTTATCCTCGATACTGCGCTCGGATTTTGTCGGACGAATGACAAAATTCTTTTTTAGGGCGTCAATGTTTCTCGAGGGTAAGAAAAACTTTGTCGATCATCTAAATTACTGTGTACACAAATCGAGAATCTGTAAGTATCTCGAATGTAGCAATTAATATAGAGCGTGCGAGAGAAATCGTAAACTATCAAGTGGCACGTGTCGGATCGGCGCGCCAAACCCTAGACGTCGCTCCAAATAACTATGTATTTCAATTTTATGGAAATGTAATTATATATGTGGAGCGTGTCTGACTTTGAAAGCGCTTCTCGTAAAACAGTCGGCAAATATTGGAAGGCGGTATTTCGCCGGTGATTTACGAGCTTCGAGGAGTAGACAAGATCAAGACATTATCAGGACCCAGGCACAGTATCTCGATGGGAGTTATGCCGCAATTATTCTCAGCTCGTTTCTCTCTCGCTTTTCTTCTTCTCGCGGATTCAATTATGCCCGCCTTCTCGCGAGCTCGCGCGCGCGCGCGCGCGCCCGCGATTTTACAAACGTTACGGAACGCTCGTTTATCTTTGAATATTCTTAAAAACCAGTAAACCGAACCGCGTCTAGGACATGCACCCGAACGTGACACGGCAGTGGATTTTTTTCTTTCGGCAAGCAGATCGAAAAACTCGATCTCTTTCCCTCTCCCCTCTCGATGTCACTTCGCGTTCACCGCGAGCGAGATTCGAACCTCCAATGAGACATCGGATTTCGGAGAACGGGCGCGAATTCCAGTCGACTACGTAATCGATGATCTTGAACCAGTATCTGAATCCAGTTGCGAGAAGTGTCGGTGTAACTCGTGTACCGCGTACCTCGCGAGCACGAACGCGACCGATAAAGTTTTGCTTTAAAAAAAACGCGTGGTGCATAGTCACGAGTGCCGAGGCGACCTTCGGTTAAGCACTTTTCGATTAATGCGTCACTGCGAATCGATTTCCTGGTTATTAAGCGGCGATTACGAAGTTCGCCAGTACTCGTTGGGAAACTGAACGAAGAGAAGGGCGAAGGAGAGGGAAGGAAGTGTGAAAAAAAGAAAGAGGAACGGAAGCTGTTCCTTCTCGAGGACGAGATAATCGTCGGACCAGGGTCTTCGTGAAATTGGAGAATTAATTGTAGATTATGACGCACGCGGTGGATCCGATGAAAATCTAACGAGTCGTTAGTCACACTAACGGCGAACGTAAGCGAGAGTGAACGTGATAAGTTGGAAGGACCTGAACGTCCGACACGCACTCGACGATTCTTCGACCTCGATTAATGTGTAGAAACCAATCGCGTGGCAATTTTTTTTACTAGCTCATCGGGGAATATCGTTGCATTCCTCAATAACGCGTATTCTCCCTGGACTTAATTACCACTTCGTAATAACAAGTGCGGTGATTCAGAATTCTAGAGCGATCGATAATGATAATTTTCGATTTCTTCATACGGAGCCAAGACGCTTCTGTAAACCCTTGGGAGTAATGTCGTTGGAGTATCCCTGGACGCGACGAAGGTGCCAAACTTGATCTCCTTTGGCGAAGATAACGTGGAGATAAATAGAATGCTAATGCGTGTTATTAATTGGCGTAGGACGTCGGGCCTTTGGTCAAGCACCGTGATCAATTAGTCCAAAGGCGAATCCTTCGAATCCGGAAGGTCTTCGTGAAACGAAGTGGACGTTCGAAAGGTAATCCCTAACGATCGAACATCGCGAGCGAGGAAACCTCGAAAGCTCTGTTAACGAGGGCTCATCGCCCGAAGGCAACGGCACAGCCTCATAAAACTTGCATTCGTATTGCTAATTATGCCTTCGGTGTGCAGCGCCGTCTTCCGTAATAAACCTGCAATTTGCTCGATGTGTCACGCGCGTACAGCGTCCATGAGCTGAATCCGTCTTTAACGGCCATCGGAAGAACGTCCACTTCCGGCGGTGGTGAGGATGCTGATAGTCGAACTTACGTCGGTACACTGTTTTTCCTTCGCTCTGGATCTTGATCTCCCGAAAAAAATGCTGCATTTGATATCTTTTTAGAAAGCTAACAGGAATATCGTGGAGCCGTGAGCAACGGCGTAAACCATATTTTTCAGTGGGTACTCTCGCTGCTAAAGCCCGCGAGTGAACGGTCTTACAAATCACCTCGGAAGAGTTCCGGCGTACCAAGGACTTTTGCAGCGTGTGGTTCAAGGTAGGTTACACTTGGGCTAATCAAAGCTCGTGTAACAGGTCCTGGCGTCGAGAGGCGATTTTACGAGTTTCGAGGACATTCTTGGCATTTTATTTTGATTCTTCGAACAATTCGAAGACATCCGGACAGAATTTCATTTTCGATGTTTATGGGTCTGGAGTACTTCAATGAGCGTTGGAGAATTTACATTCGCAATTTTTATCGTGTGTCTTTTGGGTACTTCCGACATGTTATCTCCGGTCTTTTGCTCAGGGCCATCGACGTTTGGCATTTGGTCGAACCGTAATGTACCACTCATGCTGTAGTCACGAGCCTAAAACAACAAGGACGTTAATTCGTCGTGACAGTTCGATTTAGAATTGATCATTCATACGGAACGCATTGGGGAGGGAAAAAGTTTCATTTAATAGTGCGGGTGTACTCAATGGAAAAAGGTTTTTAACCGGATGTGGCAAGGTAATTCGGTTTCTTTAATTATGTTAATTCGTGTTTAACCGACACAGTCGACGAATTTGAATATTCATTCCATCCGATAATGAGAGCACAAGGTGACCTACATATAACGGTATTTGAATAATTGTACTTTTCTAGTCCTCCCCTGCATTTTCGAGTTCTGTTTAAGGCATTGTTCAAGGGCATGACAAATAAATACTGTAATCTAAGTGTACGCGTGTCAGATCGTTCTTCTTCATTTTCACGTTGTTTCTTCTCATTTAATACTTGGCACAAGACCAACAACGTTTCAAATGGAAGCAGACTCGAACTCCATGTCCTGTAAACGGTCGATGACCCGAGTTGTGTAAACAACTGCAAAGGTAACTCTCAACCTGAAATGTCTATCCGGTTTTACGCGTTGTGCGTCCCGCGCGAATTCCCGTGAAAACATATGCATGGAGCAGCAAGAGGGGGGAGCCGTATAATTTATGGTATAAAATTTGAACGACGACGTGATGTTGATCGATATCTCACGAAGAAATTCGTAGAGTATGGAATAACAGACGAATGCGATTTCTTGCGCAAGGGAAGAATACGTGTCGGTCTGGTATATTCTCCACTGTGACGACATCAAAGTTACATAGCGTGGAGGCGGTGAGACGCTTCGCACATTATTGTCTCATTTGCGCGCGTATTCACCTCAAGGAAATTTAACGACTCATAAATCGCGGTAAGAGCGAATCGATAAGGTCATTGCGCAGGTGCTCGACATTGTTTTCGCTCCATTCGTTACGCTCCATTCGTTAAATTCAAACTGAAAGGAGATGAAAAGATAAATTATCCCGTATATTTCGTGTCAGCGAAAGGTCAGACTCGACCGGATTCGTTATTACTGTTCGATTAGATGTTGCCGTTCATTGTCGAATATTCTCTTGGATACACGAACTGTCGACACGTAATACAATGTGTTGCCATGAAATCGTAGTAACACACAATTGCCATTACAGTTATTACATGTTTTACTGCCATCGCGGTCGTGCGGCCCGTTCGGTTTGAAATAGTACGGATTGACCAGACGGAGGCTTGCCCGAGCCACCGGTGCACCAGTTGAATTTGCGTAATATTAAATTCCATTAGTAGTTCACTCCACTTTTGCCCGACGCTTGCGTCACGGGTGTAAGGCTGGCGTATAATAACCTTCTCTACGTAAATCAGTCGGAACCATCGGTGATTACTGTAATTTGGCGTAATAATTATCGACTTCCATGTATGTAGGTGTTCGGAGTATGTCAAACGGAAACTTCGCGTGCTTGAGGAGTGCTCGGTATACCCCTAATTAAGATACGCGGGGAGCTTTCATCAGTGTCGGATTCGTGGGATTGGTTCGTTACACGTATTGATTGTAGTTTCATTTTCTTTCGGGTGAATTTTAGTTGACAGCGAATTTGTATAATTATTAATACATTTTCAAAAGTAATTTTTAATAAACAAGAGGACAGAAATATTTTAGTTACATTAGTGGTTTAGAAAAGGAGAACAAAATTATTAGAATATTAGAATTGTGTGATAGATAATTGTTGAGAAAATTTCGTTGAACTTTATATTTAGGCTGGGACTGAATTAGGTATTCCACAAAGTCATCGATATCATCAGATTTTTTACAGGTTGTGTATCGGTAGTAGGTAACGTATATCTGTAAAGTAAGACAGCTGAGATCAGGAGAGTTTATGATACTATTTTATCCGTTTCGTCTGCTTTACCATTTGCCGCTCTCTTATCGACTCTCAAGCAGCTCGTGCCTTTCGCTTGTCAGCGTTTCAGGCTCCTCGCACCGATGCCGATGGCTGAATATTCTAAAAACCACACACGGTAAGACAGTTGCACTAGTAGAACGATATTCAACGCAAGTAATTTTGATCTACACGCGAATACACAAATCTTTATTTTTATAAACATTCTTAAAATAAAGAATTTGTATAATTTCTTAGAATACATAATGTTCTAATGTGTGTGCGAGAGCGAGAAAAAGAGAATGTGATAGCATGCAGGAAGTCTCCAAATTGATCGTCTGACACATTAGTAACCGGAAGCGCAGGTAAAAAAAATATACCTGCAATATTTGTGACGCGGCATATGAACTATTCTACGAAATAATTATCGTGAGAGTATTAAGAGACGACCCAATAATTTTCGTGGAATCTGAAGCATCAGGATTCTTTTACCAAAGAATTTTTTATCGCGTGCAGACGGACAATTTTATTTGAATCAGATGAATAGGTGGTGAAATCTCTTTTGCACTTTGTGGTCGTCACTGTGTCCAATATTATCCTCGAGAAAACGTATTGTTGGCGTGGGTGATTTGAAACGATGATGCGGCAGAATACTTAAAGATCTGAGTGGACAATAAAAAACTTGAATGTCTCTGAGGCCTACATGTACTTTCAATTAATCGTTACAAGCATAATGTAGGAACTTCTCCGCGAATAGGAGAAACTGGTATATTTCCATGAATATTGCCTTTTCAGAGCTCGTAGTAAAATCGTTTTGCACGCGTGGTGTAAACCGCGCGTTTACAAAACACCGTGAAATGACTGTGCGTCACACGTGGAGCAAGAAGAAAAAAAATAAATGCAACTCGTTAAGAACGCGGTAGCGTGATGTACGGTTATTTCTATGGTAGGTCCGCATAATTAAGCGTACTCTCGCCGATCGCACGGATAGGCGCATATCAGAAGAATATTATTCTTGCGCCGAGTTGCAGTTCCTCAGTTCTTCCCATTGAGCATCTTCCTGTTTCACGATGGAGATAAAATTTAATTACTGTAAAGTGGGTTCTTATTGTCCCTGGGACTCGTCTCACTCTTCATTTACAGACTTTTACGGAGGAAACGAATCGGAGAATAATAACACTCAGGAAACTTTTACTGCGGCAGATTAATTCGAATTATTTGACGATGCCTTTACACGGTGTTTCAGTGATCCCTAGTCGCATAATTAAGACGTCGCGTAATAGGCCTCGCGAAGTAGGTTGTAAAGTATCTTTTCACCGGGTTAGTAGTCACAATTAGCGACAATTTGCTCAGACACACGATGCATATTTCGTCCACCAAGTTCTCCAAACGATCTCGACCTTTGCAAGGTCACGTGTCAATTGCACTCGTAATGCTCGTTGTATTTATCCTCCCCCGCGCTCCGATCTCGTACGAAAATCGGAGCAACGCCGTGGATTAGGAAACGGAGCGAACAAAGAAAATGATTCTCTTCATTTCCATATTTGCCACGCCCGTCGAGATGACGTCCGTTGGTACAATCGTGAAGGAAGAAGGCTACTACTCGTCTTACTCAATCCTCGTGAATCAGACGGGTTGCAGGGTCGCTAAGACCGAGTGTATTTTTTTTAATGACTCTGTTATACGAAAGAACGCGTTAAGCGTATCCCAACGAAGGTACAACTTTTGAGAACCTTGAGAATGGACGACCTCTTGGCCGGACGAAATTCTGGAACCTCGTCTCATTCTGTCCGCGAGGATCGAGGATGTCTGAAAAAATTAGAACTTTGTTTTTGCAGTCTCTCGTGAGTGTTGGAACGCTCATTAATTGCAGCGTCTCTCGTTTCCGATCGCCTCGGGCGCAGCTCGTAAAATCCAGTGAACGAGGCATGCTACCGAAGTGACTGAACCTGCCTCAACTCGAACGCACGTACGACTTCCTGACATACTATCATATGGGGTGGAGTAGATAAAGAGATAAACATAAAAGGAAGAAGCAGCACAATTTTACGGATAATTTCTCCGCCTGTCCCGGAGTGCTCATTATTCTACGTGTAAAGATATTTCGCTGCAGGATAGATTGACGACCTAAGATAAACAGACCGTGAACTATTTTATGAGCGACTCGAGTACAATGTCGATGTAAATGCGTTCGTTCGACGCTCGACCATGCATCGAACTTACCTCACAATCTGTGGAACCAGGTTAACGCCAGAGACTTTCTTCAGATGTTACTCATATCGAACAAAAAATATCTGCCAACTTCTTTCCTTGATCCTCGTACGGAATTATCGAGACGTGCAGAAAAGGACGAGGCGAGGTCTCGAAGAAAAAATTCGGTGGCACGTTTCCTCCGCATTCGCAGGATTTTCGACCTTCGAGAAAGAATCGCGGTGCGTCGATGGTCCCGCGACGTGCCCTTGCGCGCCTCGTAACTGTTCTTTGCATAATTTCTAAGCATAATCGCGCAATACCGGTAATAATGCCTGACGCTTTCCCACGTTTCATCAGCGGTATCCTCGGGGAGGTCGAATAATTGCCGTGGAGCATTGTATTTTATGTATACGATATCGCTAAATGCTGACTTTCCGCTGGCCGTGTCTCTCGCGTTCCGTTGTGCGGGACGTCTGACCGGTTTTCAGACGAACGAGGCGTAAGAAAAGATTCACAGTGAGTCAGTTCAAGTCAGTTAGAATAATAGAGCCAAACTTCGACACCAAACTCCGTGAAAAATTTGATCCTTTAAAATGAATCGAACAAGATCAATGAAACTTTCACAGCTCAGGCATTTGAAATTCACGTAACTACCATTGACTCTTCCCTTCTAATGGGATACCCATTTCCCAAGAGACATAGAAACTTATAATTATGACATGACGAGGGAGTACTCTCGACGAGATGCGACCGCTTATGGGATTTTCGTACAGAGCCATTTCGCAACTGAGTGTTACCTTGTAATTTATACGTACATTGTTGCAACGTCGCGCGAAAATTAATTGTTCGGATTAGGCCTCGCTCATTTACGATCTCGGGCCGGCGCGAAACATTTCGAAAAGTGGAATCCTTGTATCCCGACTTACGCAAGCTTATAGCTTCCCAAGGGTCACGGTGCCGCCTCGTTCTGTATTCAGCGCGTTGCCATGCTTTTAAGGTACACCGACGCGGAGAACCAATTAAGTATACAAAAAGAGAGGAGAAACGCACGGTTGCGCGGTGTAAGCGTCGTAGTAAACATTCGTGCGTACTTGAACCCGGTATTGCGGTCGGTACGTGGGACCGGTGCAAGCATTATCTCCCAATGCGATTAGCATTGTCGAAGTTACCGTCCCGTGGAGGAGCGTGGATTAGGCTTTTAGACGAGCGGCCACCTGCGCGGTTGCGTATTTACGCGTGGCCCCGCCCGGGACGTAATTCGGTCGCGCGCGGAATCCTTCGTCATTCAAGGGCACATTAATCATCGCATAGCAAGTTCCATTCTATTTGTCACAATGACCGTAGGACGACGTACCCGATACTGCGATTCGTTACCCTACAGATTTCTTATAAACGTTGATTCGTGGCAAAAAAAGAAACAAATAATAGTAAGATGAAAAATTTTGCAGCCAATCTTCTAATGAATACTCGTCTTCCGTACTTAACACTAGAAGTACCGACCAGTCAAAATGACCCGGTGCGTCAATTTTTCACAAGAATTTCTCTTTAACATTAGAACTACCAATTTTGGTTTTCGTATGGAAACTTCTTTTGTTGACCACTCATTTTAACAGAGAGAGCGTATATTTTATCACCGAGCTGCCATTTACTTTTGTTTTTATATGGAAACTTCTTTTGTTGATCAGTCATTTTGACCGATTTGGTAGTTCTAGCGTTAATGAGATTCCACACAACCGACTTAATACCGATATAAATCCATCACCGCGGTAATCCGACGACACCGCGTCAATTCAAGCGGGACAATTATTCATTGTTCATTATAGTTGGTGCGCGCGAAACGGACACACAGATGCGCGCACGTGTTATGCAAACAGGTAGTAAGCTATAAAGAGTATTTTCTATGGGACACAAACTATGAGGCGCACCACGTAAGTGGTTCGCCGTAATGACTCAAGGTCCCACGGACTGGCCTAGACGACGATTCTCAGTCACGTACATTCCAGATCATCGTGAGACTATCCTCGCCGTTCACGGGCTGGGCGCGGTTGTTTACGCTTTTTACTGACCATGGGGCCTTTAGTCACGCATATAAATCGTGTGCGAACGCGCCGTTACAGATTTCCAGTGGCCGATCATCTTTTACCCTCTCGAGCGGAATCGCGCGAGTATTGGAGAAGCAATGAATCGAACGGAGGTCGAACTTGCGTAACCATGGATCCTTCCGCCACGCTGCTTCTTGCCACTCGCAGTATCGATACCTCGACCGACAAGCAATGGACTTCACACGCTTTCAGACAGTCTATGGAAACGTTACGGAGTCGCGACTGGATCGCAATCTTTCACAGGTACGAACGTTCGATCCTCTCGAGGGAATCCCACACGTGGGACAGGAAGCACATCGCGAATGCTTCGATGAGATTAATACAGGAAGATAATTGCGTAATTAGACGGATAGGACACCGAAGGATGAATCATCCCGTAACGCATAAAATTGCATACGATTCATTCTCGAAAGACGATGCTTCGTGGAAATCAACGATGTTTCACTCGTCCCCACCTCCTCGGCTCGAATCGCGCATAATGACCTACGATTCATGCGATCCATTAATGCTTACTTGGTCGAATGATCGTCGGAAAAGCAATACCACGCGTTTAACATCCCTATCATCATTCTTATCGCCGTCTCGCCAGAAGTCTTTAGCCGATAGTCTTTCACTAGGAGATCTCGAATGACGTATCAAAAGTACGGGTCCTTCCGAGATTATCCTGGAGGTGCGTGCTCTTTTAGACAATGGTTCTCATTGAGAGGGCTCCGAGGACTGCTCACGTTGTCAACGTGAGAACTCGCGGCTTTCGCAATCGGGACGACCCTCTGGCCCCTTCTGTCTCGTCCGCGCTGCCCCATGCTTCTCCTCACGTTTTTCGCCTTTTCCTTCACCGTGCCACCCCCCACTTCTGCACCACCTCCACTTCTCCTTACGTCGCGTCCTGCGACGCTTTACGTCGTACGCGACGAACAACAGCGTAAAACGAAGCGACCGCAGACAAACGAGACACGAGGTGTGTACGCACCCCCACCTACACGGCACGGATGACCTCTCCCGGTGGTCGCGTTCGAACAGCTTCGCAGGGATAAATGTACACTTGCCGGCGGCCACGAGGCTTTTAGTGACGGCAGAACGTAACGACCGCGTTGCTCGTGTTGGTCGTGCTCGATCGGCGGAACGGAAACCGCAAACGCGACTATCCATCGGCGACCAAATCGTCGTCCCATCGTCGCATCTCAAATTTATCGGCAGTAATTGGAGGAGATTATTGTTCGCTGCGGAATATCGATGGAGGTCATTCACCGGCCCGTCCTCGTGGTCGTCGTGGACCACGGAACGAGGAGACTCGTAAGTTTGTAATCTAGAAGAGTTCGTGGTCAGGATCGAGTGTGGTGTCGGATTGCGGATCAAGAGGGTGATAGGTGATAAGGGGGTTTTGTTAAAGAGACCACTTTGGAAGATAGTGCGAGTTTGTTAGTGGAGCATTGGGGATCGAAAGTGGTGTGGTGGAGATTGGGAATAAGCGAAAGTAAAGGTGTTTTTAGATCATTCGTTCTGCTTCCGTGTCCGTTTCCGTTAATTCTATGTGTAAAAATCTGTAAAACTGCAACGGAAACGGAACACGCGACCGGAATGCTATTAGGTTTCCAATCGGTTCTGAAGAAATTCTACCTGAGACAGAACTGATCGTGTAAAGCAACGTCGATGTCATCAGTGAATGGAAATGGAAACGGGGATAAAACTGATCATTTACAAACACCTTAAGTGTTTCCATTTCCTATTATCTTATAACTGGTGTGGTTTGGTAGATGCTAGAAGATCCAGTCCTCTTCACGCGTCGTATGTAATTAATTCAATTATTCATTGGATATTTTAAGTCACCGGTACGTTCTACGTGTCATATTGTTTCCTTCGAACCGCTTCGCTCTGTCTTAGAAATCTATATCATAACTCGCATGCTTAGAAAAAGAAAATAAACGTCTCCGTGTTTCGAGCAATTTTCTAAATTCGAGGCCATCACCATCTCGACCTAATCTTGGACGCACCATTGTCGCATAACGAGTACCACCCGTGTTTCACAGTGCAAAGGAAATACGTAACTGGGCAGACGTAACACGTGGCCGTGAAGCTAACGAACGAATTGCTCGTGAACGTTTTCTTCGCGCACAATAAGGCATCGCGATTTGTGCGGGTACATTGTAATTTTTCGAATTATCCTTAGTAGAGCAATTATCCTTGGTGAGTTTCCGTATGTCCGTCGTGTAAACATCGGGGAAAAATTCAGAAGGAAGGGTGTCGAGGGAAGAGACACCGCGCCTGGCCTAATTTAGTTCACGTGCCACCTCGAAACGGCCACGATAAAAATCAATCGATCGGAGAAACCTTTGCTTTGGGCTCGTCCTCGGCGCGTTCTCGTCGAAGCGGAAAAAAATTGTGGCGTCATTATCGTCGAAGCCCTTGACCGATCACCGCGTTCCACAAGGATAGAGACACATGTGGTTGGGCCCACGTGTAATACTTCGGGGGTTGCGTGAAATAATTCCACCGATTCGTGGAAGCCACCCCGAAAACGTCCACGGTTGTAATGACATATTGAACATGGTCCCTTCTTTTCAGATACAATCCACTTGCGTTCTTCTGCTCGTGCTATCGATCGTGACTGGCCAGTTGGATCTTCCACCCTTGATGGATGAGGGCAGAGACGGTCTGGGTCGTCCACTACCCTCCAACGATTTGGATTACAGAAACATTCTGGCCAGACTAGACTTTCTTGGTGTAGAACGGTGCAGCGCCAACGTAGGCGCACAGTGGGCTTACGAGACCGACGTTAACGAATATACGCAATTACAAGCGGTAATTATGAACCGCTCCTAAAAATTTTCTACTCATACATATTCCAGAGAAATCGTTCGTGATTGATTTTCCAGCTCGATACAAAAATCCATTTAGACTGTTGTTTATTGGACGTTTATTCATAAATATTCATAAATTGTCTGCATAAGTAAGAGAGCACAGATACATCGTGCTAAGTCGAGTGAAACTTTTCCGACACGAGCGCCTGGTTCGGGTTGTTCCAAAAATCGCCCGCATATTTTTGGCCCATCGTGCGATGCCTCGCACAATTTAGGACGATGTTGAACATTCGTGGGTGACCCGAGTGGCGAAAGTTGAGGAAGATAGAGCACCTTGTCGCGTGCCTTTTGCTTTTACCGGTAAATTACGATTCGACACGCACCACGAGTATCTGTCTGCATGGTTGTCCGTAAAAAAAAAAGATGTTCGAAAACGAAAAATGGAAAGTCGCGAAATGGAAGACGAGCTCGTGCGTACGAATCTCGTGACATCCCCTGGGAGAGGACAGCTACCGTAAGAAAGACCTCGACCTCCTCTCGTGGGATTACACACGAGGAGGCCGCGCGTGTCGTCCTCGCCTTCCTACCTCTCTCCCTTCCTTCACCAGCACGGACTACCAATTTCTGGCACGTTGAGCCCCCACGAGGATTTCCCTGACACGGGTCACTTTCATTGTCCGACGATGGGCCGAACGCCCCCGCGAGAAAATTTCTCAGACGATCCCATTGTTACGGTCCTACGGGCCATTACGTAATCCGCACGCGCCACTGTCTGGTGCGGCCTCACCGGGCCCTGAAGACCACCGAGACGACGAAGCGCGACGATCCCCAGTGACGAATAGGACTGCTCCTCGAAGAGAGTCACGATGAAGCACATCATTCAAATATGATCTCTCCTCTGATTTGTGCCGGTGATTGTGATAGTGGTCTAAGTCAATAATTTCGAAAAATGGATTTTTCTAGTTACGCAGCATTATTGTCATCTATACGATTGAAATACGGAACGATTTGTGAACCAAACTTTTCTGACTTACAATTAGACCACTTTTACAATCACCGGCACATTTAGCATCTATTACGACCGAGAAAAAAATGTAACGTCCTTCCGCGGGAAATGGAGAAAGTAAAATTAACTGGAATATCATTATTGAGAACGATTTTGATGGAAGAATATATCGAAGAGCTAATTAACGGATAATTATACGACAGATTGAAAAGTGCTTTTTGCGGCAAATGACGATGATGTTACTGCTTATAGTTCGTCTTCGAATTTAAGAGAGAGGAGCTGAGGTTACTGAAGGAGCACGCGTGAGTGAGATTGCGCCAAAGATTGCGTGGAATCGGTATAATCGTGCTAATCGCTTCGTACGGTGCACCGCGAGGTGTTTCTCTTACATCGCTCGTTTCTCGATCGCGCGCTACCTGTGAATGGGCGGGACCCTTTCCTTCTCCCACCGCATCGTGCGCGCGACGCGTCGATGAATATTAATGATCAATTAACGCATCGATATACACCCTTCGTTACGTAAACGTAAGATCTCACAGGACTCGGCAAGCAGGACGCCGCGAGAGATGAGGCGCTGTACACGCCCTCCCCTATCTTAGATTTCTATCTTCACGGACGGTCGCGGATTTTTCTCCGTAGTGAATAATCATAGGCATTCGAAAGCGCGTTCACATTGTGGAAATCAATGCGCGCGCCACACTTTTGAGATTTTTCCCTCGAACGCTTCGAGACTCGTGACTGTCGGATAATAATTACTTTCGCCGATTTTCTAGCCTACGACGGGAGCGGACTACAACCGAGCACTTTCTTTCTCCGCGTGTTGCAATGCTTCTCAGGAAGGTCGTGACGATAGCGCGCCGCGCTTTTATCACTAACGGTATATTCCAGACGGAGGGGTCTAGGCTCGTTCCAATCTCGAGTGCTCCACTTAAAAATGGTTCACTCTATGTTGGGTAATTATGCGCGAGTCGGTTGAGTGGGAACGATACGCATAGTATTTTCTATTTCTAGTTTCTATATCTTGAATAGTAAGAAACTTATTATTAGATATCCACTGATATGATGGACAAAGACTTGCTACTAGGTATCTATCCGCACATATTCGATTTGAAGAAATTTCTTCGTATTCCGTTGCAGTTGGAGTCTCAGCAACTGTACGCGGACTTTCAAAATCAGGCATGGCAGCTGATATCTCGAATCGACAGGAATAATATCAGGGATCCGGTAATAAGACGACGCCTGAGATATCTCTCAGTAGTCGGGCCCTCTGCTCTTCCTCCGGATCAACTGGACAGGGTGAGAGCGCGAAATTTGAATAAAAAGAGAGTTTATCCATTTACCGAATAACTCGCTCGAATATCGTGCGAGAATGATGAGTGTATGCTACGCTTCACGATTCCGATTGAAAAAAGAAAACAATCTTCTCTTACGCTTTGCAGTACAATCGGATAATCAACGATATGCTGGCGGTTTACAACGGCGCGACCATATGCGCTTACAACGATCCGTTCCGCTGCGGACTCCGCTTGTATCCAGGTGAGTAACGATCTTACATAGTATAAGCGGGTTTCACGATTAGACGGCGTAGGAATATATATTATAGGTTTCGTCACCGCTGAACTTTCCCGAGGATTCGCGTAATTCCACGGTCGCACGGTGAATCGAGGAAACGGGTAGGAAAAAAAAGAAACATCGTGATGGGTGTTCGAGAAATTGAGATTGATTCGCGGCGCGATGCGAACGATTCGGGTGAGTCGTGCGCGAAAACTCTCCATGCGCGAAATGAAATCGTTCACCGTAATCCTACAAGAGTTCTTACTCCGCACGCGTTTCGTGCGCGGTGCATCAGCAACGCGGGGAGATTCGCGTCTTCGTGAACGCGATTGGAAAGCGAATGTATTAAGTTCAAATATGCTACGCGGTTAAATGCGAGAACGGTTCGATCGAGGCGCCGACGTTAATTGCGCGTGGCTCACGGAGGGGATGGTAAAAATGGTATGCACGCCGGAATACGGTACCTCATTGGGGGGAGTAAAAACATGCGGAAGTTTGGCGAGCTCGAAACAATAGAGGCACGCCACCGTAAGAGGATTTATTTCATCGTGTAGGGTATTTTTAACGACCCGAAACTTAATTCACTGCTCGGATATGCTTCAGGAAGCTAGTTCCACGTGTGATTAGCATCTCACGGGCCAGCGTAATTTCGCGTTACGAAAATCGATTAAATTGTTCGTGCGATTATTGTGAAAGTGGACGCGCGGAATACTCCGGATGAAGTGAAAATCGAGGGTGACGGGACGAGAAACTTTTTTTTTGGGACCGATGTAACGTTGGTACACCTCAATCACTAATTTTTCAGAGATATCGCAGATTATGGCGAAGAGTCGTAATTGGGACGAGCTGCAGTACGTCTGGACCGAGTGGAGGCGTCGCAGTGGGACTCGCATTAAAGATCTCTATCAGCAACTCGTGACTCTGAATAATGAAGCGGCACGACTTAATAGTAAGTCTTGAAATCGTTCGCGATCAAACAAATAAAAGGATCGTACGAGCGCAGGCGAAAATAAAAACATCGATGAAGCGTGAAATATCTTAGACATTAAAGTCCAAGTATCTGCGCGCGTGTCGAATATTTTAATTCTATTCTGAGATAGCCACTTTCAATTCCACGTTCGCTCACTTGGCAGATTTCACCGACGCTGCCGAATATTGGATGTTTCCGTACGAGTCCCCGAACTTTCAGCAGGAGATAGACGAGGTCTGGGAAATGATACGTCCGCTTTACGAGGAACTGCATGCTTATATCAGAAGGAAACTGCGCGATCTTTACGGGCCGGAGAAGATCGGCACGCACACGCCGCTACCGTCCCACGTGTTAGGTACGATAAGCGTGGCGAAAGTCGGGATAGACTTTCAAAAAATTTATTTCATTGTACGTAAACGCGCATTCGAACACATCTCAATTGGATCTTAATTACACTCGAAGGTGGCTCGTTAAATAAACAAGCATGCTCGTTGCCTCCACCGCGAATTGATAATTGATATTAATTGAGATTAATGTAGGAAACGTGTGGGGCCAATCGTGGAATAATATTCTGGACGTCACTTTGCCTTATCCTGGGAAGAATTATTTGGACGTTACCGGAGAAATGCAAGCTCAGGTTTGGCGCGCTTAAGAATTATAATAATTAGACGTGCTAATCAATAGTCTCAGAAATAATTATACGAATTCTACGCAGGGTTACACGCCGATAGACATGTTCCGTATCGGTGAGGAATTCTACTTGTCGATGAACCTTAGCGCACTTCCGCCAGAATTCTGGGCTGGTAGTATCATCACCGATCCGAACGATCGTCCGTTGATCTGCCAAGCTTCCGCCTGGGATTTCTGCAACCGTCTGGACTACAGGTAACTTGAGAAGTGCCCGTTACGTTACCTAGTTGAGTAACGCGTATATATAATATAATATTTAATAACAGGATCCCCACTGTATTTTACTTTCCACTAACGCGCCTGTCTCTTTGCTCACGATCGTCCGTACTAATGAGCCTTTGGAAATGATTGTATCCTTCTCGCCCGCAGGATCAAGATGTGCACCAGAGTCACGATGAAGGATCTAATTACCGTGCATCACGAAATGGCACACATCCAATACTTTCTGCGCTACAGCGGTCTGCCACGTGAATTTCGCGACGGCGCCAATCCAGGTACACGGCAAGCGCACGCTCAGAAATGATCTTAGAAATTTACGAACTCTCGGAATGCTCCCAGCAATTTGGCAAATATCTCCGGGGAAACACGAACCCACTCGACTCTGAATCATCGGCAGGTTAACGAGTTCGCAACACAGCGGCATTATTCAGGCAACCGACGGGCCCTCTAAGAATTGCAGATTCAGAATCATATAATCACAACGCGCTCTGTGTCATTACGGACAACCGTGCATTAGCCGCCGTCCAGTCGGACGAACGGAAATTCTACAAACTTCCCTCTCCTTCGCATTCTTCCGCAAACTTCATCTCGCACGATCGACATCACCTTAATCTCGAATTTGTCTCGGCTCGAAGTGTAGCTCGTGTCCATCGAGATGTCCCGCGAATTGCTTCGCGGACACGTTGCGTCACGCGTGACGGAAGAAAACAAGGGGATCGGTCCGCGGCGGAATAGAGGAGCGGGTGGACGATGATGGCACACCGGACGACATCGCGTTTCGATTATGTAAGAAGCTTCGGACCGTCCTTTCTCGATGAGCGAGTTAGCAAGACTACTTCCGGTAGATGCTCGTGCTAGACTTTTACGGTTAATAGCGCGAAAGCGAGAGCGAGTGCAGGACACGCTTGAGGTAGATTCAAGGGGCTTGCTCGAGCGCGCGCCTTCGTTCGCGAGTACGAGTACTCATGTACGTGGAGACTCTCCTCTAGTCTGCCCCTCAACTCCCTAATCCCCCACCTTTGCACCTCCTGCCGCCGCCACCGCGCGGATGTTAAAATATTTTTATTACGGTATAATCGCGCTTTCACCGTCCCAACGACCGGTCGTTCGCCCCGTTACCGGAACACTGCCGGTATACGAGCAAGTAAAATTGTTCTACGGATGTGCCCCGGTAGCCTTGCCGGCAGCCTAGAATGGATGTGGGGGAGGGCCACACAGCTGTTCCACTGTCAAGAGTCGATTAAACGCATACTATCGAGATTCGATCGGTGGTCCGTGCTCGCCTACACCGGCCCGATAAGTAGGAAACACGTCCGAGTGCCCGGCATACTTAAATGCGGTTGGTACCGTTTCATTCCACGCGCTTCTACCGCATACTGGAATAAATTTATTCAGCTGGGAGAGTAACCGGTGCATTTCAGGTCGACTGTCATCGAGTCATTGCCATCGGTTACACGTTTATCGATACCGACGATTTTAATTTCTAATTACTCGATCCGTATTTACATGAGACACGAGATAGGAAAGCGAGGGACATTGCTTGGCAGCTCCCTGGAATTCATGGTTCGCGAAGGATGATGTATTCGCGTTGTTGACTCGATTCGATAATTGCTTCTCAATCGAGCACCGTAACCCTCGAGGAAGTAACAAGGCACGTAACAAGGTGTCCCTTTTTTCATCTTCCTTTTTTCACGCTGCACGAAACAACGTGAGAAGGTCAGTCGGCGCGCAGAGATAAATAATCGATCGATGTCAAGCACGCGTGGCAAGAAACGATCGAACAAATGCTCGCCCTGAAGTCCTTTTTTTCTCTCCGGTTCGTATCCTCGGCGCCGACCGAGCACGAAGATATCGAAAACACTTCAGTCTCCGGAGATGTGAGAACATTAACACGGAACTCGGCATTCGCGTCGTTCAATCTACTTATTTCCCGACTTTCTCTCGCCATAACGCACGATTAATGGCCTCCGGAAATATGTGGAGCGCACAATGACGCGGGATCGGCGATAATTAGATCGTAATAGGCGACCGAGTCGCATATCCCGCTTCTTCTCCTCTAATCGCGTTCTCGGACAATTGCAGGATTCCACGAGGCCGTAGGCGAGGCCGTGGCCCTCAGCGTATCGACGCCCCGTCACCTTCAGACCCTGGGCCTGGCCAACAAGTACATAGACGAGCCCGCGGCCGACATCAATTATCTCTTCTCCCTCGCGATGGAGAAACTCGTGCTGCTGCCCTTCAGCATCGCTATGGACAGATGGCGATGGGACGTCTTCCGCGGTTACGTGAACCGGGAAGAGTACAACTGCCATTGGCATCGCTTGAAGGAACAATATGCCGGAACAAAGCCTCCCGTTCTACGATCAGAGGACGACTTCGATCCCGGGGCGAAGTATCACGTGCCTGCCAACATTCCGTACATCAGGTGAGTGAGTGCTCTTTCCTTCCTCCTAGCGATGCGTTACCATTGCTCGAAGTTTCGTGGTAGAATGAACGCTCAAACTCTGCCGAGAAGGTTCCCTCAGACGAACCGATTTCACTTTCGATCTGATTTCCTCTTCCTCGTCCTGTACTTCCTCTGCGCCGTCTAACCGATCATCTGGTTCGCGGACATGCAAAAAGTGCTCACGCTTGTCCTTCTTTTCGAAGAAAGTGATTCAACAGTCGCGATAGACGCGCTTGAATGATGGATAATGATTGGATTGGATTTAAGTGACCGTCACGGACCAGTGGTGAACGGCGAGCAATATGGTAAATTGTAGTACGCTTTTCTTCGATTGACTTTTTCTTAAGAGGAAGGACAGGTTTCTTAAGGAGAAGGTTCAATTTGCGCTTTTCATTCGCCGCACGACGACACGGAGGTACGATAGACGTGGGTGAGACGTCGAGGATTGATTATATCGAGGATTTCTAATTTTAATTGGACATTTGACTTCGTCCTGGAAGCGTTACGTCCCATCGCTGTTTCGTAATTGTTTCTTGCACAGTTTTCTTTAGGAAGATGTTTCGATAAACATATCCGCCCTGCTGTTAGGTTTCGAGAGATTAGATACTTCGCGGATAAGCAGTCGTGAGATGAGGATAAATTTTCATAGGCTTGCACTTTGCTCTTTGGTTTTATTGAAGAGAACGGGACAGGGGAGCGATATAGGCTCGTTCGTTCGAATAACACTTGGCAGTGAAATGTTCGTACGAAAAAAAACGTGTACTATTATATTTTTACAAAATTACATGCAGTACGTAACAGATGCTCCATTTTGAGAAAAATGGAGCACGACTGATAAACAGGATGTAGACCTGACACCCAAAGTCACATATAACGAACGAAGGAGCCGCGATATATAATGATTCTTACTTATGTAGTTAGAGAAACAATTCTCGTCACTTACGTATCTAAATACATGAGCATTTATCTGTAAGATACTTAAAATCATACTCCGAACAGCCAACGCAATTTGATTCTTACTTATGTAACCAGAGATTGATAGCTCGAATTACACGCTCGTGGAAGTATTAAGTTTACGAGTATCACTTTGTACCGTCTTGCATTCGGAAGAGACTGCATCTCGAATCTGGATGACGGGGTGCCGGACGATCCGTATCTTTCATTTTGATATTAATAATGATGGTGTCCTCCGAAGCTGTACCCGTAGCCTCCACCTCCGCCTCCGCCTCCGCCTCCTCCACCACCAGACCCGTGATGTACAGGCACTGGTACAGGTACCTTGACAGGATAAGGTACTGGTTTCGCTACTGGAACTGGCACAGGCTTAGATACGTGGACAGGTACGGGTCGTTCCACGGGTATTTTGACAGCGTAGGGCACCTTCTTCTCAACAGGCACCGGTACTGGTTTCTCCACTGGATAGGGCGCTGGTACTGGTACCTTCACGTGATAGGGCACAGGCTTGATAACTGGCACGGCTACCGGCCTCTCAACGTGCACCTTGACCGGATATCCAACAGGCTTCTCCACCGGTACCGGTACCGGCTTCTCTACCGGAACAGGGTACGGTTTGGGGATGTGCACAGGATATGGCCTGTCTACTGGTATCGTCACTGGATACGGTATGGGCTTTTCCACGGGGAAGGGCTGCGCGACGTGAACCGGCACCTTCACGGTGTAAGGCACTGGCTTCTCCACCGGGAACGGTTGCGGCACCGGAACTTTAACAGGGTAGGGGACCTTCTTTTCTACCGGGTAGGGCTGCGGAACGTACACTTTGTATGGTACCGGACGCTCCACGGGCACGTGAACTGGGTACGGAACCTTCTTCTCCACCGGGTAGGGCTGTGGTATGTGCACCGGTACCTTCACCACCACCTTCACCGGTACAGGAATCTTCTTCTCGATCGGATAGGGCTGTGGCACTGGAACCTTCACTGGATACGGTACTTCTTTCTCCACTGGATAGTGGACCTTCTTTTCGACCGGATAAGGCACCTTGACGTTCTTCACTATCGTGATCTGTTTGACTTTTCCACCGTCGCCGCCACCTCCGCCACCTCCTCCGTACCCGCCGCCTCCGCCGTATCCGCCGCCTCCGCCGTATCCGCCGCCTCCGCCGTATCCGCCGCCTCCTCCGTATCCACCGCCTCCGCCGTACCCACCACCCCCGTAACCACCGTCTCCACCTGAGAGTGCTATCTCGTGACCTCCACCGTAGTCACCACCACCCCCATAGTCACCACCGCCTCCATAGTCACCACCACCGAAACCACCGCCATCGTGACCACCGCCAAAATCACCTTCGACGTGGCTCAGCCCTCGTTTGTCCTGCTTCTTCTCTGTGCTCGCGCTCTCCGCGGTGCTCTCAGCTTTAGAGTCCTTAACGATGCTCTTCTTACTCGACTTCTCGCTGGCCGCCAGAGCCAGGAGTCCCAAAAGCGACAAGAGGAGCTGTTGCAGGGAAGAGATCAATTTGTTTCGTGAATCTTAAAACTAACGAGAGGTAATCTTATAGTTTTATTACATCCGTTATCCGGATGTTCTAGTGGTACGATTAAAGTCCGAGTTGCATCAGACACACCTGATCCTATCGTTTGTCACCGGACCCGAGTCTACGTCCTACGTAGGACCACTTACCAAACTTCTCATGGCTCCCTAGAGATTCGCTTGATCCGGTCAAAGTCCGCAGTTTACTGGGTACTTCCCCCGAAAGTGTCGGACTCTTTATAGTCGCTTTCCCCCGACTCGTGCGTCGCTCGGGAGAGCCCCTCTGTACGCCAGCGGAAAAGTGAAACACGCGAGCGTGTGCGCGCGTCTGGTGGGCGAGCGAGACCGATCGTGCTCCGGTCGTCAGAGGGGATTTTTTTCTTCTTCTAAATCCGTGAAACGCACCACTCAAAGCGATTCCATAACCGTATCGCGTGGGGATGAGTTTCCATTCTCCGACGCGTCTTCGATTCTTCTCCACGTTCTCCGTTCCCTCTCGCTCGCAAGCAGATCCACCTTTCCCTCCGTGGAATCCCCTCTCTCCGTTGGCGCAGCTCTAGTGTGCCTTACCGTCGATCAGTTGAAGAAATCCCGGGGATCCTCACCACCAGGACTCTCCCTCCTCTTTCTCCTGCGCTCGCTTAATACGTCGCAGAGAGTAACGGCGGAAGGATCCGCGCCTAGCGAGGCAACAGCTACACCTGCGAATGCATCGGGTCCTCTCGGCCGAGACGAGGAACTGGTTGTGGCTTCTAACGGGCTTCCCTTTCGCGAGAAGGAGAGAGCGCGAGGAAGAAGTCAACAGGGTAGGAGGGAAAAAATGAAAAGTCCTCTCGACGCGAGAGTAAAGGAGGCAGACGGGCGCTACGCCGCACGGTAGAGAGAGAAAAAGAGGGGGGAGAAAGTGAGAACACCTCCCGTATCCTGGATGAGGTTGGCTGGTTTGACGCACCTCGCGCACACTTTGGCGCCCGTTTCGTTCGGCCGCGGCATTTAAGCGTGGGAGTTAATTCGTTTCGCGTTGATAGCCGCGATGATTTCCTCGCGCTCGCTCTGATTTTTCCACAATTTTCTCGTCCGCGTGTTCTCTTGCACCGCTTGTATTCGCTCTTGCTCAATTATCGTAGGGCTTCCGCGTCGCGCGACCGTCGTACGAGTTGCAGCTGGGCTGAACTTTACATTCACATTTTTGCCTGACTACGTAACGCGATATTACGAAGGAATCGAGGAAATTGGTTGGAAGGGTTTTTCGTCCTGGTGTAGATTGGGCTCCTAGTAGACTTAGGGAAGATAACGTTTTTATCTACGATCATCTTAGGAGGGTACGATTGGAGTAATCGTTAAGGAGGAATGTCGATTGCACGTGCGGGACCTGCCAACCAAAAAACAATCCTTTCGCTATTACACTAGTATCGTACGATTAAGTGGGATAATGAGCGCGCTGTAATTAGGGATACTTTGCAATGCACCAACAGCAGTTTTATTACCTAAGCTTTATTAACGTGCCAGGCTCTTTCACTTCCGATCGTATACAGGGGGGTAGGAAATGTGTTTGGTGAAAAGTAAAAGAGCGGATTCCAATATCAGTTGCGTCTTTATTCTTACTCAGTTGAGAAGATTTATGTGCGGTGTAATGATCTGGAGCGAGTGCAACTAAATCGTGGGGGTATGAAGTCTCAATGGTAGATTCTAGAAACAAACGCCTAGCTTTATTCAGTCATTTACATTAGAATATACTCTCTAAAGCTATGGAAGTGTGTCTAATCCAGGGCTGATGAACGATTTCCTTGGTCTTCTTCGCCAGTTGTGGATACTCTCGGCCTCCTCCAAGTCCTTTCGATCCTTGAACGTGTCAATCGTGTCCTTGCGACTGTGCCAATCGATTTTCTTCGGTACGGGTATCTGCACGAAATACGGGAACGGCTTTGGAACCACTACCGGTACTGGACGTTCTTCTCGAACGACGTAAGGCTTGTCGATCGGTACCTTGACCGGTACAGGATAACGTTTCTCCACTTCTACCGGTACAGGCTTTTCCACCGTGTACGCTTGAGGGCGTGGAACTTTGATCGGCACCGGTACCGGTCTCTCCACGGGTACCGGATACGGTTTATCGACCGGCACCTTAATCTCCACGGGATAAGGTTTGGCCACTGCAACAGGAACCGGCCTTGTCACGTAGACGTAGTAAGGTTTGGCTACAGGCACCGGATACGGTTTTTCCACAGGTACCTCTACCGGTACCGCCACTTTCTTCTCGACCTCGAAGGGCATCGGTACCTTTACCGGCACCTTAACCTCGTACGGCACCGTCTTGTCGACTGTGTAGGGTTGCGGCACGGCCACCTTCACCTCCATCGGTATTTTCTTCTCGACCGTGTACGGCTGGGGCACCGGTACTTCGACCTTGAACGGTACCGGTCGGTCGACCTTGACCTCGTACGGTACCTGCTTCTCTACGTGATACGGTTCTGGCACCTCCACCGGCACATTTACGAACACCTTCACCGGATACGGTACCTTCTTCTCCACGGTGTAGGGCTGAGGGACGAGTACCTTCACCTCGTACGGCACGTGTTCGTACACCGGATATGGTATCTTCTTCTCGATCGTCACCGGCACGGGAATCTTTTTCTCCACGGTCACGGTTTTGACCACAGGATGCTTTTCGAGCCAGGGATCGCTTCGTTCCGTGTCACTTCTTGGATATCTTCTCCAGCTATCGTAGGTGTCCTTGACGTTGACCTTGCGCGACCATCCACTGCCAGGATATATTCTCCAATCATCGAGATCCTCCTTCTCCTCGCTCTTTTGCTCTTCACGTTCGTTGAAACCGTATCCTCTTTTCTCGTACTCTTCGTTCTTCGGTTTTTCTATGTATACGTCCTTTCGCACGCTCGTGTGGGATTCCTTCACAGTTCGTGATTCCGTAGTCATGTTACCGCTCTCTAATGCCTTCTCTACTGCCCTTTCGGCGGCCCTTTCAGCTGCCTTCTCCACTGCCAATTCCGCCGCCCTCTCGAGGTCCTCCTTGCGACTGGCGCCAGATGCAAGGGCCAAGCCCAAGCAGGCGAATGCGATCAGGGTTCGTTGCTGTGCGACGAAGTTAATGTGTTTATTTTAATGACAATCGTTTTGATAATGATTAATCGTACTTTAGGCGATTTACCAACCGAACCTCCCATGGTGATGCCTCTTTCTAAACCGCACGGTAGGCCAAGGTATACTGATCGAGACGGAATGGTGGTCCAGTATTATTTATACACCGTGGACGACTTTCGCCCGTTCGACCAGCTGGACCTTTATAGTCTAGCAGTACCTTATTCGTGACAATTATCCACGCTTAAACGGTCATCATTGTTTTTCAGCGGTACGCGCGGTGCGGCGCGGCGTTCCCGTGAGACCAGTTAGGCACGTAGTACGCTTTATAACTGCCGTGTAAAGATTTTTGCATGCCCGTCGTGCAAGTTTTTCGCGCACCAGCCTCGAAAATATTTCTCGAAATGGGCCTAGGCTAAATTTGATCGTGTCGAGTAAGTGGGACGAATTACGACAAATCATGCTTCTACGATTTACATTGAAAAACACTGTGAATTTAATATTTTTATTATGCAATGCGAGCGCGAGACTGATTGGTCATTAAGATTTAATTACATCCGCATGTGAATATTCGTAATGAAGTTACTGCCACGTAGCAAGCGACCTATAGGTAGTTACGAATTTTACGATAGAAGTCAGAGATCATGATTTGTTGACGAGGAAAGTGGACGGACACTTTCTATGAACAGTCGTAAATCCAAATGTTCCTCGCGCCGCGAATGGCTTTTACAGAAGCAAAAAAAGTCAGGTCCGTTTTCAAATATCGGGCATTTCTTTCGCATACCTACTTACCGAATATCGTCTAGCAAAATTGTTTCTCCTAAGTATTTCCATTTTCTAAGAAAGTACGCTTTCTTCCTTTGTTCCATCGAACGGAAGGTTTCTCTGCGCAATTGTGGAACAGTATTCATAAGAAAACTTAAATATACTTATTTATGGCACCGGTGACAATCCGAGTTTTTAACAGAAAAAATTCTTTAGTGCCACTGCCCACTGCAGGTTAACTCGTAAATTTCTGATAAATTGATTCATGCTGGTCAAACTCGTTTTTCTTCTCATATCAATCGTGTGTCTCCGCATCAAAGTTCTCACACGATCGAGTGAAACTGAAACCGGTGTAAAAGTCTTCGCACCGTGTCTTGCCTTTTCAAAGCTGTAATGCACTTTCCCGCTTTGCCAACACAACAGACTCTACCGTTTAGTTTTACGCTCTACTCGTCGACGAGTTCTTCACTTTCTTCTAGTTTTCCGCTCAAATGTGGAAACAAACCCACAGCAAGTCATCTGTAAGAACTTCATTGAGGACAAGTTGTTTGATTGCACTGCCTTCTTCTGCAAGGTGGTTTTTTTGAAAATTAAGGAAAATGGTCTTTTCCGCATTTAAGAGATTTGCATTATCTCCAATTTTCAATTTTCACGAGAGAAAAACTTTAATTCATTAGGCGACTGTACTTCAAGTTATACGTATTCACTAATAGTTGTGTGAAATTTATTCACTTAAAAAGCAACGAAAAATAATCGATCAATTTGTCGTGTTTAATTGCACTAGTTCATATGTCCGTTTTGCATGCCTATGCTTGCGTGAGTTTTTGTGAAGATGGTACTGCGCGTACAGAACGAAGTAACCGAATGAGAAAAGATTTATTTGGCAAATAAAACCAGCTAACACCGGTCTCTTTACGAGGAAGGAAAATGTTTGTTTTGTAGAAAAAAAATGACAATCTTTCTCTCTGCGCATTCTCTATTGGTGCATGATGGTACTACGTAGAAAGGTAGTTCAGTCGATACGTGCAGAAAGGGTTGCAGTACGCAGGCGTTCGCATGCGCCCGTAGCAAGAAGTAGGATAGACTTGAGGCGGCCTCTACGCGTATAAAGCGGTGATAGCGGGAACTATATTCATAGGAGAGCGAGAGGTACTATTTATATAAAAAAACAGATTTTTTTTATAAACATCGTATATATACATTACACAACTTCTATAACATATAATACAAAACAATAAATTTTCTAGAAGATTAATACTGCAGTTTCGCGATCCCTGTAATTATTTAACATTTTCTCGCGACAGTCTACTTCGACGAACGTGAAGAATACCTTACACGAAGATTTCTCTCACGGACGTCCGCACACGTAATTATAGCCAATCTTCCCCTACATCGTGCAAACGATGCTCCTGATGACCGTAGACCGGTATCGCTACTGGTATTTTCACGGGATAGGGAACAGGTTTCTCGACCGGATAGCCGACCGATTTTGTCACGTGGACTGGTACCGGTCGCTCTATGGGTACCTTCACCGGCACCGGTACTGGTTTCACCACAGGATAGGGCACTTCCTTTTCGACCGGGTATGGCGCCGGTACCGGAACTTTGACTTTAACCGGTACGGGCTTATCGACGGGCACCGGTATCGGTCGTATTACCTTTACCTTCACAGGTACCGGTACCGGTTTCTCTACGGGATATGGAACTGGTTTCGTGACGTGTACCGGATATGGTTTCAGTACTGGTATCGGCACTGGTTTCTCCACCTCGATTTTTACCGGATAGTGCACGACCTTCTCGACTGGGTAGGGTTGGGGAACGCGTACTGGTACCTTTACCGCCACTGGTATCTTTCGCTCGACAGGGTAGGGTTCTGGTACGGGTACTGTCACCTCGTAATGAACCCTCTGCTCCACGGGATAGGGCTCTGGTATATACACCTTGACCGGTACCGGACGATCCACCGGTACTTTCACCGGATACGGTACTTCCTTTATCACCGGTACTGGTTTCGGTATTTTTACCGGCACTTTTACATAGACCTTTACCGGAAACGGAATCTTCTTCTCTACGGCGTAAGGTTGAGGGACCGGTACTTTTACCGGATACAGGATCTTCTTCACCACGGGATAACGTATTGTCTTTTCCACGGGATAGGGTACTGGGATCTTCTTGATTATCGTGACAACTTTCGGTGCCTCCTCGTGAATTGCGTGACCTAACAGTTGACCTTCTAAATTTTCTGCACCTCCACCATCTCCTTTGTCGGTCGTTGGAAACAAGGCACCTTCTTGCAGGTGATCGATGCCGTAGGGTTCTCCAAAGGTATCGGCTGCAAATTTAATTACATTTGAAACACAATGCCTTCTAATCGTGTGGCTTTGAGAATTAAATATTTAATTGGAGAATAGATAAAACTGCTTCTGCTACTTACATCGAGTTTGATCCGCAGCCTCTTGGTCTATAGCTTTGGTCATTGCGATATTTTCCAGTTGAGGATGATACAAGGGTTTCTGCTCCGAAATAATCGGGTCCACTCGCTTTTGACTCAGATGTTTCTCAGGTTGAAGGTAGTCAACTCGACGTTCGACTCGCACATTAGGAACATCCTCGAATATGTATATTATTCGCTCGTACTTGCGTCGAGTGGGTGAGCTAGTAGCAGTTGCGAGGAGGATCGCCAGATGTACGGCAAAGTGGGCCTGCCAAGCATAAACGAGTATTCTATCACATTTTTTCTATTACCCGGAACAAAACGGACTTAAAGTTCACTTCGGCACATTGCCCTCAAGTTCTCCTCGAATCGACACCATCACCCGTAGGTAAAGTCACGTGACACAATATTCGAATCTCGTCTTATGCGATAACTTTTGCGCGCAATGACGCATAATTTTCGGTAATCGGTGTTAAAACGTACCACGTTTCCCATAACGAATGATTATGGCGCGATAAATCGTTGAGTCTTTGTAAAACTGTCCTCTTCTCCTTGACTAACGGTAAATAGATCGGCTCGCGTGCTGGTACGCACTTATATACGCGTTCCACGACGTTGCTGATCCGGAGGCTGCACATGCATCGCGCCCGGTGCCTTCTTCGTGGTGGGACGACAACCACTTTCGCGTTTTCAGGCTATTGTGCCCCACCGACCCGTCGAGAGTGAAACTATTTCTTCGGGCGTGTGCGTCAACTGCGACGCCCGAGCGAACGAACGAGATAGATCAAGATCGCTATAACCGATCCACGTCCGTAAATGGAGCGACAACAGGATTCGAGGCATTCTGCACTTCGAGCTTTTAAGGGAACACACGTTTTTACCATGCTCGTGACACGCGACGTCTGAGATCTTCTCGTGACAAGGCGAAGGAGGTGTCACTGCACGCGCCACAGGTCTTGCCATGTGTAAATCGTCGCGTGGCGGTAAATCCAGTAATGCCAGTAATTTAACGATACCACGAAATGGACCGTACGATCGTTGAGAATATTTCTGGAGTATGAAAAGTGTCCGAAATTTTTCGAGTAGAAACGAGTGTTCGGTGGAAGGACTTCGATCGAGAGGCTTTTCCGCATTTCCTTCCTGGCGGAAAGAGAAAATTTGCAAAGCGTGGCGTGCCGCACGTGAGAAACACTTTAATTATAGAGAATCGTATGTGAGAAAAATTTGAATGACACGGATTTAAACGGTATCAGTGTCATTCTTATATAAGCTCGTGGTATTAATCAGATATCTTCACCTATTATTCCACGCCGAGATAATGTACACGTTGGTACTTAGAAACATGGCACGTCCAGTCGCATGAATGACTGTCTACTGGCCCATCACGATCAACGATAATTTTAGTCTACACGCGGAACGAACGGATACAGAACGGTCTACACTTAACCACTCTTGAGTTTTCCTCGGAAATTCTTGATGACACGCATGTGCGACTAAATGCACAATAGAAAGCGTAAAAGAAACACGCCCCGGAAATACGGGAGGACAGAAAATGGTGTTAAACTATCGATGCAAATATCTACCGACTCGTTGCTACAATGGAGCAGATTGGATGCAATCGAACATGTTTGTTGTCAAAAGTAGTATTCACGCCAAGAGAAATCTCCGAATCGTAATCGAATTTCTTTCCAATGAATTTCACGGTAGGCACGCGATCGTCTTCTCTTGGCGTGTCGAGAATGTTTCGGAGTCGCTCAACGTCTTAATCGCGTGCAATCGGCTTGACGCTTCTAAAGGCAATTACGATAATTGCTGGTGCGGTATATCTTCATCGTGAGTACCTTCGAGGAGATAGCGGAGAACGAAATTGTGGCAAGAATCAACGAAAAGAAAAGAAAAATTTTACTTGCGACCTCGGACGAGAATGAGACGGAACTCGATGGATCGGTGAACGGGCCAGAGCAAAGACACTGTGCTAACAATAAGTGAAACTCGAATACGCATCTTCCCGTTTGAAGGAGGTAGGACGCATGTTTGCCCAACCGATCATAGTAATTTCCAAGCGGCGCATTATGAAACGCACGCGTTGCGAAAGGAACGACTAATAAAAGACCATGGGAGCTGACGCCGACGTGCCAAACGCCACTTTCTGGCGGACCAACTGCGCTACCCGTGGAGTCTACGCGAGATGTGCGAACGGAGTAATCGAAGAGGAAATCTTTGAAGCGGCAGACCAGGAGGATTATGGCGGCCAAGGGTACTTCTCGCGGGAAAACTTTCCTCCTCGGCGGAAAATATCGTTGCAAAATATCGTGGCGGACGTTATTAACGTGCGAGCGAGGATCGGCTAGATTGCTTTTGGTTTTCCTTTTTCTTTGCCAAATCGGAGAGTGGAGCAAGCTCTCGAGAGCTCGATTCTTTTATCGAGATATTCTTCGTGCTTTTCCACAGCCTCCGTTGCGATCGAGACCGACGATAATGCTCTCGATCTCCTCACGTTGTACTCTCCATCCCACGCCTATTACCTGCTCCTCGGCACAAGCGAACGAGTGCCATAATGATGCCTATTTTGCAATAGGCGTCCAACTGGGCACCATGATTCGTTTGTAAATCGTTTCGCGGAGCACCAACTCGGCCCGACAAGTGGCACGTGCGAAATTCGATTGGAAAGTCATCGACGAAATAAATCGTCGCGCTTCCATCTTCGTCCTCTTCCTCTTACAGTTGGATTGCACCGTGGGCGTCTCAACGGCCTTTCGCATGCGCGAACGATTCGCAAATTGTGCAACGCCCTTGTAAACAGTTGTATCTACAATTTTGCCGAACGTGCGAATGGTTGATATGTTCTCAGATAAGGACTAATCTTACGTGGCCAGTTTTTTTTTAGACTACGCGTAAGATGCAATTTTGAACGAATTATCTGCGAGTCGCTTATAATTCACAATTCTTGAGACATTTTCCGCCCTACCTCTTTACGTGCTTTCCTTACCTTCACTTTCAAAGCCAGGATGTTAACGACCTCCGGCATACTTTGTGTAACCTCGGGATTACCTTGCTGTTAGATTAAATAGATGCGCATACTTGAAGTACCTACCCA
Organism: Tiphia femorata; assembly: GCA_944319695.1. Taxonomy (NCBI): domain Eukaryota; kingdom Metazoa; phylum Arthropoda; class Insecta; order Hymenoptera; family Tiphiidae; genus Tiphia; species Tiphia femorata. The sequence goes on along the minus strand of OX090900.1, from coordinate 16,536,247 downwards.
CGTCATCGATTAATTAAACGATGCCATTTTCTTCTGTTCAGTTTCCTTTCTAAAGTCGCGGATAAGAACGCGAGTAATCGTAAAGTGGAGTCGATGAAATTCTTAGCTCGAACCCACCAAGGAGACGGGTAGTATAATTTACAAAATTGTTTTGCAAATCGAGATGCGCACGATATCCAGCATGGATTCTCAAGTTTCTCAAATCGCATAAAGTTCGTCATACTTGGGAGGTGAGCAAGTTGGTCGGAAAGGGCAATGCAAGAGCAAACATTTTCTGATTGATACGTGACCTTTCGTTCGTCATTTACGTAATAGTTTCTTAATACACAATCTATCAAACTTCGCGGAAAATATTGACGGTATGCATCGATAACAACGAAGAATGTTATCGATGTGACTTATCTAGATCTACCAGCAGCTAGTAATTTCCTCCTGCAACGTTACCGACTGATGGCACGCCTCCAACACTATGAGATATTGTTTCCGTAAAAGTGGCTCTGAAAACGCAGTGTTTTAACTGGATCTCAGGTTTTTCGGTTTCCTCGAATAATTTTTATTCGAAAATCTATAATCGAAAAGCCAGTACGCCTCGGTCAACCAAAGGATTTACAAAGAATGTCAACTACGGGAAACGATGTATTTCCTGATAACGTACCACCTATCATCAATATTCACCACGCAATATCGTGAATCAACCGATTGCATGGAATGCGAAGCACAAATAAGTGAACGAGACGAGCATGCGGATAGCGGAGGACTCGCGCTGTACAATGCAAATATTACATTGTGCACCATTTCCTGTGTGTTTCTATACGTGGTTGTAAGAGTTCAGGGAAAGTGACGAACCTAAAGGCCAAGCGGAAGGAAGATCTTGAAAAGAAATCGGTCGATAGGCCGAACAAAGGAGTTAGGATGCACCTAGACAGGACCAAGAAGAAGGAGGAAGGAAGACTTTAGTAGGCACGATCGCCTTCTTTATAGCGATAGCGAAGGAAAGAGACTTACTTTCGAGCTCGGCGTCGCGTGCGCCAATGGCCCGATTGCATAACGTTTCTTTTCTGGATGTGCACGTAAGGCTCCCGCGTGTGTCAAGTGGCAAAGCCGACCAGACTTCGCCGGCTGGAAGTGGGTCGTGCGACTTTGCAGAAAGTCGTTGACTCTTTGTTCCTTGGGTAATTACCTAATAATATACTACCAAATTGCTTCGGCGAATTTTCTTTTTGGAGTCTATTACGGATATGTTACGCGAGTGAGTTTATTAAAAATGATAGCAAAAAATGGAGGCACTTAGATAACGAGCAGTTGCATTACCCACGATCTTGATTCGTAGGTAAATTCGAACGACGTTAATCTTGTAAGAATATTCAAATAAAATTGTAGTCATAAACTCATTTTAGTTTTTCAGTTCGTTGAATTTTTAGAGTTTCTTGCGGCGGTTTGTCAATCTGACCTGCTTACGCACTTTTTTCTCATACGAAGGGAATTTTTCCGGAACATAAAACAATCAAGAGTGAAAACGATCCTCCTCCTTTGCACGATCAAGGGCATCGATTCGATAGATGCAGCTCAGTAATCTTCAAACTGGGTCGCACATACGTACATATGTGCATTATCGGATTTCGTGTCATCGATATAATGTCTTACTACACGAGAACCATTGAGTCGGTATCACGTATCAAGAGAGTTCTTAATGGAAAGTTGTTGGTCAGGCATACTCGGCCAACTTCGCCATTCTCATTGAATCAACTTCTCTTGTACCACTTATTCCAGTCTGCTCTATTTTGCAACTGGCGAGCCGCAATCACGGTCGTCACCGAAGTATGAAGCTCTCGTAATTTGTAATACATTATGTATTGACGTAGTGTTTCTTAGTTACTGTGACACGAGCGGAAAAGTGCCTATCCAAACGTAACGTTCGACCGCAATGGAGGATACTTTCCACTGGGGGACGAACACGCTCGTTTCTTAAAAGGTCGATACGGGAAGTGGCAATAGAATCGAAGAATTCGTCGTGTACAGGATATGGGATTTCCTCGTGGTGAAATGACTTAGGCTGATCGTAGAAATTCTTTACAGTAATATTTATGTCGCTTTCCGTAAAAAAATACATACATTTCATTAGTCGATTATCACTCAATTAGTCGAGTTGCTATCTTGGTAAAAAAGAAGAAGGTAAGACAAGCGAGTCGTACTCCTTAGCTGGCACGCGTCGCCGTGCCGCGTAGGTTCACCGTTGCGATCCACCGCGTTGACAATGCGGCCCGGCAAGACATTCTTCTAGACCGGGTCCCATTGGCGGTAGGATCCAGGTACAAAGAGAAAAAGAGAGGGAGTGCGATGATCCTGGCGCGGCACGACTACGTACGAAAGATATTTAACTCTTGGATCTAAGGTGGATGATAAACTCGTTGAGGATCTATTCTCTTTCGTCGTCACGTGGTTACTCGTCGTCGTTTGCCTTCTCTCGCTGATGTTCGCTTGCGCATCCGAAGACGAGTACCCGAGCATGGACCAGAATTAATGGTGACCATAATCACCGCCCTCGTATCCACCGCCATATCCACCGCTGTATCCACCGCTGTATCCACCGCTGTATCCACCATGTCCTCCGTATCCACCCTGGCCTTCGAATCCACCGTGTCCTCCGTATCCACCGTCATATCCTCCGTGATGGTGTACGGGAACCGCGACTGGCACCTTCACGGGATAAGGTACTGGCTTCTCAACGGGATAGGGCACTGGCTTCTCCACGTGAACTGGGTAGGGCCTGTCGACTGGGACCTTAATATGAACTGGCACTGGCCTCTCCACGGGGTAAGGCACTGGCTTCTCGACTGGGTAGGGCTGTGGTACTGGGACCTTCACTGGCACAGGCACGGGCCTCTCAATGTGGACTGGGTACGGCCTGTCGACCGGGACCTTCACGGGGTAGGGTACTGGCTTCTCAACTGGATAAGGTACGGGTTTCTCGATGTGTACTGGGTAGGGTTTGGGCACTGGTATGTGGATGGGACGATCGACGGGCACCTTAACTGGGTAAGGCACCAATTTTTCGACTGGATATGGAGCCGGTACGTGGACCGGGACCTTCACTGGTACTGGCACTGGCTTCTCAACTGGGTAGGGCTGTGGCACAGGGACCTTGACTGGTACGTGTATGTGCTTCTCAACTGGGTAGGGCTGTGGGACCAAAACCTTGACAGGGTATGGACGATCGACCGGTACGTGGACTGGATACGGGACCTTCTTCTCTACCGGGTAGGGCTGGGGTATGTGCACCGGGACCTTCACTAGTACCTTGACCGGGTAGGGTACTGGCTTCTCGACGGGGTACGGCTGCGGTACGGGCACCTTAACTGGGACGTGTATGTGTTTCTCCACTGGGTAAGGTATGTGCTTTTCGACCGGGTACGGGACGGGAACGTTCTTCACTACGGTCACGGTCTTCACGTGCTCGTGATGGTGGTGGTGTCCGTCGTATCCATTGTATCCACCACCGTATCCGCCAAATCCTCCGTATCCACCGCCCAAATCAAGGTGTCCACCGTGTCCACCTCCGATATCGTAGCCACCGTCGTAACCGTAGCCGTATCCTAGCCCGAGAAGGCCTCGTTTCTCTTGCTTCTTCGGCGCGGCGCTCGACTTATCCTCAACCGCCTTCTCGACTTTCTCGCCTTCCGCTTTCTCAGCCCTTGTGGCCGCAGCTACGAGGGCGAACACCGCCACGTAGACCTGGAACACACAAATCAATTAAGTACATTCGAGGGATGTACGAAATATTTCGAGGAACGCAATTCGGTTCGAAGCATTCGACGAATACTCGAAGTGCCGAGCACTTAATTTAGGCACAGGCGCGCGACGAATTTTCATGAAATTCCGCGAATGAAGGATGACTCTAATTTCTCGCGATATTTTCGTCAGCCCCTCGCACAAATATGTCCAGCGAAAATCATCCATTTGTATCACTCTCTCGTTCTATCTTTCTGCCTCTCTCTCTCTCTCTATTTATCTTGCCACGTCCCAATATCCCAAATCTGGGACGCCGAACGAAACCGAATGAAATAACAAAGTCACTGCGCACGCAAGCCTCCCTCGTCCCGCGACGGTACCAAACCGAGCCCATCTGCTCGAGCTTCGCTCCCGATCCACGAACGCGGCCAAGCCAAATTCGATGGACCCAAGATCTCGACGTACCAGGATTCTCATTTTTGCTCTCACGATGTTCCGGGTGCGTCCAGGAGTGAACTGGATGCTGATTGCCGCCGGTTCGTCGCCTTATATACGCGGCACACTTTCGCCTTCGCCGTCGGTGCCCAAGGAGAGCCCGGGCTCAGGTTGGGGCCGTATACCCCCCACGTTACACCTCTTTGTACGCGTGGAGAACGACGACGGTCCCACCGACGGACCGAGCGACCACCACTCCCCTTTGGGACAGACGGGCCCGTCCTCCTCCCTCCCCGCTGCATGAGCACGCGTCGCGAGAAGCGTCCCTCTCCTTCTCCAACGGTTTCGTTTTCTTCCTCGTCCGTGAGATGGTAGACCGGGGTAACGTTTCCATCCACCTTGCGAACGTTCCCCTTTCTTTCTCCTCTCCTTTTTTCTTTGCGCACAATCTTCTCTCCCCTCGATCATTGTCTTTCGGTGTGGCGTGGTCCTCCTCCTGAGAGCGACGTAACGCCACTTTGGCCCGTGGCGATGAATTCGCGATGCCACGTAAGACGGTGGATTTTTTTTTTATCCCTCGATCGAGCAATGGTTCATTTATCACGTATGCGAATTTCTCATTTTTTGCCACGTCTTTGTGGTTTTCTGGGACCACCGTGCCACGGCGTAGCTACCGGCCGATGTAATCCCCACATATACAATATTTTCCGTTTCACATATTTTCCTGCTTCTCTCGCAATCGGCTTTACTTTTTCTTAGAAGTAAATCAGAATAAAACGACGCTTGTCCAGGATTGAGGACGATTGCGTTATTAACTGACCTAGTCCAGAGTATACTTGGTTACCTTCGTACTGCATAGAGATTAGCAACGGAGATTGCTCAGTGAAGTGATCTTCAATTTTATCTTTACATCTATTCTTCGACATTTTCGTCCTTGCTCTACAATGCGTCGATCCCTTCGAGCATGTTTACGAAAATAGCTTACGAATTCTTTCAAAATCCACGGCACGTAATCGTTCGATCGGATACTTTATTCGTATCTCCTCGGCGGTGCTACTCGCCTTTCTTCTTACCTCACTTTTACCTTCTGCACTTTTGTGCCCCCACGCTGTGCGGATAATACGCATGAGAATCATCTTATCTAAAGGATCGAAGTCTTTGTCTCTGCAAATTAGGACTCGCATAATACAGAATAAAGTAACACCCTGGAGCGTGAAGCGTTAAATCTTAAATGCTAGCGAGTGGCAGAACAATTTTTAACGAGCAGCAAGAGAACCATAATTTTTCTCGAATGCTCGTTAAAAATTTCGATACGTGTTTACTCGGTAGAAGGATCCGTGATTTCTCGATCGTTTCAACACCGACCTAAAAGAAAATTGACTACCGCGAAGGATCAATTCATAAATCTTTTGGAGTTCTTAATTCCGCATTCCCCGTCGAGCGCGGAGCTCGGCGAGTTAATGGTGTCCCGCTCGGATTAGTTTCGCCAAACGTCGTCACTTTCCTCAGTGCTGGATCGTGGTGTTAAAAGCAGGCACTTAAGAGCTCCGCCTCGAATTACGCTTCTAGCACCACGTCATCGTCCAATCCTCTCCCTTTCTATGTTTACGGTTCCGTTTTCGAGCGCGTTGCCCGCACACACGCTCACACGTGTATGCCAGCTCAGATAGAATTTATCTCGCGTACGCCGATCTCGTGGGTGCAACCGTTATTCCCTTTCGTGTGCACGCGCGGTACCACGATACGTCACGATCCCACCTCCACCATTGCATTCGTGGGTCGGTTCCGTTTTCTTCATACCCTTCCTCCACCACCACCTCTATCACTGCACCAATGCCACTTCAGAGTCTACGTCGTCAACCTATTTAAGAGCATTAGTCCGCACGTTCCTTGAATTAATTTCTAGCGTACTCATCGCCCGCAGCATTTTCCTTCAATCTGCTCGACGATCTTCGATAAGTCGATTTACAGTAAATCCAATTTATTGCCCCTCATTATCGATTTGATTAATGAGCACCGCCTAATGCGGCGAAGACTTAAAGCATTATTGATCTTATTGTCGACTTGGGTGTAAGGAACGAAGAGGAAATTGAAAGCGACAAGGAAAACTTACGATTGGAGTATCTCGCCAAAGTTGTCATTTATTATCGATAGATCATAACTGTCCCACTACCGTCTTATTATTACCGCTACCCGCGTCAGCGGCGACTATCAGCGTGCGTTTTAATCGCGCGTGTAACGGCGCACCGTTAGAGAAATGCATCGAAGCCGAGAGAACGCCGTGAATCATCCGGTCGCGCCATTCACGGCGAAGGTCTTCACCTTGGGTCCATTGATGCGTGCAAACCGATTCGATCATTGCATTCCGAGATCCTTTTCTCCTTTCCAGCATCCTGCGAAGACGCATTGACGGTGCACGATCGTGGCACCATTTCGTCCAGTTCAAGCAGGCCGAGCATATTTACCTATTTTCTAGGTTATCTACTTCTACGATACCCACACTCATTATCCTCCTTCAATTTGAACGTTAACGAGCCACGTTAGATGCGCCAGGTGGCACACAATGGCAATTTCTACTCGAGGTAGGACCTTTCACATGCGAAAGAAGGCGACTTCACTTCGCTTTTCATCGATCCCTTTCCAGCGGCGCTTCGTCCGCGACATTTAACCGGGTGGGCGCGGTTATAAAGTTCGATTCTCATGGCTCCGCGTTTCCGGTTGCACCGGTTGCTCGCGAATGACGGGAATGTTCATCGGTGTAACCGGCCCGAGCGTATTTTACTCGTGGAAAGTGGAAGCGACGTTGCGACGCCTGTCAGTCCAATCGTCGTCCCATTCCGCGCGCACAGTGGATCGGCCCGTCGACGTCGCTTGTGTATTACGTAAAGGTCGTTGCCGACGAGGATAGGCACACATCGGTGAAACGTTGCGACGCTCCTTCACCGCATCCGCCCCACCCGTCGCTCCTACTCCAACTACCATCGACGTCGTCGAGCCGATCCTACTCAACTTCCCTTACCTTCCTTCCAACCGGGCATCGCACGAACCCGAGAAGTTTCTACTTTGTACAAGAGAGAAACGAAGGAATTTGCGACCCGTGCCTCGATAAGGAAGCCGAATAGAGACCGGTGAACATCTTCTCCAATGACCTCAATGACACTGGCCTTGGAGATAGACTCTCCTCAAGGTTTACGAAACGACGGCGTTGGAGAGCCTACGATGGTATCCAAATTATTCGTAAGATCCGATTTTACGAGTGCTGGATTCGTGAATTCCCACATTCAAGGCGTAAGCTAATTCACTTTCTCCTTTCTTATCCGCAGAAACTTCGTCGGGGGCGTTCTACAATTCCAGCTTTATCGTGCGCTCTGTCAAGCGGCCGGTCAAAGGTACGGGGATGACTCGCGCAGGCCTCTGCACAGATGCGATTTCTACAGGAGCCCGGACGCCGGTAGGATCTTGGGGTGAGTTGCCAAAATCGATCGTCAAGGCGCATTTACGAGAGACGTCTGGGTAATCGTTCCGGAGAATCGGGGTCGAATCCACCGATCCCGATTTGTCGAGCGGCATTTCGCAAGTCGGGTGGAAGGAGTGGGGGGAAAAAACGTGAAATTGCTCTATTACTGAAACGCTGACGTTTGCCGCGGCGAATTACACGCGAAATGGTGGAAAACAGTTAGGGAGCAATTTTCGCTCGTTTCACGGAAGGATTTTAATCGCACTCGTAATACGCTCGAAATTTCGGGCTGTGCCGATTTTTGTTCCGAGAGAGCGCTCTTGTAGAGCAATCTGCTCCCTGTTTTGCATTCGCGTCGCGAGCCCAAGGCAGATGAGGGGACAACCGAGCCACGGTAGGAGGACAATCGTGGAAAGAGAAACGAGGAGAGACGGACACGAAAGTACCGCTTTGCTTGGCAAAAGCGGCACATTAATGCCTCGTAAAAGCGCGAGTGCACACGTAACTGTGAAACGAGAGAGGACCGAACAACTCGAACAAATTCTTCCTTTAACGAGAAACGATATACCCTTCCTTTCTCAGTCGGTCTCCTTTCTACTTGATCGTTCCTTTTCGCCACAAGTGAATCGCGTAACGATCGCCTGTAAAATTTAACGCGTTCCGCGAGCTCCTTCCCGTCGCTCGAGCACAGAAAATTAACGACCAAATTCCACCGTTTGCTGACCATCCCGAATAGACGAAATGCACGGTGATAAGGAAACACGAGAGTAAACCGATCTCTTTCGACGAACGAACGCTTGTTTCGCGCTTCGTAAGAATTAAACCGGGTTGCGATTAACCGCGAGAAAAATGCGAATCGCGAGAACACCTAATCACTGCGGTTGCTCGTGCGAGAGAAGAGAAACGTAACGAAGAAGACGGATTCTGTAGGTGAATTTGTCTTTTTTTTATTTTGCCTGAAGGTGTATCCCATTTTTATCTGCCACGGCACCATTTTAAAATGCTTAGAGAGAAAAATCGTCGGTGAGATTGGCCTTCGTGATGGCGCAATTTCACATTCCACCGTTGCGTAAAACGGACGTTGTTCTGCCCGTCTCGTTAACTCAATATTCAATTAGCCGAATTCGCGAGGGGCAACTCGGTGACTTGGGCAAATGTCAGCAATCGGGTGCGATCTAGGTCTCCGTGGTTATGGACCGTCGACGTTAAACTCCTACCCCCCTAACCGGGTCCCCTTCTGTGATCTTTCAGCCTCTCGGAGCACTTGACATTTCGACGCCGTTAAGATTCAAGGTTAACATTTATTTGCCGAAGTTCCGCGGTTGTAAAACTATCACGAGCTCGTTGGCGTTCGATTTTTTCTCGGCTTTTTTCGTGGGGCACCTCCCTTATTTCAAAAACGAGATTTAGCTTAAAAAATTTGAATAACCAGCGAGAGAGATTCTTTTGGTCCCATTTTTTACTATTCTCAATTCCAAAGTGTCGTGTGGGAGAAATGAGCGCCAGGGTCGAATCAACTGAGCGATCCTTAATTTCTCGTGATATTGGGAAAGATTTGGAATTTAACGACCGTGGATCGCGCGCTTGCGAAGACGACGACCTTTGTCGACTATTTTGATCGAGCTTGTTTAATATTTATACGAGCACGTGGTTCGATCGTAGAGTGACGAATAGTTGATCAAGCGTAGGTAATTACCCCGATAATCCGCAGTGAGCAAAGCAGTCGCGCTCGGCGATTTTCATTCCAGTCGTTATATATCGTCTAATTAGGATGCGCGAGGACGTTGCCAAGGGAATAACAAAATCCACGTTGGTATGCGATATGTTTAGAAATGACTTCAATTTGATGAGCACCAAAGGGAAAGGCCAACAAAAACCAATAAGAAATCGTTAAACGATTCTTATCACAGGACATGCCTGACGAAACTAACAAACCTAACTCAAAAGCCGCGCAGCCACAGAAGAACACCATCATCTTGTATAGTTTTCAGAAAATTAATATCCACGCGATATAAAATTTTCCTTACGTAAATTACACTTGCTACAGAATAACGAAAACCTTGTTAAAACACTGAAGTTGATGTTTGTGTTCACAATTACTTAAGAAGACTCGTACGTAACGGTAAGCAGCACCAAAGTTGATCTGTGAAAATCCTTGCGTGAACGCAGCCTTAACTTCACGTTCACCCTTGAAGACCCGTACCTACGCAATGGTGAGCAATACCGGATCTCATCTGTGAAGCCTCGCACGCAATAATGATCAGCAGTGAAATTCATCTGCTAGGACTCGGTACGCACGGTCGGCCGGGAAGCGACGCATAGTCAGTACCGCGACGCTCGTGCGCACGCTCGGCCAACGTCGACCGGGCCCCGTGTGGTTTCGCTTCGTTGGGAACGAGCCTCATATGCATAAGGCCCAAACGGGGCGTTCTTGAGGCGGGAAAGCGAGATCCAGCGTTGGCACACTTAATGCAATGACGACCATCCGTAAATCATGAGCGATGTGCAACGGATGAAAATGCACATGGTGCACCGAGGTAATCCTACCCTGCCGCGGAGACGCTCCCGAATTCGACTGCATTCATGTGAGACCGTATATGCGTACGCGAGTTGAATAAGCGCTTAAATCCCCCTAACATTGAATTATCATCGGTGGTAGAACGTCGCGGGTATGCGAGGGCGAAATTTTAATTACCGTGCGTCATCGTGTTCGCTTTCTTGACGGTTCTCATTCGAGGCAGACGTTAATTATTCCCGTAACGCTAAATGATTTTAAGAAGGATCCTCTTCGAAAGAAAGGATTCTCGATCCTTATCCTACCGGGCTTCGCGTCTACCCGCACACACGTGCGCCGAGCGCACGCGCGCTAAGATAACGATCTCGATCGTCCAAGTTTCAATTAATTACACGCTATTGCGCAAAACGATCCCGCGCAACGCGAAAAATGCCCGTGAATTTCCGGCTTGTGAGTACGCGAGCCCGATACGATTTTCTATTCCTAAATGTCAATGTAATAACGAATTTCACCGTTTTTCCTCGCGACGGCGAAGTAGGCCATCCTCGACATGCTCCCATCACCTATATAAACGGTGAGAGGGGAGAAGGAGAGATTAAGAGAGAGAGAGAGAGAACGAGAGACTCGTCGCGGTTTCACCTGAGGGATTATAATATCGATCGATTCGAGATACTATCGACTACCCGTGACAATCTCCGGTTAGACTGCGGGTATACGTGGATTCGGGTCAACGAGAGAGGCAAAGCTTCATTCGGTTCCGCAATTTCGTCGGGTGGAACGATAATTCGTCCCTCGGACTGTAGTGGCCTCCTCCCTCCGTCGCGGCGCCGATGCGTTGCCATTGCATTCGCGGTATGCGCACACGGATATTCCGATAATTTCGTTTCTCCCCGCCCCGGCACCGCGCTACCGGTGAAATTGCACGTGGAATTCTTGTGCCGCGTTCGAGGAAGCGGATTGTGCGGACAAAGGAGGGGAAATATTTTCGTAGGTAGGAAGGTGAAGGCGATTGCGTAAAGAGGTGATCCTGGTCCGCGGGAAACCCACGTCCGGAGGACGCTCGGCTTTGAACGACGAGGACTCTCGTTTCAATCACGAGCGTCGTTTTATTTTACCTCGTAAAACGAACGGTAGAGGAGTATAAACGAAGGAAAAGAAAAAAAAAATCGCGCGACTATTATGCGATCACGAAGATCGATAGTTCGAGGCTCCGGCGGGCGCGCGTCCAAACCCATCGCCGGCGCCGTCGACTTCCTGTAATCGAAGGACGATCTCGAACTCTCGCCTTACGGACGTGGCCGGCAGAGATTACGAAAGTACCTGTGCGCGCACTGGCTCGCTCGTACGGACGTTGGCGCGCTCGGGCCCGTAGGAACGCGTGTAAAAAACGTGCGTGTGTCACGTAAACGCTCTTACACGAGCGACGTAGTCGACGAGACGCAGTTGCGCGAAGAAACTTGGACGAAGGAGAGTGCGCCGGGCTCGGGCCTGCCTCGTTACGCGTTACACTTCCGTTTTCACTAGGCGCAACGCGGTGCCGCGCCACGCGGCACACACCCGACATATATAAATTATTTATTCTTATTAGCCTTTTCGTCCAATCTACTCACCTCTGTGTTATAGTCGGACGACGACGGTAACGACGTGGTGCCATAGAATCGCGGTACAAAGAGAAAGAGATAATGACTCGATACTGTATGTAAATAATTCCGAGTGCGCGGGCGCGCGTACTCACCTTGCGTAACGCAACCGCGTGTGTAATATCGCGTTCTCCTTCGCGATATACAGTAGGCGAATTTGCCACTCTTCCATTTCCGCGATTGCGAGTCGATTATAACTATGAATTATTAATGCATACCGTGTGTTTAGGACTTGCGAAATTCCATGCTTTACAGAAATGGTGAGTCCATTCCGTTGACGGCTACATTTGCGCCAGAGTCAAAGGACACGCCCGTCGATAAAAGGCCGGTGCGCCACTGGCGATCAAATTAATTAAAGGAGCTCGTAATCGATATGTCGATTCGGCGACATTTCGCCGGGATTATTGAACGGGTTGCGTATTACGCAACAGTTGGGCGTTTAATGACCACAATTAAAAGGCACACACCCCTCTCCGAATTTTGGTCTACGAGGATTCGACGGCGCTCCGTCCTTGTCCCGCTTGGGACCTACCGTCGTAAATATGAGAGCATCGCGTAAGCCACGATGAATCTTCGAACGTTACGCGGGATCGATCGTAAATTTAATTTTCGACATTTCTAAGCTGGGCGCGTCTTTCCACGATTCCGCGGTGGAGAAGAAATGAGAAATTACGCTAGCCGTCCGTGAACGTTTATGACGAATGCACTTCATTATTCAAATTCGGTCGTTAACCATTCGGTCCTGATTTCGACGCTCTCCTGAGCAGTCCCTCGATTAGAAAGGATCTCTTCGTTTCGAGACGCGATCGATTTCGTCACGAAACGGCGACTCCAGTTAGGTACATATTTTCTCCGCCAAAAGGAACTCCTGGATCTGCCCTAGGGCGCCACGCTTACTCTTAGGACTAAGTCGCTGCGATTTAGCTGCGATATTAATCGATTCGAATAGCCTATTCTCAGTTTTCACAGGAAACTGTAATTAGGCGAATCGCAAAGGGACCTTTCGAAATTGTCCAGCGAACGGAGATTATAGAAGAATCCGTAGCTACGACCCGATTGTCTGGTAAATAACCTCGTAGGAGAATGTCTCGGGCACTAAGCCAAGGAGGATGAATAAACGTTGCAATTTTTTTCCATAACGATCTCACTCGATCCTCATTGCACAATTAACCAGAGGCGTGCTCTCGTTGTGGAAAAGTGGCACGGATTCGTCACCCGGCCTTGGATTCTAAGAACAATCGAATGGAAAGAGATCGAGAATGGCACTTGCTGTAAGCAAGACCGGAGGAAAAAGTAGTTGACCGATCGAGAACGACTCGTTGATTTCAATGTTACACGTTCTGGAATGAGAGCTTGTACGAGCATCCAATAATAAAAATCAATCTCGCGGTCGTTGCTCCTGTATGATCTATCCTTGGAGCTTAGCTCTCGCGAACAAGCCCTGCTTAGAAAGGGTAGATGAATATTAATGGAGCATCAAGAAGCGATCGTGGCGTGAAACGTTCGAGCCCTCGTCGGATAATCGACGCATTTTCCCATAAGCATCCGAGAGAAGCAACGTGGGGGCGGCCAGCACAGGGGCAATGCAATGATCACGCGTAACGAGCTCTCGGCATCGTGACTTGCGAAACTGATTTCGTCCTGAGCTTGTCATTGCCACGCCGTGTTTGTCGTAGTCGGAGGCTGTGGCCAGGCCAGCAGGAAAGTCGCGATTTCGCCGTGACTCCAAACGCCGGAAATTATGAGATCGATATAAATTACGCGAGAGGGAACGCGCTGGACGCGATTACGGCGCTGCTGGGCATACCGAAATTGTTTTTGCCGCTCGAGCCGATTCCCACGAAAGGCCGGAGTGCCGCGTGGCTCGGTATCGATTTTTTTTTCGGTGCTCGCGCCAACGTAGGAACCGGAAGCACGAGGAAAAAGGCTCAGAGACTCAAGAATTGTTTCTACCGCGGGGAGGTTATCGCTCGAGAGATTAGGAACGTAACTTTAGCCGCGCAATGTTCGTCGGTATCTTGATTTAACTCCACCGGCAAAGGTGGCTCCAATTAAAGCCGATTTTACCGGGCGACGTGTACGTTCGTATACTTTTCGACGCCGCTCTCATAATCTCTCCATTTCTCTGCTTCGCCGATCACACGGACGCAAGAATCCTCCGCGTGGCACTGCGACGTAAACATCACTGTTAGGGAGATCAACGGGGCGAAGAAAGAAGAAAGAAATCGGTGTGTGCCACCGGTTTCCCCTCGCCTCGGGCCACAAAAAGGCACAACCTTGTATAGGCGGCCTGAACGACGTCAAGTGAGAAACTTTGCGTCTGGGCCAGCACCGTGAAACGACGTTGCGTCCTCGCGCGGTAGGTAGGTACCTAGAGAGGCTCGAGTAGCAAAAAAATTCGCGAAGGGAAGTTTTCCTCAGGCCGAGGAACAATGCACGGTGCTCGGCCGGGATTAGAGCGGCATTAATGACGCACGAGTGAGTTCGCCTCGCGTTTCCAGAAGGTTAGACATGCTCCTGCTGGCTGTTGCTCGCTCTCATATTTACGGCAACAGATTCGTGCCGGAGAGTTAATGGTTTTCAGAACCTGTGGATGTACCTCGTGAGACGAATCGAGCGTGTAAAACTTAAACCGTGCTTATTCGACGTCTCGACGATCTAGCTCGATTCTCTCTAGGCTTCGAGCAGATCTCTCTCCTTTTCTCTCTCGATATTGAGTAATCCTTTTGTCGGACGCGTCCCGGTATCCACCTTGTTGACACCGACGACCCGATTCCCGATCACTTTAAAATCGCATAATTTACGACGACGGCACGAGGAGTCGACTCTCTTCGAGGTCCCGGAGCGCCGACTCACTCTCGGTGTCGACGGCCCCCTTCGGAAAGCACTCTCTTGTCAGCCGTGGTCGATATCGATCGGAGAAATTCTTCCCGCGTTCCCCGCGGACCGATTTCGATCTCTTCTCCGGTATTTTTCCACTTGTTCGTATTCATATTAGACTTTCTCTCTTTCTCTCTCTCTTTCACTTTCTTGCTTTCTGTCTCTCTCTCTTTTTCTCTTTCTTTCTTTCTTTCTTTCTCCCTCCCTTCTTCTTTCCTTCTGGAAAATATTTCACGGACAATTTAACCGCGTTGGAAAAGCGTATCACTCTTACGACAAACTTTCGTTACATTTAAAGGAAAAGTATTCTCCGGGCTACGCCCGGTGATCTTTGACGAAAGTATCAATGATCGTGATCGTCGTGCGCGGTGGAGTACCGTTCTTACGTGGGAGTGACGGAATAAATTCAAGCCGAGGTAAGCTGCGTTATTAAGTCAACGTATCGTTTGAATTATTGTAGTATAATAAATAAGTCAAGGCGAGCGCGCATTAGCGAAAGCCTACTTTTCCCAGGGGCGAGTGATGCACGCCCGTGCTCTTCGTGACGTGTATCAGTAGACACGGTAAATTGTGCAGTGATATTACGTCTCTGATGCTGCCGAGGGGGCTGCCGATTCGATTTAGTCGGCCCAAACTCGGAGACCCGTCTGTGTATATCTCGACTGCGAGAGATCGATTGCAAAAGCACTCGAAGTCGGGACCAGAGGGAAGAGCTCGTCGCGCGTTACGTCGAACCATACGGTGTAGAATCTTTCTCACGACAGAAATTCGCGCACCGCTCCCGTAGGCAGATGTCGAGCGATTCCTAGGTCCGTCCATAATCAGGCAGCGCGAGGCTTTTAAGGCGAGTCGATTACCAAAGACAGGTAATCTAATTAGGGACTCGCCTCCGGCCTTCTCACTCCATCCGTCTGCTCCGTCCTCGTAAAATTGCAGGTTATTATGTCCCTCGTTACGCCGCTACCTTGCGCCATTGCCACTTGCTTTAATTACGCCCACAATACAATTGGCTCAACTTACAATGTTATTGTACTTTCGATTTATTGTGAGAACGATACCTCGGCTCACAATGTGGGACGCGATCCCTTTAAGCTCCGTGAATAGAACGACGAAGGTGGGGAGTAGCGTGTGTTACGATGATCGTTATTATCGTTCTATTACTCAACGCTCGTACTCGGTTAATCGAATATTCTTATTCCACAGGAGACTGATGGAGAGAGGCTCGTCGATACCGTGGCAGGAGACTCTGCAGGAAGCGATTGGCGAGTCCAGGCTAGACGGCTCGGCGCTCAGGGAATATTTCAGGCCGCTCGAGGACTGGCTGCGAACGGAAAACCTGAGAACCGGAGAGGTGGTTGGCTGGTCCTACGGTGAGGAAAATTTCGTTCGCGCGCGCCTCAATACCCTCGCGATTTACGGCACGGTTTCGACTCGGCCCAGTCCCCGGTTACACACCTGTGTCGCTTGAATTATCGTATCCTTTCGCGTTGCCCGGCTCCCCTCGTAAAATTACTCGCTACCGTGTCTCTCGCTGAGCGTAATCGAAAACAAACAATAAATTGTTGCGCGCGCGCATGCAGGCCTGTGACGTCATCGAACCGGTACGCGCTCTCGACAAGCACCTTTCGTATCGTACTCGTTGCTACAAATTATGCAACTTCCTACCGTAACAGATTGAAGGTTCCGATTCCCACGTACTACATACGCTGCGCGAACCAACCCGCTACAGATATTCATTGTGTGACGACACACCGCTGAATTACGATCCGGCCTTACCGGTGAAATTATTGAGATTAGCCGGTTAAACCGCTTCCCTCCCTCCCGCCCTTTGCTCAACTTCTTCGCTAACTCACAATGTAAATTCCATGCGCGCGCGCGCGTACGCGATTATATAAAATCCACGATGTCCATGCCCACGCATTAACGTCCCCGTGCTCTAATATCGCCATCACTGGGAAGAACAGGCGTTTGACACGAGAAAAATCGCGTGTAATCTCTCGTAGACGAACACGTTTTAACACGAGAGAGTAGGCTGTCGACTCGAAAATCACGGTTATGGTAATGTGCAATTTGTTTACGCGACGCGGAGCAAGAGTGGGGCTGACGTGCGACTCGAGAGAAGAAACGTAATGCCGTTTCCGCGGCAACGTGCAAAAGGCTCTCGGTCATCGTGGCCACCGTCGATCGTAAAGTCTCGAAGCCCCGTGGGACTAGAGAATTGCGAAATCGGAGTAGAAGAAGGAAAGCTCGAGCGCTCTTGGTTGAGAGGGTGGAAGGGGATGAAAGGAAGGAGAGTGAACGAAATGGAGCAAGAGAGGCGAGAAGGCGGTAACGACGAGACGGAGAGGAGAGAGTAGGAAAAGATCGTGGTGGTGGAAGGGTGGTGGGGTGGTGAGGAGTAAGGAGAAGGGAGCAGATGAGAATCGTGAGACACGTTCGACGATTCCACTCTCGTTTTCATTCCACGTTGCACCTTAAAAGCGGTGACCGCCGATACGCTCGCGAGTGGTGGAGCCTCGCACGTGCACGCGCGCCAACCTGCAACCACTCACGCGCGAGCATCCCGGAGCTCGCGGAATGAAAATTACGTTCACCGGAGACTTCCTTACGGAACGTAGGAATGCGTGATCTAACCCCAGCCGCTACGATGAACTCCCATACGCATTTGGATTTTCATTCCTCGCCTTCGGCATTGTCTCTAATTGCGCGAAGATCGCGCCCGGTACTGTTACGATATTTTCCTCGCAACGGGCCTGCCCGTTGCCGGTCGCTTACGTGGAAATGCGACTTCCGCGACTACCGATCTTACGAAACGCGCGATCGACTTCGTCATTGAGAACGTGGGCTGCTGTGCGCTCGGGGAGAATGTTCGGAGAAGCTCGCGAGGAAGCTCTTCGTAGCTCGATCCTGTGATTTTGAACCCTACATTGGTACTTTGAAAAAATCTCCGTAAATATAAATGTCTGCTGTAACCCAGAAATACTCGACAGGATATTTAGAATAATTGAACTAATATTGGAATGAGTAATTTAACACGTTGACTACCGTGAGGGTCACCGGTCACCGGCACTCAATTTTGCAACAGCACCGATGGCCCCTGGTAAAATCGTTAAAAAATGGTTGTACGCCTCAATTCACCTGTAGTAGATAGTATTTTAAGTTAAAAAAAGAGGAAAAAAAATGAATGGCGCGGCAGCCAACGTGTTAATTAGAAAAAAGATGCATCATCGGATCCGGCACAGGGTTAAACTTCACGTGAAACGGAGAGTTCAGCTTGAAACTAAAAGTATAGGAGTACGCGAACTCCGTGAACAGATAGAAATAGGGGAGGGACGATTGGCCAATAATCTTGTATCTCGAGACTTTTTCTCCTCGACGGTGAATCATTCTCTCCGTGGGCAAGTACCGTACGAGTGGGTGGTCCACGTGGAGCCGTTAGAAACGTTACGTGGTCCGAAACAGGAATAGAGAAACACGAGGGCAAAAAGACGTCGGAGAAGGATATCAGGAGAATATCGGAATGAGCGGAGGCCCGAGCGACGATCGGAAATAAAAGTCACGAAAGGAAAGGGAGCCCAGTTGGCTCGCTCTCTTTCTTCCACGCTTTCGCCTCTCTCCCTCTCGGTTTCCTTCCTCTTCGTCGAGACGGTATCCCACCGTGTTCGTTCCTTCCCGTCGATCTCGATTACGTTGATTTCAGTATGGCCCCTCGCGTTTCCTCCACCGAGTCCGCTTCACTCACCGAGTCTCCACAGGACGGTGTTGTTCCGCTCGTTGGAAAGGTTCCGATTCCGGCCAGATTGGATATCAGAATTTTGCCGGAGTAAGCGATCGAGACCACTCGCTCCAAACGGAAAGAGGGAAGAAAAATTCTTAACGACGTTCTTCATAAATCTCGACACCGTGCTTGCTCGATCTATCTGACGCGTAGATCTCCGACGTATCTTTGAAAAGGACCCACGATCACGGCCCACTTCGCTTCCTATCTCGAACTTCATTTCTCGAAGTAGCAGGCAAATTCTCTCACGTTCGCTGTTTCAGATGGTGATTACTGCAAGCGGAGCATAGAGACGGCAGGACTCCAGGTATACGGTAGCGGATTCTACAACGCGGCTTCTTCCTTCTCCGTTCGAACGTCCATTATGATGGGAGCCGTCACGATTGTATTGACGATTCTTCAATCGTGTTAAGAAGGAAGATGGAACAAGTCACTCGTTGAACGTGGACGATGGGGTCGCCACAAGGATACTTGGGACGACTCGCGAAGAAGATGAACTCACATTCCGTGACAAGACTTTGGATGCGGTGGTGTGACCTTTTTCAGACCGATGTCGAGAAAGTCAGCGAGTATCGACGGAGTGAGAGACGCGTTCCTGGAAAAAGGAAAAGAAACGATCGTCGATGGTGCCGATCGACGAATAGCACGGTCAAGATCATCGTCGACGATCGTACCTTCTTTCTTTCACTTTTTCGTCTTCTCTTTCTTGTCTATATCTGTCACACACATACACACACACCGACAGTCCCATTATCTCGATTTTTCGCAGCAATCGCACCCTCTCCATTGTACCAGTAATACTGATAATCCAACGACCATCGTGTATCGCACAGCAGAGTATCCTGTAGTTCGATTTGTATCTGGTCGAACGGTTCTCATATACCAAAAACCTCTTGCGCGATACGTGAGTAGATCGTTTCTTTAAGTAGGCATCTAGGAATAATTCACACTTTGTAATTCTGTTGATTTAACTGTTGCGCAACGAGCAACGGGATCACGCGATTTTGTTTACTGTAAAAGTCGATCGGTATCTTTACGAAGTAAAGAGAATCCTTTTCTCGATCATTTCCTCGTACGTTTTATGACCACTACCTTTCCACTTGCGTTCTGCGAAACTACCGTCAAGCATCGTTTATACGAGGCAGAAATAATTTCTTCTTTAAAGATGTAAATCCCAGTGGATCGCGTGTCGCGTCGTTGTAACTGTTGCTTAACCTAACGATAAAAATTCGCGCATTATTCGCTCGCACACGAGGAAGCGTCGAGCTCAAAGGAGGAAATCCTTTTGCTCGAAGTAAGTCCACGCGAGGAGACACCTGACAAAGAAGAGAAGAACCTGTTGTTCGGACCCTCGTTATTCCTCACTTTCGCAGTCGTCTCCGCGAGTGAAAGAGGCGGCGCGCGGGTGTAGTTGGATTCGCGCGTGGCAGGACGCCCGTCGCCGAGCACAAAGGCCGTTTTCACGAGGGCCGAAACTGGTCCCCGTTGGGTGACGTTACGTAATCGAAGGAGAGAGACGCGGTGGAAGTCGCGGACACAAAAGAGAAAATCCTTCGGTCGTCGAGTAGGGTCCCGGAAGAACCCCTCGTTCAACCTCTTGGACGATGCACTCGCCGAATGCATTCGAGCTTCTTGTCCGCGAGAATCAGCTTTACTCGAGGAGCTTCCTCCAACTCGAGAGGCTTCTTTCGAAGAACTGAATAATGACACGAGCTCTTACACCTCGGAACGTGAGTTCCTTCAAGATTTCTGCTAATTACTTTATTATCTTAACACCTTCGCGATTGCGTCACCAGTGCTTAGACGCACACGCTCGACTGGTGCCAGGTAGTTCCTGTCGTTCCAGAATTTCTATTTCTATCGATTTCGCACCGAGCGTAACCGCTCGTCGAACACAGGCTCGTTCTTTCGGAACAAACGATCGGGACGCTCTCGTGTTACGTTCTATTCGTCCGCGTGAGTTACACGATACGGCAATAAAATTGAGGTAAGATTACGAGATCCTCTCGCTTCCTTGGGAGGCACTCACCACAACGTAAGTATCCGTAGTAGAGTGTCATAAAAAGGAAATAATAAAATCGAGATGGCTTCTCGCCTCTTGCGAAGCAAGCTCGAAGGGTGTATCCTTATCGAAAGACAACGTTACCTAACACCACTCTCGCGCTTCCTTCGATCGGCCAGCACGCGGAACTTTGGACAGGCCGAGATGGAACAACGATCGCGCTTGCGCAATCCTGGACGATAAAATTCTTCCGATTTTACTTTCAGAGTCACGAGTGCGGGCCACACGTTGCATACTGTGCGCAACTGGTGAATTCTACCTTCCCTTTTTCCTCGTAGAATTGGAACGCGACTCTACGCTCCGTCCGCATTCGCCGACTTTACTAGCCGTATAATAAAATCGTTCTCATTCCCCTTCCGATGCATGCGCGGAACGCGCGAGCTCCTTCGATGCGCGCCGCGATTTTTCGATAGGCGAACGCGAAATCGCTCTCATTTTTCTTCGCGAGCGCTTCGAGCGACTTTCACGGCTGCGATAGGAAGCGAGACGCGTCGAGAGCGAACGATGGAGGAGGAGGATGAGAACGAAGGGAACGGATCTCGTGGAGGGAGAGAAACACCGGGGTAGACGAGCATTGTGGTGGCGTGGACCGGTGAAATGCAATTACGCGATGGGTGGGGTAGCGGTCCGTGTCCAGAAACGGGTTCGGCTCCGCTTACGTAAGAGGACCCGGAAATCGAGAGTGAAGTCGCGAATGGGAAAAAGGAACCAACTTTGCGTCATCGGATTAATTAAATACGATCTTTGCGTCGCGATGAAGTCAGCCCAGGACGAGTTTCCATCGATTTGCTCTCTTCGTCGTCGCTCGATCGTACTCGCGAAAAACTTCTTAACCCCCGTGTTCACATCGAATTCTAACCATTTATCGAGCCGCTCCTAGATACGCGGATAGACACTGGAATTTTCTCAGTCTCGACAAAGTAACACGAAACGATTTTTCCGTCGATTGCGCAACGTAGATCGCGAATCGATCCTACGTAGCTAGACAGCGACCGCCGCGGCACTTCCTGATGGGCCGAGGAAATTTACAATGGCCGGGTATTAGCATTTCTTCGATCTCTATCTTCGTTACGGTTTCTCTCGTTTGTCAGGCACTCACCAGGAGAGGTAGTACCACTGGCGAACGTGGAAGTCGCGAATGAGAAACTCGTAGATCAGTCTGCTGAGACCGCGCAACAGGTAGAAATCGCAGAAATTTAAAATCCAAACAAATCGATCATTCGGCCCCCGAATCTCTCCTCGCGAACATTCTCTTCGCGCACGACCCAATTTCGAAGGACGTCCGGTGAATTTCGTGAAAGGATTCACTTGGGCGCGTCGGACCACCTCAAAGGACAGGTTTCAATTTCTTTCTCCTGTCCGTGATTTCGAAGCTGGCGCTGATTCGACGGGATCTCGTCCGGGGCGAAATTGAGATTCGTTGAACGGGATTCGTGGCACGGACGGATGGACGGACGGGATCGTTGGGCGATCCCGGCCCAAAACTGGTCCGTCCGGCTTGCGCAATCGGAAGAGGAGGAAAGCGAACGGCGGCGATTCTTTCCGCGAAACGTCCGCAAGGCGGACCGCCACAATGAGCCGAACGGTGGTCAGCGGCCAAGCGACTTTCACCGCTCACGTGCGGGCGCCCGTTGGTTCCTCCCGCTTTTTGTGCGTGAGCGCACGCACGCGGGATCCGAGACGACCGAGAAGGAAGACTTGGTGGGACTCGCCCAACCCGCGGACCTCACGAACAAAATAAGAGGAACGCGGAGAAGGCGTATAAGCAAGATCAATTTCCATCGATTATCGCGCGATTTTATCCCAATCGAGACCGATCTTCCAGGAATCGACGATCGCCGATCATTTCCTAGCCTTTCGACGAACGTCGAACACACCCATTAAAATTTCCTCGCTTTTTCCTCATACCCTTTTATAAGAAGGGGTTGGTTGCATCATGTCGACCGGTTAATTAAAAGTTCGAAAAGCGAGCCAGACATTGATACCACCTTTCACTCTTTTTCTCCGTGCGTATGTACATGTAATCCAGGACAGCAACAAAATTAAGTGAGAACCCTGCCCCACGTCCGAATCTTTCAATCAAACGGACAAGCAAGATTGGAGGAGCCTTGGTAGTAGACGCGTAACCACCCATCGAGGGATTGCATCCGATTATTTCGGACACGGGCTCGCTGGCACGTTTCAAACGTGATCTTCGAGGCAGCCTTGATTCGACCTGCGCTCAGCCTATCTCCACTTCTCGTATCTTCGCGGACATTTGGCGCGCGCGATGCAACGGCGAACGAAACGCGTAACGAATCGTTTCGAAACGTCCTCGTGAAAGTGATTCCCGACGGGTGATGACGACGAGAGGTTGGGCGGATTATTTGTCTCGCTCGATCGGACTAACGATACAAAGTAGGGATCGCGAGAAGAGAGAAGAAGTATCTCGACGGTCTGGTTGACCAGGACGAGGTATGGGAGGGCTCGAACGGACGATGAAATCGAAAGCACTTGTTAGGAGCCGCTGATGGGTTGTCCACGCGCCTTCGTTCGGAGGCATGTGGATCGTACGATCTGACGGCTCGAAGGAACGCGCGTCCGCGAGTCAATCTTTTTACCACGCTCATTTGAATATTATGAACCAGGTGCTCTTAACCGATGATATTTAAGGAGCGGATAACGACGATGAAAGAGGACGAGGCGAATCGTCGGGAGAGTCGATTAGCTCGAACGTCGTGATCGATGGTGGACGAACCACCGACCCCACGAGCGTCTCGACGAAAATTGCACTTTAGAGAGGGAGATCGGTTGCGACGATCGTCTCGAGAATCGTTAAGGATCACTGTGTCCCTCTCGAGAGAGGTGAAGCCGTGCCGGGGTCAACGTTATCCAGGAGTAATGCCCGCTATTGGTCGACGGTAATAAGGTTAATTATGATTACAGTTGCTGCGCCGGAACAATGCTGGTTGGTTGCGTAATGCGAAGCAGGGTAGCGCTTGTGGTACCAATGTCACTGTCTCGCGTGCGTGTGCGCGCGCGCCCGCACGCACGTTTCTAGTGGCACGAGTCACCGCGTCATCGTCCCGTTGATGAAAATCGCTCGAGGAAGCTCGTTCCTTCGCGAAGTCGAAAGATCGATTCTCGAGAGAATTAAATCTTTACACGGATTTGGTAATAGGTAAGAGAGCACGAGGAAATTTCTTTGCTGAGATCCGATCGATGCGTGAAGAAGTTTCAGCGTGCGAATCGCTCGTCACTTTCTTCCTCGAGGCGCGGACCTGCAACGGTAAGCGGAGTGAGAAGTTGCACTTAAAATGAACGCTTAATATATTCGAATCACCGATCGGAAGCGCGAGATCGCAGAATCGCGTGTCTTATAGTCGTCGTGGATCTTCGAGGCCGATGTATTCGAAAGGCGTTCGATCGACGTTTACACGGAGGGAAAAAAAAGAGAAAAAATGTTGCAGAGTGGGCACAGATGCAGATTGCTTTCACGCAATGATCCAAGCGCGTTTGCAAAACGAAAGGCAGGGGCACGTTGTTCTGTATGGAAAACGGGCAGGTGATCGCGGTTTCTAAAGATTTTTTTTTAAGAATGTGGTAATAGCAGTGTGGTTCTAATTTTATAGCCGGTTTTATTTTCGTCCGTTAATTTGAATAAGAGTGATGTGTAGAAGGAGAAAGAAGTGTGTTAAAAATATCTGGTTTCAACACTGGGCATGGCGCCCCCTTATTCCAAGGCTGCGAAGAACTGCCGTGAATTACTTATGGCTTGTTTCGAAGATCAAGGTACACATCTAACGTCGTAACACCGACTGCTATGTTTTCTTTTACGATCCGCCGAAGGCGATATACTTAAAAAATCGACGTCGGACCATCTCGAAGAAGGATGATTTCCAAATTCTTTTTACATTTTTTACCGACGTTTGACGGTCCGACACGTCTTCCTCATTCATCAATGTTAGATTCCAAAGCCTACGCCACACCCGGGCCACCGCTCTAGACGAAATCCACAGACATTTATTTCCATCGTTATCGAGACGGATCTATAGCGCGGCGCCCATCCCAAAAAGAAATATAAGATTTATCTGCGCCCACCGACCAGTATCCCCTCGTTTCTCTTTCGCAGAGACGTTTTACGGCTTCGCGCTACCTCCGGAGGACCTTCGTTCGCGGTGATTAGATATCTCTTAATGAAGGAGGTGTCGAATTTGTGCAATATCCACCGCTTTCTATTTTCTACGTCCGAGCATCCCGTGACACATGTGACATTAATTGAATGTTCCTTCCCAACCGTCGTGGTCGTTTCCCCTCTTCTTCTCCTCCCACCTCTTCCTCCTCCATCCCTTCCTCCGCATTCGCGTTCCACACACGCTTCTACGCGGCTCGGTAAACAACGCGACAGTTTAGCGCAATCGTTATGCAATGAGTAATAGTCCACCTGTGTGGTTCCTCCGTGTCTTTAGACGATTTACACGCGACATAAAGAAAAAATACGAGATTTGTCCGCCGCCCTTTCGTCTCCTACCTCTTACCACGATGGGTTTGCACCTTGGTCCTGGTCTAAGGTTATTACGAAGAGGGGCGCGGCAACTCGAAATCACACAGTGGACCGGAGAGACAGAATTATCTGCGTTCTTCGTAATTAATAGCCTTCGAGTTCGCGAAAAAGCTGTTCGAAAAAATCGTACCTTCGCTTTCTAACGCGTTTTTGTCAACTCGCAAGAGCCTTGTGATTGCGAGAGGCAAGCGTGCTTCAACCCCGTCTCGGAGAAGTCGCGAATTCGAATTGAGAAATTACGTTAAGCCCGATTTACGAGCGCAAATGTGTTAGGTGGCGCGACGTTAGAAAGGATTTACGGGCGGCCTTCGTCATCAGCGACGTATTCGAATGACGAATGCGTTGACTCGTTGAGAATTGTGCAACTTGCGCGTCTTTGAGGAAAGGAAGCATGAGTATCACTCGAATTTTCTGTGAATTCTCGGAGCTTGTACTACCAGGTGGCGGTTCTAAGAGACGCGCATTAATTGAGACTTTGGAGAAGACGCAGGTGAATGTTGTGCCGTGCCACGCGACAGCTACCACGTCGCCGCTAGGCGAGTGTTTAGAAAGCTACTGTGTTCACAAGAGTGATAGAAAGAAAGAGAAACGAGAGAAAGACAAGAGAGAGAGAGAGAAAGACGTGAGAAAAGGAATCAGCAAGGAACCGAAGCGACTCTTGCGATGATCGACACCACGAAAACAAGTGCCTCCATTGTTCGAGTTCCTCGCAGTGAACAATGCATAGTCTTCCCTTAGCGGTAGCTCATCGAGAAGTATGTTGCGTCGATAGACTCGTATGAGGCATGAGAAGAACAAAACAACACGCGCCAGTGCGTGCGTGCGTCAGAACGAGAATCCATTGCAGGAATTATGCGAACGCCCGCGTGCAATCGAGATCGTGGATTGCAAATTTCACGGGAAAGTAAAGGAGCAAGAGGAATAGGCAAGGCCGCTGTTAATTCATAACAGGTGCACCGTTGGCGCGCAGGGGCGTATCCGTCGAGTTCTCGACGCAAGGACGATCGAGGGAAGGCGCGTGCCTGCGGCTGTGACCGATAGCGAAACCATTTATTGATCTTTGTATTCGTCAGATCGATGAACCTGCGTGTAAAAAAATTGCTAGTGGCTCGATGGAGAATTTCGTTGCTGAATCATCGATGGATCTTGAGCAGATGATCAAGTGAACTAATTATTCTATTCTTATGACTATCAAATTGTGAGTAGGACTAGGACTATTCGAATTCGATGTATACTCTCTTCTATCAGTATGTGTTAATCCATTGCATTTTCCTTTCGTCTGCGTCTCGATCGATTTTTTCTCCAGAAGCATTGATAATTTCAAGTGTAGCTTACGTAGAGCTGTTGCGATTACTCTTCTTACCACATAGCTCTCTTTCTATGCGCGTTCTACTACAAATTTAGTTGCAGTCATGTTCATTCTTTGTTTTTAATTTTATTGCCTTGAAGGGCCTTACTCTGACCCGTAAATAAATAAATAAACAAATAAGCTGTGGAAATTGGGCGCGGAGAGCGGATGAGTTTTCAAGTTTGAAGTTTTCGTGCAGTGGCCGTGTACGTTGGGTGTAAAGGAGCAAAAAAGGATATCACGGTTGGTGGTTTTAAAAGATTAGTAGGTCAACGGTGAGTGTTGCCACGCGGTTCTGCAGGCCGTAAACTTTGCTCGAAACATTGAATAAAATCATTTTTTGTTCCATTTACCCAACGGACCCACTCGCTTGGACCTCTATCGGTTCACCACGCGCGACAACCGCCGAACTTCTCAAAAATTCTTCGCTTCTCGTTCTCACTCGAGCGAGACTGGAACCGTTCGTGGAGCGTGGACGGCTTCCTCGAGTCGACGGTGTGTTCCGCGGCCGGTGACGCCAATCGATTTCACGCGAAATTACGAAAGTCAGCTAATTGGCGTGCCGGCTTTGGAGCGCGACGCCAAGAAGGTAGAAAATCGTTTAAGAGATTCTACGCGGATTAATCGTTCGGTTACGAGCGTCTACTCCTAAGACGTCTCGATGTGATCTCATGGTTGGTCGACGAGCCTCTTGCGGTTTCGGGTGGGAGAGGGTGGCGGTAATCGCGCGTGATCGTTCACACGCATCGTTGACTGCGCGTCGAGGGAATGAAAAAAGAGATAGAAAAAAGAAATACCACCACCTTGTTAATTATCCTCCACGACCCGCCCGCATCTTCTCAGGTGCCGCGGGAAAAAAAAAATATGGTCAGCTCGGGTTTGTATCTCGACGATCGTGCGAGAAGATCGGCGCGAGAATATTTAAAAGATAGAAAGTCCGGGTGTCTGAGAATGCGACGGAAACGTTTCACCGGGGCGCGTTGTGTTTATCGGTGATAAAAATTTAATTAATATAACCGCGATGGCGCAATGGCGACGGTGGGACTCTCTACAACGGTTGTCCGCACGCGCATATGTCGACGATTCCGCTTTTCCGCGCACCGAATGATCGCTGGAATGCCCACGTATTTCATACGAAAGCGACATGCCTCCTGAGCAGCCGTGAGGGACTTACGTATGTACGTTGCTCGTTGCTACAGAACACCGTGGCAACGTGGGGGCGTGCTTGAACCGAGCCTTAGGGTTATTGCGTTTTACGCCACTTGCGAAACCTTTGTTTGGCTCGACGAGGAATCGGTGCTTTTGCGGCCAGTACCTGTACCTGTTACCTTCTGAAATAATTCCGAAGTATATCGAAGAAACTTAATCGAATAAACCCTTAGGGTACTCGTCGATGGACAGATTTTATCGCTATGTAATTTGTTATCGGTTAATCGACGAGCCTCGGGTGTGTCGGTCGTTTGAACATCGATAATTCCCCCGGAGCCACTTTCTTTGACCGTTCCTTTCCGCGTGAGTATTTAATAATTAATTTATCGCTTTTACGCGGATTCTCGAGTGACAGAAACACGTTATGAAATCCTCACCGTCGACGATAGATATCAATACGGTTATGTAATCTAGGCTTTTAATGGATAAAAAGAGCGCCTAGATTATAGGTATCCCGAAGTGTGCTAATATCGAAATTATTTTATCCCTCGTCGAATTTTAATAGTCTCGTTAATGAGCTGCGATATTCAATATAACTAGTGCGCTGACGTGTGTACACATTGAGGAAATTAAATGCAATCGGGTGCGTTGCGTTGTTGCCGCGTAATGTAAGCACCGGCTGTGTAAATTAATTGCGCCCCTTGCACATTAAAGGCAACCGTTATACAACTTACGATAAATTCTGTGATTGGGCGAACATAAAACCCGAATATGCATTTGTGAGCGAGGCCTTTTTGTTGGCCGGAAATGCAACAACGGCCGTTCGTGTGCGAGCGAAACGGAACTCGCTTCGGAACTATTTCCTGCAGGTGTTACCGTCCCGCGCTAATTCTCTTCTCTTTATCTCGCATCAAGCCTTTTTAGTCTACAGACTTGCGCAACACATAAATACAGTTCCGTTTTATGTTTATTTCGAATCAACTTTACACGTAAGATGCACGTTATGCTAACACGTATGGACACACGACAGGCTTGAATGACTCCACTTCGTGTAGGACAACGTTGGCCAGCTTTACGAGATTAAATGACCGATGCTCTATCCCGACGATCTATTGCTCTCTCCAAGAGCAAGAGGGAAGACGGTGAATTGCCCTGCCAATCATCCCATTATACCAGCCCGCCCGGTTGTGGCTCGCGGTCCAACGGCCTACGGAACTCCGGCTTTCTCTGAGTTCGTCTTAATTTTCCCTCCCTCGCTCTTCTCCTTTTTCCATCGAATCACCAACGAGGAGTTTACTTTTGCACTTCGGATTATTTGCGGTCTGCGTGTGCGCAAAATCCTTCGAACGGTAGGTGATCAGAAGTGAGTTCCAAGAATGCCAGTAATGATCGAGGCCTTTTGCGTAATCGGTAATTCGCGCACAGTAACGTCCAGAGACGGGAAACACGACGAGCCCGGTGGTAGAGATACTCGATATTTAACGCTTTCCAATCTCCGCTTCCAATATCACTCGTGCTTTTTTCCTCTGCGAAGGCACTGAGTACGCGCTCGTTGCGTGCGCCACAGTTGCATCGGAAATTTCACTGCTTCCTCACGGAAGGATTCAGGTCTTCCCAATCCTCTCACCGATCAGATACTTCCTGCAGAAAGGACCCGCTCGTAAAAACCTCTTCCTCCAACATTCTGCAATCGTCATAACGAACCCAATTATTCTGTAACCAGTTTTTATCCAGAGTCTCCGATTTCCGTGGTGTTAACTCGCGAGAATCATGGAGGAAGTAAGGAATCTGAAAATCCACTTTGCTTTTCACGGGGCCCCAGCGAATTTACATAAGAAATCTTTCTGCTCGGTACACCTGTGCCGGTAAAATATCCAAAGCGATCGGCATAACCTCGAGCAACTTCAATCGTAATCGTCGTGGCAGTAACGAATATTTTCTTTAACCCCTTAACAGTGTAGCGAAAGTGAGCTTTACTTGCCACCAGTGTGTGAAAAAAAAAGTTTGTTAGATTTCTGTAATGATTTTGGTATCCATATTTGTGAGGTCGCTGAATCCGAATATGATATCAGAATTTTAAAATTTAAAATGGCGGATCCAATATGGCGACCGCAAAATAAAAGTTCATTCGATTGTTATGAAACTCGGTATCCGGGAGTATTTTGAATGTTGAAATTCTGGTATCATATTCGTATTCAGGAACTCGAAAAACTCCCGGATACCGAGTTTCATAACAATCGAACAAAATTCTCATTTTTTCGGTCGCCATTTTGGATCTGCTATTTTAAATTTTGAAATTCTGATATCATATTCGAATTCAGCAACCGCAAAAACCGTAGGATACCATAATTCATACAAATCGTACAAGGGTAATTTGGTTTTTTTTTCAAATGTGCATATATGCACATCACACTCCAGTGGCACGACTTTTTTTGTGCATATATGCTACATACACTGTTAAGGGGTTAAAATATCTTACAAACTGGACCACTTTCTTGCACTTCGAAAGCTCCATAATCAGCCACCATTTCCACAGGAGGTTATTTTCTCCGAGCACCACCCATCTGCTACAAAGTCAAAAGCATCGGCTTCTTTCTTATCTCATTAACCACCCCCAATCGTGAAAGGTAATCAGGGACTTCGACAAATTGCCGGACCTCTTCCGACTTTGTCGACGAGTGGATCACGAGGGCTGCTCGTTACTCGACTCATCTCGAGGCATCTTCCAGCTGGGTCGCGTCCCTCGCTCCGCACGAATCAGCGGAAACCCTGTGGCTTAACTTCGTTTCGTCTCTCCCTTCGTGTCTCTCCTCACCAAGCGACTCGTAGTAACCGTTGGTCCGAGGGTCGGATGTGTCGCATCATCGTATCACAAGTGCATTCCGACGAGTGGCGAGCCACGACGATTGCTGGTTACGGTCTCGTGACGAAGGGACAGTTGCGGATCCGCCCGCGAAAGTGAACGGTCTACACCGAAGACAACACGAACCTACGAAAATATTTCTCTTTCCTCTCTCTCTCTCTCTCTACTCTTCCTCCTTCCCCGTTTCCTCTTCCTTCTTCCTCCTTCCTCTTCCACTCGCCCTTCTTCAATGACAACCTCGACTCGCACCGATTTCGGGAATCGGCACGCGCGATCTGGAACACGTCGCAGATAAACTGGTGAAACGCGTTCGCGAGAAAGTCGAAGAGCGGTTTGGTTAATGGCCGTGCGGAGAGGAGGCTCGGGAGGAGAAGGTGTTGCATTGCGCGTGTGGTGAGAGATAAGTGCGGTCGGATAGGTATCGGTTTGGATCGATCGAATCTGACGGAACTCGAGAAAGCAGAGTTCGCTTCGTTCGGGGGAGTCGAGTGGAAGGTTTCCGTTTGGTCAAGGGTTGTGAATCCGAAATCGATTACAGGAGGAATTGTCAGCAGGCAAGTAAGTCACGTGGCGCTTAAATCGTTCGATACTTAACACGCGCTATCCTAGGATCGAAAATAAACTAGGAACGAAGGATTCGTTGCGGATCAGGGATTATTACGACGCGGTGCGATAACCGAGTACGTCGCGCTCGTGCCAGGCCACTTCTTCGCCCAATAGGAGGAGGTGGGCCCTCGTGTGTCTCTTTTTTTCCATTGGCGCACTTTCACGCTCGAATCTAAACATGTACCGCGAGTAATCCGCGTATAATCCGTGCGGAAGTTGAGAGGAACGTGTTCTCGGTCCGCTTGACGTAAGAGCGTGCTCGAGCGTGGACTCCCTAGGTCCCATTCAGATCGTTCGTTGGAAACGTAACGCGAACGGAGAGCATGTCTCTGATATCATCCACGAAGAATTCGATTATTTCCAATTAGTCGAGACGCGACGTTCCGACGTGCCGCTTTCGTCTGCTCGTTCCTTACCGGGAGATCGTCCCGTGCAACTCGATCTTGATTGCGCAGTCGGGCGAGCTGCGCTCGCATAATTGCCAGATTCCTTCCTACCGAACGGGACCGCCTTTCCAAGCGCGTACGATCTCAGGCGCACCGAAACAATTATTGTATTCCCATCGGTCGTGAGCAGATTCGTGTCCGATACGCGCTGCGAGAAAGCGTCAGGAGTCTTTGTAAAAAGTCAAATGTTATTCTTTTCGAACATGCCGCGACGTCTTTGGCTTCGTTTGCGCGTGCGTAGAGTCGAGGATTTGTTATAAAAAGATTAGTCGATCGTGCAATGGACAAGAGCGAGGGTTGGAAATCTTGGTAAGATTTCCGTATTCGACCCTCGTCCGATCTGAATAAAATTTTACTGGTACGTAAGACTTATTAAATGCAATTGAACGCCAGAAGTGTGAATTTAAGGAAACGCCTGGTTTCCGAGATATTGAATTTTAAAATTACACGATTAAATCAACAATTATTGAAATTTTTACGTAAGTGGAAGACTGAAATTCCAGGTAACGGCCCGAGTAATAAAAAAATAATTTAAACTTGAGAGCGTGGTAGGTCTTTCTGGTTAGATCAATCTCCATTTATCACATTTATATTACAATTTTAACATTGAATATTTTTTTTTGAAGACCGCCAATTTTGTCAGAGGCAAAAGTTATTTCTGGAAAAAGTTTTTCTGTTAATAACTTTTTAATAAATGACGAGAGGAACTTAAAACCTTCACAACATTACTCAGGGTGATGACCTTGATAACATATGTGAAGGACATTGAAATCCAAGGTGGCTCCCCATAAGTAAATAATTACCAGAAAAACATAAAATTCTTTTCTATATTTCTTGTTTTTAATATCTATTCTAATGATATTTTCATAAATTAGTATTTATAAACTTGTAAGATATTAATAAAATAAAACATTTCAGCAAAACATTTTTAAATTTCAGTCTTTTTTTACGTAAAAATCTAAAAAATTAAACTTAATTAAAAATTAAATATTTCGGAAACCGGGCGGTTCCTTAAATTCGCACTTATGGCGTTCGACTAGATTTAGTAAATGCTACTTACCTGTAAAATTTTATTAAGATCGGACCAAGATCGGATACGAAAGTTCAACCGAAATCTTTTTAAAATAGAAGGCCACGTTTATATTTAAAAATAGTTGCTGGTGAATATGTCGTCGTGACGACTCGTGCAATGGAATTTCGGCTTCAAGTACGACTTCATTTTTACGTTCCACTCGTACAACCGGGCCTAAATGCCACTTCCTGCCGTTGACGAATTATTTTTCCGTCGACGAGGATGAAAACAGAAGGCACGAATACGCGCGTAAGCACATTTTTTCTCGCGCTCGTCATAGACCACTCGTGGAACAGGGAACATAAGAGGGAAGAAGAGAATTAAATGGAGAAATGTTCTCGGTCTCGTCGATTGGTTTAATCATTAACCGTGCGACTTGCAGTGCTATTAACGAGAGAGAAGCAAAGGGAGAGAAGAAGAGAGAAACGACGTGGTGCGAGGGAGGACGATGGTATTTAGTCGCGACGAGCTCGTGGGTGGGAGTTCAGTGCCCCTACTTCGCTTCCACGCTTGTCGGTCGTGAAAGATCACCACGACGAAGGAAACGAGTGGTGAAGCAATCACGGGATTCACCGATAGACTATTTGTTACGTCCATATTACATACACCATTTATCATTACTTCCACTCTCATTCTTCTCGCACAGTGGGCAATCATCGCACGGGTGCTCGAATCGGAATCTTGGGGCTTCCGTTAGTCAGAAGCCTACAAAAATGACCAACTTCGAAAAAAATATATTTTCCGAATCTGCGGAACGAATATAATGTACATCTGAAGTAACGACAGCTTTCTAAACTGTTGGAAATAATGTTCTACAGGCGTGAAGGAGGACTAAAGTAGGTCTAGCATTTCGAATAAAGA
Organism: Tiphia femorata; assembly: GCA_944319695.1. Taxonomy (NCBI): domain Eukaryota; kingdom Metazoa; phylum Arthropoda; class Insecta; order Hymenoptera; family Tiphiidae; genus Tiphia; species Tiphia femorata. The sequence goes on along the minus strand of OX090900.1, from coordinate 16,502,863 downwards.
AATCTCAAAACGAAATGACGCTTGGAGCCTTACATGTGTTCAATCCATCACTGTTTTCCCACACTAAAATCTCCCTCAGGATTCATCTCTTTTCCACTCATTTTCCGATCTCTTACTCCTTCCTCCTTTGTTCCTTCTGTTTCGCTTTTTTCTTTACTCACGCTCTCAATCTCGATCTTCAAATTTTTTTCGCTTTTTTCCTCATTGCGCTCCGGTCTCCGTCTTCTCCGCAGTCACTCACGCTTTCGTTCAATCTTTCTCTCTCCGCGGCGCAACCTCGTCGACGAGCAAGCACCAAACCACGGCCAGTTACGAAATTTTCTCGTAAACGCTCCGCGGTCTGGAGAGAGATGGAGGAGACACGGACGTCGAAGGATTCTCACGCAATCGCGCCACCGTTTGTTCCGAGTTTGGGATAGTTCGCGTGCCCCGATCCGCCCGAATTATCCATTGTGAGCGGCTCGTTCGACAACCGAGGTTAAAGAGATTCTCACGAGCGTAGGAGTAAGCTGTCCTCACCGCGTATACGAGCAAAATTTCTCTCCTCTTTTTTCTCTTCATTTTTTTTTGGTTGCAGCATCGACACCTTGCAAACGCGTAGGAAGCAGGAGAGTCGCGCGTGTCTCACGAAATCTGAACACGAATATCAGCACGATTTATAATCGCGTTCGTGAATATCGCATCGAATCGTCCGATTATCCTGAGACGCGGAATAATCTCGAGAAAATTTATTCTCAGTCTCGAGGACGCGCCTCCTGCGCGCTATCTCGAATCGGAATTTCGCATTGCGCCTCCCAAGAACAATGCACCTGACACTCTCGAGGGCGAAATGTCAATGACAGAACGGTCCACAATGCGGCAGCTGCTCCCCTGACATTAAATTGCGTGAGAATCCGTTGTGTCATCCTCCTCACGAAGGGTGAGACTCTCGGAAGGAGAAACGAGAAGCGATCCAGAAGCGTATCTTGGCCTTTTTAATTTCATTTTACTCAATTCAATTAAACTTCCTTTCTTTAAAACGTCGTTGGGTCTATGTATAATCACGGAGTGTTGCGTGTATTCACTCGCGATGAATATTGCGAAAGAAATTTCCATTATTCGTTCGTCGATTCGAATCCCTCGATATGTTTATTCAGAGATTGCGGCTGGTTGGGTCGATCGGATCGTCGACGAATCTCACGCTTGCCGCAATACTCATCGACTAATCCAAATAAATTAATGCTTCCTGTGTGAACAAACTTCCTTCGCGAGGGCTGGACTACCGCCGTGCCGCGTGTGAACGAGTGTCGGACGTCTACTAATTCGCACGGACAAGCGCAAAGAACGGCCTCTCCGTTTCCACACACGCCGGTAGACTTTCTACGGGGAATTTCAGGCATGGTCCTTATCCATCGTCATCGTCCTATCTCGTCTCTCATTTTACCGATCGTACCGAGACCCTGATCTGTTTACAATTACACTTCCACCGTTACCAGCGATATCTCGTTACTTCCGACACACGAGACGACGAGAGTGGCGTCGTGTTTTCATCGCTGTCTAGAAGATAAGAATCGGCAGTTCCTTCCCTACTCGTCGCAACGAAGAGAGTGTCCATGATGTGCCGCGAAATTTACCGCAATCGAGTCGCGGTTGGATCCGATCGTCGAGCGTGTTTATAAATGTGCAATTTAATAGCAGTTCGCATAATATATTTGGAGAGTTACGAGGATCGTCCAGTGAATCTAAAGAGAACATATTTTTTGTTTTCCTTTTGCAAGGAAATTCGGAAAAATTTTCGTAGTTTAGAGAAAAATTAAACTGAAGCAATAGAGGACGGTACTCACGCTATGCGTTATCTAAACAATTAATATGGATCATGGTGAATCATACTTGCCATACTTGCTCTGTGTGGCATTAGAAATAAAGACGGCTATTTCTACACATGGTGAACACCGCGAACGTAGAACCTTATATGACCTCTGCTTCTGACACCTATATTTCATCCATGGTCCTTGATCCTTCGAGTACCAGCGATTCACTTTCTTATTTAAATTTCAGAGGCAGGAACATTGAAATGGATTGCCTCAGGATACTCGGACTCCTATGTCTGACGCTCCTAACGATGACCACGACATTAAGCCAACAAGCAATTTCAAGGGATAATTTGTGCACGAGAGTAGAAAAGTGAGTATCGAAATCTCGATTGGCCAAGTCGAGTGGCTAGTTTTTGAAATAGCCTCTTAGAGGATCCCTCGGTAGAATCTATCCTAAACGGCGAATGACGTAATCGAATTAGTCGTAATCCAATTCGTAATATTCGATTATCATAGAGAAAGAGAGGAATACCTTGTAACGTTTACACGAGTTTCAACACATACTCGCCGGCGAAATTGTTACGTACGGAACGATCAATCGTTCCGACACGTAACAGTTCCAGTTCTCCAATCATTTTAGTACCAGCATCCCGATATAATATCGTACAAGGAAATCGCGTGCACGTTCTCAGTGGATCTCTTTCGACGGAAGCTTTCACCGTCATCTCTGTATTAATAAATATACTTTAATTACTCTCACGGTAGTAAACTGGCACTAATTAATTCTGCCGTTGATTACGAAAGTGCTCCAAACGATAGAACAATATTCCAATGATAAATTCAAGTAACATTGTACTTTAATCGTGTAGACGAGGATAACACTACGTCAGTGAAAGAAAAACGATCTTTCCTCATTCTTTATTTCCAAACCACTCTCTTGGAGTAACCTCACTCCGAGCGCTTGCCCGTAAACGGAGACCGTCTACGCGAAACACCCCGCACGATTAGTTTCCAATCTCGAGTACCGGGCGAACGAAACTAGTGTGCATTCCGAAAACCTTGACAATGAATGAGTCAACGAGAGTGCGCCGTAAGGTGCACGAGCTCTACTCGCATTACCTCGTATTACGTTCTAATATTACATTGTAAAGGGTACGCAGCTTGTCCCGCGGGCTTGTGCTCCGGATAAGGCTACACGATGGAGAAAGATGGAATTCCTTCTACCGGATTCTTTCTCGTTACAGTTACACGGTCACTGAGCAGGAGGTCTACCTGGAGGTTACCAACGTGGACGTCTACACGGCGTGTCCGAATGGCGTGCCACCTGTCTGCAAGAGATCGCACCCGGAGTTTCGGCCCCGCTATCGCATAAAGGTGAGCGAAAGGACGAGCGTCTCTTGGGTCTCTGGGGTACCTCCGAGAGCGCGTGCAGGGTCGTGCGGTGTCCGATACCGATTAGCGTGCTTCGTTAAGTCGGTGAGAAAGAAAAAGTGTCGAGGTGAGAGGCGCGCTAGTGTTGCGCAACGCGAAAAGAGCATTAAACGATTTTTCGTTCGCTTCCATCCGCGGACGTAATCAGTTATAACGTATACGCATAACAACGTCTCTGCACAAGATATACCTATACGCGCGTGTTATCGAAAGTGGCTACTAGCTTTCGCGATTCGCGCGCGCGCGCGCTCGAGTTTATTCGAGACGTCGATCGGACGAACACACGGACGCGGTGGAAACGCATAATTTGCGCAACTAGTTGACTCTAACTGGCCTCGTTACTACGCCGCGCTCGTGTATTCGCGCGTTGCGCTCGTCTCGAGTCGCGAACCCGAGACTCCGTACAGATCGCCCCGATATCTTTGGACCTCGCGTCGTTGAATCATTGTGCGTCGAGAAAGTGTCCTTTCGATTGGAAAGGATCTCGCGGTTATAATTCCACGAGTCGTGTCCGCAAGTCACTAATCAGTAGAAATGCCTAAATTAAGGCAAACGAGTCTACGAATATTCGTAACTGTCTACGAGCATCGTTATCCGATATCATCGTCTCTAACTGAAACGTCGAAGGATCGTACGTTCACCGGGTTTACGCAAACTTGTGCGAAGTAATTGCCGACAATGGAGGCATACCTAATATCGAAGGGGCTTCGATTAATCGTTAGTGATCATTATCGACGATAGCGTAATGCCTGGGCGCACCGGTGCTTACACGCAACTCTTACACGTGTCGACGGTAAAAGGAAAAAAGAAGAGGATCGATATCTCTTCCTGGGTGGGAAGGAACGCGGCGTAATATCATTCCTAATAAGCTAGGGACTTTCGTCGCTTGCGTAACACCTCGCGATTATGCCGGACAACGAAGGAACTTGCACTTGCGCTCTCATTAATCTTAACTTTCCGCTCGATATCGGAAGGCACGAGCTCCACCGAACGAGAAACGGTGGCGCTCGTAGAGTCTTTCCCAAGATCTCATCTGGACGCGCTGGTATGGAAAAGTGGCGTTTTCCCATGCGACTGAAAAGGAAAACGGCCGAAACGGAGCGGTTACAATGAGCCTACTCGATGGTCCCGTGCACCAGACACGGAGCAATAAAGAGCCTCCTCTTCTCGCTCTTCCGCTTCTACTCGTTTTGTCTCTCTCCTCATCCTTCGTACCTTCCCTCCTTCGCTATGCCGGGTGGCCGTCGGCATCGCTCACAGTCCTTCTCTCCCTTCCTCTTTCTCTCGACCGTGTCTCTCCTTCTCATCCCGCGTGTCCCACGTTTCCTGCCCCTCTTGCTTTCCCCTCGCTCGAAGACACGGAGCGATCCCTCCTCGCTACCTTTCCCGCCGTTAAGCTCGGTCTCACGGCCGATCAGATGGTCCGAGTACGCTAATTACGGGGAAAGCGGCCGTTTCGCGAATCTAATTAAACCAATGAAAAATAGTCATGCAAGAGAATGAAGGGAGAGGAGGAAAAGGGAAGGAGGAGAGCGATCGTGGATAATGGTCCATCGAAAGGAAGAGTCCTCGATTAAGAGAATTGGTAATCGTTCGCTCGATCTTCCTCGAGATGCGAAAATTCGAAGAAATGGAAAGGAGACAGGGTGGACTCGTAGATTGGGCGGTACCGATGTCGTTATGAAATAATTTCGTGGATAATGATCCATCGATAGGAAGAGTACTGGATTAACTCTTTGACTGCTAAAGGCGCATATATACGCCTTCACAAGTCCATCAATATACACGAAAGGCGTAAATATACGCCCTCTGTATTTTTCATTTGTTTATTTTTGAAACCCTAAGAATGGTATGAAATTTTCAATTGTTTTGGTCACTAGTCAGTGGACAACCAGTCGCAGCAACTGACTTGCGAAAATCGCGCCGTCCATATTGATGGATTCGTGCTGAAGCGCGCCGCAGTCAAAGGGTTAAGAGAATTGGCAATCGATCGCTCGATCTTCTTCGAGATGCGAAAATTCGAAGAGATGGAAAGGAGACAGGGTGGACTCGTAGATGAAGCGCTACCGATGTCGTTATGAAATAATTTCGTGGCGAGTCTGCGATACCTCGGTGAAAAGTGTGCGTGCAGTTGACTGGAGAACATTGGAAGGAGTGCCCCAACTCGCTTCCGGATGGGAATAAGAAACTGCACGTGCGTCTCGTCGCGCGTCGTGTCAGCCGTAATAGCGCACGTCGCGTAATCGTTTCGATCTGTATTTTCGCCGTTGGGTGCCCCTTGCCGGAGGAAAGTGAGATACTTTAAATAGCTCGCTTATATCATTCCAGCCACGTTCTCGGCCGCGCAACTTTTCTCGCATGCCGTCTCTCAATTGGTAATCTCGAAATGCCTGTGCGTCTCGACAAGCTTGAGGATGAATCAATTGAGAACGTCGAAGCGCTAATTATCGACGTCTCTTGTACCACGTATTCCAAGGAGGTCCAGAATAATTTGTCGTAAAAAGACGAATCTGTAGATTCTGCAGTATCAAAGTTGAATGCTCGAGAAAATAAAGTTTCTGATTTTCGTCTGGTTATACTCGCGACTCCCACTGCTAGTGCGTGGGCATGACAAAGTGGCAAAGCAAGAGGAAACATTTTCTTATGGGTCGACGCGGAAGGAGAGAAAATATCGGAGCACGGCTTGCGAGGTGCCAGAGAAGTTTACCCGTAACGTCATTCTCGAGGGACGAAAGATTCGCACGAGTGAAAATCGCACTTTCTCGTACTCCGTGATTGCACCGGTGCGTTCGGATCGGCACTCTTGCCAATTAGATTAACGAGGCACGAAATTTCCTCGATTCTCGTGTGTGCAGATAGTAATGGAAACGTACGAGACCGCGCGTGAGATAAGTAATTAACGGAAGAACATCAACGTTGATCGTGCATCGAGGTGAGACGCGTGTGCGTGAATTTTATTGATCTCAGTGGCTTCCCTCCACGCGTGCTTTCAGTTTCGTTACTCTTGGTTTCTCTCGACTTCTCATTTCTCTGTAACCAAATTCACTCGAAACTGTCGTTGCCACCCGGACATCGAAATGTCCGAACAGCAGCTTCCGGCACGGCCCACGTGCAATATGAGAAACAGATTAGAGATAAAAAGACGCGCGCGTAGGAGGGACAATCTTGAGGCCACAGGCGTGTGCCGTTTGAGCGAGACAATGAGATCACATTGCGTCGAGGGAATGAGAATGAGGAGAAACTGCGAACAAGCGACGTAGTAGCTTCTGCGGCGCGATACGTTTCCTAGATAATGTTCGAAGATTGCGAAACGAATATTAGGCATGAACTGGTAAAGGAACGGCGCAACGCGGCGCCCACATTGCTTTTTTTTCCCCTATCGACGTTTGCCCACTTGATATGGACGCAACGACACTTTCGTTCTCGTAATTTCGCGAGCGGTCTGTAATCTTCGATTCATTCCTTACCCGCGAGTGTTACCACCAAGCGTGCATTTACTTCGCTCAACCGATCGCAAGGCAGAACACCGTGAAAGTCGATGCTCTCGTGTTCAGCAGGTTCGTTACGAGGCCGTACTCTCGTAGCGAAATTCGGCGATCGTAAAACGTAAATTGACCGGTACAGAGGCGGTCGTCTGTGGATTTTATGCGCAGAGAAGTGCACGGCGTGTGAGGCGTTAAAATTGAAATTACACTTTCAATTCCATTCGAAAATCGCATGACCACTCGTCGACGTAGGATTGTAGTTCACCGCTCCCCCTGCGTTTATTCCAACGTCGATTCTTCTCGCTTTTCCTCTCACGCGCGCGCGCAGTCGAAGGTTCCATTTCATTGACGCGTATTGCGGAACGACAACGACCAGATGTTACACGATCGTCTCGCGAACGTACGCCCCATCTATATAATTGATAACGTAATACTCGAACCAAGGCGACTCGTATGCGAGCGCGCGCGTATTTGAAAGTCCATGCCGTTACCCCGTGGTGCATTAGTTGCTCGATCGATAATTATCCGTCGTTCGTGGAAGTTTAACGGGCGCTCGGGCCTTGTAACACAAAACTTTTGCACTTTGCGGCGCGGATCCTTTCGCGCGCGAACCGCGGCACGTCGTAAGCGTCATCGTGTCGCGATTATACTTCTTGCGGAACGTGCGTATGGAAAGTGCGAGCGGGAGATACGAAGTGGAGAAACGAGGAGGAAGGTGATACGAGCTCGTTCCTTCACAAGTGGCTTAGCACGGAGAAGAGAGGTGGAAGGTAAAATAAAAGAAGCACGCTTCACGCGTAATTGTGAATTACGCTGATCGCACGCGGTGGTCAAGCGACGGTGTCTACAAAGCAGGAAAGTGTCTCGCAGTTGCGCAACGCGCGTTGTGCAATAAAGCACACGTGCGTAAGAAAAGAAGTCGTTCTGCTCTACGTATATAAAAAAAAGGTAGAGCGAATAACGAACGGTTCCATTCGGCGAATGGTGAATTTAATTCGCGCGGATGAGTTGACATTTCGCGTATAACTCTTTACCGTCCGACCGTAACTTTCTTAAGAAGGAAGGGCTCGTGCCTGCATCCTGGCTGGAACCGACATAAATTACACGCGACCGTAATTCGCTCTGGGTAAATTATCGCGGACGAATACCACCGGCGCGTAATCGCGTGCCCACCTAATGCGAGGGAACACGGGGCGAGTGTGTGTCGAAAGGAAAAGGCGCCGAGATGTGGCAAAAGCATGTGACGTTAACTTGGCCTTAAATGTGCCGAGCGTGCGAAAAACATTCTCGAGTATTGGCGGCCGTTGAAATTGAGCTGATACGCGTAACGAAAGGACACGAGTGAGGCCAGATGCTGGAGAAGGAGGGCGAAATGATTCACAGATTTTCTCGCATTTGCGGCACCGAAGTGAGAAATTGAAAACGATGCTTTCTACGAGTCGTTCGACTTCTGACTGCATAAAGAACTGTCGTGGGGGGATAACATTGACGTCGTCGTTGGTTTTCCGCGTTTTACGACGAGGAGTAATGCGAAGCCACGGAGAGTGGTCGAGATTCGCGGAAGAGGAAGAAACGAAGGGATGAAAGGAGCAAGCGGACCGAGCAATTTTTCGGAACGAGCGAAACTCGCGGTGCAATTCGTGCGACAGCTACGGGGGCTCGCACTAGTGTAATGCAAAATTCCAGAGCTTAATGAATCTCCCCACTCGGCGGCACGGACGGAGCGCGCGCCGCTCTAATGATTTGCATAAACAAAGTTCCAGCAGTTTGTGCTAAGCTTAGGGACACACCTTCGATTGGAAAATAACGACTTCGCGCGGTTGAAGATGAAGCATTACCTCGATGAAATAAGTAATTATCCACGTATCGTGTGAACGAATGAAACAATGGCGAGTATCTAACGTAGATCGCATAGATCATACCAGAGGTTCTTAACATTTTTTCCTGGCATGGACACCCTGCACAAAAATATGCTTTATTTTTCCACGCTTCTCAGTCCTTGGTTTACTATACCGAAGCGTGAAACGCTTCGCGCTTTCGAAAGAGCAGTAACGAAAATTAGTCCGTGTTTCGTTGCGCGACACCCTAAACCGGTGCAATGATATTGCACGATCGCTCGAGTTCAACGTCGCGCTACGGTGAACGTTGAACGTTCCGCGCTTGGTCGTCGTCCGTGTCATCGTCTCGTAATTTATGAAACTGAGCTTCCAACGTCTCGCTTAAGAGAGATTACGGAGGAGGTCGTTACGCCGGCAGCGCTCTCTTTATCGCCTGTTTTTGCATATGCCAGGAGGGTGGCCTCCGTAACGTCTGAAAGGACCTCTGACGTTTCTTCCTCTCGTTCCCTCCTTTTCTCTTCCCTCTTTCATTACCACGCTGCATCATCGCCCGTTTCCTCCTCAAGCCACGTTCTCCACTCGCCGCATTCTCTTCAGTTGCATAAGCGCCTCCGCATCCTCCTTCCTTTCCTTTCGCTTTCCAACTGGCTTCCTCCCACCTTCTCACCCTTCCTCATTTTTGCCAGCTTTGCCCTTTCCCTTTCCCGATTGTCTCTTTCCTTCCCCACCTTCTCGCCTCTTGCCTTTCGCTCTCGCGTCCGCTCGCTAAACGATCGGAATACCGGTGTTTTCGAGAGCGAACGATGAGCATACCGAGATATCGACGAGGTGCTATCTTTCGTTTGGAGACCATCCTGCGAATCGTACGATCGCAAGGTCTTCTACGAGATACTAACGTACGCGTACGGTCTCTTGGAGAAAGAACCAGAGGAGGATTTGACTTGCGTCTCACCATTGAACATTCTCGTAGCCGGTGACGAAGAGTCGGCAGATCACCGAGTGCTGCGAGGGCTACGAGGCGACGAGGGTGGACAGCAAGGTGACCAGCCTGGAAGGGAATGCAGAGTTCGTACCCACGTGCCTACCAATCTGCACGAAGTGCGTCAGAGGTGTTTGCATTTCACCGGAGAAATGTCACTGCATTCCTGGGTACAAAGGGGACAGCTGCCAGGAAAGTAAGTGGACGATTTTTCGTATCAGCAAGATATGATAAATTCATAATTCCAACTACTGGCGAATCTTCACCGTACGCGTAATTACCAATCGCGGATCACTCCTGGCGCCGATTGCTCCGTTTGCAATTTTACATAACGACGAAAGAGCGCTGAAAATATTGAAACGTGTTTCGTCACTTTACGTACACGCGCGTCATCCCACCGACTGTCCAGAGTCCTCGCGATTTTATCTGCATTCGTAAGTAAAACCACGCGCACGCCTACGCTCTCGTTTCCATTCGACTCCCGCGCCAATGAAAATTTAACGAGCTTCTCTCGCGTAAGATTTCTCATCGTGGATCCCCCCAAATAACTTTTTCTCCTCTCCACGCCAACTCGATTTCACCAAAGCACCGGAGGACCTCAACCGTCTCGAGATAAATTATTACACTGGCAGAATTCGATCTCGCATGTCGTCGACTAATTTCGTCAACCTCGGCGAGCGGACGCTGCTTGTCGTGCTTAATGATGGGCTCGGTCGACCTCGCAAGCGTCCAATTTAAATTAGTCCCTCTTAGTAGAAGCTGACATTTTTACGGGATCGCAGGACAAATTCCGAAGCAACGTTGTGCGACCACTGTCGCGCGCCTTTGACGTAACTGAGGCATTCCAAGATCCCGCGTAAGATTAGCATCGTCCCGAGCGGACAAACGAGAGAAGTGGGACGACTCGTCGTATTTCGAGCGTTACGTAAGAGGGAGGATAGTCGTGATATTTGCCCAAAAGATATAACGCATGCATATGTATTGCTTATGCCGAGGGACCCCTCTCGTTCGCTCCAGGACCAAGAAGTGCCATTTTTACTGCCTCCGTTTGGGACGTGGGTAACGCGCGTGTACGGTGGCCTTCTTCGATACGAAAGTAGATTTACGTATAGTGTATCGGTAAAGAATTAAAAAAAAAAACGAAATTTAATAGGCTCATCTGGAATCCCAATATCAGGATCGTAAATGGTATCTTCGCGAGAAGAGTCACCCGTTTTAATAGCGCGAGGTTGGAGAACACGAGGAGCAAAACACGAACTTTTGAAATTGTTCACGAAAATTCAATCGTTTTCCGTTTAACCAGATTCTTGGCCTGCGGTGTGCCTAAACGGGTGTCAAATCCGTATATCTAACTAGTGAGAAACTGAAAACACGACGCCCGTTGGGAATAAATTACACGCTTGACCAAACCGATTGACCTTCCATGGTCGTAGAAATGCGAGCGGATAAAGATTTCGTTTTTATGGTATGCGTGTTCGATAATGCTGTATATTCCTATATGTAATGGATACATCTTTACAGAATGCGATCTGGGATTTTGGGGCGAGGACTGCAAAAAAGAGTGCGGCTGCAAGAATTGCGACCATGTTACTGGCAAGTGCTCATGTCCGCCAGGAGTGATGGGACCTAAGTATGTAACCATTACTGGTACTAATGTTTTTCAAGATTTTAATAAAGTTGGCGCAAATATTCTTGTTTAAACTCACTTCCACTTTGGCATGCAAGTGATTTACAAATGTTACCAAAATGGAAGAGGTATATGTTGCGTCTCAGTATGTTCTAGTTCAGAGTTGGTGTGATTCGACGTACAACGAAAATTTATGAGAAACGAGAGACGTTAATTCATGAAAAAAAATCTGCTGTGAATTATTTTAATTACATTTTTTAAAGGTGCGAGCAGACCTGTGCGGTTTCACGGTGGGGAGTGGACTGCGCGAACAGATGCATGTGCATGGTGTTGCGAATGTGCGATCCCGTTACGGGGAAGTGTCCGTTTCCGTGGATGTCTCTATCCACCACGACTATTTCCGTGACGACGAATGACGACGGTGACGAAATGACGGCAAGATCGTTCTATCCTAGGATCCAGCCAATCGATACCACCACGCCAGCTGCTATGATCGAAGGTATCCTCACTGCTTTAGGACCCACGGCATGCTCGTGCTGTTTACCGAAACGTGTCACAAGCACTCGTCACGACGTACGCCAGACAGCACACAGGAAATATCCATGCCTCGTTCAAACGAATGCTAGAATTAAATGCTCGTAGACAAAAATACAGCTGGGACTTTTACACGGTGGATGCGTACTGTAGAAAAAAAAAAAAAAAACACGTAAAGAAAAGTCAATTTGGTACAAAGTATAAAGTCGTTTAAAACAAATGTAAAATAAGTCTCACGTGCATGAAATACTGAACCTGATAGTGTTATTAGAAAACCATTATAAACCCTTTTTCGTACAAAATGCCAACCTCATCTGCTGATTTCTTACATATCCGATGTAATTTCCAGAAATGGATAACCCGGTTATTTCAACCACCACGGAACACATCCAAGAAAATTCGTATCAGGAGGTGGTGACCGACTTTACGACGTCGGCATCAACTAAGAGCACGACGTTCGTGCCCGAGAGAAGAACAACTGAACATGAGGATATTCGTAAAGTACTCGCAAGCGGACCGGTTAAAGAGCCCTCTACTTCGCCCCGTTCGGTGATCGTCCTGGTGTCGGTTCCGGAACGAACGAAGGCCTTGGAAAGAGATCCCACGAAGTTACACGGCAAGTCTCTTAGGCACTCGGAGAAGGAAGATTTTGTGAGATCTTGCTCGGAGAGACGACGTAACGTCGTGTCTCGAATTTAATGAATCGTAACTTGTTTTTTATTCTGCTGAACGCTTAACGAAGACATCGACGTTTCGTTCACAGGTAACGTAGCACCCACGGCGCCAACTCCAGTCTCCTTGGACGTCGCATTGATAGTGCTGGGCTCGATCTTGTCACTGGGCTTCATGCTAGTCGCGGTAATCGTGGTCCTCTATATGCGCTCGAAATTATTCGAGGCCGTGCGCTTCTCGATCTATGAGGACGCGAAGTCGAAGAGTGTCGAGCGTGAAAGCGAAACTACCGGAAAGATTCCGAGGACCGTCACCGGGAGCGTTCCACCACGTAAGTGCCGGTGATTACACTCACCTGATGTAATCCACTCTTCCCTTCTCGATTGTCAGTGAAATCTCGCGTGCCCTTGACCCCAATCCGGCGCGTACGCTGTATCCTCTCCGAGCTATGGTCTTTTGGGTTCCACCTCTGGATTGTAATTGAGAAGCTTTGATTTAATTAGGAATTTATTGTCGTATTACTTTCAGAACTACCGCCCGTGATGAATCCTTTATTCTCCCTCATTCCGAAAAATGAGACGATTTTGACCTTGGACAGCATCGACCCGACGAACATCTATGCCAACGGTGCTGCCACGATCGGTCTTCGAATCTCAGGGAATCTTCGTGGTGAGATTAGCTATTTTTAAGATAGATCTTGATTGACGAACTCGAGTGTTATCACAGAAATTCAAAATTTCTTTTAGATCTCCTTCAAGAGGGCCACTACGACAGGCCAGTGACCACTCTGCTCCATCTTCGGACCCCGTCAACTATTGAATCGAGCAACGAACATCTGTATGACGAGATTCACTCGCAATCGACGCTGTAGTAGAACCGGAATTCTGCGTGATCAGGACGATCGATCAGGACTTTCGTCCTGGGATGCTCCGGAACACGAGTCCCCGTATAATTCGAGACCTAAGAAAATCTCGAAACCGGACGAAAGTTCGGTTGCTGCGTGACGCTCGTACGAGAGAGAAGGAGAAAAAAATTCTCTCGCGACTGGTTCTCGTCCTTAGCGCACGTAGTGGTTGAACGGGCAAGGCTGAACGTGCGACAGTGATTGAACCAGCGCTGGTAGAGAAACTTAAACTGCGATAAAAGCCGCTCTAATGCGCGCCACCAATAACGAGCGGTAAATTCAATCGTTGAAGCGTGCACTTTCAGGCCAGGACAAGTTCCCTCTTTTTCTCGACTTTATTGGACTGACGTCAAACGTTTCCTACGCGCCACGCTGTGAGAGAAGTGGTGCGAAGGGGGTCGAATGTCGATGGAAGCGAGGGCAGAAGAAGGAAATGCGTGAAAATATTTTATGTAACGCGTAAGAAATATCGCATCTGTCGCAAGTGGCAACGATGAGGCAACAATTGCAAGATAAAATGTGTTCAGATGTCGGTCAGATGTATCTGCTCAAACTTGTTCATCTTATTGTTAGACTGACGGTCACAAATTTTCCTGTATCTAGCCGCGTACAAACCGTAGCCAAAGAAATCTAGTGTGAACAATGTAAGTTAAGAATAATAATATTTTAATTATTTATATAGCGCACGAGTGCGTTTCTATTCTGCTAGTATAGTAAGCAACGAGAAGCGCGGGACACGACTGCTGTGCAACAAAGTAATCAGTATCTTAACTGCCTTTAATTTTTCATAGTTTCATAATGCGTTGTGATTTTCATCCACTTTCTACAATACGCATAGTGTCATTCTGACTTCGTACTGTTAATTAAACATTTTTATAACGCTTGGTCGCGTGCTAATAGCATTGATACTCATAGTTATTTTCTTTGTACAATTGTATACACGATAGAAGGAAATACAATTTCTAACCTTCACCGTGCTTTATATATATTTTTCATTTACAAACGTTCGCCATCCAACCACCTGCTTGTACATATTGAGTTTTCCAACTTATCGTGACACGTGAACAGGACAGTCGAGTGACTATGCCGCGCCACATGCTTCAATAACTTATCGCATGTTTCGTCCGCACAGCACTGTATCCTCTTTATTCCAGTCAACCATATCAGAGAATTCCATAAAGCGTGCACGCGTGTTGCTCACCACGGGTTTTTGTTCATTCCGCCGAAATTGTCAGCGAAAGCAAACGTGTGGGATTTCCCGACTCGTCATTGATGCAGTATTCTGTTGCCCTTATCGTATGGCAAGACGAATCTTTCCACAGTTCGGAAACGAGAAAATAATATTTATCAGCGATAATATCCATCTCCGCGAATGAACTATGCTAATAGCGAGTAAGTGAAGAGTTCAGCAAAAACGAATAGACACATAAATTCAACAATCTCTCCTACAACGCTAGAGCAATTTATCGCCAGATTCGCATTCGGCGAAGATCCGCTCACTATATTATTCTCAGTAATGATACAGTACAATCATCTCTCTTCACTTGGCGCCGTCTGATTCCAATTTTACGTTCTACAATCAGCATCCAGTTTCCCTATCATTATCCACTACCGCTACTTTGTTCGTTTATGTGGCGCGTCTATTATTTCTTCGAAGTTGACGCTAACGGGTCTAGCTGGAAAAGCGTGTTTCTAGATTAAACCGTCAGCATTATTTCGACGAATCGATCCGCGCTCGTGATAAGCTCCTTAACCGAGAAGTTAAAAACAACTGACCCCGTGGCTAGGGTTATCGAGGATAAGAGTGCTTCAATCGAAGATGGATATTTAGCAGTGTTAGACACTTAGTAGTGGTTTCACCGGCATACGAACAACATGAGAAAATCGGTGACGTGCTTTATCGCTTTGGCGTACCTATGCGCCGTAGGTTTGGCGTATGAAGGTGGCGTCAAGGGTGGCCACAGACCTCGATATCCACCCACCGGCAACCAGGAGATTGGACGCCCCAGTACCAACGTCACCAGTCAAAATGGTCTTTGTTACAAGACGGTGCCGTAAGTACAAGACCTCGAAAGTCGAGGATTCGTTCTATCTTTACGCTTGCTCGTAGTAAACGTTACCATACTACCGAAGACGGTAAAAACTTAAACCAGAGCTCAACGAAAACTAGACTCATAAATAAATTTTACACATAAGCTTAGAATGGTTAGACAAAGAAAAAATTGCGTGTTAACCAATGAGCCGTTACAAAAGGGTTTCTTACAAATATTATTAACCGCGGTCGTCAAGAGATCGTCCAAATATATCGTACGTGCAAATCAATCGATGTCTAGGTCGTTGCGTTGATATTCAAATCATTCGTGAACGTATAATCGAGAATGTGCTATCCGACCTTTTGATCCCAGATATTTCCATCTCGGAACTAGCAGTTACAACCGCGAGGCTTACAAGAATTATCTTGCAACGATTTGATAACGTTGAAGAGATTTACAAAATGCTAATTTTTGCCTGTTAATGGACTATCGAAAATTTGTAGCTTTTCTCTCGGTATTATGAATTTCTTTTTATTTTTTCAGGTACAGCTACGCCCTGTCCCTAAACGCAACGGGAACCGCACCGCACAACACTATTCCAACACCACAAGTAGGTATCGAATAATTGAAAGTACTGTACGATCGGATATTAAAATCGAATCGATACCATAGGGCAACAGCAATGGGTGGATCACCATTCTGGATTGTTGCGACGGTTATCAACGGAATCTCACTAGTGCCAAGTGCGAGCCACGCTGCGATCAAGGTTGCTACGGCGGCGTGTGCACGGGCCCGAACATTTGCACTTGTGAACCCGGTTGGCAAGTCCAGAACGGATTTTGTGCGCCTATATGCGTTCAGGAATGCCAGAAGGATGCCTATTGTTTCTCGCCGAATGTATGCGCTTGCAAATTGGGATACGACGAGGTTAACGGCGAGTGTAAGCCCTTTTGTCCGGATGGTTGTGTACACGGGGTTTGCGTGGAGCCACACGTATGCCAATGTGAACCGGGCTACGTTCTGAATGACCGAAAAGTTTGCACGCCCGTGTGCGAGGGTCGTTGTCGGAACGGCGAGTGTACCGCCCCAGGCGTGTGCACCTGTGCACCTGGGTAATCTCTTGATTCATTTATTGATTCTCTCCTTATCGCTAGCAACAGAGCGCTAAACATTTTTGACCTGTCATTTGGCCTCTCTTCGTAGATACAGACATCTTCCAGGCGATTCAGAGATCTGCGTTCCGGAGTGCCCAGGTGGGTGCGTTGGAGGCTCGTGCGTCTCACCGAACGTTTGCCAATGTCCGGAGGGTCTTCACTTAGACGAGAACCTGGGTAGATGCCAGCCATCTACACCTACACCGGGAAATTATCCCAATTGCAGATGCGGACCGCATGGCAGCTGCGTGGGTCCGAATCGTTGCGTTTGTCACCCTGGGTACATGGTAGAACCCGACACTGGTGCCTGCTCACCGATCACATCCACCTCGACACCCACATATCCATGGCAACCTTCCGACCATCGTCAGGACCCTCGGTGCAGATGCGGTGACCACGGTATCTGCTTAGGGTCCAACCGTTGCAGGTGCGAGCAGGGATATATGGAATCTGGCGGCACATGTTTACCAATCGAATCCGGGTCCACGGTTCCAACAGTTTGGCCACCATCCATGAACTCCGATCATCCTCTCTGCAGATGCGGATCGCACGGCGCGTGCATCGGTACGAACGATTGTTACTGCGCACCCGGATACACGGTTGAACCCGACATTGGCAGGTGCGTGCTAGACCAATCGTCCGAAGGCCGCGCAATGGCGAGAGACGCGAATCCACACTGTCCCGAGGGTTGCGGTTCCAACGGCGTTTGCGTCGGGCCCAATATCTGCTTCTGCGGCGTTGGCTACACGTCTGACCTGGCCACGGGTGGATGCAAGCCCGCTTCACCTATCGAACGGCAGTGTAGGCACAGTTGTCTGGATGGAGTCTGCGTGGGTCCGAACCAATGCGCGTGCCATCCAGGATTCGTGGTTGATCCAAGTACCGGGCGATGTCAGCCCTCGACGCGGACCGCGTTGCTCTGCGTTTATGGCTGCGGCCCTCATGGCATTTGCGTGGGACACAGGAGTTGTTTCTGTGATCCTGGATATTCGGCTCACCCACAGAATGGTATATGCATTCCGACGAATCGGACCGTTGATCAGGATCATCGTTACGGTCAGAATGAACAGTATCCTAATGGGGGAGGTGACGGATATCAGCAGATTGCCTGTGATTATCCTTGCCTGAACGGCGAGTGCACCGGACGGAATGTATGTACCTGCAAACGAGGATACACTTACGCGCCCAATGACCCGACACGGTCTAGATGCATGCCGGTTTGCCCAGGTGGTTGTCCGAACGGAGTTTGCACCGCACCGAACTTCTGCATCTGCAATCCCGGATACGTAAAAGACACGAGCGTGAAGAGTCGTCAGAGATGCGTTCCGGCTTAAAGAATTTCGAGATCGATAGTTTCAAACACATATTAAATTGTAATGACTCGCTAGACTTGCCTAGAAGTGCAAATTAGGCAAATTGTTAAAAGATATTAATTTCTTGTTATTTAAGATTGTTACCTTGATGGAGAGCCATAGCCGACTTTACGACGTTCCAGAAAAGTTGTGCCCGATCTGTGAAAACTTCCTTCAAATGTCGATAATAAATGCTAATTTGTAATACACGTATCAAGACTGATGGTAATTGTCTGTTTGCTCGATCCTTGCCTCGTTTTATCCATCGCTACACCGTGTATCCTCAGCTCAATAATTCACATTGTAAAATTCCGAGAAAATTATAAACTCGATTTATGGAATAACATTTGTCAAACATAATATCCCGAATTAAACATCCCACTCGACACGTGTTATGTTCATTTTCCAAAGTGTAACGAGTAATTGAAATTATACGGTAATAACGAGCAATAGAGTCTCTTTTGAGATCTTATGTGAAGGTCAGTATATGCGATAACGCCATAGCATCCTGTTTCGTCCTGATAGAATGGCGCGCCATCATGGCGGTACGAGTGGAGGGACGGAACTAAATAGATACAGGAGTAGGGAATGCATGAAGATACTATTGAATCGGTCAGTCTCTTGTCTGACAGGATTCAGTTGTCCCGTTGGAAAGCACAGTTGTGAGATTTGTGTTGGATAAAGTTAATTGGCCATCGAGTATGACATTCTTTACTCTAGTTCTTCTAATTACTCTCGTGCAAACAGAACTGACGAAAAACGTTTTTGGCCTAGAGGCTATACACGGTGACGCGAATGCAGTTTGCAGTAGGACTGTCAGGTAAGCCACATGTCGATGTCTCGAACGCAGCTGAGATTAAAAGTGCTAAATGCCAAAATACACTAAAAGTGATTTTCGCGATACAGTTACAGGGCCTCTCATCTGGTCCCTTACTTGGAGACATACAAAAAAAGAACTTGGGGCATCTTTTACGTTGTGAAATCACGATGGAACTACAGAACGGAGGTACGACCATGCGTCATTCGCGACTAACTTGAATACATTTTTTTCCCTTGACTATTAATACCACCGTCACTTTTCACAGTTTTACGTGGCTTACCGCGAAGAACCCGTGTGCTGCGATAAATTCGAGCAGAAAGGCGAGTATTGTTACCCTATCTGTGAAATCCCTTGCAGCCACGGTCATTGCTTTGGCACAGTATGCGTGTGTCACGAGGGATACATAGAGTCAACCGAGCCCAAAGAAGAGCGTTGTATACCGGCGTGTAATAATCCATGCCTAAACGGAGTTTGTGTAGAGCCAAACAAGTGCGAATGTGATCCTGGTTACCAACTCGACGCAGATGGGTTCACCTGTCGCCCATTCTGCGCCACAGATTGCGCGAAATTCAACGCGTATTGCAACAAGCCCGGCACCTGCAAATGCAACCTCGGTTACGCACTAGCCAGCCGACAAGATGGATTAACATGCAGCCCGATTTGCGATCGTCCGTGCACAAATGGTCAATGCATTTTGCCGAATCAGTGCAGGTGCAACGAGGGGTACCAAATGGACACGTCGGACAACTTTACGTGTAATCCCGTGTGTAGCAAGGGTTGCAATTTTGGTACTTGCACGGAGCCAGATGTTTGCACCTGCAACGTGGGTTACAGTCTGAATATCACGTCCGATAGCTACACGTGCAATCCTGTGTGCAGCAAAGGTTGTAAATTTGGTACTTGCACGGCGCCAGATGTTTGCACCTGCAACGTGGGTTACAGTCTGAATATCACGTCCGATAACTATACGTGCAATCCTGTGTGCAGCAAAGGTTGTAAATTCGGTACCTGCACAGCGCCAGATGTCTGCACCTGCAACCTGGGTTACCGTCTCAATATCAGTTACATCTGTGAACCTGTGTGCAGCGAACCGTGCAGAATGGGTAGTTGTCAGGCACCTGAAAGCTGCATTTGCGATAAAGGCTACGCACTTTCGAACCATTCTAAGTACATTTGCGAGCCGATATGCGAATACGCCTGCGGCAACGGGAATTGCACGGATCCGAACGTGTGTACTTGCGAGTCGGGTTACCAGTTCACGGACCCCAAGAAAGGTTGCGAACCCGTGTGCTCGAGCCCGTGTGAATTTATGGCAACTTGCACCGCGCCAGACACTTGCAGCTGCAACGAAGGCTATCGGCGCAACCAGAAAGATATTTCACCCTTCTGCTTGCCTGTATGCGATAACGGTTGCGTCAACGGATACTGCAATCTACCAAACGTATGCAGTTGCAATGATGGTTATCGTCCAGTCAACAATTCCACCAGCACTTGCGAGCCAGTTTGCAATGAAGATTGCATTCATGGATACTGCGGTGCTCCTAATCAGTGTGTCTGCGATCCAGGCTACATTACCTCGACGGTCAATCCCTATCTGTGTATTCCTGTCTGCGAACCTCGCTGTGAACCTTACAGCATTTGCACTGCACCTGACCAGTGCAATTGCCAATGGGGATATCGAAAAGAGGATAGCAATTCCACGTATCGTTGCGAGCCAGTTTGCGAACCGAATTGTGGAGTAAACGCGATTTGCACTAGGCCCAACGAGTGTAGGTGCGAGGACGGCTACGAGTCGATTCATATGGAGACTGAGAATATTACAGGTTGCCAAGCGATTTGCAATTTCACATGCGTAAATGGCACTTGCACGTCGCCAAACGTGTGCACCTGCGACGTGGGTTTTAAAAATGATGAAGATGGCGGATGCGTGCCCGATTGTTCGTTAGGCTGCGTCAATGGCACTTGTGTCGAACCTAACATTTGCAGATGCGACGATGGTTTTGTTCTACAGAATGAGCATGTCTGTGTTCCCCATTGTGAAAATGGATGCGATAATGGCGAATGTACAGCCCCAGGAAATTGCGAGTGCAATGTAGGATTTGTGAGGAACATCAATGACACCAAGAGCGAGTGCACCCTTTCTTGCGAAGGGAATTGCAGTGGTCAAGGAGTTTGCATAGACGAGGTGGGGACATGCGAATGTTTTTATGGATGGACCGGCTCAAATTGTACTGAACATTCCGTCTGTGCCGTATACTTGGATACGGACGATAAACGGTACGAGGTGTAAGTAAAACTTTTGGACAATTTTCGTACTCGCAAAATGTTTATCACTTTAGTTTGGCATCTTAATTGTTTAATTGAATTTCGTTGAAATTGCAGTTTGACGATTATCGAGGAGCCGAATAATACCATTACGGAGATCTACATGGGAGCACCCGACTGTTATCACTGCATTACCGAAGTCGACAATCAAACAATATGTTTCGTGGTATATGATGTTGACTACATAAATGAGGAAATAGTCGCGTGTTTAGTAAGCACAGGTATGCACACTAATTCATATATGCATAATCTTTATCGACGCAATGTTGTGCCAATGAATGTGGAGATGCACATATCGGATATTAATTGTTTTACTTTTTAAGAACTAAGCTGTTATACTACGTATGCTGAATATAACATTCAAGGAGAACTCGTTAAAGTCGGTGGAATTGTGGGTGGAATTGCCGCGCTCATTGCCATGGCAAATATAATTTTTGCATATACGAGAATTCGGAAAAATCGAGAGCAGAAACTACCCTTAGGTAAGATAAATTTACGTACATTTTATTTTATTTTGTCATATATTATCCGTACTCTCACCGCGAGTTTAGAGCCGTGCGCAATTTTGAATGCGTTCGATAGATTATGCGTATGTATATACGTTGATGTCTACAAGTATTATCGACCGTATTTAAAGTTGCGAGCGCTTTTAAGGCCGCCGTGAGAGTACAGACCTATCAGGAGAATTGTAAGTGTCAAAGGACAAGTTCTAAGTGACGAGATGGAAATCTGTAAATTTACTAAATATCGCACTCCATGATATGCTTTAAAGTTTCGTGTATTATCTTTCTAGGTAATGCAAATAGTGTGTCATCGTTTGAGCATGGCGTATCTGAGTCTCTAATATCCGATGAAACCAATCTTTGAATACGCATTCACAAAATAATAGTATGTATAGAATAACAAATTATTGATCAGTTATATGCCATTTCAAGTGAATTGGTTTGTAGTAGTATTAACATAAGTTTGAGAGTTATTATTGTGATTGTTTCGGGACTAATGTCACTACGCACGACAAAGTGTAAGAATGTTCTGTCTTTCCATTCACAGAATCCACATGTGTCCAAATATCTTTATTTTTCAAGGGGCGTTTCTTCTTCATATTTGTAATTCTGCAGCCTGTTTGCTTTCCAAGCCTTCCACATACGTTCTCGCCAATAATATTTCCTTTTAAAATTTCAACATCACACTCTTTCCCTAACTCTCCAAGTATTCGCATCGTAACCGCACATTTATTTACTTCTCAATCTCAGAATCATTCGCATCACCAGTCGCATACGCAGTTACATCTTTCCTAGACGTTTAAAATCAAACGCCCACTTATCACTTATTTTGGTAATTGTTACGTTTTCACTTTTAATAGATTAGTTACATTAAACCTCTGTCAACTTCAACTAGTCACGCATTCATAAACTGACGGCGCGTCAGGTCAGATAATTCTTAACGAATCGCCTTAGGAATTCTGACGTGCAGCTATTTAAAGGAAGATAATAGAAGCTAAAGAGATGTGCACGTGATAGACACGAAGAGGTCGGAAGTGTGAAGACCGAAGAGCAAAGGTCGAAATAAAGCAGTGCACACCGTGAATGGTATACGGCGCAGGATACGTCCAGCCTACAATCTTTTGTTTGCATATGCTAAGAAAACAAGATGAGTCCTCGGATGGATTCATGCGCAGCGAAATAACGAAAAGTCTAGTAAATCAGTCTACTGTACAAGTATTAGACAAATTGTAACGTCAGTTATAACATTATGCGGTAAATTAACAATTACATTTTGCCCACAAAAGAATTTGTAAATAGTATTAATGGATAAGTAATATAAAATGTAAAATATAACTGTATTAGATTAAGGACACTTATTATGATTAAACAATTCCACACAATAATCATACAATTGACGACAATATTAATTTAATTGGGCCTTGCAAGTAAAGTTAGGCATTCCGGAAATTCCAAACAGCCTGAAATTATGTGTACAAGCATCACTCGAGAATAGTTAAGAATTTTAATTTTCGTGACATTACTCAACGGTGAAAGATACACGAAGAGGTGTACATAAAAGCTGCATCGTTTGCTTATGTTCACTAAACTATAGGAGCTTTTTTTATAATGCGGGAGAGATGCTCGAATTGATACATATCCCCATCCCACTGCACCCCCCAAATACAGTTTTTTTTGTTTTATACGCTAAAATACCTCTAAATACCCCCTTTTTATTGATGTAAGTAATTTATATATTATATTTCGTTTTAATTTATAAACATAACCGGTATTACATTATCTTATTTTGTAAGATAATATACTCATCATCGTCACGATACTGTGGCGAATACCATAACAGCCATAACAGTAGGCTGCCTTGATAAGATAACGAGTCAGCCTGCAATGGAAGGGAGTAGGATCAACATGTGGAAAGCGTATCGTACACCATCCTTAACATGATATTGTCATTCGGTGTTGAGCCATCGTACGCTCGATAGTGCATCGCAAGTGAAGGGAATCTAACTCAAGAATATGGGCTTGCTTAGTACAATTGTATTAATTGTGTTGTTTAAAAGTAGTTTGTCCGATTTGCAGCCGAGCCCGTATGGCGGACATTCAATCTGTCACCATGTGTTTCAGTATGTATGAATCGCGGTAAAAAAATGTGTCCAACCACATTTATCCAACATCAAATCAATTACAATTGTGTTTCGTCGTTTACCTAAACTAATTGTAATAACTGTTGACGAATGACAACAAACGATGATTGTAATTAACTTTCTGCGCAGACGTACCGTGAGCCATAATGTCCCTTATTGGGAAACGTATAAACAGCGGAGTTACGGAATTTTTTATAAAACTAAAGTTCGGGTGAATTACAAGCTCGAGGTAAGTATCATGATTACAAATTAGAGTAGTGCATAGTGCATAAGCATATTTCGTATAAATGCTAAAATCTGGTTGATTGGGTAGATAAGTGCAAGCGAGCTAGTGTTAGTAGAAGAGATTCAAAAATGGTAATTTTGCATCCAGTAGTCATTCATTCTTTTCAGCATGAATCGATTAACTTTACCGAGGCTATTTGCTGCACTGGTTACCGAAATGTTAGCGGTACCTGCTTACCGGAGTGCATTCCACCCTGTGCGAATGGAAATTGCACGGGGCCGAACACGTGCACATGCCATGATGGATACGCGAAAGCGACGGATAACGAACTTGAGACAGTGACCGAGTGTGAACAATTCTGTAAAGAGATCTGCAAGAACGGCGTGTGTGCTAAATCCAAGGTCTGCGATTGTTCAAAATATTCTTCTTTGGGCGTCTCCACTTGTTACCCGAGGTGCACCCCGGATTGTGACAGGAATTATGCAGTTTGCACGGCACCGAACACGTGTACCTGCGAGCCCGGTTACATGCTCGCAAACAATACAAACAGTTCGAGCCTGTGCGAACCGTTGTGCGAGAACTGCGTGAGCGGCGACTGCGTTGCGCCCAATCAATGCACATGTTGGAAGGACTATCGGCACCTCTTACTAAACGAGACGACAGAATACGTAAGATACAGTTCCACTTTCTTCACCTCATGTGTCGCTCTTTTTTTCAGAATACACGACGTATGCAATCATGCTTTCTTCTGTTTCTTCGTATCCTGCAGGAATCACCGAAACCCAATGAATCTTCGTGGAGGTGGCCCTCATGCGTTCTTACCTGCGAGTCCTGCTCTCCTAACCTCTTGTGCTTGCGCCCGAACGATTGCATCTGTCAGAAGGGATACCTGCTCACTCTCTTCGATAACCACACGATATACTGCAATCCCATTTGTGACCCACCCTGTCTGAACGGAACTTGCGAGGCACCTAATAAATGTGCGTGCAACGGTGAATGCGAGCACGGTGCTTGCAACGAGCGTGAAGGGGTTTGCTCTTGTCAATTCGGATGGGAAGGAATGCATTGCAAAGAGCCAACATTCTGCAGTGTCAGAATAACGATGAACGATGGCGATTACGAGAGAGTGATAAGGTAAGAAGCAACCTTCTTTTTGCAGAAACATTTTTTGTGTCTCCATTTCTGGAGCTTCCATTTCAGGGTGTTAGACATCTTTTTCATGTATCTTTCAGCAAGCTCAATATTGTTAACACAACTGACTCTGCAACGATAGAGGCTTTTGACAGCGTACCCGATTGTGAAAGGTGTGTTGATTTCTTCGACAATAGCAGCCTATGTTTTATCCTGAATAATGATACAGCCAATTCTTCCGTTGTTGGTTGTCTGCTCAATACAAGTACGTATACAAATTTTTGTCTGAATCTGTCAACTTAATCAGACAGTGAAACTTATTCTACGAGAATCGAGCCTTTCGCATTAATAATAATTATTACTGTGGAAACACATTTTCGCTAGCGTTACCTTGTCACATTCCTATGGCATATAACGGACGCATTGTATACGCAACATTGGGAAGTATCCTTACCTTCGCCTTGATCGTCTCTCTGGCGTGTGTCTGCATCTACTTGACGAATGGAGAACGTATACGAACATTAAGAGCAGGTAATATTTATTCATCATTTATCTAAGAATACTGACTTTACATTTTCTGGTGCACGTTCAGGTTAAGATATTTCTTTAACGATTAATCAACGAGATCCTACATTCTACGCGTGAAGAAGGTTATCTTGTATTCAAAAATCGTATGGACCGGAAATTCCGCCATAAAAATGTCCGAATAAAGAAACCACGAGGACCGTATCGGAGACAAGGGAAATGAGTGTCTCAATGATAGCGCGGGCGCCTCACTTCCGTTTTCCAGCGCCACGTACTTTTACACGAATGATAACAATGATTCTTTCCGACGCGATACTTTCCTTTTGCTGCGTTAGAGAACTATGCAAACATTATATGAAACATTTGACGTCAGTCAAATTGGCTAAAAATTTAATATGTTCTAGACTTGCGCGTACTCCCTTCACCAGAAGCATGTTCGTATACACCCACTCGTACAAAGTCCTACAATATCATACCGTAGAATTCTTCTCGCGCAGGCATTCCTTACATTTAACGGTGACTCTTTTCTCTCCTTTTAAGTGAGAACAAGCACCGACGATTCTTTGCTGAATGGGACACTTTCGCGGAAGTGCACGACAGCGAACAGAGAGGAGCAGGAGGTAGAAGAATACATCTAGCGTGCACCACGACCGCGCGTCAAAGCATTCGATTGAATTGTAGCTTCGCCGAAGGACGATCATGGAAACGATTCATCACTCCTGAGCGCGCGGAACGTATCGCACGCCCAAACGCCTTCTCGATCGTTAAGTTAAGTAACATCGAAGCAATTAAGCGAAGCCGTCGTATCGATCAGCCGACGCCTCGTTACGACACTGTTACAATGCATAAAATTACACAGTACTCCTGTCGATCGATCGATTAGAATCTGTACGAAAATAGAATGAGGTCAAGGTCGTGGCCCGACTACGCCAACGAAAAAGGAAGTGATAGCTGCTCGGCCGATGGATTGTCAGGCGCAACGGGTCGAAGGGAAAAAGGCGAACAACGAAACGTCGCCATTCGGAGATTAAAGATTAATTGCAAGCGGGCAGACCGGTCGATCAAACGTCTCGCAGCCTATGAAAAAGCGAAGCATCCGATGATATTGAACGAACCAGGACCTTGTTATATGCCTGCAATCGTTACCGTGAATTGTAACGAGGAAATATCACGCTTAGGCGCTCTCATACGTGGCAGAACTAGCGCATTGCACGAATCCAATAAACGAGGAGAAAACAATAGCCGAACTGTATCGGCACGGTCACTCCGGTGACGTTCTCCCGCGGTACTATTAACTTTATTTTCTGCTCCGCTTAAAGGCAACGCGCCCGTGAAAAAGGTTTCTCTAAAGCGACGCTGGTCCTCTGTAATATTATTCATACCTACCGCCGTAAAAAAGTGAACATCGTATGGCACTTACAGCAATTGTACACTTACAGACGTAGTACTTTACAATCGTCGCGATTAAAGTGTTGAACGAGAATAAAAATTTACTGAGATTAGTATCGTTCTCACTAATACAATGGCCGCAAGTTATTTCAGAATTCGTATAATCGTCGAGATACTTTTCAACAACTACAGATCATTTGGCAGCAAGCTAAACAGCAAAGTAGAGTCGATTTATCATTAACACGTGGAGTTGTAAAATTTTCCTAACCAATTATAACTATCGGCACAAAAAAAGATAATTTAAGAACCTCTTAAAATCCCTATCTCCTTAACCAACGTCCCGCGTACACAACCGCCCCCACAATATCGACTACCAACGAGTAAACTCGAAATCGATCGACCGTCCATTTTCACCTCTCTCTTCATCCCCATCGTCCATACTCCCATCGTCGACCATCCCCTCGAATCCGTCAACGCGCATCCTTTGATCACGTAACGCCGGCACACCGGTGAACCATCGAGTACCATCGAGACACCACCCTCGTTCCAAGGTCCTTCTACTCTCTAGCCCGTGATGCCAATCGACACTCGGCACAACGCGCAGCTGCAGCCGTGGGGCGAGGCGGTCGGTTGCAGGGGGCGCCAAGAGAAGAGTGGAGGCTGAGAAACGAGAGGAAGGAAGTAAGGAACCGAAGGAAGGAAGGAAAGAACGAACGAACGAACTCTTGGTCTACCTAGCGTAGATGTCTCGAAGCAGCTCGACGCTGTGGCGTCCAGTGGCGGCACGCTCAGACGGTATCCGCGGCTGGAATTGTTCGGTCGGCGCCTGCGTTAGCCTGCGCGGCAGGGCCCGGCCTTTCGGTTGGTTCGCGCGCGCCCGTAGGTTAGACACAGTGGCACTCTGGTCGCGTGGCGGAGGTAGGAGCAGGCTCGCGCGGAAGACGCTGGCGCGGCGGCGGACGCGGAAGGTCGGCTCGCGCTCGCGGAAACGAGACGTACGTGTAACGTGGAGAGACGGCAGGTAGGCAGGTAGACGGCGGACGGGACGATTGTTGGGCGACGAGCCGTGAGGCTAGCTGAGAAGAGTAGGGACGGACATAAGGCGCTCGTCAGGGGTGTCGTGGGGCGGTGGAACGGAGGCGGGCGGAGGCGAGAGGGGGGTGGTGGCAGGCAGGCGACGGGGAAGGATGTCGATGCGCCGCCGGTGGTCGGTTTCGGGGGTTGACTCGCGCCGCGGGGGCGATGAGCGCATTTCCCTCCGCCCTGAGACTGACCTGCCGCTGCTTCTGGCTCCTGCTGGGCTGCCTCGTCTTCCTCACCGACGACCTGCGTACCTGCGGCACCGCCGCAGCGCACCTGCCCTACCGGAATCGTGGAGGATCGCGAGAAGGTGATGATCTGCGCTGGACCAGCTACCTCGACGACGACGTCAGCCTTTACGACGACGGGGACATACTCACCGACGACGTCGAGGAGGACTATCTCGAGGGTAACATCACTGCTGGTGAGTCTCATCGTCGTCATTGTGACTCCCGTGACACGTCGAGTGCGCGGCCAAAGAGGTGCGCCAGGAAAAGAGTGTCGAATCGATGCGTCGTCCTATCTCGCACGGGACGTACGAGGTTGAGAGAAGGAGTCGCAAGGGAGTGAGAGGGCCTTTATGTAACTTTCGCCCCGTTCATGAACGAGAGCGTGAGAACGATCGTTGTGTGCTCGCGGTGCTTTGTGCTCGTCGTGTGACGGTGACGGCTGATGCGCCAACGGAAGAATCGATCGTTTTTGAAATTTTAATGACATTCGCCGGTTTGCGTCACGATGACGACGATGATGTTTCGCCGAAAAATCCTCACGAGGCTCCGTGTCGTAGTGGAGCGAGGTTCGTTGTTAGGCGACTGGTGCGTAACTTCTAGGAACGAAGTGAGAATAATGTAAGGGAGGATTGTATTCACGAGGCAATCAGGTGGATCCGCGTAAGATCGATTCTTCGACGTCGACTGAAATCGATGCTCTGGGTACATTCTACTTTAAGGAGTATTGGTATTATCCGGTAGGTAGGTCGTCAGGGTGAGAAGAATTGTTAACGGAATTGTTGGCACCACTACGGTTACAATAAATTGCTGTTCCGACGTCCTGACTAATCCCAGGTGCCATCTGCGCGAGCAAGGAGAATTAGTTGATTCGTGGGATTTTAATGACGTTGATGTCAGTGGCCGATTCTCTGACGTAAGATCGGAATGAGTTGTGGACAGAAATAGCATCGTTGCAATTAGTCTACACAAATACACTGTAAGCTCGCGATCCTGGAATTCTAATTTATGTAGAGTACGCATCGAGCGGATGTAAATCCCGATGCAAATGGGGTTACTTACCCTTTATCAGTCTCAGATAATTGCTTAATCGGATGGACAGAAAAGAGTGATTGAACCGAAGCGTCGGGTCGTTCGAGATGTGAAAAACTACGTGCTCGTCCCACATAACCAGTATCGTTGTTAATAATAAACCAGACAAAAATAAAATACACGCACTCGACAAGGGGATGCTTTCTTACAAAAGTAAGCTTGTTTTGAAAAAAAAAAAATAAAGCACACTTGCAAAAGCCTCAGAGGCTTTTAATTGCAGCACGCATTTTTGACTTCTTCATTTTCCGTAAAATCATTTTAAATGCATGACTCGGCACGCAACAACAATCAGCTTAAACGTCTTACCCCGCTAAAATATATACGTCTCTGCGTTTCTTGAAAGCCGTGCCCTATTTCAAAGAGGCTTAATTCCCAATCGATGAGAACTCCGCGAAAATCGTTATCTCATTTCCTGACGAAACAGGAACAACCAAGCGAGCAGATGGAGCAGCTCGAGATTCTTGCACCGTAGCCTCGCCTTCCATGCGCCTGCTTCATGAAAACCCGAAGCAGCTTGGTTCAGAATAATTCAAAACCAGTCTAGAAACTAAGATATTTTTGTTAATTGCGATCAACAATTAGCTCCAACTTTCTCCAACGAATTATCGATTTAATAAATTGTGGAAACCCTGCTTGTTGCGATTATCGCATTAAACGTACCTACAACATGCTTAATTAAAGATAAGAAAGCAAGCAGCATCAGAGTCACGTGACATACTGCTAACAACGGTACCACAATTCGGCATACGGTGATGGCCCGCGAATTGAAGAATTTATTTCCGTCGACAGATTTTCGAAAATCTACGATAATCGAATCTTCGCTTGGTCTCGGCGCAATCTCAAACGAATACCATCACCATAAACCGTATTAGGTCACTAGTGATCGAAATTACGGTCAAGAAGCGAAACGTAATACGTACTGCGTGGTGACGGGAAGGAGGGCGCATGCGCCGAACCACTTCGACGAAAGAACGCGTCTTTCTTGATTTTCGCGCCAAGCGCACCGCCACTGCCGGTATTGATTTTAATGGATGCTGCAAGCTCTCGGAGTCCGCCTGTGGAAGCTTGCACACAGGCCGCAGTGGCGTGCGATGCAACGTGCTCTCATTCCCCCTCTTGAAAGAGAAACGAAAGAGAGGGAGTGAAACGAAGAGAGGGCGGATAAAGAGAAGAAATAGAAGCCGAGTGGAACGAAACGCGAAGGGAAAAAGAGAGAGAGAGAGAGAGAGAGAGAGAGAGAGAGAGAGAAAGGAGGGAGCACTCGCATGGGATAAATAAAAAAAAGGTTAGCTAAGAAGGTGGGCGCGCGTCATTCATCCCAATTTACCGAGGTGGCATTCAATTGCGGTGCACTTCGAGAAATTAACGGAAACCGGGCTCGGGCGCGCGATGCGAGAATACGCGTCGAGTTTTTTTTGAAACGGTCAAAGACAAATGTGGGTGGCCTTTCTCTAGGCGTGTAGGTAAGTACGTGCGCGTGACAAAAATGTCACGTCGAAATTGGGCCACATGCGATGAGCCGAGAAGAATCATTAAAGAATCATGCTTCCACAGTTTGCACTTCGTTCGCTCGACATCGATTCGGGGAACGACCGATACCTCGCTTCCTTTTTGAACTCGATCCTGTAATATTAAAAGCGTTTACATTTACGTACACCCCCGCTTGACGACGACCAGGACGACGTAAATGTCCTTAACGATTATCGTTCTCGGAATAGCGAGAGAGGAAGTTTAATTAGGAGATATCGCATATTGGGATAATGCGCGCACTATGTTTTCGTACCGTGGCCCCTTGCCAAGCGACTTAAGCGGCGCCTCTTTGGCCCTCAAAGCGTAGGATCTTTCTATGAAACGGATAGTAACGGAATGCTTGGATTATATGGTGGCGAACTGATTGTGACTACGCTGGCACCTCGCCCGAAAGCGACACTACCGTGGCCAACTTTCACGGTCCGACCCCCCGCGGTATCTCGGTCAGCCGTGTGGACCATATGGATAGACAAAATCGTCGCAACGGACAATTTGGCAGTGAAACAGAGTATGCTTAAGAACTGTGTCAGACTTAAGGATATTTGGTAAAGGCCGAGAAAATTTCGATCGAGGCGACCCTTCGTGAACCCTCCTTATCGACTTTTATGACGTTCCATGCGCTCTTATTTAGTGGATTGATCGCGTACTAAGGCAAATGATACTTTGAATGTGAACAAGGAGCATGTGATGACATTGCGATTTATCCACGTTAGTAGCTCAATGTACAAGATACCAATTACCTTAAAAATGCCACCAACGCAAAAAACAATTTCTGGTCCCCTTCTCTTTTTCAGAAAAAGGTCGGTACTTGGGCTCGCCGTGCGATCTTGCGTGCAACCCCGAGTTACAACACGTGTTCTGCGACTCCGACACTGGCCACTGCGAGTGTGAAAAATTCTATCCCGTTCGTCTTGGGCCTACCAAAGGATGTGCCAAACGTACGTAATTGCATCGCGACTGCAAACTTTTCAACTAGGTCGCTCCAATAACGTAATACACGCGACGATGGTGGTGGTGGTGTTGGTGGGTAAATTCAAGACGGAAAATAATCGCCGGCGTGACTCCGATGGGCGTTAGCGCAATGCCCGCTCCTGCACGTTGCTATAACTCAAGCTTAACCTACAAACAACAAACGTGGGTACTGTAGTCGTTACGAATTTTAATCGGGACGCAACGGTGGGTCCGTGGAGACTAGTAAATTACAAGGAAATGGCAGAAAGCCCGTCCCATATTTTTCCCCGTCCTACGCGTAAAATGCTGACCATGCTTAACGAGATTTGAAAGCATTTCGTTAAGAATCCAAGCCCCCCAGAAATATATACATCTGCGTATCTGCACATTTACAAAATAAGATTTGAAAGAACAATGACATTTTTCGTGCGATTACACTTAAATAGGAACATACCATCGCCTTTTCTAGCCAAAAAACTCGGGGAACAGTGTTTCTATCGCGCGACTTGCACTTTTGCGGATCAACATGCAACCTGCACCCAGGTTCAGCACAATGCGGTGTGCGACTGCGAGGAGGGCTACCACAGGGTCGCATTGTCCAGGCCTAGCAAGAAGGTTTTCTGCGCCGAAGGTGAGACTTACCAAACGCACGTCAAATCACTTCGTACTTCGAGAAGTACCTTCAAACGCATTCTTCAGATTATTCAGTCACGTGCACATTCATGCTTCAACCCACACCGAAACTAATGCCATATAGTATAATGTAGTCTTATCGGATATTATACTTAAATTAAGCTTCTATTTTCCGGCAGATCTGGTGCTGATAACTACAGACGTCCCAACACTTCTCTTCATAGCATCGGGCATAGCGATATTCACGGGGATGATATGCTTCGTGCTCAAACTGTTCAGCCGTGCGAGATACTCAAGGCCGCGGCACTACGCCAATGCCAACCATGCGCCACCCATGTTGTTCTCCAGTGACACGGGTGAGTTTAGTCGTGGGCCAGGAGACGTTGATTGCGATTTTTAGGCCACCATTAAAATTCTCCAATATGGAAAACTGACGTTTCGAGATTGCAAAGGGGCAGAAAGTCCTAGTGACAAAGAGCATACCATTTGTTTTGTCTCGTGCCACATTCGTTCTCGTCGTTTCTCGCGTTTTATCGCGATCGGGGCCACTCGGCCTTATCGCATACGAGCTTCATAATCGTGCAACCTTGTTCACGGAACACCCCCTAGCTCCTTTCGTGTTCGTTTCTCGAAGGCGCTGGCTTTCCTCCCCGTGAAATCAATAAGTCCTACCTATATATCGATAACAAACTACGTATGCTTTCAAGCCATCTATATTCCGACCTCGCTTGATTAACCGCAGGGCACATGGACGTAAATTGTAAAACCCGAATGTGAGCGTGATCGATGGATGAAAATGAGTTAGCATTATTCCGCTGGTCGGTAAATTTTCAGGAATAAATTTACCATTGTCTGGATGGAGCTGAAAAGGTGAAATCCGAACCTTCCGAAGGTGGTTCGAATACTACGGGAATTACATGGCTTTCCAATTTTGTCACCGTTGCTGATTTATGAGCTCTATTTGAATTGATTTCGAAAACCTCGAATATATCTTTTTAGCTTCGTAGTCGTTTCTGGAGACCTAAAATTCGAAATTTTCGTTTCAGGTATTCCACTCACGCTACACGGCGGTCGACCATCATCGCGCTCGAGTCAAAGAAGCAGCAGTGCAGGGCCGTTGACCTGCGCGTTCAGCAGAAGGCCCAGCAGTGGTGGGAGTCGCGGACCCCTGGTGCCCGCGTCGAGAGCAGGTGCGGCTCGTGCCGCCGCCATCTTGCTTATATCGTGTCACCTGCAGGCAACCAAGAGCGGGAACAAGCATCGACGTACCCTTAGCGACGTAGCTGAGGGATCGTCCGACGGCCTCGGTAGACGACCTTGCTCTCTTTCTGTCTCTCCCTTCTCCTCTCGTTTCGTTTCGTCTCACCTTTATCGATACACAAACCACGTCTTCCACTCCCCTTTCCACTAATTTTATGATCTTCTCATCAGACAAATTCGTAGTCTGTGTATCGTTCTATGAACTACGACTCACGTGAGAGTTACGAGAACGCCCCGTACCCCCGTACACTTGGAAAACGTATGCTGAATTTTTATCGTTAACCTGTTGATTCTTAGTGTATCGACCTGTTCTAAAAAATGTTCTCATCCTTTCCTACTGCTTATGTGGTTAATGTCCTCGACGTTTGACGTTTCTCCTTATGACTGCTCCTTTATTTGTTCCCTGGCGTTTATCTTTGTGTTATCGGTAATTAATGGGCACAATAATGGCGACTGTGATGAAGACCAAGATTCATGATAATGATGAGTGGAGTGACGGTACAAAATCTCTTGCGCCATGTCGTTGTCGTTGTTGCGCCGTAGTGTTGTGTGTAGCTGTCACTTTCAGCCTTTGATTCCTTGCAGTCTCTCTTCTCTATCTCTCCTTTTCCCATCTCTCTCTCTCTCTCTCTCTCTCTCTCTCTCTCTCTCTCTCTCTCTCTCTGTCCTGTTATTCGTGTGCACCCGTGTATGTGAAACAAATGCGACCTTTCCTTCTGAGCAATGAAGTCTCTATGCGAGATAAAATGCCCAGCTTAATTCGCGTGTACATACATGTAATTTGTGTAAATCAATTGAAAAAGAAATCATTGACAAGCGGAATTCGAGTGGCTTATCTCAAACTATCGCTTTGCAACGGCGAATAAAATGCGAGCCAACTAGAGAGCGATTACAGATTTGACACACGTTCCTCAATATCGCGTATTCTTCGTGACTTTTACACGTCACGGTCGTCGTTTCGATATACATCCATCGCGCACGATATTTTCTCCTCCGTCAGCGTAGCTGATTTCTTCCGAAACGTTCACCATCTGTTTGATTATTGCGAGTGTTCTTTTACCACGGAGCACGAATACTTCCACTTTACAATATATACGAGACACGTACCTAAAGACAGTACCTACCTTACGTAAAAGCAAACGTAACGATGAGTGATTTAATAACACAATGCCAAAAAAAAAAAAAAAACACCTCACGAAATATATAAAAGACAGATAAGACAAAGTGTGCTGCACGAGTGTGTTACGAGATAGCAAGATGGCAGCGGCCGATTTTGTTGCTTTTCGTTAACGAAAAGACATTTTCCTGGTAAGATGTAGTGAGAGACGCGAGATCTTTACGCACTAGCTAGCTCGCCGCACACAAACATACACACGCATATGATCAATAGCGCATGAGATACTAGCGCGGAGTCAGCTGCTCGATGAAGTAAGAATGACAATCTTTCGTTTCACCGTGAACAGATGAAAATCAGATTTTCGACGCGCGTTCGAGAAGCTGACTTTGTGCTTGAAAGTAGCTTGCGCCTCTTACTAGACTAGTGGGCTTAGTTTTTCTCTCCTACGCAGGTCAAAAGTATTAGACAATATCTTTTCACGTGTACTGTTTGCGCAGCAAAATGTCGACGCATCTCTAATCGACGCAGCTTGTACACGCAATGCGACGCAATCCGTTGTTAAGCGCTTTCAGACGATTATTCATCCCCTACGAACCGAACCACGTGGAGTGTCAATACTCTTCTCCTCTCTCGTTGTCTTCCGATACTTCTCCACCCCCTCGTTCTCCCACTATTTCTCTCGCTTTCTCTGTCTTTCTCTGTACGCCATTCGCTCTCTTCTCACCCCCACACGCGTCCCATTGTTACGTCTCCTTTGTGCAACCAGTTGATCAATAAGACGTCGTGCGTGCTTGCGCTACCCAGACACATGATAATTAAGCAGTTTGCATGCGAATACTTTTCCATGTTAACGCGCGTGCTCCTCTCTACGACAGACCGAACAGTTATTGTCACCCTTAACACAAAACGACACGAGCCCCTCCGTTTCAAACGCGGCTTCCAATGGGCGCGTCGCGTCAGCCGGCAAATGTCGAGCGCTCTTGAAATTCTCGCCCCTCGTAGTACTCAAAGACGAAAATGGATTGCGGAAATTCGAGACGCATCGGTTCACCCACTTGCGCACGCTTGCGCTTCACATTCTTGGTTCAGCAAAGCGCGTGCCAATTTTATCTAGTCATTTGTCATCGCTCGCACATACACATACACACACACACACACACACACACCAAATCCACACGTTGATTTTTCCATTTACCTTCTTTGCACTGATCGCCCAAAGTCATCCCGGTGAGGCTACGAATTCGACTTTTAACGTTCCAAATATGCCTTACGCGATTCCACCCGTCCGCCAGATACCCGCATCTTCTAGAACTCGCGTCGCTGGTCCACCATTGATGTCTATCACGTAGAAGAGAAACGGAAAGAATTCATTCGGCACACGATAGTCCTGGGAACGGTTGCACGTACATTAGTTCCGTAAAAAAAAGGGGGGAAAAAAAGTATTACGAACAAGTCGATCGAGCCAGAATTTGGGACTTCGCTCGTATCATTAGTTAGACAGATGCAGTAGAGATCATTTGTTCGTTTCTTTCTGTACGTTCCATTTGCGTTCCATGCAATTTACTTTTAGCGGCATTCTTAGGAAAGTAGTGGATAGCGCGCGCGATACCAGCCTCCCTCGACCTCGAATGATTCTCGTTGCATTCTTCGTCCTAGGTTCTCGTCGTCCTAGCTTAGCGTCGGTTCACAGTTCAACGTCCTCGGCGCGCAGTTATAGTGCGCGTCGACTCGAGAAGGAGAGGAATGAGAAGGAGCAGAGGCAGGCCCTGCAAGAGCTACGGTTGCAAAAGCAGCGGGAGCAACATCAACAACAACAGCAACAAGTGGCACCAACTCCCAGCCCCAGGACCCCACACTCCACCGACGAACTTCTGCCCTCGGTGGACGAGGGAACGGAAGTGTTTTACAACGAGGTAAAAGATCGTCGACAAATTCAATCATTTCCAACGGAGAATTTCTTTTCGAATTGGCAATGATCTTGAAATGCGTGGAAATATAGCTAATCCACGAATCCAGATAGATTTAAGTACTTTCGTGCGATCATGTATTTCCTTAAATAGCATGCGTCCATCTTAAGGACATCAATCTACTCATAAATAAAACGACGATTTTTTTATATGGAGTGAGTGAATATCACGTGCCCCTCGAATGGAATACGTTTGCTCGGGTGAGTGCAAACCTCGATACAATATTCATAGTCCCGTCTGTAGTCCGATTAATTCTCTCGTTTACTCCTTAAAGTAGTACGATGCTGTAGCGGCAGACGGTAGAGAGACGTAGTGAGAATTGTGCAATTATTAAGAGAGTTTGTAATACCGACAGGAAGAAAGTACGAATTTTGCGAAAGATTTTATAAATCTGAAAGCGGATATGGTCGTGATTAATTAAATTCTTTATCCTAGCAGGTACCAACTACGTCGGAAATAACGGAAACCAGCATGGTGACGACATTAGGCGCATCAGTGATGGGCACGAGCAGACCGGATGTAGCTCAAATCGTGACGACTCCGACGACGTCCATCTTCGACACGAACGTGGCGCCTTGTGCTTCCGGGGACATTTTCCAAGTGTAGTCGGCAACATACAGGGGACACTTGACTACCAATAAGATCAACTATGCTCTTAACCGGCGCGCAAAGTGCCTGCGTCGCGGCGGAGATTCGAGGCTGTTTTCAAAGCGGATGACAAGTTCGATTGTCGCGAGTCGCGATCGGTACGAATTTTTTCTCAACCCTCCTCGGCTCTTCTTCTACCCCCGTCGCTCCTTATAAGATTTTCTATGGCGCAGTCGATGGATCATCGTCGAAAGAATAGATGGAACAGAAGGCGACTACGATCGGCTCAGAATGCAACACGTACGAATAGATTTGCACCTCCTTCCAGAATTGACCATTCGGAAGAAACAAGGTTTCCAATTTCCAAATTGTTTCGCCAAAATTCCCTCTAGGTATCGATGAGATCTATCCAAAATGTAAAACGAGTGTACGGCCGAATTTAATCGGTAAGGAGAAAAAATGGAGAAGGTTCGCTGTTGGGAAATTAAAGAGAAATTGTTGCTTTGGGAGATGGTGAAAAGAGAAGACATGGAATACGGGCTTGATAAAAAGAGAGCCGACGAGATGAGCAAACTCGAGTGGATCGAGGCTAAACATACCTTTGACCTTAGATAAGTATCGCAAAATAGGCGGGCCATTCGATGTCGCCATATTAATAAAATCGGTTAACGCGATGTAAGCACAAGTAAACAAGAAGACAGAATAACGTATCTAATACTTCACACGGTGACGGGGCTGCTGTTGCGGTCCTCGTTATTACGCTTTCTCACGTAGCATCGCGTAATGTTACCCGAACGGTTCTTCCCCTCCCACCACCTCACAATCGAAAAATAATTCCGAGTCCGACCCGGAGCAACGTTGAGGATTTATCTCAAATTTGAGTCACGCCAGTGTTCCAAGCATATCCGTATATCATCGCCTCTCTTCGAGCTGGACAACCCTAGAATTAATTCACGAAGAGCGCACTATCAAAATTAAGTCATATAAAATTCCACCCCCGATGCCAGGATTATTTGTCACTTACGATCACGCGATTTCATAGAAGTTGTTTTATTAGCCCTGAGTGCTGTACAAGGAAACGATCGTTAAAGAATTTCGAGGAAACGTCTCGACGAATATTTTCCCACACTTTTCTCTCCACTGTCGCGTTGCTTCGAAGATCGGACGAGGTAATAAATTTCGTGGCTTTTCTCTACTCCAATTGGTCATTCGCGTGCAAAAGGGATTAGATGTGAGCCGTACGTGCGAGCGAGAGAAGCGACGAGCGGTCACTTGAAACGTGTGTCTACATCTCGTGTTCTAATAATTTACGCTGCCTTTCTGGGATGAATAAAAAGCAGGGAGAGAGGATAGGAGAAATGACGAATGGAGATATAAACGAGGCCTGAGAATCGTCGAAGCCGTGCCTTAGCGTACGACTACGCGGATTCTGCGCGCGTGTATTCGCAGGCAAACTTTTCGTACGGTCGACACAATGCGTACACAGGTAACAAAAGAGAAAGGAACACACATATCCATTACAATTACACACTCCACATGAGACAGACGGAGAACACAAGTAGGTATACGCGCGCGTTCGATGAAACACGATCGCAGCAACTAATTGCACCGATCGATCGCAATCGGTCGGGCCACTATTAATTAATGAATGAGTAAGAAAATACAAAATACCTATATCACAGCCCGCATATCTCGAGATACTCGACTCGACTTGCCGCATGATTTATAAAAGTCGATGTACAACCGTTATCGTTTTATCCCAATTTTAAATGTTTACTGTATAATAAAATTGTAATATAGTCGTTGGGCAAATAAAGCTCGTTTTTCCATATCCACACATTGTACGCCCTTAATCCTGGCAACCCCTAATACCCGGCGCCCTCTTATCCTTTCGTAGGATCTCCGATCTAATCGGCCTAAGAGATTAAATTGTTGAATTTTCACCGGAGAAATTGAATGAATCACGAATTAAAATTTGAAAAGAAGTGACAGCACGCACTTTAGAATTTCGCACGAGCAGCTGTTTGTGACTCTGAGTGGTTAGTGAGTCTTCTACACTCATTCTGCACGGAAGGAGAGACTATCAACACGTATCGTGAAGTTTTCAAACCGAAGTTCCTTACACGAAACAAAACCATGATGGAAGAAGAAATCAGTGTTCACATTGATGACAATGCACCTTCGTTAGAGAAGACCTTACGTCCAATTGTGTACGTGGCCTGGCTCTTGGGGGTAGGTGTAGTACGTCCGCACAAAGCACCAAAGTTCCTCACAATAATGTTGCGCGTGATTCATTTTGGAGTATGTTCGGTAATTGTGGCCTATGGAGCCATCGATTTCTTCACTTTCGGCAACGTCTTCAAGAGTGACATTTACAAGATCATGTACTACACGAACAAGGTCGTCTGCTACGTTTCCTCTTACTATTACGTTCTTCACGTCTCTCATCACTACGACAAGTGGCCAGAACTCATGAGAAGGATCAACGATCTCGATCGAAAGATCAAGGGAGAGACCACCCTGAACGATCGTGCCGTGAGAAATGGACAGATTTTGGCGATCATAGCGACCATCATGCTTGGTCCATTGTCTCTCGTCATTCACGCCGTCTATTATTACTTCACGCTCCCTGAGGACATTTTTGCTTCAGATTTGCTACTGTATTACACGATCGCGCAGACCTGTGTCAATAGTTTTGTGTTCGATATCGTTGTATACGCTGTGTGTAGGAGATTCAGAAAGATCAATGAAGTGATCGAGAGGCTGGACGAGAGACTTGCTGCAACGTGGATCGCTCTGAAGATACGGAAAATCAGAGAACTGCATAATGGTAAGATGAAGGAAATAATTGATTTCGATAATTTCATTTTTTCACTGTTGACTTCTACAGGGATTTGTGATCTGGTGTCCTTGCTGAACGAAATACACGGCATACAGCTCCTCATGTGCTCGGCAAACTCCTTCACAATGGTAGTCGCGACACTTTTCAGAATATACATGGGTGTCGTAGAGAAGAATTACGAATTCATGATGATCAACAACATCATCTGGATGATCTACACGGCGCAATTTGCGATAACCTGCTGGGTCTGTACC
The DNA here is from genome assembly GCA_944319695.1 of Tiphia femorata. NCBI lineage: Eukaryota > Metazoa > Arthropoda > Insecta > Hymenoptera > Tiphiidae > Tiphia > Tiphia femorata. Next base: position 16,462,460 of record OX090900.1, on the reverse strand, counting down.
CTAGTCTGCCGCGAGGCTCATAAAACAGGAACACTCATACACACTACAGTCTTGAATTACAACAAATCAAAAGTATATAAATTTACACCCTCGAAAGCAAGGAGAAACGAGGGTCTAGAGATCTCGCCGCGGGTGCAGATGAACGTTGATCAGTCGAACGATCCTATCGTCAGTTCCAACAGGAATTCTAATTATTTTCGGATAGACACACTTCTGCGTGCCAACTTCGAGCGTGATTGCATCAGAAACGAGGTGAACGACTTCACGGCTCAACTGCAAGAAGGAAGTGTCTCGTTCACAGCATGTGACCTGTTTGAGATGAACAATTCGCTGGTGACTGGTGTAAGTATATCACGAACTGAATCCTGTAACTTTAATATAAAGTAGAACTAAGTGGATATATACGTTACAGTTCGTCGGCGTTATCACAACCTACCTGATCATCTTGGTTCAGTTTTACCGACCAGAAGGTTCTGATGCGAGACAGTACGGTAGAAGACGTTGATCGAGCGGAACCGTCGACAGAGTCTCGTGAAAAATTACCATAAGGTTATTTCATATCCAAACGAAATGTATTTTCTCAAAATACACACACTCCATCGATGCGCGTAAAATAATATTCTCTGCAAAGTGAAATGCTTCTGCGATTCTTCCGACAGCAAATTTTCGCGAAAGTTTTACTCAAAACGTATACAAAGTATCCCAAGAAAAGGCAAAAATAAAATGTACAGGTAAGAGGTGTTAGCAAAGCTTTCTGAATTGATTCGTGATCAATATCCTCCCTCTTAATCGACTTCCTCGATTGTGGGACCACCACCGCCACCAGTATGGGCGCTGGGACCTCCTTGAGGACCTGGAAATCCTCCTGGTGCTCCCTGATAAAGTTTCGTAATGATCGGACTACAAACGGCTTCCAATTCCTTCTGTTTGTGCATGTACTCGTCCTTCTCCGCCAATTGATTGGCGTCTAACCAAGCGATGACTTCGTTGCACTTGGACAAAACCGTCTGTTTATCCGATTGATCGATCTTGTCCTTCACCTTCTCGTCCTCCATGGTGCTCTTCATGTTGAAACAGTAGGACTCCAAAGCATTCTTAGCTGCTATTTTATCGCGTTGCTCCTCATCCTCCGATCGATACTTATCTGCTTCGTTCACCATTCTCTCAATGTCCTCCTTAGACAGACGGCCCTTGTCATTAGTGATCGTGATCTTGTTCTCCTTACCCGTGGATTTCTCAATGGCCGAGACGTTTAAGATACCTGGGAGAAAATTAAAAGTTGGTTTAAAATTAATGTTCCCTCTACTTAAAAAAAGACAAATGTCCAAAAAATCGTAAGAAACGCACGAACCATTAGCATCGATGTCGAAGGTCACTTCGATTTGCGGCACACCCCTGGGTGCGGGTGGAATACCAGTTAGCTCGAATTTTCCCAAGATATTATTATCCTTGGTCATCGCCCTCTCTCCCTCGTACACCTGAATAAGGACACCAGGCTGATTATCGGAGTAGGTGGTAAACGTCTGGGTTTGCTTGGTCGGTATGGTGGTGTTCCTCTTGATCAGAGCAGTCATCACTCCACCGGCAGTCTCAATACCGAGCGACAAAGGTGTCACGTCGAGCAGGAGCAAGTCCTGAACCTCTTCAGATTTGTCACCGTGGAGAATGGCAGCCTGAACCGCGGCACCATAAGCCACCGCCTCATCAGGGTTGATCGACTTGTTCAATTCCTTGCCGTTGAAAAAGTCTTGCAACAACTTTTGGATCTTTGGTATCCTGGTGGATCCACCCACCAAGACTATGCTGTGAACTTGCGCCTTGTCCATTTTCGCGTCCCTGAGAGCTTTTTCTACTGGTTCCAGGGTGCTCCTGAACAGATCAGCGCAGAGTTCCTCGAACCTAGCTCTAGTGATAGAAGTGTAAAAATCGATACCCTCGAATAAGGAATCGATCTCGATGCTGGCTTGGGTGGACGAGCTAAGTGTCCTCTTCGCCCTCTCACAGGCTGTCCTCAAACGTCTCAAAGATCTTTTATTTGAACTCAAGTCCTTTTTGTATTTTCTCTTGAACTCCTGGACAAAGTGGTTCACCATGCGATTGTCAAAGTCCTCACCACCTAAATGGGTGTCACCAGCTGTGGACTTGACCTCGAAGATTCCATCCTCGATGGTCAGAATGGAGACGTCGAAGGTACCGCCGCCTAAGTCGAAGATGAGGACGTTCTTCTCGGCCGAGGACTTTTTGTCGAGGCCGTAGGCGATTGCAGCAGCTGTCGGTTCGTTTATTATTCGCAATACGTTTAGGCCGGCGATAACACCAGCGTCTTTAGTCGCTTGTCTCTGAGAGTCGTTGAAATACGCAGGTACCGTAATGACCGCATTGGTCACAGTCTTTCCTAGATAAGCCTCCGCAGTCTCCTTCATTTTCGTCAGAACCATCGAGGACACCTCCTCCGGGAAGAAGCTCTTCGTCTCGCCCTTGTAATTGACCTTGATCTTCGGCTTCCCATTTTCGTTCACCACCGTGAATGGCCAGTGCTTCATGTCGCTCTGCACGGTGGCATCGTCGAATCGGCGTCCTATCAGACGCTTCGCATCTATGGAATTTTTCATCGTTAATTTTTATCGTCAAATTCGAATTACATTGATTTCGAGTGAAACGACTAAATCTTACACATCAGAAATTACAAATGGTCTCAATAAGAAAGTTTCTAAGTGGTAAATTATAAATTCAATATCATACATTTATATGCATTACTTTCAAGAATTCTTTCGATCGAAATTTTTGTCGATGAAGAAATTCTAGCTAGGCATAAGATAGAGAAAACTTACCGAAGATCGTGTTACTTGGATTCATGGCGACTTGATTTTTCGCCGCATCGCCAATCAGCCTCTCGGTGTCGGTGAATGCTACGTAACTCGGCGTAGTCCTGTTTCCTTGGTCGTTCGCGATGATCTCAACCTTGCCATGTTGAAAGACACCCACGCAGGAGTAAGTGGTGCCCAGGTCGATTCCAACTGCCGGCGTTCTCGCCATGTCTCACTGCTTCTGCCGATGAAAGCTACAGAAGTGAATAACCCCAGAAAATGCGCGCGGGGGTGCGATCGTGGGGACGATTATTGGTAAATTTCCAACTTCGCTCGGCTGAAATTTCTCGGCGGTACATCGCCCTACCCACTGTGCATCGATCGTCGTGCCCAAAATAACGCAATAAGAAAACACCGGCTGGCCGAACGATCGCAAAGGTGTCGGATTTCTCGGAGGAACTCGTGTTTTTCCTTTACAAAAAAGGCCTCGTTATGACACTTCTCACTTGAATCTCAAGTGTCTCAGATTCATCTAAGTGCGCACGCGCACCGTAAATATTTCGATGAAAAATTTCGTTTCGCAACTATCCGCGTCGTGGAAAAAAAATAGTAACACAGTCAATAGCACACCAATAATAGACAGTGGGTACAAAAGTGTTGCCTGTGTCCCAACGGAGGAATAAAATGCGGCAGAAATGGGGGTACGGGCCGTGAATTACCATGAATGATGTAATCCCTTTTTGTTGCACGATATCAAGATCGAATCGTTCCCACGACGATATTATCCTTAATCCGCGTATCGCGCACTCCTCTCGTATTCCACTTACCTCCTTCGCTGTCGCGTATTAGTCGTTTGCTCGTTATTTCGTATTTTGTTTCGTCTCGACGTAAACTCGACGTGACGCGTCTCGTTACAGAACTGTTTCTGGCAGGCGAAACCCCCGCCGCGCCTTTAAATAGTACAAATCGCCCGCTTCGAGAAGTTTCGTCCGCGCGACGAACGGAGTCCCGGCCGATTGGCTCTTGATCGACGCCGGTGCGCGTCGCACAAGTTGCGTCATACTGGGGAAGAAGCGCGTCGCATTTTGCGAAGTAGATAACGACAGTGCCGCGCCACGGGTAAGACGAGAAGATACTGGACCATATTCGCATCGCGAATCTTCTCTAACTACATATAATTAGCGCACTCCAAGTGTTCTCTCGTTCCTGCGGATAGTCCGCGTGCTAAAATGGTTAACGCCAACGGTAATTCAGATACACCTAAACTTAAACGTAATCTAAATGACGCTTCTAAATTTGCTGATAATTGTTTAAATGCAGAACTTGAAAAAATTGATTTTTCGACTCATGTGGTATTGTTTTTATCGACGCAATTAAAGTGTGAAATCATTTTTGAACGAAAACGTTTTGACTAACTTTCAAAATTACCGACACAAATATCGATTATTGCAGGTCCACGAGCAAATTCTAAAACACGATGTACTGTGGATTATACATTCGTATATGTTCGCTGTAATTTCAGAATCACTTTATGAAAAATTTTCAGTAATTTAATTTAGAGAGTAGATAGTAAACAATGTTTTTTATTTACGATATTGTAAATTGGATCTTTTCCTACGGTTGCGTCGCGCCTGAAAGTACTTTATACGACGCAAACACTACGGCCCTCTACTAAGAGATTGACGTACTGAGTCAACTTTCCTGAGAGGATAACCTTTTCATACACACAGTGCCATCTAGAGAATGTAAAGGAAAGTGAGCTATCAATGGTATTTCCTAGCGGAAGATAAGTGATATGACAATATTTAATTGTCCTCCTTGTTGCGAACGGTGTTTCAAAGATGCCGACACGCACACGAATGTAAAATTTGCGTATTTACTTTTGATGATTGAGTTACGTGTTACGACCAACATAGTTGGCCACATAAGAACTCGATGTACTTAGGTTCCAATATGCTAACGTACTGCTTGTGTAATTGCGATGCTACACCAAATAATTAGTTGATCCATCAAAACAATAAATATTAAATGAAAAAAATGACATTACTATTCGCTACTTACCACTAAAATCCACCTAAGAATATCTTGAAAATTATAGTTGATACGAGCAAACGGATTCGATTTTCAACTTATTAAGTATTAGGTCTCATTTTCACGACAGCAATTGAACAATTTTTTCTTTGTCGATACTCTAATTATTTTATGCGACCGGCAGACCAAGCAACAAGGAACCTGTTCGCTCCTTGTATAATTTCAATCCTAATGCCCCCCTACAATCACGCATGCAGCCTTTTCGCCTAGAGATCACATCTTTGATAATTCTCTTTGATAAAATAATAACTCAACTCGCTTACTCGGCATACAATTTGTTATGTTAATTTCGAGAATGGCCATGCGATTTGGAAACTTCCTGCACAATTACACGCCATTAAATCACAACATTGCACGGCAATCAAAGTGTTTAAGCTACATTTACAAAGTACCAAATGGTCGCGTTTCGATCTTACGCGTGGGCAGTTAATAATTTTGTCGTATAATTTTAACAACTTTTATGACGCTCGATCACCTGTACATTGATTCTGGGGATATCCTGAAACTTCCGGAGCAGATATAGCACTAAACAAGCGTAGAGTGCGGCAATGAGGGGTTACAATACTTAAAAAGGGTGCAATACTTAAAAATATGTAGTGTCGAGAAATCCGATCTAGAACTAATAATTAAATTCTATATGAGGCTTTTCGGCCCACTTTCCGGCAGACCGTCTACCCATGTAATTTGGACGTGTAATATTTTGCTAAACGCAATGTCTTAGCTACCTGTATCGTACTTCGACGTATTATTGAGCAGTGCTAACTGTACCCTTAGTCAGAGAGATAATTACGCTCTTGCGTTTCTCTGACGAGTCGGCATCGAATAGGTCGATTTAAAAGCAATCGAATAGACCGACTGCATTGTTCCGCGAGAGCACGCTCCAAGTTGGAGTGCGCGAGAGAAAGTATAAAGTTATTAAAGTAAATTTTATTACACCGCCACGATGATGTATCGTGCAATTACTTCGTAAAATAGAATCCATAATGCGTCTGCCACGCCCTGGGAAGCATCTAGGTCGATTCACATCAAAGCGAAATTACAGTGGCCATAAAATATTTTCTCGTGCCTTCAATGCGGAATTGCTCGCAAGGCGAATCCACGCTGTGCATGACGTTTGATCGAGTACAATGAATTAATCGAATTATCTCGATAAACTGTGAACTCACGGAACACTGTCGATTCTTTTTCAGAATTTCATTTCTCTCGTCTCTAAAGGTGTCGGCTACCTATAATTAACATTCTAGTGCTCCTTGGGGCTTGTGAAAAGAATTGACCTTAGCGGTGATAGATCTGAGGATCGAATTATCTCGGCCCACATCCTCGTACTTATCGGCACGATCGAAAATGCAAAGATCGGGAGACGGGACCGGATGGACGACGAGGCGAGATAAATCACGAGGAGGAGCCGATCGGGCTCGTGTCTTTTTGATGGAATCATGCACGCTCTCGCGTATCGAATCTATCGGGGGTGTTTGTCGCGGCGAGGGGTCGCGGAGTCTGACCATAGTCGATTGCCAATGGCAGATACGGTCCTACGATGGCAAACGGAACATTCCAGCCGTGCTGAGATCACCTATCGCTCGAGCCCGTTCGTTAGTTGGGACTCAAAGAGTGTGGCCTCTGTCCTCGTGCGGATCGTAAGCGGCTATTTTCATCGTCGCGCGTCGCCATCCGCAGGAGGAAGGAGCCTCGCCCTTTGCTCACCTTCGTATTGATTTATATGAATAATTTAAATCGATACGGTGAAACAATTGGTTCACCGAGATTTCTCAGAGTCGCGAGCCAATCCGTTGCCTCGCACAGACAAGCAGGTCAGATTCCACGAAAGGCATCCAATAAGATGCGAAACGATGACAAACAGCCTTGTCGAAACGAAAGGGCGCACGATCCATTCTCCCTTCGTGTAATTCGAGCAAACGCCGTAATTGCTATGCGTCTCTGATGCTCACCGGTCTTCTGCTCATTGTTCGAGAACGGCTGATCGCTGGAGAGAAGCCGCGCGCGCGCGCGTGGATCGAAGGAGGTAGTGGAGAGGAAAAGAATGAGAGAGAGGGAGAATCTGCTTTGACGTACCCTCGTAGAATTATATTGCGAGACACCTGACGTACCGTTGCATTGTGTCGGCATTTTACTCGGACGACTCCACCTTCTACCATCCAGAAGGTTTATTCCGCCACCTTGGACGCTGCCGCGTTGTATTACCTCTCCGTTTAACCGCTTAGATCCTTCCACGAGATACCCATTGTCCAGGTAGGTTGCGAAGTCTGAGTAAGGCAAGGGATAGAGAAAGAGAGAGAGAGGGAGAGAAAGAGAAAACGATCGAAAGTAAAGCCTGCGTGTCCGCGGCATCGAAAGATTCCATTTTCGTTTCTTTAGATTAGTGCGTTGTGACCTTTTGGTGGAAGATCACTTATACTCTAGACTTGTAAAATGTAACGTACGAGTATATATATATATCGATGTTACGATTGAATTTGCCACTAAAATTACAAAGTCTTGAAGAAAATACTCAAATATCCACCATCTTGGATGTTTGACTATCAATTTTTCATGGGCTACTCGTAATACAAGCGTCGGAAGGAGATTAAGCCAAGGGTAGTAGCAAAACGGAAGGTACAGGAAAGGACAATGCCCACTCTCGTAACGGAGTAATAAGAACTGCATGCCTGCAGTTTAAACGGGAGGAAAGGGCAAGCAGGTGATCGACGAGCCTGACAGCGGAAAGAGGTATTGTTTATTTCACTTATTACAATCTCAATAGGCCGTGCACCGTGGCTATAACAATGCAGACAAAGTCGCCTTACCCCGAAGTCCACGTTCCTACCACGCACATTCGACTACCTTATTTCGTATCCAATTACCGTTCGCGCGACTTAACCCCGGTGTCAATTGAACTTGATCTATTAGCTCATAAAGGCGAGATTAGCCAGTAATACTTATAATTGTAACCCTGAGCACCGTGCCCCACGCCCAGCTACATTTCTCTCCGCAAGGATCCTCATTCCTCTTCGTCCTCCTCATCTCTCCCTTCGTCCTTCATACAGCAGCCTAGTTCGTCTCCTACCTCTTGCTTTCAATTTTCTACGCTCCTTTTTACGTCGAGTCGTTCCATCGTCTCTGGCCCCCCCGTAACGCGAGCCAATTAAGTTTACGCCGTTTTCAGCCGAGATATATTGCCGCTGTCCCTCTTTCGAGGAAACCGGAGTTAAGTGGACATAACCTACGGTAATACAAGCGTATTCGAGAGTAAGAAGAGTGCATCTGGAGTGGGATATGTCGGTCGCTCGGTGAGCTACCTCGGAGTCAGGAAGCGTCTGTCACTGCTACGATCCAACTTGTCCGTGGCGGCTAATTGAATCGCACGGTTTAAATTTACGTTTGGATAATGATTGTCTACGTTGATTAGCTGCACGATTCCTACTGGCCGACTCGAGATATACATACCTCGAGATTCTTGGAAGTCGGATACTATCGATTGCAGCAGGCGGTGTCGTAAAATTGACAGGCACTTTAGTGCAATGCATCGGTACAGTTTCGAACCTCGTGAGAGTCTTAACCCTAAATCTCAACATTCAGTGGAGAAATGACTCTTTTTGCAAGTAATAGTCGACGATCGTTTCTTCACGGAAAAATGAGAGAACATTTTCACGAGCCTATGATCATTCGGCATCCGCCTTCGCAGACCGGAAGAGCGAACGGCTGGCGCCAGTTAAATGTATTCCGTCATTCCCGCGACGATCTGTTCTCTCTGGCGAGTCGTAGGTACTCGCTCCTCGGGACCACGCCGCCTCGCCGAACGAGGAGCTTGGAGGACACGGGGCCAGGGGACGACAGAAGGTCGTAGTCGAGGTTCGTACTCGAGGTTCGTGCGAGGGTGTACGGATCGTGTCAACGATACCGTGGATTTACGGCGGTCACCGAGCGAATCCATTTGTTTCATCTGCATCTGCTTAGCACGCTAATGCTGCCTTCCTCGTACACTCCCCTTTTCCTTCCTTCTCGTTCCGTTACCGGAAGACGACGCGTCCCGTGATTTCTCTATACGCGAACGAATCCAAAAGAGGAGGAGGTGGCGGTGGTGCGTTCGAGATTACGGAAACACCGTGCGAAGAACGACGACGGAGAACCGCGAGAGAAACCGCGAGAGGCACACGGCGAAGGAACAATCGTCGTTAGCCCGGAATAGAATGAAACGGGAGAAGGAAACGTTTGGCCAATTATTTCCGAAGACGAGAGTCGAGAAATTGAGAGGGGAGACAGAGACTGGAAGGAACTTTCTTACTTTTCTACTTGCTCTTTCCATTCTCGTCGTCGTACGCCTGTCATTTTGAAATTAGATACTTCTTGCTCGAGGAACGAATGCTTCGGTATCGTTCAGTAGTATTCTATGACCTAGACCAGCGATTCAGTGGACGCGCCGCAATTGCGCGTACTATCGCATAATTCATAGGATCGCCAACATTTATTGCGGTCGTAATTAATTATATAATTTAACGCTCGCCTCGTAGCTCCTGGTTTCTCACCGACGGTCTACGCCGTAACGGTTCCTCGAATATCTTCGCGGATAATTATGAGTCCCTGTAATTGTACGATGGATGAAGACGGAGCGCTGCAGGGAGACAGTGATGAGAGTAAAAAGAAAGGGGAGAGAAACGGAAAGAACTGATTGCGGAGTTCTTAGGTCGGAGTAAAAGTCTGCACGTTAATACAACCCTACCGTGCCGTCGAGTAATGAACGCGTGTTAACCAGTTCGTTATCGTCCGACCGATGCCCACCTCCTTCTGGCGCGAGGGGATAGAAGCGAGTGGACGAAGGAGAAAGCCGAGCACAAACGAGGGCCGAATGAGGAGGGCAAGGAGCGAATGGAAGACAGAGAAAGAGAGAGAGAGAGAGAAAGAGATGTAAAGAGAGAGAGACGGAAGGAAAGAGCGTCGCGATGGACTCGCTTTTATCGTTGAACGCTAAAGGCACCGGTCGACTCTGGGATGAAATTATAGGTCTACAGATTTCTACGTATTCCCACTATATCCGTGATAAGCACGAGGAGCGTCGTAAGTATGTCCCCGATATACGACTCCTTTAATTGGATCTGCACCACGACGTTACCGGTCCGATAACGTCAGTGTCGAGTTTGGGCGAGCAGTGGGACAACTTTGGTTTTACGAAGATGCGTTCTGAATTATTCGACGAGTTCGCGCAATGCTGGAGCATAGGAAGCACGATGAGAAAATAAAAGTGGATGAGAGAAAAAATTGTGCCTGATAGGAACAGTCTTCTAATGGTCGAAAAACAGGACGCAAAGTGATCGCATCGTCTAGGAAGCGTACAACGCGAGGGTTCGATTTTAAAGTGACGTTCAAATGTAATCGGCCATTGCCGGATGAAATTATAGGCCTATCGGATCTTAACTGTATCCTGGGCAAGGTAAGTGTCCGTTGCGTGCAACAGTTTATTTGTTTTGGATATTTCTACTCTCTAATTGGATCAACGCACGATATCAGCTCAGCGGGGACTAGTCGATTACAGTTGCGCAGTAATTACCACTGAAAACTCACGCAAAGCAATTTTGTTGCCCGCGGTGTACGTTAGAAACGTTTCGCCAAGGTCTGTCAAAGTTGCTTTGGAACGCGTGACGGAATATATGATCTTGTACGAAAAAGAACACCCACGAATTATTCAAAACACCGTGTGGATAATAAAGCGAAATTACATGTTTATATTTGCAAAGTAGTCCAACGTAGAAAAGCAAACCCATCAGAACTGTTGAACCCGAACAGACATTGTAGCTTCTCGTAATACAGGTTGAAAATATTTGACGAGAGATAAAGCAGCCGATTGCGCTCGTTATTTATCGAACCAAAAGTGGTAGAACAGCCGTGGGACGAAAAAAATCTTAATAACAGTAAAATGGGCAATCGGCATTCCTGCCACTGTGTTCTACTATCTTAATTAATGGACGGAATGAGACAACGTGGAGGGAGAAGAAAATTGATCGGTCCCAAGCGAGACCCACTCGAATTCTTATATCGCTCGTGCTCGTTTGAAGCCGGATAACTGGCTCGAGGAAAGCCCTCGAAAAATCCCGTCTACTCTGTGTCGCAATGAAAATGCGCCGTCGTGACAAAATAGAGGCTCTCGCTGAAAGCGATATCTGGCGAAGAAAAATCTTCGACACGAGCACGACGACCAACACGGTGCTACAGCAATGCGCCTCAATAAGCGCGATATACTTCGGACTCGGGGCACGATATGCAAAATCACAAAGTGGGTGCTCGCTCGCTTGGTCCACAGTTCCTTCGAGCTAGACGCTTGGACGTACGGAAAGAAATCGTTTCTATATTTATCCGTCGTGTCTACATAGCTACGCCTCGCAATGGGAAAAGCAGCGGAGAACTATCAAGTGAGAACGAGAAAAGTGGCAGAGAACGATCGAGAGAGAAGCAGAAAAGCAGAGAACGGTCCACCTAATGCAATGCAAATTCTACTACCCCCATAGAGATATCGCATCGGGGCGCGTAGATACGACCGGGCTAGAAGGTATAACGTCCTGGGTTCGGTGACAACTGAAAATTAACAATCGTCCTGCCCTCGCCGGGGTATCCGCGATACGCGCTTAAAGCTCTTCCAACGTCGTTACTTCTCCAAGAGGATCGTCGTGGTTCTGGCATGCTGTTTCTTCCGCGTTTCTCTCCACCACCGGCACCGGATCGTCTCTCTTCTCGAGAGCTCTTAACCACGCAACAATGTATCTTTACCGTCCTCTTTCCTCTTCTCACTCTCCATGCCTGTCCCTCTCATCCTCCTTGGTGCTCTCACGAGTAACCCACTTGCTGCGGGCGAGGAGAGCGCGCGTTCGAAAATTTGTCATCGCCAGACGTCGAGATTAAGCCTGCTGAAAATGAGCTGTTACGCGAATATATATTGTCCAAGCGCTATGCTCGTTCCTCGCGCTCCGAGAAAATAAGGGTCCCCGGAATTTATCGTTGCCTCGCTCGGTGGAAGCATTATCGAGACGACCAATCGGCTTACTCGATTACAGTTGGGTGGAATATCCTCGGGTCCTTGGATTCGTCGGAGGCCAATCGATCGTCTCGATTGTTATTAAAGGCTAGCGGAGATCCCGCTTTAAAAAAATTCACTCGCGATCTCTATTAAGCGCGAAACGGACGAGAGATTCTATTGCTCCGCGGGTGTCGACGAAGCAGATCCCGAGAGAAGATTAAAAGTTCAGGATAGGCATCGGAGGAATTAATCGTTCCCTCGTGGCGAGAGGTAATCGAGGGATTAATCGATTATTAATAGTATCCATCGAACGCGAGAATAATTTTGCGCTAACCTCAGACTCAATGCGAATCATCGACGGGGTCTAACACCTGCATCGTGTAATCTCGATCTACCGAAAATTTTCGCAAGATAGTTTCTAACAGCCGCGGGATCGATAAATAATTACTACCATCGGGACGATCGACGATAAGATTATCGCGCCTACATGGCTTCCCTTTGCAATTAATCTCATCGATCGCCAATGAGTTCGTAATTCGTGCCAATGTAAAATGCACGATGATCCCTATCTGGTGGTTACTCAATCGCGATGAAATTGTGGTACCTTCCCGGCGGCGCTTATTAAGCTAAATCGAGCTAAGCGAGATTAGCGATGGATAATATCAAAAGCACGCCGCGGCAAAAATGTTCTTCCTACGAGATGTCGAAAATCAAATCACGCGAGCAGCTTCGAGTACACGGTCTCAGATAACCCGGAGGCTTAAACACAACTTCATGTTTTCTCTATGCGATATTACATGGATGTTGAGCTCCGAGGTACATCGACTAAAAGTAAGGAGCAGTCTATCACGAACACCACTCGCCCTCGGATTGATTTGACTCGATCTTGCCAACCATTTTCCACAACCTCTCCACATTCACTTGTCAATGCTGGCAATGCGCGCACACGCCCGATATCAGTTGGCGTAAAATTTACCGCCGCGAAACGATAACTTATTGCTTCCTGAGATATTCCTCCGATGTTCGTGTTTTGAGAGAGGCTATCGACTGGGTCGAGCGCGGAACGAATGAGCATATCATATTAATACCAGGTGCCCATCAACGCACGGCAAAGTTCGTGTAATTTCAAGTACAACTCGCGTCCTCGCTTAATCGCATAATCGCATAATCCATTACATCTTACAGAGTCGAAGCGCCTCTCTATCCCTTTCTCCGTTTCTCTTCAAAGCAGCATCCGCCTCCTCCTATCCGAGGGACGTTGTAAAACTCACTCGAGACACTACGGGCAAAGTAGCCATCACGAACGATAGCATCTCCTGCCAGATGTTGCCTCGGATCTCGGCAGTTCGCAATTAACACGAACTTCTAATAATCGATAACATCCTGGCGTCCGCAGTTATATACATTTCAATATCCGTGATGAGAGGAGGGGTGGAAAGATTTTATCCGATCGACGCACGTCCTCTCGCGTGCGGGCCTTCCGCGATCCCTTCTCGGTGAGACGATGACATGGATGAGCGGACAGGCCGGTGTTTAACAAGCGCTACTCTCTTTTCCAAACAATAAGACGAGTATAATAGGGTAGGTGAAAAAAAGTCGATCACCCTCTGTCCGCACACCGGGCGTAGGAACGCGTCGTGCCCGCGCGAACACGCCCGCGGATATTCCGCGCGCTCGGTGCGCGAATTAACGTCAGCCGAATGGCAGGAAAAGCGTAAGCGAGATTCACGGCGAGATATCCTAATTGCGGGATATGAGACGGTAGGCCGATAACACGCGGATACCGACATGAATACAGCCTATGGCATATGACCCCGCGGAGGTGGCCCGCCCCACGGCGTCTTAATTATAATAATTAGCCCTCTCCTTATACCACGGCCTTCTCTCTTTCTCTCTCTCTCTCTCTCTCTCTCTCTCTCTTTCTCGACCTGCCGTTCTCCACTTCGCTTATCTTCTCCTCCCTCGTCTTGGCGCGCCATCTCCAGTTCGCTTTAATGGGGCGTCTAGCGCGAAACGATAAAACGCGGCGACAGGTGAACGATCGAATTTTACTTGAGGACTTAACGCGAGACAAGAAGCTTCTTCTTCTTCTTCTTCTTCGCTAATCCGACGTGTCATTTGATTTTTTCTAGAAATTAAGCTGCAAGGAAGTATAATAAAGTATACTATGTATTTAAATGATGTCACAATTGCTCTTGATTATTCCACCGCCTCGCGTTTCCAGCTCCAATTTCTTCCAAACCCCCCGCGTCGTGGAGATTTACGAGAATCGTAATTCTGCGCAATGAGATCAAGAAGAGTCCGAGGGTAGGAAGAGCATTTCGATTTTCACTGCGGAATGGTATCTCTCGATACAATGGAACAATGGCGCGCGAGTAGGTCGAAACGCGAAGGGGCAAAACACCGTGCATACTAGTTCTCCGAGATATTCAACGAGCATGAAGTCTCGGTGCAAGAAACCCATCTCGTGAACACGCTCGCACGAAGTTGCTCCGATCGTCGTGAAATTCGCGTAATTTCCCTCGCTGCTCGTAAATTAGCGGCTCGCACAGTCGACGAAGCGCGCGCGCGCTGTAAATCACGCGTGTACCGGCACGGCGCCGACGACGCATTGTGTCGCAGGAACTGCCTCGTCCGCCATCTTAATACTTGGCTCGCGCGAATCCAACGACGGCAGCGCGCTCGCGCGAGTATCGTCCGCCTTGGAATCAACTGCGACGTAATTTTCGTGGTGGCTCGTAAATTAACGGCTTCACGCTGATTTCGACAAAGTTGCCTTTGCGAGCACGCCGACAGTTCTCCCCTCTTATGACGGACTCGATGTATCATCCCTTTTCGGCAATTCGATTTCTCGACGGCTCGTAAATTCACGACGCCCATGGTGGCCATCAACGTAATCGTAATTGTGCAACGGTGAGGTGGAAATGTTTTAGCGAAGAGCTCGATGGAAGATGACGCGTGGGTGTTTGGAATTTACATCGGGCCTTTGTACTTCGTTGAATGGCTGGGCACTGAAACTCTTAAGCTCGCGTCTCTTCCTGCCTCTGTAATTCTCGTTGGTTCGTGACACGTCTGAACTCGGTTCTTATAGTGTGCATCAGACTTCGTGCCACTGATGCGTAACCTTCGCGAAATGCTTGGTAAAATGTAAACCCGAATAATGGGCCTTGGCCCACTGTTAAACGTCGGACACCATGGCGCAACTTTTCTTCCTGGATACGAACATAGCAAAATTGAGCTTGAGCGAAGATGCCTTTGTTTATTCCAATGGCATGCCTCTCGTCGTACGTGTCCAATTCCTCGACTTTCCGATGATGGAGATTAGGGAGTACACGAGACGCATTCACGAAGGAAAGTACTTCTACGTGTTCGAGGCTGGTCATACTCGTCACTTCTGTATGACGTTTGAAGAGTTGATTCAGAAGTTCAAGAAGTTTCCTTTGAAGATCGGTGTCTATCGAGAGGGGGACAGTTTTCCTGTTTGCGAATTGTGCACGCGTCTCGCAGGCTGTATCTGCAGCATGGTAAATAAAACTTTCTCAGTGGTGAATGTTCGACTCAAAGTTCAATACCATTCATCCATTCGATAGATCGCGTCATCTATCAAGAAAGCAGAGCCGGTGGTTTTCAATGGACCATTTCACCTGGTCAATCCTGGTAAGGACCCTGCTGGATTATTAGGAGGCGAGCTCACTCTGATCAACATGGGCAAGTAAGATCTCTAATCCGAAAATTTGTCGCAACGAAATGAAAAATTGATTACGATACCATTTATAAAATTCATTACCTTTCCAGCCAGGTTACATCCTACTTCATCCTCCAGCAAGGTTACGTGTCCTTCAGAAGCAGTCTTCACGGAGACACTTACGTGTGCTATTCCGCGGACAATTCTCCCGAGTGTCTCGTGGAAGTATCCGAAAAGGAGATGCCTCTGGAAAATTTCGTATTAAAAATCGCCAATTTCTCACCCTTGGCACCTCACATGGCACGTGGAAGACCATCAATGGCACCGTCCATCATGCTCGACACTCCAGTAAAGGGAAAGAAGGAAAAGAAAAAGTGAAAGTATTAATATACCGTCTACAACTCCATTGTGCACGAGTCGAAAAAAACCAAAGTACAAAAAAAATCACTATCGTGTCGTTTCATCCTAAGTATCATATGCATGTGTCTTCGTCTTACCACGTGTTCCTACCGGGCGCCACGAGCTGCTCCCGATCCTGCCTCGATCATAAATCGTGGAATAGATCCCACATTGCGGAAGAGAACGGACAAGCTTGCCGTACCCGAAGCCACCCGAACTCGGAGAAGAGATTAGCTCTGGGCGCAGCCCGATACCGAAAACTCTTCGTAAATCACGGTCGATTCGATTCGGCATAAATCATCGAATGTCGCTGTGCCCGAGCTCAAACATCTTTGCCCCATCGAATGGATAACTTTCCGTGAGAAAGAGCATCCGTCGAATACTACCAGGCTCTATCCTCTCACGTGCTCGTATCGTTAAGTACTTTCCGACGTTTACCTTGCGCGCGCTTCGCTTTCGTGTCTCTCGTGGATTCGCAATTTTAAACTCGACGGGGGTAAGGAAAGAGGGAAATCTATCGGCGCGTTTCTCCGTACCGCCAGTATCCCGATTGCCGGTGGTAATGCCGCTGTTAGTCGTAACGGTTGAACAACAATCAGATGTGGTCGTTGCAGATGTACACCTTGCCACTGGCGAAGGGCTTTCTAAATAGATGATTCCGCGAAAAGTTTTGCCACGATAGCATCGCGGTGTGTGCACGCCGGTACTGCTGGTACGCGTACTCGCCAATTATTATCGAGCATTACGAATCGACGAACATCTCTCGACCAAGCTGGAACATCACTGGTTCGCTGTGGGTGCGGTGTAGCTCGTTGCGCGATTGGCGAGACAAATTGTAACATTACATGGAGCCGATGGATCGCGAGAATAATGCATTCTAAGATACTCCGAGAACGCTCGACCGTTTCATTAATCTCGCGAAAGCTCGCATAAGACGGATGTGCAGCTTACACGAACCATCGGTAAATCATTCGCTTTCTCTCCGCTTTCCCCCGTAGCGCGCCGATAAGCGCAGCTTCGGTGGAAACTTTCCTTCTCGCACCGGCTCGCACCTGCGTGTCTAAGAATTCACGTGTCGTCGCTTGATCGATACGCCCGCCACGAGATCTCGACGCGACTTTTCGTAGGATCGTCGCGATACGGTGCCAGATGTAGGTTGCGCATTTTTCTCGACGAGCAGTCTGAAATCCGTTTCTCGTTATCTCGAGGGCGAGAAACTCGGATATCCGTTGGTAATATATAAAAACACCCCTCCACATTTGCGTTTCGCGAAAGCAACTTTTTTCGTGGGACTCTTACCCCTTCTTGATAAATATTCTCAAACTCGTTCATCCAGCAAAGCTGTCTTCTCCCGATAAAATCAGATTTTCAACGTACAGGTAACCCTCCTATAACACGGTAGATAGGTTCCTAAAAGATGCCGTGTGAAACCGTGTTACATGAGACCCAGAACCAACACAAAAAGGGGAGTTACGTTCCAAAAACTCATTAAGAACATTTTTTTCTTTAATTCCATATGAGCAACTTAATTTTTATTAAAAATATAGAAGTATGTATACCTCGGGCGTGACCGCATTTTACAACAAATTGCGCCAAATCCCGTCATTACGTTAATATAATTTAGTTTTTAAATGTATTAAACAAAGATCATGTTATCTAATGCTATAGTTTGCACAATGTTGTACAAAGGTTCTCGCCATTTTCGTATCGTATTAGAGCGAGACTGTGTTACACGAGGGCCCTCACAATTTTCTTATCGCGTTAGAGCGAAATCGTGTTGTAGGATGCCGTATTGTAAGAGGGCTACCTGTATTAAATTATTTTTCCAAGTAGCAGAAGTTTTCTTCGATTCTTCTCTGATCGTTATCACGAAGCTCGGAGAACGAGAGAGCGAGTTTCCAAGTGGATCGGTGGTTCGCGTGCCCCACCACGATCCCACCGGGCGGCCGGCGTGTACGTACATCAACGCGTGTACCGTGCCAATGAATATTCCTGAATAAATTTCGTTGCTCGCTCGCGTCGATGTTACGTGCCCCGTACACTCGCGAGGAGGATGACAGCGAGCGGGGGATGCGCTTATTTATACGCGCGTGTCCGCGCGACAAGCTTTCCGACGTGTCGAGGAAATCGATGCGGTACGCGCCGGTACCCACGTAATATCGCCAACATTCGCCGATAACGCGTGTTCCGAACGGCACGGTGCTCGCGATTCCGCAGTGGGTGCGGAAGACCAATGAAATTCCGTGCTCCAAGTGGAATAATATGAGCGCGTTCCACGAGAGCGCAATACCGTTTATTTAAATGCGACGCAGAAGCCTTCCATTCTACGCAACGCTCGCGCGCGTTACATCAGCGAAACTTTTGCGGTAGCGCAGTGGAATGTAAATATTCCAGAGCTCAGTGTCTGTGACGAGTGACACTCGTTTTACGCGCGTTATTGATCGATGAACGATATATAGACGTTTGACGAGAAACGCTGAGCAGGAGCAATTCGTCAATCTATAATATAATCATAATGATCATTATTAATCATTATTGGATAAGTGTATTGATATGTAAGTATACAACGCATAATAACGATTGGGTACTATTAAGATATCGATCAATCAATGTTTCCTTCATCCAGCGTGATCCAGGCTATCTCGTGCGTCAATTTGCTTCAATTTCATCAGCTCACCGGGATAATTCGTAATCACATCGGACACCGGATGCTCCTCGTTCCTTTCGTTCGTCGTCCGGGTTCGTAAAGTCCAGCCGACGGCATTTATTAGACGGGAAGAGACGCAGGAACGAGCCGGCCGACACGATTCTAGGGTGAAATAGACGAGGCGGATACTCGTACCCGTAGCGTACCGCGCTCTCCGCGCGATTCATCTCCTACCTACCGACTTAGACCGCGGAGAGAGGCCAAGAGGGGCCCTAGCTCGAACGCAACGCGCGGAATGCGAGAGATTACTCGGACTACCGCGTTATTATTTATTTACGTGGCCATACGGATGCAGGGAAGCGAGCGAGTTTCGTGAAAGAGAAACAGAGAAAGGGAGAAGAGGGAGAGAAGCGCAATGGCTCTCGCGTGCATCGATTTGACTTAGCCGGGTGCAGGAGTGCACCAGCACTGGTAACGACTTCCTGTCGTAACCACCGGCTGCTTTATAAGCGCACCCGAGGACCCTTGGTACACACGTAGGTACGTAGAGAAAGAGAAGAAAAGAGAGAGAGAGAAACAGAGAGAGACAGAGTACCTTTAGAACGTAGCGAAGCACAGTGGACAACGGTATTGGTCTGGTAAAGCGACCACGCGAGCATCACGAATATTACGCGCGTTCCACCCTAACCAAGAGATTCTAATCTGCTACCAACCGCTAGCCATCGGTCCATTCATCCTGACAATCAATCGTCCCGACCGGTCGACCCTTCGACCCACTACTCGATCGTCACTAAATCCATTCGATCCCGAGACAGAACCGATACCCCACTGAGATTACTTTCGCGTTTCCTTTTTATATGCGCTAACGCGCACTATCTTAGCGAAGTGAAAAAGAAAAGCTTGAAACGACGATGTCCCCGGCGCACATTAATCAACAAGTGGCCACCTACGCTTCCCAGCAAGACGCGTGAGTATGCTCGTCGCACGTAGTTCGATGCTAATTACGGCTAATCGTAGCGGGCGATGATTTGTTCCTTCTTAAAACCAGTCTTTTCCTTCGCAAAAATTGAGGGAGAAAGAAGAAGAGTCTGGGACCCGTTCGTGACAACTGCTCGCGAGTTACGACGTCGAGACACGCGATAGTGCGCGCCTATGCGCCGATTTTACGAGCCACGAACGCTTCGCTCCACGGGAGCGCGCGTGCGCGCGTGGTTTTTCTATTGTCGCGGCTAAGAAGACGCGTGGAAGAGAGACGGTGATTCCTAGGATTAGTAAATAATGCACAATTTGTTGCGCTTGTTTCTTTTTAACTACCCTTCGTGTAAGTGATTTTTGTTTATGCTCAGCTTACGTTTTCTTCCCTTAGGGTTAGGGTTCGCCTTTTTTTTATTGCTAGCATTAAACTGGTCCGCTTTACCAGGAAAAGGTGAAAAGGATGTCCCGTGTCGTACGCGAGCGTTATGGCGCCGGAGCACGCGAGATATACTACGAACAACTGTCGAATACCACGCGCAACGTGCTCACTTACAGCGCGCACGCGCGTCAATGGAATCGCGCACGCACACGAGAGTCACGCGTTTCGCACATTTCCACGCGCGTATTTCCGAATGATCCATTCGTGGCACGCGCTGCTTCTACTTTTTCTAGAAATTAGTCCAATAAATATCGAGCCTGCTCTGGTTCACTTAGCCTAACCTAGAATTAGTTGCACCTTCTACGTTGACAAACATTGCCGAACTCCCAAAGTGTGTTCCACTTGGACGAGCAAAATTTGTACAAAAAAATATTCTCCAGGAGAACTTGGAATTTGAACGCGTCAGCGTCTCGACCAGGAAGAGGAAAGTTCGGCCTGGACATCTCTCGAATCCGTTCGCGACAAGCTCCAACGAGTTACGGCACTGGGACACGCGAACGATCGCAATAATATGCGAATCACCCGCGCGCCAACCACACGCCCTTTGCTTACGGGCTTTACGCACATCCGAGAAGGTCTTCGCGCGCGCAAAATTCAAGCGGATTCAATGCGCGTGCGTGAGAACAGGACGTACCTCCTGGCTCCTCAATTTTTCTCCCTCTCCATTCCGCTCGTGCCCCTCCGTGACTACCGTAGATTCCACCACCCTTGTCTTTCTCGTTCTCTCGCATTTTCTCCTCCTCCCTCTTCGAACGGTCCTGCCCCTCTCATCCTCCAGTACCTCTTCCTTCCTCCTCTCCACCACTCGTCCGTTCAACGAGGGTCCAGTGATTCACGATTCGCCGGTTACACTCGCCGCAACCTTCGCTATCGTGCATCTCGAAACGTCGGCAGTGCCTTTAAGTAGCTTTAGGCACTCTCTCGAGGAAAAGGATCATAGGCGTGATCATAATTCGCACGAGCGGAAACAGGCGCCTATTCGCGTGCCCACGATTGGCTGCGAGGCGCACTTGCGATTCGAGAAATCTACAAAGGGATTATCATCGCACTTTGTTATCAATAGAACCACGGATACTCGTCCGACGATCAGAAGCCCCGCGTAAGAAGGTAGAGAGTCCCGAGATCGGAGCTTTTCCGTCCTACGAGGCCTTATTCCTCGAATTTATCGTTTTGTGCCTCGAATTTCCGGATCTCGATTCTCCAGCGATGCCGCCAGCTTTCTCTACCTCTCTTTCTCTCCCGTGTAATCTCGGGGGAGCGTAGTTTACGAGCGATTCAATTATCGATCCGGTCTTCCGCGGGGTAACAATGAGAACTGCCTTCTTCGCCGTGGCTACCGTGGAACTCTCGTAAACGAAAGTCGAAAAATATGCGAAGTAGGAAGCCATTATTCGAAGGACGGGACTGCGGTCCGGGTTAGGCCAAAGGGGGACCAAGGGCAGGCTAAGCGGCCTGAAAAACGGAGCGGAGAGGCCGCTTCCACGAGCGAACAGAAACAGGCGGCCCGCCGTGCACCCGGCCGATCGGAGCGGAGAGCCTGGTTTACGAGCCTTGCCCCGTACCGGCGAGCTAGCACGGCAACGTATGGCCTATGAAACGACCATAGCGGGAGTACTAAATACACCATAAACCAAAGAGGATTGCCTGCGAACCGCGTAATGCCACGCGCGTCGGAATATGCAACAGTTTTGCAACCGCAACCCGCTCAACCGCGCCGGTTCCGCGAACCATCCGTGCCAGAGGACGAAGCTAAAAGCCCGATGCTCAAAGATAAGCTGATCGTCCGAGCTTAAGCTTCCGATGTTTCCCTTTCGACATTTCTATTTCATAGATGAAACGTTCTCCTGGCATTCTGGAGACGAAAATAATTTCAGTGGTTTCGAAGAAAACCTGCGAAGGAACCCACGATCAGAGATAGTTTCACGGCACCTTCTTCACACCTCCGTGGCTGCAAAACTCTTAGAACATATACATATAACTGGAAGGGGGACAGAGGATCGAGTCTGTGTCCAAGTTGTGTGCCAGTGAGAAACGTTTTAAAGAGAGAGAGAAGGACTGAGATTAACATTCGTCCGCAATGCGCAAGCGCGAGCGATGACAGCATGCTGACAGCTGACAGTGAGTTTCAAAATATTGAAAGGTCAAACCCGTCCATAAGCTATGAATCATAACAGTGATAGCTTAGTTAAGAAAAAATGGCATGCTTATACTGTGTCCTATGCGGTAAACGTGATAAATCGGTATCTTATCATAAGTAAGTAATAATATTTATCTTTATTTATTATTTTGTTTGCACAAAATAAAGTTTATAATTGTTTGTCATTGTGAGCATCTTAATTCTCATCTATTCAATAATCGTCAATTGTATCCCAATTACATTTCCATTTTTAAACGGCGCGGTGAGCGTCATCCGCGTTTGCGCATTACGAGCAAAGGTTAACATCTATCTGTCTCTCTCGCACCGAACTTGGCCAGAGATCTTTTACATGGAAAACATAGGCAATTCCCCTTCCAGTTATATATGTTTTAAGGCAAAACTCCATGAAAATAACGAAAGAAAATTATCGAGAAGCGGTTTCGTTTGTTTAACGTGATTCGCGTGGAGGCTCGTGGTATCTACGATAATCATGCTGGCAGGGTCCTTAACGACACTCCATTCGTTAAGGGGGTTCCCGGCTAGGCGAAATTTCACCGTCCCACCTCGCGGTGCTCCCAATCGGAACACGGAAGTGTTCGTAATGAATTGAAGGGATCATTTAGATACCATTGTGGCGTACGGCTCCTGATTATTTCTAATGAAGCTTATTTATTGCACTATTCGCCTCGGCGGTATCTGACCGGGCGATCGGACCCCTACGGTTCGTCCACCAGGAAATCGGCGAGCGACTGAAAGTTTCCTTTACGGAATGTGCCTCGACGCGCCCTCGCCCGCGCACGCGCGCGCTCACGGACGGTGCGAGCTCGCGAAATTAATGTCCAACCTCTCGCGTGCTTATCTCTCGCCATGGGCACGGGGCCATTATCCGCCCGCAATATTTGTTGCTACTTTGTTGGTGTCCATTATGGATTGCTAACGCGGGACGATATTTATCATTGGGCGATCCTATCGCCTCCTTGCATATCGAAAACTTTAAGCCACCACCACTCGACAAGTGGACACACCGGATAAACCAGTAGGATTGACGGAGAACCGCTGAGCACCGTCGCGTTTTGAGTATCGTAGATTTATGTTTGCGCGAGGGGAAGAGAAGGTGGTGGCACCGGTGAAGTCGCGGGTAGAGGTTGTCCCTTTCGCGCCATCGGTGCGCGTAAAACACGCGCTCACGCAATGAGCGTAAACAACAAAGTTGATACCGGGCGCTCGCGTGAAGGAGAAACGCCCAGGCGAGGAGCATGGACGATTTAAACGCGGCGGTCATTAACGCCGCCGTAGCCCGGTGTCCGCATCGATTCGCCTTCGCGATATTTCTCGGTTAAGCGACGCGATCGCCCCTCTTTGTAATCAACGGGCCGACGCACGGGCCGATTGGCGTTATACGGCGCGAACGAACGTTCCGTAAATTACGCGGAAGGCTTTTACGACTGCGAATGATATTGATGGAGGAGGAGAGGAAGGGAGGACGGAGCTGCGTAAGGACAGCTCGGAGACTTTCGCGAATCCGCAAGCCTCGAGTAACGAGACCTCGTGAATTTCACCGGGGGCCTCAATCGGCAGTTAATTTTGCAATTTAAAGTAGCAGAAAATATATTTGTCTCTTCGTTGCATGGTTATTGAAATTGTTGCGTTGCAGAATGCGTCGATGGTTCGTATTTGAAGGGAGAGATTCTTTCGTGATTCTTATTCTCGGTCTCGCGGCTCAGTGGACTTCGATGGATAACGATAACCGACCGTCACGGTGAACTCGTTTTATCGACGTCACGCGATAATCAGATACGCGCGTCATTCGACGCATCGATAACCTTACCCTTACCCAAGAGGACTCGTCCCGTACCGCAGCACGTTTAAACTATCTCGAATCGTTACGAATGATTCGAAGCGCGCGTCTCGATCATCGATCAAACGTTAAATCGTGCTACGAGAGCAGGCGGTAAAATTATTGTCACGATCCCAGGGTTGAATATAGCGAGCGGTGCGACGAATCTTCTCAGATCACTGGAGCCTGTGCTGCTCCAATTAAATCGTTCCGCGGACTTGGCTCGACGTTTCCCAGCCAACTTGTCTACCAGCGCAGATTTCGTCGAAAGACCCCTCTTGCCTCTGGATAATTTATCTATCTCTAATTTATTCTCCGGAAGCCTGCAATCTCGAACTTTTCCATTTCGTCGCGCGGTATCGTATCACTATTACGCGCAACTTTGTTGATTCGACCGTGCCAGGGCACTTTCGCGTGACAAGTTTGTGGTACTCGTTGAACGTGATCGATCTTTCTACTTACAAGTAAACCTACCCAACCGGGACACTCCGATTTTTATCGGCTTTGAATATGTTGTAGTGTAGGTGAAAATAAGAGACACGTATTTTTTTTTATACGTGCCCATACGGCCGTTAAGGTGGTGAAACACCTCCTTGAAAAGAAATTGATTTTAACGTTTCTGAACGAATACGTTGAAGAGGTAAAAGATAAAAAAAAAAACTTCAAATAAAACTTTTATAGTTTTCAATGTACTTTACAACGGTGCACTCAGATGTTTCGAAAATGTTATTTTTTTCGTAATCCCCTACGCCCCCCTCACTTTTTTTTAAATTTCGAAATTTGTCTTATAGTAAATCTTATAGCTTCTTTATAAGCTATAAGCTATAAGATTTGCTATAAGACAAATTTCGAAATTTAAAAAAAAATTGTGGGGGGGGGGGCGGAGGGGATTACGAAAAAATAACATTTTCGAAAAATCTGAGTGCACCGTTGTAAAGTACAATGAAAACTATAAAACTTTTATTTTAAGTTTTTTTTCTTATCTTTTACCACTTCAACGTATTCGTTCAGAAATGTTAAAATCAATTTCTTTTCAAGGGGGTGTTTCACCACTTAACGGCCGTATGGGCACGTATAAAAAAATACGTGTCTCTTATTTTCACCTACACTACAACATATTCAAAGCCGATCAAAATCGGAGTGTCCCCGTTGTGTAGGTTTACCTGTTAGTAAATTTCCATGCAACAGGTGGCATACGTCATCTACGCGCTTCACGCGAGGAACGAGGAGCGTGATCGATATCTCTTATGAAATTACCGCGGCAAGATCGCGAAATAACGTTATCTCTCGTTACTACTGACCTCACGGTTACACGAGCATTATACAAAGTTCCAGTTTGAAACGAGACTCCTTAGCAAAGTGGTTAGCGTACTTAATCCAGCGTGACGAATATAACGTTGCAAATATACTAGGGACAAACACGATTTCCGTATGATTATAGCAGTTAATTATAAAAAATCTTAGAAAATCTTAACGCGGTGTTGTGATGATAGGTATGTGATAATAGGACCGCTTGTTGCGGTGAATGAACGCGGCGGTCTCGTTACGCGCATCCCAAGACTGAGAAAAATGTACGGCGAAGTGGTAAGATTAAGAGCGAAGGCAAAAGAAACTTGGGCAACTCGCACCGGATAATCGTGTCCTCGCCGATAAGACCGGTTCATTAATGGTGCCACCTCTTTCTCCGGACGTTTTAATTAACGTTTATTTACATCCACGTGTAATTTGTTGCTCCCTGTAATTGGTTCACCGCGGCTCCGGGGGAAGCCCGCGCGGGTGCATTTGTCCGCGGGACACGCGGAACAACCGCCTCGGATTTGCCTTAATGGCGTGTATCAGCCGATTAAGAAGTACCGGCACGCAAAAGGATATCACGACGGGACAGATCCGAAATTGGAATTGAAACCGGTAGGAGAGGTTACAGTGGCGCGGTGGTAAATTGTTCCGCGAGGAACGGGGCCTCGACAGGGACGCTGCCGCCGCGCCCGTAATTACCCCCGTGCGCAGGACCCTTCCACCTTTATTGCGTCATGATTAAAGAGGACGATCGCAGGAACGCGACCGGTTCGAGGTTTAATGCGCGCCAAGCGACGCCGACGACGCTCGCTTCTTCGGTAACAATCGAAATTAGCGCGACAGGGGAGAGAAATTTTGGTTTGCTTTAAAATTCTGTGGTAAAATTACGTCTAATCGATTTTAAGAAATGGATCAATCAACGCAAAAACGATAGTGAGTAATACGCGTAGGATTACCTGATTGTTCATTAATTCTTCCATCAGGTTGTGTGCAGCTCGGCAAGTAGAGAAATTATCGGTGCGTTATGATCAATTTATCCAATCGACGATGGATGTGCGTCAGGACAGGCGAGGACACAATAGAGCACGAATAAATGTTATTTTTGTAACGAAGTCCCGCGAGAATTCATTAGAATTCTCAGCTTCTGCGCACCTCGATTCAATTACGTGGAACGCGCTCGCGAGGAGCCACCGGCCATGCGCGAGGAGTGGGAAGAAACTGAAGAAAGAAAGCGAGAGATGGAAAAGGGAGTGGGACTGTATGAGACGAGGTAGGGAGTAGGGGAGGCCGAAGGAGAAAGGGAAAAATTATGATGAATGATCGTCCCTAGATTGCCCGTCTTGCGTTTTAATGAATCGGTCAATGCATTTAAATGGTCTTGGAAAACAGCCACCCAGTATTTATGTCGCGTCAACCTATCCTGGACCGTACTCTGCCTCCCGCTTTGCAACACGATGTCGCAGGAAACCAGTGATTTCAACCATTTCTCGACGGCGTTAGTATTCGGTCCACGAGATAATCTATTATCCTAGAGCAATAAGGTAGATATAATCTCCGATGTGTTCAAAACTGCAAGAAATGATCCAAGCAAAAAATCCTACATTTGATAAGGACTGTATGACCGTAATAATTCAGTCCATATTCAGCTTAGGAAATGTAAGTCAACCTTTCTTTATCGAGCTTGCAATAGGCTTGGGCGATTTACATTTGCATACTCTTAACGAAGTCTGCAAAAACAAAACATACTTCAACATCATTGCCTACACTGGAACTGCAGTATAGTGAATTGTTCCTCCGACAGTGTCAACTACACATCTCGAACTCGCAAACAGATCCTTTGACGTACTGCTGTCCTGAACAATCACAGTCCAGCCTAACATGCTCACAATTCTCACAAGTGTCCACCCTGGTAACAAACGTGGCTCGCAAACTGTCCATGAACAGCAGAACGGATCCGACGGTACAAGACAATCGTTAACCCAATTTTCCATTACGTCGTAAACCGGTCTCTGACACCCAGTGCACACGCAGATTTGTCTTATTCCCTGAACAGCAAACAAACAGGTGACGACGCGACAGCTTTTGTAGCAGGCGCGAAACGTGAGAATTTGCCTTTACCCCGAGATCGTCGACCGGCATTCTCCGAGGTAGAAGCCGGAGCCTATCGAACCCCATCGCGGCTGGCCGATCTCACCGGGCGAGGACAAAAAGGGCGAGAATTCGCGGCATCCGATCATTATCGGTGTCGCGGATCAAGCGGATTCCTAATTTATCGTGTGATCCCGAGCGCGCGTACCCGGTGCGCCCAGTTAATTAATATAACCCGATGGCTTCCAACTTCTTGCGGAGCAGGGTCGTCGGCGGCGACCGCGGCGGCTCGCGCAAGCGGTTAGCGCTAAATAGGGCCCTGATTACAAGGGCAATTAATGAGAGAGCCCGCGTCATTAATTGCAATCACAAAATTCTGCCTCGACGATGGCGGGACGGGCTTTACCTCTAAAAAGCAGGAAGCTGTTTTACGACGCGGACCAACTTTACATTCTCTCTTGCGCCTTGCGTATTTTACTCGCACGCTTTGGTAAATCGCGTGCGCGAATAGTGACCGCAATAAAGTTCGCGCGAAATCGATGCCATTTGTATGGATTTGTGCGAGGGCTTTTGCAGCTTCGTCGGACGCAGTCCACGTCCCTTTTTTACCGCTGCCGTTTCGCGGAAATCCTGTTGCTAATTATCAATTGAGTCGTTCGAAATTATTATTGATGCGAGGGATACGTGTTCTCGCCGTTGGGATAAATTGAATATTGAAAGATGAAGTCGTTTGTAACGTTGTCGGAGATTGGACGGTAATTATATCTGGATTTCGTTCGAGAAACGAATTTCAAAGAGATAAGACCGAAGAAAAACTTCGTGCACATCTGTCCTGATTCACGGTGCAAAGCGAGTAAGCGAGGAGTCATAGTATCCAAATATCACAATCTCGCATCTACGATGGCTCATTAAAAATCACCGCTAGTCGAATCCGTTCTCGAGAAGGCAAGTGAAAAATCCGCGATCTTCTCGTCCGATCGGTAGAGCGATTTTAAGATCGCCTCTACCGTGCCTCGCATCGCGATCTGAGAGAGCACGCGGTGGATAGGTATTAATACGTTCCCGAGTTTATCGAGCTTCTCGGCACTCGGATGCAAATTCCCACCTGAGTTTCGGGTTTCAAAGATCTCGCGGTTGAATCGAAGTTTGCTGCATTTCCCGCTCGCGGATCCTTCCACCTTGCGTAACTCTATCTCACGAGTATCCGCGACTCTCGTATTCATTTTCCAAACCCTCGCTTATCCCCGACAACAACGGTTAAATGTCAATTACGATGCGCATGATAATTCGAAGAGAGGTACGCACGCGATTCTATCCAATAGTCACTTCATTCTCGGATGCCGATCGGGTAGCTTTCGTCCCGGCTGAACGTTCGATCACCCCGAGCGAAGATGGTGTCGCGTCCAACGTTAGACCCGTCACATTACACCGTCCGTCCAACGATTATGATAATCCGCACTATTTACAGGTCATTTGACAATGAAAAGGGAAGAACCCGGGAATCCCGTTCGCCTCGAACCGATCGCCTCTTCGCCGCATGGCTCGAGGCGAGCCAAGAGATAAGACGACGCGCGGCGTCTGGCCCCGAAGCGTTGATGGACGGTACGGCGTCCGCAGGTAATTTGCAATTACGTTATCGACGGCTTGGTTATTACACTGGGGCGAGCCGTTTTCGGATCTCTTCTCGTGCCTCCACCACCTCCCACCTCCCTCGTAGGGCCCTCTCCCCTTCGATCAAGATCTCGCGAAGCCGGGTGGAAAAGCCGTTCGTTTCAAGGGCGAGCGTAAGAAGCGACGTTTACTACGCCCGTGGACCGGTTTACTTCGATCAGGCCCTTTTTGAAGTGCTGCAACTTTATCGCCGGATCACGCGAGGGATCACCGCCCGCCGCAAAAAGACGTGTTTTATAACGTCAGGTTTTCCAGTTCCAGTAGCGAGGTGTACGCGGCGCGTATCGAGCGGGACGAAGCGAGAGCCCAGGCGTAAAAAGCGCATAAGATGAGCCGTGAGAAAGAAGTTGTACTTTCGTTAAACGTCGAGGGTGACTCATTAATTTTATCTGCCATTAAGTTTTAACGACGGATAGACCGAGCTGGAGCACAACGGCAACGCCAGCATTCGGGAAACGAGTTTGCTACCGGTCGAACGCCAGGACGTAAAGTAGCAGAGAAGGGTCGGAATGCGATCGACATCTGCCCACCGGTTTTCCTTCTGTCTCCTCGCTTAGTCTATCTTTAGTTAATCTACATCCAGCATCCCTCTCTTATCACGTCGCGTTATCCAGGATAATTCGAAGCGATTCGAGTAAACGATCGATCCGCGTACCCGTCATTTTCCGAATTCCTCACTCGCCAGTGGATTCTCCTTAGTCTCGATGACGATGCCACGAGGAAATCGCGCGTTTAAAAGATAAGAAACTCGAATGGGTACGA
Source organism: Tiphia femorata (assembly GCA_944319695.1). Lineage (NCBI taxonomy): Eukaryota > Metazoa > Arthropoda > Insecta > Hymenoptera > Tiphiidae > Tiphia > Tiphia femorata. The sequence continues at coordinate 16,432,623 of OX090900.1, read as the reverse complement.
TCTTATCGTACGCTTGCACGAATCATTGGGTAACGCAGCAGTTTTCCCAATCGAATTTGTCGATACTTCGGTCTCCAGCGGAGCATAAACGGAATGACGCGCAAAAATGTAGTCACGAATATTTTCGATTCGTCGATACCGTCCGAAACGAGCGCGATTATTCAGGATCGAGAGCGGCACGGCACGGGGTCTTGTGTTCCACGGTACGATAAAAACCACTGGAATTCTTATACCACCCGAGAGTGCACTCGAATAAAGACATTTTCAAGCGGGATCGATAATTTCGTAATAGCCAAGCCGCCGCTTTCCGTCTATCATTTGCCACTTTACACGCGCGGCGTCGACATTTTTCCACGGACCAAATAATGCACATTCATCGCGCATTAGGAACGCCCGGTCAACCGGCGTTTCTCGATACGGGGAAAAGAATTCCGCGGTACGCGGTGCGCCGAGCAATTTTAATTGACGTAACTGTCCCGCGTGCCTGAGAACGCCTTACACCTCCTCTGGTCTCTTATCATTCGTGACTACGAATTAAACGCTGGGTACCGGCCCGACACGCGATCCAAAAGTTTATCCGTCGATACTTCTCGCGCGCGAGTTTATCGTTTTAAACGCAATTGCAATCGGGGCCACGCAGAACTTTTTCGCGGCCGTTATTAAAAGCAGCTTGATTAATCGATAAGGAGGAGGCAGCAGGCTCTAAGTGGAGCAACTGCGGGACCGATAAGCGAGGGAGAGTCACGAATTCGATAATAACGGTACCCATCCGACGGCGTAGGTGGACGTCCTTGATCTTGCGATAGTAATCGGGGACCTCGACACCGGTTGTTGTCCTGTTGTTCGCTGCTCTGTGGCCTAAGTTACCGCGGTCTCATTGGTAGGAGACAGAACTGGATTACAGGACCGGTCGGCAGTCACGTGTCGATGACTTCAGTTGGAATCGATGACCGAAGAAGTCATTCCCTCCTTCGTTACGGAACGAGGCAGCAGAAGGAGAAGAAGAGAGAGATGGAGAAGGAGCTTCGTTTAAACGCGAGCGTGAAAAGTGGCTTCGCGTAACTTCGAAGAGCGACAATTACCGCGCCACTTTTCTTTCACTACCGAGTGGTGGCCTGAAAAGTGTAAAAAGGCGCACCGAAAGAATGTTCCTTTCTTCGCTCGGCACCGCCGATCCTATAAATTTCGCCTCCGGTTTTACAATTTGCAGACGATAACCTCGAGTTTAACGAGATCGCGGATGCTTCCCTGCGGGCTGAGAACATATGTTACGATGCGCGCGGCCACGAAGACGGTCAGTGACTCCACCGAGCAGCGTCTGTTTAACATTCTTTTTCCGTGTAATTTTGTCCCCTCGATGGACACGACAGCACGTCAAAGTAAAAGCGAACGCCGATGAAAAATTGTTATCCGTCGCGTCACTCTGGAAAATAACACGGGCGAAGATTTGCGAGGACGACGAATTTGCATCTTCCAGTTGGAACGCATCTTCTTCTCTCTCGAAGCGTCCAATTAAGTTCCATCGAGCTTCGAGAGCAAGATGCATGGCCGAGTGCACTCGAAGCTACCTACGCCTTGTATTTATAGAGAAGGCATCGAGTTTGCCGTCGAAGCCGCGAGGGTAGCAAACCACGCAACACTCGAATACCGCGATACGCTTCGAGGTATCGATAAAACAGTCGCACGAAAATTCTACCGTTATCTCATCTCGAATTTCTCAAATCCCATCGTCCTTTCCTCAAAACTCATTTCCTGCTCGCGTAAGCTCTATTAGTTCGCGAAACCGGGACAGATTCGCAGGATGGAAATTTTCCGCGATGCCACTTTGCGGTCCGCGGCAGGCGGTGCCTTTTGAGCGAGCAGACGAGATATCTGTGAATGACGACGCACCTCCTCGTCCAACTTGTTCTCGTGAGACTGTCTCGTGAGGATTCTACGAGTCGTCGGCGGAGGAAGAATCCGTGCAAATTAATCGACGCCAGAAAGCTCGGCGAACTCCCGACATGCGCGATCGCATCTACTCCCGTACGTTTCGTCGTACGCACACGCTTTCCGAGGCAAATGGGTTCGCGGGCCGTGCGACGTTTTCCCGATGGATTAAAATTGCAAACCAGTCCTCGTTTACATTACTAGTTTCCACGGCGGAGCGGACGGTCCGCGCGCGCGCGCGCGCGCGGAACGAACGCGACACCGGACGCTTCTGTCGTCCCCGTCGTTTGCGCATGCGCATAAGCGCGCGCGCAAAACCGAGCCGCACAGTCCACATAATCTCGCTATAATTTCGAGCTGCACCGAGCAGACCGGGATGCGCGGTATCTAGTGGGAGATCTTCTCGCCCTGGCATAATGAACGCTCTTTCGGACGGGCATTAATCAGTAGGATAATCGTCGTTGTCCACCCTATCCGATCTACATTCCGCACTTCTCTTTAACGCGCTTGAATCTCGTTCGTGGCGGTGCATTGCGCGCCAGAAAATAAATCTGCAAGTTCTCCAGGCGCGCGCGCGCGCGAGGGATGTACTCTTATCGCTTCAACGGGAGCGTGAAAGCTCTTTCCTTCTCGTTTTCGTTCTCTTCTTCTTTATCTCTCGTGTGAAAGCCTAAGTTTGTATCAATGGATCAAACTCGAGAGGATATTTAGCATCTGGATGTGGAAAAATTATTCGGTGACGTTTGAAACACGCGATATCTAGGGTGTTTTGGAAAAATAATAGCTGGAGGAAAATTGTTCTGCTTATTGTTCCAAGAGTCTCGTCCACCGGAAATTGAAGCATCCAGGTACCCACTTGGATAGAATCGTCGTAAAATTTATAATCGTACCACGATATTCTTTCGTATCTGGTTATGATCAATATTATGGATATTACTAGTCCACGATTCTAACGGTGTCTAATAGGAAAACATAGATTATGGAATTTAAGCTTCTGGAAAATCACCGAGATTTTCTCTATACGACGCGGCGCTGGTCGTTCATTACGTTGGCTAAGGGGCTTAAACGTTTCATCCACAGTAAAATGGTCCGTCTTATCGTCTATGCATCGATAGTCATTAACAATCGACTTTACATAAAACTGCGGAAGGGTGATATCTCGACGCATATGGCGCCGAACGCCTGCGTCGACGTTTCGCTCAAGGCGATCCCTCATTATGCTAGAAAGATCGTACGTGAGTTTCCGTCCCTCTCTATTTCTCATTCTTCCACTCTCTATCTCTCCTTCCACCTCTCTATCTTTTGCCTTCTCTTCCCGCGGAGATCGGCGCGAAACTTTATTTCACCCCGCAGCGATTCGTAGGATCGTCCGCCGCGATAAATCGTTGGATTAATCGCGGGACGGGAGGATGTTACACCCCTGTAACGCGACTCAAGCACGGCACTCAGTCGCGCAATTTTTTTTCCACGAAGATTTTTCGATTAGCCGCGAGACCGCATCCGCGCCAGATTTTTCGCAATAATTACTCGTGACCCCGCTCGCAGATATATCTCCGGCGGAAGGAAAGCCTTGTAACCGCATTTAACATATCAAATACTCAACCGCTCGCCACCGGTGCAAAGATACGGGCCTACTGGTTTACGAGCTCGCGTTCTTCGATGTAAGCTGGAAATCTAACCTCCCCGCTTCCGGTAAAACCGATAAGACGAAAATTATCTTCTCGGCCATTAGATTTTCCGATACAGGATTGTTTTATCGCGCCCGATGCAGTGGAACGATTTCGGCAACTCAGGTGTATATCAGTTGCAAATCTAAGTGGATACGGTAGCAGTGTAGATTTTTTGTAACATATCGTAACCTCATCAGTAGCACCATTCGTTTCTGTCAGATAGAAATCTGAAGTAAGGAGGTCTTTGAGAGCGCAATTACGTTTAAATACCATCGCACCCGTTCGCGACCTGCATTTCCACTCACATATTTTTTCCAACTCGCCCTGACGCAGGCAATGAGGAATTTCCTTCTTACTTTCGAAAACACAAAACTACTAATTAACCGAAAGTCTTGCCGTTAATAAATTTGTCAATAATCCTTCTCACGATTACAACCTTCTTCTCATTCACGAACGTTCGAACGAACCCACTATTCTTGAATCCTCGTTTCACGAGCGTTTCCACTTGCTCGGTTTCTCTCGACTCCGAAGGAAGGTCAAGCGAGAATGAGAACTTATTCGGAGGGAACGCGCAGGAAGACATCTACACGCGTGTTCGCGCGTACGAAAGATAGACCGTGCACGCACACTCTTGCAACTCGCCACGGCGTGCTCTCTTCATCGCACTGTACTTTTTCCAGATATGTTATCTGGCACCGACCCGCATCACTTTATAAAGGATCGCCCCGTCCGGAACGCGTACAGGATAATGCAGGTACCCATTACAGGTCATTTCGCGAGTTTTTTTCTCGCGCGTAGGCGTCCCGCTCACCCCGACTACGAGGTTCTCGCGGCAGCCCCGAGGACCGCGACAAGTCAAGAAGAAGGAGGACGAGGAGAAGAGAAAGAAGAAGATGAAGAAGAGAAAGAAGAGGGAGAAGTTCGAGCGGAGAAGCTGCCATCGTCGAGCGGTTAACGCGTCCGCAGAGGCACTCGCGATTCCTCGAGGCGACGCGAGGTGTGTATGGAACGATCCTTTACCCGAGGCGTCTCAATAGCTTCGCTTTCCTCGCCACCGAGAGAGAAAGAGAGATGGAACTAGATGGAAAAAGTAAAAAAGGGTTGCTAGATCCGATCAATGATTTACCTACCACGCTCGATGCGGAGCCTTCTGCGCCAGGGGACTCGCGCGCGCGCGCGCGCGCCACGAGTAGAATATCACGGTGATTTAGGACGATCGTTGCGTCGAGATGTTCTCTCCATTGCCACGACACGCTCTCTCTCTCTCTCTCTCTCTCTTTCTTTTTCTCTCTCCGTGCACCCTTTTTCCGCTTGCAGAGGGGGCACGGACACACTTGCACCGTTCGAGAAAGAGTGCCTCACCACGTGCCCGAGATAATGCGCGGAATAACAGAGAGGGCTACGATGCTCCTTTTTTCTATTCTCCCTTCCTGCTGCTCGTAAGGATAATTAATGCGTCCTGTGCGTATTCTCGCTCAAGGACACCGTTGCGTACCAAGTCTCGTTCGCGAGGAGAAAAGGAGGAAGCCACAGCGCGTGGTAATCGCAAGTGGAATTGTACAATTGGCATATTGTAGTTTACGCAGGTGCGCTGCCAAGGTACACGTGAGTTATCTCGGTAAGATTGTGGTGGGTTGTGTAGTCCACGGTACGATTTCATACTTTCCACGGACGTTTACAGCCCCGTGGTAACTCCCTATAAATCACGGCCGCGTTTGTTGCTATATTGTCTTCCCCTTTGCACGCCCGTTACTCATCTCATTACTACGGGCGATCTTCCCTCGTATAATTATCCTATCTGCTCGGGAGTTGCGTACAGGCAGCGCGCGATTGTTGTTTCGCGAGAGTGTGCCCTAGCGGAGTGCGGGAGGGCCCGTCACGCGATGAACCGTGCATTAAAATTTCAACGAGACGTTGCCGGCCCTACGAGCTGCAACGTGCCACGACGAAGAAGAGAGTATACTCTAAAGGAGAAGAAGCTGAGTGAAGACAACTGTATCGTGAAGTGTTCGATCTGGATACCAGAATGTACATACGTATAAAAGTACGGGCTACCTTATTGACCCTTTGCACTCGAGAAGTGACTCTCACTCACCAATTGGCTTGATGCGAAAATTCGATGCGCGGCAGTGACTATATGTTTAATATCTTTGAAAAATAATCATTTTAAGTTAGAGATAGAAATTCACCAAATATGCTGCGGAACGTCTCGAGTTGCTGGTTCATCCACGCGAAAAAGGCCTCGAGTGCAAAGGGTTAAAAGCAGGAGTCTGCATTTACTTTCGGAAATAACGAACAGGCCACACCGATTTGATAAGCAGACGTGACTATTTGATGTGAAAATTTTAATTGCATTCTCCTAATCAACAAGAAAACAAGTCGCGATAATATAACTAAACTACCCGAGTAGAAATGAATCTAGTACGTCCGATGTGAAACCTCGTAGGTAGATAGTATTGACTAGATTACATTTTCTTGCTAGCAGCTAGGTCAGTACTAGATAAGAATTTATAGACAGTTTTACTGACGTAGCGGTTGTGTAGTAATACATAGAAAATATGATACTAGATGGTGCTGTCTTTCCCAGAAAATATAATCCAATTACTAGTCGCCACTAGCACTTTTAAATTAGTCAGCGAATCTCTCACGAGCTTGACGACACCGGTGTGAACCTAACATCTCAACTGTCAGCATCTCATGAAAAAATTTCAAATTTACTTGCATCCAGCAAAGTTCAAGGAATTCTTACAAGTTTTAACAATAGTTCAAATGATTTACACCAAAAATCTCGTTTTAAAAAACGAGATGCGAACTTCGCGTATGGCTTGATTGCATCTCACCGAATTTCGATCTTTCAACGTACAGGAGTGATATTTCGAAGAGTTCAACGTCCTGGGCATGAAATGTTAAGAGTTCAGGCGAAAAAACTATAACAAAAATAGTTTATCATCGCAAAGTAAGATGCTGCGCAAAATTAGAGAGTTCATGTCGAAATAAAATGTTTTCTGGATAGCTGTAGACATACTACAACATATTCCAAAGAGTTCGAGGCACTAGCAATGTCGAATTGTTTTTAAATAAATAAATACTCTTCGAGTGCCGTACATTTATAAAGAAACTCCGTAGTTTTGTGCATCATCTCACTCTTTTCTCTCTCACACAACAATCCGAGTTGTGGTCTATGTGTAAGGGAACAGGCTCCGTGAGCTAGAGGTCTCAGGTTCGAATCTCCTCACCCAAGAAGGTATATAAAAGTGGATTTTTCAATTCAATAAAAATACAAGTAATCGTTAAGCAAATTGAACACCTACTTACCGGCGTTTCAGGAACAACGATACGTTGGCAAAAAATAAGAATTATCCAGAAGTTTATTTTATTTTGCTATTTCCTGTCCAGCCCGGGCTAGGTTACTACTACATTTACATATCTTAAATTTTCTATCTAAATAGTAGCCAGTTTTTTTGATGCAGCCACTGGTAGAAGTGACCGTTACATTTCAAGCCCACTACTACACACAAAAAATAGACAATTCCGATGTATATCTCGTTTTTTCTATATCTGAACTAGACAGCAACGATGTTCAAATTCTACTCGGGTAATTGCAGAGTCCTCTGTGCTTGAGCAACGCAGTTTTAAATTCGAAAAGTTTAGAAGCTAGAAAATCTGGAAAGCACATCGCGCACGAATCGAAGCTCCGTGGAAGTCTACCGGACGCGAGTCCACGTGCTTCGTTAAGACCATTCACGAGTGCGGAAAATCGAAGGGGGCTAGACGCGCTCACTCTCGATCGCGAGCTCGCCATTCAGCTCGCTCGTCCCATTAATAAACGCTCTCGGGCGAGCTACGAAGAAGAATCCAGCAACGCGAGGAGCACGTTAATCGAGAGACTCGTTCGCTCGTCCAGTCCCCTCGTTACCATCGAAATAGCGGATAGGCCCTTAGAAGCGCGCGAGCAAAGTGCCGCTTGACGCTCCGGACGCTCGTCGAATATTTTCGCGACGGTCGAGGAGAGTCGAGCGCGCCGACTTCCTGGAGGCATTCCTTCCTACCTATATGGGATGCTACTACCCTTGCACCGTGTCTGCCTCCCTTACCCCGTGCCGCGGATCCAACCTTTCTACTTACGAGAGGCCACACCGCCAGGAACGAACTCCTGGTGGCGGTGAAGGCCTCGAAGCGGATTACCACGAGGACGAGGACGTTGGAGGAGGAAGGAGATCGCAGGTGTGGCGGCGTGGGTCTTCGCGAAAGGCCCCGTAGATGGGCCCAACTGACTCGCTCTCGTTGCTACGGTACAAGGCCCCGTCGGCGGTCCGCCCAGTGAAGTATTTAAAAAGTACCTGCTGGGGGACTACTACTCCACTACTAATGCCCGCTCTGCTGCATTTGCCTGCCACGGGTCGTTGCGGCCACCTGGGTGTCCTTAAGAAATCCTTAAGGACTAGAAGAATTAATTACGCCTTCTCCGTCCGTTTCCGACGAATCGTGCCATTAACTCCTGACCGAGCGAATCGCGCGTTGTCTTGGGATTTCTAGGGACGAGACTGCTGCCGGGTGGATGCACGTGGAGCTCGGAGAAACGAATGCCGAGGATTCGATACACCGCGGATATGGAAGTGACGCTCGCGCGGAGATTTCAGAGTACGGTTAATGCGGGGCGACGTGTGTCTCGTGAATCGTGAAATTTCGAAAACGAACGCTGGAGGATTGTCCAATATCGTGGACGTGAAAATGTTCCGTTTGAAACCTTCTGTTACGAGAATTCTAAAAATCGGAGGAGTGTCACGAGTGGACAAGCGCGTCCGATCTGTCCAACGTTGAGAATCGCGAAATTCCGTGGATTAGAGTCGAATCGATTTTTCCTCGATTAGCTTCGGAAGGGCCGGCGCAACGAATCGACGTAGCAAGCAGCACCGCGGTGTGCGGTGTGGCAAGAACGCCGTTCGAAGATAATTTATATTCGTCGACGCGGGCAACAATGTGCGCACCTTTTCAACTTCGCAGCTGGACGAGGAACTGCATGGCTTTCGAGGACGTCTCATTTTTTCCGCGGAAGGGATTTATGAGCACCGCACTTTGCCGTTAGCTGGAACGATTATCGCTCGTTTATTGCGCGCCTTCTTTTCGGCGAGCCGCACGCGCAACGCCTGGCGCTCAACCCGTTCCACTCACCGACTACTTCTCTCGAGGAATCTCGGTCTCTCTTCCTCTCTCTTCTTTCTCTCTCCTTCGTCTGTCTCCTTCACTTTCTCTCTCTTTCTCGTCCTCTCGACCCATGATTAATCGAGAATTTCACGCGATCCATCAGACGTCTCGGCCAATCACGCTGATAATTTCACTAATTTGGCGCGCGGCGAGAATAATTATTTTCTGTTTACCTTCGAGCGTTGCGCGCCTCCAAGGCAGGTTCGGAAAAGGTTCGAAGTAGCCTTGCTACGCGAGGCAAGAGAAAAGGAGGTGAAGGAGGAAGGAAGAAAAGGGGGTCCGAAAGATCGCGATTGTTGTTACCTGCCCGTGGATCTCACACCGGTTACGATCCTATTCTTCAGGCGGGATGCTGCGAAGATTCCGAGATAGCTTTGTGACGACCCCGGAGTGCGTGGCCCCGTGACTTGAGTTACAACTGGTTAAAGTTTCAGCCCGCGGAATAAAAGTGTGCGACCACCTGCGAAATCGCGGTAGCAGGCCCCTAGTAGCGGGCCTCTCGTCGTCGTAGTATCTCGCGCAGGCTTTCCGACCGTCAGAAGGACACGCGTTCGCGAGAGAGAGAGAGAAGACGAAGAAGAGAAGGAGCCTGTACCCGAGTAGAAATGAATCTAGTACGTCCGATGTGAAACCTCGTAGGTAGATAGTATTGACTAGATTACATTTTCTTGCTAGCAGCTAGGTCAGTACTAGATAAGAATTTATAGACAGTTTTACTGACGTAGCGGTTGTGTAGTAATACATAGAAAATATGATACTAGATGGTGCTGTCTTTCCCAGAAAATATAATCCAATTACTAGTCGCCACTAGCACTTTTAAATTAGTCAGCGAATCTCTCACGAGCTTGACGACACCGGTGTGAACCTAACATCTCAACTGTCAGCATCTCATGAAAAAATTTCAAATTTACTTGCATCCAGCAAAGTTCAAGGAATTCTTACAAGTTTTAACAATAGTTCAAATGATTTACACCAAAAATCTCGTTTTAAAAAACGAGATGCGAACTTCGCGTATGGCTTGATTGCATCTCACCGAATTTCGATCTTTCAACGTACAGGAGTGATATTTCGAAGAGTTCAACGTCCTGGGCATGAAATGTTAAGAGTTCAGGCGAAAAAACTATAACAAAAATAGTTTATCATCGCAAAGTAAGATGCTGCGCAAAATTAGGGAGTTCATGTCGAAATAAAATGTTTTCTGGATAGCTGTAGACATACTACAACATATTCCAAAGAGTTCGAGGCACTAGCAATGTCGAATTGTTTTTAAATAAATAAATACTCTTCGAGTGCCGTACATTTATAAAGAAACTCCGTAGTTTTGTGCATCATCTCACTCTTTTCTCTCTCACACAACAATCCGAGTTGTGGTCTATGTGTAAGGGAACAGGCTCCGTGAGCTAGAGGTCTCAGGTTCGAATCTCCTCACCCAAGAAGGTATATAAAAGTGGATTTTTCAATTCAATAAAAATACAAGTAATCGTTAAGCAAATTGAACACCTACTTACCGGCGTTTCAGGAACAACGATACGTTGGCAAAAAATAAGAATTATCCAGAAGTTTATTTTATTTTGCTATTTCCTGTCCAGCCCGGGCTAGGTTACTACTACATTTACATATCTTAAATTTTCTATCTAAATAGTAGCCAGTTTTTTTGATGCAGCCACTGGTAGAAGTGACCGTTACATTTCAAGCCCACTACTACACACAAAAAATAGACAATTCCGATGTATATCTCGTTTTTTCTATATCTGAACTAGACAGCAACGATGTTCAAATTCTACTCGGGTAGTTCCGCGTGCGCGCGTCATCGATTCGTCACGATCGACAGTACCAACCGCTTTTCCATTCATGCGTGACGGGTCGAAGCTTACCGCGAGGAAGTCATTGGATATTTATGAAATGTTTATGTACTCTAAAGTATTCCAAGATAGAAGGGATGCTGGAACGCAAGGTCTACCGCGTCGTCGTGGAGACATTCTTTTCCACCGAGACGTAACAATGTAGCACGAGGAACGGAGCAGGAGGGGTTACGATAAATTTGTATTGTGTGCATTCTCGTTGCGACCTCCGTGACGATCGTTCCCATTGCAAAAGGCCAACCTCATTATCGGTACCGTTGAGAATCCCTGGGCACGAGCGATGCAAGTCCAGCCTCCTCTCCGTCTTACTCCGGCTCGGTGCCCGATTACACCGAGATCCGTCACACGTGCGAACGGAAGCGCGCGAATTCCAACAGAAAAGCACGTTCGCCACGCTTTCGCCGATTCGCCTTCGTAAGACTCGAGAGATGACGGAGGGTGCACGAGGGAAAGAGAACTCGAATCTCGCGAGTCAAAGCTTAATGACCGTTTATAAAAAATAATAGTGCGTTTACTCGAGTGTCACCCTTCTCGTCACGGTGCGTCGCGTGGTTCAGAAATAATTGACTTCTCGTAATCTTCTTGTCTGTAAAATTCTTTTCATCCCGAATCGAAATTATTTGCTGCACAACCCGCTTCCGCAATCGATCGATAGAGAATTGGCTGCCGGCCATTGAAAAGGTCAAGGAGGTAGCCGCGGCCCAGCTGGCGAGAGCTCGCTCATCGATCGTGCTCTCGATCTAAGAGAAAGAAGTGCTGACCTTTGACCACACTCGTGTGCAAGGCTCACGCGCGAACGCGCGTCCGACGAATAATCCGCGATCGATCCGAGGGCAATTGCGGAGGCTCGTGGAAAGAATCTCAGATCGATCGACGAACGGTTTTGCGCCAGGCAACTCGTTACGTACTTTGTGGCTCGTGGGTTAATTTAGGATCCAGAAGAGAACGGGGTTCTAAGAAAATCTTTGGAAAATTCGTCGTCGCGTGCCTAGGTTACTCTTTACTCTTCGATTAGCATCCTATTTATCACACACAGTGAAAAATAAAAAATACTCGAAAGAAAAGTATCCAAGCCTTGGACGAAGGACCGTAGTTGTCCAGGGTCCTGAGATTCACTCCTGAGGTGCGCACGACTCGTTCTTGGTCGCGCGCGAAGGGAGCTAGCACGGGAGGAGATCGGATAGAAATCGATGTGAAATCAAGCTGAATCTCCATTTACGTCTCACTCACGGCACCGTCGAGCTGTATAATATCTGCGCTGAGATTTCCGCGATTATTTATCCGCCTGGCTAAGGTGGAAGGGTCCAAGCGCGACGGACCCCCACGCTCTCCTCTCTCTTCATTCTCTCCATCTCACTCTTTCTCTCGACCATCGTTCCACGTTGTATGTACCTACCGTCGTCCTCTTCCTTTTCTTCGTCGTCTTTGCTCCTCGCGCTCCGTCATCGCCCTGCGCCCCCTTCCTACACGTTCCCGCTCCACCACCCGCCCACGCACATCCGCGGACGCTCACATGTGCAATTTATGCGAGGAATCCGTGCGCGCAGCTGCGCCGCGCGGTGGAGCTGCCGTTTCGTTCTCGCGCATCCGGATTCCAAGCGGCGCGGAAGTCGAAGTGGATCATACGTGCCATGTCGGAGGCGCTCGAGATCCTGCGGGCTCTACGATAGTTAAAGATTTAATTTCTTATTAAATCTAGATTCTTTGTTGGAACGTTCAATTGCAGTTCATGGAGAAGTTAACGGTGTCAAGGTTATTAACCGAGTATGGTCGCAAAGTGTGGAAAGGTTGTACTCTTGGATGAGAATAGGAGAGGGTAGAATGAATTATTGGAATTCTTGCTCTGATAGGCTAAGCCGTGCAAGCCTCTCAAGGTCGGACAGTGTTTATATGCAAACAGTCCTATACCCGAGTAGAAATGAATCTAGTACGTCCGATGTGAAACCTAGTAGGTAGATAGTATTGACTAGATTACATTTTCTTGCTAGCAGCTAGGTCAGTACTAGATAAGAATTTATAGACAGTTTTACTGACGTAGCGGTTGTGTAGTAATACATAGAAAATATGATACTAGATGGTGCTGTCTTTCCCAGAAAATATAATCCAATTACTAGATCGCCACTAGCATTTTTAAATTAGTCAGCGAATCTCTCACGAGCTTGACGACACCGGTGTGAACCTAACATCTCAACTGTCAGCATCTCATGAAAAAATTTCAAATTTACTTGCATCCAGCAAAGTTCAAGGAATTCTTACAAGTTTTAACAATAGTTCAAATGATTTACACCAAAAATCTCGTTTTAAAAAACGAGATGCGAACTTCGCGTATGGCTTGATTGCATCTCACCGAATTTCGATCTTTCAACGTACAGGAGTGATATTTCGAAGAGTTCAACGTCCTGGGCATGAAATGTTAAGAGTTCAGGCGAAAAAACTATAACAAAAATAGTTTATCATCGCAAAGTAAGATGCTGCGCAAAATTAGGGAGTTCATGTCGAAATAAAATGTTTACTGGATAGCTGTAGACATACTACAACATATTCCAAAGAGTTCGAGGCACTAGCAATGTCGAATTATTTTTAAATAAATAAATACTCTTCGAGTGCCGTACACTTATAAAGAAACTCCTTACTTTTGTGGATCATCTCACTCTTTTCTCTCTCACACAACAATCCGAGTTGTGGTCTATGTGTAAGGGAACAGGCTCCGTGAGCTAGAGGTCTCAGGTTCGAATCTCCTCACCCAAGAAGGTATATAAAAGTGGATTTTTCAATTCAATAAAAATACAAGTAATCGTTAAGCAAATTGAACACCTACTTACCGGCGTTTCAGGAACAACGATACGTTGGCAAAAAATAAGAATTATCCAGAAGTTTATTTTATTTTGCTACTTCCTGTCCAGCCCAGGCTAGGTTACTACTACATTTACATATCTTAAATTTTCTATCTAAGTAGTAGCCAGTTTTTTTGATGCAGCCACTGGTAGAAGTGACCGTTACATTTCAAGCCCACTACTACACACAAAAAATAGACAATTCCGATGTATATCTCGTTTTTTCTATATCTGAACTAGACAGCAACGATGTTCAAATTCTACTCGGGTATTTTTAAACGATCACGAGAACGATTACGATGACGCAGATGATGATGATGATAGCAAGGGCAGCGTGTAACGACCTCGAGTCGATCTCTTCGTTAATCAGTTTTCCAAGCGTCTCGAAAGTTTTGAACGTTCGCGACAGGGAAGAGCGCCACGACTAAATTGTATTAATTATGGGCGACGTTGATTGAATAATCGTATAGAATTATTCTAATGAGGCTGCCTACACCCTTTCCACCTTCTTTCTCCTTACGTGCCTACGTCAACGTACCCCTGTCGAAGCATACTCCACCAGCATAACGAAGATAATTATAATTACACAGGGTGAAAAAGAACGACTAACCTGAACACTCGCAATTTTTTATCCTCCCTCTGTTCCTCTTACCTGCCTACGCTCTTTCATTTTTGCGACGATCGATGTACGCGTCGACCTCTCGAGGAATCATCGTCGATCTTCCGAAAAGTCAGACGAGGGAGTAATCCGCGAGAGATGGTAAGCCAAAGATAATAATATCTCTCGAAACGTCTCGATTATCCAGGAGGAGGCGCGACGGCCAGGCGAGCGACGGCTACCGAAATAAATTATTCCGTTGAGGATTGATCCCAATTACGGACACGGGACGTCGGTCTCTCCTCATTAACCATCCGCACGCAATACGCCAAGTCGAGCTCATACGCAATTTACATTCTTCCGATCTCCCGATAGCTATGCAAAGCTCTCGAAGATTACAATGTGCCTAATGAAAATTGCCGTTGGGACGTTTTCGTCCTGCCACGTGATGTGACAAGAGGTCTCTTCTTGTAACTTCCTGAAGTAGATACTTTTAAATTAGGTGCATTGGATATTCTTGAGTAAACAGAAACATTGTTTCAAAGCCAATGGACCTAAATCGATGGCAAGGACCTTCACCGAAATAACCAGTCGAGAAGCGGAAGAATCGAAGGAGGCGCCCTTAATTGTACCCCTTGGACGGGAGGTCGCAAAAAGCCTGACACTTAGAGGCCTGATTTACGACGGGGAAAGAACAAATTCGCAGATCGCATTTATCGCGTGATCGATATCGATGGCGGCTATTAAAATAATATCAGCCCGGACGAATAATGACCGCGACGGGTACGGGTATCTCGGATATTCCGTTAAGATATTAACTCCGCGCTCGTCGGGCCTTATTGAATTATACATATTGAAAAGTAATCGCGCCGATGGAGAAGCGTGCAACGATTTAAGAGCGGCGAGAGATTACCCGACGGACGTACGACGAAGGATCGGAAGCTGAGAATAAACGCGACCGATATTCTTGCGTGTACCTTATTAAATACTTTCGATACACTCCACTGTCGTGTATCGCGAATTTTATATTACATACTTATCCTCGATACTCGTTACCTGACAAATTAAGGCGCCGCTCGATTGTCTCACCGGACAGCATCCAATCCGCGTTACAAACGAGAAGTGACGAGAATACCGTTAAAACGAGCCCGTACCCCGAGGGTGTGTTACGCGAATCTCAACTCTCTGGTGGCTGACCGTACGCTTCTCCGGCTGCATCTCACCAAGCTACCCGCGTCCGCAAAATGGAGTCTGCCCATCCTCGGTTATTAAGACGTTCGAACTGAAATATAGCGTCCAAAGGAATAATTGCTCTCTCGCTCGGCCGGCCTCCAATCGCTAATTTATGGCCGAGCTATTTCCAATTGCGAGCGCTCTCCGCGCGTAACTTCCGCACGTTGAACCCTACCACCGCTTTCCGTTAAGCTCGATACGATTTACCTCGCGCGCCGTCCACTTTGCCGAGCCATCGAGAGAATCACGGCCACCGGAGCGGCTTCCTCTTTCCCAAATATTTTTCCCTTCGAATTCTTTTCTCAAGCCCAATAGGCAAACCAGTCGCCCACTTGCACCGGCTCGAACCGGTAGAACTCGAAGTGATCTGGACGCGGCTTGGCGACGACGACGGCGGCGGCTCCAGATGAAAATTGCACCTGAGATCCGCGAGGGGAGATTAGGATAAAAAGGTCGGCCGATTAAACCGCCCTCGGCTATCGGCGGGCCTCGACAAAACGAAATCGAGGTGGACTCGTTACCTCGTCCTTATCGATAATCTATCGTAGAAAACAACATGTTCTGGGCGTCGCGAACAGGAAATCTTACAGTGGGAAACCCTTATTTATGCCTGCCGATAGTAAATCGTGAATTTGCAGACGCTCGCGTGGAGCCTTACGACGACGGCGGCGGAGGCGGCACGCGGCGGTAGCTACGATGCCACAGTGGTGAGAGGTCGACACTTCCTCACGATATAAATTTCCAAATCGTAAATTTCTTCGGTAAATTCTCTAATCGTGCGCGCCCGATGTTCCGTTACACGTTCCCCTTATTGGTAATCAAGTCTATTAATGGCTTCCTGTGCACTCGAAAATGTTACGATCACCGCCAGTGTAGCTCCTAGGTACCATTAATTTTCTTTTCTTCGTCCACCGTGTTCTCCGCCATATTCTCCAAAGATTTCTTACCGCTTTAAACCGTAAAAACTAAGAGTGTCCGCATCTGGGGTAACCTCGTTTACACTCTCCGTATTTGCACTCGCTATTTTTCTTATCCACCGGTACCTATCGTTTGATCGCATAAACGGTGAGATCGCTGTGTTAGGTGATCTTTCCGTGGGTTCTACCTCGCCCCGAGGTTGACCATTCGTTTCTGCGCTACTAAAGTTAGCGGGAAGTGGCGAGATTCGGTGCCGATGTAATGCGCGGCTTCGAACGCGCCGCGAGGCGAGGGATCAAAGGTGCCTCGAAGAAAAGTTGCATCGATAGTATAGGAGCGTATACGTGAAAGCGGAGCGCGCAATAACGCGGATCAAGAGGGGTGAGGGGTATGATAGCCACTTACAGAGAGAAGCCGCTCTCTTCTGCCCTCCTTGCATCCTCTTTCTCTCTCTCTTTCCTCTCTTTATCACTCTCGAGTCTCCCTACACCCTTCTTACTCGTCCTATCTCATCCGATGCTGCCGCCGCCGTTGCTCTCCCACTCGGTCCATGGCGCACGCCGTTAATAGCCAGCAAGTAATTATTGTCTTAAGCCAGGTGGTCCGCTGTTACTTATTAGTACCATAATACAACCACCGAGCTACATGGAAAGAGCGGCATGAAGGTCAGCAACACCGCGGGCACACCGTGCCCGCGCGCCTCAGGTACACACTGGATGCAAAAGAACTCCATTCTATATTTATAACCGCGTTCGTCCAGCAAATATAGAATACATCTGATAACGGTGAAATTAATTCGCGCTGTTACTTCGGAGTAGCCACGCGCTTTTTCCAACGGACTATAGACGTGCACTTTTCCGCGTCGTGAAAAGGGGTGGAACGGATGCCAGAAGTGAGAGTGTAATGTTTTTTAGTTTCGTAGAAAGGGAGCGGAGAATCGTCAGATCGCAGTGACAACGACGATGACAGAAATAGAAATAAAAGTGTATATGTTCTTTATAAGGGTGTTCGCGAAAAGTCGGCGTGAGCGTTGATTAAAGGGCAGACGATAACCAGAGAAGTCTTAATGGGACGCTCTCATCAACCTCTGTTCTTTGGGATCTCATGAGGAACTAAAATAAGACCCACTCTTTGCGATCGTTCCTAAAAATTGATAACTAAAACAAAAAGAAAAGTGTTTTACCCCCAACTACCCTCCAAACTCTCTATCGCCTAACTATTTTTGCAGCGTGAGTGCCTATATCAAGTTTTTAATTATATTAGATGTATAAATTAATTCTCGGCCCCTCACTTCTTTTGAAGAGAGTATTTATTTAAATTTGCATATCTTTCCCGCCGTATAGTTATTTTGAAGCGCCTTCCTTTGGCTTCAAAACGAGCTATCATACTTAATGTTGTTGATAATATAACCTCAAAAACCAAATAGTAAACGCTATGTCGTTCGATAAAGCAGCACCTGAGGCATTGCCTTCTTTTCTCCTTTCAATTGAAAAAAAGTGCTGCTGAAGCTAAAAAATTGATTTGTTCCGCCTTAGGCGAAAATGCTGTGTCTTACAGTACGTGTAAAAAATGGTTCCAAAATTTTCAGAATGGAAATTTTGATCTCCGGGATAAAGAACGCCCTGGACAAACCACCATCATTTTTCCGACACGGAATACGAAAGTTGCCTGAAAAGTGGCAAAAATGTATAGAAAGTGAGGGAGATTATTTTGAAGATTAAGAGATATCTAATTTTTTTTATAATAAAGACCAAAGTTTGATCAAAAAGGCCGAGAATTAATTTATACACCTAATATATTGCATTTTCCAATTGTGCTCCTCCTAAATTTCAAACGCAAAACCCATCCGTACACGCACGATAACACCATCGTTCGATCGAATAGCAGTCCCGATCATACGACTATTTTCTTATCCTTTATTCCTACTTTGTATACACACCTAACGCGCGAATACACTCCACCGCAAAACCCATTTATCGTACACCGAACATTAAAGCAAACCACTCAATTATAATCTGGACGCTCACAGTCCTCTCGAAAAAATCGCTACCGAACATAAGTCGTGCGATGAGACGCGCGCCTTCTAACTTTATTCGCAATGGGTGCGTCGTCTTACCGCTCCAGTCGGACGGCTATTACGGAGGGCCGTGAAAATAAAGAGCCCGGGGTGACTCGAGAGAAAGAATGAAGGCGGGGCGAGAGGAGGTAGAGAAGGAGCGTAACTCATGTCGCGAACAAAACTCTCCTCTCTCTTAGAGGGTCGTCCGTCGCGGAAACCGAGAACGAGCGCTTCATCCTCGTACCGGTTTTTTCTTCGTCGCCGTATCCTTTTTCCCGCCGTTTCCCTTAATGCCCGCGGGCCCATTTCATTAATACTGAAAGAGAAGGGACATCGCGAGAGCGTGCTGTACCTGTCCGCATGATAAATGCATGGAGATAGCAGGGCTATGGCTACCGGACGACTATACGTCTTACTTCCGTCCCTTTACACGGAGGGACGCTACTACCCCCGTACCTCCTGCTTGAATTGCCGTCTCGGGTACGAGAAATTTCGACGTGCATTCATCCGCGGAAGAAATGATGGCTCGCGTCTGTCCTGGCGTCGCGTCGCGCGGAATACACGAGTCACCTGAATAAACCGACGGCGGCAGCAGCGGTGTCTGGAAATTTTCTTAAAATTCAATCTCTTATTTTTGACGTCTCCGGAGATGAGTATCAAAAGAAACTTATTTACCTAATTGTAAGACGAAAGTATCGTGAGCAAAGATCCGACGACGAATCTGAGTAGGTACTCATCCGGAAGGAACCTCTTCCTAGAAGAGTACCTTGAAAGTGTACGTGTACATAGAATCGATATCCACGAGAGTAACATACACACGCGTAGAATCGATATTAGAAGTAATCCACGAAGGAGTCGTTTACTAATTCTAATCGTAGGTGCCGCGAGCTTACCTTCCTACCCCCGTAGGGATTACTATCCTTCTTTCACGCGACGCAGCTCGGTGTGTCAAATCGGTCCTATAAAATAGTAAAACGAGCGATTAAATTAGCATCGTGCCCCTTCCACGCTCGGCAAAATGATCTCGAGGAAGGAGTGTCGATAATTTACGAGCGGGACCGCCGACTCGAACTCATTACGGAAATAAATTATGCCGTGTGGCCGGAGAGTAATTCGGTGCTCGGAATGATGCTCAGCTATGCGGCTAGAAATCGTTTCCCCTCGGGGCCCGTGAGGCCCCTCGGAGATACGAGGCCCATCGTGGTCGTCAAATCGGATTTCTCGTCTCGGAATATTCGCAAGGCGCGTCCGGATGATCCTTGGAATCGTAAATTTCGTTCGAGACGAGAAGAAGGAAGGAAGGAGGGGGCCGCACCACCGCGGACTATCCGTTGGATCTAAGCGCGATCATATCTAATAATAATCAGCAACCGTTTTACGACGGCTCCTGCACCATAAACAGCATCTCTCTCGGCCAATTAACGTTCTGCAACTAAGCCCTCGAGAACGCACACCTACGCGGACGCGTACCGATGTACACCACGGGTCTCGCGCGCAAACCAGGCCCTCGGGTGGAGCGTTCCTCTTCCTGGCGACGAGACGAAGCGTGCGCGATCAGGACAGGAGGAGGATGAGTGGAAGAGTAGAGAGGATGTAAAAAAAAAAAGATGATCTACCGATACCATAAACTGTCGAGGATTCGTCACAAATCTACCGTAGATTACGCTGATTATCCTCTCGTACGCCTCGTGATCCCCTTCTCTCTATCTTCCTTTCTCATTCTCCTCCATTGGCCCAATCCCCGTTAATTATCTGTCATCGTGTGGCGTTATCTCGAACGATCTGCGCGACGCTGATTGCGAATAGGCGTAGATAGCGAAAAATGCCCTACGCCTCGGATGGGATGATTTAACTCGCCGGATTGCCCGGGATTACTGTTCGAGTCCTGCGCCTCATGCGAAATGCTTAATTGCTGTTTTGCGTGGCACGGTAGGAGAAGGAGGAGCAGGCGAAGAGAGAGAAAGAGAGAGAGGAGAGAAATAAAGAAAGAGAGAGATCGACGAAGTTTGATGAGAATTATTTACGTCGCCGGTAGGACGACTTCCTTCTTGAGATTGACGAAGAGCACGCGCGAAGGGCGGCCTAATGGCCCGGAGCAAACGAACTACGAATCCGAGCCAGTTCATATCTCAGTGTTAAAGAACGCGTGCTCGAACGTTTTATTCGTCCGACTCGCGAGCGAAAGTTCCGAGGATTCTCACGATTCCGCGTGCTGATGGAATTTTCGCGAATTTATCATCCTAATGGAGTACGTTGAATTGCTCGGTAATTGGCATTCATGAATGCGGAGCCGGACGCGGACTGATTAACCGAAATTAATGAAAATATCTATTTGCCGAGTACTGCCGGGTAATACTCCTCCTACTCGTGTACAACGGAACCGACTTCCTTTTCTGCATCGTTAATACACTTAATGATACACATTTGCACTGTCAGTTCGCGCTGGCGCCGTCTCATAAGCGATCGACAAATCCCCGATGAATTACTGCCCAGTGACGGGTGAGCGGTGACGAAATATTCAACTAGGAGTTGAAAATAAAATTTCCGCATGGACGCGTACACACGCACCTACTACCATGCGATATCGTCGTCTAGGAAGGACCCTACACGCGATGCCATTTTACTTGCGTGGGATAAATTCTTACGGTGATCGAGATCAAAAAGGAATCTACATACGCAGGACGTGAACGTGGGAAAACTAACTCCCGTTGAAACACCCTTAAATATTAATTCAGATTATAATTAATAACTTATCCAGATTCGATTTAGATAAAATATAATTTACTTAATTTTATGAAACTACGTTTCTACCTTGTGAATTAACGTTGAATATACTATGCAAGATGCAATACCAATCACGAATTGGAATTGTGCTCCCAGGTACAGTAGCATTACGATCGAGCTTCTGAAATCTCCCTTGTTGTGAGACGACCAGGGCAACGATAACGGAAAAAAGAAAGTTAGAAAACTGCGCTTAAATTGCGCTTGATTCGCCGGTAATCATCTTTAATCGCAGCCGTGAATGTAGCCAAGGGATCGTGCAAGCTATCACCACTGCCCTCGCTCTTCGAGATACTGCTTAATCACGAATGGTGATCACCCGTAGAATGAAAAATCGGAGAGCGTATCTAGCCATATGCGATCGTTCCTCGCGCGTTATTATGTAATTATAACATCCCTGATTGGCGTTTACGCCTCGAGGACCCTTCTTCCTCCATTACCAGTCTTAAACTGCATACCGTCTCGTCGCCTCATCGACGCGCACGCATAATTACCAATATGGTATAAATAAAATTAAAATTAATGGGAATGCCGAGCTACGAGCTTCGAGACAAAAATAAAAGGGAATGCGCTCTCCAAATAAGACAAGTGTTCGTAGAAAATATACCGCATACGATCCTATCGTATCCAGTACTGTTTGAAATGGGCGACCTTGCTTCTCCCCTCTTTTCCATCACACGTCACACCGTCGATCAAACTTGCCCGGTGATGTTTCTCATAGCCGAAGAAATTCCAAGTCGCCAAGCAGTTGGAGAAATGCGTCACTGAAAATTGTGCATAAATTGTGCCGAAAATATTCGTGTACGAACTGTTAAATAATGCTTACTTATTTGCGTGTGATCGGGACTCCAGACTAGGCGGGAAGCTTCGACCTCTTTGTTGACTGGTAGAACGTCGACGAATTTATCGAGACTAGCGAGGACCGGTATGACCGTGTACTTTTTATCATTTAACCAGTACGTCCAATGTACCATCAATTCACCGCTGTGTTTGTTCCAGGCCAAATCCTCCACGATGCCTAAAAATGCAGCGCGCCGATAATTTCTCGATTCCATCTGATTAACGTTCCACAGAGTCAACGACGCTTCGCCCCCACCTACGCACAACAATCCGCTCTCGTGAGGATGCCAGCAGGCCGCCTAAAAGAAAATTCTTTCCACTGTTACGTACCATTTACTTCTTCTTCAATCTCGACAGCTTACCTTTATGGATCTGTAGAAGGTAACGTCGAAGAAGGGTGAGAGTTCAGGCCATTCGAGAATGCGAACGGTTTTGTCGTACGCCGTTGATACGAGGTATCGATAGTTCGGTGAGAAGGTCAACGACAATATCAAGGCCTTGTGCACGTGGAGGAAGGATATAACGGTGCCATCCTTCCCATCGTAAATAGATACCATACCTCTGCATCCTCTGCGACAAACCAATCCAAAGTTACAAACTTTTCTCAATTAAAGAATCAATTTAGGAATTGTCAGCATGGTGTGCTCGATGCATACAGATCATATTTTTGATGATACATACGTAACGACACATTTGTCCTTCTCTGACCAGCACACACAACGTATTAAGCACGTTACGTCATGTTGAAGGCATTTGCAAGTGACCTTCCAAAGAAGCTTTTCCACGTTGATCGAGTACACCATCACTGCGCACAATACAGTGGACAACGCGACCTCATCTCCTGTGGAAACACTCTTAGCATTCCAAACTTCTTACTTACAACCATTATCGCAAAAGTACTTGCTTACCACTGTTACTCCATTTGATCGTGATGATACCTTCGTGCATGAAAGGCACGGGTTGCACTGTACTATTCGAATTGATATTGTAAAAGAGAATCTTCTTATGTATTTTAGTTGCTACCAAGTTGGTCGAGCCCCAGTCGAAGACACACGGATGAACTGATTGTCCAGGCATGTCCAAGATGGAGTCTATGCTTCCGATCAGCGGCTTCTGACGCGGCTTCGCCCGCCACAGAGAGTCCTCGAGACTACCCTCGTTCAAGAACCGTGTGCATTTCCCTACCAAGCTGCCCGCCAGCTTGTTCTCCGTGGTCGATTGGCAACTGCGCAGGATCTGCGTCTGCTTCATCTCCGGGATTGTATCGGCCAGCGCTTTTTGCATGCGTTCCTTTTTCCATGTCACATGGATCGAATCGACCTAAATAGTTTGCGAATTTCGTAAGTAGTTCGTAGAGAAAATTATAGAACGATAAGGAAATTTATAAGTAATCCGGAGAGATAACCGTCGGAACGATCTAATTCGTGTAAAAGGTCTTGTCCCATTATTATTCTCCGGAGCTCTCTCCGATACAAAGACTACAAGTTGGTACAGAGGGATTTTAGGAACCGTCTAACTTCGCGATGGAAGATTATAGGTTGCGTTTGAAATTACGCGAGAGGGACGTGGGTACGCGACTCGACGTACGCAGTGGTCGCCGCCGCGTTCGCAATCGGCTCCGGCAACCCCGGATACGCTTATTAGGCGTAAATACAAAGTTTACGATTCATTTGCGACGATACCCGTAATGATAAATCATTTAATGGATAGGTAGTAAGACGGTTGGCCAGGAATAATAGCCGTGCTCGAGGCGGCACGCGGTGATGTCTGTCAGTGGAGCTCGGCAAAAGGTCACTCTGCAGCTTGGAGTGAGAAGAAACGGAAGAAGAAACGAGAAAGATAGAAACGATTCTCGCGTGGCCGTTCGCGTAAGATAAGTTCATGGAAAAGTGATATTTGACCTCAGTTTACTTTATCAATGAATCTGCACGCGAATGTCGGCACCTAGCCTTCGGCGAAAACTCATTGTTTCCGCGGTTCTCGCGAACCAACGCGATAGGCCCGTGTGAAACTTTACAATCTCTACGCAAGAAGCATTCCCTCTTCTCCACATGAACGGAGTGTTACACACGTGCTTAGCGCAAAGTTTAATTCCCAGTTGGATCGAAGTTGACGATAAGTTCAAAGGATCGGATTGCCTTTTGTACCGGCGTGCCGTAAGAAAATTGTAATGAACATTTCGACAGCGACAGGCAGCCACAGTTCGTAAATCAATGGGCAGATTCGCCGTCAAGTGGAACCTAGTTAGCTGTACGTGCTACTAAATGTAAACGCTGAATTTACGATTCATTTGCAGTGACGTCGATTACGGCTTGTATATCTTACTCGGTCGGAGGCTGGATGACGCGAGAGGATGTGGCCACGCACGCACGCACGCCCGTGTCCCGAAGAAATTTTTCATCGTTGTATCAACACTGTGAGCAACCAGCCTACCACCTCCGGAACTCCGTGAGCACGCGCGCGCAGTTTCCATTCGCGCATGACGCCCCGGTTGGGGCAAACTTTACGATCGGTTTGCGATAACTTTAACGTTAACTACTCGGACCCTCTCTTCTCCTTCTCCTCCTTCTCCTCCTTCACCTTTCTCCGTCTGTCGGTTTTGTCCGAGAGGCGTTACACGAATGCAAGAGAATAAATTTATTGCCGGTCCATTGATTACGCTTGGACTCGATCGGCCGTGTAATTTTCAACGGCTGCGATCAACGATTAACGAGCGTCAGTCCGCGCGTAAACCACCACCGAAATTCCACGCTGCAATTCAAGTCGCGCGATGACCACGTAGTTTCTTCGCGAATTCCAACCCACGACACTCGCTCGAATTAGAAGAAAAAAGCTGGCAAATGTCGATCGTGATAGAAATTTTCCAGTACGGTTCTTCGGGGCATGACTTCGTTATTCGCGGACGAAGCGGTACGCAATTTTTATTTCTGCGGTGGAACGAAGTACTGCTTATGGAAATTAGCTAAATTGAGCATTGAAATCGCCGTTCCACTGCCGGCGACATTCCCCCGGTTGTCCTCCGTACACGGAGTAACGTGTATTACGCGATTACCGTCATAAATTCTATCGGTGACAGTGTGCATCAATGAAGCTATTCACCGAGGGCCATTGTGAAAATAAAGTTAAAAGTAATTCTCCCTGCTTGTAAAAGAATATCCGCAGGGATAATGTAAAGTATGGATACCACGGGAGATCCAGGCATGGAGAATAAGATCGCAAAGAAATCGTTCGAACGTTCACGATGTGCAATGCTAATCAAATCGAATGAGATTTCTTACAAAAAAATTAGTCCGTACTTTTGTTTTAGCATCGAATGCTTCTTCTTCGCACTGACCCAAAAACTCACCTGTCCAAGTACGTCGAGGATTTTATTCTCCTCGACAGCAACGATCTTCTTGGTCAAAAGATAATTCGCCGCGTCGAAGCTGTAGCCCCTCCTGGATGGTATGAACCGATCCACTGCACAAGGTCGTTTAACAATCGCATGCTGTTCACGATTTTTCGCATGTTCCTTGCTTGACGCTCCATCCTCAACTAGCTTGCAAATATTTTTCACGGGTGCACGATCCTGTAAGAAAAGCCCGAAACTCGTGTTAGTATACCTATACTCTAATCCTTTTTCAGGGTAACTCTGAAGTCTCGAGGAGAAGGGAAGCCGGTAATACGAGAGAAAGAGAATGTTGATTTTGCAAATGATGAATGACGAGAACTCTTCGTGCTTACGGTACCACTCTGGCTCAACCATATTTACCACCGCATGTATCGCCACATTGCGGAGACCGTGTACGTATATTCACTATGTACCGAGCTCGTATTAGGCGGGATTACGCGAGGGTCAAGTTGCCGCGGGAGTCTTGGTAGCAAAGACCGAGCTACCTTTCGCGCCAAGACTCTTCGCTCTGCTGCGCGTCGAATCGTCCTGACAAGATTCGGCATTACGTAAAGCCGTTCCATCGCGATAACGGTTCCGCTTCCCACGAGCAAAACGTGCGAGATCGGTTGGGGTGAAGACGATGACTGGTCCGGTCACCGAGCCAGGATCAGTGGACGATTTAGTCGTCGTCGCACTGACGTTGGAAAAACCATCGTGACATAAAATGAGAAATTTTATATGTCACTCCTTGCTGGGGTGTCGTGGAGCCGCGCCACGACAGGGGTCTCCTCTCCGCCTCGTACGCTTCGGCATAATTTGTGCACCCGGCATTATGCACGTCCCAAGCGGAGTGAGGCTCCAAGGGGTAATATTTACATCGTCGGACCCTTATACCCCCAGCGAACATCTGGCTTCGGAACGGTGATGGATGGGACGAGATCCCAAGCCCAATCCTGTCTGAGCTCTACTCGCTGGACCGCTAGACTGCCCTACCTCCTAGACACCGTCGGCTTCGTCGAGTTCTCGACACGTCACACGTGACGTTCGCCGGTGAATTGGAATTTTGCATGAAACAAAGTCGCGGAAGTGCTCGTTCTCGAAGCTCTCTTGTACCGACGAACTTTATCCACAGGTCGGAGAGAAAAATTTCGTGAAAGCTCGCGGCATCGTCGAGCCCACAGCGAGTCGAGCTTTCCCTCGGACCAGACACCTGTCTTCCGCTATTCGCTCAAAAGGTGAATAGCGAAGTGAGATCCGCGCTCAGCCAGTTTCGCACTCTTTACCATAGTTCTAGTCCCGCGTTTACATAGTTCCTACTTAGTTGCGTCTCTGTTGCGCGCTCAATCGAATTCCCGTAAGTCCCAGATGATTGGCCTGCGGTAAGGAAACCGGTTCGCACAGGTGTGGCTACGGGTAAAGTCTGCGGGGCATGTTTGTTTTACCTTTAAGTTGATTATGTTGAGCAGTGGCTCTTTCTTTATCGAACGATGCGGCGTGAACGATGAATCGGGGTGTAGTAAAAGTCGCGGCGCTAAATGAGTCTCTTGTTCGAGAACAATCATCGATTAGCGCTCGAAATCCAGAGCTAATCCGCTGGAATAAATGGAATAAATTTGCCGATGGTGTTACGATCAATTTCTCGACCCTAAAAAGAAAAGAGAACTTTTTCCTTCCTTTCACTTACATTCCACCAGGCACTACTCTTCGTTCCCGCGATATTAACTAATCTCACGAGCGCGCCACCGGTGGTAAGAGAAAGAAGCATCAGCGCGTTATATTTATAATGTTACGCAGCATTAACTTCGTGGATGCAACTAGCGCGCGAATACTAGACGCGATAAATATTCGAGATGGGACGGATTTTCCACGTGGGCAGCGAGCGGACAATCAGGCGGGAACGAGCGTTTCTCCTCGCACGGTGAAATCTCGAGCGCTTAATCTACGCTTCTCTTTCTTCGGTGGCGTCTCCTCTCGCGTAGCTTCATGCAAATCACGACGGGCCCAGAGGGTTGCGGAGTGAGCGAAAAGCGAGAGGAATAGGGGACGCGTTGGTTCACTCGTCCGACCAAGAGATATTCGCCTGCGTCTCTTCTCTCGCACCCTATAAATTACCCCATGTACAACATTTAGTGTCCCGGTGCCTTGAACCGGGGGCACGACGCTACCGTCTAGGTGCCATCGCGTGTCCCGCGCCGCGGGATACCGCCAACCTGACGATGCTCTTTGACGACGACCTACGTTGACACCTTTATCCTAACGCCTGAAAAAGAGCGTGTGCCTCGGTCATTCTGTGATCCTCAGTTCACGAGAGTAACATTACCGTGTCGTGACTGGACCGGTTTCAGTCAGAGCCAACCGTGTATTTTCCCTCGAACTACGGAAAGAAAAAACAATGCTCTTAAAGAAAAAGAGATTGCGAGGAAAATTCGTAGAGTGACACGCTTTTCATTTTCCACAATTCGAGTGGAGTCATTTGTTTCGCGCTGTATCTACGAGGATCCCAGGACCATGGCCTGCGTTGTTCAAATTGGTGCTTTTGTACCAAATCTGGTACTTTAGAAAACCTGTTTTACTCACGCCGGATACGCGGACATCACTCGCTCTTCGTGCCTTGTGAATGAGACCTTAGTATCAAGTTCATTGGAATGTGGTTAATATAGTTCACTTTATCGCGTGTAAGATGTATTCAGATGGATGCGCTTAGATTGACACGAAAAAGGACAACGATGTGGTATTTCTTATGAGGGTTCAGGGACCTTGCTCGCCGTAGTAAACGCAGTAACTTAGTTTCTACACTGTAGAAACTAAACTGTACGATCTGCAGTAATTAAAAGTGCGCTCATCCGTTGACGGTCGACTCGCTCGTATCTGACGAAAAAGAAAGATTTCCGGTGGATCGCGCGTCTTCACTCGCGCGTCTTCACTCGCGCGAGCGAGAGACCCCTTCGCGTTCGATGCCTCATTGCGCTGATCCGCGGACTCGTCCTGGCGACCGATGTATTTGTGGAGCGAAGGACATGCAGTCGACGAACGGGAAATGACTGGAGATAAGAGGCCCTCGCGTACGCTTTTAAAAATTTCATACCGAGATAGTCACGCGATACTCACACTATTTTGCACAGCAAGAATTAGATGCCACCTCCTGCCACCTTACGAGATTTTTTCTCATTTTTCTTCGGAGAACACATTCTCGTGGAAACGAGCGTAACTTTCAACATGATTTACAAGAGGAATATTAAAGATATCGCTATAAAACTTAATTCTTTGCGTCAATGTGCATTCCTTCGTACACACACTTTAAGTTATCAACTATTGCACTAATTGTCAATTGTGTATACGAAGATTGTAAACAGATTCTTTTATAAATATACATAATTAATGTATTTTTAGTACGATGAATTTTATTAACCATAAGATTAGTAAAGTTGCCGAAACGCTCGAAATATCGTCCACTTTTAACATGCTTATTACCTACTCCCGATCTCTCCTATCGAAACTAAGCGACGCCTGAGAGGCCGCTTGGACGGAATAGCATTTTTCCGATCTTCGTCTCCCGTGGAATACGTTCGCCACGAAGACGTCCGAAGCCAATAAATCGAGCGCAGCGTGAGCCGTTGATTTGCATAGAGCTAAGATATAAAAGTCTTAGCAGCTGTCGCAGCAGTGCGCGTCCCGTGGCTGAAAATCAAAGAAGGTTTTCCCATAGGCATTAGAAATGCGAGGGACCCCCAGCGAAGTAACCTGCCGCAGAGGAAGTTTCGTCCGGCCGTGCTCGCACCACTGGGACAGGTTCGACTGAGAAAAGATTAGCTGGTCCCTCCCCTCTGCCGAATAGGTCCCGTAAGGTGCCGAACGAGTTATGCCTAGTTACCATACGGGGTGATCTACGAATTCTACACCTCACTTTATCCCTGCAGGATAATCCTCCTTAGGGCTTTCTTACGAGCAGGGTCATTTAATGCGTCGATGCTCCGGAGGATCCGCTTGGGAATGACGCGATCGCGCTGGATCACGACGATCTTGTAAAATAAAAAAGATCCTTTTCCAAATAATCGTCCAACCCCTACTCCTACGAAATTGTTTTCACGAATGCTTCTGCATCGAATCTATCGGATAAGTATCCATTCGGTTCAGGGTCGAGCAGAGTGAGTTTAGCAAGATCAACGACGTATCCGTTAGTAACCTCGAATTCTTCCTGAAAAAAGAAAATTCGAGGAGAGAGCTACCCCGTAAAAATACTGCCTGGCTTTCCACGCGCATTTTTAGGCCCTCGCGTGGACAACTCTTCCACCCCGTTCATCATCCGCGTCTTCCCACGGTGCTACCGCGGATGAGCTCGAACCGGTCACAGCAGATGACGTTCGTACTGCACACTAGCTTATCGAGACTCTCGTGTCCACGGAGGTTGGGATTTCGGTGTGCGACTGTCCGCTGTCGCTCACGTTTCTCCACACGACGACTCGCGATGCACCACTACCTGCGACAACCAGTGGGTCAACTTCGCAGGGGGTCTCGCGCGAATTAAACGGGTCGCAGGGTAGCCCGGCCAGGGTGGAACAATGAGAAGCAGAGGAGTTAAGGAGAATCGAGGAGAGGTGGAGAGACCGCGCGGTGGGTCTTAAAAACCGTAATGAAGTACGTGCGAGAGGAACGAAAAGACCATCTCTCGCCTTTCCGCGTCTCAGGTGAAACCCCTTCGAATGTCGTCCTCGGTAAGAGTGGATCGGGATAAAGGGACATACTGGTCCGCTTATTTTGCGCGTCCTCGAGAGGACTCCTTTATTGTCGACGCGAGATGCGGCGGACCCTCGAGCGCGTACCTTCGAATGCGAGGACGTCGAATTACACGTTCAACAATCGTAGAAGATACGCTTCGCGGGCAGCTGTTTTATTGATGCCGGTAGGTGAGAAGAGCCGTTACCGTGTATTACCTCCGGTCCCGAACAAATCGTTTCTTCGAGTGCCCTTGTAGTTTCGTCGAATGAACACGCCGAGAGTCGAGAGGTCGATAGACGAATGCTCGGAAACTCAGATGCGGCCGATGTGGTGCGTGTACCCCGAGGACAAGGAGTTAAGCGGCTAATTGTTATGCGAGCCCATTGAAAACTCCCTCCTGTTACACGTATGTCGGCGTCGGGGTACCTTAATGGGAACAGGTTGTTTCACCTCGCGAGTCGCGCTTCGGAATCGCGCGCGAATAATATAGTTATTGAGTTAACGCGGCGCGGGTGCGAGTCGAAAAATCAGATGGGAAAGAAACCTTGGCTAATGAATTAGCACCGGGTTCGCGTGCACGCTTGCAGCCTAGTCCACGCCCGAGCCCGTGTCTACGCACGACAAATTATTCCCGATCGTATCGTAAAATTCTGAGAAAATGCTTAAATGCTTATTAGTCCTGCGATCCGCGAGCTCGCGCGCGATATATCACCACACGGACCGTGACGACATTTATGTTTTCATACTTATAACGATCAAAGTCATCGGTTTTTCTCATTTTTCCAGCGACACCGTCGCGCTTCGAACTGGGTCAGCTCGGTGTAAAACTGGCCGGTACTATCTCGTTCACGGTTGCAGGAGCCTTATTACGATTGTGGCGAGAGAGATCGCCCAGGTGTCAATGAACTTTTGCGTTGCTCATTGTTTACCTATGGTGATCTAAGCTCGTCTAGATTTTATACTGGTTTCAATACTCCGTTAAAATCGCACATTATCGATCTAAGAACATTTGGAGTTTGAAAGGAACCTAAATTGCTTTGCTCGTCCGTAGTTACTTCGTCTTAAATCACCTTCTCTAATTTTAACCATCCCTTCTAAGCATCGGAAAATTTTTTTCTTCCTTCATCGTATTCGATTCTTTTACCCGAATTCTTTAATCGAATGCCGTCGAGAAATCGTCCTAACGAAGGCAGGAAAGCGGCTCGGCCGTGTACGATAATAACAACGCCTAGTAGATCTCCCTACCACTTTCGACACCCGTTACGAGCCAGGCATTAGATCGTACGTTAGACACGGCGATTGGCTCCCGTCGGACGCTGAGAGGTTGGGCCAGTTGGGCCATCAGCTTCGCAGGGGGGATCCAGGATGCGATTGGCGGCGTTGGAAAGCTACGGAAGAAGGGAGCAAACGTTCCACGGCTCTTCGAGGCAGGCGGGCAGCCTCGCGGGCAGGCCAGGCACACACGATGCGATCGCGTCGTCGCGGTCGTGGCGCGTCGCGGATCGCAAAACGGAAGACGATCCTACGCTACCGCCACGTGGGACGAACGTTCGAGCAAATAGAAGGGAGAGTGGGAGGGGATGGTCCGAATGAACCGAGTGACAGGAGGGGACGAATCGTGGAAGCAGAGCGGATTACGTCGTAGGGATGAAAATGGATACGTCTCTCCTAATGGAACGGTTCTTTCTTTCCGCGCGACACGCGGGACACGAATTGGATTTGGAGATTAGATGATTCATCGTAGCGACGCGACAATCCGAGGGAAGAACTTCACATTGGATTTTAAGATTAGGCGCGTCGAAGTTCGTGGGTTCCTGAACGAACAGGTTGAAGATCCTTCGCTCGAGAGAAAGACGGATGATCGCGATACGGACGTTTGACGGGGAATACTCGAGAAATAAACGTCGTGAGGAGAGGACCGGTGAAACGATCCTAAAAACGCATTAGGAATACGGCTCACGGATGCTCGGTGAATTCGTGCAGGATCGTCGACACTTTTTACCAGCTTATCGAACAACGCGCGCTCCCCGAAATCGGAAGCGCGACTTCAATCGAAGCACCGATCGCGCCGGGCTCGCGACAAAAACGCGCATACTCGTGGATTTCTTCCCGGTGGTGATAAAAACGGTGGTACGCGAAGAGACGAGACATTGGAATTGGATGATGGGTTTGAAGAACGGTCCAGAGAACGAAGAGGATGGTGGTCTACGGTGGAAAGAGGACGCGGGCGAAGAGCCCTGACGAAGGGGACGAGAAAGTGGCGAGGAGAAGAAGCGGAAGAAGTGGCGATGGAAAAAGTTGAAGAAGAAGAGGAAGAAGACAAAGAAGAAGGGGGGTGGGGGGTCCACGGTTGGAACGACGAGGGGGCAACGAGGCGTTCGGAAAGAGGGGCGATCGTCGGATGGCGATGAGGAGAGGGGGTTGCGAGCGGGGACCGCGCTACCATCGGAGTAGGAGAGGGTGGGGAAGTGGCTGGGCCCGTTCGCGCGGGGAGGGAGGAGGAAGGGAGAAAAGGTGGAGGAGCGGGACGGCGCGAAGGTAAGACGAGGAGAAGGAGTGAGAAGGAGTGAGAAGGAGGACGAACGAGTGAGAAGAGGGCGGCGGAGGTAGAGAGTGACAGGAGGAGAGAGAGAGCGAGAGAGGGAGGAAGGGATGAGGGAGGAGAAGGAGGAAGAGGAGAAGGAAGAGAAGGAGGAAAAGGGGGGTGGGGGTAGGGGCTGGTGGGCCGGAGGCCCGAGGGGCAACGCGGAGCGAGCAACCACGTACGCCATCCTTCCTTCGAAGCCAAGTGAAGCGGCCGAACTGGTCCTGAAACACGGTGCAGTGCTCGAGCGTGGATCGTGGCGTGTCGGGTCCCTCCGGTTCCGGGGCCCGCGCCGTCTCTGCAGCCCTCAGTCGTTCGCCGATGCCCCGTCGAGGAGGAGCAGCGAGTCGTCGAAGTTGTTGTCGTCGTCGTCGTCGGTCTTCGTCGTTATCGTTGTCCCCGTAGTCTCAGGGACAAGCTCATTCGCGGGATATGATTGAGATTCCGTGCCGAACGACGAGCCGCGCGGACCACGGCCGATCGGTCCGCGCCGATAAGGCCCTTCTCGATCTACCCAGCGTGGACCCATCGTCCTCTCGCTCTCCTCTCGCTTCGTCCGCGCCCACGTTGCCGTCAGCGCGCGAATTCCGGCCAGAATGGTACCATTGATCCCATCCCATTGATGACGCTGCACGCTAAACCGATTCTATGCGAAAGCGATACTCCGACGATGGTTACGATGGGGTGCGAGGACGATCGAGAATGCACAAGTGGAGGGATGAGTGCGTGCTCGAATTCGATGAGGAACTTGGGGTGAAATTGCTCGGTCGAGAGGTGGGAAGGAGAAATGGGGATCGATGCTTGGTGTCGATCGATCACGGGTCGCGAGAGGTGGACGAGGATGTGCGAACTTTTTTAAAGTCCTCGATCGAACGCGAGGGACCGGTGGGCCCGAGGTGCATCAAGGTCCGCTTAAAGTCAGTAGTGGAGTGACGAATCGTTTACGTGGCCACTTGCGCAGTGGTCCTGCGACTTCGCGATGAATTTCAATTGGTACGTCGAGGCGCGCGGGAATTCGCTTGGTATCGCGCGAATTCCGCGACGGACCGGCGCGCAGTTGGGAACGATCTTCTCCGCGCGCGCATTCGCCGGTAAGATACACCGGACAAGCTGACAGGTCCGTCCACCGCGTTGGCCGTGTCTTCTGGTGCGTGACGAGGATAAATCGCGTTTTCACCGTATCGGCAGAGTGGCCGATTAGGCTCGGAGATGCCGGAGGAAGGGAGAAGAACCGGAGATCGGAGCGAGATGAGGAGGGACATTGCTCGTGGATGAGGAGGGAAAGAAACGACTCGGTGGCAGAGAGCGGAGGAGGCCACGGGAGAAAGAGTAGGAGGGAGGGAGAGAAAAAAAGGAGGATTTGCCAACTTCCTGCGAGTCGAGAACGTGAGAGAAAGGCCGCCTCGAAGCGTGTAGAGCTCGATCGATAAACAAACCTTCGACGAAGCGTAATATCAAGGTGTGGACTCTCTCGTGTATCTCTCGCGAAGCGGAATGCCGGGTCAGTCGAAGCTGACGGTGCCTTGACAAGTTTCGAGGCGCTACATTTTAGCTCGTTCCTATGCCGTCCGATGCCGACTCGCTTCTCTGTCTACCCACCCCTACATAGCACGGCCGGTGCTGCATTCGCGGTGGATCATTGAACTTTGAAAATGCCACTTCGTCGAACGGGAGTTGGAATCCTCGCGGATTCCCAGAAGTTTCGCCAACGACGTCTCTCCAACGTCGTCCAGCCTCTCTTACGCCTAAACGCTCGCGAGAATCGCTCGTGAATGGTTTAGAGAGAAACCGAACGATGATCCGTGCGCGGAACCGCGCGTAAATAGAGAACCCTTAACCGTGCACGCGCGCGCCAGTCGTCGTGGACGCACCGGCAACGCGACCGGGTCAAGCCCACGCACCACGAGCCAACCCGAAAGAAGAAACGGTCTGACAGGTGTCGAAGTTTCCGGTTTCTCCGACCGCGGATCCATCGCTCGGGCGCTCGTTACACCGTGGAACACATAATGCGGTTTTAATGTCAAAGGTGTCGTGTTTCATAAACGAACCGGTATATACCTACGCGTGTCTCCGCCGTTGGCGCGCACCGCCGGACGCCGTTTGTCACGGGTCATTCGAGTCCACCGTCGGTAGAGTGTCTAAGGGGGTAGCGGAGGGTAGGTGAGAGGAACCGGAGAACGAGACCTCCTTGGCCGTGGCACCGAGCGCGATCGATGGAAAATCGAGAATCGCGAAACGATCGAGCATGCTTCGTAATCTTGGGACAGAGAGACGGTGGCAGGGAGTGAAAGAAAAATTTCGCGTGTGATCAGTGACTCGGGGTGAACCGATTTGACGAAACCACGAGGGAGAAGGACCGAGGGAAATATTCCGCTCGATTATAAAGTGCGTGCACTTTCCAGTGGTGACACGAACGTTGCTTCGAAGCCCGGAGATTTAAGTGATTTCGACGCGTGCGCAAAAGGTTCCCAGGAAGTTCACCGGTAAGTTCAGAGATCGCTACCGCGGTGCGTTCGGCTGTGCCGATGATTAATTTAAGCCTCGCTAGAAAGTTGTCCCCCGAACGAGTAGCTTTAACGAGAATCGATTTTATTTATCGTTTTCGGAGTCGCTTAAACGCTCGCGCGAGCAGCGTCGTAATTCATTAACGCCGTTAAATGCTCGTCGTTAAAATAATAGGAAGTGCCCGTCTGCTACAAGCGCGCCGTAACTCTCTACACGCGCGGGCGCGCGCGCGCGCAGTGGCCAGCGGTTAACAAAAAATCTCAAAGCACGGAGAGATCATTCTACCGTACAACTTCGTACTGTCAGAAGAGGCGATCGATCCCGCGGACTCGAGCAGGAATTCTTCGGTAACTGCAACCCGAGGATACGATCGCTATTCATCCCTGAACGTTTTACGGTCTCGAATAGCCATCCTACCTCAACGTCGTAACGAGCAATCTTTTCGATCGACCACCGGCCAAGATGACACGGCATTCCTCGTGTCCTTTTCTAGATTGTTCCTCGTAGGATAGGCCGCGGCCGTGATACTTCATCGCCCGTTCAACGTCCGCTCATCCTCCGGAGCTTCATTACCCGGCCCGATCTTTAGATTAGTAAAAAGCCGATCCTCCCTTTATCCATCTCGCATCGATGGATGGCGATCGGCCGCCCGTAGCCGTAAGCTACTGCGTCATACTCGTGATTAGAGCGGAGATCGGTTCTAGCGGTAGATCGTTCGTAAAAAATTTCGATCGATCCACGAGCCCGTTCGAGAGAAGAGAAGATTCCACGGAGGAAAAAAATCCGAGCGTCGAATCCCACTTACATTGTACTCTCGATCCTCTTTCTCCTACGAGAATCTTTCATACACCTATACACGTTCGCCGATCGATTCGTAGTTCGATCACGCTGCCGCGAGAAAAGAGATACCGACGGTTGCCCGGCGGCCGCGTCAGCCGAGAATAAAAAATCACCTCGCATTATAAATTCATAATGTAAACGATCCCACGCGTGACTATGCATCTCCGATGCAGCTCGTGCGCGCACGCGCGATTGCGAAATCAATTCCGTATCCTCTGACGCAAATCTCCCGGGTCGAGAGGGGAGAAGGAAAGAAAATGAGGAGACGGTGGTTGGTGGTGGAGCGAGTAGACCGGCTCGTTGCATTACCAAGTTTCTCAGCCGCAATCGCCACATTATACGATACGCGCTAATAAATTTCTGTCACCCTCCGGTACGCGATACACACCGTTCTCGCGACTCTCTCCGGTGAGTCTGCTCAGGACCCGACCCGTCCTCGTCCGTCCGTCCGTCGGTCCGTCCGTGTCTGCCTTACCCTCCTTTACCCTCTTAATCCTCCAGGCCGGAGGAGAACGACACCGGCGCACGGCGGTGTAGCCTGAGTATTTCGCGCCATGAGAGTTAGTTGGTTATCGACTTAACTGCCGCGATAACTTAGGGTGGCCCCGCGCTCAGCCCGGTGCTTCCCTCGGTATGGTAATTAAGTAACGAGTCTTTCGTGCCTTACTGATAGATCGAGTTTCGCCGTGCAGCGCGCGCGCTCGCTCTCGCTCGTCTCCTTACAGGCGCGTAGGTACCCGCGAAACGAATAACAATTATCCCCGGGTATATCGTAGCGCCATCGCGCACTGCCCAGTTCGCGATAAAATATCCGCTTTAACGATAATCCCCGCTACGAAACGAATTATCGCGCTGTCCCACGCGATACTCATGTACCGTGATGTTTCTCTTTCTGTTTCTGCCTATCCTGCGCTGTTCGATCCTACGGCATCGGCTACGCGTCCCTTCGCGTTACTTCGTCGATCTCGAATCGAATTTTACGATCTTCCGGACGACTCGTCGGAATTTTTTATGTTATTTTAATCGTGGGACGTAGATGAGCGGGGGTAGATGCGCGATTATAAATTGGAGTGTGAAATTGGTACGCATTGGTATAATGAGTTCGCATTGGTATAAACATTCTCGCCACTTTTACAGTGAATTTCGCATTCCAATCGAACGTCCAGCTTCACCTGATCGTCCAGTGGGGGACATTCTCGCTTCGCATGTAACTGCTACGATAAATCGGCGTACGATTTCATCGCGTTTCCGGATCGCACGCGAATGCAAATATCGCAAGGCATTTCGCTCGGGCTCTCCTTCGACACCTGAGGGCCGTGGTTCGACGCCCTCCGAATTTACGCGCCCAGGAAGTAGTTAGCTCGGCTCCCCCTATCGAGGGATATTCCGTGCGCAGCTCGTGGCCACGAGAAAACACGAGGACTCCGGGTATTTCTCGGCCCTAATCTGCGATCGTAAGTACTCGTTACAACGACAGAAGTACTCGCCTGCTGCGACGAAACTCGATTATTAAAACTACGGGAGCGCGAGTCAACGGCCCCGGACGAGTCCGCTCAGATACAATATCTTAAGGAAGGTAAGGAACGTTTAGTCCGACGATCCAGATCGTTTCTTATCTCGCGATTTCGTTCGATGTCAGCCGATGGAATCGGAATTGTCTTCGAAGCAACGAGAGAACCTCGTTCGATGCTTCTTCGAACGAGTTTGTCGTTGAAAAAGCTCGAAGATTCTTCCCACCTTCGATAGTCACCTATCCATCGAATAATTCGCGTGAGAGGAGAACGAGTCCCGGGTGATAATGTCGCGAGACTTTTTCGACCAATCGAACACTAAGGAAAATCGACCGTCCAATTCAATCGCTTCTCGTCTCCCAGCTTCTCTTACGATCCTCGTACCTCGATAAGCAACAGTTCGACCCCAAGAACCGCATCGAATTATCATATTATCTCGCTACTCGATTATCGAGATATCGATAATCGTCACTCCTTACCGCGCGTCACCCCCGCGCGTCTTCCTTACTCGGAGACGCTTCCTCGAAGATATCGGTGTCCGCGACTTGTCCGCGATCGGTACCGCGATCGGAGCGGACGATCGGCGTAACGATCTCGCCTCGTTCGCACCATGAAACTTAGTTGGTCATCGAGTTAACTGCGACAATAACTTCGCAGGAGACTTTGTCGCTTTTCTAGCGTAGTGGAAGATGGTGGTGGTGGTGGTCGGCGGTGGTTGCGGTGAGGTGTACCTAACGAGTCCGGCGCAGTCACATCCTACGTGGGTAGGTTGGTTAGGCGCGTTTACTCGTTTCACAACTCTTTCTCCGCCACCTCCTCCTCCTCCTTCTTGGCTTTTGCTCCTTACGTGCCGTCGCCCGCTCGCTCCTCCTTCACCTCCTTCTCCTCCTCCTCGTGCACGTGCGCCCCTATTGGAGTGGAGGCTCTCCTTCGAGCGCTCCTTCTCTCTATTTCTCTTCGCCTCCTCTGCTAACAAGATCCCCTCCCTCTCTCTTTCTCCATTCTCACTCCACTTTGAATCCCTCTCCTCCTCCTCTCTCATTGCCATCACGTCTCCTTTCCCTTCCTCCTCGAACTCCTCCGATTTTCTTTCTTCATCCCTCCTCTGCGCTCTCATCTACCCCTTCCACCCTCTCTCAGCTGCGACTCTCCCTTCCATTCTTCTCCTCCTTTCTCTCTCTCTCTCTCTAACTCTCTCGCTCCTCCTCTCTCTCTCTCTCTCTCTCTCTCTCTCTCTGGAATACCGCCCGATACCACACGGCGGCGGTGGCGGCGGCCCGACCGACGTTTCGACTGCACAGGCCACCATCCGTTAGTTCTGCTATTCGAATGCAGACCTGCTGCCTGCCGCAATTTAGACCGTAGGTTATCCACTTAACTGCGCAATAACTTTGTGCCATAGTAGCGCCTTACTTTTCCGACGCTTACGCGCCGGTAACATTGCAACGGTGATAACGATCCCTCGTGGGCCCTCGACTCGTTACCGGTGTGCGTTTCCTCCTCTTTTTTTCTTTCTTCATTCTGCTCCTATCCTCGTCCACCTCGAGCGTCTGCCTCACGCCCTTATCCCTCGCTCGATTCTTCTTCTCCCTTCTCTTCTTACCATCTTTCTTCTAGTCTCCTCTCACCCTCTCCACCCTTGGACGCTCTTCTTCGGCGTCAAAGGAACGCGAACGTTCCGCACTAACGGCCGATTCATCCCAGCTAGAGTTCGCAATGGTTCACGGAGCAAGGAGGATCTTAGACTAGCCACACTCAGGGATAGGGAAAAAAGGGAACTTCCGCGCCGTTCTTGCGATCGGCCGACTAACGAGGTATCGAGTAACGCGGCAAGTGCCAAGAGAGATTTCCTTTTTCCGAAGCGTACAGGGAATCGCTCTATTAGTACACGTTAGCGCAAGCATCGGGTTCCCTTGACCCATCGCACCTAGGTTCAAACTCGATATTCTGCGTAAGGAAGGACCTTACCGTACGAGAATTAACCTCTTGCTGTACTTTGACGAGTTTGACTCGTGATGACCATTTTACAACAAACACTAATATCTGACTCGTGAAACATCATGGCTTGGTACAGCAAAAACAAGATATCTATAACACCTCGAGTGTACCCCTAACAATGTTGTCGCTGAAAGAAAATATTATCGCACGTGTCCGAAACCCTGCCACCCAGAGCGATCACAGCCTACGACCTACGCCTCTGAAACAATCTTTTACTCGCGACCTTACGAGACTCCGGTTGGAGACGCCACGACCTCGGATCGTATCGCGGGGCGACGAACCAGGCGGGCCAAGAGCGGAACGTACCCGCGGGACCGTTTGTCACGCGATCAGCGATACGTCACTATGATCGATCACCGAACGCAAAGATACGAGCCTGGACGCACCCGGTCCACCCCTGCGGTATGCAACCAGGCATAGAAGACGAAGATTTCCTTCTCTCTTCTCCACTTCTTCCACTCAAACCCGTCATCCGTCCCAAGGATCGTAAGGCTCCACCGCGCGAATGACGAATCTCTGGTTGGACGGTCCGAGCCGGGCTGTCCGATCGACAGTATCTATCGACTGATAAGAGAATCGATCGTAACGCTCCACTGATAGAGACGTTTCTTCTACGTACCATTCACCTGCCAGCAGACTTATCATCCCGCGTACCTACCGCACTTCCTGGTCGCGGGACCCTGTAACTCGCCATTGGACCTTACTATTCTTTCGTTCGTACCTTTTTTATAAGTTCTCCGAGCTCGGTGGAGCGCGATTACGAGAAGCAAAAAAAAGGTCTGCGGACGAAATTCCGCATTCTGTGAGCGATCGAATCGTTCCCTGTCCGCCTCCACGTGCTCTGTACCGCACCGCTTCGAGGATAATAGATAATCACAAACAATTACGCTTCTCAACGTCACTCAACGCCAAGCAC
The DNA here is from genome assembly GCA_944319695.1 of Tiphia femorata. Classification (NCBI taxonomy): domain Eukaryota; kingdom Metazoa; phylum Arthropoda; class Insecta; order Hymenoptera; family Tiphiidae; genus Tiphia; species Tiphia femorata. The sequence continues at coordinate 16,392,251 of OX090900.1, read as the reverse complement.
GCGCCCTCCAACGCGCGCGAGTAATTCGCGCATATGCAGCGCGCTCGGTATACGTCAAGTCCGCGCTAACTGCTGCGAGTGCAATAGCAGTTTGTCGCCTCAACGTGTCCTTTCTCTCGTTGGACAGCTCTCAGAGTTCACTGCGAACTACCGGCTGTGCAAAACTCGAGGGGATTGATTCGAAGGCGCTGCCGTCGCGACGAGGCGAAATTGACACATAGATTACTTAACAAAGGATTATTCCCGGAACGAGCGATGATAACGCCCACGTAACGATCCCGTACGCTTCGCGCTTTCCCGCTCTAACGTTTTGCCCAACGGCCTTGTGGTTACCGGGACGAAGGAACGCTCGAGATCGAAAGCATTTCGAGATGGCCATTCCAATTGTTTACGAGCTTATTCTTCCACGATGCCGACGACGAGGCGGACAATGACAGTAACAATAAGACGGCGCGGAGCTTGCGAAAGTCTCTGTCGTCTCTCGCGTGATATTCGGATTCCACGCAAAGGCCGAGCGGTAAACGCGGGTCTCTATTCTTCGTTCGATGTCAACCGACTGTCTCGTGAGCAAGGAGAGATTGAGTCTCTCTAGACCCTCTCGAGAGATAATTGCGAGCTTTCGACGGCAGGAGTATCGCGCGACCAACGAGGGTGTCACCGATCCGTCCGAGTTGGACAACTCGTAGTTACGGTTTTAATAATACCAACCAATCCGACGAATATGACGTTTCCCTTTCTTGGGCCGTGATTAAATGCACTGAAAATCTCCTATGTGCAAAACTATCCTGGAGATTTGTCCTCCTGGAACAGCGTGCACACGAAACGCGCAAAATTCTCTGCGTTTCTCCCTCGGCCATTGCACTCTTCTATTTTTTTATGCTATCCAGGTGATTTCTCTGTTACCGGTCGCGGTGTTTCCAATCGAGAATCCGCCTATTTGTGCGCAGTAACCAAGACCAATCGTAAGGTTCACGCACGATTAAACCTCGAGATCCATTCCCGATTAGATGGCCGCAGAACGATTCCTCAATGCAACGTTCGACTTAAGCGTCGCGAGTAATAAGAAGATACGGAAAACGGTGGAGAAGCTGGATGAAAATTGATATGCGTAAACCCCATTTCCTCGATGTACGCTACCGCCGTTAATTGCATAGTTATTATTTACTCCGGTAGCTCGTTACTATCCGCGCGCGATCCTTTATCAGTGGTAATTGAAGCACGAAGTTGCGACCACCCAACGCACCTGGCACCAATTCGAATTATTAACCCTCCGTGCCTTAGTATCGGGACAAGCACCGGGAGGTAACCGAGAGGAGGAAGTAGAGGGTGGGTGCGGCAAAAGCACAGACAGCAAAGGAGAGCCGATAATTATTTAATTATTACGCGCTTCGTACGCCGGACTCCTAAGTCTACTATTTCACGGTGCCCGATGAATATTCGACGTTTCGAAGGAAAGTCTCTTCCGGAGAGAAGTGAACGACCTCACGTTCCGACAGTGGGAACTTTCACTCGTGATCCATGAACATTTTTTCTTCGCGGTTGACGTCTATATTAATAGAGAAAATTGAAAGTGCGAAAGACCGTACGTCCCACGAAAACGTGCACGAAGTTACGAAGAGCTCTTACAAGGTAGCCTTAAAAGTAAACTTCTTAGGACGAAACATATTCTCAGGCGATTGTGTCGGCGCGAGTCTCAGCTCCCCGAGCAATTACCTTGTGATTAAGATTAGATGAGAACAGAAGAAGTACAACGACGGCCCACGACATGCTAATGAATTCTGTAAATAAGCGAGCTGTCCGGCTGTCTGTATAATTTTCCACCTGGGCAACGATGCGGTACACACCCCGCACCGCCTCACGGGCCTGGCCCTGCGCACCGTACGTCGACTTTACCGTTCGATTTACACGCGATTTCATTACACGCAAGTCATGCTGCACCTCGTGCGAACGATTTTTAATCGATCACCACCTTTTTCCGCCACCCAGAGTGACGACTCTCGACAGGATGTTTTTTCGGTGGATCCTTATCGTTCTCTCAGCATCTCTTGTTTTCATCGTTGATGAGCGTGATGATGCCTTTCGAACATTAATAAATTATATTTGCAATGTTTTTTTCGGTAAGACCCTCCGAAACTCGGCCGATGTTAATCAAATTTTACTGGTACGTAGAACTTACTAAATGCAATCGAACGCATAATATCTCGGAAACCACGCGTTTTCTTAAATTCGCACTTGTGGCGTTCGACTAGATTTAGTAAGTGCTACTTACCTGTAAAATTTGATTAAGATCGGACAAGGGTCGGATACGTCGGACTTTTTTCCATTCTTACGTACATTACATTTTCTGTCGTCTTCGTTCTATAAGTCCACCGTCATTCGTACATCTTCGTCTCTTTCCTTTCATCTTCTTAACCACCATCCCTGACCTCAGCCTTTCGAAAACACGAACCTTCGAAGGATAATTTCTCCCCCTTCTTCTCCTTCTTCACCACCTTGTGGACCTCCTCCTCCTTTCCACTGCCTCTCGTGATCCCTCGTGCCGGGGCAATGGTCAAGTCGGGAGAAACCTCGCGTGAGCAGATTGATAGAAGTTCATTGCATCATTACGCGTGAAACCGTGCATTAAGGTGTAGGTAGCGCGATGCAACTGCAACGAGCAACACGTCATGCACATTCCGCCGGGGCAGACCCTACCGTGCACAATTGCATTTCCATTTTCCACGGAATGTTCGGTCAATGGCAATATTCACAAATATTTACGAGGGTCTAACGGAAGTCACATCGACAATTCCATTCATCCACTATCCATAGATAACACGCGCTTCGAATCCTAATAGCAAACCCTTTTGTTCGACACGAGGATTCTACGTCTACCACGACTATCCAACGTCTCTCTCCCTTATCTTCTCGATCCTAAAAATAATTAAACGAGGCGGACGCAGTCGAAGTGCGCGGACGCAGTCGAAGTGCGCGCACGCAGTCGAAGTGCGCGCACGCAGACCCGCCAACGAAATTAATATAAATCTGCTTCGCTATTACGCGTGACAAGCGTGCATTAAGTCGGAGGATGCACCTGCGAGGATAGCGAGGAGAGTCTCGGGTAGCGATGCACGGTAATGCATTACTTTTAAAGGGACGTGCACCGTCACGTCTTACGTGTCTTCCACTCGGGACACGCCATTGGCTCTCACGACCAAATCGAACCTCGCCTGTCCTTCCACGTTGGCGCTGCGACTCACCTTCCCTCGTGCCTCTCCCTCGTACTCGGCTCGCGTTCATACGTGCGCACTTTTTCAACGCTCGCCACCGTGCGGATGCATTCGAGCGCATCCGTTGCCGATCCATCGTGCCTCCTCGAGCGAATAATATGCAATTACGAGCGGCGACACGGGAGCAGGGATGGAGACGGGAGGTGGACGAAGGGAGGAGAGGAGAATCGAGAGGATGGGGGTTGAACGCGTTTGCGAAGGAAGCCTCCTCGTCGTCCGTAAATCACCGAGAGCGAGCGGAACCAACGGGAAAGCCTGCTCCGTCGTACCTATACTTGGCGATGATCGTGTACCGGGATCCTAGGGATGCGAGCGGCAACTCCTCGATCCCTCACGACGCGCTCACTAATTCGAGAGTGACGTTAAGCGCGTCCAGTACGCGACGCGACGCGCCGCGCCGTCCTTCTCGTCTCTCACCATCGGGATCGAGATAATTATCGGGATTCAGACGGTGCCAGATAACAAGATAAGGGGCCTGGATTTAGAGAGGTATAATCCGAAGGATTCCACCGCCTCTCGCTTCTCCACTTCGAGTCTTCGCGTCTCTTCGTCTTATCCTTCTACGATCGAATCCCGCTTCGCTCACGGGCGGAAGATCTCTTGGGGTGGGTCGAGATGAGGGGACGAGGAAGAAGGAAGAGATGCTTGCGGAGGGAAAATGTTGCGAGAAGAGACGCTCGTTACCATGAATCACCGCGGAGGAAACGGGAATTTGCTCGGACGTCGTCGGCGCACGCGGTTGCAACGAACCAATGGATGTAACGATGGGAATTCCGATATACTCGTGTCGAGCACGAGGACGACGCGGATCGCGATCCATTCCAGATGACTATCGTAACAGCGCGAGCCACTCGGGTAGGTAGAGGAGTAGCGGAAGATAAGGAGATGCCAGGTTAAATGGAATTCGGCTATGAGCGAAGATAAGGAATTTTTTAGTTATGGAAAGAAGAAGAGAAAGAACGAAGAAAAATTGAAACTTGGAGATCAATTATTTCACGACATATGCTAAGCCTAGAATTTGATACTCGTGTCATAGCAAAAGATAAGGAGATGCCAAGTAAACTGGAATTTGGCTATGAGCGCAGATAAAGATTTTTTAGTTGTAGAAAGAGGAAGAGAAAGAACTGGGAGATCAATGGTTTCACGAGACTATGCTAACCCTAGAATTTGATACTCGTGACATAGTAAAAGATAAGGAGATACCAGGTAAAATGAAATTTAGTTATGAGCGCCGATAAGAAATTTTCAGATATAAAAAAAAAAACCGAGAAAGTATCAATAAAAATTCTAACTCACATCAAACATTCCACGAGAGTACCGATAAAAAATCGACTTCGGTCAAAAATAGAATTACGACCTCGTAAGTACCATCGAAGTGAGAAAGACTGCGACGAGGTACAGGAGCATTCGCGCGATCGGAGACTACCGCGATTCGGGCGCGAGTAGACATTCAGGAGGAACATGTAATTCGTCTCGCTCGCATCGCGGTTGTTAAGTAATAATCGCCACCGAGGCATCGAACGAGATGGTGAGATAAGACGGGGCGCGGTAACGGGGAGCCGATGAAATGAGAATGGAAAAAGAGAAAGAGAGTCGAAGGAGAAGGACAGAGAGAAGGACAGATAGCGTGCATGAGATCCGACGCATTGGCCGACGCTGCGGTTGCGTCAGACGAGGAAGCCGTACCTTAGAAGAAACCTCGATCGTATCGAAGTCGCGGATCGATACTGAATACGAAACTATCGCAGAAGCCACGCGTCTCACGGGCACTACACGCTCGACCGAAGTTTCGTCAACGGGTTCGCAACTTTGTCCGCCATGGCAATTTGCCCCGGTACGATCTCACGTAATCATTGTTGTTGCTCACGAATGGGTCCACCGGCTGTTGCTGCCGCCAGCGCAGATTTGCAATTGCAGGCTGCCGCGGCCGCCGCCGGTGAGCAGGCCTTTCCTTTCTTTCGTGCGCAACCCCTCGTGTGCGGGATAACAATCGCGCGGCGTGAAAGACGTAGGAGGGGGAGGAAGAAATTGATAGAAAAGCAAAAGGGAAGGAACCCACAACCGGACGGTGAGACGAAGAAGCGAGAGAGAGACGAAGCGAGGCCCGAGGACGAGCGAGCCAAGCGGTCGATGTAGAACGATGGATAGAGATGGAGAAAGACAGACGGAGTTTACCGTGGAGAAGAGAAAGGGATGGAGAATACCACACGCTACGAAGCCAAATCCACCTCGGGACACGAATCCATTACCGCGTGGAATTAAAAATCGTCCTGTACCTTTAAGAGGAGAAAATCGTAGATATTCGAGGACCGACGATTCGTACTAAATAACGAAACGCGAGAAATTATCCTTTTTAATACAATCTTGCAAAATTCAACGAAAGAGGATAATCGTTAAAAATACGAAAAAAAAAAATTTACGAACGCGCCACAAGTGCATCGACAGCGAAGTTACGTGAGGGGAATACCCAGCAATATGCAGTTGCGGGCCAGGAAGAATAGGAGGGGCCCGATACCGTCGCTTGGGCCCCGACGCGGACCCACACTTGGTAATGGTACGCCAAGAGATCCGCGCGCGCGGCGCACCAGCCAATTCGAAACGTGTCGAAACGTTTCGACGTCGTTCATTAAGGTGGGACGTGGGGTACCGGCGATTCTACGCGCAACGTTCAAGCCCTCCTGCTCCTCCTATCCCCGCCCTCCACAAAGTAAGATCTTCCCTCGCTCTTCTTCCACGCTTCAACCGACGAGAGAATCGCGACCGTTTACGGAGATTCCATCGATAATCGGCACGTTGGTTGCCGCGTTGCTCCGACGAACGGAAGACCGTACCCCAGAGTTTCTCGTTGGAGAAGAAGGGGTGAACCAAAATGATAGAAAAGCAAGCAGAAAGATCACGAGCAAGGAGAAAAGATTCTCTTACGCTCAACCAAGGAAATATAAAGAAGAAAGAACGTACCGGAAATTCGAGCACCGATCAACGAAATGCCATTGTCATCGGACCGCTTTTTGGGTGCGAAGCGCGAGCATCACGACTGCTCCCGAATCAGTTCGATTAATCGCAATTTACGCGACAACAATCGATAATTGGTGTTGCCTAATCGCGACTCCGACGAATGGAAGACCCTACCTCAGAGTTTCTCGTTCGAGAAAAAGGGGTGAATCAAAGTGATAGAAAAGCAAGCAGAAAGATCACGAGCAAGGAGAAAAGATTCTCTTACGCTCAACCAAGGAAATATAAAGAAGAAAGAACGTACCGGAAATTCGAGCACCGATCAACGAAATGCCATTGTCATCGGACCGCTTCTTGGGCGCGAAGCGCAAGCATCACGACTGCTCCCGAATCAGTTCGATTAATCGCAATTTACGCGACAACAATCGATAATTGGTGTTGCCTAATCACGACTCCGACGAATGGAAGACCGTACCCTAGAGTTTCTCGTTCGAGAAGAAGGGGTGATCCAAAGTGATAGAAAAGCAAGGAGATAAGATTCTCATACGCTCAACCAAGGAAATTCAAAGAAGAAGGAACGAACCGGAAGAAATCCGGACACCGGCCAACGAAATGCCATCATCACCGGACCGCTTCTTGGGCGCGAAGCGCGAGCATCACGACTGCTCCCGAATCAGTTCGATTAATCGCAATTTACGCGACAACAATCGATAATTGGTGTTGCCTAATCGCGACACAATGAGGTATCGCCGGTTAATAATGATTATGAGGAGGCCTCGGCGACCCCGGTGCCCGGGCGCAACAGCCTCCGCCGGGGCCGCGTGGATCGTCGGGTGGGCCTCATGCTGGGCCCACTCCTTATTTACCTCCATCGCTGCTGTTGCCGTACGGGTGTAGCAACGGTGCCCGCTCGGAAACCAATGGCCTTATCTCCATCAATAAGTACCTGTCGGGTGCACGAACGACCGTGTAGTAACCTCGCGAACACCGGTGCGCCGCCTATTTCATCTCCATTCACGGGGCTGATCGGGAATAGGCGCGCAACCGCGATTAAACGGGGCTGACCCGCGCGGCTCTCTCTGCTCCGGCCGGCCGGTGGTAGCCACGCGATCCACGGAAAAGCCCTCGTTACGAAAACGGCCAATTTCTTCATTCCACCTCCCACCGTCCTCCTCTACTTCTTCTTCTCCCTCTTAAACTCCATCTGGAGCAACCGTGAACAGACCACGGGAGAGGATTCGACCATAGCAAAAGTCGAAAAGGGACAGCCTTATGGTTCCACAATTTTATATTTTGTTCAAAGAAGAATGATGAAGCGCGTGGGCAAATACTCTTGCACTAACTAAAGCTGACCGATATTCGACAAGCGGAAGGGCGATAGAGCTTGACGACCGTCCGGTGGTAGGCACACGATCCACGGAAAAGCCCTCGTTACGAAAACGGCTAATTTCTTCATTCCATCTCCCACCTTCTCCCTCTTAAACTCCATCTGGAGCACCCGTAAAGCGACCACGGGATAAGATTCGACCATAGCAAGAGTCGAAAAGGAACAGCCTTATGGTTCCACGATTTTATATTTTATTCAAAGAGGAATGATGAATCGCGTGGGCAAGTACTGTTGCACTAACTAAAGCTGACCGATATTCGACAAGGGGAAGGGCGGTAGGGGTTGACGACCGACCGGTGGTAGGCACACGATCCACGGAAAAGCCCTCGTTACGAAAACGGCCAATTTCTTCATTCCACCTCCCACCTTCTCCCTCTTAAACTCCATCTGGAGCAACCGTAAAGCGACCACGGGATAAGATTCGACCATAGCAAGAGTCGAAAAGGAACAGCTTTATGGTTCCACGATTTTATATTTTATTCAAAGAGGAATGATGAATCGCGTGGGCAAGTACTGTTGCACTAACTAAAGCTGACCGATATTCGACAAGCGGAAGGGCGGTAGGGCTTGACGACCGGCCGCTCTCCTGCATTGTGCTTCGTAATTGTTGTAAATTGAACTCGGACTCGGTAGGATCCGAACACTGGTGTCCGCAACACGATAGGGATCTCCACTTTCCTACTGTGCGCGTGCGCGCGCCTTCACCTCCCCGGAATCGACGATGACGGGGCCACTTCGTCGAAAGCCCCACGGCGTCGTCGGCGTCGGCTCGATTCACGAATGTTAATAAGACCGATTAACCAAAGGCCCGGCCGTACGGTCGCGTTGTGAATTACGTTGGCAACTATTCCTCGAGCTTATCGCGAGATTGATCTTCGTGCGAATTAGCCGCGGATGGGAATTTTTTGTCCCGGGCGCCAGTAGGCCGCGAATGAAATTGATGGGAACGAACGATATGACCATATTGATCGCGTAAAACGAGAGAAATAAATGCATTCGATTGACTTGAAAATTTCTAGGATCGACACCTTCCCGTGTTATTAATTTTTCCTTTACTCGAGGTTTCGTCATTCGGACAAACGAACGACTCGAGTACTGCTGCAAAGGTTGCACGAACATCGAGTTGCAATTAAAACCATCGATATCATCGACACTTTCTTCGTCCACCATTCGCCTCCTCCTTCGCCTCGACCAACGAAAAACTATCCGGATGAAAAGATTCGAATGTCCGAGCACTTCGTACGTCCGAGTATCGACGGATCGTAACTCGGTCCGTTCGCTCGGCGACTTCTGCGTAACACGGCATAAATTTGTGTATAAATAACGCAGCTCGCGCATAGCGCTCAGCCCACACCCTCGACACGGTCCTCCGTTTCGCTACGAAGGAATTCCTGCGACCGATCCAACTGGTTGCCCTGTGCACGCGCTCACCCTCCGCCCACCCTCGTTCCCTCTCCATCCCATTATTATCTACGACACCTATGAATCAGCACGCGACAATCCCCGAAGGAGTTATAGATCGCACAATTAACCTATCGTTGCGCGTCTCTAAACAAGGCCGAGCATTGAGAATCAAAGGCGTCGAGGCATACCTTCGACAACCTTCCACGTGTGGTTTACGAGGCGTTCGTGAATCTCGGTGAACGAGACCGATGACACGCGCTCGACGCACGCCTCACGGACGATCCCCACGGATTTATCGTCCCCTAGAATCGCGAACAATTAAGATCGCTCGTAAAGAAGCTCCGAGATAGGGGTGTCGATTAAAAGAGCAGAGATATTAATATGCGAAGTTAACGTACTTTACGACCCTTTACAGCTCCACCGGACGATCTCTCCTTCTCCGTTTCTCTTTCTTTAATTCCCCCGCGAGAGATATACGTCGAAACCAGTTCGGAAGGAGCGACCGCGCGACGCGTATCGACGAATAATCCCGCGCAACATAACCATGCCAGCGCCGTAAATCTTATCTTTTCCTCGAGCTCTCACCCTCGCGCGACGGATTTATTAAAAAGTATCACCGGACGGTATCCTTGCCAGGCGTCTTTGTGCACGGTTAACGACGCGTAGAGAATGGGCCCCGAGGTGGAAAAAGCTTGGACGCGCTGGATCGGGACGGTGCGTCATATCGCGAGCGAGTATTCTTAAATATAGTGTCGTGGACGAGAGCCCTTTGATCTCGAGCTTAATCGAATTCAACGGACGCTCACCTACGACTAATTAAATCGACGGCGAGATGTCGAAGGAGGAAGCGCGAACTCGATCGTTTCGAATCCGTGAACTCGCGCGCACGCGCGCAATCGAAGCTCCTTGAAAGGTCGGAACCCGCGGCGCGATTCCGTCCGAGTTATTCCCGCATAAAGACACTCCTTTCGCGGGATCACCGTTGTGAATCGGGGTCGATGCAATTATTTCCGCAATTAAAGGCAATTATCGTTGCCGGGCGATCGTTCGCGATCCTCGAGGGGGGCCAAGAATGCGCCCCAAGCGGATCCGTAGCTGTGGCGGTATCTTCCGATGCTCACCGCCAAAGGAGCGAGAGAGGGAGAGCACGAGGAGACAGAAGAGGAAATTATAGTCGCGACTCCAGTGGGCGCGAGTCCGTGAAATCGCCGGGAGTGCCACACCGAGGCACCGGCCGGCGCGTCCTTTCGTCGCTGCACTTTCCGCGAATGTCTACGGAACGAAGCTGGATATCGCTCGTTAAGATTCGAACGCCGATATCAAAGCCCCAGGAGGGCGAAGCTCGCGTATGCCACTTACGCGTCGTAAAACCTCGAATGGCGAAAACGTTTCAATCGCGGAATCGATGGGAACTGAGAATCGATCGATCCAAGCTCCATTACCGCGAGGGTATCGATCTGTCCAGCCGGAGACTTCTTAAAAATTACCGAAGCACGAGTACTCGTGTACTATTTTTTTGGTTATTGATTTTATGAACCTGGACACGACAAGTACTCGTGTGCTATTTTTTTTGGGGGGGGGGGGGGTATTGATTTTATGGACCTGGCACAACAAGCATTCGTGTACTATTTTTTTGGTTAGTTATTTTATGGACTAGTCTGGAAAATTTTAGAAGGAACACCGAGTTTTCGTTTTCCAATTATACTGTCGCGAACCTTCGCGTAACAGGTCTCTCTGCATCTTCGACTCCAAATGGCCCGCCGACAGCGTTCTCCAATAATCGACATCCTCCTCCGTCCGATCTTTTTCGCTCGGCTCGTTCCCTCTGCTCCTCTTCTCTTGCCTTCGTCGCCCTTCGCGCTCGACTTCTTCCTCTTCCTCCTCCTTCTCCCTTCACTTTATCCGTCGCGTATCGAGAGCTCCGTCGCGGCATGGATCCTGGCATACGGCCAGGAATATTTATGGTATTACTTGGCGAAGCTTGAATAGCAAAGCCGCGGTATGTCCTACAAGTTATCGGAGAGTTTGCTTCTTGGGTGGCTTCTCGGCTCCCCAGGGGGTGCCTCCATCCTTTTTTCCTCCTCTCCACCCTTCTCTCTCGAGGCAACCATCTCGAGACGTCTTCTCGTCCACCCTTCCTCACCCCTCTTTGCTCGATTCTTCAACCGCTCTTTCATATTCTCTCGCTCTACCCTCCTACTTCCACCTGGCCAACACTGCTGAATCCTAATGGAATTATCCACCCATTACTACGTATCACGATCGCGTTTCATTCAATTCCCGTGGAAACGTCCCCTTCATTTTCTCCCGTTCAAAGTGAGTGTACATTAAGATCTAATTGTTCTTATTTCCTTCCTTAACTACTTCAGCAACCGTGCAAAAGGAATGGAAAACATTAGGCACTTACCACGAGGGTCTCCGTCATTCGAAAGTACGATCTTGCAAAAAAAAAAAAAAACTCTAAAACTATTAATTACCCGAAGTAAATGTAGATATTAATGATCCACGTACTACACAAACTTCTCACTTCCGTCGTCGTGCGACAAAACCAATGCTCGAATTTTCCACGCTCGCAGATCCGCGCACGGTTTTTGCGCGCCCTTAATTATCGCCACGCGCATCCCGAGCAATTCGAATCGTTACGGATTTCTCTTCTTTGTCCCTTTTTTTCCCCCTTTGGCGATCCGACTGAGCGCAAATTGCGCCTACCACTGGCGCGCGCACGCGGCACGGCGCGTCTTAATAGAGGGACGAGGAGGCTGCTAGGGCGGCGCGGCAGACGGATGATAAATCGATCTCGTTCTCGTACGGGTTAAAGTGTTATGAATTGCCTGTTAAACGAGGAAATTGTGCGTCCTTCACGGTGGCATACCTCACAGGTAGACGCTTCTTGTCCCCACGGCTTATCAACCGTCACGCGGCAGGACCTTAAGAATTTCCGCGACTCACAGAGAGGATGAACCTCCTGAGGAATTTTCTCCGTCAACGCCAACGAGATTATCTGCTCGCGCGTCTCATGGTCGAGTCGATCGAAGAAGAAATCGATCACGATCCATCGAACGAGAGATCGCTCAATATGCATCGTAAGTCGGAGACGAAGTTTTTCCACGAATTGCATAAAATTCTAGGCTCCACTACCTACGATACATAATATCCACCCGTCTCTCCTATCTATAGCCCATCATCGAGCTAATTAACCCTTAAATGCATCGTTGCTCTCTACCTCCTTCTCGCTCTTTCGGTGGGCTCCGGCGGCGCCACCGTGGAGAAATCCGGACGAACACGACAAACTGGTTCCCGTGGTGGAACGTTCGTCTGGCCGTCCTCATCTTCCTCGTTGTCGTCGTCGGGCAGCGCGGACGCGGCGAGAAAAAAGCATTCGCCGCTTATCCCGGATACCCGAGACGCCGCGACCCCTCGTCGTACCTCGTGACGACGACTGGCCACCGAAGTGACCGTTCGCTCGGATTTTCATAATTGTCGATAAGACTCTTCGAGCTCGTGGAAAAGGATGAGGGGGCAATTGTGTCGAAATTGCCCGGCGAGCAATTGCCATTTAGTTGGCCGGAGTATCGGAGCCGGACGTTTCGCAAGCACGTCGCGCAACTTATATTACGCTTCTCGAGTCGCTCGAATGGAAAATTGCTACGGGAGAAGCGTGGAATGAGTTATTATCGGGACGAGGCGACACTTAAAAGCGAGCGTAAGGGACGACCGCCCATTTCGTCGGAGAGCTTCCATCGCGTCGAATAAATTCTCATGCGGTGGACAGTTCTCTCGTTGGGATCGATCGAGGAACGACGATCGCCAATTTCGTTCCAATTTCCGGCTACCGTACGGACCCACTCTCTTCTTCGGAAGACAAACGTTCGATCGCCCCCGGGATGACGCGCGAAGATCTCACCGGGCCCTCCCAGGGGCGTCTTTTCTAGCCGATGGAAAAGCTCACGGGCGCAAAACCACCCAAGATTCAGTTCCACCGATATCCATCAAAGTAACGCCGTCATCCCGCCCGGGGGCAAGAGTCCGTAATTAATTTCTTTCGCGTGGAGGGGCGGGTAAAAGGGCTCAGAGAAGGAGAAAGAGAGATAGATAGTGTGTGTGTGTGTGTGTGTGTGTGTGTGTGTGTGTGTGTGTGTGTGTGAGAGAGAGAGAGAGAGGAAGGAGTGAGAGAAATAGCTCCCGGAAGGAGAAGAAAGGGAGAAGAAGAGGGATTATGAAATGCCGGGCATTTAATTTCAATAATCCTTCTCTCTCTCCCTCTTTCTCTCTCCTTCCTAATACCACTCGTCGTAGGCGCTCTCCTCTCCTCCACGTCTCCACTTCTCGGCGTTCCTCCTAGCGCCGTGGGGCCGCCGATTTAATCTCACGCAAGGTGAAAAAAGATTACACGGGCCTTCGTCGGAACGCATCTGCCTTTGATAAATCCAATCAGATCGGCTGTCGACACACGGAGCGACTGCGTCCTCTCTCTCTCTCACACACACCCTGTCATTCTCTGTTTCCTTCTCACTCTTTCTCGTGCCCCTCTCCCGCCACATCATCGAGTCCCCTCGCTCTCGTCTCCTTCCTACCGATCGACCGCCCCCTATCTCATCTTTCTCATGCGTCCTGCGCGTTCCTCCTCGACTCGGCCTCGGCGGTGCTCCCTCTAGTCTCGGTGTAAACTAGTTTTGCGAGAAGGACAAAAAGAACCAGTGCATCCTCCAGTGATCACATAATCGTGCGTTCACCTCTCGCGGCTCTACGCGATCCTGCTTCACTCCTTCTCTCTCTCTCTTTCTCTCTCATACTTCGAGTGCTGTTTCGCGCAAAAGCCTGAAAGGGTGGTGAGGCAGGTACGAAGCGATGCGAGTGGTAGTAATAGTGTTTTAGAACTCATGGTCCCGTACTGTAGAACGGAAACTGCTCTCCGCTCTTTTAGAGTTGCTGCCTGCCGAGAGTGGAATCAACTTCCGCCCGAGATAAGAAAATCTTCGTCAATAAGCACTTTTAAAGTAAGGATTTTTAAGAATTCGTCGGACGCGAAGAGCGTGCGTGGAAGTCAACAAGAAAAGGATATTCTTTTGTCTTATATTCAGTCATTCCTCGAAAAGAAAAATTTTTCAAAACTCTCAAGCTTCTAATTGATATAGGTATACGTTTATCTTATTTCTTTTCTTTTTGCGTATCTTATAGTGTACTCGATTATATGTAATTAATATTTTTTTTTTAATTTTACCACAGCTGATATCATAAATCGTGAATATTCTCGTTTTTCTCGTTGCTCGTTTCCTTTTCTGTATATTCGGTACTGATGGTCTGCAAGGCTCAGTCCATAATAAGCATCTATCTATCTATCTATCTATCTCGTTCCTTTCTTCCCTCTTCCCTACGTCCGAGTTTCTCGTCCTTCTCGTGCCTTCATCGCCGTCCCGCTTCTCCGCTCGTGAGCGGCCGGCACGGTGTACCGAGAGTAGCTTCCCCTTATTTCTATCTTAACCGCCTGCTCCGGCTGCCACGCCAATCTCCTATCGAACATTCTTCGTCTAGCTAGGGCTCGATCGATCGATCGATCGTGCCGTCTCTCCTGGCGAATCGCGCGTGCCCCCTCCTCGACGAAGCTTCCAAGAGTGGCACGCCGATGCCCGAATCCCGTCGACCGATCGATCGTCGGTACCGAGCTTTAACCGCGCGAGGCAAAGAGGAGAAAGGGATCGAGGCAATTTAATCGATCGGCAGCCAGCCCCGTAAAATCGTTTCGCCTTATAAATAAATCCTATTGTCGGAACGCACGTGCACAGCGGGCGTTACGTGCCAACTTGTGGCTAAGGATCGTTCCAAACTACCTGTCCCGATTTTTCTTCTCACAAGGTACACACACAATGCTCGCTTATTTCGCGCCGCTTATTCCGCCAGTGGAACGAACTAATTTAATCGGGATACTCCGGCACGTTCGTCCGGTAGAATATCGCTTTACACGTATGAATAATGAAGCGATTCCCCGAGCGGGTAAACCGCCGGCCACAAGAATTCCTCCGTTACCAGTGCAATATAATAATTAGATGCGAGAGCTCCGCCGGATTTAAATTTCACGCCTCTTAACCAAGTGGAGGCAGATCTGGCCGTAATCGAGAACGCCCAGTGGAAAACCGAGAAGGAAGCGATCCGGTCGAGGCGCGGACACATTTGCCCTCTCGGAAATATTAATAAGATTGCTATTCGATATTGGTTAAAGTGCTCGATAAATTCCGCAGCCGTGCCGCGACCGTTGCGGAACTTTGAAATAAAAGGAAAGTAATTGGATAACTTCCCGTAGGGGATTTGAATTTCGATTACTCGATAGACCCTAACGAAGGGACGATTCTTGATCGGCGTCTCGGTTGATCGCCTCACCGGAGAAATATTCTTGCGCGTAGATAGGAGAGCCAATTGGAATGCGAAAAGGTATTCTTGCGTCTACCGCTGAAATTTGCGAACAATCCAGGACGTTTGAGAGCACATTGCTCATTACTCTTCAGAATACTCCTGAAATTTCTCGAATCTGCATGCAGACAGAGTGAACGTAGCAAAATGTGAAACATCCTACACAAGATCCATTCGACGAAATGAATTGAACAGATGTTACCATCTGTCTTACAAGCAAGGCTAGGAAAGTGTGAAATTCAGAAACTTTTGAAACTTTGTGAAAATGTAGAGTAACTCGTCCGGAATCTGCACTATTTTTCGTTGGGGCTTAAAAAGGATTTGAAGGTTAATTTTAAGAAACGGTTTAATTCTACAAATAAATTTCACGCTATGTTGTTCTGCTCATAAAACTGTTTTAAACATTCTTTAACTTTTCTCCGATATCTCTTGCAGTTTCGAAAATAAACACCGCGAGATAAATAATCAACCTTCCTTTAAGGGATGATTTCACCCCTTCAACCCTTTATTAAGCCACAACAAAAAATAGTATCGTATTCAGGATGAGTTACTCTACATTATCACAGAGTTTCAGAATTTTCTGAATTTCACACTTCCCTAGCCGTCCTTCTTAATAAAAAAAAAAAAGGAAGACCATCCGATTAGTCGATTTGCTCTTCCCAATTGCGATTCCCAGGTCCAACTCGCCCGACCAACCACCACCTACTCCCTGACTCTCGACATTCTCCAACAACACCTAAGGCCAGAAACGGGAAATAATTTTTCTCGCCTGCTGCTCTAAATTATCCTCGACGCGAATCAAAGCCGTTCCTCCCGGGATTCCCGTAATTTCCTCGGGCGTATCTCCTCAACGTACGTCGCACGCCACCGGAATTCGAGGGAAACGATCTGACGCGGTAGACCCTCCTGACTCTTATCTCGAGCACGAAGAGTCCAGTCGGGAGCCGAGCGACTATTTCCACACGACCATGGAGGACACTCAATATTGCTCGTGGACGAGGCGCACTCGGTATACCCTTACATCCACTCTTCCGCGAGTAATCCGAGCGGCGTGACACTCGCGCGGAATGCCACGCGAATCACGAGCTATCGGCTCGCGTTTTCCTATCCGCGCCCTTCGGCCCTCCCGCGCGACGCGGAGCAATTTGCAGTCGTAAAGCGGCCGCGCCAGTGGCGCCCAAGAGACTTCCTACGAAAGAACACGTGTTAACGAGCCCAAGATGACGTAATTAACATTCTTCCGGTCGCAATTATCCCGAGCACCCGAGACTCACCGAACGATTCGCGCATCCCGCAGTCTCAGGATTCCCCTTTTTTTTCTCCTTCTACTGTCTTTTTTCTCCTTCTTTCGCTCCGCACGCTACTCGCGCTCGTTAGGTCACAGTTATACCGATAAATTAAGCTTACGAGATAGCGGGGATAACGCGGCCAGGAGCAGGCCCGCCACGAACGCATGAAAAGTGTAAGCTTAATAAACGATCCTGCTCGATATCCGTCGGCGACAAAGCTGGCGATATCGGTATCGCGGAACGAATTCCTCTCCCTCTATAGACCGCCCGTAGCACGCTACCGAGCAATTTACTTCTTCGTCGTCTTCCTCTTCTTCTTCTTCTCCATTTTCTACCGGTCCCCTTTTCCCCTCGAGCTTCTCCTTTTTCAGAGAGCCACGGCCAATAGATTAGTACCGGACAGTCGCATAATTAAGCACTTCCGTCGAGCTGAGTACACGAAGGATACTAAGATCCTGGATAGGTTGGTAGGATCGAGGGAGAAGGGAGCTCTGGTAGAGGATTGATAATGCTGGAATATGCCGAGACCACGTGTGAAGGAAAAATTTCTGCCGGATATTCGTATATTAGGTAATATCGGACGGGTTGCGCATTAATATTAAGAACCAGCGGAAAGCTCTGTCGGATATTCTATCTGTAATTCGTGTAAAAGTGCGCCGGGACATTCCGGTCTCAATATTATCATTAACTGGACTTTGCGTCTAAATCTTTTTGCCACGATGGCACGTTGAAAACTGGTTCGAATCGTTTCCGCTTACCACCGACCGTCTCTACTCACGCGTGAACATAAATAAAGCTCGATCATGCAAGAGTACGATAATACCAGGGACAAATAATTTCGATAATCCATAGGATACTGTGGAGGTCCTTCGGAAAGCGGTTCCCAACAACTCCTCTTTAGAAAAACAACTTCGCGTGGGCGTCGAGTTAATAACCTCACGCCTCGTCGCATTAACGTCTTCTTACTTGAAATTATGAGCCGTGCGGTACTCACGTGCATTCACGCGAACTCTCGCGAGAGTGTCTGCCTTCCGAACGGATCGTAATTACCGAGTTTGCACACGATTCTCTCGATGGAGTTTGCCGAACGTAATTGCAATGCCCAAATGCACGGAGTGTCCGTCGAGAGAATTGCACGAACGCGGGTGAGGCTCGGTGCTGATATTTAATAAAGCACTGTCCTCGCACTCGACCTGAAACATCTCGGTGCCGATCGTCGAGCGAGACGGTGACTACGCCGAAGTGCTTTTTTTCTTCGTTCTTCTCCTTCCCCTCTGTACTTTCACCTCGCCGCAGTCGCAGGCTCCACCGCCACCACTGCATCCTTCATTCTGCTTGCTGAAATCGAGGATCTCGCAAGAGGAGGGAGAATTATGAACGAAGGGAAGCCGTGAGAAGATGCGAAAAGGAAAACGCGCGAATGCTCGAACTCGCGAGTGGGGCATGGGAAATTTTACGGAGGAAAGTCAATGGAGGATGGACTTGTCAATTAAGTGAAAATAATCGACACATATTTTTTTCTAGCAACTCAAATTCACTTTTAAAGGGTAAAACCACCCTTTAGATAACGTTGGTTCGTTTTTGTTATTATAAAAAATTCGATATCTTCGATATTGAAGACAATTGTTTCTGATTATAAACAAAGTCATTTTTTCAACAATGTTAGGGAAATAGCGCTTTCATCCCCTAAAAGTAAATTTGGCCAGCTTAAAAAAGATACGTGTTGATTATTTTCATTTATTTAACAAGTCTTCGAAGTTTTATCGAAATTATCATCGAACATTTGGATGTGTTTCCTTGTTAGCGAAGAATCATCAGATAACGATTAAATATCGCGAAGCTCTAAAACGAATCTCTTACCGCATAACGATTCTTATCGACGATGAATCGTAGGCGATGATCGATTAATACACGACCGACACTGAGGAGTTGGCAAAATCCTCTACTCTCTCGGTGCACGCGGTTTAGAAATTCAGCTCCGATCGAACGGTTTCCAGTCGCGAGCCCATTGAGGCGAGGGGCAACAAAGGGAAACGCAATCTCATCGTGCAACGGACGTATCGGGAATGGAGCAAAGAAATTCACCGTTCAATTTCGTGGACCGACGCGACTCGACGCGACGGGGCGGCGACGGACGAGGCTCGTTGCAAAACACCGCACGCTCGATTTGCCCCGCAAAACACCCCGTGGCGATCGTTACCCATGCTGGAGCGCGCGCACATGCTTTGCGCGAAAAACTTCGGTAAGAAGTTAATTAACGCACCACAATGGGCCGGTAGAAGGGTGACGACCAGTCATCATCAAAGTGGAACAACAGAATGTTGATCCTCGTCTTCGATTGCCATGTCTCCGCATTGCCTTTCGCCTCGCTTCCTGTCGTCCTCTCACCTTCGATTCCTTTTGAGAAAAAGCGTGCCAACACTGTTAAGCTATCATTTTAATAAACGAGACAATTGACATCAATCTCTGACTACACTTACCATTCTTCTTCTTCGTGGCTAAAGGCACGAACGTTATTTTTTTCTAAAAGATTTCCCCTCGACCTGTTAACCTATGAGGTTTACAAAATAGATTAGTTCTTTGCTTAGTGACTCGACGACAAACTTGAATGAATAATGATCCGAGGAAACAAAGAACCTACTTCGAAATCGACATGGATCCTTGCACGAGCACCAATTCCACGTCTCCTTCTAGCCGCGGTTCTCACGCGATACGCATCGAGCGAAGCGAAAGAGGGATCGGCACGATCGACGTCCATTACGCCTAAATAACTTCTCCAGAATTTTTCGCCGTGGTGAACCCTCGCCCGAGCTCTATTCACGAAGCGATCACCGCCGTAACTCAACCGCGGTCATTCTAGTCACTTTACTTCATTACATCGTATGAAGTTCTCATTTCGTGGCCAATCGCACTTTTTACGACGGGGTAAATCGACCGTTTAAACGGACACACTTCGAAGGTCCGTGACCTGTGCGAGCTTGCGTGCCGTTTTTCCATCATACCTTTTTTCCCCTTCATTTATGCGTCACTCCGAAACGTCGATTCCTCAAGAAATCCAGCGGTAAAAGCTTGCGCAATGTAGAGGGGCAATAAAATCCACGCGGATTGCGCTAAGATCGGGAACTTCGCTTAAGAGCAAGATGAAAGGAAAAAAAGAAATAAGAAACCACGCCTCTACTCGCGTCCCAGTTCCACCCTCTTGAAAAAAAAACCCTAAAGCAAGAAGAGACCCAGTGGAAAAACGCGTGAATCCAGGCCCATAATATTCACTTCTCGCGAAGTTTTCACTTCTTATCCTGCACCGAGAAAATCCATCGAGCATGGCGAGCGCACGCAGGACGCGACCGGTGGGGTGGCAAGCTGGAAGGCCTGAACGCGCTCGCGCGTAGGACACCTTCAGTCGGAACAGCTTCATTACGCTCGAGACAGAGTGCTAATTACCGAGAGTCGTTAAGCTCGGCTAAATTGTTGGCAGTATTCACGCATGGCGGGGCGAGTGGTAGCGCTCACGCGCGCGTTTATGCCGCGTTTACGGAGCGCATAATGACTAAATTCTTGGCCTACAAAGCGCGTCCGCGAGCGGGGACATTTGCTGGGACGCTCGTAAAAGGATCCCCCCACTGTGAGCGCGCGAGTGGAGCATACCATCGGGCGTACGAGCCACGCGCATTCGTTATGCCTGTGGAAGGAAAAGCTACGGGTGTAAACGGTGGATCCATCGTCCATCCGTCCGTCCATCGATCCGATCCATCGCTCGTCCCGAAGGGATAATTTCGCGCCGATCGATCATGTTTTTGCTCGCGTTCGTCCCACTCTCTTCCGTTCTTTCTCTCTCCTGACTCCTCCTTCTCTCTCGGTCTCACGGTATCACACGCATTATTCCTCGTCGACGCGTTCGTCCGAGTCCGCGCGACGCGGAAGCCAGACATAAAGTCGAAGCGGGAAATTTATCGGCCAGCTTGAACGGCGAGGATCTCTGCGCGTAGCGGGAGGACCGGCTTCGAAGGAGAGAATCGAAGTGCGCTGTTGGCAGGAATACGATTTGCGAGGTTGGTTAGCGCCGGTGTGAGCTACACAGTGGCAACGAGAGCTGGAATCGAGCACGATTTTTCCGCTCCCTAGGCCATTGTGGCGCGCGATAAAATATTTATTTATCCGCGAGTGCATTTCTCAGTGGAATATCTCGCAGTGTAATCGACTCGGTACGGTTAGCCAAGCGGAACGAAGAAATACGCGTTCGTTAACGCGGTCAGCTGTCCGAGCGCAATTTGCCGTGGAAGCACGTGAGCGGAATATTTACCTAAACGTAACCATAGGAATCATCCAGCGAGAGATCACGAATGCTCGACCGCAAATCGATTCCCCAGTGTCCTCTCGCCGCAGCGAGATCGATACCGCGGATCGATAAATCGATCTCTCCCGGAGATTCTGATGCTTCCATTCGTGAGAGGAACGTGAGCACGAATGCTTTCTCGAGATCGATTACTTCGACGACTACATTTCGCTCGACGAAATATCGAATAAGTAGAAACCGTTGTTCGCGACAGGACGACTTACGCGCACGCAACTCGCAAGGAACAGATCGCTAATTGTACTCGAGGAATCGTGAAGTCCACGTCGTTAGGAATAATAAGAAATCGGAGCAAAAAATGTGAAACGAGTCGCTCGCTCCGGATCAATCAACCTCGCTGCTTAACGAGAATACGATTTTTTTCTCCATCGTCCGCGAGACGGAGTTTTGCAAGGACCCTGGATAACGCGCGTTAATCGAGCCACGCGCGTATTAGCAACCGCGCGAGCGAAGCCGAGGGAAAGGGAGAATCACGTGCGGAAGCGCATAAATAACGGAATTGACGATTTCGCGCCGCGCGTGTCGGCCGAGCTCACGAGCATTCTCGAGGAGGCTGGCTGACTCCTCTTAAGCGCGAGCGCGCGTGTACACAAGAGGGACGCGGCGCGAACAGCAGAAAAACGGGTGAATGGTAAACGCGCGCGCGCGCGCGCACGCTCGCGTATCGTAAGCGCGATCGTGATAAATCAATCGAAGTTGTCTCGAAGGAGGTAGGAGAGCCTCTACCTACCACCCTACCCACCACCTTATCCCGTACGCCTTGCCTTCCGTTATTCAAGGCGCCCTACCCCTCCGTGCCTTCCTCTCTTCCTTCCTTCACTCCTTTTCACCGTCTCTCTCTCTCTCTCCGGCTCCATGCTCCTTTCCAAGAGAGATCGAGATCGGAGAGGATTACGAACAATTTCTCGCTTACAACTCGCGAACTCGAAAACCAGTCGTGAGCATGAACACACGCTCATTCTCCCTCTTTCTTTCTTCTCTTATGTGTGTCGTTATCTCTCACGGTATATCCACCCCTCGTCTCCCCACGAACTAACGCGGATCGTATCTTGCTGGTAATTTTATGGATGAATAACAGCGTTTTGTAAACGCCCGTTCAGCCACTTACTCGTTAACGCTCGAGCCGCTGTCGGTGGCGCAGAATTGCTCTGTCGATCTACGTTTTCTTCTTTCCTCCTTTTGAGATTCTCTGCGAATGAAATGGGACAGATCGAGAAAAGCTGGAGGATCGTGGAAGGAAGAAGAGAGAAGGATCCAAATGTGGCGCGTTTCGAATCCGAGGAAGCGGGTGCAGAGCGTCGATGCGCGGCGCCCTTCGCGCGATAAGCGTCACCCGGCTCGCGAAGGTAGCTCCAAGGTATCGATATAATCGCGCGAGAATCGAGAATGGTCGAGAAGGAGTCGCGGGTAGTCGTGGCGAGCGTAAGGCGGGGGAGAAGAGGGATTTATCGAACGGTCGGAGCCATTAGATCGGATGTTTATTCAATGGCGTTGCTTTTAAATTGAAACGTCTCTCTCTCCGCGCGCCGACAATGTCGTTCTCTCTATCCGGCGGAACCAGATTCTCTCTCGCTCGCTCTAAGAGGAGAATCGCATGCGCACAACGACCGGAGTGGTGTGCCGTGTGCGTGAGCGCTCCCGTGAGCGGCACGCGTGTATTTCGGTGGCGACTAACCGTGCCCTCCGGGAGGCTACGATCGATATCTCGTACGCGAGAGCTCACGAGCCCCCGAGAGATCCTCTCGGATGGGAAAGGAAGCGGTCCTTGTGATTCCTGCCACGATATTCCCCGTGCGCGCCGCGCTAAATTGTAAATTTCGAGAATCGTGCCCACGGGGCTTCTCCACGGACTACGACTGCGTGAGATAACAGCTTCCAGTCGCTATCGACTCTTCTCGATTAATATCGAGGCGCGTTTATCCGCGGTGCATTATTCTAAAGCTCTTAAACCCATTTCTTTCGAGAACTGGAATCTTCCTAGAAGCGCGTGAAAGGATAACAAGTAAGAACGTAGAGTCGACTGATAAATAAAAAGGAGAAGGTGCGTGACTCTTGGCGTTGGAACGCGAATTAAATCGCAGGCAATTTTACGCAACTCTTCCGGACGAAAGGTCCACGTAGTAGCCGGACTGTAAGATTGTGCACTTGAAATATTCCAAGAAGCTGACGCGCGTGGCTCCGAGTCTTTACGATCACGCGACGCTTTCCCAGAGCTCTCGCATCGTCCACTCGATGGGACGCCAGGAGAGGAGGAGAAGACCTTTTCCACGATGGGGATTACACGCGAGATCGGTACGGAATTTACACGCCCCTCTAATGCTCGGACACGGAATGTCTTACAGTTTATTAGTAACCGGTTTTGATAAAGCCCGTAATCAACGTTCTCGGTAATTTACATCATTAATCGCGAGAGGTCGAGGAAACTAGGAGAGGGGTGGGTGGAGGGTGACGAAGAGGGCGGGACGCGAAAATGAAAATCTCCACGCGATTTCTTTTTTTTTCCTACCGTGACGATTTTACCGTATGCAAAATTATTGCATTTTTTCGAGACGCACACGGCGAAGCGTGTACGTTCGCCCTG
Source organism: Tiphia femorata (assembly GCA_944319695.1). NCBI lineage: Eukaryota > Metazoa > Arthropoda > Insecta > Hymenoptera > Tiphiidae > Tiphia > Tiphia femorata. The sequence continues at coordinate 16,368,613 of OX090900.1, read as the reverse complement.
GAAACCGGTTCAATGACACTATTAACGTCTTTTCATCGATTCGTGAGATATCTTATGGTGCACTTATAGCCGCCACGGCGTAACCACTCACTCGTACAAGGCCGGTAATATCACGCCCACCTGGTACCCAGTCGCCGATGTGCGTAAACATCCACTCGGCGCGCTCATCTATTTCTTTTTTCTCTTCTTCTTTCGCTCTCCTTCCCCTTTATCGTCCAGCACCGATTTCGCAATCGCGGCAAAAAGTGGAGGCCTACTGCTCGAACAACCGTGCGCGTACACATTCTTCCACGTTGGAAATCGACGAAGTTAACAATCGATCGCACTTCGATCGGTAACGCTACTTGTCACGCCTTTTTAAGAATTATTTACAGCTCTCTTTTCGAATTTTCTCGTCAGTCATCTGTCGGAAGAATCCAAAATCTTCGTGCTCTGCTGAGTCTTCCTTTCTTTTACACGCGTCCGGATAACTAATCGCGAATGCCGACACGGTTGTAGTCCGACTCGAGCCTCGAGGATCGAACCAACTCGCCACTTCTTCCCACCTGCTCGCTGCTCGCGGTCCATCGAGCACGCCGGACTCCACATCGAGTGGTCCACGCGATCGAATACCCCAGTGGCAGGGAAGAATGAGAAGCAGAGAAGAAGTCTTCGAGAAAAGGGGTAGGAAAAGGATCGTCGGACGAGCGTATCGCGCGAGAACTTCCCTAGGGGAACGACGTCTCGCTAGTATGTGCATTCCGATCTATTGCTCAAGTTCGTAGATACACCTGGGACTCCTTTTACCAGGTGGATGCGGAAAAGCAACTTAAGGTATGGAACTGCATTCGACAACGTTTTAACGCCCGATACAAGTGTAAAGGAAAACGTAAGTAATGGGTAGAGGAAAACGAAGTTAAAAAGGAACTTTTGTGAAAGTGATCAAAGAATGGAAACTAGTGGTGGTTAGTGGTCGGCACGGTCGCCGGGAGCTCGCGCTTCGCGCTCGTCTTACCGGGTGCAGAAAAGCTTTGCTTTCTGCAATAGGCACGACCGCGTAACTCACGTTTCCATACTTGAATTTCCCACATTATCGAAACGGTTGAAGATGGCGGTACACAAAGTTTCGTGGCACTAAATGGGTATATACTCGATGTACATGCCAAATTTTGTTCGGATCCGTTCAGTCGTTTCGCCGGAATAATGGACTAAAGATTTGAATTAGCCGTCATTTTTGATTCGGCCAATCAAAAAATTTGAAAATTTCCAGTAATTGTCATTGCATACGTGTACGTGTACATGTACGTGTAAAATTTTATCGGGAATTTTTCGATATTTGAACTTCCCGCCATTTTGTACCGGTTCAAGATGGCGGCTCACAAATCTTATTGTGAACTCACAGTAGTGTACTTGATTTTTGTGCCAAATTTCGTCCCGATCGGTTCAGCCGTTTTACCGAAATCGAGGATATACACGGACACACACACGCACACACACACATACACACATACATACGAACGGCTTTCAGGATGGCGATTGCATAAGTCACTCCCTTTACGGTCGTGCCTAAAAATTTGTAAAAGGGAAAAATCACCGAGAGAATATTTTTGCGCGACGAGAACAACGCAGCACCGACGAATTGAAAGTGTCACAAGCACCGCTCCATCTCCCTTTAAAAAAAACAAACGCAGAAAATTAAGAAAGCACCTTCTCTCGCTCCTCTTTTTAACGTACGCGCCGTCCGCTCTCTTTTCCTTATTTCACGGGACGCGTGGCCCATCCGCGAAGCTCGTCCCGTGGATTCTCACCGACCAATCGGCGCGCCCGTATTCTCCGTCCCTGGACTTTCACTCTGGCGAGTCGTTTTCTCACGGTGGTTGTCACAGCTGTCGAATCGAAGACAGGCGGCGCGTATCTTGCTCGCGTCCACCCCTTCTCTCCTCCTCTTCTCCGCGCGCCCACCACAACCCCCTACAATCACGGCGGGACGGGTTCGGAACGAGTTTGGAGCGATTAACGCGGACAAATGTCCCCAGTCCTCGATTAATGGGACGGACTGGAACGATCGGTGTATAATTAATCACGACTCGGACGATTAGGCGCCAAGTATTCGTTCGAAGAAATCCCACTGGGTATCGAAGACAGCAGAAATGGGAGGAGGAGCGACAGGTGCGTTAGGGATTTTCTCGTAGGACGCTTGAGCAACCGTCGTGGAGACTCGTTCTCCGCGAATCGTCGTCGCATCGAGAGTAGTCACCGGTGTTCGTAAAAATGGAAAAGCTGCCGTGCTGGGAGGGAGAGAGGATGTGGAACAAGAAGCTCGGTAAAAGAGCGGTTAATGGGCCCGGCAGGTGGGGGTATAGTCACGCTAGAAATCCGCGAGTCAGCTCGTTGCCACTTCGTTATTCTTGCTCGTAAGGTGATCAGGAACACGTCAATGTCTCCCACCGTGGCTATTTATTACAACCCTCGTTCGTCGGGTGAGCATAGGTAGGATGGTTGCTCTCGAGAGGCTACGCAGAGCTGGTCGAGTGAACCTGCACACGAGAGAGACGGAGACGGGGAAAATTGTACATAGTTTGCCGGAGATGAACGCGGGCGTTCCGCGCTTTTGAACGTCAATCGGAGAGTTTTAATTGCCACGTATGAAACCGGAGACGCGAGCGGGTTCCGCGAGAGAGCCGGTTGATTTTCCGTGCCGATTACGCAACCCGTTGCCTGCTCGGCATCGCTGATGTTGCCGATGAACGACGGTGGACCCGCCATATTGCCGCCATATTGCCGCCACTCGTGGACCACTCCGTGTGCTACGCGGTGCGCATGAGCGAGAGAGAATCCAGACCGACCAGGAGTACTCGCGGTAATCCAAGAGACGTCGCGTATATCTCGGTAAATTACCTCGAGTAACTTCGCTGTGTAATGCGATCCAGTGACGCCCGCGGGTGGATCGGAGGACCAGATATACGCGGGAATATTAAGGCTAGTCAGCTTCGAGACTTTTAACACCGTAAAGCACTTAACGCAGGCCTCCTACCCGACCCTCGTGTCCGCGGAAGAAGCGCCACGGCCGAATCTCTCGACAAGGGCGCGTGTCCTTTCGTCGAAGAAGAAAAAGTGGAAGACGAAGATTCGTTTTTTTTGCTTTTTTTTATGGAGAAAGTCGTGGAGAATGTTGCGTATGAAAATATGTCCTGGAGGAACGATTTTTCCTCTGGTGATTTTCACGAACTGATAATATTTGATCTTTTTAGGTTATACTTTTTTTTAACGTGAGATAAGGCTGTGGTGCTGGAATTACGATGGCAGATGTAAGTGTAAATTTAGACTGTGCGTGCATTTTGAACCGTAGATTTTTACATCAACGCATCAGGTGCACTCATTTCTTGCGATAACGAATATGTGTGCAATTGAGCCTTAGGCTTCTACACACGTTCAAACCGTTGAATTACCCCTACATATTAAAACATGTTCATAAACTATCCAACGTCCACCGTAGAGCACTCAACTTTTGTCTTATCTGTTAGATCATCCTTCAGACCTTCGGACAACTTCATCGGACAGGTCGATCGAGCAGTTTAATCCCCCAGCTTGATCAAATGGTTCGATTAAACGGTTTGATCTTGCCTTACGCAGTGGAATCTTTGCCGCTACCTCGTCTCACGTCAAAATAACACAAGAATCAAGGAACAAAAGTCCTTACCTCTTCTTTCAAAACCACCTCGCAATGTCGAATCTCTCAAAATTAGAAATCATTCGGGGCGTCCAGCAGTTTCCACCGATCGGCGTACCTCCGATCAGCCAGAGCCGACGCCGGTCGGGCCAAGCGTGCTCCATCGAGCTCGTTACCACGAGTTAAAGATCGCGAGGAGAACCGAGTCACGAGCGGGCCGGTGTTGGCGCGACGTCGCCGTCGTTCTCGTGGTCGTCGTCGTCGCCATTTCTTTCGTCATCCGCCTCGTCATCGTGCGCCGCCCCGTCTCTCCGTCATCGTAGTCCGGACCATTCCGAGAGCGATCCCCCCGCATCGGTGGTATCCAGCCGCACGACCGGCCCCGAGAGAGATCGCAGATCGGAGATCGTGTTTGCTTTGCCATGCCGCCGACTCGTTACCAGATCGTTGCATCTCACGGAGATCTTGGCACGCACGCACGCACGCACGCACGCACGCATCGCGTACCTCCGTAGTTTTCCCTGTTCGCGATCCCACCGTCCCTCGCCACCCGTTTCCACGTCTCTCCTCTCTCCACTCCCATTCGCCATTTCAAACGGGCAAATTCTTTCTCTCGAAGCGTCCTCTGGTATCTACCGATCGATAGAAGAGGAACCGACTGACTTCCTCGTTCGTCGCGGAGGCCAACCCCCGTAGGCACCTGATTCTCTCCCACAAGGCACCTGCGCCACGATTAAGCGAATATTCCATGCGAAGGGTAAAGCAACCGACTCGTTATCGTGTCTCCGCGGACGAGCAGACGCCTTCGATTATTTAATTGGACGGACACGAGTATGCTCGATAACAAAACCATACGGAGTAGAGTAAATCATTTATTTCTCGCATGCTATCCGTAGATCTCCTTAGTCGTCTCGATTACTCGCGACAACCCGTCGATCCCGCTCGAGAAAAAGCTCATACACCGTGAAATCAAAGTGCAGAATCGTTCGCGGGGCTGCGACAACAAGAGGGGACACCGCGAACCGTGCGTAAAGCTATTACATGTCACTCGAACATGACCACTTTTTCTCCTCGCGCCTCTACCGAAGCGTTTAATCCTTCCCATCTTCAGAGGTACACACGAGACTACCTACGCTCGGGCCTTAATTAACCGCGCGTTAATTAGCGGCCAGCACGTATTGCGCGTAAAGCATAAGCGCGCTCGCAGCAACGCCACGCCACGCACGTGCGTAAAATTGTCCACGGTCGACCAATCGTAGCTCCACTTTTTATCACGGCTTAACAACCCTTGTCCCGTCCGGCAATCCACGCCTTACTCGTCCCGCTTGCTCTCAGCTTTGCTTTCCCTTCCATCGCGCGCGCACGATGAGATCTTTCTCTCGAGCGATATTTTTCACGTTCTCGTCCATCCGAGTAACCGCGCATTAATTCAGTTTACGTAAGAATTCAATGTCGCGCCGATCGGTCGAACGAATGCGGAGAGAGGTGCCGAAGGTCCGTGGATCTTAAGATCGATCGATGCCGATTTCGAGGCGAGACGCCACTTAAGGCGAGACTCGAGTGTCGTACGTTGCTCCTTCCGCTCCTGCTCGTCCTCCTCCTCATCCTCCTGCTCCTCGAATGCGCCAAGTGGTGAGGCTGAAGTTTCCTCGAGAGATCGGCGGCCTTGTACGGCCGCGCCGCGGCGGTGCGGCAGGTGCAGGCTCGACGACCGGCGGGTACACCCTTTTCCTTTTTTATATCTCCACCGTCGTTCGTCCTTCTTTCTCTCTCACTCACGTTTCTTCTCTCCTTCTCTCGCTCTTTCGTTCCTCTCATTTCTTTTTCTCCACCGGAGTACCGTCGTCCACCGGTTTCGTCCTGGCCCCCACGAGGACCCTCCGAACAGCTGACCGTGGCAGGACCGAGCCAACCTTGGCCGACTGATTGTCCGGCAGATCCGTTACGAAAATTGATCCCCGATCGTCCGGTCACTCGGTCCTCTTATCTGTTCTTCTTATGTTTCAGCTCCCGCACGAGCATCCATTTCTTCGTCTTCGAGGTTTTTTTTTTCCTCCAGAAAATTTCAAGCGCCGCAGGGATTGAAATGTTTTCGTCGTGTAATTTATGCGGCGAGACTCGACGGAGTAAGGATTGATTATGTAGAGTCTACGTTATTTTGTATTAGAAATGCTCACCATAGTCGTATTTTTTTGCGTAACCTGTCTAGACTCTCGAAATGACAGTCCTAGTGTGAATGTTATTTCGAGAGTCCCGATTGAAGTGAACACTTTTTGTCTAAACGACGTGGATTCTATGTAACCATAGTTCTCGCTCTACGACGAACGCGAATAAAGAACTTTCGTTTACCCAGTGACACAACCTGCCAACAATCGCGAATATCGAATGCGAGTAAAAAGTGTTCTCTCTCGTCCATGGAATCCAGCTTCGTGGAGACGCTTTATGCATACCCTCTGGAGACGGGAAAAAATGGCGAGTAACGAGCGGCAATTTGAACCGTCGCCATCGTAACCCACGCGGTCCGCGCGCGGAATGTCGATACTTTATTTTTCCTCTTTCCCCTCGACGACTCCCCTGGTCATTCGGTACCAGCAGCCGAAGGCGCAGTTTCCGGCATTCTACGATGTCGTAATGCGAAAATAATAACGCGCGTTTTATGATCGGCAAACATACGCAAGCCGAGTAAATTGGGAGTGAGAACTGAAATTATTGCTTCTTCCGAGCGCGAGTGCCGCGCTGATCACGCGGATTCATTCCTTTCCATCGTTGCGCCCTACTATTCGAAGAAATTCCCTCTTCTAATGGAGGAGGAGAATGTCAGCGTGAAACCTACCTCTCGCGAATAGTTTGTACGAGTCGAAGGATGAGTGGACGAAAAGAAAGGAGAGCTAAGAAAGGGTAAAGGTTCGCGAAACGACCACGGAGCACTACGAAGTTTTTTTTTTTTTCCTTTAGATTCAAAGTGACAAAGGTAGGAGGAAGCGCGGTCTTCTCGTTTCTCTCGCGCACGAGCGTGTGCACAGTAGTATATCGCTAATGCGATACCACTTCGAAGTGGATTAAGCGAAGTCATGAGGGGACGACGGCAGAAGCAAAGAAAACTGGCAGAGACAAATAGGCGTGAATGAGAGAGGACCGTGTGTGTTTGCGAGGCTTACGCACACGCGCATAAATCACTAGTCACGGTTCAACACTGGGTTAAGCGAACTTACCGGTGCAAACTTCAAAAATAATCATTCTCGAGTTTCACGAGTGTTACTCTCAACGCGAAAGTTATCGATTCTTACCGACTTACGGTGACTTACGACCTTGCATTTATTGCACTCGCGAAGAAATCTCCATCACACCGTGTCGATAATACTAACATTTTAACGCGAGAACGATCTTTCGCAGCTTATCGTAACAAATATCAGATACCGACGATAGTGACGCAGACGAACGCCTGCGAAGTCAACCGTTTCTCCACGGTCCATCGCGACTCGATGATCGATCCCGACGTCGAAAACGCGTCAAAGACAATCAACGAGGGCCCGCGGTGCATCTAGCGAGAAACACGTCGAAGAAACATAAGTGGAAGTGGAGGGGGAAGGAAAAAGGGAGAAACGGAGGGGAATGCGGAGAAGCTTAAAAACGATCGTAGGATCGAACCGAGTTACCCCGGCGCTTAACCTTTCGATCGAGCGATGGAAGGATGGAATTACTGCGTTTACCGCTTCTCGTCGTTCTCTTATTTCGTCTCTCACGAGGCGGCGGCGGCCTGGCGATCCGCAAGCGCGTTGATTGCGATTTAGCTCGCAATTAACGTTCTAAGCGTTTAATCGCGCCTTCGTAATTTTTTTCCATCGCTCTCTCTCCCTTCCCTCGACCACCGTACGAATTCATCTTTTTTCTTAACCGCGCGACCACTCTGACGCGCACTCAACGAGATTTTTCCACTTCGAGCGCACGAAGGCGGAACCTCTGGCGAATCCCTGGGGAACGAATGTGCGCGCGCGGCGAGGCGATTACACGAATCACCGTGGCAACCGATATAAGTATTCGTTAAACAGTTGAGTGGCTGGGAGCGATCGCGGTGCCCCCGGTTCCTCCGTATCGCGTCTCGTAATTTATCGCTGTAATGAAACTTGGTCGTGAGGGGCAGAGAGAATGCGAGGTAAACGGTGGGCGCGCGCGGTGAGAAGAGGAGGGTGGAAGTACGTGGAGGTAGGGAAGAACAGGCGAGAATCCTCGCGAAGGGAGATATTCTAAGCGGATGAAGGAGAAAGGACGAGGAGAGTCGAGAGGGGTGAGAAGAGAGTGAGAAGGAGCGAGGCGAATGAAAAAAGGAGAAGGCTGCTACCGGTCATCTGCATGACGAGTAAATAGGTTCGCATTACTCGCGCGAACACGGCAGTTTATATCGGGTGATCGCGAGATAAGTTACCACCGCGCACCGGTCCCAACCGCACCGCGCCGATTAAAGTCGCGTACGCGTCTCAAGTCGCCCAAGGAATGTATCCTTCAAGTGTGTCCACCGTGCGAAGGGGGATTCCACGAAAAATTTATGCCACTTTTAGATGATATTCATTCGCGCCGGTGAACCTCGAGTCTACTCCGAGAACTCTTCAGCTAACGCGCAGTACCGTATTGTAATTTCAATATTAGAATTAACCCTTTGAGCGCTGAATATGCGGTCCGTACGGATCGCTGTGGACGGAATACTTTTTCGCTAGACTGAACTCTATTCATTAACTATTCAAGAAGTAAATAGTAATAGTTATAGTAATCCTTTTGCACGAGATTAAATAAATAAAGTTACTAAGGAATCCACTTGTATTCATCTCACACAAAAGTAATTGTAATACTTCTATGTAGGTGATCGCAAAAATCGACAGACGCATAAAATCGACGTCCATAACGCTCAAAGGGTTAAGGGATGCAACGGAAAACGATTAGAGAATGGATAATTAAGCGATTTCCTTAGGACCATCTTACCACCGCTTGTCGAAGAAACGATCGGTATCACGATTTACGGAGACCCTATCCCTCCCACTCGCGCACTCTACAAAATTCTTTCGCGCGACCAGTGACTTTGGTGGACCGGACTACTCTGAAGAGAATCGAGGAGGTCGAGGTGGGGTGGCGTGAGCCCGAGTGGTGCAACGCAGGCGCACCAGACAGAGCACCAGGAGGTGATCAGCCATCGGCGCGAGAAATTCTCCGGAAGCGTGGCCAGCAAACGGCATAATTTAATATACACCGATCTCCTCACGAGGATTATTAAAATCTCGCGATTTTGCTCGTTTCGCGCGAGCGGAATCGTAGGCTCGTCGTTAACGCGCTTAATTAGCAATCGTCGAATCCACCCCGGTAACCGATGCACGCGACTCAGCAAAATGTTCAGACGTTCTCCGCGCGACGTTCCATCGCAATGGCCTCGTCCAGCCGGTTTCGGTAGCATCCACGCACGATCCCCCGAATTTTTACCGCCGTGAGATGATTAATTAGCCGACACTGGATTCGAGGTCTATCGTTTTACAAGCACACGAACCACCGGGGATTCTCTCTCGGACTTGGATCGTGCAGTCCGGCCCAGAGGGAAGAAATTCCGACGGTCGACCGCGGCGCGGCTGGTAGGATCGGACGACGCAATTAATAATAATTAATAGGTACGCATCGTCTGGCATTCTTCTCTTTGCCCCCTTAGCGATTCCACGAGACGGAAGAGAAGAAGCAAATAGTATGCGGAATCCACTTGCGAGGCAGTGGCCTCCGATGCGGTACGAGCACAGGCTGGAAAAAGCTTATCGACTCGCATCATCTAAATTCTCTAATGATCACGAACGACCGGCGGAATTCGAACTTTCATCGGGAGAGCCTTACGTCGTGACCTTACGACGTGGTCGACCTCGAGAGCTCGCGCGGTGTAGAACAAGGGGAAAAGTTGAGGCCGCTTGTTCACCAGGTCGTTAAGTTGACGTTTACGTTTCGCGGTTAACGAAGCGCGGCGGAGCGATGTCGTGGGTAATGATCGATAAGATGTAGCGACGCGGGTGAGCGAGAAAGAAAAAGGTTGAATTAGGTGATAAACGGAAGAGGAATGAACGGTGGGTGGTGAGAGAACGTTCGAAGCATTTGAAAGCAACGAACGAAGCAAATCGACGAAGATCGGACGACGAATTGTTCACGATGAATTTAATGACCGGTCGGTGGATCACCGTGTAGGAACAGAGACGACCACTGCCGTTGTAGTCCTTTCGATGCGAGAAAGCTACCTAAAGAGAGAAAGAGAGAGAGATAGATAGATAGAGAGAGGAGAAAGAAACAAGAGAATGAGGACCAGAGAGAGAGTCTTATCGAGGCGTAACTATGCTTTCGATAGCGCGTAATAACGATGATTGTTCATTAGCACTCGACAAGCCGAGCTTTAATGCATGTATCGTGATCCGTCCCGGTGGCACGAGCACTCTCGAACGCTTACACGCTCGGCTGTATTAATTTGTGCGGGTGTGTGGGTGGGTGGGTGCATCAGTGCGCACGTGTGCGCCAAGCCGACCTCCGTTTGCGAATGGCGCCCATTAGCATGGCACCCCCCGCGAGTCCTCTCTCTCCTCCCTTCGCAGATAAACTAATGATCATGTCACCCACCTCCTTAATTGCTAATTGATGTTGCGCCTGTATATCCGATGTCTTCGAGACCGGCCCTCCGATCTCACGCACCCCATCGTAAACGAACAACCGTCCTAATTCTAAGACCATCCAGAAGCCAAAAAGAAATATCGAAACTAAACACGAGAGAACGAGAAGCTCGAGCAGAAATCACTCTTGGGAAAATTCCATCCTCTCGCACGCAAGATTGTTTTCGGCGAGTGGTACGAGATACCACGTGGAATTGAAAAAAAAAAGTCCATCGACCAGACGCGTCTGTCGCGCGGATTGAGCAATCGAATCGATCGGGAGGAAAAGCTCGTGCCGTTTCTTGAATTATTCATAAATATTTCAAATTCCACGTCGCGCGATCCGCGCGACGCGTCGAGATATATCCGTCGCGATCCGATCTGCATAATTCTCGTGGATTAAAGGCGCCTGTGCCATTTTATCCGGCTCCTCCTCGTCCTCCGTCCAAACTCCGTGAACCTACGCGCCAGCTGATTGACATTTCGAATTAAAAGCGGGTCGTATCGAGACGCGGCCTTAGATCTTTAAATCCATCTCGCGCACGCCGACCACCACACCGTTCGATCTCTCGATCTTCGAAGCGTGGAGAGAGGAAGAGAAGGGCGCGTCCCTCTCCCACCGTCGAACCCACGGATGTAGATGCGCATCCAATCAAACATACCGCGCGTCCCCGATAATTAAAGCACCGTGCCCGTCTCGCTATTCATCGTCGTATAATGGGGCCTCGCTCGTGCTAAACTATAATCACGATCCTGGCCTCGGCAGGGGCAAAAACGACAATTCGACGGAACGCTCGAAGACTCCGCTATCCGCGCGCGATCTCCAATCATCCGCGCGTTGTCGAATCGTTATCGTGGAAAGATCGGAAATGAGTCGGCACGTGGAGGAAACTCTTAACATGGAATTTGACGTAAAACGGATATTATTGCGAGTCTTGAGAAATGAGTAGCTTCGAATGCACTTCGGAGCGTTTGAGCTCACCGTTCATTAAATCAGTCGTGCCGCGTTCTGAAAAAATACGTGTAAACGAGGGTACGTATATGGCAGCAGCATTTATAGGATACATTTTACCTCGAGAACAAATATCATACATTCAAAAAAATTTAAATAAAGAATTTAGAAATGTTAGATCAAAAAATAAGCTTTTCATTTTCGTGAAAAAAAAGATCCATCAAATATTTTAATAAATCCTGATACAAAAGGTACCGATGTGTCGCACCACGGTCACATATTTAGGTGAATACTCAGCTAAAATTCGGCATTGTGCTACACGATCAAATTAATGGACAGTCAGCTTTTGAGAAAGAGAATGATGTGCCTCTGAAATAATTAATTCTACCAGCTCTACGATCGAAGCTTCGATATTTGAATTTAAGAGTGTCCAAAAAGAGTGTCTTCCGCGCGCTTCGATCCTTCGTACGTGAGAAATTGCGCAACTCTCGCGAACAGTTCTGCGACGGGGCTCTCGGCCGCGGGCGGCTTTTCTCAGCCGGCGTGACATTTCCCCGCGAGTACCCACTTCTCAGGATATCGCGATCGCGCGGGCTTGAACTTACGATCGTGGCCCGAACCGATCTCACCCGTACGCACCTTTCCACGATCGCGTCGCCCACGCTTTTCACGGTGTAAATTCGATCTCGCGAGGCCCGTGCACCACGGAGAGGGCTCACGATGTAATTACTAATTGTAATGCACGGCCTGTTCCGCGGAGAGACACTAAATCTGTCCTTTCTCGCCTCCTCGATAAATGCGTTCCTTATTTCCGCGTTATCCAAGCGATCCGCGCGCGATAGCGCGCCGCAGTTTTGCATAATGCGAAATTCCGCGAGCCGTGGCGCGACTGGAATCTCCATGTACGTCTAACCCGCCTCTCGCGGTACGGATTATGAATTTATGAAAAGAAATTTTGAGCGTGGTCGGGAATCGTGGGCCGACAGCACTCCACGGTCCGTCGAGCCACGAGAATGGGTATTGTGAATCGGGAGAGGGCAAAACTTTTCTCTCCTCGTGCGTCAACGACGCGAGACGAATTATTTTTCAATTCGATTATCGATAAAGTAGCCCTACCACGCGTGTACGCGCGTGTGGAGCGGAGAGAAGGGGAGAGAAGCGTGGAACGAAGACAAACGGCGCCTGCCCAAGAAGGTTCAAGGGTAGGATTTACGCAGAGGCCAACCGGGTCCGGTGATGCGTGCGAGCGGTACCACAGCGTACCTGATCACGATGGCATCGAACATCGAGAGGAGAACACCTTCATCTGTCCCTGGTGGCCATTGCGGTCCTCCTTCTCCCCGCCTGCCTACTGTCTACGATACTATCTGCAAGACGAATCGGTCGATGCCACGCGCGCGCTTCTTCTCTTAGAGACCTACCTGATGGAAAGAGAGAAAGAGAAAAGAAGAGAGAGAAAGAAGTAGATGTACGCCCGATGTCAGTTGCTCGTACAGACTGATTATAAAAATTGTACGGTAACATCTCGTGTATCCGAACATGTCGGGGACAAAACAGTTCGTATAAGAGATGAGTTGTGAGAGGTTCACTTGTTACGCTATGATTGTTCTAATTATTTCTGAGGATAAAGACTCGGTGTGTCCGCACTTCGGATAATAGGGGCTCTGTTATTACCTGATTTGCATAATTGAGGTTCTAAGGTAAGGGTACATAATTCTGACCATTACCCTGGCTCTGTCACATATTCGTTTATTCCGATAAAATATGGACGCGGCAAAGAACATTTCACCTTTTTTCACTATTACTTTGAAATTACCAGAATTATGTACAATTTCTTTATTCCAAATTTTTTTGTTCACGTATTCAACAATGCATCCCATTGCATCGTCCAAAATTCGTTTCGCAAAAAAAATCATATCTCTCGAGCGATCCTAATTCGACCAACATCAACCAAACATTTACAATTTTCCTAGTGTTACTATTAAAAAGTTGAATGTTCCGAACACCCCATGCATCTTAACCAGTTAACTGCGTTCGACGTGTATACAGTAAGACCTGTTTTTATGCGGTCCTTTTTTGTGCGGTTTTTTTTTATGCGATCTTTTATGTGCGATTTTTCCATTTACCGCATAAAAAAAGTTTTTTTAAAATGCGTTGCAAACGAAAACCTTATGAATTTACGCGATATTTTTTTTGTATGCGATTTATTTTATGCGGTCCCTATCCCCCGCACAAAAACAGGTTTTACTGTACACGTCAATCCAAATTTTTTATATTTTAGATCATAAACAATAAAAAAAAGCTTACCATTCGATATAAAAACCAAAAATTAAAACTCCAAAAAAAAATTCCACAGCTAACCCGTTAATGAAACTAACAAGAGATGCAAAAAATATCTGAAAACACTCTCACAGGACATTACTATCCGTAAGAACTTCGTACCGATATTTGCAAATTAGAAAAACTCGTCGGAGACAGCCCAATAAATTCCACGCGAAACGCGTGCGACTCGAGGCGCGAGGATGGTATCTCACGCGATATAATCCACGGTCATCCGCATACGGCTCACCTGTCACGCTCAGTGACAAGCTGGAAAGCGAACCGCAAAGATGCGGCGCGGCAGCATCTTCTCCGGATTTATCATCCGCGGGTGCGATCGGACGCGCACTCGTTCCTCTCTCTCCTCTCGTTCATCTGGCCAAGTATCCCACTCGCGTCCACGTCTCTCGCCATGCCCCGGCATGTTCGAACGGAGCTACTTCGATTAACCTCCGCCTCCTCCTCGTCCACCTCCTCCTCCTCCTACTCCACCTTCTTCGGTTAGCTCCGGAGCAATCTAAGTCCCCCCACCGCGGAGCAACCGTGACCTTGCAATATTGTAGATTGTAAAACTCCGTGACAAGATTACCGGTTACCCCGCGGCGAACAATTTAATGGGCGTTGAAGTTCGCTAAGTTAAAGCCTCCATCTCCCTCTCCTCTCCTCCTCATCCACCTCCTCCACCCGAGTGGATAGAGCGCAGGTAAGCGAAGGTGTTTCCCTGCGAAGGGGCCCGTGTACGCGTCTCGTTTCAAGGAGTAATCTTGAATTTAAATTCAGGCTCCCCAGCTTGGTCCGCTGCTGGGTAGTCTGCACTCGCCACTGGCCCCGCTGCTGTGAAAATTGTATAGCCACGCGCGTGTTCGCACGCGAACATGGGTGCGCTCTCGATAGAGGTGGAAGAGAAGAAGAAAAATCATTAAAGGTCGATAAGTCGATTATGGAAGGTGGTTTCTTTTTTGAATAAACGTTGAAAGGGTCCATATCTCGGACGGGCCTCGTTTAATCCTATTACTACACGGGAGAAGCGTTTGCTCCTGTTACTAGCTCGTTGCTATTTTTTATATCATAGCAACAAGTCACGAATTTTCTTAAATACATGGAAGATTCACGAAATGTTTTCGGTTGCTGCTTCAGCGAGGAAATAGCTCTAGTCACGTGACTCTCCTCTTTCACCTTCTCTTCTACTCTTCTCGACGTCCAAACGCATAAATCCCAGCGTGTGCGCACACGTACCTACCGGACTCGCAGAAGCAGCGGTCCACGAGCGAAGCTATGAATTTTATTGGCTAAGCACGACGGTCTAATGCTCTCGGTGACACCCATTAGCCCACAGTCTTGTTCGACCATTGAAATTATTAATCGATGCAATTAGCGACCCGCGACCGTACGGTGCCCTGTTCGAACGTGTGAGTCGCGTAAGTGTTACCGGTTAAATGTCAAAACATCTCGGTGAGCACGCACACCGCAATATCACTCACTCCTTCTCTTCCTCCTCCTCGTTTTCCCTTTCGTCCATCACACGTATGAATTTTACTCGAGTCTACAAACGTCCTCAGAGCAGTGGTGATTCAGGGACAAGTGATACAAACACGCCTACACTTATCACTGAGAACTTCAAAGGCGCGTGTACTGAATAAATATAGTGAAAAGTAAGCCAGCTCGAGGAACTGGAGAAAAAAAAACTCGTAATCGAAAAGCCCGACTAATCGTCGAGGGCGCGGTACGCGCTACCGTGCGGAAAAACCCTCTCGAGCGGTACCGAGCGAATTCGCGTCGATCCTCGCCGCTTTCCAACTCTCGGATCGATTATTATCGAAGGTGAGCCAATAATTTCCCGCAGAAGTTCGACGCGACGCGCTCGCGACAGGCTTAAGGTACCGTGGCACGGGACCACCGTAGCGAAATTTACTCACGGCGTATCTTCGAGTAAGTGCCGCGGAGGGAAAACGCGGACACACAGGCTGCGGTCGCGGCACCGCACGAGAAAGAGAGAGACTCTTGTGCAACAGGCGTATATATCCGCGCGGTGTACGCTTGGATTTATCGCGATCGAATATGCCGGCAAAATGCGCGCGATTTATGGTGGTTGTCTCTTGGGCTGAGGATTTTTTCGTTTTCCCTTAGGTGGGAGGGAGGAGGACGGGAGTGAGGAGGGAGGAGCGATAAATACCGAATATCGTTACTAAATCGTTCCCTCGGCTTCGCTCACCACGCTCTAGCGTCTGGCCTGCTACGCAACGCTCCTCAATATCCGCGATCGGCTCTCTTAATTGCGTCTGCTACACCTCGATAGTTATGGCACGGAACGGTGGAATGCCGGGGCAGATAAGCAGCTTTTTGCGCCACCGAGGTCTCGGCCGGTAAAAATCTGAGGGAGGCCGATAGCGAGCCTCGGTAGTGAGGAAAGGAGAGCGCGAGACGCATAGTCGCGCTGATTTTCTCCGCCTCCGAGGAATATTTTAACGATTTAATTGAATCGGATCTTGACACCTGTAATCGGTTTTTAATCGCGTTACACCTCCGCTGAATCGTGCGGCTCGAGTGTGCCGACTCGATGGAGAATTCACCGCGATGCGGCCGATCTTTCGAATATTCAACCGAACCGATCTTCGGACGATCGTGCGTGCACCCGTTGAAACGAATAATTCGATACTCACCGATGAACGAGATACGCCTGCGGCACCGTCCACGTAGGACCACGGTGAAACGATGTACCAGGCTTCTTCCGCAGCATCGATGACAACGCGCAGAGAGAGAGAGATGAAAGAAATACGAGGGAAGACAAATACCACCCGTGCACCGCGACTGCCCGCAACGAACTGGTGTCATGAATCAGGGTCGCGCACGAGTAACGGCGAAAAATGAAGGTGGGTAAATACAACGGATGATAAATCGGGGACGAGAAACAGCGCGCGGGATCATCGACGTGCCCGAGTATGTTTACTAACTACTACCCAAGGTGAGGCAACAACCGACGCCGTCCACCGGTCCCACTGCGCCGGCCCCGCACGTGGGCCGAGAATGATTCCTCGTAAAGTTTGTTTATGGGGTCCGAACAGCGAGCATTTATAGTTTATTAATTGAAACCCGAGACCGTGGCCGTGTCGAGGAAGGGCGCGCGCGGGTGAAGGAAGGAAGATAGGGAAGACTCGTTACAAAGTTGATCTTGATGGCGCAGTACCTACCTCGGAGGTGGTTCTCGTTCCAAGGCAAGCGTGCAAGATGTCTCTTCCGAAAGTAAAACAAGTGGAAATGATCTTTTCAGGGCACACCATATTCACTGCCAGTACTGGAAATGTATAGTTCATGTCACGTACACCATAAATTTTCGGTACTGGCAGTGAATTTCGGAACGCAGCCCTAGAACGTTTCTCTGCGTTTGAATTCGAACGATAAGACATGCTTGACGTTTCTTTGTCTTTTTAATCCACGCATTAATATTATTCACGAGCTCACCTCGCTCTTTGGACGAACTAGTCGACGAACCAAGTACGAAATTAGAACCTGTTAACAAGTGAGCGATATAGCTGACGCAGACTCACGCTCCATCGGCATCTCATTAAGACGTAACGACAGAGCAAGTCGGACGAGCTCGAGTAATCCTTCGAGTTCTCTCGCCATCGTCGAATTCTCTGATACACTCTCGTAAACCCTCGTGGAATTCTCGATCGCGACTGAGAAGGACGGAGAAGCCACAAGGGGACAAATTCGCGCGCGCGTTGAGATGCATTCGCCGAGATTCCGAGCAATCGGAAGTCGTGCTCGTTCCTTATTAACGATGCCGATTTATCGCTCTATTGGCCGAGCGGGCTCGCAGGCCACTCGCCAAACGTGCTCCTCTTCGAAGCTCCCGTCTTCGTAGTCGTCTTCTTCGAGCATCTCTCACAGCTCAACCGCCCCCTTGCGCTATCTACGCGTCTCCTCCTCGCGAAACCGCACGATTCGATACAGACTCGTCCTCGCCTTTTTCAAATAATAAACCGGTCGTGGTAGCTGGCGCATACGGCTGAAAAACGAGTCGCGGGAAGTTAATCTCGACCGACATCGCGCGCGGAGGAGAGAATTACTGCTGGCAGGTACCTACCTACCTACCTACCTCGGCGCCCGCTTACAAACTTGCGCGCGACGGATAAAAATAGGAGAACGCTCGAACGATGAGAAAGAGGAGGCGGGTAATCGACCGGTAGTCGCGTGATAACCGATGCCGCAATCGCGATAGTCGCCGCGCTTAGTCACACCCCTCGATTGATTGGCCTTCGAAATTAACGCGAGGTGGAATACACCAGGCCGAAGGTGGCACGTTCTTCTTTCTTTCTTTCTCCTCGTCGCGCTTTTAAACCGAGTTGAAAATCTCGAGGTAATCGAGAGGGACTACCAAGAGGAAATTTGTCCGGGTGCTGACCGCCTGTCTCCTGGCTTTCCCAATAAATTTCAATTACTTGGATGAATCGCTAAGTAGCGAGAAGTCGTAAACGCGATCGCGCGATAACGGTGGTCCCGGCTTCCGCGCGAAGAGCACGACGTGGACCGAGAGGACGAAGACGGGTAGTAAGTAGTATCCGCGCGATAACGCGCAATACACCGATCGAGATACATACGTCTTAATAAATCTCGCGGAGGTAGCTACCGAGTTTCGCGGCCTCTCGTTATTCGCCGGCTAAACGCGGGCGCTGCAAGACGGCGTAATAAAATGCAAGGATCGAATAAATCACGATAAATCACACGTCCCGAATCTCGTGGCTTCGCTGCAGATTACGTAAGTGGGAGTCGAACTCTCGCGTATCGTCGCGAGGTACGAAAGTATCGTCCTCGCGAACGAAAATTTCACCGCGGCGAATTTTAATCGGCGAATTCTTCGCGACATTCGAAATTTTCCGCGAAAGGCGAAGCAGGAAGCACCGAGCGAGCTCGATTGAACGAGGCTCCGTGCCCGTAAGAGCGTAGCCCGTAAAGGAGGATGCGGGCCTGATACGGCCCTGGAAAGTACGAAAGGGAAGCGAAGGAGCGCGCGCAAGGGCGAATCGATGGAGGAAAGAGCGAAAAGGCCTGCGAGGTTTACGATCCTGAATCCTGTCTACGATCGCTGATAGAGTCGTGTCTGTCAGATCGTATGCGCTCTCGCCGAGACGTTGACCGATGCCTTCTTCTCGTTCGCGGCCTACCGACGTCATCGACAGCCTATACTGGGTGGTCCAACCGAGGCTCGTGCAACTCGGCGCGCAAGCGCGTCTACCGTACAGAGAAATTTTAAGGAGATGCCACTTTGCATGGAGCAGGAGAATCGTTACCATGGGAATTGATATTCCATATAAAACACGATGCAACAGTGGATTACCGGATGGTGAATAATCGTTAAACTAGAACGAAGAATCGACTGATCGCAAAGCAGCAACGAGTACCTCCTGCCTAAATAGACTTTATTCATAATTATAGCGAAATAAATCGTTCCCTCGGTGGTCATGCGCGATAAAACTTAAGATATATCCTGCTTCGTCGTCTAAAAAAAAAAGAAGTCTTTGGTATCGTTTAATGTTCGAAATACGAGGGCTCGTTCTTCTTCGTAGTGATGTTAAACCAGACAGGAAACCTTCTGGTGGTAGCGTCGGAACACACCCGCTGGAGGGTTAAGCATTCACGGAGAGCAGAGAAAACATTTTTCTGAATAGATCCTCGTAAAGTCAGCGTGATACCGGCCACGTCGTAGCTTCGGTAACGAGGATGCTCCCGAAGGAAACTATTCCTTTGAACCCGCCACGCCCCAGCGTTCCCGCCAGCGGGCGTAGTAAAAGAGATGCTGTGCTGCTCTGGCGACGAGCTCCTTAGTAAATAAATTAAATACCGAGAGTAACGACGTTCCGCACCCAGTGCGGAATCGTAATCGCGGTGATCACCGACGCGAGAGGAAAAGCAAGGGGCCACGCGGTCCACGATTTATATCTTGTTAGCGGAAGACCGCGTTGGATTCGCGATGGAGAACGGTGGACGATACGCGCACCACCATCGATATCTCGAGCAAGCTTCACCAATTTTTATCCACCTCGTTCCACTCGTGTTTACGATTACAAGAGCAACGTTTGCCAGGATCGTTACCTCCTCGCAGAAGAGGAAACTCTGCAATCCTTCTGGATTCTCCCACTATTCCCTCGAACCAGAGTGACGCGGATAACCCCATTCAATCGCAAAACTAACAAGGACACGTGAATCCCTCGTCTAGACATTCTCCGAAGAAACGTTTTAAGAAGACGAAAAAAATCTTCCGAGGTATTTCGATGTGGATCTCTAATGGAAACGCCGTCACGCAGCATTCCTACGCGAACTCGCACGAGCAGGATGCTCGCGGCCGTCTCATAGAGCCGTAACGCATAAAACAAGAGGCCGGCTCTGACTTTTACGAGTGCCCTGTTGTTTGTTCGAGAAATTATCGAGGCAGAGGCCTCACCGCGCACTTTAATTGCTCGACCTCCCTCCCCTATCGGCACTTCGAACGATTCGGTTCATCTTCCTCTCGGCATCGGACCCTGTCCGAGCCTGTAGGCATTCGGGATAATTCAATTACGAGGTCAAAGCTTGCGGCACGGGGCCACGTGCTCCAGACCCCAGGACCAACTGGGTGCGTACCTGGGACGTGACTTCCGAAGAACGAAGCCCATGCTCTTGGTGCATCGAAAAATGAACGCGAGATTCTCGGAGCCTCGGTCAGTTGGGTTGATCGCGTCGAAGAACGATAGAAAGACGGACGATTAACGACGGAATAAAGGACTCCCGACGCCATTGTCAGGGTCGGTAGGCGAGCTTGCCGCATGCTTGAGGACCTCGTCGCGTCGTGGTTGCGGAGAGACCGGCCAAGGGGATGAGAAGACGTGGAAAAAGGAAATGGGCGCGGGGCACGATGGATCGGGCCCGCTGCGCCGGCATTTGTCTCGATCGACGGTGATTTTATAAAGGGGGCCGCGTGACGGAAGATATTGTAGGACAAGTTCCCTGCGCCAGCTGGGTGGCCCGTCGTGCATACACGAGCACGGCACCGCGCGTCCAGCCGTTCTCTACCATTGGCCTGGCCGCGTTTGCATCGTACCGCGACCATTGCGATTGCACTTGCTCCCTCGTGGATACCGAGAGGGAAAGCGAGAGAGGAGGGAGGACCTCGAGAGTAGGAGAAATGAGAGGAGAGAAGGCATGCCTTCGCGAGGACGAGAACGAAGGAGTGAGAAGGGGTCAGAGGGATCGAGGGAGATGAGTGGAAAAAAAAAGGAGAGGAGAAAAAAGCTCACCTATATAAAGGAGGTTTCGCGCGAGCCACTGCTCCGGCCATAAACCAGTGTCGAGCCACCTTGTCCTTCGTAGGTCGGACCAGTCGCATTTTCGAGGAAGTAAATGAGAACCAGTTCCCTCTATCCCGCGGTGCTCGTGATATAATAGCAAGTGTGTAGATCGAAGCCGATCGCGACACTTTTTCCTTCCTCGATGGTCATCGATGGGAGACGAAAGGCTATTGGGCTACTAACGAAAACAAATATTAACGTAAGGTACATTGGCTCGCGAACTCCTTACGATTGCTTTGGTAAATCTCGACTTTGTATCGATACTCGCTCGAATCCTTGAAAAAGCTCTACGCGTCTCTACCCTCCCTTTTTCCCCGAACTCGCGTCGATCGAATCGCATCCGCGCACAATTCTCGCGCAATTAAGTCGTTTGAATCGCGGGGCCTGGATCGAGCCCCATTCCGGTGGCCCGCAACATTTGATTCATCGTCCCGTTGCTGGGCCCCATTGTGCGCTGGCTTGCTCATCGCGCGGGATTGCTTTCTCGTGTGCGATCGCGATCCGAGGAAAAAGGCGTGCGCCAGAAGAAGATGCAGCACGGAGAACGGACGGTGGAAGGTTGCACCGCTTGCATCGAGAACGGTAGGAGTTGAAACGAGTTGGTAGGGGATAAAGAGGGACGGAGTAAGCGCAGCAGGACCTCGAACGGCCAGCGGGGTACCACACTGTTTTAATTTGTCAACGCACGGCGCTGACTTTTTGCTCCGGGGGAGGCAGAACGAGAGATATCCCGTCCGATAAAGACGTTTCGCATGGAACGATACGCGCATTAAACGATATCCAGCGCAGGGTTAATGATGTTCTATTAATCACACTGATCACCGACATTATGCGGGACGAGCCAAGGGAAAAGGGGAGCAGCTGGGTCTCGCGGGTAACCGCTAACGAGTCCCTTTTCTTCTTACCGGCTTCCCATTGGAAATCCACGACTTTTTTCTAGGCCTGCCACGAAGGGAGGTCTCTCGTGGCGTGCAAAAAAAGCACGAGAGAGAGAAAGAGAGAGAGAGATCGAGAGAAGCGAAGCGCGGGCGCGCGCGAGCGAGAGAGGTAAATAGGTATCCCGGCGCACGTATCGGTGAACGTTTTTAATTGAAACGATCCCCATTATTCCGGGCGCGCACAGGCCCATACGAGGTATCCCACGGATTTACATACATCCAGTCGCGAAGATCCGTACCCGGACTCGTGTGTACCACGATGTTTTCCGTGCGCGGAATGCGCCGGTAAAAAGTGCACCCTGCACGCCGGTGTACGCCGTATCTCAAATGCGCGTCTGTCTTCCTTTAAACGGAAACGCGTCGCGTGGTGGCATAGGAATGTGCGTGCACCATTGTAACCTGCCAGCGCGCGCGAATGCTCCTCATTGTATTCCGAATTCCGAGTCAGAAGCTAACCTGGAACGTCTAAATCGAGGCTTAGAAAGGATAGGATTGGAATAAAATTAGAATAAGATCTTGGACCACGCAGCTGCCGCCCTCTAAGGCCGAGGTGGAATAATTTCGTTGAAAATCCTGCGCGTGCCTCGAATGGGGCGAAGGGACGCGCGAGAAGATACAAATGAATCTACAAGGAACGTCGTAGGGCTTGCGTGGGAGACGATTTAATCGTGGAACCGCCCTCGACGAATACCCAGGAAGACGCTAATACTCGAGCAGGGCCCATTGGGCCGCACCAGGGCACCACGAAAGAGCTTATCCACGCTCGATCTACACCTGTAGATAAGTCGATACCGCTTTATCTCCTCGATCGAACATCTATACGGTGACCCCGAAACCAAGCGGGTTACCCAAACACCGAATCCCGTCGACACGTTCACGCCCACGCGTGACCCGCTCCACGCGCAACAAAGCCCAGGCACGCCTTTGGATCGACGCGGGTGCGCGCCTTCGAGTTCGGTGTTGAATACCGAGTCGTGACAATTTTATGGACCCATTTCTCCTACTCGCTTGGCTAGCCTCGCGCGATCTATTGGAAATCCATATGTGCCTACCGGGTGACACGAAAAAAGCTGGTTGACGATCAGGGCCGCATGAAACCTTGAAAGATTTCATATTAATAATATAAACGATTGTAAGATTGTGGACTCTCGTAATAAAGCGAATTTTGGAAAATAATCGAAGGTGGCAAAATCGGAGAGGACCCTTCGAGAGCATCGTTCAGGAACACGATGAAGACGTCCGATCACGAGACATCGGTAGGAACCTCGTAAAAGGGATTTTAATGGAGATCATCGGATAAAGGATGCCGAGAATCCTGGACACGGAGAACTCCGGTTTGGACATTACTTATGCCACCGTGCATCTCGATTCCTGTCGCGTGACTCGGTAGAGCTGTGCTCGTGAAGAATTTGCATTTTGGCCTAAATTGGAAAAGACCCAGGGGGTTGACCATGAGTCGGAGCCTTGTTCGTGCGAGGGAGAAGAAACGAAGAGAGAAGAGAGGACGAGTAACCGGACAGGGCTCCGATCCTGGCGGACGATGAGCTCGCGAAAAGGATACTCGGCAGGAAACTCATTCCCCTAATGGCTGGTAAAAATCAGGGTCGGTCTTTCACCGCCCATACACTCTAACTCGCACAGGTGTGATATCGCCAGGTGTGAGTTTATCGCCTAGGTGATGGCCGCGTTGGTGATCTCGCGCCCGCTATAAGACGGAGACCCACGTGGTGCGCTGTCCACGTTAGCCAGGTGTCGGCCGCCATAAAACTTATCTACAATCTCCATATAAATTTCGTTTTGTTTCAATCTCTCGGGCGCAGTAAATTTTTCCTCGCCTCGGCCATCTCGACGGACGAGCTTGACTAGGTATCGATTTCGCATCCTTCCGTTGCCGGTGAATTCACCGAACGATTTCCGCTTGGAATCAGCGTGAAACTTAATCCGTAGGGCGGTTCTCCATTCTCGAGCATCTGCTCGCGAGAGTTCGTCAGATGGATTTTTTCCAAATAAAATCGTTATTTACGGCGGATGTGCCAGATCGTTTTTTAACGCGGCGATCTCTTAACGCGCGATCGCGTGCCAAAGATAATTTCATCGTTCGATCAATCGAGGCATGCCCGTCCCCGCTTAAGCAAGAGCAATAGAACGCTTATTAGAATTACACCAGCGTGTAATTATCGATCTATATACCATTCGCGAGGCGTATAATTAAAGAGCGCCCGTGCCTAGCAATGCGTCCTGCGCGAACGCCCGGGATTACACGTCAGAAGTGGATCGGTATAATTCGAGGCGATCGCGCGTACGCGATCATGCGCCTGTGTGAGATACGCGCCTCTAACAAAGTTGCGAGGCGTACCCGCGTGGAATATAAATACGCGCCCGTATAATCTCTCGCGTACACGCGCACTCGAGAGACACCGGTGCACTTGGAAAACTTACGTACCGCAAGAAGCGTGCACGGTGGGAGTAGTCGCTTAAAAAGGATCAAAAGACGAGTACCGCCGTGAAAGGAGAGATCGGTAGGACGCGAGCGTAACACTCCGTACCTATACCGACGACTCTCTCACGCACGAGTATCACGAAGGAGGATGGATACTCGCGGTGGCCGGGTGAAAAAAACTTAAATTGGTAATTACACGCCGGGGCATTCCGCGATTTCAAGTCGTCACGAAGGGAGAGGCGGCTTAATTTATTCCGAGCAATAATCGTCGGGGGGATCTCGAGCACCAAAATGGATTTCGGACGAGGAGGCCCGACACCGATGGAATGTGACACCTGCCCGCCGGTGCTAAAGTCCTTTTTCTACGGACTTCCCTCTCTCCTTAACCTCCCGCCGTTCCGTTTCACTCGCTCCACCTCGTGAGAACTCGCGAAACCAGGCCCACTTCCGTTTTTACGTCTCACGCGCGCGCCAAATACGCGCCACCGAGCGCTCGCCACGGAATTCACGATGAAGGGGACGCGCATCAGCTTCGTTTCTCTCTCTCTCTCTCTCTCTCTCTCTCTCTCGTATTCTCGCCACATCTTCAGCCCTCTCCTTCATTCGCGAGAAAGACGTCGAGCTTGCGATGCGCGAGGAATCTCGACTGGTGACACTCGTAAAAATTTCCCATCCTCGATTTTGTCGCCAAACTAATGGACGGTATTCTCGACGAACTTTTTGCCTGCGTATCGGTGACGAGGAACGATATCTTCGTCACCTTCGAGGGAGCAAAAATGGCCCTGGAGGATTCTCATTCGATAACTTATTCGGAAGCACGAGCTCGCGAGACATCTACAAGCGTGTCGAACCAAGTTGGTAAGAGAAGCTATCGAATAATTTGTCTCCTCACAAAGGTCCGACCTAACTCGTCTCGGAAGCACGACCGTGGCACGGACGAGTCTGTCGTTTCACAGTCATTTCG
Organism: Tiphia femorata; assembly: GCA_944319695.1. Classification (NCBI taxonomy): domain Eukaryota; kingdom Metazoa; phylum Arthropoda; class Insecta; order Hymenoptera; family Tiphiidae; genus Tiphia; species Tiphia femorata. Next base: position 16,343,370 of record OX090900.1, on the reverse strand, counting down.
TAAAACCGTCGTTGCGGTCGTAATCTCGTAATAAACCGCCCCGTTAGCCTGGCCGTTATCGTAAAGCCACTGTAAAATCGGTCCTCGGGTGGATAGCCGAGCGAGTCCGCGATCGGCCAAGTAATATCACTCGTCATCCGCATATCGTCCTCGTCTCCGTCGTCCTCTTGGCGCTCATAATACACGATGAGGTTCTAAACGGAAAAGGGTGCGTGGAGGGTAACGACACGAGAGGACGCACGAGACGGCCAGAGAGTTCTCTCTCCTCGGACAAAGTTCTTTTTCCCCGCGCGTTCAACAAGCTGGAGACATTAAGTGACGAGTTGGAGACTTTAAGTGTTCGACGCACAAGCGACGACAAGGGCGTTCCGAGTTAAGGTGCGTCCAGTCCGATCACCAAAGATGAACAAATAAGAGTTCGATCTATAAATCGTAGATGCTCTTAGTAAAGAGAGTCGAATAAGGTGATGAGAAATATTCGACTTCCTTTTTCATCCACTAATAACTTTACCCAACTAATCACTTAACCATAGTTAACTTGCGTCAACTTGTTTAACAAGAATAAACAAATACACTTTGCAAAGCAAAATATTGTATAAAACCTGCGGTAATTACAGTAAAAAGAAAATAATAATTTTATTATCAGTAGAATATTTAACACGATGGTGGACGAGATTAGTCTGGACGCACCTTTAGATGGACCCACGTTGCTGATTAGGCGGAGCCTCGAGAGATTTTTTCCCTAGTGGACAGGGACGACGAACGACTACCGTCCGATACGCGTCGTCGGGAATACAGAGAGCACCATCATCTTTCTCATCGCAATATCTAGGAGTCGATTAGCCCGCGTACAAGTGCGATCGATATCGCGAAAACGAACGGCTAGCTCGATGCACGATGATAATTGGAAAAAAAGTTCGATTGAACGGAAGTCGTCCTTCCAACGACATCTGGGACCGTCCTGTCGAAGAATTACAAGCGGCACTGAGAAATGTTGTTGGCGCCCGAGCGTTGTGAGTAAAAGGTTCACGGTGATGCTAGGAAGAAACTTCGAAAGGCGATCTCGGGCTGGTCTGGGCTGCGCCAATGAACGAGCGTACGTGCGCACGAGGTACCAAGAGCAAAGAAGAGGATCGTGAGCGCGTAAATGCGTGCGCGAGTCGGTACACCTGAATACGCCGCCGCCGCGACTCGGCTCCGGGAGTTAATAAGGGGAATACCATTAAATTTATTTATACACCTACCCGTGGTGCATCGCGCCGGACCCCGGGCCAGCCTATCTCAGTGGCTCTTGATTGTAATGCCGTGCGGCCGCCCGATTAAAATCACCGATGCACCGGCGCGCGGCGCTGCGTGGCATAATAAAATACGCTCGAGGGTGGAAGGGGGTGCGCGCGTGGCGAGGAAAAATTGATCGAAGGGACGTGGAAGGAGAGTGGAGAGTGGAGAACGTCGATGGACTGGTGGAGCGCGAGGAAAATGGAAGATCAGGGAGAGGGCATGGGGATAGGAGATGGATAAATGAATGCTGGATAAATAGGAAGAGGCCGGAGATACGTGAGAGGGAGAGAGAAAGGGGAGATCGAGGAGGAGAGAAGATATTACGAACATCGGCCGATGCCAGCGGTCAGCCCATGGACCGAGTAGGCGTTCTCGTATGATTGCCATAGGTTTATGCTCCCACACTGTAAGAGGCTCGCCTATAACTTCGTTTAAACTGCAGTGCCGCTGCGCACGGCACTTGCCTCATCGATTCGTGACTTCGTGCTGCGCAACATCCAGCGACACGCCCGGTCTCTCGTCTCCATCCTATACACCTTCCTGGCTCACTGCATCCCTCGTGGATAACTATGCGCGTACGTCGGATTAAACTCGGATCTCGGCAAATTGAGAAATCTCGATGATGTAGGAATAAACTTCCGATCGTGGCCTTTGCTTCGTGAATTTATGTTTCGCGATTTCGCGGTAACGGGCATGTTGCGTTTGTTCCGGTGCAAAGACGCAATGCTACCGGAGAGAATTAGGTGTGACTTGAAAGTTGATAACTTGAAGAGAATCTTTCTGTTTACAGATTCACTCGTTGCGGACCTTTCCGTGTCTACCGGTAGCACTGGACGAAAGAAGACGAGTAAAAGAGGTGAGTAACAGAATCAGTTCACGTTGTCGACGATGAAAATGTAGAAACTATCACGAGATTATCCTCTTGCTTTCCTTCCGAAAAAGCGTCCTGAAACTGTACCGTACTGTCTAAGAACTACTCGACGAATCACTTCTGCCAAACGTCTCTCCTATAGCAGGACACAAGTGTTCCAACCGGTCGTGCTCGACGTCGGCTTAAAGTCCGATGTCCTAGCGAGAAGATCATCGATCATCATTAATGATCGTTCCTCGTGAGGAACGCGTCGTTTAAGCCAGCCCAGCGGGTATACCTCGTAATTCTCGTTGCATGAAAAATGACGAAAAAGTTTCGGTCTTGTCGTCATTTCATCACTGAATCAAAGCGAGCATTTATAAATGCGCGGAACGAACGATCGAGGAATTAACGATGGTCTCTCCTTGCTAGCAGCTGCTACGGCCATTTTCTATTCGCCGGTGCTCGAAGCATTCAACGCGCCGATGCACGTTATTAAAATTAATGTTGCGACGAAAGACGGCACTTCGACGAAGTTGAACCAAGGGATGAAGTTAACAGGAAGGTGACGCTCAATAAAATCCTTCCGTTCTGACATTCCAAAGGCTTAAGCTCGGAAGGCAAGGGAGACGAAGTCGAAGTCTCACTTACCACGAGCAAACACTTTACTTCGCGAGCAAACGAGTCACTCCACTCGCGCTACCGCTCCTTAGTCCACGGCCAAGGATGCGCGAGAGTGGAAAGATCTACGAGTGGTAACGAGTAGTAACAACCACTCTCACGATCCTCTCAACATCGGGACGGTGGAACGCGCGACGTCTTTGACGAACACCACTCAACAGTGGAGTAAGAGGGGTAGGGTGGACTCTTGCTTTTCCCGATACTACGGCGCGACTCGACGATCCTCGTTACATGGAAATTTACGATAATACGCTAGGACGTGTATCTACGAGACGGAGAGGGGTGCTGAGACGCGAGATAGGACGAAGGAAAAAATGGAAAGAGAAACGAGGAAAAAGCACAAGGATATTAGACGCGATGCTGGCGGATGCACCGAAATTAAACGAAGTGGAATCTTGAACTGTTAAAAGCAATCGTAAAAAAATCTCAGAAAGTCATCGATCTAGCGGAAAATTACTTGCGCACTTATCCTCTAACAAAAATTCAAATCCTCTTTCATTTTCCTGAACTCACGAGGCTTCGCGAGCTTTTATTCACGCCTCCGCGCGCCAATGGTGGACAGACCACGCCGCCTTATTCGGTCGCATAAAACACGTCGTTTCGCGATAGGGCCAGTAATGTCGAACAGCTGGCCGATACGAGCGATCCTGGATGCGCGATAAAACATACGTAAGGAAAGGAGGCACCCTCCATCGGCCCTTTTCCTACCATCCCTCCCTCTTCGTCCTTTCCCACTCACGCCGGAAGGAAGGCAGGCAGGCCTGCATCGTACTCTCGCGTTTCACTCGCGAGATCACAGGTACACGAGTAAGGTGGCTCGTGTGTGCGTGATCGCACGCGCTTGCTCCTACAGATTTACACGCGAGCGAGTACACCTACACGGTGAGACCACTGCTCGGTTAGCCGTGGCGCACGCGTGTACGCACGATGTAACGAGGTGGACGTTAGAGGTAGACCCACACGTTGTTATTGTATATAGGTGGCTACGTGGGTTGGCAGGTACGCCAAGTGGTAGACGTAAGAAAGCCGTCACGATCTATCGATCAGCCGTGAATCGGTCGAAGGCACGCGCGTAAATTTTCTCCACGATCGGTACGTGGAAACGAGCGAAGCCCGCTTGGGGAGGCTCCGATCTTCGGTGCCACGGGAGAATCGAGCTTGCTCGAATTCTCGAACAACGTTGGAACGCCAAATATTCTATCACTCGCTAGAAGTTCGTAATTTCCTTGAGATAATTTCACACGGATGAGTATAAAAAATCCTACGATAAAGACACCGAGCGTTATTTCAGAGAGATCCGCCTACCTTCCCTTACCGGTCCAATAAAATCTCCCGATCCGATAAGAGAATTAATGCCGATACTTCACGCGCGATAGAATCTCCGTAAAAAGATGGATATTCATCGTGCATCGGATAGCATCGTCGGATAGAAATCGATTTCGATATAGGCATCTAAATTGAATCCATTAGTGCAACATAGTGGGCCGTGCATCCAGCCAATTATAATTAAGGAGCCAGATCCCGAGCCTACCTCCACCATCTTAAACTCGATCTTCGAATCCTTCTCTCGAGTAGATGAAAGACGTTGCTCGAGTGCACGCCTCGGCTTGGAAATCAGAAACTTCGAAAACATTTCCATCCGTCTCCGATCTTCTTTCTTTCCACTCGGTCGAGCTTCTCCCTTCGCGCCGAGCCGTGGGTAAAACGCACCCTGAGATTCGCAGGAGGAAGAACCACGCGGCTCGTGGAATCGACATCGGATACTCAGACGCATCGTATGCGATGCCGGAGTGTCGCGCGGTGCGTGCGGCGACCATTAATTATGCAATTAATTACCACCTAATTACCAGTATCTCCTCTTTAGCCCCCTTTCGCCTGGAAGAGGCAGGCTCCGACTCCGATCTCGGGTTCTCGTGTTCCACGACGGTGGAGGCTGCTTCGTGAGCTCGTCGTGACACGCGAGAGACGCGGAGTAACGTAGAGAGAAGAGTACGATGAGAAAGTGAGAAAGGGAGAGAGAAGCGAGAAGACGTTCCACCGTCTTACCGAGAAGTAACTTTAAATCTGCCTACCTGCCTGGACTCACCTGCCCGCTATACCTGTCCGTCCTCTCTCGAGACGCGCGTGTTCCAAATGGCACACATATCTGCTCGGAAGGGACTTGGCTGTCCTGGTAGAGAGAAAAAGTGAGAGGATAGAGAAAGATGGATGGAGCGAGAGTGACGAAGAAGGATGGGGAGAAAGGAAGGACGGACTGGCGAGCAGGTGAAATACGCGAGGTATCCCTTTCTCGTTCTCGCTTCCGCTCGATCGGCTCGCGGCCGATACGCGCGAGGATCGGTAAAAATAGTAGCTCGCACCGCGGAGGCACGCGAAGCGTCCTCTCGCTCGCCTCGGTATGCGCGCTCGCGTTTCTCGTTCCTTCGGAAGATCACGCGAAGCGAGAGAAATGGACGATGGAGAGAGGCTATCTCGGAGAAAAGCGGCATTAAGTAATGCACCGCGCAAGCGTGTTATTTCACGGAACTATCTACGAATTTGGATAATTAGCATTCGCGGATGAATAATCGACGATCGATCACAGTCTACATTAACTTTCTCAATATCTACTGAAATCGTTATCCAATCCTCGATCTTCGTATAGCGAAAATAACGAATGAGAATTCGTAATTGTTCGAGGGATAGTAAATTTCCGATGGATTAATTAGCACGAGGAAATTAAACGATCACCGAGCAAATGCAACATGTGTAAATAGTACGTGGAGCCGTGAGGCTGCGATTAGCAGGCAGTCGCGAGGTCCCTTCGAGTATCGAGACAGCGCAGGAGAAACTGACTGGAGGTGGCAATCCTTTTGCAGGGTCCGAGGCGTAAAGCACATTGGGGGAAGGCGTCGCGTCTGTGCCCGACGAGACACGGGCAGGTCCGCGATATTTATGGAAACGTTTCCACCTCGTGGATAGGCAGTTCCGTAGGTGTAACGAGCGAGTAGATTTTCCTTAATCGGTCGCGTTTATGTGACAAAAGTCCCGGAACGATGTTGACTTAATGGTAAGTCGAGCCGTAGCGATGCGTTACGTCCCATGGGGAGGGGACATTAACATTCGTTAAAACCTGTAGCCGCCCGGTATCATCGGGTAAGAGTATTTTTATAGCGATCGGCACGCACGCACGCACGTCTTACCGCCTATCGTGGATTACCCCCGACTACGCGAATGGTCCGCGTCTCAAGCGTCCGCGGCATCCACCGTCCATAGGCCAAACGCTTGGAACCGTCGATTTCGTTATCTCCGGCGTTATCTCCCGTGGCTCGTTGTTAGCCGGCGAATCTCTTCGGGGTAAAGTCGTTTGCGGCGTCATTCGACGTCCCTCCTTTAAACTCTCTCCAGTGGTAATCGAAGTTAGGGTCGAACGACATCTTGGGGACGATTTAATTTCACCGCCTCTCGAACGATCCACCTCCGTCTTCTCTCCTGTGAAAATCTAAGAATACCACCCCGAATAGTATGGAGGGTGGACAACGCCTAGGCGTGTTTCGAGGATCCGAGGGTGCGAGTAGACAGTGGAATATCGAGACTCGTACCACATGCACCGCGTCATGGCATCGCAATTACACAACCCGCCGACTACATTGAAAGTTTCTCCCGTCGTTCGCCTAACGATAATTGCCGGACGGGAATATCCGCGAAACGAAGCGAAGTCTTAGGAGGCACGCGATTTCGTGTCACTGCGTACGCCGACCCCCGTCTAACCCCCGTGAGCGCAGGATAATATTCCACGTCGAACATGTTCCGCATTTTCTACCTCCGAGGAGGTCGAAGGAGTAGAGAGAGAGAGAGAGAGAGAGGAGAGATTGGGCCGAGAAAGACGAAGGAGAGAAGAGAAAGGAGGAGAAAAAAGCGGGAGAGAAATATGGCGGTGCATCGTAAAACGACGCGAGACGCGCGGCGTGTTATCTGGAGGCGTTCGACACGCGATCGCATCGGCACACGACACTATCCACTTGCTATTTACTTTTATCCCCCGTGCGTGCTCGCTTCTTCGAGACGGTAATCCGACGGGCTTATTGAGCCACGAACCCCACGGCATCGTAAAACTAGAATCCCGAAAAAGAGGAGAGCGGCGCCAACGTGCAGTGAATGAGACTGCCGAAGAAAGAAACGAAAGAGGATTCTGAAAACGTGAATGCATCTGTGAACTTTATCTGATAGTTCGCTCATAAGAAAGTGAACGTGGAAATTCCATCGACTTAAAAATCTACTTTCCATATCACATTGGCTGCCGCGCCAATTTTACATGTATCGCCCGTGGCGCTCGCCATTCATTTTTTTCTTCTTCTTTTTTAACTTAAGGGGTTATATACCATACACCTAGAGGCTTCGAAAAGAAGTCGTTTTTCCGCATTTTTTTTAAAGAAATGTAAAGCGTGTATTTATTTGGGCATTTGTTAACAGAATGTACATTATTTTTACTACAAAAAAAATTAAAATTGGATTGAAAATATTAATAAATAGCGAAGATATGGCAATCAACGCAAGACCTTATTTTGCAAAAGACGTTTTACGGTGCCAACTGCAGATCATAGAGGAGTTATTTGAAACAGACGGGACAAGAAATTTTTTAAAGTTAATGAAATTATCTAGTCTTTGTCGTAGCCGATTTTTAAAATATCGATTTTTAACAAAATGGCGGACAATTGAACTGAAAAGTGCGATGAAGAAAGGAATGATTTTTCCTCAAAAATCGCACTTTTCAATACACGCTTTACATTTCTTTAAAAAAAAATGCGGAAAAACGACTTCTTTTCGAAGCCTCTAGGTGTATATAACCCCTTAAAATAGTATCTACTACAGGTAAATTGTGGAAGTGCAACCATTTTTTAATGATTTTACTGCTGACCCCCACGGCGCTGTCGCAAAATTGAGTTCCGGTCACCGGTGACCCCCACGGCAGTCAACGTGATATTAGGTACTTGGAAAATAATTCGACAAAATCCGCTTCATCCTCGAGCATAAACAGCTGCCAGTTGAAACGTTCGCGTTATTTATCCGTCGGTATACGATTATGACAGGTGATGCAGGACGAGTCGAAAGTCCGGGAGAAAAGTGCCAAAAATTAAAGGGCACTTTAAGCGATTCCACAGTGCTTCGTCACCGGGCGCATCGACGTGCATCGCGATGCACTTTTGCGCACTTAGCGCGGACGCTATTTAAAGCGACCGTGGCGGAGTGCCTTGCACGCATACGCATAAGCGCTTACTTAATGGCCGTTCACGCCGCGGGTTACCTATCCACCGTTCGTATCCGTTACGCGCTGTTTGACGCACACCGATGCGCGCCCCACCGAAGGCGCAAGGGCGCGTTCGCACGGATACGGAGGATAGTCCAGACGTTTATTTTGTAGTCTGGAATTGGCACTGCTTCGCGAGCACTTAGCGAGAATTGTGCAATTCTCGGGTACAGGTTTCGCGGAAGGATGCGCGGAATATACTGTAGGAACGAGGAAAAATTTGTCAAGAACAATGATTGGAAGATGAGCCGAAACAAGTGAACAAAAAATTGAAGACGAGATCAATCGAAGGTTCTTACCGTGTGCGTAATTTAATTCTGAAGTAGATCTTGCGAAAATGTTTGATCTTTTCTCTATCTCCACGCCAGTGTACTTCAGTGACGTCATCGATGGGTGTCCCAGCATACAAACCACATGGCGATGGGCGGGACCAGCAGCCAGGGATGCGCATGTGGAAATCGAAAGCGCATTTATCGCTGTCGCGACACGCCCGCGTCGCATTTCGAAATTATGCTGGGAAACAATAAAATCGGCGCTTCGTACGATCGTATGTAAATCGGTATTCCCGCTCGTAACCACCGATGATCGGGCATTCCCCCTTCTCCATCTTTGCTCTCTCATCTTTTTCTCCATAGTTCTCCGACGTTCGCTTAACGTCGTTTCCGCGATTCTAGAATACGGATCGCACGCTTTTTTACGACTTCAACGTGCGCGGGGAGAGAAAGAGACGAAGAAATAGGGAGAGAGAATACGGGCCCTGCCAATTAAGGAGAACGCGAATTATTATATTGCATTGTGGATTGTGAAGGGAAAGAGGAGGCGGGGATTAAAAGAAGAAACAAAATGGGAGGAAGAGTGGAGACCGTCTAATTAGCCCTACCTCGATCAACGAATAAAAGGGCCACTAAAGCTGGATCCACGGACTGGAACGATTTTTACCGATACGTACCACGCAAAATGTACAGTTACGTACACTACGTGTATGTAAGACGAAATCGCAATTTTCTTTCTCTAGAATAAAGAAACGATCGAGTAATAAGAGAACGGTGAAACGAATCTAAGAACTTGAACATTTCTACTTACAACCCTATCCATCCGGAGAAACGATTTCTTTTCCGAGTAAAGCGAGGACAACTTATCCAGACCCTTTGAAACAGTTCTTCTCGGATAACCTACCGTAGAAGCGAAAGAGCAGCTTGCCTACGTACCACGACGCATCGAATTTACGGGTTTTTACCTTCAGCTCAACCTTTATCTACATCTTCGCAGAAGAAGCCACTCTCGGATACTTCTATCTCGCGCGGCGCGATACAAACGCAAGCTCTCGTAGTAACCGAGGTCCAAGATAACGGCTTGAGAAGGTTAGACCCCGGCATTTCGAATGCTTCCGCGTATTCTCCCGACGATATCGAGCCCGCGGTATTCTCGCGGCGTAGAACAACGGAGAATCGATAATTTCGCGGACTCCTCTCTCCCTCCGTTTCGATAAGACTCGCTCTTATCGACGGAAAGCACTTCCTGGGGAATTCTGCGAACAAGAGAATGGCGCCGAGCGATCCGACGCGCTAAAAGGTAGCCTGTAATGCGCTCGAAGGATGCGGAGAAAGGAGGATCGAGTGAAAACAACGTCGCAAACGCCGTGGAACGTTTATTTGACACGTTAATTACTACCACGGGACCGCCCCACGCGCCGTAACGAGAGACTTCGATTTTTCTCGATGCCGATCCATTTGCATTCAGTCGTATCCGCGATTTTTATCCTCCGGGTAACGATCTAGGTAGCCCTTTATCCTTTATTACGCGCAACAGCCGGTGAATACCCCCTAGACGCTATTTACCTACGTCTGACGACTGCCGAACCCACTAATGAAACGTAAATCAAACGAAAGCGAAAGAATAGCCCATTTACGAGACATCCGAGAATAATAACAGTCGGCGCACATTACGACGACTATTATTCCGTTCCTGAGGTAACTTTACGTCTGGGATTACGGGTGATCGGACCAGAGAGAGAGAGAGAGAGAGAGAGAGAGAAAGAAACTGAGAGTTATCGCTCGTCCACCAGGCATGGAAGGAAAAAAGGGGAACGAGATAATCCAAGCACGGTAGTGCCAGTCTATTCCGACAAAAGGGAACGACCAGAAGAAACGAGAGTGGCGTAAGGCAAAGAAACGGGCGCGGAAGTCTTGGATGCGCGGCCAAAGTGGATTTCCGGTCCCGTAACCCGCGCGGGATTGTGCGATAATGAACCGACGAATCGGAAGTCGCCGTCATCATAATAATCGGTGCCTGCAATTCCCCGAGTTCGTTCCTTTCCACCTAATACCGGTAGGTTCTTCGTACCATCGCTAATGAATACTCGCCGGTCGGGCTTCCCTACTCTCGGTGATTAAATTTAAATACGCCGGCGTAAGGCCACGGCCGCGTCGGAGCACTGGGGGGAGCATATCCACGTTAAAGCGTAATTATTCCTAGGCAGAGGGCTGGCCGGTGCCAAGCACAGAAGAAAAATAACGATTCGAGCGGCTGATTGGTTACGATTATTATTACTGGGTTATTCTTCTTGCACGTTCGCTCGGCCGAACGGGAACGCGCGAGCTTAAATAATGGAACTATGAAATTCCTGATCACTTCTGACTTCGACGGATATTCTTCAAGCCGCGAGGAACTGAATCGCGTCTAATTGCACAGCTCGTAATGAAGATCTCTCCCGATTCCCACACCCGCGCGCCACATCCTTGGAATCGAGTACTCGGTCTTTACAGTTACTCCTCATAGTTTATCTACGAATGTGAGTTCGTTTGCAATTGAATGGGGAGGACCTCCGCTTTCGTTCGAGCCAGCGAGCGGACAAACGAATAAATAAGGCAAGCGCATAAGCATGGCCACGTTCCTCCGATTGTGGGCGCACATGCGCGTCCTGCGGTAGGAGGGGGATGCACTCGCGAGGAGGTAGCATTTCATAATAATTATCTCGAGGAAGGGCACGACCGTGCCTCCCTGGCCGTACATAGTAGCAGCGCCCGGACCCAACCGAGATCGTCCCTCCTCTATAAGGTCTCCTTATTAAGGAAGCTATCATTACGTCCCCCTATCTCACCTATTACCGTTTACCGATCCGTGCCATTGGCTCTTCCATACCGATAATTAGGATTTTCATCCGTCCCTCCCGCCCCATTACGCGGCCCGCGTGCATTTGCCTCTCGGTGCACCTGGGCAAGCCTCCTCCTTCTCTTCTTCCTTCTCCTCTTCCTCTTCGTGCGATCGTTCGTTTATTCGCGGATCGCGTTTGACCCTGGTCACGAAGGCCCCCGAAGGTATCCCAAATCGAGGCTCTTTCTCCCTTTCTCTCTGCCTCTCAAGAGTATGTAACTCGAGACGGAAGAATCGAACGATGCGAGGAGAGAAGTTCGCACTCGGCGAGAGGTATAAAGTAAAAATGAAATCTCGAAATATCAATTCCCCCGCATCTTTCTACGGCACCTCGGACGCGGGTACGCGATAGCTCGAGGGTGGTGAACGGCGAGCGAGGATAAGTGGAAATGTAGGAGGTGAGGCGTAGCCCCGCGCTCGCTTCGAAGAGCATCCTAGCACGAGCGTTATGGTGGCAAAGGACGGGTCATTGCGAGCCATAAAGGAGACCCCGATGGCGCGTCCGATGGGCGGGGTGGCCATGGTGGTGGTATCCATCCTGCGATTTACTCGGTCGAGCCAACTGAAGGGGATGGACACCTTACCCGCTCCACGGGCTTTATACACCGCCGTGAAATACGTTCGCGGAACGGTATTTCAGTTCTTCCCCACCCCTCTTTCTCCTCTTCGTTCTCCTTCTGCTCGTTCTCCTTCTCCGCGAGCGCCCCCGATACTACGACGGGGTCTGAGTAAAATATCGCGATCGGCTTTATCGGACGATAAATTTCGCAACAGCAAGACGACGTCCGAGAGCCCGTGGATTTATGCCTGATATGGAACGCTCCGGCCCTCGCAGCACGTAAGTAAGTGCACCGCCGGCGTCGCGCGCGGTAAATGCATCCTACACCTGTATGCGCCCAGCGTCTTCCAACCCTCCTCTCCACTCTTCCTTCTTTCTCTCTTATTCCGCATCCTTCGTTCCACCTCCCGTCACCGGGTCCCACCTCGTCGCGGTATTTGTATGGATTTGTCGAGTGACCAGCCCTGGATGCACTCTCGTGCATCTAGAAGCGGCCCGTTCGCTCACCTGGCGTACGCGCCGAGCATCGCGATCGATTCGTTTTCGAGGAGGCCAGATGCCACTGTTTAAGTACCTTTATCGGTAAGGATCCGTGGATAATTTCGCGGCGTGCGAGCAACGCGGCTTCGTTCGGGCGTCGCGCACCTGGCGTAAGGAAGTGCGATGATTTTTTGAAATTGAAGATTCGAAAGATACTCTCTGATCTTGTTCGTGTAAAATTGTTATACTCTTGAGAGAGGATGAGTCGAGACGCGAAATCGTGGGCATGCTACGAAAAAAAGGAATCTATTTTCTATGCAGCAAAACGATAATATTAAATATTACAAACGAGTGTAAATAAATTAATAAATGATGTGATCGGTGGTATCTACTCACGAGCCTATAAGAATTTCGATTACCATAAAGTACGAGACCTTACAATCCAAAATATTTCCTGTAGATTTGCTTCCTTAATTCGATCGAAGACGAGAGCAGGACGGGCACGAGAAAGAGAAATCTAATAGCGAGGCAACGAAAGATCGACGAGGAATGCAAGTACCGTTTAAGCTCGATGGAGAGGAAGGGCGGGAGTTACAATTTCTTCATTTGGTCGATAGGGCATACTTTAACGATCGGAATGAATCGGCGGCCAGTTCGCCGTGTTCTCACCGAACGCATCGACTGCCATCTCGCGATCGTTCGCATTCCGCGGGAAGCTTCAATTAGTCAGCAATAAGAATGCAATAAAACTTTAATGCTCCTTACGGTGGGGACGGCCGACTCGTATTGACCTCGCCACCGGCGTAACAACGGGCCATCCATAATTCATCGATTTTCCCTCGCTTAATTGGATCGCGGACAAATCGACGTTTCGTCGATAGAGGGGGCGCGCGCCGCGGTGCTGCATCCGTCGCATCGGATTCTTCTCTCTCTCCCTTTCTCTCCGCTCGATAATCGACCGCTTAATTGGTACACGTCATTCCGGATGTATATAAGCATGCGAAGATAAGTGCGCGGTAGGAAGGCAGGGCCGAACGGTCGCATTAAAGGTCCTCTAAAAGAAAGAAGGAGAGAAGGGGGCGGATAAGAACGATTCGAAACGCGGACTATTAAAGGCGTCTCCTTCGCACCCTTGCCTACTTCTCAACGTATCCTCCTCGCTTCGCGTCTATGCTCGTTTATGAGAGCGTCGAAAATTTTACGAACCCATTGGAGAATTCTTCGTGGAATATCGAGGGCCCTGGCACGACTCGAAGAGTCCCTGCACCGTGGAAAGAGTCTGCCACGATCATATTTCAGAATCAGCGGTGGCATAACCCGCGTGGCGCGACCGAGACGCGACAAAGGTCGCGAAAACCCGGCGTGCCTTAGTGATCCTTAATCCGGTTAACCGTGGCGGGGCCGCACTATCTCGCGCTGACAAGCGGGACGGAGTTTGTCATAATTATTGGCCGCTGCCGCCGCGGCGCCTGACGCTTCTCGCGAGCCTCCGCCAATGGTTGGGATCGCGCGAGCAAGGGTTACACGATGCCTCGTGATGCATCGCGCGTAAAGCTCGTGAGAGGAGCGGATGCGCACGCGCTAATAAATCGGAGAACGGCAAAAAGTGGTGGCTGATTAACGACATGCCTCGCCTAGGACGCCTAGCTCCTCCACCCTCGGTACCCGGGACAATTCCTAATTAATATCTCAGGGGCGAACGATTCGTCAAAGCGTACGCGATATCGGGAGTAGGAGAGGCGTCGCGCCGATTGCGGATAATTGTAAATGATTACACGCCCGACAGGACGTCCCGATGGACGATGCGGTGAATTCGAAGGATCGCACGATCCAGCCGGAGGGACTCCTTCGTGGTAGGCACTCGTGCACGGTTTAGAGGAAATTAATACTCGGCCGTATCGGACCTCGTTAGGAAACTCGCGCTAACGAACCTACTCGGAGACCGATTAAACGATTAACGCTTTAAGAGCACCTCGCGAGAAGTCTGCGAGGGCGAGACCTCTGCGCGAAAATTACGCGTGGAGAATTGAACTCGTTCCGATGCACAATGGTCCAGTAGTTTGGAAGGCTCCGTGAACGTCTTTGGCTCGAATCTTCGAGTCACGGGGCTCGTACTCGCGCGCGTCAGCGAGCGACGCGATAAGCACAGACTCCGGCGCTGAATTTACGAGCGGTCAATGCCAGGAATCAATCCGACCTCGTAGTTTAGCGAGATTACACGTTCCGCGTATCCCACGGGCGAGCGGGGTGGAGAAGAAGGGTGAAGCGAGGGGGAAGAGGCTAGAATTGTGGCCGCTCGAGCGCTCCGCATCTTGTCAGGCGTTCCTCTCCGCGAATCAGCCCGAGGCGGCATTTCAATCATCCTCGAACTGTCGTACCACGTAGAGAACAGCTTGAAACTCCCTTCTATAAATGCCAATCCCGCCGGTTCCACCGGTCTAGGAATACTTTCGAGAGCGATAGCTCTCTCCTCTCCCCTTCAACCTAATCCTCTCTATACCCCCTCTCATCCTCTCTTCTACATCTTCCTTCCTTCTTGGTCCACGAGTCTAGGCGCATGTCATTACGGCGGACAGGCCGTTCTGTCATTACGATTCAATCGTTGTCGCGATACAGACTCGAGAGCGTTGAACGGTTAATCGGAAATCTGATATTACGCGGGGCCGATTGATTGATTTAATGCGCGCGGCCTGGCGCCGATCGGATACGCTGTTTATGCCTCGTCGTCGAATCCAATCGACTTATCTGTTGCTTCTCTCCGTCTGTCATGCGCCATTCTTAATTTCCCTACGGTCGGCTCACCGTGCTCTCAATTTCTCGCGGGCGGGTGTCACGCGCTTGGGAAAAAAGATCGGTAAGCGTAACGTAGAGAAAGGCAGGTTCTCCTCGTCGAATGGAGCGGGTTGTCGTACCGGAGAAAGGATACGATCCGCGAGAGAAAGGACCGGCAAAGATAAGGTCGGATGACGAATCGTTTCCTTTTTGGACGGGACAACTCCCGGTATTACGTCGATAGGCTCTCACAGCGGCGCGGAGAGGGCTCCATTCATCACGCCCACGCCGAGGTGTCCACGGCCGATATCCACTTATTAATACCGCGACCTTTCGTACGCGATCGCCGTGCACCTTGCCTTGCCCAGCCACTTCGAGACCAGGAATCCCGGAACGGGGCCGGTCCCTCCGACTTTCCGCTGACCGCTTCGCGTGCGTGGGCGGGCGCGTATGCGGTACTGCTAATTATTATTAATGATCGGTTGAACTCGATCCGCCCAGTTGCCGACGATGGATCCGCAGGCGATCCAAGTTACGCGAAAAGAACCGAAGAACTTCGTGGAAAATGTTTTATCGTGGAAAACTAGCCCTACGATATGATATTTTTAGTGAGAAAAAATCGAGAAGAATTCGCGAGGACCGTGATTTTTGATACTGCAAAGCAATGTACCCTAGCATTTCCGAATTAGAGGAATTTTAAATTTAACCCGTCGAGGTATTCGTGGTGACTGGCAAAACCTGTTGGCGCGATTTCTTTTTTCAATCAGCATCTTTACTCGCGATGACAGCCTGTAAACGGAAGTCGCGAAGAGTAGACTCGATGGAATACGAATATTTCTTTTTTACTCCGTCTCTCACGCATCGAAGAAGAGATTCGAGAGAAGTATCTCGAGACGCTTGGCCAGCAGGCGGAATAGGCACGATCCTCGGTGCACTAGTTTCTTCGTCGATTCATCGTCGTGCAAATCCGGTCGGCTGATCGGTCGGCACGATTGGCAGAGACTTATCATTTCATTGATCTTCCTACTCCCTGCGTCTCCTCCCTCTCTTTGCGCGGAAAGTTATGAAAACTGGGCTCTCGTTCGACTCACGTCGATCTCCAATCCGAGACTTATCTCGACCTGCTCCTCTAGCAGGAGGAAGACGGAAATCTACAAGTGGAAGAAGAAAAGTATCGACGCGACGCGACGTGCCGACAAGGAGTTTCGATTTTGTTCGTTCTGCCGTTCGATACGCGACGTCGCGCGTCGAGGGGCGCAAAACGCACGCCACCGGTTTAGCTCGCGTGGCCTCGCATAAACGAGAAGCCCACGCGTCCACGGTACGGTGGAAAACGGCAAAGATGACTCGTATTACTCTCGCGATCGAGATGCTCGAGCATGCGCCCGCGACTCGAGAAGATACGATCGCCGAGGTCCCAATATATCGATTGGAGGCGGTCTTACCATAAGGGACGTTCAATCGGTGAAGGAGACCCTGGCCGAGATATCGGCCTGGAATTCCGCGGAACTAGAGTAAGAAGAAATTCGTCGAAAGTAACGCGAGGAATCTTAACGAAAGCCAATGACGCTCCGCGAGGCGGTCATTCGTTCTCGTCTCCACGTCTCGGAAAGGATCGTTCTTTGAATACAAACCAGGATAATAGGAATTTAACAGAATCCACATCGTACTCTCGTTCGTCCGAGTACTCTCTCGAGTTGAGAACCATCGAGAACGAGAAGTTTGCCACGTTTAAGGGCCACCGGTCCAAGTAGCATCCTCACCGAGGACCTTAAATCATATCGGCCGATATACTCACTAAACAATAGGTACACGTCGACGAGCGTTTGTCCTTTTTCAGAGAAAAAAGAAGTTCCGAGGCTGCGGTAAGCCACGACGGAGACAATGGGAGAACCCGCGGATTATTTCTTCCATAGGCCACCGTCTTGGGTTACCATCGTGGTATTGTGAGCCAATGGTGAGAAGAACACGGAGTATCCACGCAGTCCTGATACCTCCGAGTAAAGTGAGAACCCTTCGTAGCTCTTTGAGGGATTTGCCGAAGAACTTTCGCACGGGTGGACCGAGCGACCACTCGTTCGACCATTTTTCAAAACCGCACGTGCCTCACCGGGGGCGGTACGTCGAAAACGAGGGTCAGGGGCGGACTTATTCGCTCCCTGCCTCCATCGCAGCCTATGAATCTATGGACGCCATTGTTCTGCCTGTTAATCGCGCGCCATGGTGGACGCGTCCAAACGTCACGGTTCTTCGCGAAGTCTCCCGAGCATGCGTATTAATCCGACAAACGTGGGTAGGGCTCCGAAGTAAAGCTCACCAGTGACGGCTCGCCTACAAGGGCTGCAGGGCTGCAACCCCTTCGATGTAAAATGAAAGTCCCCTCTGCATCGACGGGGTTCGCAAATTTTTTTCTGATATTTATCTACGCTGAGATTAAATTCTCATTTTTTGTAGAACGAAAAGAGACGGTTAATCGATCGTTTTTGTTCTTATCACTGTAGCCTCGTCATTGCAAATTTTTTAACGAACCCTCGCTGAAGCGCACCCTACCGTCCGACAGGCCGCGCCATTTCAGGGCTCACGAGTTTCGCCATTAACACGGCCTTCCACCTCCCTCCTTCCTTCTTCCGATGAAACCCACGCGAACGAATCTCTCGAATAATAATCATCACTACGCATCGGTTTCCTCCTACGAGGTAAATCTCGGCCTGGTAACTCTCCTGTTTCCACGATCGCCGCCGACTTTCTTACCCGAGAAGAAGAGATACCGAGGACGATTTAGATCTTCCACGGAGGATGTAAGTGTCATCCATAATGGTCATGGCCGTCCGTCAACCTACCACCGCGCGAAACCATATCGAATCGGGAATCTTCTCTTCTCCGCGAGCAAGAAAAGCGCGTCTCGCCTTCGAAAACCGAACTCTCTGTTCACGGTCGCATAGACCAACCCGCCGCGATAATCCCACGATCGATTATCGACCGAGCCGGGCGATCCGTCGATCATCGGGAACTTGCAAGTAGTTCTCCGCTCGTCGACTTCTCCCTCCGCGTGTTCCCGTCGAAATATGGAAGTGCTCCCTTCGACTTCTTGCCACGACATTCCACTGAACACTGCTGCTTTCGCGAGACGATCCGCGCGCGGTGTCGTCGCCGCTCGTACCAGTCGTTCATCATCGATCGACGACGGTAGCGCAAGATATTAAACGAGAAAGAGTGAGCCCCGCGCGTTCCTTCCGCCCTCGCGGGAACGAAATATTGCTGGGTCGCGATTTAATGGAACTTCTTGTCGCACCGGCGTCTCTCTTCCCGGCTTGTACTGTTCGGCTTCGCGTCCAGGCTATCGATCATTCGTGGCCGCAGTACCTACGTATACCGATCGCAATATGACTTCTTCACCGTGCACGATTCTATTATTGCAAGACGCGGACGCGTCGAGTTCGTCGATCGTGGTAACAGTCGTTAGGTACCTGAGAGATTCGCGCATCGATCGAGTCTGAATTTAGAGGAGAAGCAGATTAAAAAATAGTGGAATTTCTGTAAAATGCACGGTGCCTCGCTCGATTTACTGGCAAATTGACTCGCGCCAAGGTATCTGGGAGATGGAGAAGTGCTCTGAAACGGCATGGTGTAAAAAACAAATTCCAGTATAATTGCTCTACCGAGAGAGAACCGCGCGTTGGATGGAGAGCGAGAGAGTGGTGAGGGTGAATAGGAAGAGAGGACAAAGAGGACGAATCGAGGGTGAGAGAGGCGCGAACTCGGTCAGAGGGGAAAGAAAGATGGGAGAGAGGCGTGCGATCGACTTTGATCGAGGTCCACGAGTCGGAGTAGCTTGGAATGCTCGCAATCTTAAGTGTGCTTAATTAAAGCGCCAGAACGATTTACACCGGCGACCGGTTTTCATTACGGCGACGTCGACGGTTTTGCCTTCGCCGAATCGATAAGACGCCACTCGCCCGTTGGTCTTTGAAATACCTACACCAAAAGCGGGACCACCGCGCGACTTCACCAAATCACTTTCACAAACAAGTTGCCAAATTTCTATCATCGTGCGTTTCCTCGTGATCGGTAACAGCGAGCAGACCGAATTGGACTTTTCTCTGAATCCTAATGCTCAAGAGATAAATCGAAAAAAAGTTCCTCTTCGTTGAAGTAATGTTTAAAAGGCACGTTCGATAGGCTCGTAATACTGAAACGATGACCGACCGATGAGCGGTTACGAGAATTATTATGCGCACCAGACGACCGCGCCAGACTGAGTGACGGCAGTAAAGATAAGGAGACATTGTCGGCACCAGACCGGTGATTAGAAGGCGTCCGGTTAATGTGCAAATAATCTTTCATTGCTCGATAAAATATTTACGAGTGGCAGGCGCGGGACTGGCCGGTGACGAGGCGCGTAACTCGGTCGAGGGTCCTGAGACTCCTCGAGGTTCTCGCGCACCTACGAATGAAATGGCGCCAAGAGGAATGAGCCTGCGTTCTCGTTTTGCGGCCGTTTAAGAATCCTTTGAGACTTGGTATTACCGAGCCAGGACCGGAAGATATCTGTATCTACGGCACACCCTTCTTCGACTACCCTTCCTGCTATTGGAAATTATTCGAAATTACAGTCCGTGCAGCTGTACGATCACGCACTTTGAACATATCCTCTTCGTCTTGGAAAATCTCGATACTCTGCAGAGGTTAACGATAAGATTACCAGAAGCTTGAGAAAGACAATACTCACTCGCGGGCTAATATTTCTAATTATCTCGTGTGTTTCAAGAATCTTCCTAAAAAAAAAAAAAACTACTCACCACTCTTCAATTCGAAGAAGAGTAGCACGGGGATGCTCGCCTAGTTTCGTCCTCTACCACGCGCGACCTGCAACGCGGGAGTCTCACGAGGGTTCGATAAATTATTACGGCTTAGGTAAGCGTCTTATGCAAACGTCGATCTCAAGGAAGAGGAGAAGGAGAGAAACTCGACGACGTTTCGTGACGTTGGATTCGCACGTTCGCGCCGATAGCGGGCGCGTATAGAAATCGTAGCTCGCCGTTGTCGTCGTGCTGGGCTAGAGGACGCGGCATAGAAACGACTCCGCTGGGAAAATAATCAGATAAGATAGTGACACCTAAACCTGCCGGCATGCGTAACTTTCCCGATGACGATTCGGGATACTGCGTCTTGGGGACAGAGAGTGCGCGCCATTTCGTTTCCTCCTCACCGCTTCTGCCTCTAGCTGGGCCCGGCTTCTCTCGCTCAAGCGGATTGCCCGCCCGTGGTTCTCAGTCGGCCTAGCGCCATTTGTCCTGTCACAGCTTGGCGAAGATATTACGCGGAAACGGCCACGTGGGCGAGCATAATGGGTTACGGGTGTGATCGCGGCTAGATTTCTAAACCGGAAGACGAGCCGACCGGGGGCCCAGGCGCAATCATTTTCCTTCGTTTGGCCGGCCAGTCGAGAAGTGTCAGGACGGATGAAATAGTGGCGCTCGTGCCACCATGACAGGGCCCATCTGGGCAGCCTTCGCATTCAATTTACAATGCCTGCATGCTCCTTCTCTCTCCCTCTATCTATCTCTCTCTCTCTTTCTCTCCGCTTCTCCTCTTTATCTCTCTCTCTTTCTCTCCACTTCTCCTCTTTATCTCGTCTCTCTTTCACGCGAGGAGCCTCTTCTTCCTCTGTCTTCGCCCTGCCCTTTGCGCGTTACTCACTCCCTTCTTCCCTTTATCCATCCCTCTCTCTCTCTCTCTCTCTCTCTCTCTCTCTCTCTCTCTCTCTCTCTCTCTCTCTCTCTCTCTCTCTCTCTCTCCTCTGTTTAGTATCCCTCCCCACTCGTCTCCACAATCCCCTCGGAGACCCAGCTTTCACCCTCTCTCCGTCAACCCCCTTTCATCTTTCTCCGCCTCTCCCATGCCGTCCCACCATCCCAAGCCCCCACCCATGGGCTCCCTTATTCCATTCGCCACCTCGTCCCTCCGGCACGCTCCCTCAGCAGGGGACTCTCGAGCCTCCTACACTTGTCTTGTAAAGCACAGCTCGGTAGATCGTAAAAAGGACGACACCGAGTGACCCGAGGTGAGCCACGAAGGCACCAGGAGAGAGAGTCTTCACCGGGTGGAGTTCGATAAACCGTTGCGTCGTCCTTCTCCCTCCTTCGCGCTCCACCCCGTTCTTCGTCGTTTCCTTCTCTCGTCTTCTTAGTGCTCGATCTCTCGCAGATGTTATCACATCCCACGGATGCTTCCGTCTTCGTGGAGTTCGCGAAGCGGTGCTCCCTCAAGGTTGCTCGACGCCCGACTCGAACGTGTCGCGCGCGTAGACAGGTAGAAAGGGCTCGCAAAGACGTTTCCAATCGCGCGTGCAACCGTAAGGTTTCGGTTGAAGGTTAGAGGGCGAGAAGAGCGAAGGGATCCGAAAAATGGAGACATCGAAGGATTCAAGGATAATCGCTCAATCCCGTCCAGCGGCAAAAGTGTATCGCGGATGGAAGGCAAATTACTCGAGGAGTTTAACCGGAGGACTGGTCTCTACCGAGGATCCTCTTATCTTGTAAAGCACAGTTCGGTAGGTCGTAAAACGTTAGTACACCGATTACGAGTGACCCCACGGGTAAGCCAAGAAGATAAGGGTAGGTAGACTTCGTTGGCCGGGGTTCGATAAACCGTCGGCATTATTCTCGTCTACCTTCGTTCCATTATATTCCTCCCGTTCCTTCTAATCCGCGTTTCTCCTCCACCCTCGCGCTTCTCTTCTCTCCTTCTTCGTTACAGACTCTTCCTCCTCCACCTCTTTCTCATCTTCCTCTCGTGCGCCTCTCGTTCGTCGCGCCCACCGGACCTTCCAAGCCCTCTCTCGTCCTTCTGCGATCTTATCGTATTTCAGGCCGCTTATCACGGGACCTCCTCGCGCGGTTACCGCTAGCCGCTTACTTCTGCGTGCTCCCCGTGCCGAAGGTCAGCCCCTGGAATACCACGATTGGGTCATCCGAGATAAATAATGACGACGGGGGATGGAAACTTCATCGAGCGGGAAGAATCGATAAAATCGGGAAGAGGTAGTCGCGCCGATTCCCTTTTTATTCTCCACCTTCTTCTTCTCGTCTTCTTCTTCGCCCGAGAACGCGCACTTGTCCCATGCTCTACGTTGTTGCATCGGATCTTATCCCTGACGTGCTCGTGTCAATTGTGAAACGAGCTCGGATCTGCGGTACGATTTACAATTGCGAGACGCCATTTGTTATGTCCCCGACGTGCCCGATAAGGGCGCATTCGTCTTGTGGATGTGGTCTCGGGACAGTGGCGCAATCGCAAAAAAATATTCTAGCGTGTAGTCCGGGGCTAGGCTCGAAGACGGTCGTTGCGGCGCTGCGGGCCCCGATCGGGTGGAGCCACTCGCTTCGAACCTGTGGTTGGTGCCTTATCCTAGTCCGGTATTCTCTTACTTTCTCCGCCTCCGCTTCTTCTCTTCTTGCTGCTCCTCTTCTTGCGCCTAAGCCTGTTTTGTCCACCTCGCCGACATTCTCGACTTCTTCTTCTTCTATCTGTTTTGCATCGTCATCTTCTTCTTCATCGTCGTCGTGTTCTTCTTCTTCTTCTTCGTCTACCTTCCTCCTCTACTTCTCAATCTTCGTGCTCCTCCGTGTTCATCCTTCCTTCGTATTTCTCCTCAGTGATCTACTCTTCATCTCGAGTTTTCTTTTTTCTCCTCCTCTTCTACATTGCCCTTCATCTTTAACCACTTTGCATCGTATTACGCCCGAGAGCCCCCGCCTCCTTATAACTCGCGAGAGAAGATCTGATATTAAGAAGAGTCGCAAGACGCCTGATAGATGACACGAAAATTTTGCCACGTAATCCAACGCCGTGAAACTAACCTGCAAGAAGCACCTCGCGGTGAGATTCCGCAATTGTAAGTTCTTTTAAATCGGTAGTGAACTTTCGATTACCAGGGCTCCGCACTTTTTCCACGTGATCGTGCGTCGCCGGTCACGCGCGGTTTTAACGGCTTACACGATCGGAATACATTTCCGCGAGCAAGATTCCTCGTGGAGAAAAAGAAGGCGGCATCCAGTCGAACGAAAAATTCCGAACGATACTCGAGAAACGTTCAAGGAAGAATCCACGGGGAAAAAATTCAGGCTCCACTGAAAAGGCTAACGAAGCGGGGCTGTTCGTGATCCAAATGCACGTACCCAACCCCTAAACGTCCTAACGCACGTGCACGAGGCCCCAATCCGTCCAGCTCGTTGTAACTCGAACGTTATTTATTCGCTCATATAAAATTATTTTTCACCGAGGCGCGAGGGCGCGCGCGTACTTTTTGCATACCGATCGTAACGCAGGCTTCGGGGTAATATACGGTCCCGTGTAGGCTTGATAGATGGCCTGTAAGAGGATCTACTTTGTAATTCCGAATCCCTCTGACTCGGGCTGCGGTATCCCTCACGGTTATTGCTATTGCAACTGCCACTCCGTGAATTATGCGACCATTATAATCTTCATTTATTAGTCGTGCACAAGCACCGCGCGGCCTCGTCTCCTGAACGGGTGCCAGCCACGCGGGATTGCACGGGTCCAATCGGCCGAGTTTCTCCTCGGTCGCGCTACCTCGATCGGAGGAGGTGGTGCGGTTTCGTGGCGGTAAAGAGCGTCGTAGGCCTTATGCGCAGGGTGAACGCTATTATCGCCAGGTACGAGGCACGAGGCACGAGGCCGGTAATGGTCGTTAAACGCTAACAAGGTCGCGCCAATTCACGCAACGACGGGTCCGCCGCGCCCTTCGTCGCCGGCAACGATCGAACGATATCGTCCAGGCGATGCTGCTCGTGGCCAACCTCTTAAGAAGCACACCCTACCCTCCACCGTATATCGGCGGTGGAACACACCGAGCAGCGGAAGAGTCCTGGCTACGCGGCGTCGGTATGCGTTATACGTGTTATAATTCACCCGTAGGTGCCATAACTCACGACCTGGCCTCTCGGCTACTTCGGTAGACAGTCCGTGCTACGGGGCGGAGCCGGCGATGCTTTCCTCGCGTGCCTCGCCACCCTCACCAGCTCCACCGATTCCACAGCAAGAGTATTCACGGTGCTGCTCGCGGAAATTGGCTGGCGAGCTTCGTCGACGTCGAGTTTCCCCACAAGCTCGAGAATTCTTAGGTAGAATTCTTTTCTAGGGGTAAGACATTTTCACGGTGCTCTGTACGACGAATGGATCGTGTCATCGAGGAGCGTGTTTAATCGCTACTGTCGCGACTGCACGCGTAACATAGACTGTTGAAACAATTCTACAGATTAGAAAATTGGATTGAGAGCTTCGAATTTCTGACACGGATGGATAGAGTTCAAGGAGCAAGATATTTTGTGGAATTTTTTATCGTGAATAATCTTCTCGAGGTCTATCCTCGACAGACTAAGAATCCTCAAAATTCGGCCGAGGAAAAGATTTATAAAGAATCCTCTCCAGTCCACGCCCTTCACTACCACCGATCCAACGTTACGCGATAATCCTCTGCCACGTCGTAGCTTCTACGCACGATCTCTTCTCCTCGATCCGAACGATCTCTCGATCGACGAGGAAAAATTCCTTCGAGCGCCTTCCGGGAGCGGATCGTGGGGTTATCGGATGGGGAATGATCTAACGGCATGGCGTCGAAAGGAGAGTACGGCGCGAGAGCGGAGAGAAGAAATGAGGGACCGGAAAGAGAAGAGAAACGGGTGCGCGCACGTCGTGCCCCGGTTGGGGTCTACTCGTGAGAGAGAAGAGAGGAAAACGAGAGAGAGAGAGAGAGAGAACAAGAGAGAGAAGAAGAAGAGAAGAACGAGAGGCGGGAGGAGGCGAGCATCGGCAGCGAAATCACGAGAGAGTGAGAGCGACTGGCGCGGTGCTCGTATCGATCAATTACGGCGGCTGCCTTATAAGGCAATTATTAAATCACGCGAACACGTCGTCGTACACACGTGTGTATCGGTAACAAGCGATCTCCGTGTCACTCCGCTCCGGGAGTCACTCAGGCATCGCGATAGCATGCCTCGTGGCCAACGACGACGTTCCGGGATCTCCTCCGTGCCGCGGAGGATGTGTCCGCGCGGATATCGAGGATCGAGATCTACAGATCGAATTCTCGGAGCGCGCGAGGAATAAAAGAGATCCGTTAAGTCGGCACTGCGCCGTACCTATGATCGAGCGTCGTAATGGACGCCTTGGTTAAGATATTGGGCAAAGCTTTCTTTCCCAGAAGATCGTCTGTCCACTGACGCGTGGCATTCTTCGTCGTCGTTCTCTCGAAAGGATCAACGAAAAGGTACCATCGAGCACCCACTCGTCCGGAAGGAAAATCGATCGGGTAGCTCTGCTCGTGGGCAGCAACGAAAATTGCCAGCGAATCGTATGCGTGGAAAGAGAAAGGAGAATGTGTGCAGAGGCTAAATTTCAAACAGGCTCGTTCGAACGGAAAGCACGAATCTCGTGGTTCGCGTAACGAAGTAGAGAGCGCTTGAAAAGCAACGGGGATCGGTACGCAGGAGGAGATCGTTCTACAAATAAATCGGTGAGCGTGATTCGAATCGTCGAGACGCAATCAAATGCGGGTACGCGAGATTCTTGTTTACGTATACGAGAGACGCCTGCCCGTTGTTGGATGTCGGAATTTCGCGCCATTAGCCGTCGCGCACGGTGGCGTGTCCCTTTCATGTCTATGGAGGAGGCACGGATTTGAAATTGAAATTTCTTCCCGTGCCGAGGCGTTCTCGCCGCCGCGCTGTCGCGGTGGCACGATCGTTATGATCGAAATGTAAGAGCGTAGGTGCTCGGAACGAACGCGTCCGTGGTGTCTTCGCGCCACCGACGGCGCAACTACCCGAGTAGAATTTGAACATCGTTGCTGTCTAGTTCAGATATAGAAAAAACGAGATATACATCGGAATTGTCTATTTTTTGTGTGTAGTAGTGGGCTTGAAATGTAACGGTCACTTCTACCAGTGGCTGCATCAAAAAAACTGGCTACTATTTAGATAGAAAATTTAAGATATGTAAATGTAGTAGTAACCTAGCCCGGGCTGGACAGGAAATAGCAAAATAAAATAAACTTCTGGATAATTCTTATTTTTTGCCAACGTATCGTTGTTCCTGAAACGCCGGTAAGTAGGTGTTCAATTTGCTTAACGATTACTTGTATTTTTATTGAATTGAAAAATCCACTTTTATATACCTTCTTGGGTGAGGAGATTCGAACCTGAGACCTCTAGCTCACGGAGCCTGTTCCCTTACACATAGACCACAACTCGGATTGTTCTGTGAGAGAGAAAAGAGTGAGATGATGCACAAAACTACGGAGTTTCTTTATAAATGTACGGCACTCGAAGAGTATTTATTTATTTAAAAACAATTCGACATTGCTAGTGCCTCGAACTCTTTGGAATATGTTGTAGTATGTCTACAGTTATCCAGAAAACATTTTATTTCGACATGAACTCCCTAATTTTGCGCAGCATCTTACTTTGCGATGATAAACTATTTTTGTTATAGTTTTTTCGCCTGAACTCTTAACATTTCATGCCCAGGACGTTGAACTCTTCGAAATATCACTCCTGTACGTTGAAAGATCGAAATTCGGTGAGATGCAATCAAGCCATACGCGAAGTTCGCATCTCGTTTTTTAAAACGAGATTTTTGGTGTAAATCATTTGAACTATTGTTAAAACTTGTAAGAATTCCTTGAACTTTGCTGGATGCAAGTAAATTTGAAATTTTTTCATGAGATGCTGACAGTTGAGATGTTAGGTTCACACCGGTGTCGTCAAGCTCGTGAGAGATTCGCTGACTAATTTAAAAGTGCTAGTGGCGACTAGTAATTGGATTATATTTTCTGGGAAAGACAGCACCATCTAGTATCATATTTTCTATGTATTACTACACAACCGCTACGTCAGTAAAACTGTCTATAAATTCTTATCTAGTACTGACCTAGCTGCTAGGAAGAAAATGTAATCTAGTCAATACTATCTACCTACGAGGTTTCACATCGGACGTACTAGATTCATTTCTACTCGGGTATTGTCCAATTAATAATCTCCGATCGGTAGGCCTCTTCCAGGAACGAAGTTCGCTCGAGAGTAGAGCGAGGAGAGAGGAATCTTCGGAAGCCACCTCAAGGAAGATTCTCTCGTGGCTCGCTCGACTTCGTTCATTATTCTTCCCGCTCCCTCGTCTTCTACGCCTGGTCCCTTTCGACGCTCGAATTTCTTTGTACCCTCACGCTCGGATTTCTATTCTTCGGAACCAACCCACGCACTTCGCGAAGATGCCCTTCCCTCCTCAAATTACCCGCGTCCAACTCAAATTTCTTTCACCCCCTTCGCCTCTTTCTCCCTAGGGCATCTCGGCCCATGGATTACGTCAGTTTTCGCTGAAAACGCGGAGGTCTCTTTTTTCATTCGCTATCTTCGCCAAGATTACGCTTCTACTTCGTTCCCTAGTCCCTTCGCGCTCTCGGATTTCCATTCTTTCCTTCCTAGACGGCTGCTCGTGTTTCTCTTCGACTTCTCTCACGACGAGTCTACGAGAATATTTCTTACACGTTGCTATTCTCGCGATTGTTCTCAAAACTTTCTCGTTCTTTAGTATTATTTTCCTTCTACAAATGTCTCTCGATCTCACCTGTTGTTCTAAATTCGACAAAATCTTTCGTATCTTTTCGAAAGGAACCAGGAGAAATTTGGAGACTTAGGTCAGAAAAATTATTCGAGGCAAACTTCACGAAGTCGAGGATACGACGAAAAAGAAACTTTCGTGGAACGAGCTCTCTCCCTTCGGGAGGGTCCGTGGGTTGCGCCACGATTACGTCGACGTCCTCGCCCGACGACGATCTCCGGACAAATTCACCTCCTGCCGCCAGGGGCGGTCGCGGATCGGTGATCTTTAATTCATCGATCCCTCCGCCCGCCCCCGCGATCCTCTCACGATCGGCATGCCGTGATCCCCGTAGGTGATCCCCGCGAGTGGATCGGGCCCGATCGCAGTAGGCGATCTACATACTCTGGGAACTAACGATCGTCCCCTCGTTGCGCGTGTCACGGGTATATCGGCTAATAGCGCAAATGATATCGATCATTATCCACGCTTAAACGCCCGTCCCATCTCGCGCTCGTTAAGCGGACGATTGGTCCGCGCGGGATACAGGAGCTGGGTGCGGACAGGTAGTCGAAAGAGAATGCAGAAAAATTGGAGCAACCAGACTGGCGAAGATCCCTCGCGAATGCCAGACCGATTAGGCGCGGAGAGTGTAAGAGCGTAACTGTCAGCAGAGCGAAGAAATACAACCGACGATCGTTAGCACGGACCCGATGGAAGCAGCAAGCATTTATTAATTGACCGTGACAAATCCTTTGCACGGGTTTCGAGTGCGAGCGGACACGGCCCCTGCATAAATATTCATACACCATTGGAAATTCACGGACGATCGAACTATCGCTCGCGAGGATAAAACCGCTTCGGTTGCATCGGGATGAGATAGGGACCGAGTGCACTTCCACGGGCCAATAAAATCTTCATGGTTTCCAATAAAAGCCTTGGCCCCTGGTTCCCTCACGGTCCTCTCGTCGCGGTTTCCGTGTTTACGGCGAAACCGCCCCATTCGTACGATCTCCGGAATCCACGAGTGCCCTCTCTCGTCGGTACGGATGCCTTTATTCCGCATGGTTTTTCGTCCCCGCGGAACTATCTTGTATTCGTTAAAGAGCGTGTCCGGCGCGTCGAGCGCGGCACGATGGGTGGAGGTACGCCAAATCGGGAGAACGAAATTTATCGTCAGCCGGCAAAAAGGACAGGCGTCTACCGCGGGACGATCCGCGGACTAATGGATCGTAACTCTCGTACGAGGAGTCGTTCTACATCGCGCCGGCCTACATATTGGGACGAGCTGACATAAATTAGATAAAGGAATAAGGGTGCAGTCTTTGGGAATCGTTCGGTACGATCTTCGTCGTCGCTTCCCTCACCCTTCGCATTCACGTCGGCCGCTTCTTTTAAAGCACGATCTTTTTGTCGCAACGCCGCGCGCGATTCCCGATGCGAGTGAAAGAAGTCGACACCGGTGCCATTAAAACGCCATAAAAGAGCCCTCGAGGCGCGTGCAGGAGCTTCTGAAATTCTCCACGAGCTTCTCGGAAACCGCCTCTCGTCCGTTTGTGCGCATCCTCGTGATGCAAGCGAAAATGATCGAGGATCATCGAGCAAATGAAGTTATCGAACTGGATGCGAGTTGAGCGAACCAAATCATTCTTATCGCGTTATGCGTATTAGGGGACTTGGAATTGCATATGGTGCTTAAAGGAGAGTCCACTTACGAGTAATCG
The DNA here is from genome assembly GCA_944319695.1 of Tiphia femorata. Classification (NCBI taxonomy): domain Eukaryota; kingdom Metazoa; phylum Arthropoda; class Insecta; order Hymenoptera; family Tiphiidae; genus Tiphia; species Tiphia femorata. The sequence goes on along the minus strand of OX090900.1, from coordinate 16,313,965 downwards.
CATGAGATGATTTTTCAATCGATGACGCTCGAGATTATATCCTGGTGTGACTACGTTTGCGAGAAAACGGAGTAATAGGATGGCTGGTTCAAGTCAAGTGCGCGCAACCATGGAACGGAAAGAAGTCCGGTAGTCGAGTGGTTTCCGACGATAAAAATTCTTGGGATGCCCTCCCGTATGTCGCTAATTGAAACCGGGCGTTATCCGGCGAGACCGGGCCCTGTGATTGACAGTTATTTAGCCATAGCCGTGAATCGTTAATTATTTCCAAGTAACACTTTTATGGCCACTACCCACTCGAGCTTTTTCCTCCATTTACGAGGATCTTCGCGGACATGCGTGCATCGGAAAAACAAATTCCAGAGGGACAGGAAATAAATAGCGCCCGTGTAATCTGCCAAGCCGCGCTTTTGTCCCGCTCCGCATTTCAGTCTGAACTCTGAGATAAATGAAAAGGAGCAGGAATCGCGCTCTTAATACAACCGTCGGAATTCTTAAGAAGGTGAATAGGACTGCAATACACGCGTTCAAAGCGTTTGATTAACCAGGTACTAACGATAAGTATCTACGCCTCCATCGAGCCATCGAGAGCCAAGGCCTTTCTTTTTCTTCTAAAGTAAACACGAATCTCACTTATACCCACGAACACGAAAAGCAAGAAGCGACTTACTTTCGAAAAAGAAAACACGAGTAAAGAAGCTTTCACGCGCAACGATACCTTCTCCTCTTACTTCCTCGCCCAAATTTTTCCCGTCTCTACAGCGCGAAATAATTTATTGTTTCGCATAAACTCGAACGTAAGCTGGCGAGACACCGGTGCCAGAGATGCCTGTAAGTCAGGATAAATCGAAGGATAGGGTCGCGAGAGATGCCTCTTCGGGCACGAGGGGAAGGCAAGCCGAACGTGAGGACACGATAGGCGACGGGCAAGCCGACGAAGAGGGAGAAAGAAAGAACGTGAGGAAAAGGTGGTGATTGTGAGAAGAGGGTGGAGAGAGAGGGAAAGAAATGGCAGAGAGAAAGAGAGAAAGCGAAAGGGACGAGGAATTCACGGGCCACTGCGTGGGCCATTGTGGGCCGCGACAAGAGCCCTCGGCGCGAGGTTTCGACGACCATCTTCCCGCGTAAAGTCCCGTCCAATGACAGGAGAGACGATAAGCTATTGGCGATCCTACGTCCTCCAAGCACCCCGCGCGTCCCTCTAACCGTTGTTCCTCTTACGCGTAACTCTCCGCTCCTTTCGAGATAATGATGACGTTAACCGCGCCCGGCCGTCCATCCAGCAGGTTGTCGGACCCACTCGCACGAGTCCCTTTCATTCGCCATTTCGAAGTTGCGCGGAGAATCCTCCTGGTGTGGGCCCGGACCGGACCGTCCATCGCTTAATCCGCCCGGCGCGGGATCGCGCCCGTATCAGGAGAGTGCCGTTAGCTCGTGGTCTCCAATCGGTCGCGGCTCATTCTCAATCTCGTACATTCACGTGTTGAGTTGACACGACATCTTCGTGTGCGACTCTTCCAGAACGCGCGAGCAGATGCAAGAATTCACGCGACGAGGACGAGATTTCCAATGGGACGAAGAAGGCATCGATTGGTTTGCTCGAAAGTGTTCCTGAGATCGAAAATGCAGACATCTTGGATTTTTCTCAAGAACACAGGTTACTGTTTCTTTCTGAAAGATTCAGTGTGCGCTACCTCGGAGAGAGGATTCCACCAGGACAGATTTAAAAATCTCAGTCTTCCGATGAACTCTTCCACGAGGAATTTCACGCATCTCCTGACGAAGTGCGACGTCTCGTGAACCGGTTCCTCCCCGAACCTCTTCGGACAATAAAGTTCCACCTCCTGGGGGATCCTCTGCGAGGACTATCGTGGACTATCTCCGAGACAAAGACGGAATCGGCCGGTTTACGGTCTAATATCGAACGAGAGGAGAGCCTCGGCTGAAGAGAGTGCCGAGAAACGCAAGGAGAGGAGAAGGTGAAGAACGAGACGAAGTTGGAGAGGAACAATGAACCGAAAGAAAGCGAGACGGGGATCCGGGGAGGAACCGAGAGGAGAGACTTCGAAGCGACTAGGCCAGCGTGGTTTATTGCGCGTATTTGTATTCAATATTAACGTCCACGTGGGCAGGGATACAATGGCCGTGCCGCTCTTATCCGCTCGTGTCCCCGTGCTGTTTTCCCTTCCGTGCCGCGCTCTGTCCCAGATCGCTCGTAACGTCGCACCAAGACGTCGACGACGCGACGAGGGCACATCCCGGACGAAAGAAACAAGAGAGAAAGGAGAGGAGAATGGAGGATGAGAGAGAAGTTGGCCGATATCGTGGAAATTACGCACTACATCGACGCGTAATGCTGTTAACGTCGCGAGCCGTTATCGAGACGCTGAAATTTTCACTTGGCCGTGCATCCTCGCCTCTCTTCCTCTACCTTCTTATTCTCGTCGTCGAGCACCACCAGCTCTGGTACCTCCCGGAATGCTACCGTTGGTCGCGAGGCGCGACAATCGTCGCCCACGTACCATTGAACGCGTCGCACGCCTGACTCATTTCCGCTCCAACCACGAATCCCCTGCCTCGTCAAGGTCGGATTAACGAGTGGGCCGTGAAGCATTCTTCGGCTGGCAATAGGCGCGGAACTTCGTGCTAAGCGTATCGGATCCTTATCGGAGACTCGATCCTCGATATCGGACAATGTTGCCTATGATGAAGGGTAATTTTGGGATCAGCTTTGGACTCGATGTAGATACGTACAAAGCGAGAGAGCACGCGTTACGATTTTACCGATCTACAGTCACTAGTTCCTCGAGAGTTTGAGTAAACGGAAGAATAGATGAGAGCATATGGAGATCGTGGGTCCGGTTGATTCTCTAGATAGGACGCAGCCAAGCGCTTGGTTAAAGTTCTCAAGTTCACACCGAGCATCTTCACCTAGCACCCTAGCGCGTCTCCGTCGGTTCACAGGGACTTTCTCACGTCCACGTAAACCACCCGGTGGAGCGAAAGAGCCACGAGGTATCTAAGCACCGAGCCAGGCGTTATCGATTAATTCCGTAAGGCGATGCTCACCGCTCCGAGCTGCGGAGCGCATTGATCGAAAGAGCAAAACGTGCTGCTGCTGGGCCCCCGTGCGCGTCGGAGCAGCCTTTGCACCCGAGCACGAACGCGAAGGAGACGCAAATGGAGGCGCAAGGAACACACCTGCTGATCCGGACGGAACCAGCCGACCAGCTACCGGAGGGCACGAAATCCATTCCCCTTCCGATTATTCGCAGCGCGGACCAGTTCTCGTTTTATTTCCCGCAGAAGTAGGAGCAACTTCCCCGGGCCACGGACCGAGCGCCCTACTATCTTCAGGAACCTATCGCGTAACGGAGCGGCCTGTCTGTAATCAAATACGAAGTGAGCTCTTAAGAAAGGGTAACCACACGTCGGATCGCTGAAATGTCGCGCGAGACCAACCGAGGGAGACCACAAGAGAATGCGTGGTGGGTACGAGGGGCGAACCCTCTCCTTCCTCCAACTTCTTCTCCCTCCTTGGCGCTCGATTCTTCTTCATTCGCCGTCCATCTCTTCCCATCACGAGTCCGCGAGCCACGGAGCCTCGCGTTAAACGAAATTAATGCGAGATCCGTTGCTAGCTCGAGAAGGGGAAAAAATGCAGCGGCAACTGTCCGGAAGTCAGACCCAGGGGATTCGAGAGCTGCGTGGTTGAGCCGGACGTCACGGGTTTTCCACGGTGAATCGTTCTGACGGTAGCCGAGAAGCCGTGTAATGGCGAAACGACTTGACATTTAATTTACTGGAAATCATGTTGGGCCTCCTAGGCTACGGTGCACGCTCGGGAACAGTCAAGCGGACTCCCGCTCGACGCGTACCTCATGTAGGATAAATGGACTCTCCGCATGGTAATCGGTCGTGGTAAATCGGGAATTCGTTTCGAGTAACCCAGAGTCCTTGGGGTAGAAGAGACCGGATGATTCAATTACGATTACGGCCACGATGCCCAACAACCGTTGAGAAGATAAATTCGAGATCTTTCGATACGAGGAAGTTTCCTCGACTCCGTGTGAAAGAATAATCTTGGAGAAAATTCGACAGCTCGAAATCCATCGAGTTCAAGACCATTGGTGGATTCGTGGCGATGAGTTTTCCACTGTGGAAGGTCTGGTTGGATTGCCGTGGGGCCGTGTATCGCGCGGTATGGCTTGACACTTAATTTACTGGAAATCACGTTGGCCTCGGCGTCTGGACGAGCACGCGGGAGCGTTCCGGCGGCTACGTGGGGTACTCCTCGTACTCCTCCCGCGCCAGTGAAAAAGATCCTCGCGCGCTCGTTTCACGGCGCGATACCGACGATTAAGGACGAGATAGCACGCGAGCGAGGTAACCGGCGCGCGTAATCGTGACGCAAGCTCGTGGAATTCGCGATGGAGCGCGAACGCCCTCGGCGGGATGCGAATTGCGAACTGCGGAACGATCGGGGAATTTGACGCGTCTGAGATCGTCGAGTGGTACCCTGTGGGCGCGGTAACAGAACCGGCACTAAGATGTTTAACGTCCTTAAATCAGAATTTATAGGACGGCTTAGAATTCTTATTACGATGTCCAGGATTAATTAGTCGTCTGTAACTTAAATGGTGGATATGGTTAAAAAAATCGATTAATAAAAGTTAAGAACAGTCTCTTTTCGTGCAAGTATTATTGGCTCTCTTTGCACTAAACTCGACGATTAGTCAATTTATTCGATATGACAATTTAATGTGTCGTGTATCAAAGGATTTCAGATTTTCTGTGGAATTTATCGTACGTGCCCTTTTATATTCCCCGAGAAAGAATTTATCACTGCTCGAACTGGTCACCTCTCGTGCTCACAAATCACGATGTCACGCATTACGCGCTCCAACGTTGACCGTCGAATGGGTTATGCTTCTGAAGAGGCACCGCGCGATAAACTTTGGTAGGTCGAACAAAGAGGAGAAAGAAGAGGAAGCTCGGAGTCGCCATGGTGGCGGCGAATTGCTTTCAGAACGGGTTCAAAAATCCTTAATGGAAGTCGCTGGTATCGTGCCCAAGGCACTTTTGCAATCAGACTCCTGTCCTTATTAGACAGCACATAATCATATCGGCTGCTAACTCGCTCGTAACTTCAAACCTTGCAAAGATGGCGCGGGTTGCATGGATAGTCGTGGCTATCGCGCTATTGACTTTACGCATGCGCCGCATAATTTCTCCTCTACGCATATTTAACGCGCAAGGAGACTCACCGAAGCAACTCCAAAGTTTTCAAGTATTCGTCAATCGTTTATTTCCATTCAATAATAAAACTCCGTTTAATTAAAATTCCACGGGTGCCCTTCGCGACGAGAAACAGATACACCGAATACCCATGGAACAATTGCTTTTCTATATCACCTTTTACTTCGGACATCTGCTGACTCTGAAGAAACGTAAAGAGAAAGACGAAGCGAAGGGAGCGAAGAAGGAAGGCGACGGTCCGGCGCGGCGGAGCGAACCATCTACTTGTAGGAGAAACACGCGAAGGTGCACCCCCGGTAGCCGGTAAGAAGAAGAGATAAGGTGTAATGAATGCGATACTCTCGTGATTCGTCTACGGAGGGTAGGAAGATCGCATTTTTCTTCGTCCTCGAGTAGAGCATGCGCGCACTTTGCGTTCTCGGTTGGCACACGTTGCCGGCCTGCTGCCACTAAGTTGCCTCTAGGTTATCGAGCTCTGGTTCTTCCTTGCCCGTAGTTCTCCGAGCCTCATCCCGGAGAGCACCGGCGCCATTGTTGCCCGTCGCGAGATCCATTAGGGATCCAGAATATTTATTGCACCCCCCCGATCGACTATCGGCTACGAGCCTTAGCCGAGCAGGCACCGCTGGCGCCGACGCTCTATCGGATTCCGTGAATTTTCGATATCGAACGACTACCGCGGAAGCTCGATAACCACCCGGGCTCCGATCGACCATAATAGGAATCTTAGATTAGCGCTTTCGCCATCTGTCGATCGACGACCGCCTGCTGGCCTTCCAATCCCGACGGATACACACGAATGAGAAGTTCACGAAACAAGGAGAACACCGCACTCTCACATTCTCTTATCGTAGATTTTCTTCGAATACTTAGAGACCAGTGCACGAGACTCATCCTGGCCGTCGATAAATTTCATCTCTTGCTGGCTATTTGGAAAATTCTCACGCGCGGCGGCTAACGAGTTTGGAAACTCGTGGTACCTAGTACCGAAGTAACCAGCATTGTTCCAGCATGGAAAGAGTGTGAAACGCGGGCGTGTACCACGGCGGCAAAGCAGGGTGTAGGGAAGGAAGCGCGTGGTGGTGACGCAGCATCCACCGCCACCGGTAGGGAGTTTTTAATCGCGGGCCACGGGGATAAGTAACGACGTGGACTGAAAACAATGGGTAGTATAACCGAGTCGCTTGACGGCCTCTGCTTCCCGAAGGAAGCCACCTTAAATTCACGGACGACCGGCGCGGGGAAGATGTAAAACGCGAGATCGCTAGCTTCGCTCCCTCCCTCTCGCGTAGAACGTAGAATGATAAACGCATGAGGGAGAGGCAACCGGTAGACCCAAGGAGGCTTCGACACCGAGGTTCACTGTCGAATGAATCGATCAGGAGCAACGATCGGCAAGCTCGTAAATCCTGCCGCGGGACCGATGGTCACCGGTATTTTAATTGACCCCGGTGAGCGTGCCCGGGTAGTTCGTCGCGATTTCGTCCTCGCGCGTTTAAGCGAGAGACCGAGAGTAGAAGGATGAAGGTGGAAGGAGAGAAACGATGAGCTCGAGGAAGTCGAGGAGGAAAGAGAGAAACGATGAGCTCGAGGAAGTCAAGGAGGAAAGAGAGAAACGATGAGCTCGAGGAAGTCGAGGAGGAAGTCGAGGACCGATACACCACTCGAGTGGGTACAGGAAGCCCCGCTGCGTCCCGAGGAGAATCAATTCGAGACGATCGAGGTTCGTCGCGCGAGGTTAAGCCTGGAATTATTAGCGAAACACGCGGAAGAGGTAATTGGACGCGTTCGAGGCCAACCTTCCGAAGCCGTCCGCGACTTCGTCGCTCGCGCTGACGACGTACGTCTCCTCGGACGAGCGGAGGGTCTCTCGCTCGTGGAGAAGATCGAAGTTGACGGATCGGAGGAGATCGGCAACGGGCAGCTGGTGCCGGTAGCCTCGCTGGATCTTCAGCCTAGCATGCGCGCCGTGCGTTCCAAGAGGGAGTCTAGGAACACCTGAGAGAAGTTGGAGAATGTCTCGTGTCCGAGTTCCAAGCTGAAGATTAAAAACATTCTCTAGAAGAGGATGTTCGAGGTGGAAAGTATTCAACGAGGAAAGGCGAAAAAGCGGAAGAACGTGAAGGTACCTGTAGAGTTCTCATAGTCCTCCTGCTCGTTTCTCCGACTGGAAAAGGTTTGTGGAAATCGAGGCTAAAGTATCGAGTCAATCCTAGATACCGATCAGCCAGAAATTCTTAAAGAAGAATTTTACAATTCCAGCAAAACTTTTCACGGTCACCGTAGCCCAGCAGGATACGTCGTTATTGAATTCGACGATCGTGCCAGTGCCACTGGATTCGATTAAAAAACTCATCGATCCCGGTGCTCTCGTCCTCGCCAATCCGCCTCCGCATTCTCCGCGAAGCCCGGGGCCGCCGTTTACCGAACGGTAAAGCCCCGTTCGGCTTTACGACTTTATTTCGGTAATTAAGGAACGAAATGAGATTCTCACAGGGTCGGGGCGCCGGAGAATTCTTCGAATGTTCCTGCGCGCCGTTTACATCGGCTGCTGCTGCGACAGTGGCCGAGCCGACTGGAAAAAAGTCAGCGCGAGGACGACGCGAGCGATCGGGTGAAGAACGAAGGGAGATAGAAGAAGAGGGAGAGCAGGAGAAGAAGAAGAGCGGCAGGAACTTTCTCAAGCACCGTTTTCTCCCTTGCCGATAATTGTGCAACGCTCGATCGAGCCCGCGAGCGCAGTCGAACGAACATGGAAGCGGCGTTAGAGCCTCTGACCTCCGCTTCTGTGTATTTCGCGACGATTAAGGCGAATATAATTATTTCTGTTGGCGAGCACGGCGACGGCGCGCGCACCATCCGCCACAGTTTATCCGTAGCTATCGAAACGGCCGATTAAAATCGTTTCGCGCGGCAACGGCAATGGCAACGATCGGTTGCGCGCGAATAACAATGATTGTTTATCGCGTCCGAAACCGATAAAGTCGGCAACTAACGCCTCGCAGGCGGTACCACTCGTTTGGATGGGATTTTCAACCCTTTGCAGCAGGATCGCGCAACTATGTCTCTGCACCGCGCCGATATAGGACTCTTGGGATTTTTCAAACCTCGAAAAAAAATCGGCGAATATTTTTCAGAGAAAAAGTCTTTCGCGTGAGATTAATTCGTCGATTTATGTTAACCGTTTTCATTTTGTAATTAAATCTGTACGATTGAAACAACACAAATGATCGCGTGGATCGTTTAAATACCGAATCTCAAGAATACTTTTTGCCCCATGAATAACTATTTATAGGCATAGGTGCGAGCATGCGGAAAGAGCGAGGGAAATCGGTCTCTTAATGCGAAAACGGCCTTGGAGTTTCCTCGATAACGATTCTCTCACAGTTCCGACTATGGAACTGTGGGACTTTCATATCTCACGGGAGCACCGCGTCTCCAACGTCCTAAATCACGCGATGCCTACCCCTGCGGTATCCTCTGGTAGCCTTGGCATAAACAATGAGACAAGGCAACGTTAACGACGCTTTGTTCGGCTCGTCCGCCGCGTCCGCGAATCGCAGAAAATGGGGTGACTTTTCATAGAGTTGTCGCGAGCGCCTTTTGTCCACGGCTGCGATTTGTTCGAGAACTTTCCCAGTAATCCACCGATTTTTCCCGCTCCCCGTTACAGATGAACGACGTGGAGGGAGTTAACGGTGAACTTCGACGAACCACGAGAATTGCATAATGACGTTTTACAGGCGCAGGTGCGGCGAACGGTGGACGAGCGGACAGGTGCTAGCTCCGACTCGCAGCGGGAGTCCCTCGAATCGGATAGAAGAGCGGACCTCGAGAAGAGGATGAATCGGAGAACGAGAGAAGTGGCACGCAGAAAAAGCTCTCTTCGAGATCGCCAACTAGCCTCAGGTACTGTTCGCATTAAACCGCACCCTGTGCCAATTCAAGAAAATTCTTCGCACCTCGCTTCTCGATCCTGCCGCGTAAAGCAACCTCGAGGAAACTCTTCGCGCAAACTTTCTTCCTACAAACTGAACGATTCGCGAACTCGCGCCTCTTATTCGTAACTCCCACGAAGAACGAGAACCTCGTGGTAACTGAACGTGAACCGAATTGCACGATTTACGAGCAAGTGAGCACCGATCCGGACTCGCCTTCTTAGCGGACGTTGACAATGGTAGATCGACGAAGACTCCCGTCGCGTCGCGTCGTCTCCTCTCCGCGAACGCGATCTCGGCCGCGGTCACTCACGGCGCAGCCCGCGCGCGCGCGCGCCACACGATCCTTCGAGAGACCGGTCGGTGGTTGCGCCCGTGCATCCACACAACTCAGAACGGTGATCGGAGATACCGCGCGGAGGACAATGTAAGCATATGCATGCCCGTGTGGAGTTTTAACCGTGTATTACAGATTAGCATTCGCTGTCACGAATATAAGCCTCTCGCGGTGTATTATGAATTCCGCGCGGGTGCACGAGGGGCCTTCACGTGGGCAGCTGCGCAACAAATGTACGACGCGACGCGCGCCGCGCGCTCTTGTAAGTAGTCGGATTATTAATGTTTTTAAATGTCACCCTCTGGCGGAACGGGATATAATCACGGGCCGGACGGCGAGCGTGCCTAATTGATCGAGGAAGTCGACGGGGCAACCGGGTGGACCGGTGAGGGAAAAGAGCACGCGAGTAGGAGAGCATCCACGCTCGTACGCGTCCGCGGGACGTCTCAGGGACGTCTAACGAGCGTCATATGTGCCTCGTTCCTCGAGACGTTATTGCGAAGTTAAAACCCGTGCGCGAACAGCAGCCTCCACGATTTATCGTCCAGCGTTTCTCCTCCTCCATCGAGCGGAGGAACGAGATCGACTGCGTACGGAGGATTGCTTGGTAAAAAGACGTGTTAAGCGGACTTAACGAGCCGTTTGGTTCGACGGATGGATCGTAAAAGCGAGAAAATTTTAATAAAAATAAAGTTTCTCAAAAAATTCTTCGTGAAACGATAAGCTGTCGCAATTTAAATGTCTGTTGTAGACAAATACCTTGTAGAAATTTAAAGAAAAAAATCAATTTTATCCACACCGACCAGAGTATAAAAATAACAAATGCAGAAAGCTCGACAACGTCACGAACGAACGAACCAACCGATTGATTACTATCATTAACTGAATAATTCACTGATTCGTTAATTATCACGAACAAAATTCCTGTTCGTTACTCGATACCACGGTGCCTAAGACAAATTTAACCCCGACTAACCCCGACCTAAAGCAGCCGGTAACAATCGTCGGTCTGACGACGGTATAAATTATCGGTCGGTCAACCACGTCGCTGCGCCGGTACCCCGGTAACAGATATTCTTCCGTGCACGAACGCGGTGCGTGGTCAGCGGAAGGCGAACTGGAGAGAAAAAGAGAGACGGAAGGTGGAGCGCGACCGATTTCGTGCGCGTCGGCCACTACCAGTCTGGAGAACGAGCGCGTTCACCGGGTGTCTCGAGAAACGGGGGAGAGATAAAGAAAGCGCGAAAAAGAAAAGGTGAAAAAGAAAAAGAGCAAGAGAGAGAGAGAGAGAGGACTGCGTGACCTTTCCCAATGCTCGAAGGCAGCAGGTGGTGGTGCTGAATGATCGACAAAGGATCGGCCATAGGGTTGATTGCGAATGTGCTTGCGCAACCATTCCAGGTGGATACACCTGCAATCTGCATAGCCCGGGCTCGCTCCTGGGCCCGAACCAACCGCAGGAATCTCGACGTGTCCGAGGAAAATTTCGTAAGACGGTTCTCTCCTATACGCGCCCGCTCGCTCGCTCACCCGCCCCGGACGTATCGTAACGATTTTAATGCTCGGAGGTTCGCTCCTTCTTTGTTGGCTCCTTGGTACCTACGCGTGGCTCTACCAATCTCTAACCGAGATGCCTGCCCGGGAAGGAAAAATTGCGGTGAACGGCGGTAATTTAGATTTTTATTAGCGCGCGCCGGAGTGCGCGTCACGCCAGGCCGCGCGCCGCTTCCACGCTCGGTTTACGAAAATCCTCCGGAACGCTCGCGAGTCCCGCGCCTTCTGGCAACGCTTAACGGCGCGCGCGATGTTGTCATCGCTCGCGATCGTAAGGATTAATTCGGGGAATGCGGAGCTCGTTAGTTTGGAAAATGGCGCGCCGATTGCTAATTTATTGGGCAGACCGCTGGACCTCGTGGCACCACCCGTTCGTTACACCGAGACTATTGTTCGCGGTGTATGCCGTGGAGAGCTGCCGATGTGCATCTATTACGCGCCCGACATCGAGCCGAGAGAACGAGAGGAGCACAGAATGCGCGCACAATGCCACGAAACGCGTGTAAGGCTTTGCCAGCGCGGCAACAATCCACGCTCTGCGTATAATTGCTTTTCCAGTAATTATCGAGGAACAACGACAAAACGCGGATAATTTCCGAAGGCGAGACAAGAAGAGGGAAACTGTTAATGGTAGTTGAGATCTTGCGAGGGAGCGATTAGATTTTATCCAAGCGTAGAAATATCTGCTTTTTGTGGATAATAATGAACGTTGGCGCGAGTAGACACTCGAGGATTGTGCAAGTGCGGGCCCATGTAAAATTCCAAGCCGAGTTTGGACCTCAAGAAGCGAGACTCTCGTATTCCATCGCCAGAATTCTTTTTTTCATATTGTTTTGACATATATTTCATAAATTTCATATATTTCAATTATTATTATTTCTTATAAAGTAATCGGCAGCTCGAAATTATTCCGATTAACCCTTTCGTTACGAGCGTCTTATCCAGTGCGGCATGAGTCGCGCCAAAAGTGTGCACAGGGCGCGAGAAAGATCATCAGCGGCCGCATTTATATTTCACTACACCCGCGTTGCTTTCACGATCTTTTCAATGAAAAATACTTTTTTCAATTATTTACTGTAACATAATATAATTCTGTGTTAATAATAACTTAATAATCGTCTTGCGTGTGATATTTTTCGAAACATCGCAAATCTAACATTAGTACGTATAATACGTGGCATCGGTACATACGTCCCTCGTAGTAGCGGAAGGGTTAAAAGGCTCAGGAGAAATTACGATCTATCGCGACGAATCGATCGCGTGAGTCACCGGATCTTTTAGCGGAACTCGTGCGGAGACGACGACGCGTGAAACGTGCGATTTCGCACGGCGCGTTCCACGAGCGGCACCCGATCACGAGGAATTTCCAATAAAATCTGTCCGCGCGGACCTCCCGCGAGTTTTCCGCGACTTATCCCTTCGCGGCGAGGATCGCCTCCGGCTCATTGTGCAAGCGAGCGAGCGAGCTCACCCGTGCAAACGGAACATCGGTCGAAGCGTAAGAAATCTCGGCGAGGGTGCCATAAGACATCCAATATCAAGTTTACGATTCCGATACCCGCCACGGCGAAATGCAAACGCGCTTTTCCTCGCCCTCGGTTCTTTAATAATTTATGGATAAACCGTATTATTACAATGCGTCCCGATTCCGAGAACGGGGCGGCTGCTCGTGCCGTTTGGAGCGCAGTGGCATAAAATCGCGGCATGTTTACGGCGTCGGCAGAATAATGAACGAATGGTACGAGGTTATATAGGCCGGACGAGACAAAGGGGCAATCGATCCCATGGTCCTGCTCGTGAAGAAAAATCGAGCCAGGGAGTTTCCGAAACGTCTGATCGAGCGATAGGTCCGTGATGCTGGGAAAATTTCAAAAAAATCCACAAAGCCAACCGATCGAAACACGCTCAAAGCGCCTTGGATCTCACCACGATTGAATTGCCGATTTCAGCGAAAAACTGGTAGAATCGCGTTACGCTTCAAGAGTCGAAAAAGCGATACTGAAACCTATTGGAGCGCAACTCGTCGCCCTTCTCCTTTTTACTTGTCGTTGGAAATATTTCGCAGGTGTGCAATGGCGTCGTGAAATTTTCGTGGCTAATTAACAATAAGTGGAACTTTCGCTAGGACTTTTTTTTATCCCGATCTTGCCCACTCGTGTCAACAAATACAAGTTAGAAAAATGGTTTAAAAATTATTCGTAGCTAATTACTCAGCAGGTTTCGCGCGAGCAAGAGGTTATCGCGGAATCATAGATTGACAAAATTCTACAACTTCCGTTACACGAATCGCACGATAAAAGGAACCTCGTCCTGGACCTCAAAGGAAAAGGAAACATTACCGCGCTCGTTCTTGCTCAACACGCGGGCAGAATCTCTTGCTACGAACCGGTAGGTACGAACCAGCGGTTAACCGACGGCTCCAGTTCAAGCAACAATATTGCATTATTATTTATTAATTCGGAGCATACCAGATGTGTATCTCTTACCGCTGCGATCCAGCGCTACCCAGCATCACGACTTTCTTATCTCCTGAGTCGGTCAGTGGTTCTCCTCCATCTTCGTCGCAAGTATTACGCACGGTAAAGAATCCAAGTAGAAATTCTAGATCGCCTCGTGGAATAAAGAGAGACAAATCATAAAAACGAATTTACCAACGTTCAATCGAATCCTACCCGCCACACCGAGGAATGTAAGATCGAGAATCAAGAGAAGAATTCAATGAGAAATACCCAAGAACATCAACGGCATAACCCACCCATCCCAACAAAGCATTCCCAGCGGTAATGCCATGTTCATCTGGTTCGTCCAGTCGATGGGATTCGTTCTCAAAAGAAAAATACATCGTAGGCCTTTACCGCTCGACTACGACGGCCACACGCTGGGAGCTAAGTGGCCGTGCAAAGTAGAATCTACAAAAACGGACGGACAAGGGATACCGAGTAAGTTCGCGCCATAGAATGCCCATAGAGGTCGAGGCGAGGCTGAAGAAGGGAACTGGGGAAGCTCGTACCTCAATCGCTGATACCTCTCTCGTCCCGGAGGAACACCTCGGTACGGCATTTAATTATCATTCCAGCGGAAGGTTCCTAACGATGCTGGGCGACGCGTCGTTAGACGTGCTCGTAGGCGGCTAACGTAGGTTGGGGGCGAAGCAAGAGGAATATCGGAATTCGAAGATCAATCGTGGAGCGATTGGTCGGGTAGGAACGCGCGCGGTTGGCACGGGGACCGCGCAGTTGTTGGTCGGGAGCCGATCGAGGGCTGCCGTAGGTAGCTGTGTTGCTGTTGCTGTTGCTGCTCTAGCACGGCCACCGCCAGTGCACACTTTACTCCACATCGGTGGGCTAGAGATGCTAGAGGTACCACCGTGTCCGTGACGCGGTAGCGTGGCTCGGACGAGCCCACCGTGCGGGCCAGTGTGGCTCGCTTAGTGGCCACCACGGGCACACACTGTCCACCACCGGTGCCGGTGAAAAGAGAAAGACAGAGAGAGAGAGAGAGAGAGAGAGAGAGAGAGAGTATCTTCAGGCACTGCAATCTGGTGGCATCGGTCTGACCTCTCGGTACCAGCGGCTACCGTTCTGTGATTACCATGATAATTCGTTGGCTCGCCCCGTACGTATCTACCCGCCATACACGGCGGCCTGCCTGCCCCCCCGGCAGGCCAGATAATATGCAATACCGTCCGATAAAGCAGATTCCGTATTCTTAACGACGATCCGCGAGCATACTTGGACCCCATTGTTTCCCAGCCTTGACCTCGCCCGAAAGCACGGCGCACGCTCGCCCGCTCGATCTTCGTGTCTGTACGCGCTCGCACGCTTTGAATCGGTTCGACTCTACTCTAAGCGTCCCCCGAGCTATTCGACGTATACCGTAGGACAGGACTGCCGACTCGAATTTTCGGAAAATTCTGAAGAACGACGGTACACGGTGTTGGTAGTCGCGAACGCGATCGGCAAGATACTCGATGCCTCTCGTGGCATCTCACAAAGGCAATTAGTCGAACGCTCGAAGCGCGAGGAACTCTGCACGGTTTTCTACCTACGGTTGAAATTCCTAAAGAGAAATGCGGAACCACGGACCTGGGTGTTGGTGGGATCAACGACGGAGCGACGAATTGGATAGTCCTCGAGCTCTCCCCATCTACAACATTCTCTGCATTTTCATCTTTCAGAATGTTTTCTCTCTACCCTCGCAATTTCTCCACGTCGATTCCTTGGTCCTTCGAGATTTTGAACGGACCACGATCTGAGAGGTGGGCCTCAATTTTTCGCGGTTCGAAGGAGGATGCGCGGGTGACGACTACTTAACGGTAGCCTGACAAGGGGGACAGTAATGGACGATACATATGTATGCGTCCTTTAGGATTCATAAGTAGGCAGCCGGTGCTACTTCAGGCCCCCAACGCGACGTCCTGAGAGAGGCCCCGTTTCTACGGGCTCGTCCTTATGCAGAGCAGGGGAGCGATTTCCTCGTGTCTGAATGGCTTGAATAATATACGTTTGAAGTTAATGGTCTCCATTCAAGGCGTCCGCTCCGCGTACATATACGTTCTAGCTCGGCACTCACCACCGACGCCGGGTCCCACGTCCTATACGGTTCTCATGTGTCATTCAGGATCGCCGCGTATGTAACTTAAACTGGGCCTCCGTGCACCGACCACAGCACGCAGTTCGATCCTGTACCTACAGCCGCGCGCACTCCCTGCAACTTCGCCCCATCCGTGGTGCATGCATACGCAACTAACGCGTCGCGAGAAGCGCAAACCACCGCGGGCTCGTCCCAACCGACGGATTTGCCAACCAACGAAAAATGCCAATTGGAGAAGAACGAGTCCTCCGGACGAAAGAGTATACAGATATTTCTACTCGCGGTTCGCAGATTTCTTCTCCGAGAGAAACGAAGGACCAAGGATCGTCGTTGAATATTTCGCTGAGCAAGGTAGGAGGAAGTTCCACGTGTTAGAGATTACACCCTGGAACTAACAGATGGGCACGTCCACCGATTTCTCCCGCAGCCTAGGCTCTGCAAAGACAAACTGGCAGAGGAACAGGATCGGACTTACTTCAGGCTGGTTTCCACCTGAGCAAGTTAATCCGCCAGAACGATCGCAAAATGGATACCCGAGGACGCTCGGAACGTGTAACGGAACGCAGCGATCCGCGGACGCTTCCTCCTTATCGCGCGATATTTCTTCGCCTCCATTAGCTCGTCCGGAGCGATCTTCCTTCACGGCGCTCTGCCTCGGATTCGAGGCGTAAACGTCTAATGCATCCGATATTGTCGTAGCGGTAACGGCGATCGATACTTTCCGCGCGAAGCCCCGACGCGACTGGCGCGCAAGCATAAATAAGACCTAGGGTTTGCATAATCCGGGAGAATGCGAGATCAGAAGCGCTCGACGTGGATTTCCTCGGCCTGCGTGTTTCACTCGCCGATGTATCCGTTCCGATTTCGATCCGATCGAGAATCACGGTCGACTACAGGGCCGTCTCAGCTGATCGCCTCGGCCTGTAACTTATGGCGAGCCTTCCGCTTCGAACATAGTCTCCGACCTAAAATCCTACGATCTTCCACCTCGAGTGTTTTCCACGCGCCTCCTTTTTCTCGTCACTTGCGTCGGAAGTCTGTTTCTTGTCGCAAAGATCACAGGTAATTGTTTTTCGTCAATTTCGTCGTGCGTTGGTTATACAATGTTATAATGCATCGATCAACTTTTTTATTTGCATACTCTCGTTCGTTGTACCTGGGTCGTTCGTTTCCACCCGAGCTCGGTTGCCAACAGCTCCTCTTTCAGCCTCGCGGATGCGTCTACTCTTCGTGGTAGGTTTAACGACGGGCGCGCTCAGGCACGATCAACGGTGAAAATGTAAGTAGAAGGCGCGTTTGCATAATCGTGCCCCGGATAGACGGTAGACCGTGAGGCATCCCTCGGCCGCGACCGTTCTCGTTACCTGCCAATTTATCCGTCGACCCTTAATGCGGTGTCGCGCAAGGAGTGTCGCTCGGGACGACGACGTAAACGCGGGTCGCCTGAATCCGTGGAGGTTTCGAGGAGAATAAAGAAAAACACTTTCCGAGCGGTCTCAGTCAAAGGAGAGCGTTCCTATAATCGACTCGTGCTTCTAACCTACCGAAGCTCGCGAACCAACGCGATATTCCAAGAGTGAGAGAGCAGGGGTGCCTCAGAAGTACGCGAGTTTGCATAATCGTGAGCCAGTCGGCGAAGACTTTGAGAGAATTCAAGGTGATACCGGATTCTCATCCGTCCGCGAAGGTAATGCGCCGCGTCATTCCAAAAGCTCGAATCTCGGGCTTTAACTTACTCGAGAAACGCTCGCGTGTCTCTTCTGCCTTCGGATACACTTTCCCGCGGGCACCTTTCGCGGATCCTCGAGTCCGCGCACCACCGGCGTACTTCTCGCCGTACCGACCGTGAGAAAGGGCACGCGTGATTTCCAAGAGACACTCGCGAGACGCGAGATCCAAATACATTGGCGCGTTATAATTGTATCCGCGATTCACGCGCACGAGGATCCAATGATTCAGAAAGATACCGATCCAGGTGAATGAGGAGCATCAGAAACCGCGGTAAGGTGACGTAGCTTGTTTTCTCTCTCGAGCCACGCAACCAAGATTCGAGGCATCTTCGAGATTGAGCCTTTATCGATTACCTCGAAATCTTCGGTAGAAATAATGTGACGAGCAACGGCGAACGAACGAGGTGATAATAAGGCTGTGGATAAAGAACGAGAAGAATGTTGAAGGCAGGAGGAGTCGAACTTTAATGATCTTGACAATGTGAACACGAGCTCCGAGATGAGACAGATAAAGAATGACGAAATAAGAAAACAAATTCGACGACGAAGTCATAATGACGAGGAAGAATAACGATGAAGTTGTTTCGAACGATGTTGGGGAAGAACAAAGTTGTGGAAGCATAACCCGCTCGTGGAGAGAGAGGCCAACCTTCTGGACGAAATAAGATTATTGAAAATAGAATAAGGGAAGGGTGTGTTACGGTTATGGAAATTCGTCAGATACTTATACTTAATGCGGGAGTTCGAGTTGTGAATATTAATACCGAATGATCTTTAATGATGGCTGACGTGGGATCGTTAGGCGACCTAATCGTTTCAGCTCGCAGCCTTTTCTCCGCGCTAGCCTGTTATCTGCGCTAGTTTGCCAACCTCAGGCTCGCCTCAGTTGTTAATTTTTTAACCGATACCCGATCTTGCGAGCTGTATTTATAAGCAATATTATCTCCCAGCGCGTAGGTAAGAAACTCCCGGGGGAAGGAGGAAGCGTTTCTGCTCTCGTTTAACCGCTTGACATTATGTCGTGAAAGATTTCACGTAAAGAAGTCTCCCGACGTTGGCCACCGGTGCCTGTACAGGAACCATTACCTGATTTACGATTCAATCAGCGACCGCACGTCGGCACATCATTTTTCTCTCCCAACTTTTCTCTCATCGAAGTTCCTGGTTCTCGTGATCGAGGGAGAAAACATTCGACGAGCAAAACAAAAGAGAATTCGATCTCACGAAGAAAACTACGTGTCGTGGAAGAGGAACGGCACCAAACGCAACCACTAACATCACCGTGATCAACAATGTTGACGTATCATTTCTCGAGGCGGTTCTCATTCCCGTCTACTCTTAGAAACTTGTTCGCGAGATTCCACGGCTCGTGCGCGCATCTCGAATCCTCTAATCGAGCATGTAACCCCCGTCGACTACGAATGCCCAAGATCGCCCGAAGGGCACGAATGCGCGGCAGCTCGCCGAAACGACCCTTATTCAATAAGAAGCAACGATTACGCGAGAGCGAGAGAAAATGGAATATTCATATGGAATGAGAAGAAGGAAGAGGAGAGGAAGGATTGACGAGTGCCACCCGTGAGTTTCCTCTGTGCGTTAAATCACTCAAGGACATCCTCAGGCTCGTCCCGATGGCTAGCGCGAACCGCCATTTACCATACGCCCAACGAGATTCAGTCCACGGTAACACTAAAACGAGCAACTTTTCTAATTACCCGCTGTCACCATTCCACGGATACCCCCGTCCGGATAAACCTGAGCGAACCTACTTGGACGACGTCGAGGAAGATAAAGACGGTCGTTGAGTGTTCACTGGTTCGTTCGAGTAGGCACATAGTTGCCATGGTTGATAGCAACGTCGAGGGGCTTAAACCTTCGGGGCACGTTTACGCGTAGTTACCGTCTTAACGATTACCATCGCGTGGGATACTTTTTTTTCCCCGGGAGCTACACACGACAGCGATAGGGAATCGTGTCAAGGAACGTAGCGATGTAATAATGCGGCAGGTGAACAGAATAATTCGTTCCACCAAAAGCGTCGAGTCGTTGGCTCTATTATTAAAAATAACATTCATAGAAAATCTGCGTGTAATAAGGATCGTGGAAAATTGAGAAATTTTATATTCGTAATTTTTACCCCGAGAAGCCAAAGGGATTAGAAGAGCGACGAGCAAATTCTTGAAAGGATCAATTTTGGCATTTTTGGGTAAGCCACGATAGCGAGGAGCACTCGGGACGGCCATTATCTCGAATTTACAGTTTTTGCCGCGGACGAGCGATCTTGGTGCAAGAAAGCGTTAAGTCACGAATTCCTCATTACGCCATGGACCTGGACGAAGAAGAAGGGGAGTAAGAAGAGAGGCTAGTGCCGGGTCGAATTAGAAAAGAACGGGGAAGCGAGGCAGGGGAAAAAGAAAGCGAGAACCAAGATGGAGCGTGGCCGCAACTTTCCACGGACGGATCGGCGGATGTGCCCCCGAAGAAGCTGCAAAACCGAAGAACCTCGAGAAAAAGGTGCTTTAATGGCTTCGCAGCGATTCACTGGATCTTCGTTGAGAAGGAGCGTCGCGTTTTCGCGAAGTCATCCCGCTCGGACGCGCCCTTACTTTTAGCCTACGGTACAAGGTGTTCCCCTATCAAAGAGAAGACCTTTAAGACACTTTGAATCTCTCTCGACGACACGGATGCCAGAAATGACAACGGACAAAAGGTGAAGCGAACATTAAACGCGTCATTCGACCTCACTCGCACGATCGATCGTGGTCCAGCAGTTCGGCAGAGTATTCGCGAGCACAGGGGTTCTTGCTCGCGATCTATTGTTACACCGAGAACTCTTTGAGATCTCCTTCGATCGTAAACAAGCCGCGGACAAAAAGCATCCCGAAGCTCCGTGCGAATCAGCACCGGGCGGTGTTTCGTCCGCGTCGTTTATGACACCTGGACAAGCAGAGCCGGTCGATCCAGTTCAGACGCGCAAATATACGTATACCCGTAGCAGGATATCACGCATTTGATCCTTCGAAATAGAAATAAAGACGGAACGACGGTGATCCTTCGCTACCGCCCCTCTCTCACTCATTTTCGCACCCCCTGACCAGCATCCCCATTCGACGAGCTCGCTCGACGGTGGGGCAGACGAGGAGGGAGAACGAGACGAGAAATCAAAGAAGTCCGCCATGATGATGCGCCCGTGACTCATCCAAGCGAGCAAGGGATGGAGGCGCGCGCTGCTCGAGGGGGTGAGACGGAAAGACGCGCAGCCAGGGTGAGAGAGCGGATCGAGTGAAAGGGAAATGAACGCACCGTAGGCTGGAGGGAAAGACGTAGGGCGAGAGGGAGAATCGAGAGGAGAACCGAGAAGGGAGATGCACGAGGTACGAGGGTGAAAAAAGGAGGGAGGATAACGGAACGGAAGGGGGTGAGAGAGTATCGCGAAAGACAAAGAGGGAATCGCGTGACCACCCTTACTCGTGGCCTGCGAAGCATCGAATCCATGCGAAATTTTGCGAACCCCTACTCGTGAGACCGAAAGGGTGGCACGGTTGCTACCCGCCTCTCAGAACGCCTGAACCCCAATCCCCCCACCTTCGAAGACGATGCTGACTGGCCGAACGTAGAAGCAACCCTCGTGGCTCCGGACTCGGGATAGGTCGAGTCGAAGCGAGGGTTTCACGAAAGGGTGTGGTCCTAGGACTCGCCAAATTTATGCTAATCACCGCCGTTGGCCTTCAAAGCCGTGCGCCGCGCGGCACGTCGCCTGAAAGAAGAAGGGTCGCGCGCCACGGTGGTGCCTCTGCGAGCTCCATCGATTTTTCTCCCTTCCACGTGCCATTCTCTCTCTTTCTCTCTCTCACTTCGTCCTACTCCCTCGGTGGTTACCTCTCCCTTCCTCCCTCGCTTCGTCCTCCCTCCCTTCCACCCTTTTTCTCTCCGCGTGTGCGTTTTACGTTCGTTTTATCCCGTTTAAACACAGGACCACGGGGAAGAACCGTCAGCGCCGACGTGTCTCTTCGTGTGTATAAGTCTGCACGCGGGTCTGCCGCGTGCGTGTGTGCGCGTCGAGTAAACACACCCACGGGTGCGTACAAACGAACGAGATGAGGCGCGCACACACGCGCCCCACGCACCACCACCGCCACCGAGGGACCCTCTCGTGGAAACGCGCGGTGCGTGAAAGCGAAAGGGACGTGCGTGCCGCGCAAAAATATTGCGTGAGTGCGTGTGTGCGTGCGTGGCCCCGGACAGTGTCGGACCGACGAAAAACTCGACCGGGCAAGCACGAAAAACGCGAGTGTGTCGTCGCCGTCGTATACGGTTTCCCGCTCTCGAAACTAGTTCTCCTCGTGCTCCGAAGATCCCTTTCTTTTCTCTTCGCCTCCTCCTCCGCCGCCTCCTCCGTCACCTTACCTTCCTCTCCTCTCGCCATCTTCCTCTTCTCTCGGGACGGTATCGTCCTCTTCCTCCTCCTCGTGCACGCGCGTCTTTTACACGGTACTCCGCGTGTGTCTCGTGAGTTCTGTGCCCGCGGAGAATTCTCTCCTTCTCGTCCAAGGATTACTCTGTTCTACGTCTACGTCTACTACGCGTGATGGACACGCGACGAGGAAGAGAGGGAGGAGAAATAGGAGGAGGAACACGTGGAGAGGAGGTGGAGGACCGAGAGGAGGAAGAGGAGGAGTGGAGGTTCGTGGCTCGCTTCGACGTTGGACGCCCGATGCAGGTCGGTCGCTGCGCATTCGGTACCTGCGTCTTCGATCCCGTGGAAGAACGCATGTGTCCACCACCATCGCGCCGAATGCACGTGCTCCGCTCACCTAGGTAACCCATTCGCCTATCTGCACCGCGAAATCGAGTCGGTAAGGAGCGCGAGTGAATTCTTTTACGCGCATCGTGCCAAATACATAGTCCGTGTCGAAGCTTTCATTGTGAGATGCGTCCTTTCTGCCCTCGGTTTCGATTCACTGCTGTCAGGGACTCGTAAGTTAACCCCTTCACAGTGTGGTAAAATTACGAATTCTGATACAAAAAATTTATACGCATTACCCTGCCCGTACGTGGCACGAGATAAGCTGAATGGTACTTGACGCTCTGCCCATGACCGTCACGGGATACACTGTCAATGGGTTAAAGCCTCGTAAGCTAGGAAAATACGTGAAACCGTGCTCCTTTGCTCCGAAACGAGTCGTGCAATAGAGACAGAGAGAGAGAATGAAATTTGACTTTCATCCGCAACGATCGAGAAGAGCCTGATCTTCGCAAGGGTGCAAAAGTGCACCAAGATCGTCTTAGAGGGTAAAAAGAATGCATCCATGAATTCTCTCGACTCCGTAACCTAACCGAATCGCTCGGTGACTTCTTTACAGCACTTTTACATCCACGTAATGTCCCCGCCTGTTAAACATTCCCACGCCGCCACTTATTTACTCTCGTGGCTCTTCCGTGGCTACCGGATAAACTGGGCTGAACTCGCATCCTGGCGCCAGAGCGGATGCGCCAGCGTGCAAACAGCACATAGTAGCAAAAATCATCCTCCTCGGCGCAAATGCTAGCGATCGCGCGAGAGGATGCGGATGTCTGTTAAACGGTAGAATATTGATTAGGTTCCCGGAATACCCACAGCGGATGCGAAGTTATCACGCGGTAACGGACGAGTCCTTAGCTCTACTTAACCGCGACTCTTCCCACGTTACATTTGCATCTGGTCCTTTGAGCGCTTGGGTCGCGTGCTAGGAACTCGTTCAGCCGTACCATTTTGCGCGGAGCAAAAGTGCACCTAAAGAGTACACGTACACGGGGAGGAGCAGGAGACGTCACTCGCAAGCTACAAAAAAAGATTCTTTCGCGAGGAGTACGCGACCCATTGACGATGGTTAACCGCGACTATGCAGCCGACGCGTCGGCTCGAAGTGATATCGATACGCGTCGAGATAGATCGTGGTTGCATCGATTTGCAACTCGTCGAGAGGACGCGATGGAGAGGACGATAAAAGCATCGAACGAGAGGCGCAACAATGACGAGGATGGAACAAGAAACGCGCGCGACGACGGCCGATGACGAACGATTTGGGCCCGTCGATCGATCGCAGCTTTGCTTTTTCATCTCGCGAACCTCCAGAGCCACCGACCCACGTGCACGCGTCGCGATCGATTCCCTCTTACGAGCGCTCCTCGCGTGTCCAAGCGCATTGCATCGATGTGTCGAGACGAAATTGAAGGCGGCCTGTCCGCCCGAACGCACGCGCCCGACAATGTTCCTGCTACATAATCGCGCGTGAACGTAACCAGCTTGGGCGAGTGAATCGAGAGGATCGGCGAAGAGGGACGAGGGATGCCGCCGGAGAGCTGTACTTCGCGAGACGCGTAGGCGCAAAACACGCGCGCGAAGTGTCTCACACGCGTATCGCGAGCTAGCTCGCGCGCATAATGCGCGCCACGCCGCTTTGTGTGGGCCAGAAGAGGAACCCCGGCGGAGTAGGCGCCCTCGGAGGAGTTAAGAGGCGAGATTCGCATTTACAATTTAATTTATACCGATCCTACCTACGATCTACGCGGAGACGAGGACGGAAGATAGATCTCGCCGAGATCGGTGAAAAATGCTGATTGGAAGGATGTTTTAATCGCGCCCTCTCACCCCGCACCGACAAAAGGGAGGAGAGGACGCGAGGAAACGGGAACGGCTTGAACGGTGAAATAGAGGACGATACTGTACGACCGACGTAAGGGTGGAGCAGTGGAGAGAGAAGGAGAGACGAAGAGGATGGTTCCTCGAACGCGGTAGATTCGTCTGAGAGATTCGTTCTCACGCAGATAAAATCTGATGGCACGCTTGCCTGCATGGATACGCGCGCGCATGCGCGTGTCGCAATTATTGGATGAAATAAGTTAATTAATAATGGCGCTCCTCGTCGTCGCCGCCCGCGCCGATACCCCCCGCGCTCTCTCCAGAGTTCGTTGAATAATCGTCGGTTAATGATAGAGCGCTCGATCGAAGACGGCAGCAACGCGCGAGCATCTTCGAGGCATTCCGCGTAGTAGTCAGGTAATAATAATCGCCTGGGGTGGTTATCGGAGCCGGAGGAGGTACAACCATGTTGCAGACTCGAAGGCAAGAATCCTCGAAGGATTATACAATCCGATCGGTCAGAGGTTGAGTGGGATCGGTTATCAAACGTGTGATAGAGCTATCAGAGACGAACCGTGAACGAATGGTGAAGAAATTAAACGGATTTTCAATGAAAAGGGAATTTTAACTGACGCTTAACATTCGATAGATAAAATGAATATTTATTCGGATGAACTCTAATAAGCGAGGTTGAACTTTAGCAGGTGAGTAGGGGTAACCTTGTTCGTTAATCGTCAAGGTTTCATTGGCTCTCTTCGTTCTGGACTTTCGTCAGGTAAATTATCAAAGTGACAGAATTAAAAATTCACATTGATCCACTGATCGCGTAAATGCACCGTAAACTACGTGGACAAGCCCACAAAGTGTTCCAGTTAGCAACATTATATCACAACGATCTACCTAAACCCTCTCTCCTCCCTGGTATCTTAATTTCCCGTTCCTTTTATCCTTCGAATCCCCTCGCGAAAGAGGCCACGGCGTTTACCAGCATTCAGATATGTCGGAAGCGTTTAACGACTGTCCGTTCGACTCGCCTCGCGAGGGACGCCAAGAGGAGGATGGAGAAGGAAAGAGTTCCACGGGGTATACCTACTCATCTGCCGCGATTTTATGCACGCTACGATCTAACGGGTGTGCCGGAAGTCGCGTCCGAGCCGGGAGGGCCGGCACCGTCGTGGCACGAAAATCACGCACGCGGAAGCGAGAGAAGCAGCTGCGGAGGCGCGCCGTTTATCGAACAGGAAGAATAAGAAGAAGAAAAGAACGAACGTAAACTTTGTTAGAAAGGCACGAGGGGTTGTTAAATTTATTCCACTCAAAGCGCGAACTCGTTTCAAAGAGAACATATTAATTATGGGGTCTGTGTACATTGCGGTTGAACCTTCCTCCTGAAGCCTCGTGCCACAGGGCCAAGAACAAGAACATCCTTTTCACCTTCAGCTTTTCTTACTCCAACAAACTTGCAAGACCTCCGTCATTCTCTCTTTCTCTCGTGTCCTGTTTCTGATCCCTTCCCGAAGGACGAACAGCATAATTAATTGTTAACGGCCCGCCGGCTTCCGCGAGCGCTATCACAGACGCCTAATGATATGTAATAATCGGGCTAAGCGACGCTCGTAATTGTTAATTTCCTGAAATACCTCCGTGCGCACACGGTGCCCCGTCGTGGCCGGGATGGAGCCGTAAGGTTTTCCGCGACGTGCACCGCTCGCGAGTGTGTCCGCTCCCGGTCGGGGTGAAAGATAATAATAGTGCGAGCCGTCGCGCCGAGGGGGTACTCGAGACGTTGCGCTGCGTTAACCCGCGCGAATAGATATAAACGCCTTACCCTACCACGTCTACTCACTCGCCTACTCCACCTCCTCACCCTCCGGCATCGACTCATCCCCAAGAACCAGGCCTTATCATTCACCGATAAGACCATCCCTCCTTCCTCCAGTGGAGAATCCGCTCGAGAGAACCTGAAGCCGTAAAAGAGGAACGTCTCGGACCGAATCATAACCGTATCTCAGGAAAAAGTATCTAGCAACGGAAATAGCCTCGTTCCCTCGCCAAGGATCAATATCCGATGGAAGGACCAAGAGGCGAGGACGAAAGGCTCGAACGAGAGAAGGACGAAGAGCTCCTCGGTTCGTGGCACGACGCGGAGCATAGATTTCGAGGATATCCAATAATTCGCGTCGCTCGAGGACTAATTGCGAATAAGCCGATACTAGAATCGGACGGGAATGTGAATCTATCGACCATAATCAGGAACGGCGCGCCGCTCGGTAGCCGATGCTTTCCACGCGAAACGAGCACAGGCCTCGCGAAGGTTGTATTAATAAAGTCGATCTGGACGAGAGCCGACGATTCTCGGGGTGGCGGACTGATCCGCTTGAGGAGAGAAGCGGGGACGCTACTTGTTTTGATCTGGCTAATAAGCCAGTCAGGATTCTCCGCGCGACGCGCCGCGAGGGTAGGCTGAAAGGGTGGGGGCGCTGGACTAGTACACCCCTTCGTTCTCGAATCTCGTTTTCGCTATGGCGTCCCCTCGTCTACGTCTCCCGATTCGCCCGAATGGCATCGATCGATGCGCTTCTCCTTTTTGCCCTTTCCCTCTCGAGAACCCCACCCACTGTTCTCCCCGTGTTTCACTGTGTGGGCCGGTTGCGCACGAGGGAGACACACCCTGGACAGTCTCCCTTTCCTCTCTCCACTCTCCTTTCTCTCCCTACCCTACCCGCTTCAATCGAACTTGTCCTCTCCGTTCCCCAGCCTTTACTACCTTCCAACCTCGCATGAAATCTCGGCTACAAATTCTCGCTAAATTGCAAGCATCGACGCGAGGCCGAGGCATAAAAGGACGGAAGCATCTGCTTTAGACAATGTGCAGATCCCGGCCAATTATCTGCCATTTCTCACCCCTCGTTTAGGTGCTAGCTGTTCTTCACGGCAGGGAGAACCAGTTTCCTCGCTGTTCGGCAATTAAAATTCGTAATTTGACGATACCTTAAGACTTTAATCGACACTCGCACGTTCGTAACACGGTGTAACGCGTTAAGTTGAAAGAATTTCGAGATCCCGATCAGCCTTTTGCAGGACACTTCGATAATGACTCCGTTAATGGGACAACATCGTCGTCTCGAGTCTCGACCATAAACCGGTCGACTCGAGAGCGTGTAAATCGACCAAAACGTTTCCTCCTCCTACGTGTCAACGATAGAAAAAAAGCTGCGTGATTTATCGCGTCCTCGATACCACCCATCCGAAGATTTTTTCCCGCCCCGAGAACTACTCTCGTTCCTTGATACGCGACACAATCACGGTACCCACTCGATGAACAATCCGCGAAAAGCGGAACCGCTTGATAGCAGAACGATCTAATTAACCGAGCGTCGATAATCGCGCCGAGATAGGCTCTGATGACAGTGTAGTCTATGCTAAAACGATGGACCGGAGCTGAGAAAACATCGCACGGGAACCTGAAGACAATAAATAATACCCGGAGGAGAGAGTATGCCAAGATTAAGTCTTGCCTCCGATTAATTGGCTCGACGAAGTGGCCACGCTCGTCGGGTAGTAGAGAAAAAGATCATGAAAAGCAGGGTTCGACGAACCGATCTTAAGAAAAATGGAAAGAATCGTTGGTCGCGATTGGCAAGAGAGGAGAAGGCACGAGATAAGGAGAAGACGTGAGATAAGGAGAGGGCGGCTAAGAAGAAAGGGAGCGGTGAGAAAATGGAAGGCGGTGATTATTAATTCGACGATTAGCACCGATCGTTGCATACCGCTCCAACGAATACCGGCGAGGTGTTAAATGGCCCATGATGCGGCTCGCGCGCACGATAATTTCCCTCCCGGGCGATACACGCCGATGCACTTCCGTTGTCGAGAAGCGATTGCAAACTCTCACCACGAAAGCTCGTGGAGAATCGAGATCCTCGCGCGCGCGCCGCTTCTGCAATTCAACCAGTCCGCACGATATTTACTCGCTCGAAATTACCCACCGTTACGTCTCGACGCCAGCTCCAAAGACTAATCTCCCTCACAGTCCTATCTCACTCGCCCCGGGGCCTACCTCTCCCAAGACTAAACGACCGTTCGATCCACCACGACGAGGCGTGGCGAGAACTTCAGACGTGAGATCGAGATTCGCGCTCTTGTCGAACGCCGGCTAAGGACAAGCCCCGAGTGAAAATTATCGTAGGAAGTGTCGTGGAAAAAGTCTTCGATCACTGGTCTCCTGCACGATGCGCCTCCTCATTATGGGCGCCAAGCAACGATCATGACGAATTCTCCTCGCGCGCTCTTAATAATCGACTCGTGTCCGTTGACGAGCCATTTCCGTTTGAAGGACCTTCCGGGGATTACGCGTAATCGGTGTATCCGTCACAACGAAGGAGAGCTCCTTCCGTTGAATAATTAATAAGCGGTAGCCGAGTTCTCGAGAGATTATCGTGGAAAAATTCAACTGGTTCGGAATGCTGGCTCATCCTCCCGCGAGAAGATAAGGGAAAAGGAGTGGATGGATGCAAGTGAGGATGCCGATTTGCATCGGTTTTGCTCGCACTCGTGTATCCTCGGGACGAACGAGAAATTGCAATGCATCGGGGTGAAATGGTGAGTCGGTAGTACCACGCGTTTATCGTTACCCGTGGGGTAAATGTGTTAGGACATCCGAAGCTTTACGTGCCAACTGCCGTAAGCTTGCAGAAGTCGATAAGTGACGGTATTCTCGATGGAAATCGTCACAATTTCTGCGTCGCTTATTCACATTGTTAACGACACGCGATACTTTTTTTTCAGCTGGCCCGTAACCATGTGTCGTCGTGCAGAAAGTTTGCGTGAACTGGGCTCCGAATTTTGTTTGCTTGTAAAAAAAGTGGTTAGTTTAACACGATCGGTTGAGGTGCGAATTGTCAATATACGCCAATAAGCATGTTCTTCGCAAGAAATATATATTATAGTACGTAAATATCCTGGAAGATAAAACAACGACGTCGAAAAGCTACTCTAAAGCAGATTTTTTGGTTAATAGTACGCAATTTTACGAATTTTACTATTTACGTCGGCGTCGTTAAATTAACTTTCTGACCAACACCTCTTTAAATACTGCAAATTTCTAAAGAGACTACTTCTGAAAAACAATCTCTATGTTCGTAGGACCGCTCCATTCGTACTTTTGTCAAAATGTCGAATCTGAATTTATTTTGCATCATGATTTTCAGAGGAACCGAAGAACGTGGAGCCACATAGCTGGGGGTGATCTGGGCCTTAGTGGTCCTGTGGTGGCTGCACTTGAACGCTACTGGCCTGCTAAGTCCCAAGTTACCTCCGGCGCGCGCACCGGATTCGCAACACCTACGTACAATCTTCTCCGAAGCCATTCGCGAGAACGAGCCGCACGCGTGTTTTCGAGGATGAATAGCCGACGATATTTGCGGAGCGAAGGTAATGTTGCGCCATGTCGAACGGAAGATTGCGAGATCGTTAAACTAATTGCACGTGAGCTCCCGCCGCGGGTGGAGTTTACGGCGATCGTTGAAAAATAAAAGCTACCACGACGAGTACGTATTTATGCCGATGCCCTCGCGCGTGCGTTCGTTCGATCCTTCGTTCCTTCGTTCCACCACGTACCAGAGAAAGCCCCCTTCCTTCTTCCGTGAGCTACGCCACTCTCCTCTAGGTCCTTGCGTTCGTTTCAGTCCCGACGATTTATAAATACACTTCGTCAACCGCATATACATCAACCCATCGCAAAAAAGAATCGCACCCCGGGGTCGTTAGAATTTCCAAGTAGTCCGGAATACACAAACAGGAAGTCGATATTCCACCGAAACGTTCGAGCATTATGTGCTTTAAGACGTGTCGCGCGAGCGCGTCGTAAAGAGCCACGATGGAAAAGAGAAGTCGGGTGGTGGGCGGTTTAAAAACGATTTCACGGGGCAGTTCTACCTTCTAAGTACCCGGCACCTCTTGGAAATTCTTGAGTGCTCCAGTTGGCCCCGCGCCACCCGCTATGCGAGCGATGTTCAGCATATGCTGCATCGCTCGAACACACCGCGTCCCAGAGCTCGGCCCCGGAAAGCGTTCGTGTTGTCGATGTAGAAAATGGCATGCTCGTGGCTTAGGTCGCGGTGAGAACCTCGTGCGCTTCGACAAGATCAATTCTCGTTTCCTAGGACCAACGAACAAGAAGACTGAAAAAAATATATCCTCGAATCCTTCACAGACGAGAATCACTGCAGAAGGAAATTCTAATTAGCATATTTTGTGATCTGTGAAACAAATCGAATCTGAAAACTAGTCAAGGTGCCTGGAGTCACGAGCGAAACTTAACCAAAGGTATCACTGGAGCGCTTGTACGAGGTATGATCGCCGATCGTATAACTCGCCCGCGGAGAGTCCAACGGTGCCCCGGAGTGCGTCTCGTGGTGATGTACGAGAGAAAGAGGTGGAGTTTCATCTCGCGGAAGGAAGAAGGACGAAAAGAGAAAAAAGAAGAGGAACTACACAGCGGTAAGCGCCCGAAACCAAGAACGTTATTGCCCGTGTTATCCACCGGTAGGTGGTAGTCATCGTTCGCGTCTCGCTTTACTCGCGGCTGGTTTCCACCATCGTTGCATCTCGCGAACGCTTCGACCAAGATTTCAGATAAACCTGGGGTA
Source organism: Tiphia femorata (assembly GCA_944319695.1). Classification (NCBI taxonomy): domain Eukaryota; kingdom Metazoa; phylum Arthropoda; class Insecta; order Hymenoptera; family Tiphiidae; genus Tiphia; species Tiphia femorata. The sequence continues at coordinate 16,283,282 of OX090900.1, read as the reverse complement.
GCTCGCTCTCTCTGAATGGGATACATCGATTACAGCAGCCCTCCACCGCGATTCCACGTGTCGACGACATCGTAACGAGGTATAATCCTGGCTAAGTAATTTGCATCGACTAGGACTATCGGCCGCGATAGTCCGAATAGTCCGCGATTCGAGGATGATCTAAGGACGAAGAGAGGAGAAGCCTCTGGTTTCCGTATCGGAGGCACGCCGTAGAGGTGAGGAGAGGATGAGAGGACGGTAGAAGAGAGGAAGACGAAGAAGGATGAGCAAGAGCGCAGAGCCGATCTTATTCGCGCATTGGCCAACCAGGCTCGAGCGTGATAACGGGTACACACCGGTCCAGGGGTTCGAGCCGATAATAATTCTAATTGCAGCACCGCCTAAAGGGGCTTCCTCGCTCCGCTCGCCCGGCGTTATATGGGCTCCCCTACGAATTTATTAACATCTCGCAGAAATACGGCCCTATTTAAATGCGCACGCACATAGATGCGGCGAGCGCGCGCGTGCAGCAACATACCAGGGCCGGGAGAGGATGGAAATGAGTGCCCCCCCTGCACTCTGCCCCTTCTTCTTCGGACCCATCTGCCTTCTTCGTGCATCGCCTTCTCCTGCTCCTTCCGTTCCACTCTCCTCCAGAGATCGTCCTCACTGCTAGTTCTCTTCTATCCTCCTCATCACCCCTCATGTTCTCCTTTTCTCTCTCTTTCCATCCTCCGTCCCTCCTCCCAACATTTGACACATACGCTACGACCCTAACTCTAACCCCACTCGTCGGCTACCGCTCGTAAACTCTAAAACTCACTCTCTAAATCATCCACCCCTAGCCTCCTTAACCTCCGCGCGCGCTCCTTTTTCTTCCAGCCTCGTTCCGCTCGAACCCAATCGCGCCACGCGACGAAATAAATTCCGGAAAAGTCCCGGAACAACGGGGTACCGCGAGGTAATAACTAAAGGGAAGATCGTGACCGTTTCTGGAAAATGGATGCCTTCGGAGTTTAATGAGAAACGTCGATGGATGATACATTCCAGGCATTTGTCGATAAACTAGAACCAATTCTGAAAAAGAAACGAAGGAAGAATACTGTCGTTGAGTCGCGAGGAGCTATTTCTTGGGTTCTTGCAAAGCTTAAGAGTTTCCAGACAATAAGTTTCCACGAGAGAGAAAGGAGAGAAGCCAGTGGGCGAGTAACAACGTAGCAGAAAACAATGCTACTCCACATTCGCAGCAATGTTAGTGGCGCGTCCTCTTAATAAAGCGCAACCGATCGCGGATCCTCGGTGTAGGAGGATGCTGGAAGCACCGTGTGTTCGGTGAGCGTGTTCGGGGACGGTGCCTTCTCCGCTCGCCGACGCGCAGGGCACGATCCTAAAAGAGGCAAACTAATTCCACGATGACAATAAGGAAACGCATTCCTGCACCATGCCACAATGCGCATTCCTGCCGGACGAAACACCATTGTCCACCGCGTGGGTACGTATATATTTACACAGATATACGGTTGCATACAGACACGCGCGTGTACGTATATGTATGTACATCCAAGTATACGTATTTATATATCCCTCTATGTATATGCATGTAAGTACCCACGTTCAATTCTCCCTTGTCCCGACAACGTCCATAAGGAAGAGTAGAGTACTTTTTTCTCCAGCCCTCCTCCTCATCCTCCACCTTTTCTCATCCAGATCGGCAACTTGTACTACACGCGAGCGTCGCTCCGGTACTAGCCTCGCAGAAACGTGACTTCCAACTTGTCGATCGCTAATTTACGTACACCGAGGATCAAAACGTGGGTCATCGCATAATGCGAGGACTCACCCTCGTCGAATTGTTTCACCGGCTCTCGGCGGGCTCTTATTTTTCCTATCCTCTTCCTTTTTCACCGGCGCGCATCTTCCAAATAAAGATCGCAGCCTACCCACGCGCGGTTTTGCAGGCCGACCCCGAAATCGCGAACCCCGACCTTATCGTACGGCTCGTGTACGCGCGTCGCACGTTGCTCATGCCACGAGGAAATCTTCCATGGAAACTATCTAGATCGTCGCGTTCGATAACATTGTCCTCTTTAACTGTTTGAATGGTGAGAGTGAGAGAGAGAGAGAGAGAGAGAGAGAGAGGACGTGGACTCGATCCAGTCTACTACCACCATTCGACAAGACACTTTGATCTGTTTTCGTCGCAGCCGATTTCGCGGCTCGCGCTCGAGATGGTGAGGCCGAATCGGGAGAAGTAAAAGGGCCGTGTTGAGAGAACTGGTATCGAAGCGCGAAGAACGAAGTTGTATCATTGTTCGTGCCCGGTGCAACTCGCTGCCGGGCGCTGTAAATCTCGCTGCCCATTGCGGAGAACTCGAAGAAATCATTACACCGGGGCGCAGTATATCGCCGCTAATATAACGCACCGCGCCCTTTCGAACCGCGCGCTTCTTTGCGCACTAGTAGTTTCTCCGTTCGGCGTGCGTGTGCGCGCGCACGCGAACTCTCCGACACGCCAGCACGCCTGATCTTTCGAGATTATTAGAAAACCAAGTAATGGCATAATAATGTCCCGGTTTTTTTGTCATGGGTATTAAGAATTGTTGAGGGTAGGCTCGGCCAACGTAGGCTCTACGCAAATGTACATCGTCCTATAGTTTTTACGTGAAATACAAAATCGATGAGAACAGTTCTTACAAACACGGATTCTCTCTGATCTTTTTTACAAAGTTACAGGCAGTTTTGTATTTCAATAACGAGCTTAGCTTCGTAGAAGTGTTAAAAATGATCATCATTTAATTAAACCGTTCTGTTAATTGAATTTAGTCATTTTTGTTTTAGTACCGATTGTCAGTTCTTTTACTAGAGTTGTTAATCTAAACTTTACGAACAGTTGCTAATCTAAACGTTTCCTCTTCGCGCGAGTGCTAGAGAGAACGCACAGCACAAAAACAGAGTGCATCCCTTTTCTACGTGAACTCTACTACCCATTCCTGAAATTTGGGAGAACGCGCAGTCTAGGTATATTATGTCTATAATTGTATCTGACTTTGAAACAAAGTGAAGGAAGGCACGTGTTTATATTAATTGTTTTCATTGTTTTGTGTTCCCTGCCCACCCGAAGTGGATTCCGCATGTTACGAAACATCCTATGCGAATAAGTATGTTTATTAATTTATTAATGTTTGCTTGCAATATTTAATTTTACTGTCACCGAACCCATGCGTTTCTGCTATTTTTTGTAAAGAATAATAATAATCAATCGTATGTACGGTGCGCATATGTCAAAAATTATGGCATCGCCGCGATTTCAAAATATCAATCATCGCTGAAAACATTGTACTCGTAGAATGTAACAGTAATTCTGCAATACATCGCAGTAATTCGGGAAATCATTGTAACGATGCGAATGAAGAGGAGATTCGTTGAGGCAGGGTTGGGGTTTCTATGCGGCATGTGCCTTGACCTCGATAATGCAATGCCCTTGGAAATCCCAAAAATGTCCAACGCACGTCAACGCGAGCAGAAAAGAAGCAAGATCGCAAACAAATTGTTTCTCGTGTTTTGTCTAAAGACACGATGACCTATCGTGCCAAGTATTTTTCAAAAATTGATGTTTCAGTTGAATTCGATTTTGGGATGAGGTGAGTCTAATGCCTCATCATTCTGACCAACCATCCTTGACAAACCACGTCGCTTTACGCTACATTCTTGATCGTCTTCTGTGAGAGACACGTGAAACGATTTTTTTTTTATTATACCACTCACCGTTTTCAGCTCTCTATCCAACAGACGAGACCTCGGCGATCTAAACAGACTTCCGCGTACCGGAGTGGTCCTGATACTCTCGTCATCGGCGTCGTTTCGCCGCAGAGGATCTAGCAGAATTCTGCGCATCTTCTTCGACGACTAATCTTCACAATTCGACACCTGAATGTAAGTAGGTTGTTAACAGATTGGCAAAAGGTAGGCCATTTGTATCCTAACCGTTGTTATCCTTACATTAATTCTAAGAGATTGGGAATGAAACATTGCGAAATACGCGCAATAAATGGTAATGATACTAGAATGGTAGCGCAGTTTGATCATGGCTCATTATTTACTGCCAACGTGAATCACAACGTATTACAAAAATTACTCACCACCGATTACACTAATGGAACAAAATTGGACGACTACGCGGAATATCGACACAACCGTTTTGAAAGTCGGCTACCTACTAATCGACACAAACTGCCTAAGGCGCTTCGCACGCTCTCGTACCTGTAAACAAACGTTTGGGAAAAGGTCGGGTGATACGTGCGTATACAAAGTACATAACCGTGGATATCCATAAGAAATTTCGTCATACAGATTACGGTTACTGTCACTCACCGTGTGAACATAATAAATTCGTAGTACTTTTGAAAAATTGTGTTACATCGTAGCTTCTTTATCTCCATAATTAAGCAATGAATCTGTACTTATCAAAGGATCTCCGGTGCCTACGGAAAGACGGATGGTTGTATTCAAAGGCGAGAAACATCTGTAAGAGATACGATTTATGGCAGGAGATGCTTTATTGTAGCAACATGTGTGCATGACCGTACATAGCATTAACAATTAACGTCGATGTGCTTTGAATACGCGCCCCAAATAAGAGCACATATATTCAATATCCTGTACTGATAACTCCAGGAACCACGGTTATTTGCGAACATGCTGAGAAAAAGTCTAGCCACGCAAATGGTCGGACCATTCCTTATCGTCAAGTAGCTCGCGAGAGATCGCACGACGACTCTCCGGACAGACAGTTTGCATTATATGCAACTGTTACCTTATAAGATTACAAATTATCAATTCTAAGAATCTTAATATACAACGACAAGAGGTACGAAAGCTGTATTAGTTTGGAATGGTAGGCGAGGTAGATCCATCGTGAATAAAATGCGTGAGAATTTTCGTAACTATTACAGATACCGATGTGAGTATCTAAAATACTACGAGACATGCGTTACGTCAGAAGTAAAGATACTACTCGTGCTAGACACGTTACTATCTAATGGTGAGAGAAATATTAATGGAAAATCACCGGTCGTATACAATTTAAACGGTTTATTGTCTCGATGGGTATGGCCCTTTCTTGTGAAACTTTTTTTATTTCCTCTTTGCGACTTCCCATCGCTAATTTCCAATGTAATTACGACGACGAAATGTTGATACAGTAAAAAGGCGCCTGTTGATTATCAAAATTAACTCGCAAGTGGTGGTTCTCGTGGGACACGTGAGGGACCAGCTAGTTTCGTGGACGATCAGTTCCAATCGGTGCTCTCCGTGAATTTATTTCCCTGGCTGCGATTTTGTCCACCCTCGACAGTTTGCGGCGGTTCCTTGCGCTTCCGGCGACGTTTCCCTACGCAAATAACAAAATTTTGGTTTATGCGCAGCGACATAACCCTTCGAGTTTATTAGTTGGGAAATTTCTTCTACGCTGCTTGAGCTAACGAGAAATGGAGAACTAATCGCATAGCAAGCACTCTAATCACTGTAATCAAGACGAATTTAGACGCTCTTTCTAAGCAGGCTTTATCACAAAGAACCTACAAGAACGCGTTCCCAGATGAGGTACAAAAAATCAAATTTCCTCTACTCTTCCGGATAGTCGAAAATAAATCGTAAACGTTGAGCTGCTAATTGCGTAGATCTACTGATTTTAGGCATAATTGAGGAACCTCAGGTGTGAAATAAAATGGACACTACCTCGCTTATGAAAAAATAAGAAATAAATACGCATGTATTAAATAATGTTGCAACAGTTACACAACCATCACCATTCAATCGTCTTACTTAAATAAGTACAAAGTTATTGCATTAAATCGAACAAGATAGCATGAACTATGATTTTCGTTTTCCTCTTTACTTCCTACTCGTCGAAGAAAGCACACGAAAGGGCTTCTTTCACAATTGACAACAAATTCGTACAGATCTCTTATTTGTAATTGTTTTCTGTTAATAGTTGATGAAAACAAAAGAAAAAATTATAAACCTCACACAAATCCTCTTTTTACACACTATTTCAGCTTTTTGCGCGCCCCCATTTCGAACACCAATCACGCTATTATTCACAAGTCTATAATATGTTCTACGTTAATACAACCTCTGTTTTATGCGCGATGCAATTATATTAGTGGCAATACGCATGGCAATACGCGTATTCCGTGTAGTTGATGTAACGGAGTACAATTTGAGATGGAAATGTTACATTGTGCAGGATAACGAAGTTCATCATTGTTTTAATTAAGCTACGTGTAATCACGGCATTATTCTACCTACGCTCAACATAGTCAAAATAGTTAAAATGTAATGTTAGCTGTAATGGCATAAATTAAGTTTCCCGATAGAGAATAATTTATCTCAAAAAAGAAAATATATAATACTTTGGAAGACAAATAAAATAAGTCATTCCCCTTTACGGTCGTGTCTAAAAATTCGTATACCATGTAGCTTCGTCTAAGCGGATAAGTTAATCACGAAAACGTAAAAACTTAATAGTCGTTCTACTGCAGTCTTTGTAGTAGGCTATCTTACTTTCTTCATACAAAATATCAGTATGAATGGATTGAGAAGAAAGCTTCCCAGTTGTAAAAGTATGCGATGCAAACATATCTCACATTTTCTACAAGAGCTTTTTCTATTACTGCTAAATTATTTTATTTGCTTTCAGTGGCATCAAATGAAAAGTATATTTCAAAAGAAATAATGAATACCAGATCCATGTGGTGTATCCTATAAGTACTTTGTATCAACGAAGATATCCGTTCAATAAATCGCATGAAAATGACTTAATAGAAATGATCTTTCTAAAATAATAATTATGAATCCTGCATTCTATTCTGAGCGGCATAACACTCTCGATACATATCACTTGTTGTTGCATGATCTCATTATGAAAAGCCGTTCGATTAAACGAACATTTGAACGGTGCGCGCTACGCAGTCTTAGCGGTCTACAAATTTAAAGATATTTAAAATTGTTTTTAAAATAATAATATTCTATCGCTACATTATTCCGAGGCATATTAGCAACAATTCTAAGAAATAAGATAAAGTAATATAATGGGTCAGTTACATCCGTTAATAAGCCACTCCCTTTTCGGACTGTGCCTAAAAAGACCTAGTAAAATAACATGAATTAAAAAATAAAATAAATAGAACAATAAATAAGAAATGTATACCACTATGTAAGTTTACGTAACGCGTGATCTAGGTAAAAAATTAATTTATGCCAACATACGTATCGATGAGTACAGGGAGAGATGCAAAAATAAATACATGAACGTCTATCTCGACCAATTGATTCAATTTAGTGATACATATGTATACGGTCGCCAGAAACCCATTCACAGAATTATCTGCATTAAAACGTTAGAGTATTATCTGATTGTCTAATGATCTCTCAAGGCAGTGCAAAATATGTACCCGTATATTACGATGACATACAAACTACCCACTGTTTTTGCTGTGACGTAGGGTACTGCGTTTAAGATGGTTCGAAACTTTTTAGTCCTTCGAGACTTTTTAGTAATCCTACTTGTTCAATATATTATCACATTTCAAAGTGACGATGAAAACGCAGAGATCAAAAGACAAACATTAAAAAATCTAAGTATATTTGGCGAATGCATCTCGAAATGTTCTCGAGCTCACATCCTCGTAAAAGAAAGTGAAACTTGTACATTTGAAGCGAAATAGCCATTGACGAGTTAACAGCCAGAATAAATCGTGAAGTGTAAAGTAGATCGTATCAAAAAGATCCGAGCAGATATTTGCTCCTCCGCGATAACAATAGAAATATCGCGCGCGCGCGCGCGCAGTCTCGACCACAGAATAAAATCAACAACGAATTCACCGTTGTCTCCCAGGTCTCAAGATACTTCATTGCGATCCGCTAATTTCTCCACGCGGGAAATTCGCACGTGCACACGCGCTCAAAGAAAAGGCAAAACTAATACAATATCACTCTCTCAAAACAAAATGATGGCATACAATAGTAGAAGCACGCCCGCGACTTGTGCCAGTTTCATTATCATACTTCCCGTTATCACACTTTCCGGACGTTTCCTCGTCGTCCTCAGGAGCTTCAACGTAGGCTTCTTCAACTCCACCTTGGTCTTGTTGCTCTCTGGACTCCCGATATTGGTGACCTTCCTCCTGAACAACTGTGCTTTAGGAGACGCTTGTCCGTTCGGATTGATCTTCGAGCTCTCTCCATTCACGACGCTCCTCTCCAAGCCAACGGTCTCTGTGCTCTTCTCTTGCCTACACGAGACACTCAAATCGGCTGATTTATTCTTCGAATGTTCCTTAGAGCAACCTTTCGCTTTGGGACTGGCCGACGGTGACGTGCCGGCCGTCCTCGACGGTTTCTTCGACGACCTGCTCTTCAAAGGGAATCCCGAAGTGTTGGCAAAACTCGACCTAATCGTCTTCTCCGCGCAGATCGACTTCACCTTCGACAGTGACTCTTTCTTCATCCTAGCCGTTCCGACCTTGTTGCCGATAAACTCGTTCTCCTGATCATGCATCACGTAGCCCGTCGTCCAATTCTCAGCATCGCCGATCCTCTCCGCATTGGCCTCTTCCGCTTTCGTCGTCCTCGGGGAATCAGTAGCATCCAGAGAATTCTTCAGGTCAGTCTCCGTCCCCCGTCGCAGAATCGTATACTTGGGCACGTCCTTTTTCTTCCCATTCCGGAAGTCCGCCGGCAGGCTGAGCGTGTTCTTCAGCCTGACCTTCCGTGTAACTTTAATTCGCGCAACTTTAATTCGCTCGAAGTACGCGTCGGCGACCTTGTGATCACTTACACAGGTCACCGCGAGGGTGTTCTTAATGTCAACGTAGGAAGCGGGATCGGGGTGGGGACTACTTAATGATAATCTATTTTCATTACCTGTCGCGAGCTCCCAGCCCTCCTCGTCCTGACTCGACTGCGCTCCGTTCGTCGGTACCGACGGGGTCCCATCCTTGCTGGCAGTCACGTTTCTGGAATCGAGAAGGCTCTCTGAGAAAATGGGACAGATCGAGGTGAGTTTGGAATTTTATCGCTTCAACACTTTGACTGCCACGCTGATTTTTTATGGATGGCTCGTGGAGCCGCATTTTGCACTTTTTTTTGTTAACGTGTGATTTTTTAAAGTGCTGTAAATTACAATTAGTATAATAATTTTTGTAATGATTTTTCTGGCGGTCACCGGTGCCCACCGTGGCGCCATACTTCACACTTTTTTTGTTAACATATGATCTTTCCAAATGCTGTGAATTGCGATTAGCATAATAATTTTTGTAATGATTTTTCTGATGATCACCAATGACCATCGTGGCACCACAGGAAAAACTGCACCCGGTCACATATGAACATCATGGCAGTCAAAGTGTTAAACGGTAGAGTCTATATCTCCGCTGCTAACAGATTTCCAACGATCCACGCTCATCGGCTCCTCGGACTTTTCACGATCTTACACCTCGTACAAATGGGAAGAGTATGCGCACTCGCTCGCAGCGAATTTACAAAGGGCGATTAATTATCGTTGGAAAAATCGGCGAGCATCGCGCCGGCTGTGTAGGAGCGGGCGCGTAAACGCATTCCACGTAATCTCGGCGTGGCATAATTTACGAAAGGGAGGATCAATCGTCTATCGTCGAACGCTATCGGCCGTAAAAGTGGCTGGAATTTATTCGGTGCACGTGTCGAAGCTTGCTGCGGAAATGTTGCCTCTCGGACTCGGAACTTATGAATATGCAGTATCACGTGCGCGCGTGCAGAACGCACGTGGGGTGTACATCAACGTTAAATATGGGTGATCGGTACAAGAATGCCAGAACTCCTGACAAGGGGAATGCCGATTTTTTTTCAATCTCTCCCTTTGCCAGTGGCGCGCCGACGTCATCGCCGCATCCTTCGGCTCCCTCGGTGCACCCTCTCGGCCAACACAGCCCGATACCGGGTTTACAAGTTTCGCGAGTAAAGTCGGTGTCGCGAGCGCGATTAATCACGATCGATTTTATCGAATGTAAATCGCGAGATCGTACAGGTCCTGATGTTCGATGGTTCGACAATTTTAGTCGTGCGTAATCGCCAGATACGCGTTATAATAACACAGGCCCACAAAAAAAAAAAGTACCCTGTGCTGGCGATCTGACTAGGCTAGTCTTATGTATTTTGTCCCGCTGAATTCGAATCTGACGTCAGAATTCCTCCATCACGTCACAGTTTTTTTTAAATCGCAAAACAGACGAAATTTCATAAAAATCGACATTCTAAGGGAATAAGATTGCGCTTCTTAAACAAGAAGTTACCAAAATCATATTTTAATGTATTTTCAAACGTTACAAATTCAAATTCAACGTAGAATGCGTTGTGCTCGATTTATGATTCGAGTTGGACCTAACGTTCGAATAATATCACTTACGATCGTCTGCGCTTACGCACTCTTTTATCTTCAAATGATCTGTGAAGCGGATTTCTTTTACGTGTTTTTCTTTTTGTTATATTTTCTCTTTTAAGCATCCAACAAAAAGAAAAACACGTAAAAGAAATCCGCTTCACAGATCATTTGAAGATATAAAAGAGTGCGTAAGCGCAGACGATCGTAAGTGACATTATTCGGACGTTCGGTCCAGCTCGAATCATAAATCGAGCACAACGCATTCTAGGTTGAATTTGAATTTGTAACGTTTAAAAATACATTAAAATATGATTTTGGTAACTTCTTGTTTAAGAAGCGCAATATTATTGCCTTAGAATGTCGATTTTTATGAAATTTCGTCTATTTTTGCGATTTAAAAAATACTGTGACGTGATGGAGGAATTCTGACGTCAGATTCGAATTCAGCGGGACAAAATACATAAGACTAGCCTAGTCAGATCGCCACCACAGGGTACTTTTTTTTTTGTGGGCCTGTGTAATCTTCGAAATATGCGACAAAGAAAAGCAATCCTATAATATTCTGGATTAAAAGATGAAGCAAGTGACAATAAATTTTCTTCTTCTCGATGGTGTTTTAATAGAATTCACGGAAAGAGAATGATCACGATCGATTTTATCGAATGTAAGTCGCGAGATCGTACAGGTCCTGATGTTCGATGGTTCGACAATTTTAGTCGTGTATAATCGTCAGATACGCGTTATAACAATCTTCGAAATACGCGAAAAAAAAATTGCGCAATTCTATAATAATATCCTGGCTTAAAAGAGGGAGCAGGTGACGATAAATTTTCTTCTCCTCGATGGAGTTTTAACAGAATGCACGAACAGCGAACGATCACGATCGATTTCACAACCGACATGGGATAATCGGATTGGAAATGTTTCCAGTACCGAGCCACGAGCATTTCCTCCTCCGGATCTCGGAGTGGCGAGTACATCGTGATGGCTTTGGCAGCAACCCCGCAAGACGCATCGGTTCGTACCCGCGGACAACACGGTATTAATGAGGCGCCCACGTGCCTACCAATTACTACGCTCGTAACTCTCTTCCTTCCGCGGAATAGTTACAGGAGGTACAAATGCGGTTCCATTTGCATTGTATTCGCTTCATCCTGTAGAGGAATGCCACGAAATCGATCGTGGAAGAATACCCTCGTGGAAAAGCAAAAGAAAGTCGCTCACTATCAAGAGAAAACTACAATTAGGTACATGTACGGAATATAGGGGCTCGAAAATTACAGGGTCGTCGATGGGTAAGCTTTCGAATGTTATTATTCAAACAACGCTCATCCAGGATAAGATTTCAGCCTCGATAGCCCTTAATGGTTAATGTTAAATAAACGCGCATCGAATGCGATAATTTGAGCACTTTAATTAACCCCCGATTCCACGCGATTCCTACGCTACCCTGGCAATTATCTCGTCGCGAGGAGTAGCGAGCACGGTTTACCATCGTGCGATAATTAGAAAAAGATTCCGCGGATACCTGGCGAAACTGGTGTCGCGTAGCAGGATCGAAGGCCACGTGGGGAAAAATAAAGATGCCTCGGTGAGAGAGATATAAGCGCGAAAGGGAGAAGGACGAGGAGGCCAAGTGCAAAAGAAAGGTCGAGAAAAAAGATGCAAAGCGCGTCAAACTCATTACGCTCGCGATCCGCGGCCCGTAATCGAGATAGGGTCCCCCAACCCCTTTCTGCCCTCGCTTCATGGGGATAGAAGGTGCGCGAGAGAGCTCGTATCGGCATTATGCATGGAAATGCGCCATCGTGTTAGCCTTCCTTAAGGATGGAAGAAGCACCGTTCTCCACTGTTAATGGCATTATCATTACCAGGTACGAGAGGAAAGTAAAGAGAACGAGAGGTGGAGCACCGAGATAGCAAGCGATCCTTTACTCCGCTCTAATAATATTCATCGTTCAAAATTTTCATCCTGCGCATGCGAGTTTACGCGCTTAAGTACAAAGCGAACGATAAACATGAAAGGTCTCACAGGTGTAAATTGGCCGCAACTGTAAAAAGGGGAGTGGCACCACGCTCCCGGAAGCTTCGTTACGTATTTATCTCTCTTTCTCCTCCCCCGTGTCCTTACCTCCTTCGTTCTCCTCCTTCTCTTTCTCCCGTAATTAACGACCCGATGACGCCCGCTAACACCTCCTTTTTCTCCAGCGCGGAGACCAAGCTTTATGCGACTCCTTTCCCCCTGGACAGAGTACCGCGAGAATCGTAGACGAGGAGAAGTTAATGCTCGAGACACGACGATATTAATAATTTATCCTGGCACGCACCGACTACCTGTCTCGTAAGTCGTCATTACTTGCCGCCAAGTAACTTCGATTCGTTATTAGCAGCCGGGTCGCTCGCTTCCTAGCAATATTTATTCGGTCAGATACGCAAAAGAACCGGCTTCAACGTGGCCAGCGGGGTGCACTTCCTGTAACAACACCGACAGATACGAACGATCGTCTACTCCTCTCGAGAAACTACGTCCGCGCCCTTTTCAGGCGCCCTTGTCTCATTCCAGAACGATTTCTCAAACTTGCACGCGACTCAGATACGAGAAAACGTTTGGTGAAAATGATAATCGAGAAATGTGCAGCAGTTGGACTCCCGTGGAAACTTTGTGAACCTTCTTGCATTTTCTAACAATACGTAAAGATCACGAGTGGCAAATTTTTGACGGTGAAGATACTTCGAGTTTGAGAAAAATTTGAGAAAAATGATTGATGAGAATCACCGCTCGTGGTACTCGAAAGGAGATTTTACGGATCTAAGGAGTGCCTTCTTCGGAGAGATCGCGAATGGCGAACTTTCAACGATAAATCACTCCGCTTGAGCGGATGTTTCCACGCGACAGGAAAGCTTCGGTCAGCCCGTGAGATGCTCTCTCAGAAGAGCTTCCTCCTTCTCTCCTCCTTTCTCACCATCCTCCCTCTCGGACGATGGAAACGAGACTCGCACGGCAGTTTCAGAGATAAAAGTCAACGATGAGACACAGAAGCGGGACCGGCGCGAAGGTGTTGGCCAGCGTTCACTGGCGAGTGATGCATCGGTCCCGTGAGGTGATATATGCTTATGGGGCATGCGGGATACCGCCACGCACGCATCACGCGTGCACATGCACACGGACGAACGCGCACTCTGGCCTTACGGTACGTAACGAGCACCACGATTGGAAAATCGCTCGGAAAAAAAACTTTTCTACAATGATTTTCAAGGTTCGATTTTGAGAACGTGAATTGAATAAGCTCACTGAGACACTATCCATGGGAAAGTGTTCGTCTAAAAATTACCAACACTAATTTCTTTTCCAGCCTAGAAGTTTTATTACACGTCCGAAGAATCTTTCAGTTGCAGAACGTGCACTTGGTTGAGTTAACTACGATCATTCGATGACTGAGTAACGCACTTTGCTAATTTGTTTGTTTGAATTTCCTGAAAAATCTTCTTAAGAAAAATTATTATGGAACACGTAAGCGCATTTACTCTTACAAATCTTGAAGATTTGCTCTTACAAATTAAAAAATCTCTCCTACTTTTTTCAATAGTTATATCAAAACTTCGAATAAATCGTGTAAGCGACTATACTTTCAGAGCGCTAACAAAATTAAGAAACGCAATAAACTTACAGTACACTTCCGTGTAACTTTTCGATTTATTGATAATCCAAAGCCATCGCCATAAATCGAAACGAGCAAATGATTCCTTGCGATTTTTCCTTTCAGGGACGCATTCACGCGCGAAGAGACTCGGCGCCGAGTCTCGATGGGACAGTACGCGCGCGCGCAAGACACGGACAACATTGTGTTCGTTAAACGAATCCGTTTGCAGGCGAGAGGACACGGCAAAGACCTGCCGGAAAACGATGAGCACGCGGTGAGAGTCCCTCGGGAACGATAATGAGCCGGGACGTCGGCTGCGCGATGTCACAACGATTCTTACGATCCGCCGTACACCCACGTGCCTGTGCGCGCGGACGCGCGCTTGTCCGCGCATTCGTTAACTATATCATAGCACGTGGATGCGAAAGAGTCGAGGGAGGTTTCGACGATCTCGTATAAGCCAGTGATCATAACGTAAAATCCGCCTCGCGAGTAACGAGGAAGCATCGGCGCGGATCCACCCGCGATCGTGCCTTACGCGTGCCCGATCTAAGATACACACGCGTGCCAGAGGCCCTCGTTCGAGCTACACGACCTTACGACGGAGCAGAGAAACGAGGATTCTCCTGTTTCTTATAGATCTTTCCTCTCGTAGTCGTATCGAGATGCAAAGATCGCCATTCGGTATTCGAATTAATCGAGCCTCTTTAACACTATTCCTACCATAACTGGTCGAATGAACGTTTTTAAAATATCGATTAGAATTTCCTATTTGCAACGTAATTGCGTCGTCTTTAAATTTTTACGACTTTTCTTGAAATATATTCGTTTGTCCGAAAACTTCGTGCCGATTTTGAAGGTTGTTGAAACGCAGCACATTTGAATTTTGGTGCACATTTATTAAATGAGATAGGTGTCATTCTGATCCACAACTGAGAAACATCTCTCCGGCAACTTGAAAATTTCGTCCTTCCAGAACCACTCAGGTTTTTCGGCGAAAAACTTTTCGAAATGATTTCAAAAAATCGACACCAACTTTCCGGACAACCCAATACGTATAATATGTTTTTCAATATTTCAGTAAGCAATGCAATTGCGTTGTATATAGGAAATTCTTATCGAAATTTTAAAAACGGTCATTCGATCGATCGTGATAGGAAGACTGTTAATAGTATTGGTTAAATTTTCAGAAGACCTTTCTAATTATTTTAAAAGAGAAAAGTGTAATATCGACCATTATCGATCAGAGTTCGCGTGAACAGAGTTCAATATCTCAAAATTTGGTAAATCCGTGGAAAAGTCCTCGACTAAAGTGAATTCGCGTAAATGGAGACATTACTGGAGAGACTCTGCGTTCCTCGTCCCAATTCTCTAGACCCCTTTCCTGAAACCAATCGGTACGCGGCCATTTGCATGGTGGACGCGTCTTGATGCGATAGGTTATGCCAGGAGGGCCTGTTGCATTATTCTAATCGAGGGCTCTAATACACCCGCGCGCGCTCTTGCTTTTATTCGCACATGGACCGCAATGCCGGCTCGTTTGTACCCGTAATGAGCGGGATTGGGCGCGCCTCTTCGTCGAGAGATCGACCGTAGCGAGAGCTTCGAGCGTCGTGTCGATGCGAGCAAGCGTGATCTCGTAAATTGATCACCGATGCGCTCAGAAGAATCCATCGCATTAGTCATGTAAATATTACCAGGCATAACTCGCAAACAGAACGATTAATCCAAACTAGGTGAACCCTATCTAACGTTATCAGCCAACGGGTTTTCTCAGTACCAGGTGGCCGTGTCAAATCATACTAAATTGTTCGATAAAATAACAAACTAGAGACCGCAAAATATTCCGAGAAATTAAAGCACCTGGTAGTACCCAATTATACAAACTTACCCTGAGTAGTTTCTAGAAAAGACTTAATTTTTGAAAAAAAAAGAAGAAAATCCCAGCAATATCGATAGCACGTACTAGATTTCACATTCTCGTCCTGACGTATTAGAATATGCAGAACGACTGTACCAACACCAGCGAAACTGGGTATACAAGAAGGAAAATCGATCAACACGAGGAAGCAGTTAGCAGTGCGTAACAAGCCAAATAGCACTATCGTAAGGTAACTTCGAGAATTAATTGTAAATTCGGTAGATCCATATAACTCGTCAGGCCAGCGCGATGGGATCTGATTTAGCGATTGCCTACCCTCCCGTATGCCGCTGCGAAAGGCTTAAAAGATGAAAAGGGAAGATGAAGAAGGGAGAGGGATGAGAAGGAGCTAGAAGATGAGGAGAGAAGGAGAGAGAGAGAGAGAAGAGAAAAGAGAGAGGGCAGGGAGATACGCGTGTAACAAGCGTCGCGGGCATTAATTCAGAACGAGGTCTACGGCCCTATGCAAATCTCTCGTGTACAGGAAATCCTAGGAAGCCGCCTAGGGTAAGTGACGTCCTTCTCTCTCTTCCTCTCTCCTTCTCTCTGTCACTCCGACAAACCACGCTCTTTCCACCTGAGCACTCTTCTACCACCCCCTCCACTTTACTCCCTCGTACATAAGCGTAATGCTCTCCTCTAACCCTCACCCTCTTCTCTCCATTTCCACCGCTCGCTCTCTCGTCTAGTGAAATTATTATCGCGCGCCTTGCCCGCTGCACGAGCCGATAACGCGTTATTCTTACATACTGCCCCTGCTGCCTCTTCTTTGCATTAAAAGCGCCAAGCGTGGAGCCGGCACCCCGCCAGTACGGGCGGCGTGCTCGTATGGAACGGCCAAGGCGATCCCTACAACTTGAAGATAAGTTATCGAGAAGGCCGCTGGACCACGCAATTCGCCACTCTCATCGCATCCGCCACCTCACGTACGGTTCTCTCGTAATCGGTAAGAACCATGACCGGGGGCGATTTCGATAAGGTCCGGTATTAATCGAGAGGAATTACGGGGCCCGGCTTCTACAATGATATACGCCGGGTAGTCGATAGTAATTTAATGTATGGAAATGAGTACGCGACTCGGGAGGCTTCGCAATTATTTTCGCAGTGGAGGGTGGTTTTCGAAACCAGTTCGATGCTACATGGGTATGGATTATCGTGGAACTGGAGGGCAGAGGGGACGATGGTTTCTATTCTGGTTGTGTACTCGAGCTATTTGGATTAAAGATTAAAGTGTCCAGGTAATGAGGATTCTGCGAATGTATTTTCTAGGACTTACTCGGTGGAGGATAGCTTTCGTTTCCGTTCCCCGTGCACGACGTTCTTAGTTTCCAAAGTTGCTTGGTGCTCCGCGTACTTTTGGACGCTGTAAATATTTGTCTTTCGCAGATTCTT
Source organism: Tiphia femorata (assembly GCA_944319695.1). Taxonomy (NCBI): domain Eukaryota; kingdom Metazoa; phylum Arthropoda; class Insecta; order Hymenoptera; family Tiphiidae; genus Tiphia; species Tiphia femorata. The sequence continues at coordinate 16,265,929 of OX090900.1, read as the reverse complement.
TAGCACCAGGCTCGCTTGATCGCGTCGATTTAAACCTACGTAGGCGGATGTGTCGGATAGCCAGGATACGTATACACCTCCTAAGATTAGAAAGATCGTGCTACGTAAGACTTAGGAATATGATCGTTGTTGCGGAGTGAATGCGTGTTTATGCCTCTTAAGCCACTTACCAAATGGACTGAATAATTGGGACAGGTCACTGTGCTTCCACTCCTTCGGGAATGTTATATGAAAGACATGGTCTCTACTAGGATTAGCTGAAAATAAAATTCTTCGGTCGTACCCGTCCCATGCACGATTTAAACATGAATTATGTAGTATGTACACTTACGATCCTTTCCGACTAAGTTTATGTATGGATAGTCTTTTAACCTCACGATAAGTAATCTGAAACAACAGTTCTTTCTCAGCATGCTATATTGTAATATTACGATAAAGTATAACATCTATATGGTAAATGTTCGCTTACTTATTTAAAAATGGATTAAGAAGAGGAGAATCGGATAATACCGTAGACACAGCAGGTTTTTGTAAAGTTCCTAAAGGAAATGAAATACAGCATAATTATATAAAATAGATGCGAATGTAAATCCGAAACACATTTTTACAAACCTAAATAATCGCATAAGGCGATAAAACACAGCCCCGTCATGTATGCATCGTATCCTGCTTCGTGTAACTTTTCCTCCGACTCCGTATAACTTCGACCTTCAATAGGTTCAACTTGTGGAATAGAAAACGGCGCTTTACTAACAGTTTCCAATAACAGTGTTAAATTCGACGATGGTACACTTTCTCTAAATGATGGTGAATGACAAATTACTTTTGTATCTAAAAGTCTGAAACCATAATTTAGACATTTTTAGTTTATTCGGCGCATAACATAAATACAACGTAAGAATTTTTACATAAATATAGTATATACAAACCTAGGAAATAAGCCATGAACGAGGGACTTAAACTCTCTATAACTTTCTGGCAAAGGTGCAAAGAACTGATGAATAATATGACACAGATCGAACATCATATTATGCCCTACAATTAATTTGCCCTGCAACATTCGAGGGAATTTTACACAATCTTCAACAATGAAGGACATAGATTACTGGTGCACTATGAAGAAGAGTTTTTTTCACACAAAAACTTGTGAAAGTCCATAAAATACTAACACTGTCTGCAATTTTTTTTAACAAAGCACTGAGTCCAACTGCTTCCCTTAGTTCCATTTTTTCTTTTTCTCGTCTTTCTACCTCTCTTTGCTCTTCTTCTTGTTTGGTGCCAGCTTTTTGAACTATAAGGCACTGGCGTATGTTGTCCGGTTTACTTTCTATTCTTACTTTGTTTGGCCACCTTATTCGAGTTTCTTGATGCACAAGTCGTCTGATAAATCCATTACATCTGTCTATTATCAGCTCGTCTGCATCGGAAGCAATAAACTCATCTATTTTACCACTGAAATAAGCGTATGCAGATAGCTCTCCCTTTCTGATAATATTAACGTTACGAATAAATATTTCATACCAAATTTCTTCTATTTGAGGCTTATCATCGTCAGATATTGGAATTAAGTCATATCCCTCGTCTCTTACTCTTTGCCTTTCTTCGAGCCGCTTCAATAATTTCTCCTCGTCATTAACAGTGAGATAGGGTATACCGAGTTTGAACAGTTTATTAAAATCGAACCCTTGATTGGCCAGAAATGCTATAGATGATGCCTGACACATAAATCTACAGTCGGGAGCAGCTCGATTCAACGGTCGTGGAAATACATAAAAATTGTACGAACGTTGACTGTATCTAAGGAATAACGGAAGTATTAGCACTCAACTTGTGTTTTAAATTATCGTACATAAAAACATACTTATGTGCTTGTTTATCATATGTGAAAACAGAAAGACCAAATTGTACAAGAAGGAAATCCATTGATCCTGATCGTAATTTCCCATAATATTGTGCAGGTGTATCAAAAGCACCTGCATCTGGCCCCGAATTTAAACCCGTAAATTCTCCATCAATACCGAGGAAAGCAGCATTCTCTAAGATAGAGTCCAATTCAACCAAAACTTCTTGAAAATCTGTGAAAATATTTCATGAAGCAATTACTATAACTATGTTGATTAACCGACTACCGAAAGAAATAGAAACACGATTCAAAACTTGGCTATAGCTACCATCAACGATTTACAGGTTATGTTAAGGTTATGTACTATCGCTTAAATGGTCTAAACCTTTGAGCATTAGATAGATCTTACATTTCGATTACTTTGTTTCTTTCAATTAATGGTCTTTTATGGATTATTATCTTATTTATATCTCGAAAACTGCTCTACAAATTATATTCACTCGACAATATATTGACCGCACATAACATGTTTTTCTAGGACACTTTGAATTACTATTTACTCAATTAGACCTTTTACGAGTATTAGAAAGTTTACATGATTTATATTCAACTTAGAACAAGAATACGAAAAACTCACACGATTGCATTCAATGAAATAAAGAATACGAGCAGACGTAACCGAATGCTGCATGTCCATCCTATTTCTTAAACAATCGCAAAAGTTTATGAAAAGGGAGAAAATGCGACAGTATAAAATAAACCTAAATCAAAGTTCACGTGCTTGCAATAGTAAACACAAACACGAGTTACTTCATCGCGTAAAACACTATACAACCCCATATTACACTTGTTTACTTACTCGTGCGAGTCACTTCCATATTTTTAACCGTATACGTTATTTATTCGCGCTCAACGTACATCAAACATCTCCAATTTCCAACCCGGAACTGAAACAGAACACGGAAAATAACGGGATTCGCTAACCCCGGACAAACTTGCGTTACCCACGCTTTACCGTACTTAACCAGTACCAGGGGGCGAAAACTCTTATGTTAGAAAATTGGAATCGTTGGTTGTCCTAGCCACGATATAAACCTAGAGGACAGATCCATCGGTAGATCCAGTGCTGCGATTTCGAGCCCCACAGCACGCTCGCGCATACAGACGCAGCGCTCGTCGGTGAGCTCGGAAGCGCTCGGGTCGCCGAGTGAGAGGGAGAGTATCTCCCGCCCTTCTCACTCCTCACTAAAGCAAGCCACGCTTGTTTCGTTTCGGTCGTCTCGCCTCTCGCGCGAACAGGCGTGAATTTTCCAAGTCCCGCGATTCGGCCGTCTGTAAATTTCCTAAGTCCCAGACGCGCAGGCTATACACAGAAAAAAAAATATCGTAATTATTAAGAAATATTTTTTCAAATGTGTACAATGCATCTATTCTTTTAAAATAAGTATTTTTATTTATTTAAATAAATATTTAATTTAAATAAATAATTGCATTGCATACATTTAAAACATATTTTTCTAATATTACGATATTTTTTCAGTGTAGGCATGTCAAGTATATGAAAGAATCAAATATACAGGGTGTCCCGCAATAGGTGCAATCCCCACGAAGGGCTGAAGTGATTCTAAACCACATTTTCCTTAGTTAAAAAGTTCGCTGAGGCTTCATTTTTGAATTATTAAAGAAAAACATAGGCAAATGAGCGCGCCCGTAGAGCCCGCGCTCAGGGCCGTGATGCTCGCCACTCACAATCAGCGCGTTGTGGACGGGCGCATCGCGGTGGTACGGCATGAAGCGTCGGACGGAAATTATGTGTGTTTCCGATAACCTATAGTTGAGTTGATTTTTGTAGGAATAAAATATACGATAGGTACAACCGTACTTCATGACAACTCAATGCTGTCTTGTTGTCTGGATCTGTTCTGGATCTGATCTGATCTGGATCTGATCTGATCTGATCTGGATCTGATCTGATCTGTTCTAGATCTGTTCTGTTCCGGATTTGTTCCGGATCTGTTCTGGATCTGTACTGGATCTGATCTGGATCTGTTCTAGATCTGGACCTGTTCCGGATCTGTTCCGGATCTGATCTGTTCTGGATCTGATCTGTTCCGGATCTGTTCCGGATCTGATCTGGATCTGATCTGTTCCGGATCTGTTCCGGATCTGTTCCGGATCTGATCTGGATCTGATCTGTTCCGGATCTGTTCCGGATCTGATCTGGATCTGATCTGTTCCGGATCTGTTCTGGATCTGATCTGGATCTGATCTGGATCTGATCTGTTCCGGATCTGTTCCGGATCTGTTCCGGATCTGATCTGGATCTGATCTGTTCCGGATCTGTTCCGGATCTGATCTGGATCTGATCTGTTCCGGATCTGTTCTGGATCTGTTCTGGATCTGATGTGGATCTGATCTGTTCTGGATCTGTTCTGGATCTGTTCCGGATCTGATCTGGATCTGATCTGTTCCGGATCTGTTCCGGATCTGATCTGGATCTGATCTGTTCTGTTCTGGATCTGTTCTGGATCTGATCTGGATCTGTTCCGGATCTGTTCCGGATCTGATCTGGATCTGATCTGGATCTGATCTGTTCCGGATCTGTTCCGGATCTGATCTGGATCTGATCTGGATCTGATCTGGATCTGATCTGAACCTGTTCCGGATTTGTTCCGGATCTGTTCTGGATCTGTACTGGATCTGATCTGTTCCGGATCTGTTCTGGATCTGATCTGTTCCGGATCTGTTCCGGATCTGATCTGGATCTGATCTGTTCTGTTCTGGATCTGTTCTGGATCTGATCTGGATCTGATCTGGACCTGTTCCGGATTTGTTCCGGATCTGTTCTGGATCTGATCTGGACAATACTCGAACTATCGAGCCCGGTAGAAAATTTTCGAGGTTTAAGAGGCATGCTGTGCCTGAGAGCGCGACTCTCGTCGACGAAAACTTTCGGAAAATTCGCGAGCTTTTCATTCCTCGAAATGCCGGCGTTCGACTTCCACGATTAAGTATTTATTTAAATAAATAAAAATACTTATTTTAAAAGAATAGATGCATTGCACACATTTGAAAAAATATTTCTTAATAATTACGATATTTTATTATTTTTTTCTGTGTATAGCCTGCGCGTCTGGAACTTAGAAAATTTACAGACGACCGAATCGCGGGACTTGGAAAATTCATGCCTGTTCGCGCGAGAGGCGAGACGGCCGAAACGAAACAAGCGTGGGTTGCTTTAGTGAGGAGTGAGAAGGGCGGGAGATAGTCTCCCTCTCACTCGGCGACCCGAGCGCTTCCGAGCTCACCGACGAGCGCTGCGTCTGCATGCGTGGCGTGCTGTCGGGCTCGAAATCGCAGCACTGGGTAGATCATGTGATACGGCCTAACAGCACCATCTGACTGCTCTACTCAAATTATGAGGTGACATAACAACCAATACCGGGGAGACACAAAAAGAAAAGGATACATGGTGAGGATTGGTCGTACAACCTATAAACCCTATAGCTCCATAAATATCGAAAATTTTGATCTTACAATTTATTAAGCATAGCAATATTTTTGTACAGATGGCAGTTAAAAAAATGTTAAGTCTCTCTCAACCTTACATACAATCTTCATGTTACTACATTGTATCTTACATTTTATGTACACTCCCGCGCTCTCCTTGTATATATTCCACAGAACATAAAAGTTTTGCAATTCCCTTCAAAGTAAAAATCAAGTTGCTAGATAAAAAGTTCTTTTTACAATACCTTATTTTTTATACATCATTTACAATGTAATGTCAACAAGTTGGAGCACAGCGAAAACTTCACTATATATTAACAGGATGTTTCTCTGTAGAAATAAGTTCTAATCCTTTTCCATAGACACACAAAAGAGATGCGTTTTTTCTGAAATCATATTGTTTTACGGTTAACATGATTTAATGACGAAATTGAAATCTTTCTAAAATCAGAGATTGAGCTTACGGTGCAAAAGTGGAAAGTATCATTCCTTGTACATCTGCCACAGATGATAGAATGGAATTTACAATTTTTACTGATACGATATTATTGATATATTTATAGTAATACATTATAACTCGCTGATCCATACCCACAGTAAAAATTCCATTTTCTCCTTCAAATTTTATACCTGCAATGATAGCATGCAGTAATATCAATAAAATCAAGTAAGTTGTGTAAAGTACTATTCACAAACCTGTGATTTGTGCACTGTGAACACGTGTATTAAGCCATCGTGAAAGCACCTTTATCGACAATATTCCGTTACTTTCTGCATATATTTTAATTAACGTAATGCTAAACAGATTATCATCACCTCCTGTTGCAAGGAGATATTCGTCTTCCTTAACATTTTTTATAGCAATGCTATTAATTCCTGATCTATGTAGATATAAAACCTTCAAAAGGTTTTCATGTGGAGTATTGGAAACATTACTTTTGTCATGCAGAGTGTTAAAAATCGTAAATATTTTTTCAGTAAAATCAAAAAATCGGGCCACTCCATCAGTTGTTGCTGTTAATACAATTATTTTTTCTTTGTGCAATATTGTATATATTTTTAAGATACATCTGCTTGCACACTTTATACATGCCTTTAAATGGATAGTATTTGTTGTGGTGTTGTATAGGAACATTCTGTAAGCATATTTAAAAGATTCTGTGATTATAAAAATATTTCTTGAATATACAAGATGTGAAATGTAAACGAAAATGATGAAATATCTCGCAAGGAATTGAAGCTATCAAAAAATGTTCATACAGAAGCTATACGATCTAAAGCTCAACATTATATGTTACAAGTAATTTTAGTGTGAGAGGAACAGTTTACAATTAACTTTATACTAGTACATAATTAACGGTAAGCCTAACGTTTGGTTAAAAAAGAAAAATTACCTCAGGTATCCATCGGCACATCCTATTAAAAGTAATATCTGACCTGATATTTGTGGATGGCAATATACATTAATATCCATATATCGAGTTTCAGGTTCTATGACATAGGAGCGTTTTGTTTCCTGCCAAGGTTTGCTGTTACGTTGATCAAGTTCATACAGCATATTAGATTGCAAATCCTTACATAATACATCTTTACTAGCAAATTCTTTTTGACTAGATGTTAGTCTCACTTTCCAGACTTTTAATTGAGCCCTTCCTCCGCCAGAAAATATTAAATATTCATTGTGAGTTGCAGTGTCTGGTAACTTTAACACTGCTATGCATTTTATACTTGAAAGATGTCCATCAAGTATACATAACGTGTGAAAAACGTAATTATTTGCATCTACCATTACATTAGAAACATAACTAATGCGAAGACTGCAATCTTCCCCTCCTGATATAAGGATATTTCCTCCATCAAAAGTTTCTATGCTTTGAATGCAATATATTTCTTTGGTGTGAAAACCATGCTAAACATTGAAGAATAGATATATAAGCATACTAATATCTTGCTTCTGCACCATATAAAAATTATTTTATTATATTGAGTGTATACCTGTATAACAGGCAATGCCGTAGAGTGCACAGAATGCTTGAATACGTATACTTGTTTGTTTCTGATATAAGCAAAATTCAGTTTATCATGTAGAATATTGCAATCCCAAGACCTATGTCCACCACCGCAAGGTATTCGCATTAAAATCCTGTCCAAACCCAAACTGTATACTATAAACTCTATCTGAAACATATTTTGTCAGTATACACTTTCATAAAAAAAAATTACGCAGAGATTAATTTGGTTTCATTATTTAATGTACGTACCTCTTTAAAGCCAACTATAAAAATGTCATGCGACACACTTAATATACCACTAATCCAGTCCATAGGCATTTTCTTTCTATGTAGTGTACATAATCTACTTTTTTCATCTTTATTTAAACTGTAAAATCGCAACATGTTATCACGGCCTGCAGTCATTAATTTTGTATCTAATACAGCGCAGGATTGTACACCCATATTTCCATGAACTTTAGGAAGGGCCTGGATGGGTACTTTTGATTTGTTTTTGACGTCCTCGTACATTTCATTATCAAAATATTCAAAAACATAAATATTTCCAGCCCTATCTCCACAAATTAATAAATTTTCATAAAGAATGGCAGCTGTTACCCAACGTTCTCGACTTGCAGGCAAAACATATTCCGCATGAAGACTAAGTATTGCTGAAAATAATATTTGTAAATGCAAGTTTCATAAGTTTAATTCTTTTACATACCATCAGAAGTAACAGCAATAATTCTTAAAGTTCCTGCAATTCCACATATCAACATCTTATCCGTATTTAACCATTGCAGAGACAATATCTGTGACTCCATTACTGCGCTTTCACAAAGTTGTTGTAATCGTAAGTTGCTCATACAAAGGACCTCTAAATAAACCATGAGTTAATAAAAATATAGGGGAGCACTATGTGTAGAATAAGATAAATGTTTGTACCTTTGTATAGAGTTATATATCCATCTCTCGATGCCAAACTAATGTAAGAACGGCAGAGGGATACTTCTGCAATACAATAAGTGCTATATTTTTCCAGATACAAGGATTCCCTAGGTTTACTGCTTTCATTGTCATAGCAAACCAGCATGCCTCCCTCATAAAAAACTACGACAGTGCCACTTTTTAATAAACGTACATATTTAGGAACCTTATGTTCATCACTCTTAAACATAGGTTTCACTACTGGTATAGTGTTTTGTATAAATGGCCATATGTAGACAGCACCATTCGCTCCACCTGTAAATATATTTTCATCGTCTTCTGGTATATCGATACTCCATATAGCTGCTCCATGGTGTGCATGAATTTTACTAATTAACTTTCCAGTAAGAGACCATACACACATTAGGGAGTCCTTAAAATATGATAATAAATAAATCCTATATTTATGATACACATTCCACGTGATTTCGGCATAAGCCTCATTCCTTGTATAGGTTGGATGAAATTTAAAATTTAGCTCCCCTTTTTTTTTACATACTTACTTCTCCTATAGTGATGATATTGTTATTTTTGATAACACCTCGCCATACTCTAGCAGTATGTCCGAACATTGTTGTTATCAACTTAATATTTACATTTTTCCAATCGAGATATTCTGTCTGTTCCTTGAAATTATTTGTTACCTCCCACAATCTAACAGTTCTATCATCAGACGTAGAACAAATAAGCCGTGTAAGTGTGTCATAAACAACGGAAAATATTACTCCCTACAAATATAAAAATATATTCGTTAAACACTTGTTTCAATAGGATCTGTATTAGGGGAGTCATCAATGATGTACAAACATTATGTCCACGTAAACGCTGTAAAACCATAGCCATTTTGTCATTGTTAAAAGAATTATATGGTTTCCATATCAATATTTCTTGAAATACTGTTCCGCTAAAGACAACTAAATCTTCCAAACAGCTTCCTGAAATTGATCCACCGTATCTACAGACCAATTAAAGAAAATGTGGCAACTCTCGAAAAACTATGTATATCATGGCTCATCAAATGAAATATAATATACATTATTACAAAATAGCCATAAAGGATACAGAATACATTTTTCTTCACAGTATATGATTTCATGGCATTTACTGACTACATTATATAAAACTATATTATTGTGAGCCAATAAAATTGCTAAAAACTGATCACCCTTATTTTGGAACCATTTTACAGAAATAATCCAGTCTGTAGGATAAATCAAATTTGAACACTTGTCAAACCTAAAAACATAAAAAATATATTATAATGCTTTTAAAAAGTAATAATTTAAAGCTATGTCATAATAACAATATGATCGGTTATCATAATATTTAATGCAAAATACCTTGCATCGTCGTTATTAATAACAAGTTTGTATATACAAATGCACGTAGCTCCGTACACAGCCAAATAATTGTTTGAACCTTCTGCAAACCCATGTATATGATAAGGATAAAGACAATTCAATTTCGTTTGAAGATTATAAGTCTTTTTGTTATAAACATGCACCATACATCCTACACCTGCAAAAATGTATAAGTTGAATTATATAGTAATATAGGTTCAAGATGTTAGATTAATTTTGATTTGTCTAATACACGCTTACCGACGAGTACAAAATCACCTATGCAACGAACAGCAAGAATATCGGTACATAATAATTTTGTTATCATTTTAGGCTCAATCGGTTTTCTTTTTATAACATGTACGAATTCATATGAATGAAAAGAATCATATGTGCATCTACAGTAGATGGCGCTAAATGCTGATCATCGCACACAGCAAACAGAATCGACACATGTGCATTCATAATAATGATGCGATAATTACTATTGTAATGAATTTTTTAAGACACGACATTAATTACAATTGAATTTTATTAGTTAAAAATAGATAAAATATATTTCTCAGTATGCCTGCTACACTACCGTATTCATTTATAATGTATTACACAGTTACTAATCATGCTCCATCTGATTGTGTGTGAGCCTCCAATTAGAAGTCCAATTCCAAATAAGAACTTCGCAAAAAAAAAGTAAGTCAGATTAATTAAGTAATATACGCAGAACTTATTACACTCTGTGAGAAAAATAAGATTACATAGTAAATCGTCGATTTACTCCGTATAAGAAAAATACCTATTCCAGAATGTCTGACTACGTTTCGTCACTTTCTACTTGGCGATTATTAGCGGAGAAATTAAATATCGCGGCATGTTCGACGGTGTGCGACACCTCGTTGAATTTCCACGAAACGGGTAATTTATTACGATACCAACGCCCCCTGGCAAAAGGGAAGACGAAACATGTGCTTTAAGCTGCCATATAGGCTTGGCCCCTCGATAATAACGCTACCTAAGTGAATACAAAAAATTGTACGTTTAAGACTACCGTTCAGTCATCGATTCCATCAGAGAGAGGAAAAGTTAAACGACGTGGAAATTTCATTATTATGTAATAATGTGACTTTAATGAGAGCAACAGTTAACACACAACCCTTTTAATGACGTGTGTGCTATTAATTCTGTTTTCATGTTTCCATTGAATGCCCCAATTTCCTATGCTCAGTGCGCGCACTCTCTTAATGCAAGACTACAAATACAACGCCTATTTTCCGTGAAACTGACAGCTCTTTTCAATTCTCGCATTTTCGGGGTAAATGGCATGCCTATTTCCCACTATTTCCTCGCGGGATGAATGTCGTTCGATCATTCTACGTCGAGTGTCAAAGTGATAATCTCCGAATACGATGATTTCAAAATAGTTGACCGATAATAAGAAATGTCAACATAGGAGTAACCCCTGCTACGAACTCCTGTCAGGATATCGAGGGGAAGTGTTAACGCAATCATCTGTATCAAAGATGGTACCTTCTGCTTTACTACTATAGAGAAAAGAAATACTTCTGGAATATATATTATTCGCAGGATAAGCGGAGAAATGGCGATAACAACGTGGGTTAGGTTTGTGCGCGATTATCGCTTTGTGGATTATTACTGCTATCATCGTCGTTGATAATAATGATAAAGAGCGAGGTGAAAATCGAAGAAATTGAATATAAACGAATCATCAAGCTCATTATCCTGTCTGGCTTCATTGAATAAAGTGATCTCGGAATATAAATCCAAAATGTTAACAGGATTCTATGGAAATGTTTTGCTAAATAATAAGATGCCAATCAAAATATGAATTATCAAGACACGTTATAATTTTAAAAGCATAAAGAAAAAAAGGGTGGAACCAGCACCGACAAACGGTCTGTGTAAGGTCAAAAGCATTGTAAAACGACTATGACAGGCAAAAAATGAAAGGTTTACTTTTCACTCTGGGATTGCTGCTTACGGGTAAATTTCTTTAAATGTTTATATAATTGTCAATTTTGTAGTGTGACTTGAAAATAATAACAAAAGAAAGTAGAAGAATGGCTAAGAATTAGGCTTACACCCTCGTTGAAAATAAAATTACGATAATATTTATACATTGAATATTTTAGATAAATCTGCTTTATAAAACACAAATGATCTTGCAAAGGTTCTACATAAAATTTAAAACATCGCGGCTGTTTTGTACACATCGCGCGAAGTTTTATATCTCGTAAGAATTCAATATTCAATGTGTCCACGTGTTTCATTGTCTTGGAAATTTTCATAAAAATCTTCTTCTTAACTTTAACTTCTTTAACTTTCTGATTATATGTTGCCAATATTTTTCTCGATAATTAATGTCTCGTTCGCTTCGCGAGTTTGACTAACCCAACGTGTTATTTGATGGATAGCACAAGATCCTGCTCGCGGTGCATCGGACCTCGACCACTATGAGTATCTTCCACTGGAACCGCTTGATCGTGGGCCGTCGTTTGACATTTCGGCTTCTCAAAACGTCACAACGTTGGTGGGAAAAACGGCCACTTTAAAATGCCGAGTTCGCAATTTAGGCGATCGTACGGTATGTAGAAAAAGTTTGTATAAACGCAAACACAAGAGATTGCCCAAAGTATTGCATTTGCAAGAAACCTTTATTTGTCATATTTGTGATATTATCAACATTAATAAATATTACCCAATATTATGTCTATTCCTTATTGTAACATTGGCACTAAACACTTCAAAAAGTGCACAAACACACATACATACATTTTCTGCACTTTTTGTGAAGTTCAGTCCCAGTGCAGCAATAAAGAACAGGCCTAATATCGTAACCAACGCATTGTATAAAAATACATTATTTCTGTAGTATTTACTTTATTTGTGACATTCTTTTGACATCTAGAACCCATTTTCTTTCTTCTTAGGTTTCATGGGTGCGCCACAGGGACATTCATTTGTTAACAGTTGGGATTGAAACTTATACATCTGATCAGCGGTTTATTGCATCACACTATCCTAGAACGGAAGATTGGACTCTGCAGGTTAAATATCCTCAAAAACGTGACACAGGAACCTACGAATGTCAAGTTTCAACAACACCACCGATGGGGCACTATATGCATCTTTCAGTTGTTGGTCAGTTTACATTTCATAGGCATTGTTGAATAATTGCTATCGATCGTTATTATTATTGTTATGATATTGTTTCTTTTTGTGACAGAGCCACTTACATCCATTGTTGGAGAACCAGAAATGTACATAAATAAGGGTAGCACAATGAACTTGACGTGTATTGTACAACATAGTCCTGAACCTCCACCAGCAATTTTCTGGACACATGACCATCAGGTACAACATCATCATCGTCTGCAAACGTTTTGTGAGAGAGAAAGGGGCTGAGAATGGAGGGAAGGGTTTGTATTGGTCGATTATTATTCTTGTCCAAAGCATTAGCTAAAAATGCACAAACCGTAAAGGCAACTCACATTGCTTCCCCCTTTTCTCCTTCCTGTGAACGATTGCTTAGAACTGTTAATACAAAGAAGTAAAGTGAGATACTTTGCTTTTAAATAGCACTTTACCTGTTATATTGGTTAAAAATGAATGTGGCCATTGACTACCGATGGTATACAAAGCAGATGATATGCATAAGTTTTAACTTAATTATTTAAGTAAATATATCGAAACTTTAATAAGAGGATAAAATAGCACTCTAATGTTCATATTACTTGTATTATGTACAATAACCTACTTTTGTTAGGAAATCAATTACGATAGCCCAAGGGGTGGTGTATCTGTCATTACCGAAAAAGGAGAAATAACCACATCATATCTTCTTGTGCAAAAAGCTCAATCGGCAGATAGTGGACATTACACTTGCCATCCTAGTAATGCGGACAAAAGAACAGTTTCTGTACATGTGCTTAATGGTACGTCTGTTATGTATGGTAATTCACTTATAAATGTCTCACATACGATTGTGTTATTGTACAATTTTTTGAAGTGTCATTTTTGATATTGAATACAAATTTCAATTAAATGTATAGTGTTACCAATATTTAATTTTTTGGTTTGCAGGTGAACATCCTGCTGCAATGCAGCACGGGGGACAATTAAGATTAGCAAATCCTCCTTTTGTAATGATTTTAACAACATTACTTACTTTCCTCAGTCATCACTGACGTACACCATTGACTTGGCTAAAAATTAGTCCTACATAATATTACATCTGTTAATATGTGGGCAAACATCTTGTACATATATCCATGCCATCATATATGAGTACATAGTGAATCTTGGACCATAATGTCAAGATACAAGTTCTGCTCAACTCGCTAGGCCAATAAAGTGTTTCCTCCTGCATACAAAAGCATTCGGTATGTGTATGCATTCACATATAAGTCTATTTATAAACATTCCAAAAGCATCTACGTTTAATGGTTTCGCAATTCATGAATATGGATTAGATGGTGTAGTTGTTGACTGAAAAATGAACAGAAATACTCAATAAATATGTTTAATTTACATATGATGTTATACATCAATTTCATTCGAAAACAATTTACCTGTTCCAAGTTATTTAAATGCCATGGGTAGAATACAAAATATTTTCCACTTATGGGAAGTCACATCACTTGGCGCTTTACTCATTTATAATCCTAATCCTAATATAAGTAGTATATATTTTACATAAAGCACATATACGCGTGTATATGCATCATATTCGGGGATGTAAAATATATATTATGTATATTAGAATCTGTGCGAACTATTTCATTTTCCCAAATATGATGCATACGCACGTATAAGCAAACTTAAAATATAAATTTAATTAGGAGCAGCACATGCATTTGGATCAAAATGTATATTCATTCCAGTCTGTATCCACCAAGAGTTTACATTTTCCGCGATTAACAAAAAGAGAATCGCCATTGATCCCCACTTTCCTACATTTGGCGACAATAGCGTCGTCTACCAATCAACTTATACTTTCCCACGTATTTTCATTCATAGACCATGGCACACTGCATTACCGACTATCTACCTTACTGCTCCCTTAGTTCCACGTCGAAGAACCAAGTATTGTAGATGGCACGTTTTCCCTTGTGAAATGGGGGCCACAAAAAATTCCATAAGATGAGTGTCTTATAGTCTCCATAGTTACTGGTAAAAGTCAAGTTCCGGTACTTGTATAAACAACAATGGCAAAATCTGTTTATAAGGGTAGATGATAAGTGTTTCTATATAAAGAAGTATAAATTATTGATGTATCGAGTGAACAGTTTCCATCTGTGTCTACGCGTGTCGTTTGGAATGCAATCAGTGTTTTTGAAGCAAACGTCAGAAATATGACCGACGAGAAAATAGGATCTTTGGAAGAGGAAGCTTTAAAGAGAAAGGAGCGATTGCAGGCGCTTAAAAGAAAAAACGAAGACAATAAAGAAAGCAAAGATGAGAATACAAACAAATTACCGAAGTACGTGTTTATTCGTCGCCTATCGATCATAAGCCGTACACATAACCTCACCTAACCTCACGTATACAATTTATTCCCGCGCTTTTAATTACAATTCGTATATTTTTTGCAGGCCAAGATTTCGAAGCTACAGACCGCAGGACGAAAGTTTAAAAGAGAAGATAATAGAAGATGCAAAGCCTGGAGATGTTGAAGCCGAAGTTCAGGAGCAGTTGAGTGCGGCAAATTCTAAAGTCGTTATTGAAGAATTGGTAAGCCCTGCATACTTATCTTTTTTTCTAAATGGAATTAATCAATGCGAGATATCTTATCCAAGGATATTAGCAATTTGGCACCTCGTAAACCGGATTGGGATTTGAAAAGGGATGTTTCTAAGAAATTAGAAAAATTAGAAAGGAGGACGCAGAAAGCAATAGCAGAATTAATTAGGGACCGTCTGAAGCAGGGTCAACATAATTTAGCTGCCGTTGTAAATGTAGCAACTAAGGAACAAACCGATTCATCTGCAGTAGATTGACGATACTAATTATAGGTGAAAATGTGAACTTAGGATACGAAGGTGTATGGCTTACATATATGTATACATTAATGTATTCAACATTACGTCTTACATAATTTTGTACATACTCGCTAAAAATAAATTATGTAATTTTGTAATTATTGTACAATTAAAATAAATGGTAATCACAGACTGCAGAAATACGAGCGCAGTATGCTGTATGATACAGATGTACAGTCAAATGTAATAACAACATATTAACAATGAGTTTCTACCGCAATGTTCAATTTCAATACACATATACGCAAAACGAATATTGTAAAACTTTCTGCCCCATAATTAGATAAATATTTTCGTACACTAATTCTAAGCAGTCGATATGGAACATTGTACATTTAGAAGGCACCCAGCATACAAGTATGTGACATCATCGCTTTGTACACAAAGTGTGTGGAACAAACTAATGCATATTAATGACTAGAACGCTTTACGGAGTACCGAAGAGAAGTGCTGCAACAATTATAAAGAGGGACGAATTAACTCCAATCTGCACGGCATGGGATCCAGCGTGCTCAGTAGGATTTGTCTGCTGATTATCATTGATACCAATCACATTGTGATAAACGATCCTATCTTCTAGAGGTTGTACCGGTCGAAAATTATGAGTCAATTTGTGTCCATCTGTCGACCTTATGTCACGAAAGGCGGCCAGCTGGAAAACGAAAAGGAAAGTGTCTTAAAATCGTCCTACCACGTATAGTTCCTTCGTGTACCAAAATTATCCCCAACTAATACCTGCTCGCGGGACAGAAGTTGAGGCTCCTTAAAATCAATCCACGTTACGACCTCGCTGCACGGTGGAGTTGTAAGAGAGCCGTTATACGTATAATAATTCTGCATGCTGGATAATTTTGGAACCAGAAGCTTGCCCAGCAGCAAGGGCTCCAGTGACCTACTGTTGGTCCCAACCGATTCTAAATTTGGCAATATATGGACGATCTCCTTGTACGTTGGATTCGGCTTGTAACACGTCTGAAACATTTCAGCAAGACCTCATACCACGCATGTGTAACGCGAGTAAAAATTACAGCAGTATGGAAATTACGTCGTAAAAATGAGCGAGCACTGTGAGACCATCAGGATATTTAGTGGCTTGGGCCATCGAGCCGTAGTCCTTCTTCCAGAAGACGGCGTGCAATTCCATGGCAAAGGACTGATTGTTGATTAGACCCTCCGAACCCTCGGTGTCGTTCTGGCCCCAATGAAAGTGAAGCTGCTCGAAGACGTAGGTCGAATTTCCTAGGGGTCCTCCAGTGACCGTAGCAGCCTCGGATTCGTTGGTCTTCAACATCACTTGGTGGAAACAATGGAAAGGAAAAAGTACAATATTAAGTCGTCGTTATGCAAACCCGCGAAGCGTCACGTTGAACCTATCGAGTGTTTAGCATTCTATGAGTCACGTGTAAGTGAAATCACCGATCGATTATCTGGAAAACTAGTTCGTTCGAGCTATAATGTACACTCTAGAATCTCATTGGTAGCTGGAGATGATAAGCGGACACGCTTATTACAATTATGTTACAGTTACATTGCACGGAAGTAATATAGTTATAAGTACCGTTTATCTCGAAAGTGGTGGAAGTCCATTTAAAACAAAAAAGTTAACTGGTTATAAATAAAAAGTTTACACACAATTACTCGCGAATTATGTGATATCTCATTTTTTAAAAAAATGAAGTTACACCATTTTCAAAATAAACTATCCATATAACATTGTTACCACATGAATGTAACATCCATGTAACACTGTTATATTTGCATGTTATAAACTGTTATAAGTATATTACAAGAATAATTACAGAAATGTTATAATGCATAACTGTTATACTGCCTAGACAGGACGTTTCAACATGCTTGTGCCTGCAAATCTTACAAGTATGTTACATAATCCACGATGCCCGGGATATACCAGTTTTATAACATACATGTAACGGTGTCGGATGGGATTCTAAATCGGTTCGCAAACTCTCTCTAATTGACAGAGATGAGAAATGCGGGTGAACGCGCCTTAGTGACAACATCGCATCGAGGGAATTGTCTTGAAATCCAGTTTCATTATTAGCACCCAACGAGCCATTGTACGTCCTTCGCATAATCACACGTCACGATGAACAAACGAAGAGAAGGACGGAACGTGTCGCTCTAGGGAATCAAAGGACACGATCGAAGGGCGATCAGCGTACAGAACTTTAAATACGCGTAAAAGATAATGATCGTGCTGCACGAAGAGAGCGATGGACGAATTGATAATTAGCATCGCGTGACCGTGTTACAACTTTTAATGAAAGCCGTCTTCAGCTTTTACCCCCTCTTCTCTGGCTATCAGAATGCGCCTCATCGCGAATGCAATATAATTTTCATCTGGATGCACGAGTCGTGGCACGCACCAACGCGTTTCGCGACATTATCGCAGAATTTTACGGTGAACAACAAGCGTTCTGTTGTTCCTTGAAATTCGGTCGATCGTGATCGTTGCTACCCACGGTGATCGAATTTTTTTTTTTTTTCACTGCACATGCCACGAAGGAAATGATTCCAAGATTCTTCCTCGCATTTTCTTATTAACCCTTTGCACTCGAGAGGTGACTCTCGATCACCACTTACTTTGTTGGAACAACTCGAACGGTGACACCGATAGTTGACGCGATACGTCGAGTAACGGCGATACTTATCTGCGCTTGATTTCTTTTGAAACTGGAAGTGTTCTACAATATATATAACCTTCTAAATTATAAAATGACGTATTTTATATATCTTATATACAGGGTGTCCCATTTCTAATAATATATTCAAATATCGGCGAAACGGTGCATTAAATAAAAAAATGTTTCAGATAATAGTTGTATGGATTGAAAGTGGCTGTTAACTGGTGGAAATGATTTGACCTTACAGAGTCATTTAAAGGCAACGCGAAGGTCACTGTTAATTTTTTTAAATAGGACTCCGTATTTTTCATAGCATATTCTTGTAGCTTATCTCGAGAGCTTTCCGAAATACTCTAATAAAATATTTTTTCCTCGCAAGTACACTTTGAAATCGAAAGAAATTTCCGAAAAAGGCCTCGAGTGCAAAGGGTTAAATTCTTAGTTCAAATGGAAGAAGTATCGATAATTGTTTCATGCTAAGAAATATTCTCTGCTCACCTGTGTGACCATTATTGGTGAAAAAGGACGAACGAGGGATGTCCAGGCCTGCAAAAGTCAGAGTTGGTAGAGTGGTGACTCTCACATCGTGTTCCTCGATGTTAATGGGTGACTGATGCTTTCCCACGCAGGTGTGGTAATCGTCGCCCCAGTGTGATGGACCTGTAGAATATAGTCAGAATAAGAAGGAATCCAAGATAAGAAAGATCGTTCATAGGGTGCTTGTGTATTTCAGAAGCCTAGGACACTCACCGTGTTCACCATCGTAACTGAAATCTTGTGCTCCATCGGAAAGTCCTGTGGAAAGAGGAAAAATTCTGATATTATGCACCGTACTCTTCGGATGGACCTTATAGTCTACGGAATAAAAAAAAATTATTGATGAAAATTAGCTGTTCAACTTCACTACGCAGGAAGAATTCGATAATTTGCAGCTGTTTCCATTCCAGACTTATCAAGTTTGTGGACACTTTTGTGTCAAGTGTGCTAACGCATCGAACGTTTCTAAAGAACGAAACATAATTCGATTATTTGCACCACTTTACATTCCAAATTTATCTAACTCGTGGATGCTTCTGTGTCAAGTTTGCTAACGCATCGAACGCTTCGAAAGAACGAAACATAATTCGATTATTTGCACCACTTTTAATTGCAAATTTATCTAACTGTGTCAAGTTTGCTAACGCATCAAACGTTTCGAAAGAACGAAACATAATTCGATTATTTGCACCACTTTTAATTGCAAATTTATCTAACTCGTGGTTACTTCGGTGTCAACTTTGCTAACGCATCGAACGAACGAAACATAATTCGATTATTCGCACCACTTTTAATTGCAAATTTATTTAACTCGTGGTTACTTCTGTGTCAACTTTGCTAACGCATCGAACGAACGAAACATAATTCGATTATCTGCACCATTTTTCATTCCATATTTATCTAACTCGTGGATACTTCTGTGTCAAGTTTACTAGCGCGTCGAACGTTTCAGGCGCTGAAAAAACGAAACTGGAACGCGCGCATCGCGCTTCGACGCATTCCCACGATCGTCGAAGCGTGCGAGACGATGCGTTGCGACTGTTTGCAACTGAAAGAGAATCGGTCGGAGACCCATGATCCTAAGGCGGTGAAAATACGTGAAGCGTAAAAGCGAATCGATTCTAAGGATCTCTCGCGTGCACGCAGTTGGCAAGCTCTCCGAGCTAGGAGAGACTCGTTTCCTCGGAAGGAAGAGAGCGAAGGTGAAAGTCAAGGAGAGAAGAATGTAAGAAAAATGTTTGTAATTCGTCGATTCACGTGTGCCTCCAATCAGGAATTTAAACTATTTCCGGAAAGAAGAACGGGAATCACGCCGCGAGAATGTTAGCTTCTTTGTTAGCAAGGTATGACGAAATATGCCGTCGTGTTGGCTAGAGAACACCAATGGCATGACGCGATCTTCTCTCGTGTAGCTTCAGAAACTGATCTCCTTTTTACACTTTTAAAAATGGACTCTTCGTGTAGGAGATTAATTGCTTGTTGATTCGTCAAGCTCGTTTCTGGCACACGTAACCGTGATAGAGATTTTTGCGATTTTTCTAATCACGCCTTAATTCTTATCAAGGATCACATCTTAATTCTCATCAAGAATCACACCTTAATTCTCATCGGGAATCAAGTATTAATTCTTATCAAGAATCGCACCTTAATTCTCATCAGGAATCAAGCAACCTCTTGTAGAGTATCTGTGTATCGAGAATCAAACGACGATTAATTCAGCGACGCATGAAGATCATCGGTCTCTCCCAATGCGGAAGAAATAAATCGCGCGTCCGTTTACACGAGAGCATCGAGAACTTCGCATCTGCGCAACACGTGGCACGAGAGTACCGCAGGTCAAAAGGTGCAGGCTGTTGGGTCACGCTGTTTTAAAATTTTAACGAAACTAGAATAATGCCACATGCTACATTCACCTCAGTGGAATCTCTCTTCAAGATCGAACAAAATCATCTCCATGCTGCATTAGTTTACCTCAGGGTCAAACCATCCTTTGAGAACACTTAAAGAAACTAGATGCCTTCGTTTGCTTATGCGAACCATTTGTAGTTTTACGAGAAACGTGAATCCTGCTACGTGGATGACACACAAATTAGACATGTAACCTTCTCTGCGAAGAAGCTCGAAGGAAGAAAAGGAGATTGGAAGGTGAACACTCCTGTTTTTTCCCAGATTTATCGGATAACGTGACGTGCGTTTTCGAAACGATAAGAATAATGGTAACCTTGCTCATTGTCAGCAAGACGAATCCCTGCTCGATAACCAGCTGTGTATCATACAGCCTTGTCCTTGCTGATCCATCAACGAGGGACTTTTTGCAGATGTAGCACGTTTCTCGAAAAGTCGGTGTGCATTACCGAATGTTCCTTCGGACAAAGTTTCGTAGCTTTAATACTGATTGGCATATATTTGGTCAACAAACAGCGAATTTTTCAGAAATATGAAACATCTAAAAATACCTCGTTAATTCCTCCAGTGGGGGCGCAGCTTAAGAAGCTTCCTCCATTCGAGTGGTTGTAAAGGAATAATTCGCTTAAACCATTGTTACGAGTAGAATAAAGCAGACTATCGGCTATACGCCGAATTGTCAGGGTCACATCAACGTGGATCCATTTCTGGCGTAATATCACGTTCGAAAACGCGAGCTCGTTAAGATTGAAAAGCGAAATTACGAGAATATCGAGTAAAACGGGTCAGACGGTGAACCCGAGATGTCTCCGAGACTGTCTAGGACGAATAAACGCGACCATGACATTCGATGTCAAAATGTCACTCACGGAGACTTCATCAAATTTTCAATGGGTCCCCCGAGCACCCTTCCGAATCGATTCGTAAGATTCCTCCCGGAAAACGTGCCGGCACTTACGAGATAAATTTTAGATTAGCATCGTCCCAAACTTGTTTGATATTTTTATTGTGTAAGTGAAGACGACGTGAACTCTTCTATAAGCTTTCATTCGGAAAACTTTCATCGATAGTAGACCGTTCGTTTCTCCAAGTCATCACCGAGACTTCTTCACAGAGAAAAGAATCGAGAGAGTTGCTAATTGTGCGAAGTTAAAATTCGAAGCAGAGCTCTAGTCACTTTGACTCGCGAATTACGGAAATATCGATCGAAGTTTTCGCAGTAACGAACTGTAGGCAGGCGTTTGAGAAGCCCCCCAGGAAAATTCCTCTCGGGTCGTGATTCCACCTTCCAACCATCTGCGCCTTCGAAATTCCTCTCCTTCTTGCTCCGATGCTCTGATTACGCAATTCCGAGCACGCTCTCGGGTAGACGAATTACCACGAAATAAACCCCGACACTGAGTCCGTGCTAGGCTCACGATACTCCATATCTTTCCAGAGTACATAATTTCAGTGATAATGGAGCTACGCGGATTTGTATGAACATAGTAATTCTCTCTCCGCCTCGGCCTTGTCCTTTGTTTGTCCCATACTTCCGGAAAAATTCACCACAGCCTTCGTTACTTCCGCCTCTGCGGTCGTCGACGTCACCGCGGACTCTCGCCAATTAATAATTACAGAATCGATTCCTCGAAACGCGAAATCTTATTCTTTCCTTTTGCTAATCTTCTTATTACGTATTCTATGATGGGTCGTCGATGGTACACGTCCATCCAGTAGACTCTACATTTTTCTATTAATTCTAATACACGACGTTGTCCTTCGTTAATTCTCCACTTGCAGAAAATTTGCCGTTCTCCAAACCTACGTCATTTCCGCTTTTAGGGTCATTGACGTCAGGCGAACACTTGTCTATTAATCTCTTCGTAATTGATTACCCCGTGAGAAATCGCAGTAGACATCCTCTCCGATTCTTCTTCCTGTTTTGTTTTCTATCGTGATTAGCACCGACCTAAATGGTTCTCCATTTTCCTATAAATCGTCCGTGCCAAGGTGATTCTTAACGAGTGTCCGTTCAAGGCATGGAACGCTTAGACACGTCCTTCCGTTCGTGAACTGAAACTTTCGGTTCGCCTGGAACGACGTTTTACGTAATCGATGAGATACTTCGATACTTCTATGCTTCGGTTTTAATTGTGTAAACGTAATCGTTCGATTCCAGGATGGTCGTATAAGAAGGAAAGGTAATTCTCCTCGGATTCTGCGTCTCTGAATCCGACTGCGTGCGTAAATCCAAACACGCGCGTCGTATCCACTATCATCGACGATCGTGTAATCGATTATTACCACCGCTAGGATAGATCACGAGTGATTAAACATTTTTTCATCACGAAGAGTTCACGACCCGATAATTCTTCCACGTTGTAATTGCACTTTTTTCGAGCAACTCGAAATTTTCCACAGACGTGGTCGCATATTTATTCGTGGGTAAACGCACCCGCGGGAAAATTTATCGATAGACCTGCGATCGAAATTACACCTTATCGGACGATCGAGAACAACGGGTACCCGACTGTTCTCTGTAAACTCGAGGCATTCTCAATTACTCGATTAATCGATTTGGTTGATAATCGATCGAGCCGCTTACCATAATCCACTTCGTGATTGGAATTTTTTTGCACGGCAGAAAAAATTTCCACAATGTTATCGAATCTGTATTTAATTTCTCGACGGTAAACATAGGATGATTAATGGAGAGATGCGCGAATTATCGAACGTTAGGAATGCGTTAATCAACGGGTACGTGACTATTCCGGTAATTCTGTACATATTTGCAACTCGAGTCGCGATTACTCGAGACTCGTTATAATCCTTCTTAGCACGAAGGAAATCGGAGCGGTTTCATCCGCCTTCAGATAAGCGTAGATCAATGGTGGGTCCTCGCGAAGATCGTGTGCGCCGATAACGTTCACTCGTCACAATTGAAATTTTTTCTCGCTCGGGTCAAAATTTTCCACGCGAATGACGTTTTCGTTTCCATTCATGATTAAGAGCTAGATATCAATCGGTCGATACGCTTCTCCTCGAGCAAAAAGCCTCAAATGAAATTCCGTACGTCGAACAATCCAGGTACATCAACTAATTACCTGATCGAATCTCCTTCTAATCCTATATAATGCGGAGGAAATCCGACCAGGTTTGATCAACTATCGGAGTTGAGCCTTCCGGCACTTTTCACTTACGTCTCTTAAGAGAGGATCACTAACAATAAGCCTCGAAGATAAACGAAAGGGATCGTGGCGCGAGGAACCTTGGCCGTGAGAGAAAAGTCGCAAGTTCAAAGACACCGACTGCTCGTCGCGCCACCGAGATAACGCGATTCCGTCGAAGGATACGCTCTTCTTGATCGTGAAAAGAGGCGCGGCCGTCGGTTTCGAACGGGAGAAATTACAGAAAGGTTTTTTTCTTTCTCTCCTTCGTAGATTCCACGTGGAAAGTTTTAAAACACGCGGAAGTTTCCAATAGTTCGATAAGCCCAGTCGAGACCGTTATCTGAAGCAAAAGTGAAAGATAAAAAGGTTAATGGTGCACAACCGAAGATCGGTATCGACGTTCCAAAGATCTCTTCTACGGCTCTTTATTCCATCGGTTTTTGCAAGAACCTGCTCGTATCGCGAGAATCTCTAAATCAAAAAATGAATATATTATTTTCCAGTCTCTTCCGCTGGCGTCAAACTTATCGAAGCATTATGCAGTAACATCTGTCGCAAGATACTTCAAATAAAAAAGAAGCACGTCCAAGTGGACTTTTTCCTTCGATCGTTGACGGCGTCCGATCGTTTTGTTCTCCCTTTCGAGGAAAATTCTCTCGAACTCTAACCGTTCTAACGGTGTCCATCTCTCCCTTCGCTCTTTTATCGCTGCCCATGAGTCTTTCCGACCAAACGTTCGTTCGTGCTCCTCGGCATGCTAATAGTCTCGTCGCGTATTGTCAGTCGAGTGCACGTATTGGACGCGATATGCATGCATTAACGAGGCTAACGTTTTCTTTACACACGATTCTCTTCGAGCTATCGGATGCAGGAAAGGCGAACGAACGGTAGATACCTATTCTTCTCAGTAATCCATGCCTAAGCGTCGTAATTCGTCACCCCTTTCTCTAATGACGAAAGTCTTCCTGGAGCCGGTAGTTCACCGGTTCCTTCCGCACGGCACAGATTTCAGACGCATGCGAACGCGCGTTAAGTAAGAGAAGCTCAAGACCCAAGGTGCAAGGCGAATATTTTTTTCATCGTGACTCCTCGGATGACGCAAAAAGGTCAGAGGCAGCTCTTTACTGTTTTATGAGAGACGCGTTTAAGGATAAAAAGCTACGGTACTGCACACTCGAGGAATCTCACGGTTAGTGAAACAGAGGATTCTAGAAAAATTGATCTTCACCAGGATCGTGAAAAGACAGGAACAATGACACACCGTGGTGATAGTATTACAAGCAAAGTGGGACTCTGAGCAATGAGAACGCCAGATGAATTTCACTCTCAGCTACAGTTTAGAAAGGTACACCACAAAATCCACGCGATTACCTCCCAGGCGAATATTTCGCGAGAGAGCAAAGATCGATCTTCCTCGGATAGGTAAAAGACTGATTTCAGCTCAAGATCCTCAATTTTCATTTGTCCTCCTTCTGCATCTCAAGGTCACGGATGACCTTGCAACCGACTTCACAGAAGGTCACCATAACAGCGCTATTTTTATTTTCCATCCAGCAACACATTTAATTCCTAACAATTGACGACAATCACCCTATCCTACACTGTCCGCATGATAATTATCCTCACGATAATTTCGTCTCTCGACTAGAATTCTTCTCGCGTTGTTTTCTCATTAATTCCCTCGAGATCGTTAGCGTTAATGAAGCATCGTGAAACGACCTAGGAGCCCACGCATGAACTTGAACAAAAACTTCGGTCACACGCGTGAATCTTTATGGATCACCGGAAAGCATCTCGATCTTTCCTTTTTCTCTTCCTGTTTCGAGTGGAAAAGGAGAATTCTGAAGAATCATACGGATCATCTGCTAACTCACCAATGGTCAACAGGAGAGCGCAGAATTGGAGGATCGGACGCTTGGGCAGCATGGTTCGGAAGGGTACCTCTCGTTGTTCGCGGACACCATACGAGATTGTTGGGCCCTTCCAACCGCCTCGAATCCCTCGGAATTTCCCAGCTCCTTTTCGTCCTTCTTCCTCGTGAACGACGATGGTACCCGGTGGTTGACGTTGGAAGGACCTCCCTTTTGTTCACCACGAGGATTAGCTGTGAAATCGCGCGCTGCTTGCGAGCGATGCCTGACTGAGGCTCCGTCGGCCTGGCCCGACCATGTTAAATAAGACACCACGCGCCACTTCTGCTTCGCGGCGGAGCACGACATCGTCCGCTCTCGGTGCACGCGCGTAGCAGGTAAACGACAGTGCGACTGGTGCACGAAGGGCGAGGTGGAGGACGAGTTGAGGAGAAGGTTTTTGGAAAACGTCGGAAGATTTGAGAAAATCGAGACACGCAAACTCGATGGAGGAGATCTCCAATTCTGCGCTCTCCTGTTGACCATTGGAGATCTGGTAATACACTGAGAGAAAAAAATGGTTGGGTTTACTATAATCTCACTATATGTATTTCATAGTTAAATTCGGCGTCAAACATATTTTTATAGTTCACTTAACCATACAAATTATAGTAGAATGAACGATTTATACAAATGGTTACATTATTAACTATTATCTTTGTTCTTGTTACCATACGTATGGTAAAGTGTGCTATGTGAATATAGTTAGTTCTATCACTATGTATGATATATTCTGGTAATATTAATTATATAAAATAGTTACTTTTCTTACCGTTATATATTTTCAACCGTACTATATTTTTACTTGAAATAACCATAAGTGTGGGTAAAAATATAATATAGTTGGTTATACTATGCCTCTATCGTAATTATTACCGACATTATGGTAATATTTACCATAAATATGATATTTCCAACTATAATTTTGTTACTATGCCATTATAGTTGGATATATCATATACTTTTTTCTCAGTGTAGGAAAAATGGAAAGTAGAATGAGAACAAGGAAGAAGAAAAGAAGAATATATTGATTGAGGATGCTCGTGATATTTTTTCCATAAGAGAAAATTTGTACTTTCTTGAGCGTACTTTCAAATAGAATAAAGTCACTCGGTGTTTTTTTTTTTATCAGGTGCACGAGGCACCTTGGCTTCACTCGAGCGAATTTTGCTCCCCACACAGTAATCTCTCGACACGGAGAATTTTCCGGAAACTCTAATTGCGAGCGCGATTGTTGCACAATAGGGTCGTAAAAAAAAGGCAAGAACGAATCTAAAATGTCATAATTCCCGCGCACCGGTAGTCCTCTCGTTCGTAATTCGTTAACTCACTTATCTTCGCTCGTAAATATAGCATTTTCTAAACCGCGAGATTCGAGGTTGCCACCGAGAAGACGATATATTTCCCACTTCGAGATTATCGTCCATGATCGCTCCGTATTCGATGTTTCGCTCTTATCTCGTCGTAAAGCATGCGCGCGCCTGAAACTCGGAACTCTTGTTAGGTGTACGAACTACGTGGACACTTTCCTACGAACGCGCGGATAATTTTCTCGTGTCCTGCAAAAGCGCGCGTGACAACGAGACTCCATTCAGGTTTTATTTTTTTGAAAAATGAACGAGAGATAAGAGGTGTCGCGCGATGAAAGCAAACGACGACGAGGGGAAGATTGACGAGAGGCAGATGAGAGAAAGCGCATCCTTCTATTAACTCGCGAATCCGAAGCGGACACGTATAAATTTTATTATCTCGATTTCATCGCGCATTACGATATCTGATCCGACGCTTCGGAATTCGTCGTGGACGACTTCGAACGCCGATTATCCAGATACCCCTGCCCCGATCGGGATCAACGGACAAACAAAACCGGAGGCCTCTCTCCGTGGGTGAAGATATCCGCGCGAGTTCGCGGAGAAATTTATAATCGTATTTTGCGATGTCTTGACGAGAATCGATCAATTTCAACCATCCGCCGAGGTAATCGACGCGCTGACGGTTTCCGGCGCGGATCGAGCCACGAGCAGCGCATAGAATCTCTTCCACTCGTTATCCAGCACCATTTCCACGAAGAAACGATCGTCGATTTCCTGCAAGAAAGAACCGCACCATAAATTCAACACGATTCTTTCGTTTCGCGTAATTCGCGCGCACCATTCTCGTCCGCCAATGGCGCGCGAGCGCGCCTGGTAATTGGCGCCAATTCCCAGTCTATTTCACTCGCTTTTCGAATCGGAGGGAATTTTAAATTTCTCCGCTTGTAATCAATCAAATGTTTTTGTTTTTATTAATTTTTTTAATGCGAGTACGATGTGCTCCATTTTAGTGCAAGCCACTATGTGTCACTGCAAGCCTCGTTTGCAAGACGCTCGAGGGTCAAGGATTACTCTGAATTTCTCACTGAAGGGGTCAAGTCCGTGCCCCTCGTAAATCGCTGAAAAACTGTCGCTGCGAATTTCGTAAGTGAGATCGCGTTGGATAGGAGGGGCACGTACGAAGAAAACCTTCGTGGACAAGGAGACAGGTGAAATGGTAACGCGCGGAGAGAACTAAGGCAAGGACGCGTGGCATTTTGTCACCCGAGGTTTTTTGTATTTTTTTATAATGCATTCGACACGCCGTTAACATTATTTCTACCGAGATTTTGTATATACCTATTTCAACCAAGAGGCGTCTTTTTGTGTGTCCAGGATAAGGTGCAAGAAAATGATACCTCTAAAATAATTTAACAACTAATATACGAATAGTGAAAGGAGTGATTGAAGAAATATGATTCAACTTGGAAAACAAATTTAAAATACAATTTGAGAAGGTGTCTTTTGACACCTTTGGTAGAAATAGTGTTAAGCGCTGTACAATTTCATTTTAAATAATCCGTTCTCCGTCTTTGTACTTAAAAAAAAAGGAATCAACGAACAAAATTCTTTTTTTTCCTACAGATCTCCGGAGAAGAATGCTTCACGTCTGAATTATGATAAAACAAGATATTGCACATCTCGTCTCTCCTGGTATGCCGCATAGTGCAGAAACTTCCTTACAACGGATTACGTTTTCCCATTGCGTAATCGGGAGCGATACCGATCGTGAACAATTACAAAATTATCACGAACAGATTGGCGAGATCAGGGTCGCTCCGGGGAAACGGACTAAGAAACAGTTTACTAGAGATCGTAATGGTGAACGTGAAATTGAAAAAGGATCGGTGCTAACGTCGCATTATTCTAGAGAGGATGATGCCCCGACGAGATTTGCCCACGGAGAACCGGTTACACAACGGAAAAGCAGAGACGATGATTAAGTGGTCAATTTGCTGGATATATTTGCAATTTTTCCAGCACGAATTATCCCCACCCCTCGACCATCATCCGACCACTCTTCAACGTGCGGATAATCGACGACAGAACATAACCGATATTGTTCCTGCGAAATCCCCGAGTTTGAATTTGCATACGACTCCGATAGAATTTACCGGGTGGTATTAAGCAAAAAACAAATCATTATAATACACGCGAACGGGACGGTAATTCAAGTGCACCTATGAATCACACGAAATTCTATCTTTCTACGATCGAACGTATCGGATCTGTCGTCGGATCGTAAACAATAAAGGAAATAGTCTAAAGTCTATGATCTATCGTGGCGACTGGGACAGCGCACAGATGGCGCCAACTAGCAGCGACAGGGTACAATTCCTCAGAATCTTCGTGTCTCCTCTACTGAAGGATTACACAGTTCTATCGCTTACTCTCGATGTTATCGCATTAAGATCAACTCGCAACGAGCTACACGCTCGATTCTCGGCTAGTCAAAAATCGCATGTTCCAGCTGCTCCGATTAGATAGCCGCCTTATGTAATCGTTATATAAAAATCGAGCATTCGGAGTTCGGAGCAACTGCAACACTTTACATAAATCCGTCATTAGCATTTACAACAAACCACCGAATACTATTATAATTATAACAGTTTGAAGTAAAGAAGGTTTTCTTTTAAAAAAATTTGTATTATCCCAACCAAGAAGCATTATTGGACTGTCTTGTAACAGCGCGGGACGCGGGTGACAACAACTGTACTAATATATAAACGACAGACAGTCGAGCGTTCTTAATTGCTAAACAGAATTAAGGTAGAACAATATTTTGATTCGCTCATTGTCAGTTTCGAAATTCACCGAATGCATCGTGCGGTGGCGCGTGTAGGTACGGGCCTGAGTTGCAGCCGTGACGCGTCGACCCTCACCCTCGGCCAATCGAGAAGCACCATTACGGATAGCCGGTAGTACGGCACACTTTCCATCCTTGTCTACAAAGCGCACAGGATATTCCATTGGTCTGCGACGACTCTATTCCACACGTCGATGAGACCTATGGACGCATCGTCGCCGTCGTCGCCGTCGCCGTCGACGTCGGCGTTGATCGCGTGCCGATTTTAATAGTTTCTTTCGACCGGAACGTTTACTCGTGGATGTAAGTACGAAATATAAACGGTATGTCGCCAATCGGTATTATCAGCGTGCTAAAGGGAATATGGTCGGTCCACGCGTCGGCACCGATTACGTGCTTATTTATCGAGGTACCTGTCGTGCGACAGCCGATATTCCCATAAACACAACGTAACCGACTCGGCCAAGAATAACGGGGGTGTTTCGAAAAGGAGGGAAACATCTTTCGGTGATTAGACGCGCGCGGGCTTTTTTTTCCGGTAGTGTGTTTTTCTCAGTGATTGGTGTGTGAGTGCGCTGTGGCTGTGGCGAACGTGTCGTAGGATAGAGCGAGAAGGTTGATAAGTCGAGAGAAAGAGAGAGAGAGAGAGAGAGAGAGTGTTGAGTGAGCGCAATTGTCCATAAGTGTATGCGTGCGCGCGTGCGTGTGAGAAACGCGCGCGAGGGGAGGAGAAAAGCGAGGTGAAGAAAGACAAAGAAAAGTAAAGAGAGGGGGTTCGAGTGAGAGGGAGATATATGCCGCTCCGTCGGACGAGCAGAAGCGGGTAGAGCGAGAGGACCGGAGGTACCCGTGAGAAGGAAAAGAACGGATGAGATACGGATGGCTTTGGAGAAGGGATGACGAGGTATCGGTGGGAAGGGCGAGAGGGGTGGAGAGGCTCACCAACGGTGAAACGAAGCGAGAAGGAGCGCGGACCGGCGGGAGGCGCGAGAGGAGACGGGGAAGGGTTCTCCGTCAAAATGTCGCTGAAAACGCCAACGCGGATACAGTGATCGTTGCTGGTCGTGGTCCGATACACTTGGTACGCCGATCTTCTCGCTTCGGACTTTCCTTAGGGACGTCTAAATCCTCCTATTCGCGACGAGACACGATCCCGTCGATTCATCAGGTACCGTCCTGAGGCAACGCACACGGCGTGAACGGGTGTTGAGTCGCGGCCCTCACCGATAGAGAGACAAACCCGCGAGGAAAAAACATCGTCACGGGTGCATCGATTGCGCACGGTCACCCGGTTTCTCTCTGTTTGTTTCCCTCGGGCCCCCACACTCCGCAACCTTGTCCCTGCTACTGGAGTTATATAGCTGGTTTACGTGAATACGCGCCACGGTCGCATCTCGCGCATTTACCCATGGCGGGCAATACCACCCCGTATTCACCACCGTACCACTGCTCTTCGTCGTGCTTCTAATTCCGTGGCACGTACGATCCCATACTAGATTATACACGGGATCGTGGACCGTGCTCGACTCGCGGTCCCGATCCTCCAGGTGCCCCCTTAGTCCTCGCTGTCGATGCTCGTGTCACCCGAGATAAGCTCGCGGGCTCCACACTCTCTCTTTCTCGCTCGTACTCGTCCTCCTCTTTCCCACCTCACCGCTCATCTCTCTCTTTCTCTCTCTCTCTCTCTCTCTCTCTCTCTCTCTCTCTCTCTCTCTCTCTCTTTCTCTCTCTCTCTTTCTCTACGAACGTTCGCGATATTTCGCGTTCGCCTGGACGCGCGAATTCCGATGCATCCGCGATCCTCCTCACCGTGCTCGTCCATCGCGGAGATCTTTTGTCGGCGAGTCACGGCAAATTCGTCGTTTTTTCTTCCTCGAGATTGAGAGAGTGTGGCAGGAGGTGGTTCTCGTAGGAGAGTGGCTCGTTACGCGGTGTCTTCTTGAGCCTCGGCAGGTGACACCGACCCGTTCTCGCTTTCAATTGTCCACTCCGTAACGGCGATCTTTTTTTCTTACGACACTTTTTCGTCATCCCCCTTTTCCCCGATCCACGTGCCAATCCACGGAAATTCGGTTACACGGTTTCGTGATACTCGGGGAAAACGGGCTCGAGGGTTGTAATTGCATGGAAGTCGGTATTTGCTAGTCTCGAAGATGCGCTAATTGGAATTTTGAGAAACGTATTAATGATAGGGGGAATATTGTCCTGTGCGAGATAAATCTCGGTGACGGATTTAACGATACTGTGACTATTCTGATGTATGTAGGTACCATGCCAGAGATTGGGTCAATTAGTGGTTTTACTTTAAGTAGATATCCAAGGGATCAGTACGTACGCAGTTTAGTTTGTCAACTTGTTCTTTAGTTCGTTAATGCCTTATTGTATGTGTCATGCGACGGCATATGCATTCTGGATTAGGTTTTACACAAATTGTCGATGGTATCTAGTACAGTCGCGCTTTTCCGTAAGATTTTGTCACGCCAAGTGCTAATGGAGTATGGTTTGTTTCAGGGTTTCGTTTTAGCTAATTGTTAAAAAATCAGAAAATGGTGTCAACTCGTCAATCAAGCAATATGGGAGGAAGTAATGGAGGGGGGCCAATTAATGATGTTGGAGAAGCAGGACCATCAAGAAGGCATCAATCTGTAACGACTGTTAGCACAACTAATGGAGTATCGATTGCAGATCCTCCTGTTATACGTAATTTAAACCTACTGGACTTGCCCGTTGAAATTCTTGATAAAATTTTCAGCTATTTAGATTATAATACAGTAGCCCATTTACGTCCAGTAAGTATGAGTTTGGAAAGTTTTATACTTTAATAGAGCAGAAATCTGGTTTAATACTTTCTACGGATTATTCGAAGTAACAGTGTTTAATGGTGTTTTTAAGGACATTCCGTTTTTAGTCTCTCTTTTGCCAAGTGCTTTACAGTGTTTTATTTGATTTCAGGTATGCCATCAAATGGACCGTGTTTGTGGATCAATTTTAAATTCGACATTTCAAAAGCTGCAGGCACAAATGTTAAGCCGCTTTCAGGCAATTAAATCACAAATGCCAAGGCGCGAATCTGCACGCCGTAATCATCCATTGGCATGTGAATCGGATATCATAGAAACTCTTCATATGCGTCTCACTCTCCTTCAAATGAGTTTTGGAAAGCATATTGAACGAAAGCATTGTTGCTTTTTTCCCGGGGAGGTATGTTTATTTGTCTTTAACTAATGCAACAATTAACATCTTGGTTATATATTTCAATGCATTAAACATTTTTATTTTTTAGATTTTAGACGAAGTATATCACATATTGTATTATATAAAAATTACTCCAAAACTTGCCCGACCATATAAAGTTACCGATGAATTATTTGATCTGAGTACTATGGCCATGGAATATTTTAAAGAGCGTATTGAACCAACATTACCAGAAATCCCCTATTTTGGAGCGGATTTCTTAGATCTAACTGCAACATTTTCTTGTAAGAATCAGTTGCTCTAAATTTTGGAGAAATTTACGTAGAACATAACAGTTTCGGCATCTATTTATAATAAAACTATTGCAGCTTCTAGTAATGTGAGCAAACCATATTTGTGCCTGGATTCTGCTCCATTGAATGTGAATAGTGGTAAAGCAGGAAACAGTAGCGGTGAGGAGTGCTTACCGCCACATTCGTCCGATGACTCTGCCCTTTTGGAGTCTGCTGTATCACCTCCACAATCAAATATGGTTTTACGGAAGCGAATCCGTAAGATTAAGCAGGGCATGAAGAGATATAATAGCCAATTAACATTGATGCGTAGGGATCTCAGAAGCTGTAAAGCAAAGATTGCTGAACAACAAAAACAAATAGTCGAGTATGCTACTCGGCTCGATGACAATGATAAGAAGAATGAAGAAACTTCCCGGAAATTTAGCACCCTCCTACAGGTATTTACAAAGGTACACTTGGTACTAATAAGATCATGTTTATACGTTGCTGGAACTGTTAGTCGCTATCGGTTCTGTTGGCAGTCTAAAAATCAGAGTTGCTTAGCTTTGATCTCTAGAATGTCAGATCATTATGTAATACTATAGGCTCATCAAAATCACATCAACATTCTACAGGAGTTGAACAAATGTAAGACGGAGCTTCA
This sequence comes from Tiphia femorata, assembly GCA_944319695.1. NCBI lineage: Eukaryota > Metazoa > Arthropoda > Insecta > Hymenoptera > Tiphiidae > Tiphia > Tiphia femorata. The sequence continues at coordinate 16,231,761 of OX090900.1, read as the reverse complement.
ATATTGGCGATCAAAGTCTCCTGCGATACCAGTGTGCGTTGGTTGCGGTCAGTCCATGCCATTGCCTACAGAGGATCTTCAGGCTTCAGCTAACCAGGGTGTGTTACCAGAAGCCTTTGGAGAAGGGCTTGACTTCATCCCCATAGCAGATGCTCATAGCCCTACCGAAATGGCTCCTCAGATTATAGTCTCGCAGGCAACACCACCACAATCTGTGGACATGGCACCTCCAAAGGCACCTGTGCCTTCAATATCCGTTAAACGGAAATCAATCTCGGAGGAAACATTAAGCGACGGCGCAAAGAAACCTCGTCGCACTGCCAAGTCTCGTCAGACGAAGCGCTCAAAGATATAAATTGATTCTGATCATGGTACAAATATTTAACATCTTTAATGGGTTTTCCAAGAAAGTGTTTCTATAATAGTCATACGTTTCTTTACGTCTCTAGCGAACGGATGATCTTAGAAAAGTACAAAATTCTTTCCCAATCGTCCTATATTTCGCGCAACGAACCTCATTTTGGAAGTTCTAACTATGTCGGTTGTCACATAACGGGGATTGACGCGATTAATTTTTCTATTTTATTACGGTACGGACGGACATGTCACAACCATGGTGACATCTATAAATATTCTAAATGATAGATGATCATTCGCTTTGCTCGTGAAGTTGCATGTGGCTATGCTTTTGTTGGACCCTTGCTAGAGTACTCTATAATTATTATCGCCATGGTACACCCGAGGATAACGGAAGGCTCGAATACTGTTCGTCAATGCTACTTATTTTGCAGCAATATCAGAATATAGGTCAGATTGAATTTTTTATAAAACAACTAACAAACGTTTACCCATGATTTTTCTTCAACATAGAACAGCAGCGACTGACGCGTGCTTTATTTTCAATATCTTAATGTATTTAATATTTCCATTTTTTATATTGTTATATCATTGATTATTTCCACGAATCTTTGCCTTATAATATTAAAGTATGGATGTGTGAATATTTTGTCGATAGATATTCTTGTATCAGTTCGTAGCTTCTTTATTTTTACGAGTAATACTCTATTTTATATAGTATCAAATATATTGAGACTGAAGCACAAGTCGGTACACTGTACTATATCTGTGGTAAAGTTGAAGGTAAATGCTTGTTCTTCTCTTTTATATAAGATTCAATATATACTTTTGGTAGAACATAGGCAGAATATCTCATCCTCAATATTTTCGCTTAGGACAATACGGTAACAAGCAAGTGGGATAATGTTTGGTACAGTCTTGTAGACAATGATGGCTCTTGTATAAAAATTATTGCAAAAACAATTAGTGCTTGGTGCACATATAGCAGTTTTGAATTGTGGCTGTAAAGTCATTATTGCAAAGAGTTATTCGATATAATATGCAGCGTTCTTCACACACAAGTGAATGTTGTCGCTTTTATAGAAATTTTTATACAAAATTAGAAATTGACTTTCCTAGATAAGGCCTTAGAAAATTTCATTTTCCATGTACCAATAGATAAGTACCTGAGAGGACTGAGTGAGACTGGTTCGCGCAGGTACTCGGAATGCACCTATAAGCATATCAACTTTCTTATTTATCTCATTACGTTTCTATTACAAAATTGATTTTTAGTGTTATTTATGTGGCTACGTGGCATGCAAATGTCATGGATGTCCATTAATAATCGCAGTACACTGAAAGATCAAACACTTTAGTAATTCACCAAAGTTTGCTCATAGGAAACTTGGATATTTTTTCCTTGGAACGTGTTTCACTTAATATATCAATAATAGAAAGAATTCGGTTCGACTCTCAATGGATCAATTTATACAAATGATATATTAATGAGGAAATGCAGCTTGATGAAATCAAAACACTCATAATACTATAAAGTTTTATCTGAGCCTTAAACGAGAGAAAGAGAAAGAATGTATCAATTAAAATAGTATATGAGAGTGGAATGTTGCATACCTTGGAAGGTGTTATGTTATTTTCTCATACATGCCGTCTTACAAAAAAGCGAGTACATCGCCGGACGGTACATATTGCAATATTATAGAACTAGGTAATTATTTATAGGAACAATTATTTATAGGAAAATGCATCAGGCCATTTTGCAAATTTGAAATCCAGTTGTTTTCGGTCGATTGATTCTTCCGAAATAGAGAAATCTCATAGGAGTGTTATTGAATGCATAAAAACCGATAAGCACGATTAATTCCACCGAAACGCAGAAATCTCATAGAAATGTTATTATTGAGAGCATAAACCGATGAGCAGTCACATTCATAGATAAATTGCAATTTAATAATTACAAAACTAATTGTTTGAGTCTGGCTCTTTATCCTGCCCATTGTTCAAAGGTATGGAGGGGGGCTATGTAGGAGCAATTAATTATTATCTTATTTGCACTGATCATCCAATTAATCTCAAAGGAATGTAGTTAGAAATATTGTGAGTTATTATTATTCATGATTCTAGTAATGCAGATAAAGAATACTGATAATAAGTAAATAATACTTTATTATGAATACATATAGATATATGAATACATAGATATGTGAATATATGTGTATAAATATATGTATATGTATTATGAGTGGGGCACGTGCCAGATGTGCACACTACCACAAAGCATTTGAGTTTGAACTTTAATGGAACAATAAAATATAATAATAATAATAAAATAATTATTGAAATATATATATAAATATACATATAATTTTTTATCGATGTCAAAAAGGAATTAGAAAGAAAGAAAGAGAGAGAGAGAGAGAGAGAGAGAGAAAGAAAGAGATAACCGAGGCGTGTAAGAAAATGAGAGAAAAAAAAAGAGAGAAAGTTACAACGTGCGTGCATGAGAGAGAACGTGTGATATATAAAGAAAATACTAAATTCAAACTTGATGAGAATTTATGATGTGATGCTTTATCGATTTAACTGCGGGCAAGTGACCTTTATTCAAATAAAATACATGTGGGGCGTTTCTGGCTACAAAAATGTGTGAATTTTACTTAATATTACATTGGATAGGATTGCGGGGGCGGGCGTAATCGAATCGCTGTGTCGGAAATTTCGAAACGCTTGCATTGTATGCTTAACCGCCACCAACGGTGGCCGATCTTGGCTGTTATTAAGAGAACTAAAATTTTGCATATGACATTGCGCATCAAAATTCGCACTTTACACGAATCTCTCCAGGCCCCTTGTGTAACTGCTTCCTGCATAAACGAATGTAGGTTTAGCTACTAACATACCTCTCGTATCCCCATTGAAATATCGATGCACCCGACAACATTTACACATTGCCGGTTGACGATTGTCTTAAAATAGTTCACAGTCCTCGGCTTTCCGACATAATCCGTCCCCGAACGATACAAATGTAGCGTTGTGTACTACACATATATGGATCTATTAAGTTAGACATACAATCGAGTATAACAATGAATACACAATTAGATGTAGGATAATTTCCTAGATAGTAGTACTGTGCGACGAAGAATATTTGCGCAGAACGAAGATTTCCCAGAGTCACCTGTGAACCCGAGGATTCACGATCATTCGCAAATATCCAATTGCGAGTGATGGTCCTCGGCAGGTACACCATAGGCAAATAACCACAATACACACACTCTTGTACTTTACAATTTACATACGAGAAAATGAAAATATAGGAAATACAATTGCCAGCGTTGCGGACCGAGACGCCGTACCGCCGAAGAATATGATTGTATTATCTTAAATGGTTTTACGTGTATTAAAACGATTGTAAATATATATATTAGATACACCTTATAATAAACATAATTTAACATAAATCGTCCTCTTGTTCTTCTTGCTTTCGAACGTATACGTTGACGTTCGATTTAAGCGCGAATTTCGAACCGTTGCGCGGCGAAACAAGTGCCACGGAAGTTTTCGTCTGCTCTCGGAGCACGTGGTTTAATTTGACAGTTTGATGTCGATTTGGTCCGACAGACGGCGCGTCGACACCGCTCCCGTGTCAATCGAGTCGAACTGCATTTCCGTCAAAGATGGCGGTATCCAAAGAGCAGTGGTGTAACGCAAAATTCTCTTTAGACTGTTTATAGAACTACTCCGAATTGGATCTTTCGTAGATCCAAACGATTAGCCAACAGTGAATGTGCTTTCGTCGATTTAACTAGCTCTCCCGGGATCACGAACGATTCTGTCGCTCGAATGTCTCGATGGACTGCTCCGTTTGTTGTTGTTGGCTTGTAACCCTTCCACGTGTATATTTCTAATTCTATCTCTACTCAGGGTTTCACGGAATTATTCGTAAACATATTCCGACAGGATGGCAGATGCGTCACACAAAAGTGGGTACGACACGCGTAAGTTACATTATCATACGATAAATACTCGTACTTGGTTTATTGTCTTTCCGTCGTTTTTGCATCTTAAAAAAAGCCACATACGTTTCGTAATCTGTGTCCATCGAGGATGTCCTTTCACGAGAGTTGCATACTGTTTGTCAATTCGATTGAGCGATTGATAAGTAGGTAAAAAGAATGGATAAAATACTTTGTATTTTCTTATTTCATGTGTGTAGAGAATCTGGTGATGCGGAGTGGAGGCAGCAGTATTGGATCGGAGAGCGATATGAAATTGGAACCATCCAGTCCAACGGAAAAATACACATTTTCACGATGCAGTAGTACCGGTTCTGTAAACACTCCATCTTCGTCGGCCCATAATACAGGTAGGAATTTAATATAGCGTGTAAGCGTCGCGAGGTGTTAACAGAAAGGGAGGAGAAAATGTATTGTTAATTTCAGAGGATGAAGATAGCGATAACAAAAATTCAACTATAAGTTATAAGGAACGCCGTAGAGAGGCACATACACAGGCCGAACAAAAGCGTAGAGATGCGATTAAAAAGGGTTATGATTCTCTTCAGGATTTAGTACCGACCTGTCAGCAGACCGATTCATCTGGCTACAAGCTCTCCAAGGCCACTGTACTTCAAAAATCTATTGATTACATACAGTTCCTGCTACAACAAAAGAAAAAGCAAGAGGAAGAGCGTAACGCATTGAGAAAAGATGTTGTTGCCTTACGTATTATGCAAGCTAATTATGAGCAAATCGTCAAGGCGCATCAGACTCAACCGGGTCATGCGGAAAAAAGAGTATCGGATGAAACCAAATTCCAAGTGGTATTTACAAGAATTCCATTGACCTTTACTCGGCAGCATGAAAAATAAGATGATTTTGTTACATATACCTTTCTCTCCGCGACAGTTTCAGGCAATCATGGACTGCCTGTTCCAAACCTTCAACAATATCTCTGTGGCAAATTTTGCAGAATTATCCGGATGTGTATTTAGCTGGTTGGAAGAACATTGTAAGCCACAGGTAATCCAGAAATCTCTCTTGGATGAAAATTCAATGCCGAGACTGTGTAACTTACAGGAATAATTTTTTTCAGACTTTGCGAGAAGTGGTACTATCCGTACTACATCAACTCAACAGTCAAATCAGCTAGTCGAATGTATCGTTCGAGTCTCTATCGCACAACGTCCTTCTATTGTATAAATTTTTGAAAGTAATCAGAGGGTACTTAGACCAACTATCTATAAAGTTACCAGATGGGATGGGGAGTATGCATACGGCATGCAATACGGGTAGCGTAATGACCACGCGAGAAATACAAACAGAGATTTATTTTATATAGGAATGTAGGAGTAGGTGCAGCCATCCTTTTATGGCATAGATCGACCTCGGGCCATGCCTGGCTACAGGAAGATGTTAAATATTTTTACCAGAGATTTTTTATTACATATATTGTGTCGTGAACACGTACGACACGCAATGTATGTATATATGTATGATTGTGTCCGAGTATGTACATAATTAATAGATAGTTCAGCAGTGTCGCGATTTGGCACGAAAATTAAAATTAATTATTCACATTCTTTCTCGTCCTACCATCACCCTCTTCGTTGGGTCGAGGATTATAAAGTTCTTCCTCGTCCTATAAAAAATCGTTTAAGTTTAGAAAATCGTCATTTACATCGTTCGATCTTAATTGTACGAGGATCCAATTGGCTCGCTTTTATCGTCACTCAGACTTTCTCAGATTCTGTGGGCATGCTTTCTCCCTGCGTAATATCGTTCATGGGTATGGCGTCCAATCTATGCCTATTGGCATCGTCGTGGTCACAGTGCGGACTTTGCATGCCTGTTCTTCGTTTTTTGCCTCGCTCCCCTTGACGACAGCACAAATCTCGAAAGATACAGGCGTAGCATACGAGCAGTGTCGTCATCATCATGACTCCGCCGATCGCGAGAATGATTACCAGGAGCATGGACACCTCATCCGTCATGTTGCCGTTTCCCACAGTTGTTTTTAGAATCTGCAAAAACATAGAAACATGATCGTAAACCATCGTATAACAATTTTTCGATCATTTCGTTAAAATTGAGACGTCTCTAACAGATTGCATGTCATATCACTCACAGTTGAATCTCAATTTTCTAAATGAGTATTACAAGGAATGTAATGGTGTATCTAGTTTCAACTGCGACCTTTAATTGTCAGAAATTTTTTGGCACTCGACGTATCGAAAATGTTTCTTTTTCTTCATGTGGAGTTCATATCTAATTTCTTTTTTATTTGCATTTTTTGAATTGGCTCGATGGAGAGATATTCAGGTCAGATGTAATCCACGATCAACCCTACTGACGATACAAACGAGGAGAACGTTTCCAGGACGAAACCCTCCTTCCCAAGCCATTCGGAAGAAACGTGAGAGGAATTGAAGATTTCGACTCACTCCCTATTCTCCCCTGGATTCCACTCGGGTCGACGGACTATATACTTGTACGTACATAAAGTACCCTTTCTTGCCTCACCTTCCGTGTAAACTACATGGGGATTAAGCCGAACGATCGTAGTCTCTCCTTCGGTTTTCATCGAGGAAGCGTCCCAACTAATTGGAGACAAATTCTTCATAGACGCAAGAAGTATAAGAAAAAAAGAAATATAACATGCTCTCCTCACTATCCTTTTTATCACGTAAGACATATTCATTTGAATTTTAATTCGCACTTCCATTCAATCAACTATCATCGCCACTTATCGTTAACTTTTTATAAACTCTCATGTAACGCGCAGACCCTATGAAAAACGCGCCTTAGTCCCTCTCTGGTTTTCACTCGGTGTAACTCAATAATGGAGGCCGAAGGTACTATCCTGGCCTGATAACGGTAAAAAGTAGCATCTCGAAGGATTACAGCCTCTGATAAGATACGAGGCTGTTGCCACCGTCTCATTTTATCTTTCGTTTTACGAGCGTCCTCGGTCCGATAGGCAAACGCTTTGCGGCTTCGATCCTCAGGGCCGTCCGCGTCTCTCGGTGCCGATCGTGTCCTTGCAATTTCTTCACTACTGCGTCCTATCCTGGCGATAAAGAGAAACGATCCTTAAACGAGCAACGCGAGAGAAACGAGGCGCGAAGAACGACGAGAGGAGGGTATGAGGGAGAAGAATCATGGGATAAATATTTTTTGGAACGAGAGAACCCTCTCACGCCTTATCAATTGTTCTTCAATCGTGAGAGTCAATCTCCACGATCTTTCGTTTTACGATCCTGCTTTTCTCATATCGAAAATTCAATTCAATCTCGAATCTTCATCGGAGATGTCATCGTCCTTTGCCTCCAATCGGATTTACGTACATCCATAGTATTCTCACGGATAATCACTCTCCTTCATTTCCTTCCTTCCTCTTTCTCTTCCAGTCTCTTGTCGGATAATCTCTAAGATTCTATGAAAATTTCTTCCAAGTCTTCGAACAAAATCTCATGCATTCTTACGGTACCTGAGTGCGTTTAATCGTTCATTCACTTTTCTCCTATCTTTTCCTTTCAACTACAGGCAGCATCAAATAGAATAATGTATATTCTCTTTTCTCTTCCTTCGCACCTCTCGTCTTTTCGTCCCTGCATCTTCAAGCACGAAGATCTTTCTCCATGTACCCATTAAAATGTTAGAAAAAAAAAATCCACGCCTCGCATTTTACCAAGACAGATGCACCATGGAACGATGCGTTAAAGAGGAGTGAGAGGTGCAGAAGGCAGAATACGCAAAAGGTAGCGAGCACGTAGGAAGCCGAGTTCTGAGTTTTCCTCATATCGTGGAAATATCGTCCACGACGCTGGGACTTTACGAGACGTGCGACGTGGAAAATGCCTCGGATCGTACGTGTCCACGTACACGTGAGAAAACTTGGAAACTGAGATCGCGGGAAGAGCGATCGTTCGAAGTTGAGAAAGAACTGGAGCGACGTTTATTATGCTAACGTGACGTGCGAAGGGAGAGAAAATGGTTCGATTAAAGCTCGAACGGAGAAATATTTCACCAGGATCGCAAATTAAATCCATTCACGCGGACCTCCGATATTCCTACGGTGCGCCACGGAGAGAGTCGTCTCTTCTTTCACTTTAGTTCTTGCTGGCGCACCCTCGAGCGCCTCGATTCCCCTAAGCGAATATTAATGGCCAGTTTCTCCTCGTGACGGGACCTCGGCTCTCTTGAATTTCATTTTCCAACGTCGTCGACGTCCAACGCCGTAGTCTTCGTCGGCCGCGATTCGTCGCCCCTCAATTGAGTCTCGTCGACGTTCTCAACCCTCGCCACCCTTCTCGGATTATGCCACGGAGATATTTCGAATGTCGTCGCGAGAAATGGGAGGAAGAAAAATGTGTACACCCTCTTCGTCGTTCCTCGTCCATCGGAAGGAAAAGAGAGCTGGAAGAGAGAGAGGAGGGTGCATAATTCACGTCGGCAACTTCTGGATCACGAGCCAAGAAATTTCGCGTCTTCCTCCTCCTCGATTTTTCCATGCCGTACCACCTTCGAGATTGTTGCATGCATAGACTTATACTCATAGACCGCGCATTCTGTGAGAAGCGTTGAAGACAACATGATACGAGAGAGCAATACTGGGAGTGAGCCTGCCTCTGTCTAGCTGGAGCGTTGGTGGGGGGAATAAGGAAACTAGGGGGTAAACCCCCTGCGCTTTCGCTTCGCTCAAGCGCCAACCCCCCAGATCGCCTTTGCTCGCGCTTCGCGCTCGCCCACGAATTTCAAACCGTTTCGAAATTGTTGAAAATTCAAGTATTGAGGTATTAAACTATGCTACAGAGTCCTCTGCGCTTTCGCTTCGCTCAAGCGCCATACCCCCCCCCCCCCCCCCCCCCCCCAAGTCGTCGGGTGCTCGCGGTTCGCGCTCGCCCACGAAATGCAGCATTTCTGCAATAGGCCCAAGTGATCAAAACCGGACAATTAAATGCATCCGAACCAAAATTTGACATGTACATAGAGTATATACACCTTTGCTGCGGTGAAACTTTATGCATGGTTATCTTCAACCATTCAGAAATTGCGACAAATTGAAATCTTTAATCCAGTATTCCGGCGAAACGCTTGCGCGGATTCAAAAAAAAATTGCAATGTAGTTTAAAAATATATTCATTTGGTGCCACAAAACTTTATGGTCATCTTCAACCGTTTCGAAATTACGGGATTTTCAAACTATAATTATAAAATAGTTAATTAAAGATTTGAAACTGGCACCATTTCGAAATGGTTGAAGATGCCCATACACAATGTTTCGTGGCACCAAATGGGTATATACTTGATGTGCATGCCAAATTTTGTTCGAATCCGTTCAGCCGTTTTGCCGGAATAGTGGACTAATCAATCGTTTTGGTGGAATAGTGGATAAAAAAATTTGAATTTGCCGCCATTTCGAAACGGTTCAAAATGGCCATACATAAAGTTTCGTGGCACCAAATGGATATATACTCGATGTACATGCCAAATTTTGTTCGGATTCGTTCAGCCTTTTGGCCGGAATACTGCACTAATGGATTAATGAATTTTGCACTATTTCCATTAGTGCAGTATTCCGGCCAAACGGCTGAACGGATCGCAACGAAATTTGGCATGTACTTTGAGTATATATCCATTTGGTGCCAGCAAACTTTATGTATCGCTATCTTCAGCCGTTTAGAAATGGCAGCAATATTAAATTTAAATTACATTTTTTTCAAATTTTGAATCTCCCGCCATCTTGTACCGGTTCAAGATGGCGGCTCACAAACCTTATTGTCAACTCACAGTAGTGTACTTGATTTTTGTGCCAAATTTCGTCCCGATCGGTTCAGCCGTTTTTCCGAAATCGAGGATCTACACGGCACACACACACACACACACACGAACGGTTTTCGCGATGGCGATTGCATAAGTCACTCCCTTTACGGTCGTGCCTGAAAAGAAGCAGAGCAACGTTTAAACGCCAGTATACGTTTAAATGTTTAGACGCGTAAACGTATGCTCTTCTCCTGTTTTCCTTATTCCCCCCACCAACGCTCCAGTTAGACAGAGACAGGCTCACTCCCAATATTGCTCTCTCGTATCATGTTGTCTTCAACGCTTCTCACAGAATGCGCGGTCTATGAGTATAAGTCTATGGTTGCATGTTTATTTATTTGTCTTCTTTTTAGGAGAAGCCACGATCTTCTTTTCTCTCTCCGGTCTCGTGTCGTGGAATCGCTCGTTAATTCTGACCGCGCCACAGAGCTCATTCTTCACGTGGATTTTTTTTCTTCTTGTTCGTCGCCTCGCGTCTTTCATTACGCAAGAGCAACGTTGAATCCCCTCGGGGTTCCTGTCACGCGCGCATCGCTCGTAACACCGCGCACACCCGATGCGTGAGGTCACAAAAAAAGTGATAATTAAACTGGCCGATATTCGATGCGGAATTTATTCATCTCCGGGGCCATACGCTCGCGCGCCAATTTTCTCCGGATGCAACGTGCACACCCTGATATCGTGTTTTCAATTAAAAATGTTCTCTTTCTCTCACGCGTGCGTTTATTCTCTCATCCACGCTTGTAAATGTCCTCGTCGGTGCAGAGAAAATAGTTTCGGAAAATAAGAAAGTCTGGAATAATTCCCATCGAGCTAATTTTGCTGCGTGGATCTTATTATTGTTTTAAAGAATGTGTCTAAAGTCCTTATTGCGCTCTGTGTGCCTTTAAGAATGATACACGGGGTGTGAGGTGATGAAAAACGGTTTTTGGTAAGTATATCACTAATAGTAGGTCTTACGGTAAAAATACCTATTACCAAATTTTTAGCTCGAAAGATGATCAGTTGAAAGCATCTGTGGCATGCACGTTTACTTCTACAATAATAGCTTTGTTTTATATCGAGATAACATCGAGTCATTGAGCATCGAGACATCTTCGATGTGTTTCCACCCCTAGGCGATATATTCGTCGATAACCGTTTTTTTATGACCTTTCATCCCGCGTAACATATTCAGCAACCCACCGATTGACACGAACTTTCAACATCTCGTTTAGAACGACAATACGAATGTCCATTCGAAAAGTTGACTCCATTGTGAATTGTGCCTTCGAGGGACGTCTATTTTAATTAGCCTATGTTCGGTCACTTCGATCGGTTAAACGATCTCGTTTTTCTGGATGATCTCGTGAACAAGTTGCGCTCATGACGCATCTCCGACCTTTCCAAGTTAACTGGGCCCGTGACCTATTAAGCCCCGCCAATGTACACATCGCGATAATTGTGGGAGGCCACCCATTCCGTGCGTTCCCTCGAGTTCAGTCGCGTCTGGACGAGGGATGCAATACGATGCAATTACTCCAAACCGAACGAGGTTGCTCCGAGGTCTGTGAATTTCCTTCTGCTTCTCTCTCTCTCTCTCTCTCTCTCATATATCTTTCTTCTTCTATTTATTATCTCACGCGCAACCACACTCGCTCCAATCACGCGAGTACCCACGCGCACGCAAGAGACCACCTTACCGAGGCAACAACCTCCTTTAATCCTTTTCGGGTCACTAATTTCCATTCCGTTTACTCTCGCTGAAATTCTCGACACCTTGTTATAGGCGAGAGATTGTTATCCCTTGTCTCTACCCTTCTCTCTCTCTTTCTCTGTCTCACTCTCTCGTATCTTCCTCTCGCCTGGTGGTCTACTGTTCGCGACAACCAGGTAACGACAGACGAACGTAGGATCGAGTACATATTGTGATACCCTTGTACAAAGCCTCGAGAGGAGAGATTGTGAGGGATAGAGAACATCGACGTACACGTACTGTGTTATACTCACCGCAACGTTTACCCACAATTGCGTTACTTGTCATTTTAATTATTTTCCTGCTTTATTCTCGTGCGTGTAATCGTCAGATTCAATTATTCTTCTCACTGCTCTTTCGCCATGAATGATTTCGGTTGGATATCAATTAAGGATGTAGATTGATTAAAACTCGACGAAAGTGAATAGAAGGAATTTTGTTAATTAAGTGACGATTGCCTCTGCGCCACCACGTCCGTCTTCTTATAATTGGTCCAAGAATAACCAAGGGTTGAACTACGACGAAGTTTCTCCGTTAACAAGAGTCGCGAGGGATGCCCCGAAGCGGGAAGTTTTCAGAAACAAGATGAGTAAGGGAAAGGTCTTGGGTTGGTGCGGGTGCACTGTGCGAAAGCGCTAAATGCTGGACCGTGATTAATAATTTGGAAATAAGTGTAAGTCGTGTTCGTGCGGGCTCGACACGGTCAAAGGCAGGTCTTCGTGGATCACTTACATGTGCTCCGTTTACAAATTCAATTAAATAATCCAGGAGCTGTTTCTCGGAAGGGTTGTAGGTTGGAGTCGATTACGTAACTGCCACAACGTGAGCTTGACAGATGTATTTTGAGAAATTTCAAGAAATATCTACAGATTGCTCGATGTTTGGAAAAGGATGTTCGAAGTAACGAGTAAATTCACCGTTTAATGCGATTAACCAATTATCACGTATACACGTCAATCCAAATTTTTTATATTTTTGATCGTGAACGAGAAAAGACACTTACCATTCGATATAAAAACTGAAAATTGAAACTCAAAAAACAAAATTCCACAGTTAACTGGTTAATGTGAAAGATCGCCTTCTTTAATCTTTATGTCGAAAATTCTAAATTGTGGAAAGAAGGCAATCTCGTATGGGGTAAATCTCATTGGATGTTTCGTGGGGTTGCAGGCTGCCACGCTTGGCGAATTCAATTTTCACTGTTGAGAGGTTCTTCGGTTGCACCCGAGACTACCGGGATAATAACTCGGAAAGAGAAATCTACGGCGTCCAGCCAGGCGGAAGTTGAAATTCTTCGTGGTAAGGCACGGCAGGCGGGTCCACGACTCCAACGGCGCGCAAATTCTCCCCTCGTCCCTATCTTCGTCTCCTTCTCACACTTCTCTTCTTCTCCGTCGTCCCGGAGAAAATGAGAAAAGTAGAAGTTTTAGCCGTAATGCTCAGGCGGGCCTGCTGAACCGAGATATTTTCTCGAAATGAATTTTTCTCTCCCCCACTCTCTCTCTCTCTCTCTCTCTCTCTCTCTCTCTCTCTCTCTCTCTCTCTCCTCATCGAAATAATAACCCCCGCAGTTTTCCACGATTTAACATTTTTTCCACTCGCGTGGATTTTCTCCGCTTTTCCGCGTCGGTCGGTATAACTCTTACCGTTGAATTTATTTCACTCGAATCCGGAAGGATGAACAATTTTTACGAGGAGCTCCAATTTTGCTCGACGATCTCTACGAGTGCTTTCGCCGTGAAATGGATTCTCATAATACCTCTGCTTTAATACACGACGCGCGTTCGAAGCATCTTCTACTCTCGTAGTTTTCTTTTACAATGAGTAACGAAGATCGAGGACTTTTGGAGAGAACGCGAATAATAATGCGAAAGCGAGGTTAACGTAGATAGTGTTTCAAAATTAATTTTTATTTTAACCCAGTTCCACTTGCTTATTTTTTTTCGTTGAAACTGTTTCTTCTCCTTCGTAGAAACAGTCCGTGAGGAGATTCGACGTCCACGATGGGCGTGCGAATTTTTATTCTTCTCGTGGATCGTTCGCTGTCATAAAAATTGATCGCACGGCCCGACCTCTACGTCGAGAGAGGATTTCATTCGCACCCTGCCACGCTAAATATTTACCCCGAACAGTTGGACGAATAATTCGTTCCCTTCGACGTTTACATTTCGCCTTGCGCGTGGGAATCACGCGCGCCCATACGTCATACGTCAATTACCGAAAATAGCGCGTGTCCCTTTTTCCTCTTCACGTTCTCTTTTTAACGACACTCGTTTGCTCGTTCTCGCGAATAGTATGGATCGAAAAGAAAATTCACAAGATAGAATTTAGGCTTGTAAGAGACAGAAGCAAAAGGATTCTTTAATTTCGAGAGATTAAAAGAAGGGAGAGAATTTACACGACAAATCCAACCGATTAGGAAAATTTGTCGAGGCTCTGAGAGAGCCTTGGAAATGGCGGAAATAAAAAATGCCATCGTAGCAAATCGTCGGAGCTCTTACGTTAGTGGTGTCGATCGCTTCTGGTCATTCGTCCGCCCTAAGGACTTGAGTGGCTCCCACGTCGAATCGTCGAATCAAGGCGCCTCGTTCCTTTGAGAGGGTGCTCGGAGCGATAAAAGGATCCCTCGGGTAATTTCCGTCCCACTGCGTTCCTTCGCTTGTCCTTTGCCAATCGCTGACATACTCGACGTTCCTCACACTCGCCCCCTTGATGCTCTTATGCAAATCCACACGATGGAAATTCTCTCTGACAACTCGAGGTTCGGATTACTATAAGCCACGATCTCTTCTCCAGTCCCCTCGGAAGAGGGATTATTCTTGACTCGAGCAACATTTTCAAGAGGTCCGTCGAAAGGAAAGGAAATGAAATTTTCAATTCACTTCGACGATTCTTCCGGTTTGGAATTCTTGCGATTAAGGGCATCGGGCTTTGATGTTTTCATTGTCGAGTAATTAAGAATGCTCGTTCACTTTATGAACATTTGAATTTGTCTTCGTTGTTTCACAGGAGAATTCCGAAAGAGCGCGAACTGTCGGCCAACTCCTTCGCGGCACGAAAGTCGCGCGGGAACTGACGTGTAGTTGGCCGGTGAGGAGGGTGCGCGCACGACCGTTGACTTTCGGCATCCCTCCACTTTCTCCCTCCGTTCCTCTTTGTTTCTCCGTTGCGGTTGCGCTTCGCTCTTGCAGCAAGCGTTGCAAAATATCGGCTATTCAAAGTTCTCGTGAATTTATATCCTCGACAATTCTTATCGGAACGAGATAAAATCCGAGACACGCGCGTAGAGATACATTAGAAAAGTACTTAGAAAGTTTCATAATTTCTGATCGAGCGAATGTAGAATCATGGTCTATCGAATGTACTACGAATCTGCAGAGTGAGGATGAAATGCGAGCTGTAAATATTATCTTTACGAGAATCTACAGGCAGCGTGAGTTGTAGTTGTGTTTTTCGCACTGGCATGGTGAGATACTCGCAGAACAAGATTTCGTTTGGGTGTAATTTTGTAAAAAATGTCGCGCATTTGTTGTAGAAATTGAAAGCCTTTTTTATTTGAAAAAATAATACGAAGAGGAGGTAGAGTTACGGTTTTTACATACGTGTATATGTATTTCTTTTTTAACAAGGGTATCGGATTTGAGAGTAAGAGAAGCGATCGAAATACGAGGATTCAAAGAGAAAGAAAAGAGGAATGGAGAGAAATTTGCCACGTTCACCGAGCTCCGAGGGAATTTCTTACCTTTGAAAATCTTGCGAGCACATCGATGTCCAGGACAATTTGGAAAATTTACTCCTTTATCCTGTAGCGTCGCCTCGAAAGCTCGACCCACTTGCCGCTCGTTCGGCCCTCCCATATTTTCTCGCACGAACCTGAAACTGCATTCTCTCTCTCCCTATCTCTCGATGTATCTACGTACTCTGTAAATATGCACATTGTTTTTTCGCAACACCAGCTTTCCTTTCATCTCCGGGGAGAGATTTTCTCACCAGACTCCGAGAAAGAAAAGTTTTTGTGATGAAGTGCAGCTGTCCCTCGATTTACGAGGATCATCCGTTCCACGTGATTACTTTTATACGGTAAAGTATGGTTAAAAATCAGAATGATAATACGCGAAGGAGGATTAAATCGAAATTCATTTCAAGTGTAAAATGTATTTTTAGGAAGAAAATAGTTTAAAAAAAGTCTCCCATAAATCCAGGGCCAGACACACGATTATAAAGTTGAATTGCTTCCCACGAGAAACACGTTTCGCTTGCATTTACCACTTGTTCCACGCACCCGTTTCTACTGCCAGAAGTCTGGCCAGAACAAGGAGTTACTACTACCGCGCCACTCCGTACAGTAGTCACACGCGGATGCGATCAGCCCACCTCGTGCAGAATTTGAGAATTTTGTAATTTTACCATATTTATAAAAACACGTATGTAGCAGATGTACCGATCTCACAGATTATTTATCGAGCCGTCATGAATTTTCTAATAAACAAAAATTGCAAATTACGAGCAATGGAAAAAATGGTGAATTCGAACGTGGCGATGGTAGGGCTCGAAAAATGTTTCGAGTCGATTCCTTATGATCCACTTCGAGCCAGGATAAATTTCACGGATATTCCCTCCATTATGCATCTCCGATCCGGATATCGCTACACGCGTTTCTCACGATTTCTACCCACGTACGGCCCTATACGCGCCTCCACTACTGATCCAATCGAGAAGCATCGCGACACGCCTGTAAATTCTCTGCCGACTTCCTGCTGCTTGTTTCCTCGCGAGACGACACACTCCTACGCGTGTTTCCTGCCATTCCAAATCCTTCACCACGGTGAAGCCATAAAAGTCATTCGCGTTGAAAAAATACATTAAGGACCACCCCTATTTTCAAATCTACCAATACTCTTCGTATCTACAAGCGGTAAGCTTTAAAACGAGATGTTATCGCGCTCTCCTGTATCCATTTACTTCGACTTTCTTCCTCGCAGAACTTGCGTCACCGCGATGTAATTTTCTCGTCTAACGATGTTCATTCCCCAGTGTCGCTTCCTGGTTCGAGCATCGATCCCAAGAACTTTAGTCCCAAGCTCTCTGAACTGCTTCTCGATGGTTCGCGCTCGGTCAGATGTTCAACGGTAGTTTTTTCGCGTAATAACCATGTCACTGATTGCATCCGCGCACCCGTCATTTGTCCTCCTCGCGATCTCCGGAGAGGGCAATCGCAACTTCTACCCACCCTGCTTCCTGCCTGCTTCTTCAGTACTGCAAACGCGAGCTCTTTTCTCCATTTCTCTTTCTCCTTCTCTCTTTCTCTATCTCTCTCTCTCTCATTAATGGATGGTGTGCGTGGTGCTCGGTCGCCTGGGGAGTTCGCTGCTAAATTATATGTTTTTCTTTTGGGAGCTGAGTTTGATTGTTTTTAGTGTATTTTGTGTATTTTAGTTTTAGTTTAGGTTGGATTACCTTGGTTTGTGCGTTTGTGCACGATTTTTGTATGTTGCGTTGCTTATGTTTGTATTTTGGTGTGTGATGCCTTATGGGACCCACGGTCTCAAGGCATTAACAAATATATTTCATTCTTTCTTTCTTTCTTTCTTTCCTTCTTTCTTTCTTTCTTTCTTTCTTTCTTTCTTTCATTCCACCACTCTCTCAGTCATTCACCCTCTCCCACCTCCCCAATTTCTCTTTCTCACATATTCTCTCCCACCCATCCACCCACTTAGATTCTCTCGCTCTCCATTCTCTTGCCAGACCTCCTCGCGCCGAATACCATTTGTCACTGGGTTAACGAGGTGGTACTACTTCCCTCTCCTCCTCTTCCTCCTCTATCTTCCTCGAAATGGACACCCACACACCCGAGCGTACACCAACGTCCTAAGATTCGCGTCCTCAAGGTCGAATTGTCTACGGGGTCGAATTCCGCCGAAAGTGGACTCCCAGGATGATGGTACGGCCGAGATTAGGATTTAGGACACGTGACTGTCTCCTATTCTACGAGAACTTCGTATATGTACACGACTGGCATGTCCTTCGAACACGCACCCGCATTTTTAACCCCTTACACTCTTAATCCACTTTGCTCACCTGTCCTCGTCCTTAGGTACCCCTAAGAAGCGCATCGGCAGATTTTCGTCTCTCTTCGGAGACAAAGATGGAGAAAGAGCATTTATTTTTCAAAAATCTGTGTAAAGTAGGATAAAGATATTCCGCGTGAAACGGGTTATCTTAAAGACTCCAGTAAGAAAAGTCTGTTAAGCTCGGGAACGATTTTAGTCCCGGACAATAAAATAAAAAGTAACGGGACGAGAAGAGTGCGCGCGAAGCGACACTTGCGTTCTAAGCTACCTCGCGCGAGACCCCATTCCGCGTTGCTCTCCTTCTGGAATTTTATGCGATTGCTTTACGGCTCTTATCATATCTCAGGGACGTCGAGTGCCAAAAGGGAAACAAGAAGAAGGGAAATAAAGGAGGAGTGACGCCTTTCGTGACGTCCCTTGACGAGCTCCTTGATCTCTTCTCTCTTCTCTCCCATTTTCTACGAACTTCAGTTAAGCACCGTGAGTGCATCTCAGTCTCTAAGCACTTCTCCAGCATCAGTGACATACAAATGGTAGGATATAGGAATAGTATGACGAATAATCGGCTAAAGACTTCCGACGTCTGCACTCGACGCGCTCCAACTTGATTTATCGCTTCCTCTAATGCGCCGTTAATCCATCCCTTTCCAGAGGAGAACTCATCAAGGACCGACCGAGGTTCTGGTTTTTTCGAGACGTTACTGGGGAACCGTTTCCAAATTCCATCGCGAGTCTCTCCCCCAGACTTTAATTTCTATCTGAGAAAACGTGCGGGTCGTTCTACGAAAGGAATCAACGAATGACTTGCACTCTAATTTCCTTTTTCTCCTCGTCTTTTTCTAGCCACTTTAATCTCTTTCGAATGCTCCCGTGTCTTCATCGGTCTGAACAATATCATTTATTTTCACGTTAATGGCGTGTGTCTTTGACGCCTTATCCTTGTTTCGCCCTCGCGAGGAAGAATCGGAGATGTCTGTAGCTTCGACGATAGCGCGGGTCCATTAATCATTAGCTAAGGCAAGTAAGGAAGGTGCGCGCTCGCGAGATCGATCGCCAAAACTTTTTCCATTCGGCCACTACATCGATTAGCTTACGTCTACGTACTCCCTTTCTCATTCGTGCACGACGAGATGTCCCTCTATCCGCTCGGTTATGGACGAGGGTGGAAAAAAAATGCTTCACTCGATGAATAGAGTTGCCTAATTTTTCCCCAAGATCTCCTTCAGATATTCGTCATCCATAAGGGCGAAGATATCGACTGTCTCGGAAAATTGACGTCTATTTCGGTCACGCAACCCTCCCAGGACCTCGCGGACCCTCCATCCTCATCCTGGACCCTCGACGTTGCGATCGACCCTGTTCTTTCTTTCTTTCTTCTCGTGCGATCGGACGATTGGCACACAGCAGACTGATTGTGAGAAGAAGGCCTCGTTAAGAGCACTCTCAGGACGAAAAAAAAAGGGAAATAGGAGGAGGAAAGTTGTTACCGAGATCTTCTGCACGATTCTTGGGATCGTAGGTGGAGATGCGATTGAAATTCGTAGGTTGGATTTTCGATTACGGGCAACAGGCTGTTTGGAAATTTAATTATCGAGTTAATGGTGACGCACCGTGGAACGTAGCGTCGAACTATGTTACACGATGAACGTGGGCGCTACCTAAGTATACAGGGTGTCCCGCAATAGGTGTAATCCCCGCGAAAGGGTTGTAGCTGAAATAATTCTAAACAACATTTTCCTTTGCGAAAAAGTTGGACGAGGCTTAATTTTTGAATTACTAAGGAAAAACATAGGCGAATGAGCGCGCCCGTAAAGCCCGCGCTCAGGGCCGTCATGCTCGCCACTCACCGCGGTTGTAGACGGGCGCATCGCAGTGGTAAGGCACGAAGCGTTGGACAGAAATTATGTCGAATAACAAATTAAAATTCCAGAATAACTTCAGATGGCGAACCCCAGAAGGCGACGGGATGCCTAATGCATTTCCCGATGCAAAAAAATTAGGATTAGATTAGGATTAGGTCAGGGTTAGATTAGGGTAGATTAGGTAGATTAAGTTAGATTAGGTAGATTAGGTAGATTAGGTTACATTAGGTAGGTTATGTTAGGTTAGGTTAGGTTAGATTAGGTTAGATTAGGTAGATTAGGTAGATATGTTAGATTAGGTTAGGTAGATTAGGTAGATTAGGTTAGATTAGGTTAGGTAGATTAGGTTAGATTAGGTTAGGTTAGGTAGATTAGGTAGATTAGGTGGATTAGGTAGATTAGGTTAGGAACCCTAACCCTAACCTAACCTAATCTACCTATCTAACCTAATCTAATCTACCTAATCTAACCTAATCTACCTAATCTAACCTAATCTACCTGATCTAACCTAATCTAACCCTGACCTAATCCTAACCTAATCCTAACCTAATCCTAATTTTTTTGCATCGGGAAATGCATTAGGCATCCCGTCGCCTTCTGGGGTTCGCCATCTGAAGTTATTCTGGAATTTTAATTTGTTATTCGACATAATTTCTGTCCAACGCTTCGTGCCTTACCACTGCGATGCGCCCGTCTACAACCGCGGTGAGTGGCGAGCATGGCGGCCCTGAGCGCGGGCTTTACGGGCGCGCTCATTCGCCTATGTTTTTCCTTAGTAATTCAAAAATTAAGCCTCGTCCAACTTTTTCGCAAAGGAAAATGTTGTTTAGAATTATTTCAGCTACAACCCTTTCGCGGGGATTACACCTATTGCGGGACACCCTGTATGTAATTACGACATCTATGCCGTTTCAATTAACGCGAGAGAGAGGAGGAACCTGAATGGAGAAGAGAAAAGAGAAGGAAAGGCATGCCGTGCGTAACTTCCCTTTTAACGGCGCGTAACTCGTCGAGAAAATGCGCGGGAGTTATCAACTCGCTCGTAATTGTCCTCGTAGAATGAAAACAGAAACTTCCGTGGTGTGCCTGACGTTAGAAAGGATTTCCATCACCACCTCCTCCACCCTTTGTTCTCTGCCCTTTAGAAAGCGCGCTGCACGCGCGAGCGAATTCAAACGTGCGCGGACTGGCCGCACATTCGTAGAATAATTACACCCCTGTGTATCGTCGCTCGAGTTATTAATGATGGCGACAGGAGCGTGCCAAGAATTCACTAGCAGAGGGAGCCTTGTAGCCGATGGGTTGGCTAGCCAACCGCGACACGACGAGAGTGGCAGAAGAACGGATGGAAACTGGGGGGGTGCGAAATAGAAACAAGAAGGCTGGTTATGGCCAGGATTGGGTGTATTGTCGGGGTTACAAGTATTTTTTGATTTACAGGAGAATTGTGCGGAAATTTTGTGAGATGTTTTTTTTACAGGCATCGAGGATTCGGGGTATTGTCGGAGTTACAAGTATTTTTTGATTTACAGGAGAATCGTGCGGAAATTTTGTAAAATGTTTTTTCACAGGCATCGAGGATTCGGAGTATTGTCGGAGTTACAAGTATTGTGCAAAAATTTGGCAAAATGTTTTTTACGGGACGACGATAGAAAGCCTCGTCGATTAAGTGGAAACTTTCTGTATTACACAGATTTTAGTCGATGTAGAGAGCACAGAATCTAGGAAAACATCGTACTCCGAACCTCTTGCGTTCTTCTTGATACTTCGAACTTCCTCGTGCTCCATCGAGAAACATAAATTTTGTTCGATAAATCACCACGTACATTCTCGACCGTGCCGGAAGTTTCTGAGGGACGCCCGAAACGATGTCAACTTTTTGACAACATTTCGGTCTCCATCCTTCCTGCGCCGAGGCTCGTTTATTCTCAATGTCCGTCCCTGAGACGAAAAAGAAGCGCCTCTCAGGACCATCCGTTCTCGTTAAGAACGACGTCGACGCGCGCGCGTGCGCGCTTTATTTCCGGTAGGGATGATGTAGCCTGTGTAGCTTCCAGCACACGACCTTGGAACTTTCACCCTTCGTTGGGTGGTGCAAGGGCTTCCTTCAGAAGGCTCCTCACCTCCATCAGCTCCTTCTTCAATCCCTCCAACTCACTCTTGGTCTCCGCCTCTTTCTCCTTCTGCCGGAAGTAGCGTTGGACCAACTGAGCGATCACGAGAGGAAAGTCTTCGTTCTTGTCTTGCTCAAAGTCCTCCTGAGAAAGCAAAGAACACGTATGATATAATCCGTTTTAACCACCCAGAAGTGGAAGATAATTGTTTACTAACGATGTAACAACAATGTTTGAAATCCCATCGGGCTCTTTTGTGAGGCGGTGGCTTGATCAATATCTTGATGTACTCGGCTACCGCTTTAATTCCAGCATTAGTAGGTAAGATGTTGAATGGTGGTGGTAGTGTCGTGATCAGCATGAAGTCCACGTACACCTGCGACATTTTTATAATCGACTTTAGTGCAACTTCAATGGGTTTGGATGAACGGTGGGTGGGTCTAGACAACTGAAGCCAACGATACCTCGGTTCGTCCGAAGGTCCACTCGACGATGACGTTGTCCGTGATCTTGGAGAAGGTATTCGCCATGCAGGCGATCAGCATGTTAAGGACCACGACGACGGACATGAACTCGAAGCCTGAGAAGAGAATAACGAAATCTGTAAACTTCTTCATCCACTTAATAAAGTGTGCAAAAATTAATTGAACGTGAATCACTGGCGAACGCGATGTAGCCTATGACCTCCGTGAACATGTGACGATTAATGATTGTCTCGGATTCTTTTTCCCCAGGTAGATTTTCGATTATTACATCGGCACTTTCGATCGGACTCATACAGAAGATTGCCCAGAAAAGTGTCTTCAGGCTGGAGGAGAAGTCCACGAAGGAGTTCACTTGTTGCGTCTTGATCTTCGACTCGTCGTCCACCTGCACCATGTCCTCGTAGTATTGGTACAATCTGCACAAACCTAACGCAAATATCGAGATAATAAGGTAAATCTAGAATACATATAAACTTCGAAGATTCTCACCTGCTGAAAAAGAGAAAAGCAGAATGGCGAACAGGATGAGGAATTTCTTCACGTCGTTTATCATCTTGCCCACAGAGAGTTGCAGGGGCCCAAGATTGTATTCCAGTTGGCAGACGAACATCAAACGGAAGAAGGCCAGGATGGTGGCGAGACAAAACATACCCTCGGCCATCAGAGTAGGATCGTATTGATTCCAATATTTTCTCTCCAGATCACGCTGGCCTCTTATGTTCACATCCACCGCAGCTGCTATCCAAAAGAGGAATGTCACATAAAAAAAGCTCAGCGTGATAATTTCGTACCTGTTGTAAAAAAAAATAATCATTATTGAGCATGAAGCATCGAATAAACGACGTCGAGTACACAGCATTTTTCATTTTACCAATTCCAGGGTGTCCTGAAGAATCTTTTCGGTCCGTGCATTACGCAGAGTCGTAAGGCGTTCCACGAATAGGATACCACAAAAATGATGACCACTAGAGGGACCATGCCTGACCATGGAATTAATACTCGATGTTAATTAAATAAGCAATCAATTGTTCAATTGGACACGAAGAATCGATGTACCACCAGAGGGCGCCCCACGAAGCTGATCAGTTTTGTCGGTATACGACTGTAGGAACACGAAGACGAGGAACACGATGTAACTGGCGAGGTAGGAGAGAAACTTGTTAACTGGTAACTGCCAGGCCTTGGACAGTTTCGAATTTGGCGCTATCAGGACGATCAGCGCGATGGGCACCAACATGAAGATTCGTGGAATCACGGAGAGGATCTTCGTGGTAGTCGACTTGATCCTCCAATCGTACCACTGACCTACCCACAGATTCTCAACGATCTAACGAATAGAAAAATGTAATTCTATTTAAGGAAGTCTAAGCAGTGTTTTACAAGAACGGACAGGTTCATTGCGAGTTACCTGTTGAACGTTCGGATGAGCGACAAAAGATTTCTGCTTGCAGTCCAAAGCCATCAGTAAACGTGGGTAGATGAATTTTGCTGATCGAGCGAAACCCGTGGTCCGTTTCAGAATCAGCTCCACTTCTTCGGCCTTGCGAGCGCAACCGATCATCTCGGTGGCAAATTTCGACACATTCTAAACCAGAAAGAATAGAGTAATTGATATTCTCACGAGTGCTTCACACGCGCCCTGGACAACCTGTGATAGTTCATGATAATCGTGATAAAACACTTTGTCGAAGTTCGCAGCTCTGGACAGTTCTATCGATAAGTTGAAGGCCTCGAGGATCGGATCCTCGACGGTCTGGCAGATGTAGGCAGGATTAGAAATTGCCTTGTAGAGGAACAATCTCGTTGTGGCCAGAGTCAGGGGATCCACAGTCTCCCTCTCTATTCTGGAACGATGATCGGTCCATCAGCGACTGAGGAATTCGCGCTGATTAATTCTCTTTGTCTCGTAATCTGCAGATTATTCGCAGGATAAAAATAAATCTAGCTGAATTTAGTGAGCAGAAATATAAATCTGCAATGAAGAATCAGCCACGCTCCTTGCTCGTCACTTCGGTTCGAGTCTAATCTGAACAGAACCATTTCCATAAACATACTTGCACTTCTCGGCGCAGTTACACTCAGGCGGATGGGGCCTATCCAGAACGTGATGCCGTCTTCGGAGTCTGGCTATCATCTCGAAGTGTCCGTGTTGGGCTGCAATTGCCAAGGGCGTGGTGTTGTCCGGAAAGTCTGGACTATGAAAGACTCCTTCGACCTCCATCCCTGGACCCATCTCGTTTAGTTTTTCCAGGATCATGATCGCGATCTTCATCTGATCATCCCTGATCGCGTGCAAGTGCGTGTCCCCGGGCTCGATCTCCAAATGAGAGAGTAGATACTCGACCATCGGCGCGTTTCCATCTTGGACCGCGATGTGCAGGGCGGTGACACCCTGAAAGCAAGGAAGGAAGAGGAAAAGTAGAAGAGAAAAGAACGAGGAGAAGCCGTAGCCAACTCTCCTGGCTTCCGTCCGATCGTTCGTCGCTTAGGTCGGATCGATAAGGTTTTCGTCGTTTAATCTCATAATGCGAGCTGAGAGACGGAAATGAGACGGTGAGCCTCTCCAGGGAACGAGCCCGAGCACTCGGCTCCTAGTCGACCACCTACGTGGCTTTCTCGTGAAAGAGAAAAGGATCAGAATGGGATCTCCGGGTATCGGAACGCGTGTTAACCATTTGTAGGGGGGGCCTCGATTCGATCCGGCACAAAAGTGAGGCACGCTGGGCACGAGGGTCCACTAAAAATCGCCATGGAAAAGTGACGGTGGACGAGGGAAGGCTGTGAATCGACAGATGTACGTGGAAACTCACCTATCTGTCCTATTCCACCAACGATACCGTCAATTCCAGAAGATTCTGTCCACATAAATTCTCTATCTAACTTGGATTGTACCACTAACGTTACCCCAAAAATGAAAACAGGGATAGTACCGGATAAACGAGGAACAAGGATGGAATGTAGCATGGATGAATCATCGGACGATCTCGACCAATTCGATACCATTTCCCGTCCCTTCGAAAATTCCACGAATCCTATCAGCTCGTCATCTCCCGCAAAGACATCGAACGGTCGCTCGTTCAAGGAAAATTCCATGCTCCTTCCGGTCCACGTGCTTCCACCACGGTTCAAACGCCACCGACTCTCTCTTTCTCTTCCCCTCCTAAGGAGAACGGTTCCCGAAAACGTCGACTTTCTAAGGCGCCTACTACCTCCTCCTCTCGTCCACCTTTTTCTACCCACTCTCGCTTCCAAGCTCATTCATTCCTCTCCCTCCTTCTTGACGCGCGCGCGCGCGCGAGCAAAAGAATGGAGCGACGTCTGCGACGACGTTTTGTCGCCCATCTGCGGCGCGTTTACAGACGCGAATGAGAGGGCCCCGACAATGGTGAGGCCGCCCATTGTTGAGGCGGTGGGTCGGTCCTCGTAGTCATCCTCGTCGGCACCGTTCACAATATTCCGTGATATCCTGGCTTTTCGACGTGGGCCCTCTAGGGGCCCCTTTGCGTAGGGGTAGCATGGTACACGCGGTGGTACGTGGCACCGCGACAATGGCACCTCGTGATATATGCTCGGTAAAAAGGGGCCAGAGACCTATCACCCTCCCTTTTTTTTCCTCGTCTCTCTGCTCTCTCTCTTCCTCGAGCCCTATTCCAGGCACGAAGGGCCTTAGATCGACAGTTGTCGAGGGCCCTGACGCTCGACGCCGATTTCTTTTCTCCTCTTCCCCTCTCTCCACGTCATAGTCAAATATTTGGCCAAGTACACTCTGGGCCGGTGTCCTTTCGTCTCATTCCCTCCTAGCTTGGGAATATCTCGCGCGCGCCGATTCTCACTGCACTCGATGCTCTTTCGCCGAGGCAAACGCGAGAGGTAATCCACGAATTAAGGCCAACGTCGATAATTCGCGTAGACTTCAGTGGTGATCCTTTTATCCTCGATCCAGGATCACGCGCTACGCTTATTGGAGCGCGCTGAAGTCGCGGATTCGTAAGATCGACGGGTATTCCTACGGATTCCACGCGATGGAATTTACAGCGGGGCGGGTCATTTGAATAATTTTTATCGGTCCTCGGCTGAAACCATTGTCTTGTAAAGGACGGCCTGAAATATGGCCGTAGATACACGCGGGGGCCAGTCGGCAGCTTCTTCTTCTTCTTCGTCTTCTCTCTCTTCACCTCAACTTCCCTCTCTCGCCACTCCGTTCTCCTCGTTCCGAGAGCGCTTCGGCGTTTCGGTTCTCAAAGTCAAGCGAAGGGTCGGACTTTTCGGGAAGCCAGGGACGCGAGGAGTATCTCCGTGGAAGAGAGGGGACAAGGTGGACCCGAGAACGAGGCGAAGAAGATGAAGGAGGAGAAGCGGAAGAGAAAGATGCAAGAGGGGAGACATTCCACGGGGGGTACGTGTTTCTGTACGGGGTGAAGATCTGAGATAACGAGAGCTCGTGTTCCTTGCGCTCGCCTCGTCCTACTCCACCTCCTCTTCTTCCTCTTCTTCCTCTTCGTCGTCGTCGTTCTCGTTCTCCTCCTCCTATAGTCGTTGGTACACTCGTAAGCTCCCTGCGCCAATCCGAGGGGAGATATCGGAGGTCCCTACCGCGCCCTGGGTAGAGACGGCACTGCTCTTTGAACCCGTGGATAGGAGGGGAGTAGAGAGAAGGAGACGGTGTCCGTAAATCACCCGTGGAAATGATCCCGAAAAACGTGGAAGGGGTTGAAAGGGCCCGCAGCGTACGCGTCCCGGGACGATAAAGTCCCCAGGGAGAGAAGGAAGGAAGGAAGAAGAAGCTGGAGTGAAGAGAGGAAGAGAGGGGTGCTTTTATCGTCAGGAGTGGGACAACGGATATTCCGTAGTTTGTGGTACACGCTGAAATATTATTCGACAAATGGATCGATCGAAGATAGGCCGAACTTGCACGTGCAATCTTTTTGCCAATTTTTAGAGCCAGATACGAAGTTGTGTAATATTTAGCAAAGCTAAATGACACTCGGAATTTTGATAATCGATATCTGGTCGAATGACTATTAATTGCGCGATTAGGTCTGGAAGGGATGGAAGAGGACGTGGAACAGGGGGTAAAAAGAGGAAGAGAGAGGAGCCCCTAGCGTCAAGAGTGGAGTAATGGATATTCCATACTTTTTGATACTCGCTGAAATATTATTCGACAAATGGATCTATCGAAGATAGGCCTAACTTGCACGTGCAATCTTTTTGCCAATTTTTAGAGCCAGATACGAAGTTGTGCAATATTTAGCAAAGTTTAATGACACTCAGAATTTTTATAATCGATATCTGGTCGAATGACTATTAATTGCGCGATTAGGTCTGGAAGGGATGGAAGAGGACGTGGAAGAGGGAGCGAAAAGTGGGAGAGAGAGGAGCCCCTATCGTTAGGAGTGGAGCAATGGATATTCCATACTTTTTGATACTCGCTGAAATATTATTCGACAAATGGATCGATCGAAGATAGGCTTAAAACTTACACGTGCAATTTTTCTGCCAATTTTAAGCCTCCTTGGAAGGAACCAAATACGAAGTTGTGTAATATTTAGAAATGGATTGACCATTTTCCTGTCAATTTTAAGCCTCCTTGGATCTAGATACGAAGTTGTGTAACATTTAGCAATGTACCCAACTGATACACCGAATTTTGATAGTCCATATCTAGCCGCGCGACTTATTCTGGAGGGGGTGAAAGAGGACGTAGTAGAGAGAGTGAGAGAGAAAAATGAGGAAAAAAGTGCGACAAGACGGCACCTCCGCGCCGCCCACCAGTTTTATCCTCCGCGCCGATTTTACCTGCACTTTTCGGTGCGCCCTCCTCGATGCGGTGGGACAGTCAACGTAAGTGGCCGCCACTCACCGCGCGCCGCGATCGAAGATAAACCCGAGGAATCTTTACGAGCTGTTTAAGGTACGACCACTGACGCGTGATGTCCTCCGGCTGTATTTTTCCGTGAATGAGAGCGAACGAGGTGAGCGGTGGTGCCAGTTGACTTTACGAATTCACCCCCAAATCCGTTCAATTAAACTCACTTGGAAGTTGGTCACGTTCACGTTGAAATTCGAATGTCTCTCGAGGAATTGACGTACTTCCGTCACATTTCCGGCCGATACCACGTCGAAGAATTCCTTCTCGAGGTCCAGCAGGAAGGGAATCACCACGGTGGGTTGCTGAGGAGATAGGTAGTGCCAATTTTAGAAAAAGGACGAAGCTTCAATGATTTTTTTCGTTAATCAATTGACACAGAGTTCTTTGATGCTTGTTTTAGCTTGCTTCGAGGTTAAGGAGAATACCTCGTCTATGCGAACTTCTGGAGTGCCCAGTCTGCGGTGTTCCTCTTCGGGGTGTTTCTTCGCCTCTCCTTTGAATCCACCTTCTTCCATCTTAAAAATACCTCATCCAGCGTGAGATCAGTTGGAGGTAAAGATTCAACGGATCGAATGGTTCAGACGCGTTTTTGATGGTTGAGAAACAAGGAAAATTCCATTCGAGATATATTAGAAGTAATCAGCCGTATTCAGGCGAGTCGAACATTTTTTCACGTCGATTGGAACAGAATTTGAGAGAACAACGTGCTCTGAATCCAAATGAAAAGGAGGTATTCTGGTAATAAAACACAATCTCGTGCTCTGATTTAATGGTATAATTGTATCTACCGACGGTATATATACAGCATTTATAATTTGTTCTTCTTTGCTACGTACAAATAATAATAATTCTTACAATAAAAATAGTGATAATAATAATAGCGTTAATAATAATAATAATAATATTAATAATATATTTCATAATAAAATAATAATATGTATAATAATACACAGTTCTTCTGGTGATAACTTAGACATCGATAAGATAGTCGTTAATAAAATTATTCACCGCTTTAACGTCGTTATTATCGTCATTCTACGATAAATAATGTACGTCGAGCGGGCACGAAAACGCGATCGTGATTTTAGAATTACTATACAACGATTCTCGGGACGGGGCTGTGAATTCAATAATTAATTATCAACTCTAGATACGCACTGTTAAATATAATAATAACGAGACCACGAATAATGTTAATGAATCGAGGAGAGCGCGGTGCGGCCTCGAACGAGCAATAGCGAAATTGCGAGTCGCAATTTATGTACAAAAACATCTCCTGTCTTCTAAGAGCATTATTCGCTATGAAAAAAAAGAGAAGAGAAAAAATGGGGAAGGAGGAGGAGAAGAAGAAGAAGAAGAAGAAGAAGAAGTTGGACGAAGAGAGGAAAATCTCTGCCCTCTCCCTTATCTGTGCTTAATTAACGTTTACGATCTTTATACAATGGGACGAGAACAGAGATTGGAGGGTGGGCAAAGGCAAAAAATTCAAGAAATTTGAGGAGACACTTCTCGTTGATAATATTAAGAGATTACGATGCTGCTATAAATAAAGAACGTTATCCACAGAAGAGAGAGAGGAACAGAGAGAAAGGGAGAAAACGAGAGAACGAGATGCAGACATCTTAATTCCCTCGTGCACTCCGATCGCACCCATTCAGAGAGAATTAAATTATCGTTATCATTATCATAATATTAATTATATACTCGTATTGTACAGGCGCAACTACTTTATTAAGAGAAATAAAGGACTCCCGTTTTCTCTTCGTCTTACGTATATCTAATATACTACACGTCACTCGGTGAACGGTGTGGAGCACTGGCCAACTGTGGACATTCTAATTCACTCGTTTTCACTTTATTCTCCCACCTTCTATTCCTCTCTTCCTTCACCTCTCTTTCTCTCTCTCTCTCTCTCTCTCTCTCCTTCTTCCCTTCCGAGTACCCGTCACGGGATTTTCGTCTTGGACGCGCGCCACAGAGTACGTATATTATTCGAAAGTAACCGAGAAGGAAGAAGGTTCACCTTCCTCGCATCTCACCTTCCTTCATCTTTAACTAATGCAAACCAGGGTCTCTCCGTCTCTCCCTACCTCCATTAACATTATTGTTCATTTTTAGGCACACACTTTGAGTGTCACTCCGCGGGACGGACGGTCTTCGAGACGTCGCGTCCATTCTTCAAGACCCTTCGAACCCACCGGTTTCTGCGAGAGCTCTGGGGCCGTGAGTGTCTTTCACAAAAATTCGAAACGTGCCCCGAGGCTCTCTCCTCCCTGGAACCGTTTCACGATTCGCTCTCTTTCTCTCTCTCTTTCTCTCTCTTCTACAACTCAACTATGTTCAATTATAGAGCATCTTCGAAGGTAGCACGTATGAAGCCACGGTGTACAAAGTCGAAGCGTACCAATGGACACCCTGGCTCGTCTCCTCGCTCAAGGTCTCGTTTCCACCTCGCCTCGTAACCACCGTGTCTACCCTCTGTCGTTCCTCCTGCCGATTTTCACCGACCCCCAACCTCTGCACGAAGAACGACTTCACGCCGTTCCAGATCCTGAGAGGCAGGAAGGCGTAATGGGCGACATCTTGGCTGTCCACTACGGCGTAACACGATGCCACCACGTCGTCCACCAGGAGAGTGCCCTCAGTGGTGAGAGGAGCGTAGACACCTTCTTCAAGGACGAGCTTCACCTCTTCTACCCTGTCCCATCTGAGACGATCCTTGTCCAAGGTCACCTCGTTACTCTTCAACGTCTCCTCCTTCTCCTCTTCCTCCACCCTTGTTGTCCTGTCCCTCACCAAAATTCGGTCTCCGGTCCGCACTCTTGCAGCAAACACCGACGACCTTCCTTCAACAGGTACCAGGTGGGCCGGTGTCAACGTCAACACTCGACCAGACCTTGTGACCAGTCGAACGAATTGTCTCTTCTCGGTAGGCGCGCGATCCAGAAAGGCTATCACCTCGCTGTAGACCACGTCACCCTGAGAGTTCAAAGCGGCGATGCGCTCGCCCAATTGGACCTGGTCGAGCCTCTTCCTCTGGCCGTTCTCCATCGCCACGAGGCTTTTGCCCGGGAAGCAGCCGCCGGATTTTCCGGCCGTTGAGGATTCTGCAAAAAAGGAAATAGAAGGGTGAGATTTGTTGATGCTTCTGTCGAGATGGGTCGAGAGTCACGAGGGTGAAGATCGTACAGGGAGACTTTTTTTGGTTGGAGATCTTTTTATACTGATTTATGAGAAAGTGCTGAAAGAGGATAAGCAAAAAAATCCAGGAAATGTGCTCCTTTCACTGCACGCGTGAAATAATTAACCAGTTAACTGTGGAATTATTTTTGTTTGAGTTTTAATTTTTTGTCTTTATATCGAATGGCAAGTTGTTTTTAATGTTCACGATCGAAAATGTAAAAAATTTTGATTGACGTGGGTACACGTCGAATACAGTTTACTGGATTAAAGTAACTGAATTGATAGAACAAAGTGGATCATTGGAAAATAATTGTACTTTTTCCGAGGAGCAGATATGGGAATAAGGCAGGAAAGGATGAGAGAATAAAATCAAGAGAGAGAGAGAAAAGGGATCGGTTTCTCGATAAGGTAATCGGATCCATTCGCGCGCGTCCGCAAGAAGAAGGAAGAAGAGGGGAAGGAGAATGAGGAGAGAAGGGATAGGAAAGTCGGTGGAGGTGATGCGTCGCGAGTAAGGCGACGAGACGGTGTGAACCGGTCCCCGGCGTGGGAAATCGCTCGTAATCCCTGCGCGCCCGCCGCGGAAACCGATAGGTCCTCTTAAGACAACGAAATTCCAAAAATGCCGCCGCCACATTCCACGGAATAAATAGACTGGGGAGTCACCCTTCTCATATTCGCTCGTTTCTTCCCTCTTCTCTCATCTTGCTCGCTTTATGACACTTCGTTCGATTATTTTTAACCCTTTGACTGATGCTAAAGGCGCATATATACGCCTTCACAAGTCCATCAATACATACGAAAGGCGTAAATATACGCCCTCTGTATTTTTTTTACTACTGGAAGTAATAAAGGTGTTATAGTGAAAAAATGAAAGTGTAAGTAAAAAGTAAAAGTATAACACCTTTATATTTAATTACCGATTATTATCGAAGGAATGCACAAATTAAGTTAAGTAAATTAAAGTAGCTTAAAAAGTTACTTAAGATAAATAAAAAAAATTGATATTTTTAATTTATTTGTCATTATTATTTTTTAAATCCTAAGAATCAATTTCTGGGTGTTGTTTTGCTCACTAGTCAGTGGACAATCAGTCGCAACGACTGACATGCGAAAAACGCGACGTGCATATTGATGGATTCGTCCGAGAGCGCGCCGCAGTCAAAGGGTTAACAAATTACAACTCACTCCTTCGAGGACATTGTCGAATGCTAAATAAAAGTTTTCTCAGGCACTGCGGTTTGTTCGTGACGAACGACGTCAACGAATGAGATTTTTTTTCTCCGGCACTGGTGATACGCTTTCATCAATGTCCGATCCTTCTTCTCGTTCACGCATACATACCCGATACTCCCCCGTTCTCCGGAATTCGCCCTCCGGGGCGTCGGGCGTCCCGGTGTATCGATTTCGCGCCGATTTTTACGCTCTCCCGACATTTAATTGGAGCTGACAGCCGCGCCCCGATTTATTGGCATTTATTTTGAAATTCAAGACCCGCGAGGGCGAGGAGACCCCGACGCGGAGGGTCCGCGAGGAGAGAATAACCACGAGAGAAGATCAAAAGTTCACGAGAAGGATAGAAGCAAGTTCGAGAGATTCGAAATTTCAATGGTGTGGAAAAAATGATAAGTTACTTCCTTTTCGGTCGTGCCTAAAAATCGTTGGAGAAATGTTTAAGCTCGGTACGATTGAAGGATAATTATACATATAATTAAGAATACAGCGTATCGTCTTCTTCCAGATTGTGCCACCGTAAAAGAAAAACGGCGCAAGAAGAAGGAGGAAGTTTAAGGACTTCGACCGAGTACATCGAAAAAACTGTTCACAGATTACAGAAGGACAATACTATAATTCAATTTTAATTCTACTTTATCATTAAAAAACAGTCTTGCTCGCCTGCGCTTTCATCGCACGCGAGGAGAGAATAGCTACAAAAGAACATCGAAAGTTCACGAGAAGGAGAGAAAGAAGTACGAGAGATTCGAAATTTCATTGGTGAGTGGAAAGATTAATAAGTCACTCCATTTACGGTCGTGTCTAAAAATCATTGGAGAAATGTTTAAACTCGGTACAATAGAAGGGTAATTTTACAGCGTATCGTCTTCCAGATTGTGTCACCGAAAAAGAAGAACGGCGCAAGAAGAAGGTGGAAATTTAAGCAGTTCGACCGAGTACATCGAAAAAACTGTTCACAGATTACAGAAGGACAATACTATAATTCAATTCTATTTTAATTCTACTTTATCATTAAAAAACAGCCTTGCTCGCCTACACTTTCGTCGCACCGCGTTTTCACGACCACCCTGCCATCTCTCATCGTACGCGAAACTCGGTTGGCTTTACGGAGTACCATAGCTTCGTCCTCGAAGTCCAAGGTCGCGTGAGCGGAAGTCGGCAAGAAAGGAAACTTCGATCGATCGACGTCACCGTCCACACGCGACCTCATGGCGCCTCGTCCGCAATTTTCCTTCCACTTCGACAGAACCAGTGGTTTTCAACTCTTCTGCTCTCTTACATTCTTATCTCCTTTCATTAAAATTTCTCCGCTCGATAAAATTCGAAGAAAAATCCAATCTACCTCGAAGAAAGATTCGAGGACCGGATGAGAGAAGAAACGAGATGCGCGCGAAACGAAATCTTATCGGTGGATGAAGATTTTTCAGGAAGCACGCTTACACCTTGATCCGCGCGAGTTGTAATCCGAGTGAGATCCCGATTGTCGATAATAAGCAATTCGACCGGAATTAAACGATCGTTTAATCCACGGCGTGGCGTCGGGCTTCGACTCACCGATAAGGCTGCTCCCGGCCAGTGAAACGGTCATCGATTCTTATCGATCCTTATCGATTCTCGTGTTGCGCGCTCGTTACGGGCTGTACGACCGGCAAGGCGTTCACAGCGAAAAAAACAAGCGTGACTGTGCGATACCAAGCTACGCTCATTCGATCTTACGTGCCGCGTGATGAAACGCCTTTTAAGATTAGATCGAAACGATTGAGCATAATTAGTGGCCCCGGTGCCCACCGCGCCGGCTTCCACTTATTATCGGAAACGTGCGATCGGGCCACGCGATTGTTGCGAATTTTATTGCGCCCCGACGCGCGCCGCTTGTAATCTAATTGTGCAAATATTTGCTCCGCGGCCAAAGGCTACTCCACGGAACGTGACTCAATTTCCGTTTGTCCCAGTATCACGATGGAAATCGCGTGGAAATTTGGAGAAGAGCGAAAGGAGGAGGAGGTCAGGTGGTTTGGAATTTTGTTTTGTTCAACTTGATGATCGATAAATAGATGAACCATGATGTAAGAAGACAAGGTGAAACATTGCGCATAATGGCGGCCAGCTAATAGAATTTTGCTCCCCAAAAGTTGCGTGACATTCAAATATAATATAAAAGCTAAGCCATAAACACCCCTCTAAAATGCGGTGTAATTAATTACACAAAATTAAGTAATACAAGATAAGTATAAAAATAAAGTGAATATAAATGTGTAAAGATTTAAGTATGATATTACCGAACTCGTAACGACCCAACCTATAGGATTTGGAGGCAATCGTTCATTGGTCAACACTGCGCATCCTCGGAAATGTTTCACCTTGTATTCTTACATCATGAACGATGAAGTTGGTTCGATACGCAGGGTTCATTGAAAGATTCTTTTTGATGAAGCCTGATCTCGTTGCTCGCTCTGATAATTTAAGAAATAAAGAGTATACTAACCGGACTTCACCGAGCAGTGGATGTGAGACCTGGACTCGTAGTAGACCCAATCGAATCCAGCCTCCACCGCCAGTCTTGCCAACATCCCGTATTTCGAACGATCACGATCGCTCGTCGTCACGTCGACGGCGCGTCCTTCGTAATGAAGAGAATCCGTCGCGTGTTTTCCCTCCTCGTCCCAGCCCTCCGTAACTCTCAGCTTCACCCCGTGCCATTGGTTCATCACGGAGATCGCGAGGGTGTTGAGTTTCTCCTTGCACCTCTGGAATAAGAAGAGAATCGTTAATTCAATATGCGCGAATACATTAAGATAATCATTGCATCTCTCTTCTTCGTATCATAACCGCAGCATCTATCGTTTAACACTATTTCTACCAAAGGTGTCAAAAGACACCTTCTCAAATTGCATTTTGAATTTATTTTGCGAGGTGAATAATTTTTCCTCAATCGCTTCTTTCATTATTTGCATATTGCTTGTCAAATTAATTTAGAGGTGTAATTTTTCTGCAACTTATCCTGGACCCAAAAAGACACCTCTTGGTCGAAACAGGTGTATACAAAATGCCGGTAGAAATAGTGTTAATGAATCGAATAAATCGTTGGGTGGAAAAAGGACTTGAAAAACAGAAATTTCTTTCATAACCTATTTTTTACTCTATTCTCATAAACAGATTACCGAGTTCGTCTTAGGCTTTTCTTCATGGAAACGCGATCAAAGAAAATGTTGTTTAAGAGATCGTTGGAAATTGGATTTTTCCTAAATACCAACGCACTTTGTCCACGTCAAGAAAGGAGAGGAAAATAGGAAGAGAGAAAAAGTTCGGACCCAATGGACCCCGCAACGATGTTTTTCCGAGAAAGTTCCGCTTAACGCGATTTTCCCGCTCGCTCAAAGCCCGTGCTGCGTCTCGATTTCACGCGCATGCGAGCGGGGAAAAAGGAACTTCGGGCCCGATGGCTGACTCTCCCATGGACCTGGACAACGAAGCGGGGCCCGTTCGTTTATGGAACTGACACCGTCACCCCGACTTCGTGAACGAGCGAAAATTCCAAATTCTTCCGTGGACCGTCTAGAACCAACCGACGGACTTTAAAAGTCCCCGTGGCGAATCGGGAAGCAAACACCGAGCACTAAAGGCCTTAGGTGACCGGGAGGATCGTTCGGTTACGCCTCCGCGATCTTTTCTTATTCTCAAGAAAAATGAATAAACATTCGTTTGTTCGATCTTCCTCTTTCAACCCCTTCCTGCGCATTTCACAGTAACAAAGCACAATGGTCGGACTATCGACTTGTATCATTTCCGAAACTTTTCTTGGTATAGGTACCTGCGCAATGGACGACAGATCACGGGTAAATATGGAAGTAGCCTAAGTCAATTGGGTTAGCTTTATACACGCGATTAAAATACGAAGTAGCTTTTGAACGAGACACGTTCGACTTAAAATTTAGATCGCTTTTACAAGCATCCTCGTTTCGAATAATTCGAATTATTTTTCTCTTTATCTCTAACATAATTTCCACGTATCCGATACAAATCGTGAGCCTTGTATCTGTATCTAAAATTCAGCTGCTTGTCACGGAAATCACCCAATCGCAAAAATCACCGGTGTGAAGGAACGATGGAAAAGTCATGCCGCAAATTTTAAAGGAAGATCCTCCACGGCGAGTGCTCGGCGTACGCTTCGAAGAACCACGAGCTTAACTCGAGAGATGATCCGAGTCTCGCGTCTTCTCGCGCTCCCGATGCGCGAGAGGTCAAAAGGAATCCGCCATTGATCCTGTCGAGATGATCGGAGGGCATTGTCGAGTGAGACCGCGAAGGGGCGTCGCGTCCCTTCGGCCCGTGTTTAAGTCGATGTCCGAAGGGTGAATCGCCCACGCGGGCCAGCCGAGCGCGTATCACACGGCTGGACGGGCAAGCACAACGAACCGTGCCCGTAGCCCTGGAACGAATAGACTTCGTCGGCTTCGTGCCTTCCTTTTCGCCTCTTTCTTCTGGCGGGGCCGAGCGCGCGGAAGAAGCCAATTTCCGAGGGTATCCGAAGGTACGGTGAAGAGAACGAGCGGAAGGGAGTAAAAGGAGAAGTGATCTTCGCGGGTGGATTTCGACGAGCAAGAGAACCTACAGGTTCTCTCGATCTCTCAAAAGAAACTTCGCTCGATCCTCTTCTCTCCTTATTAGTAATCGAATCCAATTTTGATTTAGAAGAAGTGATCTTCGAGGGTGGATTTTGACGAGCAACAGAATCCCTACAGGTACTGTCGATCTCTCAAAAGAAACTTCGCTAGATCCTCTTCTCTCCTTATTAGTAATCGAATCCAATTTTGATTTAGAAGAAGTGATCTTCGAGGGTGGATTTCGACGAGCAACAGAATCCTTACAGGTTCTCTCGATCTCTCAAAAGAAACTTTGCTCGATCGTCTTCTCTCCTTATTAGTAATCGAATCCAATTTTGATTCGAGAGAAGTGATCTTCGAGGGTAGATTTCGAGGAGCAAGAGAATCCTTACAGGTTCTCTCGATCTCTCAAAAGAAACTTTGCTCGATCGTCTGCTCTCCTTATTACTAATCGAATCCAATTTTGATTTAGAAGAAGTGATTTTCGAGGGTGGATTTCGACGAGCAACAGAATCCCTACAGGTTCTGTCGATCTCTCAAAAGAAACTTTGCTCGATCGTCTTCTCTCCTTATTAGTAATCGAATCCAATTTTGATTCGAGAGAAGTGATCTTGGAGGGTGGATTTCGACGAGCAAGAGAACCTACAGGTTCTGTCGATCTCTCAAAAGAAACTTCGCTCGATCGTCTTCTCTCCTTATTAGTAATCGAATCCAATTTTGATTCGAAAGAAGTGATCTTCGAGGGTAGATTTCGAGGAGCAAGAGAACCTACAGGTTCTCTCGATCTCTCAAAAGAAACTTCGCTCGATCTTCTTCTCTCCTTAGTAATCGAATCCAATTTTGATTCGAGAGAAGCTCGCTTCGTGCTCGTTCGCTATTAAAATTGAAATTTTCCAATCTCCCACGAGGAGCCCCTTCACCCCTTACTCACCACAAATTCTCCGACCCTTCTCTGGTCCCCGAGCCGAACCAAATTGTCCGATACAAAACGCGAACCGGTCCGAACGTTGAGTCCAACAATGCCGCGAGACTCCTTCGACCCACGGGAAGGAGAAACCCCCGAGACACGTCCTGGTTCGACAATGTCCACGAATTTGCAACTCTCCCTTCGCGGCAATTAGCTTCTATTGACCGTCAACTGGGGACGGTCCTTGCGCCCTCCCCACCCCTTCACGTCCTTTCACGTTTCGACGGACGAACGTTCACGAAGGCGAAGCGCACGAGGAATCGGAAGAGGGATCCTTCGCACGATCCTCGTGAACTCACGGCGCCTGGCATCGTGAATTCGATCGCGGTGGTCAAGTAGCAAGGGCCACGTGCAGCCACGATCGAAACGAGCCGTCACGCATCGCACGCCCATCGGCTGTCGGATGAAATCCCATTAAGGGACCATGGGCGAGCCACTCCCTCCTCCTGGTTCGCCTTTACCCAAGGGGGTATGCCCGGTGCGGATGAAGCCAGGCTCAGAGGGACGCGGAAGAGGGATGGTTCTCAATGAAGCACCGCGAGTAATTCGACGGAAGCGAGAACCGAGGTGCTTCGAAAAATCCTCGATCTCGGCTGTTGGGTACAGACATATATGTAATACTCCTATATTGCAAGCCACGTATCTTTCCTATAAGCGGGAGCGGCGCCGAGAAAGTGAGACAGAACATCGTACTTTCGAACATATGCGCGTGCGTTAGCAGTTCCATAGAACGCACGCATGCGCAGTTGCGTCGAAAGTACAAAGTGAGAGCATAGTATACTATGGTGAGAGTGAGAGAGGTTGATATATATCTTCACCGTGGTGTTTGCGTCGCCTTTTCAGTCCCATTAGTAATATAGTAGTATTACATATATGGATACAGATCACCGTGGAACAGATCTTGGATTCTAGTGATCTTGGAACACAGATCTTGCTTATCACCTAGGAAAATTTCCTTGCGAGAATTCCAATTCGAGTAATTTCCAGAAGCCCACAATTCTTGCAGTTTATCTTTCAACATGAGCGAGCTACAATTCTACAGCCTCGAGTGATCTTAATTTACGAATATCCAAAAATGAAAATTATCAAATTTTCGCATTAGACTCCTCTCCTTTATCAATCTTTCTTACGACATTCTCTCGAATCGAATGAAAGTAAAAAGAATACGAGAGCACGTGCACGATTAAGGCCCCACCTGCGTTTCCACGTTTATTCAACATCGAGATAACTAACGATATTTATCGACGTAATTACAGCACCGCTTGGTGACCTCACGTGGGCCCGAAGCCGCGGGGCCAGTCACCAAATCCCTTAACAAACGTCAGGCAGGGCCCGAATCTTCACTCCCTCTCTTCCTCGCGTTATCTCACGAGCATGGTCCTCACGAGGACGTACTGTGGGAACCGACGCGGTTACCACGAGAGAACGGTGGAAGTAGGAGGAAGGAGGACGACGAGGACGACGTCGTCGTGGAGGATGAGGAGGTGACTGGTGAGGAGGGGGTGGAACGAGAGGTCCTCGTGAGAGAACGACAGAAAAAGAGAGAGAGAGAGAGAGGGCGGTCGTATAAAGAGTAAGGAAGAATGGCGAAGGGCCTCGAGGAGATATACCGGCCATGGTGAGGCACGATGGGGCGCCTTGTTCGCCCAGCAGGACACCCCCTGAGCCCCTCCCAGACTTTACATCTATTTACAAACATTTTGGCGGAGTGCGGGGACGAAGAGAAAAGCAACAGAAAGGAAGAGAGACAGAGAGAGAGAGAGAAAACGTTGAAGAGGAGAACGTGGTCGCGGGGGTTGGCCAAAGGCGAAGCCGAGAATGTCGGTCCTTATGAAAATCCATTTCAGGTGAAAAATGGCCCGGCTCGTAATCCATTAGGTGCACCGACGCCGCCTGAGGGAAGCGCGCGAGGGCGTAAGACGGAGGGAAAGAAAAGGGCCAGGAAGTTAAGGAGAGAGAGAAGGAAGAGACGGTACGAGAGAGTATAGAGAAGCGCGAAACCTCGTGAAAACCAATCGCAAGACTCGCCCGCGCATTCTCGGCGAGTTGAAAGCGAAACGAGCCGAAATCGTTGCGGTCTATCCTTGAGAAATCGGGGCTTCTTTATGCGCCCTAGCGCCGACTGGCCACCGCGTTCGATCGTTCTTGGAAATCGTTCCACGACCGGTCGCCTCCAAGTGAGAATCTCTCTCGTAGAGCTTCTTCCACTCGGCGCGTCATTTCCGGTTTCACTGGAGCAGGGACTGAAGAATTTCTTTATTTCTCTCAAGAGAATTTCTCGATGAAAATTCACGAGGAACGTGGACACTCGTGTAACATCGAATAGCAAATTTCTCGCGGGAGTTGGTCCAAGAATATTACTGGAGAGAGTAATCCAGGTCGGTAGGATGATGGACGAAAGAGGAGCAGAGGAGGACTCGTCCTCGAACCTCTTATCTTCAGCTTCATCTCTGGTCCTCCTCCCTTTCCCAACACCGATGCTCGTTAATTAGCCAAGTAAGTGTCTATCGCTTACACCGCGTTTACATACCCCCGTATCTTATCGCTCGGCTCACGAGCGAACGCGCGCCTTAATCGTCGCGTGTCCGCGACTTAACGCGGGCCCTCTTTGCTCTCTGGACCCCTCTCCACTCTCTTTTCCCTCCGTCCAGTCCTTTCGAACTCGAAATAATTACCCGCTTGGAGTAAATCGTGCAAAAGTAATTTTCGAATTACCGATCTAAGCGTGTAAGAACGCGTATAATTTCAAGCAGGCTTCGATTCTCCGCTCGCGCTCGTACTCCACCGATTAATTTCCTTAATTTTGACGAACGACGTGACGGATGGGAGAACGTAAGCTTGGAAAATTACGAGTCCTACGGCGTGGCAGGCTTCTCGGTCCAATTCTCGATAAATCCTCGGGACCCGTCGCGCCGCGGAGCAATCTCACGAATTATCGGTGAGAACAAAGGGCCTCCCACGCGCACGGGCGGGTGGACGGCAAGGACGACGGCGCGACGTCGGCGAGAGGCTCGAAAGAGCGTGGCGAGACGAGACGCGGGGTGAGAAGGTCAAGGGAGGAAGAGGCTGATAAATAAGCGGCGGCAGAAGAAGCGGCGGATGAGGAAGACGATGATGAATAAGGATGCGGAGAAGGGATGGAAAAAGAGAAGCAGAAGTGGCGGAGATGGAGGGAGGAGAGAGTGAGGATCGAGAGAGAAGAGCGCCGGGCCACCTTCTCGTAGGAGAGGGCAGGAGAAGGCAGGAGAAGGAGGTTGGGTCCGAGATGAGAGGAAGATGGTGAAAGAGGACTGGGCTCCATCCCAGCATCCAGAGATGGGGCCCCGCCCCCGCCGGTTTCTTCTCTCGAGCCCTCCTCCAGCGTTCACCTTCGCGGTCAGGCCAACCTTTTATTCCATTATTCTTGTTTCAGCGTACTCGTTCGTTCCTCTCCCTCTCCTGCTGCCACCTTCCCCCTCCTCACACTCTTCCCTCCTCTCCTCCATCGATTCTCCTTCCACCACTATCTTTACGCTCCTCTCTCATTCTCTTTCACCGCCACGATTCGTTCTCTCTATCCCTTCTCGATTCTCTCTCTCTCTCTCTCTCACTCCCTCCTCATCTTTACCCTCCTCTCACCGAACCGCAGCATTCGGCTCGAGAGTGGCCACCGCCGCAGCTCGTCCCCGTTCCATTCACCAACGCAACCGAAACGAAACGCCCAGGCAGGCGTCCAGCTGATCTTCCAGGAAGCCACTTCCGCCTCGATGGAAACGGATCCCTCGACACCTACACGCCGTGTCAGGTTCTATCGAATCCGCCGCTCACCGCGCTCCGCTTGGCTTAGGCGGCTAGGTGGTACACCCCGTCAACCGAAATTCTCAGACGCCCAGGAATCCGGCGCCTCGCTCTCCATTTTCGGACTGTCGTCCGCGCGATTCGTTTGTTTTTTATCATCCCTTCGCACTTTTACTTTCCGCGAGATATTTGTCTCGTTTCTCCAGAGAACGTTTCTTTCGAGAAAGTTTCACTTTAATCGGTCACGAGCTTGAGAATGAAATTTCTCGTAATTAAACTTCTCCTTAGGATCGTATTTTGTATACGACTCCGAAGTTTTCTTTCGGCGATTTTCATTTTCAGCAGAAGCCGCGCGTCGATTTTGCCTTTCGATTAATTTTCAATTTGACTCGAGAGGCGTACTCTCGAGGTCGATCGGATAATGCGTATAAGCGGGCGAGGACAATGGCCCGAGGGGTGGAGGGCCGCGGAGATGACAAGGCAACAATGGGGGCCCCGCGTGTTTTCAGAGAGAATCGCGGCGAGAGAGAGCACCAGCCCTGGCGTCGAGTGTTTGTCGAGCTCTCTAGACGGTGGGTCCAAGCGCGAGAGAGCTTCAAGAGCGAAGAAACCCCGCGGCCCCGTGGTGACCTATCTCACGCTTTTTCGTTCTCCACCTCCTCATCCTCCTCCCTCGTCCACGATCCTCTTTTCCTTCCCCACCTCCCTTCAGTTCGCCTCGTCGAACCACGTCGCATTGTCTCTCGCTGGGACTATCGTCTAATTGGACGCAGGATCCCTTGGAGCTTTTGCTTTCGCATCGGAACTCGAACTCAAGCAGATTCGAAGATTCTCGACTCTCGTAGGCAGACCATCGGGTTTAAGCAGATTCTCGATAATGGACTCGATTCCAAGATGAGTCCACTGAAAATTGCAGTTTTACCAAGATCGAAGATAGCGAATTTCGGTAGAATCTTATGATTCGAGAGAGAAAGTTATCTCGTGCGAATTTATTACACTTTTTAGAGATCCATCAACCACCTGTGGTTCGTGAAAATTGACGTCCAAGATGAGTCCACTGAAAATTGGAGTTTTACCGAGATCGAAGGTAGCGAATTTCGGTAGAATCTTATGATTTGAGAGAGAAAGTTATCTCGTGCGAATTTATTACACTTTTTAGAGATCCATCAACCACCTGTGGTTCGTGAAAATCGACGTCCAAGGATCGGCGGACAAGAATCGACCTTGAGGAAGAATCTTCAACCTGTCGCGGACTCGACTGAGGCGCGAGGCTTCCAAGGAGGTGAGGCTCCAGTGGCATTCTCGATGCATACCCAAAGAGTGACGCGGTTCGTAGGAGTGGAGGAGAAACGAGAGGAAAAGAAATCAACGAAATCTCCCTCACGATTGCTTCTCCCCACTTTCCTTCGTAAATTACGAGACACGAGAACAATCGGAAAACGAAAAGATCACGATTGGAAGCCGATCTTCTACCCTCGAGCTAGAAACAAAAGCGAAAGATTGGCAGAGGGGACCGTTCTCCTCCGCGTTTCCTGGAAGTCGTCCTGGGACACGATCGAGCGATCGATCGGTCGATCGATCGCGAACGCGACTGGAAAGGAGCTCCGGGAGAGAACCTGTCGTGTAGCCGATAGTAGACTCCACTCTTCTCTCTCTCTCTTTCTCTCTTTCTCTCACCCCTCCTCTCGTCTCGGATTACATCCTTATTTCATACCTGGACCGAGGGAGGGGGCTGAAAGAGAAGGCCGCGAGGACGTGCGTCGAGGTGGCGGAAGAATATCGAAGTCGACAGGCCGAGAGGGCCTTTTGTCTGTGGGAACGGATTACCGCGCGGTGAAACGAGGACGAAGCTGGATGATGAAGGGAGAGGTGGTTGAGAAGGTGGAGAAGGTGAGAGAGTCAGTGAGAGGGTGCGGACGAGGTGGAGGCCTGGCAGACGGAAAGGTAGGAAGGAAAGGGGAGAGAAGACACCAGGGGCGTGTGTTGTTTTGGCTCCGGGGCACGTCACGTCGGTCGTCGACAGGATGCCCGGGCACCTAAGGCGACCGCGGGTGATGACGCCTCGTCCGCCACGATCAGAGCACGCCTCGTCGCTTCCACGGACCCAAGCACCAAGCTGCACCACCTTCCTTCTCAATCTCGCGACTATCCACTTCCTCCTCCTCTCTTCTCCGTTCTTCCGTCCTATCGCAGATTCGAAGACGATTTTCTCGGTGTCTCTTTACAGATACAGATATATATCTTGCAATTCTGCCGAATTGATCGACGCGCGCAATTCGGAAAAATCGAAAACAGAAAACATCTAGACTTATACTCATAGACCGAACGTTC
The DNA here is from genome assembly GCA_944319695.1 of Tiphia femorata. Taxonomy (NCBI): domain Eukaryota; kingdom Metazoa; phylum Arthropoda; class Insecta; order Hymenoptera; family Tiphiidae; genus Tiphia; species Tiphia femorata. The sequence continues at coordinate 16,187,346 of OX090900.1, read as the reverse complement.
TATGAGAAGCGCTGAAGACTATATCAAAACGAGAGAGCAATAGTGAGAGTTAGAGAGCCTTAAATCAGAGTGACGACAAAGGGTTGTCACTTCTGATTGGTCCGCCATTTTCGATCGGTTCCCGTCGAATTTCAAATTCGTGTGAAATACATTTTAAATTCGTCGATATATCATTGCAAACAATGCTCAAATCAATGCATACAGTAGCAATACTTACTGTTAATCGGCGTATAAATAAATAGAGAGTATGAGCAGAGTATTATTTATTGTAGTCCTATATTGTACAACATACATTTTTGCACATTTTGTTATTTAAAAGAACGGTACATCGCCATCGATTTATTGTCGTAATATTTACGATTAGTTATTACAATTCTTCGTCTATTTAGGCACGACCGCAAAGGGAGTGACTTATTTTAAATTTCAAACGAACTGACGATATTGAAGATGACCTGTGGGAAGAGAATCAAACTTGTTAACTAAAAACGTATACTTTTGACACGTAGAACAGAAAGGAAGCATAGAACAGAGAAAGCATATATCTCTTTCTCTCTCGCACGATTTCGATACAACATGGCGGAACGTCACTCTTGTCGTCACTGTGATTTAAGTCTCTCTAACTCTCACTATTGCTCTCTCATATTGATGTAGTCTTCAGCGCTTCTCGCAGAACGCTCGGTCTATGAGTATAAGTCTATGGTTTCACCTTATCAGAGAAAAATTCGAGAAAGTCGTGGAGCGGATCGCGCGGAAAGAAGTACCAATCGAGATCTAGGATAGATCCGACTCCTTTCTCCTCGTGAGAAAGTGAAAAAGGATACGCGCGAAGGAAGAGGCGGAAGAAGAAAAGGCGGGAGAAAGGAGTCTGGTGGGTAGAGCGAGAGGGGTGGAGAAGAGGGTTGGTTGTACGTATAAGGAGAGAGGATGGATATCGTGTTCCAAATCGGGATGCGAGGGATCGGGTTATTAGGATCGAAATGAATGTAAATCCCCTTAACACGATCCCCGGCCAAAACACGGCTACCCGCGGCTCCGAAAGTGGCCAGATTAGATACCGGCCGGCCCTGTCCCGTCGTCGTCCACCGACTCTCCTTCTCTCTCGTTCTCTATCTTTCTCGCTCGCTCACCCTCGAGAGATCCTGCAGGATGTAGGAGCCTGATCCTATCTCGAGAGTGCGGCCTTCTTCTCCTTCCTTCTCCGTGCTCTTTCTCTGTAGGATCGGGACCCACGAGCATGCCGCCCCCGGGTCGCACGGCGGGGACCCACCTATGTGGACGGGCCTTAAATCTCGTCGTCTCCGACGCCACCACCGTGCCGCCAACCACCACGGTGGAATGCTTGGTGCACGTCCGACCTAACGAGGTTTTAATCGTCGCTTCGACGTCCGAGCCGACACGTGACGACGACGGTGCGTCACATGCTCTTAAATCAGAAAAATTATGGGACAGTTCGGAAAATTGGAGGGTGAAGGAAGAGGAGAAGGACGAGGAAAAGCTCGTTGTTTTAAATCGAGCGTTTACTGTGACGTAATTTTTTTTACAGTGAGAATTTCTTTTTTTTATATATTTATAGAAGAGAATGATATTTTTGTTTTTTACGACAAGTGCACTGTTTCTAGTCTCGGATTAACTACCACGACCGTTTCAAGTGACCGTTTCTAAAATTTCCTTTAGAATTTTCTATATACAATGTAATTGCATCGCTTTTAAATTTCACGACTTTTCCTGAAATATTGAAAAATCGTTAAAGTCGTGAAATTTAAAGGCGATGCAATTACGTTGTATACATATAGGAAATTCTAATCGAAATGTAAAAATCAGCTTCTTATCTCGTGTCACTTTAGGATGCGCCGGTTCACACGCTTGTATTCACCTTAACCACGAAACACACGTCGGACCTTATCGTTCCAGGTGCCTGGAGTCTGAATATTGTTGCATTATCTTCCAAACCGTAAACCAAGGGGGTTACGAAAATTTTTCCACGGAACAGATATTATTCCTTCGCGATGAAAGAGTGCTCCGCATGCTGAGGACCGATAAAACGGGAGTGTGACGCGGAAGTTCCTTGTTATCGCGTGGAGAACGCGCGGCACTCGCGCCTCCGTCTGTCCGTCAGTCGATCCGTGAATGGGGACCGCAGGCGATCGTTTCCATTGATCGAAAGGAACGATAAAGCACGCGCGTTCGCCGCGTCCAGTCGAATGGTCACGCCCGTGAGGATATTTCACGCCCGATTCCAAGACTCGATCCCGCTTGTTTATGTGCGCGCCTTCGATTCGCCGTCTTTTCACGCGCGGCACCGTCCACACTTTTCCAAACGAAAGAAATCCACGTGACACCCTTCGTCTCGATTCCTACGATCGAAGTGCGACTTCTACGACTCGAGATTTACTGCACATCGAAGCTCCAACGCGTGGGTCGAATTCTTTTCTCTGGATTTTTCCAATTGGAAAATTCTTCTCGACGTCTCGCAGTTGCCTTACCCTTGAACACACGAAGGTGAGTTCCTCAAACTTCATTTCACCCATGAAACATCCCTTCGCCGAATTTCGACGCCTCTTCGTCATCTCTCGGAATATCGAATAACCGTTTACTTTTCACCGTGCTCGTTTATCCTAGAAGGAACGACGGAGCTCGTCTCGAATCTCTTTCGTGTCGTTCAAAAATATCGTGATTATTTTTTTAGTGAGTAGTAGGAGAGGGGAGAGCGAGCTCGCGTTTCTAGAATATCGAGCTTAGACGAGACGCTCGCGCTCTTTTATCTTGAGAAAACAAACGCTCGTGTTCGCCGATTTTGAAAAACGCAACGTCCGCGGAAGATCTTAGGAGATCGAGTCTTTTGGCCGACGAGGTTAACTACTTGCGCTGGCGAAAAATTCACCGACGCGTGTACCAGAACGGTTCAGTGTAACTCGCTGGGAGGTGTCACGAAGTGTCCGATGCCTCAGAGAAATCGGAGAAAGATTTATATTTTCTAAACTAATTTATTGCATTACGACGTGCATACCAACGTCGTTGGCGATTCTGTGACAAAAGCATTACGACGTGCGTGGCACGTCTTTCCAGCGCAAGTGGTTAAAACGAAACGTTTGATGCTCGAGAATCGTAGGACTCTCTTCTTCTTTTAGATCTACTGAAAAACCAGTGGAAGAACCGTGCGAGACTTCGTGTCGATTTACCGAGAGAAAGCGACTGCAATTATCGGATGCAATTAAGACGTCGACACGGTTCACGGTAGGCTTCACCCGTCACCACGGGGTTCAGCAGACACGTCGCGCTCGAGTTGTCGACCGAACGATCGCGACAGGATCGATAGATCGTTGCAGGAAGCGAGTGAGACACGCGAGAGAATTAAAAGAACCCATTGAAACGTCTAAACAAACGTAGATACCCTCCTACCCCGTGTCGCTCGCGCGATTTCCAAGATTTCCAAAAGGCGCCGACTCTCGAGCGCGGACGCTTCTCTTTGTACCGTTCGGACAATTTTGGGACCGCGGGCCCCATCGTGACTATCCTCTTCCACGCGCTCCCACGTCGTAAACGGGAAGAGTCAACAACGCGCGCCAGGTACTTACGTAAGGGGAATGAAGCACAAAGAGTACAAAAGGCGAGAGAAAGGGATTTACATAAAAGTCTCCACTTACGCGGTACAAAAGGCAAGAAATGACTGTTGACACGTCGTCCTAGTGGTCGGCGCGTTCTTTCTCTCTTTCTATCTCTCACACTTGGAAAATAAAGAAAAAGGAGAAGAGAATGAGAGAAGAGCGAAGGAAGATTCCACGGAAAGGCAGAGAGCAAATTTACCACGAGGCACGTCGTTTGGGAGGAAAGTTACGAGAACGTTGCGAAATAAATTCGACGAATCGATGGGGTCGATACATTTGCCGAATGCTACTCGACGATCCTCCGAGGAGACGACAGGCGATCTCTCCTTAAGAGGCATGCCTTTATGAATCGTGATTCCAAGCGCGCGCGCGCACGCGTCACTGAACATCCGTGGGCGGACGATTATTTATCTAGTCGTTCGCGTAATTACCCGCCGTGCCAACGATCGCGACTTCTATGGCACGTGACTCACGCGGATCACGCTTTAACGCCTTGCCTAGTGGTCTCTTCCTTTCGCTGTACCGGCTAGGAAAAGTGTAGAGAAAGATTATTAAAGGTAGAAAAGAGAGAGGACGAGAAGTATTCGCGTAAGAGTGAAAGAATGATGGAGAAAGTGGGAGAGAAGTATGCAAGGATCGTGATCGGCACGATAGCCTCCGGTCGTCCTTCCGCGGTAAATCATTCCTCGGGCCACCTCGCTTGGACTCGCTAATTAGTGCTAATTGATCGCTCGCCTAGACCAACCGAGCTCACAGTTCGAGCGGTCGTTACCGTCCAGTGGCCAATTGACACCGTGCATTTCCTTCTTCCACCTTTCGAGGGTGCGAACCATTTTCACTTCCTCTTTTTCTGCTCTTTATTTTCCGACAATCGGCAAGAGTGAAAAAGAGAGTCCACGGAATATGTTCTCGAGAATAAATTAAATTGATCGTAAGTAAATCACGATCTATGGACAGTGATCGAACGTGATCAACGCGTATCCAGTGTGACAACACCACAGGGTGCTCACACGTGAACCTTATCCCGCTTCAAGACCGGTCGATTGACATACGATCGGCCTAGAGAGTGGCTAACGGTGCCGGGCCAAAACGAAAACCGTCCGCGGTAAAGCGGCACGGAAACTCCGGAGACGTGTTGTGCATTTCGTCACGCGCCTTCTTATCGCTTTTAGATTTCTCTAATTGTAAATCTAAGCGCCCGTTGACCTTTCGACGTTTCGTACTTAAGACACGGGTCTCTCGATGAGTTTTCTTCACTGCTCACGAGGATTCCGAAGGCTTTCGATTAAACGAGAAAACTAATGAGCCTCGTAACACGCGGAGAGAAAGAAGTTGGACGATTACCGATCGTGGAAGGTAATCCTGAATCCTTGAATTCTTCCTCGGGGTGGAGGATGGAGAGGAAATGAGGGAGAGAGAACGAAAGTCTACGAGAGAGAAAGATAGGACGAGTCCGGTGAACGATCAACGAGAGATACCTCGTGATGGAGGACTTTAATTATCCCGAGCCGCGATCGTGTTACTACCGGGGAGAGACTTAGGAAGGATCTCAGAAGAGTGGTAGGGAGAATCACGAGAGATTCTCTCTCGCGTGTAACGGCGCCTCGTCGCGTCGGCTTGAGTTTCTCTCGAGGAGCATCAGGCCGAATTCACAGGAGTGCTCCAATTTCCGAGATTTATCGTTCAACTATCGACGTGCCCTCTTTACCCGCTCCGAATAATTAAAAAAAGGAATTGCAATAATACATAAGCTCGATACGCGTGAACGAAAAATTCTAATTATACGTATGTACAATACAAGAAAGTAGATTTACACTCTGAGCATACGTACGGGTCAAGAGATATCTCGTTTGCATACATAATATTAGGTGTACTAATGAATAATCCAATTTTCCGCACATTTAATTGTGCATTTTTTGAAAGAGTGTTAATTACTTAAATTTCAAAATAATCGTAGCCACTCCTATCTGCTTTGGAAGCTCTTTTTGCGCTTGTGCCGAATTTTCATCGAGCAGCTTCTCCAAATCATCGTTGTCGCACTTTTGTGCGCCTCCAGGGCGTTGTTTGACGTTCAGACAGAAATCACCGCTTTTGAACCGCTTGAACCAAAATGCACATACATCGTACGATACAGTATCTTTTCCGAGGAAAGAACAAATTAATTTGCATGTCCTTGCTGAGGTTTTTCCTTGTTGGAATTCGTAGAGAACACAGGGTCGGATATGCTCATTATTCGTTGCCATTTCTGACGCTATTAAACCGAATATGTTTGAAAGTTATGTTAGGCTTTCCGGTGTACCAATTATCATTTTTAATAGCCATATGTCAACATTACATAACTGTAAAAGAGCGGGAAAATCAAATGATTTCAGAATTAATTTCTTAACTGCTTAAAAAAAATTGGATTATTCATTTGTACACCTAATAAATAGATATATAAAAAATATATAGTAATATTTAAGAATACTTTATATGAATATAATACCAAACGTGAATTAAAAAAGTGCATATAGGTATGCATCGTTTCTGGAGCGTACAAAAATGTGCGAGCCCTGCGCGCAGAGCGCCGTACGCAATGTGTTACGCAGCACGAGAGCAAATCTTACAAATCGAGAACGTGCAGATTTGCGTAGGAACAAACAAAAATAAGAAATCACCTGGAAAAAGAGGTAATAAGGAGCAGGCGCGCTTGGAAATTTCTTTTCGACCTCGTTCGCGAGCGACCGCTTCCTCCCACGGAGAATTATCGAGCAGTACCCAAAGAAGATTGTACGAGGGAGAAGCTGATCCCTTCAAGATCGTCACACATGGCGCATTACTACCGGGAGCTCGTGTCCCGCACGATGTCAAACGCACTTCGCGATCGTAAGCCGATCGTTAAGTCCATTGTAAAGGCTTTACACGTGGGGGCGAGTCTGGAGGGTCCGTGAGGTGAGGGTGTCCGTCACTCGTTCCTCTCTCGTTTCTCTGCCATTCGCCGAATTCTCAAACAAAGTAGTCGATTACCTCGTACCACAAGACCGACCTATCCCATGGAACCCCACCACCTGTTGCTCCCTCTCATTCAAGCAAGGTTTTCTCTTCCACGAGTGGATCCAAACTGTCCTTCGACTTTCCAAAGTCCATGCATGAGACTCGAATTTTTAAAAAAAAGACACAAGATCATGATTTAACAACGCGTAGGTAAATAATTCGTCGATTAAGGCTACACGAGAGAAAGCAGCCGCGTAACTGTTACCTTTGTCGAGCCAGGAGACAAATTTAGTGTCGCGAGCTAAACAGAGATAAATTAAAAAAGAATGTATGAATCAGAAATACCGCGCAGCAGAGAGAGAGACTAATAATTCAGACTTTTCGCTTTGGCGCACCGTTTCGCGGAGGACACCGTCGCGAACTTCTCCCGCGAGTGTTGCCTCGGTGCACGCGGGCGAGAGGACGCAGGAGGACGACGAGACTCGACATCTATACGAGGGGCATTAATTCAATCCTTCAGCGTGGCGCGAGCTCGCGATCAGGTAGCCGCGCATCTTGTCACGGTGAATTAAGATTAACATTCAGAAGTAGCCGTGTACGCGCGGGTCGTTAGCGATATTTACAAGTATGCGCACACCCGAGCCGGCAATAAACTCGCATTGCCGGCACACCACCGGCAGTGGCCACCGGCGCGTCCGCGAGTTATCCACCGCACGCGGAGGAACTGTAAAGCAATAATCGAGTCGTTATGCCGTCCGGTTGTAGAACGACGCGAGAGGCGCCCGCGAACCACCGAGGGCCCGCGTATCTCGTTGCATCGGTCTCGAATTAAAACGCTCTCCGTCACTGTCGTTCCTCTCCTATCCTCCATCTCACCCTTCGATCTCACTCTCTCTCACACTCTCGTCTTCCGACAAGAAACGCGGTGGACGAAGAAGAGTCTGCAAATTTTTGCACCGATACGCGAGCGATCGACAAGCATCACCAGTGGTCGACGGTGTGTTATCGAGTCGAGAGGTGGTAGCTCGAGTCGAAGCAAGCGAGATGAAGTGGAAGGGTGAGAAGAGGAGAGAAAAGGCACCGGGACTCTGAGCAGGTTGCGCGAGCAGGGTAGAGGAGAAGCATTGGCCTGGCAAAGTGTTTAAGAGCGTTATCTTCTCGGCTATTAGTCTTTCTTGGTGTGTGGCCTCCGGTCTCACCGGTCCTCCTGGTCCCTCCCTTCATCCCTCTCTCTCACTCGCTCTTCAGCGCGCGCACGAGCTCTTCCACGAGCAAGGGTTAAGTTTAAGTAGCCCCCTTCCTCTCTCTCTCTTCCTCCCTATCTCGGCTCACCATCTACACCCTGGCTGGAGGAGATTCATGGGCGAGGATCAAGGGGAGCCGGACAAGAATGGACGACGAGAGGCGCGAAGATCGACGTGAATTCCGTCGCTTACGAATGTCGAAGGCGCGCACCGTGCGTCCGTCCGTCCGTTCGTAGCCCACACCGGGTCCAGGAGGTAGAGAAGCCGGTGAGAGAAACCTTTCTCTATATACGTTCTCTCTCTCTCTTTCTCTCTCTCTCTCTCTCTCGATTCGCTCGCCATGGAAATCCGCGGAGGAGCGAAGGGTCACGGCATGCCCGATGCTATCGAGGAACTGGCGGGGGTGGTTGATTAATTAGCAGGCGGAACATTTTTCTGTAATTAAATATCAGCGGGCCTCCGGTCGCCCGGTTGGCCTGGGTGCAGCGAGTCCGACGAGAAGGCGCGTTCTCTTCTCTCTTTTCGTCGGTTCTCGTCGGACCACTCGGGTAAATATAATTAAGCGCCCGGGGAATCGATAAGGATCGCGTGACGCTCCCATGCCCGCTCGGTACGAACACGATCCTAGGTCCACCTCAGGTGGGACCACGAGAGGATCTTTTCTTTTGGAAGGTGGGGGTCAGCACGGAGAGTCGAGGATCCACCGAACGGGACGATGACGGGGGACCGATCGATCTTTTTCCTTCTCACTGGCTCGTTCGACGCACGCGCGCGTCGCATTAATATCCATCGGCATTTATCTCAATGTTACAGGGCCGCGTGCGAACGCGGTGGAAGCCCGTGAATAAAAGCGTGAAAATTTGGGCGGTGAGAGAGGGCACGGACAAATTGATATTTAGATGTCGATCGATGCTTTCCGACTTTTCTACTGGGTTTTTCGATGCTGGATAGACTCGGAGGCGCCACTCGTGTCGTTAATGGGACGGTTTATCGATAGGTTCCATTGTCGAGGCGCGAATAGGGACTTGGGGTGGCAATCTATAAAGGGACGCGGCACGGCACGTTGTCAACCACGGCCCATGAGGACTCCGGTGAACAGGTTAGAGGCGAGGAGAAATGGAAAACCTTCTACCTAGGCCACCGAGAAGCGCCACTTACGTTGATAGTGGGACAGTTTATTAATAGATCCCATTGTCGCGACGCGAGCAGGGGGTTGCGACGGAAGGGTGGGCCCACAGTAGGCGCTCAACGTTGAACTTCAAACTTGGAACACCCCCTGGAGTCCCATCCCTCCTATTGTCGAGGGAAACGCGCCGCGCAATTCCACGTGGAGATTGATGGCCCACCATTACCGGGATTTATCATGCCTGCCAACTCCGAAGGATTGTGGGCGACGCGCGTGTAAATAAGAAACAGGGGAAAATAAGAGAGCCCGGTGCCTGAAGCGACATAGTCCACGGGTTTACGAATAATCCGCGAAGGTACGAGAGATTCTCTAAACTTTTCCGTCTTTGCATGGTCGAACAATTGTATCGCAATCCTTTGACCAGGTCTCTGCCACAAGAAAACAACGACGGAAGGGGAGAATAACAGAAATACAAAGAGTAGCCGACCTCGTTATCGAGGAGCGCAGCACCCTTTTTTATTTTTTATTTTTTTTTTCATTCTTCCTCTCTGCTCGAGGGCCACCGAGAAATTAATCGGCGGCACGCAATCGGCGTCGCGTGCTGTCGTTCATCGTGGTGTAGCCCTTGTAATTCGGCGCTGGCCTTGTAATGGGCCTGCCAATTTTCAAGCAGCCAAATTACTCGAGTCTCCTCGGTCAATTCCTCTTCAGCTCCGCGCCACTGTTTCGCGACTCCTCCTGCGACTTGTTCTTTCCAAGGGAGGACGTTCGATCCGCGGTAATTCTCTTTCCTTCAATTCTCCTCTCCTTCCCAAGAAACTCGAGCTTTGTTCACTCTTTAGCCGAACTCTCGTCTCTTTTATGCTTGTAATAGCGAGAGAACGATGGAAACTGTCGCGGGCCTCGTGAGACCGAACCGTGACGAATGGAGGTGGAGGATAAGGAGGTGGAGGAGGAGGAAAGAACGGAGGGCCCAATGGTTTTTGCCAAGCCGTGCCAGGCCAACGATAAATCCTCGAGGCACCGTTATGACCGCTTGTAAAATCTTACGAGGATCATAACGCGATCACGCGGTGTGTAACAGCTTCGCCAGTTTCAATTCCTCCACCCCCGTTCCATCGTCCACTTCTCTCTTTCACACACATTTCTCTTTCTCTCTCCACCTGTCCCCTGCACCTTGTGCGAGGGTTAATCGAGACGAGGAGCTTGAGAATCGCCAAGACCATATACAACGTGCTTCCTCCTCACATTGTTTTCTTCTCTTCTCAAGAATTCGAGTCTCGATGGTAATGCGCTCGCATCGTAAAACGAGGATCTTCTCATTCTTCGGTTCGTTACTCTCGGGACCGTTTGAGTCACGCGGAATTTATCGTTGGAACATACTTGATTCCTCGTATTCTCCACCTTGGAACGATCGCACGCCACTCGTAGGAAGATCGACGATAAAAATCGAAACGAGCGCTCTCCACCGAGCTACAAAATTCGCAGTAGGTGAGATTCTTTGCTTTCTCGAAGATCCATAAACATTCGTCTCGGGGAATTACTCGTGGTCCTCGCGAGCGACCACCAGGGCTAACACAGTTGCTCAAATAAAGACGTAATGTTTGGGTCCCCGGAGTAAATTCGCCGTGCGGAACGTGAAACATTTTGCCTGCCACCAGCGGGCGTCCGTTCGCTCTCATCAGCTGGCTCCAGCCTCGAGCGAGACGAATCTTTTAAAATCCGTGGATTCCTTCCCGCTGCCCTAGCCAGGCCACGTAAACACGATTGTCCCATTCGTCCGGTAGGATTTATTGAGAAGTCGTCACGGTAGTCTCGCTCTAGTCCGAGAAGAGGGTTTAGAGGGAGGACCAAAGAGAGAAGGGTGAGTCTTCTTGTTCACTCTCGCAATCAGATTCGCGATTCTTCACGGTTGCGATGCTCTGAGCATTCTCGAGGGTGAAAAGGGCCAACTACCGTGCGACAGGACTGCCTGGAACACGGTAGACGAGAGGGTGGCCTCGAGGATGAGGAACGTGGAGGAGGAAAAGGGAGAGGCAAGGTGTACCGTGCCCTCGTCAAGTCGCCCTAAATATTTGTACGGGCCGATTAGTCGCGCGTCCGAGAGAAACCGATGGCCCCCGGAGAATGGAGGCTTTTGGGCCTAGAGAGGTCGCGGAGAGGAAGAGACAAGAAACGAGGGAGAGTAGGTTGTCGGCGTTGAGGTGGAAGAGAGAAACGGACAACGGTGGAATGTCGTGGCAAGAGGAAAATGAATGCGCGGGGCGTGACGAGGACGTCTTGGTGCATCGGTCACGCTCGAGGATTTTCCTTATAGTATCCGCGTGGACCGTTTTAAAGGGTTTTGACAGCGCGCGCCAAGGGGCGAGAAGAAACGGGAGAAAGAAGTTAGAAAAGAGAGAAGGAGATGAAGTACGTAGAGACTGCTGAGATCACTCTTGGAGTTCGAGTTAAAATGGAGTTAAATCAAAATCTACGTGGAAGTAGCGACGACATATTAAAGAAAGGCAAATTCTTAACACTAGAACTAGCAAGCCGGTCAAAGTCACTGGCCAACGAAAGTAGTTTCCATATGAAAAGAAAAGTAAATGGCAGCTCAGTGATAAAATAAACGCTCTCTCTGTTAAAATCAGTGGTCAACGAAAGAAGTTTCCATATGAAAACCAAAATTGGTAGTTCTAATGTTAGAGAAATTCTTGTGAAAAATTGACGCATCCGGTCATTTTGACTGGTCGGTACTTCTAGCGTTAAGAAGCATTTTTGAAAACGAACGTAAAACGACGTGAAGGAAACTTAAGGATAAAAATAAGTGGAAGAAGGCAGATTGGCGGAAAATCTCATTGGTGAAAACCTATAGGATAAAAGAGAAGGTGAGAGGAATGAAAATTCGAAATGGAAAAAGATTTTCTCTCCCGAGTGAACGGATAATAGAAACGAAGGTATCCGGGATCCCGTAAAATGGCGTGCCCGTAAGAAGAGGCCGATTCCTTTCTCCATTGACACTTTCTTTTTCCTTGGGTCTGCTTTGCACAACACGACACCATCCTGGTTGAGAATGTCCTTGCGAGGAGAAGACTTATCATCGCCACTGTTTTCCCGTAACGAATCGCACCTGACGGTCTTCCCTTGGCCCGTGATTTACGGCACCGTCTTCTCCTCTTCTCTTTCTCTGCGTCCGGTTCTCTTTATCGGAACGCGCGACAAACCGAGACAAAAGGCAAGTGGAAGCCCCCGAAAACGGAAGCACCGCACCGGCCCTCTTAGCCCCCTTTCTCTCCACGAAGCAGGGCCCGCAACCGAGGAGGCGCCCATTGCAAAGTAACTTTCATTCCACGGAGTAAGAACGGTCTTCTCTACCGGATGTCATAAAGAAAGACAAAAATGTATCGATCATTTTGTATGGGCAAATCTATTCAAGAACGGAATTGGAATAAACGTTAATAAACACTCTGTCGTGTGAATACTTGGAGTTAAAACTTTGAAGTTACTTGCTAAATATTGCCAAGTACTCTAACACTGCACAAATTTCACGAAGAAGATTCTTAACACTTTACGAGTCCGTGCAACTCTCAGATCGCAAGCCGGGAATATTTTCTTTTTCCTACCCTATAACCAGCTTATCGTCATTGCGAAAAATGCCGATTAACGTTTATCTTCGGAGGGAAAAAAATTTCTAATTATTTCTAAAAATGAAGAAAACTAATAAATGAAAAGGTTCAAAGAAGGAGCGATTTTAAGAAAACTGTATGAGAAAGAGCAAGAAGAAGAACGATATGTCGGAGAAGAGAGAATAAAGAGAAGAAGAACGAAGGAAGGTAGAGAGAGGGGCACAGCCTTGAAAGGAGGTAAAAGGCGCGAAAGGGGTTCGCGCGCTTCCGGCCGATCGTCTCGTTAGCATCGTCGTGTTCTCAGCGTGGCAAACGATAACCGCTCGTTAACGGCGATTAAACGGCGAGTTGAGAATCGTGCGGTGGGTACCGCGAGACGAAACAATCTCGGAGGCACGTCTCCGAGCTCCGATTAAAATAAACAAGGTGCCGGTCCTCACCCCCTGGTCCCTCGACCACCTCCCTTCACCTCCTCTCGCCGTTCCACTCGCAACGAGCACGCGTCTCTTCTTTTTCCCTTGTTGCTCGTCACCCTCCTCTACCCCCTTGTCGTTCGACCGCGTCAAACCACTCGTTTCGATCGTCTCGACTTACCGATGAAGAAGATCTCGTTCTCGTTTGTTCGCCTTGTTAAGGAAGCCTCCTCACCCGAGCTATTTAGGATCACCAAAGGATGTTTTACATTCGGCGCGTCGACGTCGGAAGTTGTAGCGCTGAACGTGCTTTTCGTTTAATTTGCGTCGGAACCGGTCAGCATCTCGTGTTAATTTTCAATGACTTCAGTAAAGAGGTAATTCGTCCATTCATACTTAACTTACTCGTCTATTAACACTAGAACTACCAAGGGGGTCAGAATGACTGGTCAACAAAAGAAGCTTCCATATAAAAACAAAAGCAAATGGCAGCTCAGTGATAAAATAAACGCTCTCTCTGTTAAAATGAGTGGTCAACAAAAGAAGTTTCCATACGTAAAAGAAAATTGGTAGTTCTAATGTTAAAAAGAAATTCTTGTGAAAAATTCATGCACTCGGTCATTTTGACTGGTCGGTACTTCTAGTGTTAAAACTTATTCTTACTCGGAGCTTATGGTGAAATTCTTTGTGTATCCACATTGTCATGTGCTCAATGTTTCTACGAAATTTTGTTGCAATCGGTTTAGCTATTCTAGTTGAAATAATTTTGTACAGTTAAATTAACGAAACGACACTCTGTGTGGTGGATACATGAGAAGACAATGAGAAGAAAGACCGAAGAGGGGCTCGATAGAGGGAGCCGAAGGGCGGTAGAGTTCACACCTCACCTTGAAAAGGCGCTTTCTTGAGACCCACTCCTCCTCCTCGTCTTTGTTTCATCTTCCTTCTTTTCCTCTTTCATTTTCTCGTTTCTTTACCCGCGGCATTCTCTTTCTTCCACCTCCTCCTGCCCTCCCATTTTCTTCTTACTCCTTCACTCTTCTTCGTCCTTCCACCTTCTCTCACTTTATCCTTCATCTCCTCCCCTTCATTCTCCTCTTCTTCATATTTGCCCGCCTCGTTAACGCCTCGCGGCCAGAATGAACTCCGTGCACGCCGCTATTTACCAACCCCGTCTGCCTCCTCTTCTTTACCTTACCCCACGGTAAAATTACTCGCTTCTTCCAGAAAACTTCTTTCGACCGAGGCAACATCTTCTTAGCATGAATTTGTCACTCCTTAACCGTTTCTCTCCATCGCACCGAACATATCAGTGATGAATTTATTAAAAAAAAATAAATCAATCCCCTATTTGGATCAATCGTATAAAATCAAAGTATCTCCTTTACCTTACCCCACGGTAAAATTACTTGCTTCTTCCAGAAAACTTCCTTCGATCGAAGCAAGATCTTCGCATAAATTTCTAACTCCTCAACCGTTCCTTTCCGGTTTTTCGCACCGAACATATCAGTGATGAAATTATTGAAAAAAAAAAAATAAATCAATCCCCTCTTTGGATCAATCGTATAAAATCAAAGTATCTCCTTTACCTTACCCCACGGTAAAATTACTTTCTTCTTCCAGAAAACTTCCTTCGATCGAAGCAAGATCTTCTTCTTCGCATAAATTTCTAACTCCTCAACCGTTCCTTTCCGGTTTTTCGCACCGAACATATCAGTGATGGAATTATCGAAAAAAAAAAATAAATCAATCCCCTCTTTGGATCAATCGTATAAAATCAAAGTATCTCCTTTACCTTACCCCACGGTAAAATTACTTTCTTCTTCCAGAAAACTTCCTTCGATCAAAGCAAGATCTTCTTCTTCGCATAAATTTCTAACTCCTCAACCGTTCCTTTCCGGTTTTTCGCACCGAACATATCAGTGATGAAATTATTGAAAAAAAAAATAAATAAATCTTCGGATCAATCGAATAAAATCAAAGTATCTCTGGGTTAGAATTGAACAGCTGTGCGTGCCTCGCGGAATCGTCCGCGAACGGGACTGGCATCGGTCGGGGTCCCAAGGGAGAAGAAGGGCGCGCGAGCTGAGCACTGTCCACGGTGGTACCCATGGGACTCAGCCGGGGGTCCGCCACCATATGGCGACAGCCAATTACAATGAGCCATCGTGGACCGATCTGTCTAGTAAATTCCAGCGCGCTGGGACTAACGCCCGATGCGACGCGCACGCACGAGTTACGCGCCGCCGCGCCGAAAGAAAGATGGTCCTGGCGGATCGAGCAAGTGGGAGGGAGTAAAATAAATAACAGTCTTTAAGGCGAGCTTAAAAGGTACGCCGAAAGAATCTTAAACGGCCGATTACCTCCGCCTTTTGTCATTTCTGTCGTCCGTCCTCTGCTGCCCACCCACTGTCTTTCCTTCTCTCTCGGTTTCTCAGCCCTCCTCTCTCTCTCTCTCTCTTCTCTTCTCTCTCGGTTTCTCAGTCCTTCTCTCTCTCTCTCTCTTCTCTTTTCTCTCGGTTTCTCAGTCCTTCTCTCTCTCTCTTCTCTCTCGGTTTCTCAACCCTCCTCTCTCTCTCTCTCTTTCTCTCTCTCTCTCTCTCTCTCTCTCTTCATTTTTCCTTCTTCTCTTCCTTCGAGTCTCTCCACCCTCTCTGAATCCCACCAGGATTGCGTTACAACGCGCGACGGGACCGCGTCGCCGCACTAATACGCCGCGACTAATTACCGAGTCGATTAACCCTCTCCTCTCTCTATCTTTCTCTCTTTCTCTCTCTCTCTTCTCTCACCGCTTCTCCACGCTCCACCTCGAACGAAACTCCCGATCGGGACAGATAAGCCAACGTGCGAAACGACGTGCGCGACGTTGGTCGCCTGGCACCTCCAACGACGCGCAGGTAGAATAAACAGGTGAAACGGAATTTGGGGGTCTATATGTAGTACGCGTTGGAAGTTGATTCTTTAAGTAGAGGCGTTTATGATGATCGATTTAACGAGAGAAGCTTTCTCGTTGGTAATTCACCGTGATATCGTGCAGAAGAATTACAAAGTTTCTAATCTCCACCTGGATAACGAGGCTCGCTGATGAAAGAAGGTTCAAGGAAAAGGAAACTAATCTCAAATAAGCCCATCGAAAATTCACGATAAGATCGAACGAGAACAACTGTACTCCTAACCTACGAATTTTCGCCAGATTCCATCGAGGTTCGAAAAACATTCGGTCCACGAAGAATTCGACGGGCTGGCAGAAGCGTTCCTACGGCCTCGCTTGCGCCGCTCGCGAAGTATCTCGAAGAACGCCGTGCGCGGGTAAACGTGCCGAGGAGTTATCACTACGATCGGCTTGGATCGTCGTCCGTTGAGGTCCTCGGTGGAGGAGGGAGGAGGGAGGCGAGACGACGTGGACAGCTTCGCGCAGGATACAAGAAAACCATTAGCAGCCGCCATCGTTGGGGCAAGAAGTTAAATTAATTACCGGGGTTCCAAACGAGGATACGGGGGCGTATGGGACGGTGAGGTAAAGGACGAAGGTGAAGGAGAAGGAGGTGAAGATGGAGGATGAGGAGGGAACGAATGGCACTGCATGCCGCGGGACATTCCAGGCCCGTCCGCGCCCCGATGACTCGCTTCGAATTAGGACGACACGAATAAAAGAGGGCCCCGGGGACCCTAAGGAAAAACCTCCCCACGGGGCACCGCGGCTCCTCGTCCTGGAATTCTCTGCCACCCCAGCCGGACCGCCCGTACGTGAGTGCGTACGCAAGCCGGACCTCTACTACCGCGAAAAATACAGCGGGTTTTTAGAAAGCGCGGAGAACTCGGGCGAAACCTCAAAGAGGAGGAGCAGGAGATCGAGGGTTTGGGAGGGATGGCACAGCAGCGGAGGAGCCAGTCTGGCCGCGGCAGTGATTTTCCTCGCGAGTCTCGCCACCGTTACCGAGAAATCCTTCTCGGACGGGATACACCAGTTGGAATTTTCTGGTTAATTAAAAATTATCCGGGTTAAGTATTCTCCGTTATGGAGAATCGCCATTTTTGGATAAGATAATTTCGTAAATTGACTATGTTTAATATTGTAATCTTGGAAACGAGAACGATGTGCTTGTTATTTAACCCTTTGAGGGCTGAATACTCGTGACGGTGACGATCGCTGCGGACGGAATAGTTTTTCGTTAGACTGAACTCTGTTGATTAAATATTCAAGGAGCAAATAGTAATAAGTTATAGTAATCCTTTTGCACGAGATTAAATAATTAAAGAGCGTTATTCTTGAGTATTAATAATTTATTATAAACATTAAAACTTACAACAAACTAGAATTTGGCCAGTAAACTAGAAAACTAAGTTTAAAAGGAATGCACCTGTATTTATCTCACCCAAAAGTAACTGTAACACTTCTATGTAGGTGATCGAAAAAATTGACAGACGCATATATGCGGCCATAGCACTCAAAGGGTTAATTTCGTTCGTTTCGTTTTACTCGTTATTGTATCTTTGGTTTTTCAAAATTTCACGTTTCACTATTCCACGCGGTGATTTTAATCGCTACAAGAGAGTATACTGGAAGGTATACTGGAGAATTCCCGGTGAGAAAAATCGCGAAAGTTTCTCCGCTTGGCCGATTCGAGACTTTCGCAAGTTGAAATTGGCTGATTCTACTTCTCGACATTTTTTTCCACTCGCCGATTTTCTCTACTCTTTACGCGAGCTACTAAATCACTTTGGCAAATAACCGGCTCACTTAGGTAGATATCTATCCTTTCGCGAAGCCGAAAAGTATTATTTTCTGTTGGAATGCCGGTCCCGCTGTGGTACATAACGAGGGTAAATATTTTGATTCGTGATTGAGCCTAATAAATCAGATATTTCGCCGGCGGTGCTGATTAGGTGGTTCGAACGATCGATCGATTAACTTGGCTGTGTTTTAACGTGTAACGTGCAACGGTCAAGATAGTAATGATTGCTCCGCAAGAAAGTAGGTCATAAATGAGATATCGCCCTTTCCACAGCTCCGATAACGTACGACAGATCGAATCACGCGGTGGAGGATCGAACTCGAGCGAGAGGAAATTCACAAGATCTTTGGACGACCAATCTTCGTCGAGGACTGCACTGAGAGAAAAAGTGGTTGGGTTTCCTATAATCTCACTATATTTTATAATTAAATTTGGCATCAATCATATTTTTATAGTTCACTTAACAATACAAAATATAGTAGAGTGAACGATTTATGCAAATGATTATATTATTAACTATTACCTTTCTTCTTGTTACCATATGTATAATAAAATGTGCTATGTGAATATAGTCAGTTCTATCACTATAATAATATTAACTGTATAAAATCGTTACTTTTCTTACCATTATATATTTTCAACCATACTATATTTTTAGTTGAAATAACCATAATTTTGGGTAAAAGCATAATATAGTCGGTTATACTATGCCTCTATCGTACTTATTACCGACGTTACGGTAACATTTACCATAAATATAATATTTACTTTTGCTACTGTACCATTATAGTTAGATATATCGTATAATTTTCTCTCAGTGTGTAAAAATGAATTTATCACGACGATAACGGGACGTCTGGCTCCTTTATCATCGAGCAGCTTCCATCTTTCACCTTCCTCTCATCCTCGCGACGTCGTCGACAGCTGAAATTGCAGTCACCGCGACTGGATCGCGAGGCTCGACTGATATCCGCCGCTGATTGGCCGAGCGATCATCGCCGATCGTACGAGATATCGACGGATCGATGATTCGCCCCGAGTGAAATCGTTCTCTCCTATCTCGCCCGATCTCGTGCGCGCTCCGTGAAGAAGAAGTGGAGAGAGCGATCGTCGGTTCGCGACTCGCAGTAATTCAATCGATTAAAGATCTACCGATCTCGTTCTGTGTCTCTCCTCCTCGACCTATTCCTCGTCGTCCACTTCTACGAAGTAAATTCGTGCGAAGTAAATCTTATACCCGTATTCATAGTCGTTCTTTGAGGAATAAGGATCCCTTATTCCTTATTCCACATTTCATAAACCTTCCTTGATGAACAAGGAGTCTTATTGGCTTCCTTATTTCAAAGGTGGTCACGAACTTCCTTGAGCCTTCACGGAATGACTATGAATACGAGCATTAGTCGCTCGAAGTTTCTAATTAGTCGAGACAGAGTGAAAAGTGAAAATGAGACACTTCTAATGAAGGCAGAAGGAGAATGAAAGAAGAAGAATAGAAAAAGGTGAAAGAAGAGAGGAGAGTCGTGAGAGATACTTGGGACAAATGACCAATTGGGTTGGATTCCTTTGCTGCGTTTATCGTAGGGATCTCGGGCGAGACGATTGTAACGGATAGAACGCGTTCCACGATCGTGTATCGTGCTCGATCGCGGGTGGAAATCGTTTCCTCCTCCTCGAGAGATATGTTTTTCGTCTGTAGGTCCCTCAGTGGGGAGATCCGGTAATACTCGCGAATGGTGTTGCGAAAGTGATAACAGATTGGACGCCAGATTGGACAACCGATTCTAAATTGGACCGAGCATAGCAGAGATAAGAAATATTCTGTACTCCGATTAAAAATAGACCGTGCGATTGTCCAACTGCGAATCACGTTTCGGCGGAAAGGCGATAAGGCTTTCCGAAAAATATCTCAAGGCGCCAATCGACAAGTTTCTTCAACTAGACGCTTTTAGTGGAACATTGCCGAATCGCTATCTACGATAAGTGCCTCTTGAAATCGGATGACACTAAAAATTCCTGGATCACGTAGCGATTAAATTCATCAGTGATTCCCCGACGTAAAATTCCGAGGGTGTCGGGGAAATTCCATCCGAAAATTCCTCACGATTGAGTCGTCCAGGAAGCTCGATGATGAAGCAAATAAAAATGATCATCGATTACGAGTAAGTGGCGCGTGAGACAAAGAGCGACGAGCTTGTTGCTAAAAATTGCGCCACTGTGCCACCGTTTGAAGAAAAGAGAGTCGTGAGGGATCTCGCGGTGAGGCGAAGCAGACAAAAGAAAGCGAAAACGAAAGGGAGAAAAAAAGGTGAAGTACACGGGAGAAGCCGTAGATTTACGAGCCGACGGCCGATCATCGATCCTCCTCTTTCGTCCGTCTCACCGCCATTCTCGAAGTTAACTTTACCATCGAGAGGACAAGCGAGGAAGCACGAAGTGGGTGAAGATCGTCGGTCGATGGAAAATATATCTGCGAGAGACGGTGGAAAAGAAAAAGAAAGAAGGAGGGTAGAGTCGCAGATTTAGTGCTCGCTTCGCGTACTCCATTATAGATCGATACCTACCCACCCCGTCGAGACCCTCCCTCTACCTTTCTGGCAAGAGTTACGCGCACTTTGCGTAAAATTTCCGCACGATCTCGATGAGAACCAGTCGGCCGGCAGAGGGAAATGAGAAGAAGAAGAAGAAGAAGAAGAAGGAGATTATTCCGAGAGGAGGAGCGGAGAATGAAGTGCGAGCAGGGCCAGGAACGAAGAGGGCGAAGATCGTAGCGATGGAAAATAAGATTTGCGAGGAAGAGGCGAAGTGGAAGATGAGGCGTCGCGCGAGGAAGAACGAGGAGGTGGGGCAGAGGGAGGAGGACGGAAGGAATAAAGTACGGGAAGAGTGAGAATGAGGAGGGTGAGTTCGATCGAAGATGACTGAAAATAAAATCTTCGCCCGAGGAGGAGAAGGAGGACGAGGATGTGGTTTTTGGTGAGAATGAGAAGGAAGGACGATGGTATTGCGAGAGGAAGGAAGAGAGTGGTCGAGGACGAGGAGAGAAAACGTAAGAGGCAGGAGAAGCGGTCGGTTACCGCCCCATTAATTAGCTGCCCCTCTCGCACCCTCCTGGAGGGTTCCCTTCGCCCTCTCTTGGCCGTCCTCGGCCTCCATCAAGGGCGCAGCCATTCACAGCTCTTCATCTTCTCTCTCTCTTTCTCTCTCTCCACTTCTCTTCTACCTTTCTAGCTATCTATTTCCTCCTCGTCCATCGCGTCCCCTTTCTCCCTCTCTTCCTGTCGTTTCTCCATTTTGCTTTCTCGCACGAAACTCCTCGACTCAAACGAAAAGAGAAAGAGAGACAGAGAGACCAAGAGCATCGTTGATTCCTCGAACGAGGCGGCTAATTATATCGGGTGAGCGGCACGAAGAAAAAGGGAGGCTTTAATTACGTATTACCGACAATTACGCGTTTAATCGGCGCGTCAACCGTGAAGGTGGACGAGACTGTGCGCGAGCACTCACGCACCGGTGTCGATTCTCACGTCGTTAACCACCCGTTGATCTTTCCCTTCGTTGCTTCCCCTTCTCGTCGCGGTAAAGGATCGAAAGTGCCGAAAGTGACGAAGGAGCATTGTAAAAGTTGTAAGCGATTATTTCTCGATGGCATATAATCAGTTTTACCTCTTGAACAAAATCCTCGTGGAATACTAGACTCGTAGTGAACTGTCTGGAACGCGATGAAGCTTTCAACGAGAGAGTTTCTTTCGCGAAGGAGGCGCCAGAAGGAAACGCCAATGAGCAGAACAATTTCACCACACCTACGCGCACCTAGAGCGCGCGTTATTCTTGCGTTTCCGAGTTCTAAAATAAGATTCGATTCGTTCGCGCCTTAAATTCCGCGCCGCGACTCGAAGGGTGGGCGATCGTGAAAATTTTCCAGACGCCTCTCGGGGTACTGCCCCCGTGGAAAACGGGAGGACAATGATCGTGGGGCACCGTTATCCGTTAAGGACGGGGCGAATCCCACGAGACTTATGCGCGTGCACGAAAAGGTGGAGGAGGAGGAGGCGCATCAGCGAGAGGGACGATTACACGCGGTGGAAGCCATTGTTGTCGTCCTATGGAAATTAATTGAATGTATTTGAATAAGCGCGCTGTTCGCCGCTTGTTTCCTACTTGCCCACCTACGCCGTACACGCGCCATAAAGCATCGCGAAGAGCTCTGCCGTCGTCGAGGGAGGATACAGGGTGCTTCAAAAGTCTTTGGAAAATTGTACGAAAGCTGTTGAAAAGAAGATTCGAGGTTAGATCGGATCTAGTGAAGAATAAGAGATCGGAGGAAGTGGATGAAATGGAACGAGAAAAATGGTAGAGGATGAGGATGAGGTTGCAAGAACTCCCGAGGGAATTTCCAGGACGCGACGTGAGAAGGAGGCGATAAGAATCGTTCGCCGATGGAAGAAGGAAAATGTAACGAATAAATAAATAAATGAACGTAGCCGTCCCTTATCCCTTAGATACTCCGAGGCTGCCGATAAATTCCCTTCACGTCGCGGACCAAGCGGCCGTGGGCAATTCGCGGGAATAATATAACTCAAGGAAACGGGTGGAAAAACGCGTTTGTCCGGACGACGACGGGCTCGTATCGTTCGCGGAGGGCGACCTGCCTCCTACCCTTCTCTCCTCGTCCTCCTTCCTCGAGTTTCTTCGACTCGAGATTCTCGCACATTCGTCGTATCCCTGGACTCCTTCGACTTCTGGTCCCTGTCGACTCGATGTAGAACCAGGTAACATTAATGCGTTACGAGAGAGAAGATGGCACAGCGGTAGAAGGTAAGAAGCGCGCGGATGTGACGTTGCATTACCCTCTTGGTACCGCGTGGAGCAATATAAGAGAGAGAGAGACGAGAGAGAGACAGAGAGAGGCAGCAGTCTCGTCCCCTACAATGCACAATAGGTATGCCATGCGCTTTGTGCGCTCATTTGTTTATTTATTAAGTTAGTCCCCGTGTTTTGTCCCACTAACAAGCACCCGACGATTGGGCCCCTTTTCGCTACCGACTATTGTAGCGGAGGCCTCGAGCGGTTCGTCCGGAGGGTCGTTAAACCGGAGATGGTCAAGAAAAATCGATCCTTAGAATGCTTAAATGATGTCGTTTAAAATAATCCACGTGAAAGTATCGATGCTATAAACGATCGTCCATCGTGGACTTTGTGGTCGTAAAATCTGGGAATAAATTATTAACATTTATCCTCTGGGTCGACTCGAGATGAAAAGAGCCTGGAAAAATCTCCTCTCACATTTTTCGTAAACTCTCTCAATGTCTACCATCGCTTCCTGCTTTCTCCACATATTCCAACCCATTTTCCCGACGAATGCGAAACTTCGGTCGTTGAAGTCTCCTCGCCCACCCCGACGCGGCTCGTCCGCTTCGCAACGAGTTTCCGGCTGGTTTCCATCGAGCGACGCTCGAGTCAATCGCTTATCCCTTCCGCGAGAGGAGGAGGGAGGAGAGAAGCTGCAGAAGAAGAAGGAGGAGGAGGCTGGGGCCGCTCGTTCGCATATCGTGTGGGTACGCGTCGCCGCCGTTCTCGGCAGGCTCCTGCGCGACTGCATAAGCAGAGGAAGACGAACGATACGAGCGATGTTAAAGGACGAGGAGAGACGGAGAGAAAGGAGAGAGAAGAAAAAGAGTGAGAGAGAGAGGAGCGTCGGCGACGAGCTTCCCCATTTACCCTTAGTCACCAAACGCAAATGATACACCACGGGCACGCTTTACGACCGGGGGTAATAACAGCATGAGACGTGCGGAGGACCCAGGACTAAGAGAGAGAGAGAGAGAGAGAGAAAAGCATAAGATAGAGAGAAGGTATCGTATCGATCAGTAACGAAGGATCGACATCGAGGATCCGACGCCTCGCGAAATCCCACCCCTCCTACCTCTCCAACCCCCTCGATCAGACTCGCGCAACGAGCACGAAATTGCGAAGTAAGCGGGGCGGGAACAATGAATTTACGAAGTTAACGAAGGCATCCCCACCTCGTGTCCCGATGGAGAAGATCGGTGGAAGACGGCTGAGGTGGATAAGACGGGCAAGAAGTGGATAAGTTATGGTACGGGGATGAGGCGAGGGCGGTAAGGTAAGAGAAGTTGGTGGAGAAGGAGGACGAAACGATGGGTAGGGAGAAAAAGAAAGGACGAAGCGCGAGGAGGAGAGGAGGAAGGTGAAGGATCTCGAGGGTTGGGAGGATGAAGCGTAGGGGACGAAGATGGAGGATGAGGTGGTGGAATGAGAGGATAGGACGAAGGACGAAGGGAAGTGAACGACGAAGTAGGACGAGGATGAAGACGTGGAGAGGAGGTGGAAGAGGGAGGAGAGGGCGAGGGCAATGACGATCCTTTCCCACGTCGGTCATCGCCGACCTCAAACTGGTCATCGGATCCCCGCCGTACTCGCGCGCCACGGAGGAAGGAAGTGGTCAGGAAGATCACTTTACAGCGAGGACCGTCCCATATTTTGCAAAACTCTCCTCTTAGGAGTGTAGGCCCCGGCCACGGCTCATCGACGGCAACGACCCCGTCTCCTCCTCGTGGCGCGACGCGAGCGAGTAGGAAGAAGGCGAGGAGACGACCGGACGAGTGGCGCGGACGAAGAGGACGTGGAAATTCACTCCCCGCCCGCCAGCTGACAAATCGTCAGCGCGCGCCCTTTCGTCATATTCTTTATCGGAAGTGTCCACCTCTAGTCGGGCCCCTGGAAACTGGTAATCGTGAAGGAGGATTTATGCTTATCGACTTCTCGCCGGACCACGTTCGAGAGAAAGCAAAGTGTCCGGGGAGCGAAACGCTTCCTAGGCCAGACGGCGAGGGATTTTTCATGGCGCCATTTTCTTCGAGGTCTTATTAGGGAGAAGTGGGTACGTTGATTTTACTTGGTTTTCTTTTACTTTGCGACTTTTTTGCCAAGTCTCGGGCGGGTGTCTTGTAAAACGCGCGCAGCACGATTACCGCGTGTTATTAAATTTTCACGTGCTCGCACGTCAGCCGAGGAACCTGGCGACAAGCCTCCGTGCACGTTTTACGCCGGTAGCATTCGGTGCGCGAGTAATTGGGCCCGGTCCCTGGGCACGCCTCGTTAATGAATTCCTGGGTAATAACGGTGATCCACGTAGGAGAATATTGAGAGGCGGGAGAAAAGTCTGGGGACTCTGAGCCGAGGCTCGAGGCTGTCTACGTGCCACCGGGTCTTCGAGGATACTCCTAGAGAAGAAGATCGGTGAGACGAAGTTGTTCCGCGGTGTCGTGTTCTGTAGCTTTCATGCGGTAGATGAGTGGAGGAAGATTAAACAGCAGCGAATTCAAGAAAGATACTAGAACTGGAAGAACGACAGAGAGATAGAATCCCAACAGGTGCGGCATCAAATATTCAAGCTTGTCTTCGAGGAACCTCCTACAGAATAACACCATCGCAACGAAATCATCCCCCAATTTCCAACTTTACCACTCACCAAAGTAACGAAGAGAAACAAAATCAAGAAAGCAACGATGTGAAGATGAACAGTTGCGATATTCCACATTCAACAGTATCCTCGTGGCAACTTCTAGAGAAGAACAGGAGGGCGATGAAGTTGTCCTTCGGTTTGATACTTTGCGGTTCGCCATAGTAATACGGAGAAAGGAATGAAGAAAACCAAGAGGAACAGAGAGAGAGAGATGGAAAAGGAGAGAGAGAACGGTAATGTCGAAGGATACGTATCGAAAGAAAGTGGAAGCGCGAAGGTATCAAGAGCCGGAGAATGAGAAAATGAGAAGGTGAAAGAGAGAAGGAGAAAGGGAGGCAGGTCCGCCATAGGGACCTGGAACGCCATGACGTTCTTTTGACCCGTTTGACCCCATGCACACTTCTCACGATGCATTATGGCGGCCGCCTCGAGGCCCTCGGCCCTTCCTTCATCCTTTCCCCGCGCGTTCGACGAGCGGCACACAGTGGACCAACCAGATTACGTCTCTCTGTTCCTCTCTATCTCCTTTCTTGCCTCCCTACCCTCCTCCCTCCTTACCTCCCCATCTCTTCCTCTCCTCCTTCACCTCAAACATCCTCCACGTTTCTCCTTCTCTCCCTCTTTCACGAGCCCTTTCTTTCCTCTCCTCCTCCACCTCCCCGTACTCCTCTTCGTCCCTCTTGTTCTCACCGCATTATCCCACACATAATCGAAGACCGCGAACGTCGAGATAGAGGGACGAGGCGGGAGGACGCGGAGGGTGAACGAAGGAGGAAACGAGAGGGAAGGATACGTTGATCCTCGACTCGCTTCTTCGGTAAGTACACTTCCACGCGAGTCCCGGACTCTGTGGTTGCTGTTCGTTTTAAGCGGCGCGCACACCGGAACTTCCAAATGGTTTTTGCGAAAGAGTATCGATGAACGAAATAAAATCGAGTAAGGAAGGAAGATTCGTCCTGGAGTCTAAGTACTCCTGGTCCAGGAAGAGAAAGAGAAATTAAATATCCGAAAAAGTCACATTTTCAGTGACTTTTCACTAAAAAGACATTGGTAAATTAAAGAAAAGAAAGTAAGGCTTGTAAGTTATTGTTAAGTTAAGATACTTATTGGTAGTCAACCGCGTTAGCCATCTTGCTCTTATCGTAAAGTGCGACTATTCTCGTTCCGGTTTCGCGGACGGTAAGGGAGGAAGCAAGAAGGTCAAGAGAGAAGTGAAGACTGAGAATGAGACGAGGAGAACGGAGGAAGGAAAAGGAAGTAGCAACGTAAGGCCGAGGGCTACCATCAGGCACCGGCCACCGGCGATTTGTCGCTGTAAACGTATGAACGATCGCATCGGGGTTAACGGAGATAACCCCTGGACGTCCGGGCGTAGAAAATGAATGCCTCTGGATTTACGAGGTTATGCCGCCTCGGAAGATAACGGCTCTCCCGCGAGGAACGAGCCAGCGTGGAACCGTGCCTGGAACCAGGAGCCGGCTGAAGCTTCGAGATAGAACAACCAACACCACCATAACCACCACCACCTCGTCATCTTGGGTTCTTGGATGCTCTGGTGAGCAAAGATGGTGGTAGCAATGAAGTAGACGAGCAAGAGCAAGATAGGGCATTGAGGGATATCTTGCTCTTGCTCTTCTACGTCATTGCTACCACCATCTTTGTTCACCAGAGGACATCTCGACATCTTAGGTTCTTGGGTCCTCTGGTGAACAAAGATGGTGGTAGCAATAATGTAGAAAAGCAAGAACAAGATAGGACATCCAACAACACCTCGATATCTTAGGTTCTTGGGTCCTCTGGCGAACAAAAATGGTGGCAACAATGACGCAAAAGAGCAAGAACAAGAATACATCCAGAGTCGAATGGGGCCTTTTAGCTAATCCTCGATCCAGCAATTAATTAGAGGATCCGCGGTTTAGCATCCGCGCGAGGATCCTCGAAGAACGGGAAAGTTCGGTTCTCAAGGAATCGTTGAATAATTACGGATCTGCGAGCAGGATCCAGAGATGGCCGACGCTGAAGTTGGAATGGTGAATATTAAAAAGATATGAAAGATATTGCCGGTGGGACGATGAGTGGAAACAAATGATTCGTGAGAAGCTGAAGGATCTTTGCCAACTGGACGAGACCAGAATAGCGTCGGATTCAACGAACGGGGAAGGATGACGCGGCGGTCAGGAGTTGTTAATAATTACGATTTCATGTCCGTAAATCAGTGGCGTAGAAAGTCCCGGAGTATTGTCGATAAATAACGTCGAACGATGGAAGGCCCACGCGCGGCCGCGGCGCACCGCGCCGCGGTGACAGAGACTTTCGAGAAAGATCGCTTGGTCGATCGTAGTCGTCCGCATTCGGTAGAGGTTTACAACGAAAAGCGACGAATACCTCTTCCTCCGCGAAGCGGATTAATTTATGGCTCGACACAACGTGGGAATTTTTGTTGGAACTTCATCGCCGTCCACGAGAGAATTTCCAACTTCATCGAAAAAAGATGGACATTCCCGATTAATCGTCGGTTTCTGCGCGAGATAAGCGTAAGCGGAGTGGACGTTCCGTGAGATCGGAAAATCTTAATTTCCCTTTGAAATGCGCTAAAGCAAGAACGAGAACTTCGTTCCTTGGATTTACCGGTGAGTTTATCGATGAAAACTTCGAGAGAATTTCTCTCCGGGGCTATTATTCATCACTGGCTTTTAACTTTACGAAGCATCGATAGAGAACCGTGATTGACTGGGAATTTCTGCCCTCGATAAGCGCGAATACAGATGTAAGCTGCAGGATTCTTCGGATAGGAGCGATCTTAATTTAATCCCGTAGTCCGTGAAGGAAGGGAGATGGTGAGAGAATCGTAGGGATCCTTGGCCAATATTTTGCGGTCCTTTAGGCGCTACCATCTTCGGAGACGAGCGCGGATGTCGATAAATCTCGATTACGATGTCGCAAGTCTTATCGGCGGTCCGCTTCCATCGGGTCTAGAAGACGGCGGGGGAATATTGTAGAGCCTTTAGAAACGAAAGAGGAACAGGCGGCTGTAACCGCCTGCGTTTTGAAACATTGTTACGACACAGGCGATAAATCTTTCCTCGATTGTCCGCCATTTCTCGTGATATACGCCCGTACGGTACTACGCCGTGGCAAGTGAATAAATAATAGATCGAGGGACTCGCGCGCGCGACCGTTCATATTAAGCGCGCGCAATAAATTTCGCGGGCGAACTGCGAGGCTTCGCGTTGGATTAACCCCGGAGGACGAGCGCGAGCACGACGAGGAACGCTTCATTTTCCGCGCGCATAATTTTTCCACACTTCCTCAAATTTACTGTCGGTAAATCCTCCCGGAGGACACTCGCGAAAAATTCGTCATCGCCGTTCCTCACGGTCGTTCGTCTTCGCGCCGCGGAACGAAGTGCGCCCGCAAGTTTGTAATCAAGATTTTTGATAGGGCGCTATTAGCGACTGGAGTCATTAAGATTACGTAACCGGTCGCTTGTAAATTCACGACGAGTTATTTCATTAGTGGCATCGCGCGACCACCACGGCATGGCACCTGAGAAATGATGTTCCCGTTGCTGGTCCCTCGTGCGAATTCGCCGAGAACGTAATGAGACGCGGTAAATTTTCCTTAATTGTCCTGCGTTAAATCTTCCTGGAGAACCGTGACGCGGAAAACACTCGACGCGCGACTCTATGAGTTTCTACAGAACGTCGTCCGGCATGAGTCAGGACTGTACCTTCGAACAAATTGAAGAATCTCCTTGCACCTAATCCCAAACCTACTCTGAACGAAATCAAAGATCTCTTCACACTCTGGAAAATCGTTCGATTGAAAGTTCGTCCTTTTAACTCGAGTGTCTTCAGTTTTTGGAATTTTTAACCCTTTGCACTCGAGACCTTTTTCGGAAATTCCTTTCGATTTCAAAATGTACTCGTGAGGAAAAAATATTTTATTATTGTGTTTTGCAAAGCTTTCGAGATTAAATCAAATCATCGCCATCAGCTGACAGCTCCTTTCAAGCCATACAACTTTTGCTCGAAACATTTTTTTATTTAACGCACCGTTTCGACGAAATTTGAGTGTATTATTCAAAACAGGACACCCCGTATATAAAATATATAAAATACATAATTTTATACTTTGGAAGGTTATATGTATCGTACAGCGCTTCCAGTTACAAAAGAATTCAAACGCAGATAAATATCGTCGTCGCTCGATGTATCGCGTAAATTCAAATGGCGACCGGTTTCATCGTTCGAGTTGCCGTAACAAAGTAAAACTGGTGACCATCTCTCTGGAGGCACCTCTCGAGTGCAAAGGGTTAAAATCACCTTTCGAGCTACCCCTGACGCCAAAAGAACACGGGATACTCACGCCATTCCGAGTAGACGTTTGATTCATTATCGGCCACGTCATCGACATTTCTATGCTACTGAGTTACCCGCGTCCTCAGGCGTAGGCGCGTGACGTCAGGCCCGGTCCTTTGTCGAGCGCCCGGAGCAGGATCCGTTTTCATCGGGCGCGCAAACCTTCGTGAGAGACGAAACGATAACGAGAATGGACGCGTTCGGCCGAGCTCACCGCGCCGATATAATCGTCGTCGTCGTCGAATTCTGCGTCAACCGTCGTCGACGTAGATTCGAAGCGTAGAGTCCCCGAAGCGAACCGCGCGAGGAGGTCAGGAGCGTATCGCGTGGCGCCACGTGCGCCTATCCGGTTACCCTGGCTCGTCCGTCGCAAGCCGTCATCGGACACCCGCTGCAAGTCACTGCAAGTGGGGTCGCGGACTCTCCTCTACTCCACTTTTCCATCTCGATCTTCTTTCACTCTCCACCAGTCCTACCATTTCGTTTTCTCCGCGTTGAGTTTACAGATCGATGGATCTCCAAATGAGGATTGTTCTTCGAGTCGTTTATATATTCTGTTGAAGCTCCTTTTCTCCTAGTGAAGATTGCACTTTTGCATCTCGATCTTCTTTCACTCTTCACCAGTCCTACCAGTTCGTTTTCTCCGTGTTGAGTCTACAGATCGATGGATTTCTTAAATGAGGATTGTGCTTGGAGTCGTTTGTATAATTCTATTGAAGTTTCTTTTCCCCTAGTGGAGATTGTACTTTTCACGATTTTTACAAGGACTCGTGAATTGTTTGAGTATTGTACTCGTTGGATCGTTCGCTTGATTTTATAATTATTTTATAATAATATAAAATAATAATAATAATAATAATATTTTATAATAATATTTTATATATTATTTTATAATTATTTTTTTCAATGATGCTTTCCTTTCGATGTCGTTCATTCGATATTTTGGTTTCTGTGTGTTCTCTCGTTATCCATAAGTGCAGGCTCATTACACTCTGCTCGTTTTCTCACGGAAATTCTTCGATCGACTCTTTCATCGCATCCTCTTCTCATCTCTCTTACTCGATCCCAGATTTTCCACGGAATCTTCACCTTGAAACCGTCCCTCTGAAATTTCCTCTTCACCAAGAACATCCCCCGAGTCTCTTCTTCCTCCAATCCGCGCTCACCACTTCTCGCTCGTCAAGCACCTCCGTTTCGCGCTCCTCTCCACGGAAGGTGCGTGCGTGGCGACCATTAGCTTATCTCACCGCGATCGTCTTCGCGCAATCGCCGTCATGGCAATAGTTCCGAACTACCGATCGCGGGAGCGTAAGACGCGTCGTAAAAGCAGTGGCGCGTCGTTTAGCACCTGCACAGCATCCAACCTGCCGGCCAGGTGTGCCGATAGTCTCGTTCCACTACTTCGCGAATCAACTACTCCGCAGGAGAGTGCACGAGAAAACAAGAAACATAAATAGAAAGACGAAGGAGGAAACGGACGATCTCAGAGGATCGATTCGAATGGAAATCTTAGGAAAAACAGTGGAGCTTCCTGTTGGAGAATAATGGCCGGAAGTCGCAGCCTGGAATCGTCCTGGAGACAGGCCCGTGGGGGAGATGAAAATCGGGATCGGAGAGAAACAATCGGATTCGATCTATCCAAACAAGATAGACGACCAGAATAAATAGACCGAAGGAGGAGATGGTGGATGAGAATGGCGGGATAGAGGGAAAGGAGGAAGTGGAGGGAGAGAATGAGAGGAACGGGAAGCGAGCACGGCGGCCATTAGGTTTATTTGCCGTAATTGGGGGAGCTTTAACGCGCCAAACCAAACACCGGTTATAGCCGCCATAAACCTACCCGCAATCACTTAGAGAGCTGACGCGGTGCGCGCGCTTTTTCTCCCTATTTATTCCGCGCGGCCGCTCGCGATACCCCGTGCCCGCTGGCAATGGTTAGACTCGGAAAGAAAGAAGTCTCGAGTGTCGAGGCAAGTCGAATTTGAAGGTAAGTCGAGAGCTCGAGACGGAGACGGATTTTTGCTGAAAGTCGGACCGTGAGAAGGAAGAGAACGGAAGATCGAAAAGAAATCGGAATCCTTCGTATCTGCGGCCAACCACAGGGAATGCACACCCGTTCGAAAAATCGATCGTGACAAGATCTTGCGCTCCTGAGAGATACACTATTGTTCGCGGAGTCACCCCCTCGCCCACGAACATCATAAATAATCTTTTTCTCGTGGCGTCCTTGGGCCTGGGCGAGGGAAGGTATAAAAAAAAAGGAATAAGAATCCCAGCGCAGCTCGTTCCACCCGTAACCGGACATCGCTCGTTTCACGTATCTTTAACAGTCGGGCCCGCCAATTAGCACGAGAATTCACCTTTTACGATCCCGACGAAAAAGCGTATTCTTATAGGAGATTCATCGTGGCAAAACACGGCGTTAACGAGCGCGCGCCGACGAGACAAGAGGACGGATCGTCTTTCTCCCTTTTTCTTTCTCTACCGTCGACTTTCTCTCCCTTCCTTTCTCTCCTTCTCCTTTCTACTAAGCGTATCGTATATCATCGGCGTGTCTATGCGAGTAGATTTTCATTCTACGTTGCTCGCGCTTAATCGAAACTATGTGTTAACGACGCAAAACTGACCCGGCTTCCATTCTCGTCGTTCTCGTCTTACGCAATTCTACATATCGTTGCTGCAGAATTCTGACCTTCGTAGTTTTCGTTTTTTATATTAACCATCGAGCGCTCTTGGCAGACTTCGTTTCTGACAATGAGTAGAGAAAAATAAGCGTGTTTCTTCTTCTTCGCTCGTTTTCTTTTTCAAT
The DNA here is from genome assembly GCA_944319695.1 of Tiphia femorata. Taxonomy (NCBI): domain Eukaryota; kingdom Metazoa; phylum Arthropoda; class Insecta; order Hymenoptera; family Tiphiidae; genus Tiphia; species Tiphia femorata. Next base: position 16,154,985 of record OX090900.1, on the reverse strand, counting down.
CGCGAAAGAGCAAAACTTCCCTCGATGATTCTTCGCGCGACCATCCACGATTTATCGATTCTCACGTTACCGTTATCTGTTCGACTGTGAAAGGCGCCCGCGCGGTGCGCCGCGCCAGTCCGAGCCGCAACGACAACGCTCGTCGTCTTCGCTCGGCGCGACGTCGATGAGGTTCTTGAAACAATATTTGTACGAATAGAAATCTCCGACGGAACAGTCGAGAAGACGAAGGTAGGCGACGGTCCAACGTTCAACGTGGCGTCGACTGGGCCCACTGGGCCTACCGATAAGAGTAGGGCCCGAGCTTGGCAAAATTCGTATAAACATCCACCAATTATTACCTAAGGATCCCGAGAGTTCTCCAATAAACGAGTGGAACTCTCGAAAACTAAGAAAAATCTAGAGAGAGGAAAAAAAAATTCGAATAAAGAGGAAGATGCTCAACAATGCGAACAATTCTACGAGAGTAAAGATCTAAATACAGAACTGTAGCTCTCAGTTATTGGAAAGGGGTACCATATGATTACACCTGGAGAAAGCAACAGAAAATTCGAGTAAAGAGGAAGAAACTCGGCAATGCAAACGATTCTACAAGCACAAAGATCTAATCCCAAAACTGTATCCACGCGCAAAACCCCTCAGTCATTGAAAAGGGATGGCACACAATCACATCCGAAACAGAATCAATTGTTCTCACGCTTCTAACCGCGCGTCTTCGTCCGTCGCATTGGAATTAGACCTCAAGCGGAAGAAAGGAAGAAAGTGTGGGTGGAGAAGATGACGGAAGAAATAAACGCGAGGAGGAGAGACGAAGAAAAGAAGCCGAAAAAGAAGAGAAAGGAGAGGAAGAATCGAGAGAGCAGGGGCCCTTTGTGAGAGCGCGCGCGCCTGTGCACACGCTCTCGGGGCCCGACGACGTTTCTCGCCGCCGACTTACAAATTGGAATACAACGGGCGTCGTTGGCGCGGGTGAGAATCGCTCTCGGGACGCTTCGCGGGGGCGCCAAGTGGAAGGTAAACACCGATAAAAGAGGGGAAGCAAAAGGGCGAGAAAGAGAGAGAGAGGTGAGATGAAAGAGGTGAGAGATGAGGAAGGCAGGAAGGAAAGAGCGAGGAAAAGAATGGGAGTGAGAGGAGCATGAATAAAGCACTAATGGACGCGCTATGGAGCTGAAGCTCGAGAGACTTGGACGCCTTAAGTGGCGAGAGGGCGAGCGCGTGGAAGCGGCAAGGTACGAGGCACTTTACAGGTGGCGACGGAAGTCGAGATCACGATTTACATTCGACCGGAGACCTGGGACCCGGCTCTGCCCCCGCCGACTCTTCTTCCCAGTAATCTCGGCCTTTCTCAAAAGAATCTCCTCGCGGGACACTCCGGGGAGAAATTCGAGAGAAATGCGGAGGCGACGCCGACGCGCCGCGCAATTCTCCTCTCCAAGAAATTTCGGAGTGGTAGTCTATGGAGAAAGCGGAAGAAAGATCGTGGAGAGGGGGTGAGAAGATTCGACGATCGAAGGGATGAAGGAAATTCAGCGGAGCACACGTTCACCGATGAGCCTCTTTACGAAATACCTGCGCGTTTATCTATTTCTAGATAAGAGGAAAAGTCTGTACGGTGGAACTCGAGCTTCCGCGTTTCAAGTGCCTCGAAACAAACGATGTCGCAAGGGGGAAGAACCTTCTTCAACCGGCGAACCTTTATCTTCGCTGCGATTCACGATCGATCGCCTTATCTCTTATCGTATAAACGTGAAGTCTGGCTCGTAGCGCGGCGCGTAGCTAATTCCTCGCATGTCACTCCGTGAGAAGTGGCGCAGATGAGTCGTCGGAACTGATAAGAGTGACACTCGTGGACAATTCGACAAATTCGTGTTCCCTACTCCGACCTATCGCTCGAGAGTTTTATTTTTCATTTTCCCGGCCTGGCGCAACCTCGCGCGCAGCTAATCCACCCGGCGCGTAATCGTTACGTCCGCTTTCGAGGCGAGAAGAATTTTCCGGAGTTGAACGATCGGTCTCTATTTCCGTGGTATATATACAGAACGATACGTATCCTTCTCGGTATACCGCAAGTCGCCCGCAGAATGAATCACCGTGCTATTATCGGAATCAGATGTAAAGGTCGCTGTACCGCGCTCCTCCCTTCGCCAAGGATCGTTCCTTTTCCTTGAGAAAAAGCATCGAAGCGTAGGTCGGTGAAGGAGCAAGCTTGTCGAGGAGCGGAAAGCTTCTCGAAGAAAATTGTTGAAAAAAAGTTCGAAACGAAGTACGCCTTCACCACGATGGGTTGAGGTACTGAAGGGAAGCCAACCTTGTCCGGCGGATCGTCCGATCGACCCACCCCAATGTCGGCGCGCACCTCTCGTTCCCTCGCGATCCACGCGCCGCTCGGAACGTCTAAGCGCGAACGAAACCCGTCGGTGATCGCGCATTCCAAGCAATTCGCGCGCCATTCGTTCGAGCTGACACGGCGCGAGGCGCGAGAGCAAACAAACGTAGAAAGCTGAACTTGGGAATAACCGTGGGACGTTAACCCCCGCTGATCCACGTAACTCCGCCTCGCCTTCTCCGATCGAGGCGTTAACGCGCGAATTTCTCAACCTGTCCGAAGGAAATTCTTCAAAGGAAGAAACCGTGCCACGAAGAAACGCGCCCTTGTTCTCGAAGCCGTGATCGTCCTTGAACCTCGAAAATCACTCGTTACCGATCGAGGAATCAAACGAGAGGATCTCGAACGTTCGTGGAATCGACGATTACAGGTCCACGAGCGTAACACGAAATTCAAAGCGTCCAGATAGTTTCAAAGAGTCCTCGTCGCCTCCGTGAGTCACCGGCGCGCACGGCGCCTTCCGCAAGGACGACCTCGGGCTCTCTTATCGCTAGTTGACCCAGCTCGGCATTTTATCAGAGGCAGCGTTATGCTCATCGTGGTGAAAAACACCGTCGCGAAGGAACTAACAAGGAGGTAGCGCGGAAGAATCTTCGAAGAGGATCCCACGGGGGACGGAAGTTAAAAAGAAAAAAGAACGAGGATCCTCTCCCCGAAAGATCCTTCTACCGGTTCGCCATCCATCGATGGCGAAAGCAGGAAACTGTTCTCCACTGACCTGCGTCATGAAACGATCCGCGCCGGTGCCCTCCTCGTCCTTGAATATGATGTCGCTGTTGTAATTGGGCACGAGATCGAGGAACTTGGAGTCACCCCTGGAGACGCGTCCCTCGCTGAGTCCGCTCGCGGGCAACGTGTTCTCGCTCACGTTGGGCACATGCTGCTTGAATACGAGGGGCGTGAGCTTCCTGAGAACGTTGCGCCTTCCGCCACCCCGGCCGGGGCCGCATGCCAGGACGAGGCCGCCGCCGTTGTCGAGAACGGGCAGCCAGAGTCCGAGGATCAGCAGGAGGACCCTGAGGAGTGAGACTCCGCCGGTTCCACCTCGGGCCCCGTAGAACGACGCGCGGCAGCGATGGCTCGCCTGAAGGCCCCGACGACGAAGAGGATGGTGCACCATAATAATCACGAGGGGCCCCCCCTTTTCCTCGTAACGAGGTTGGGCCCGTTCTATCCCTTTTCTCGTCCTCCTCCACCTCCCCACCACCTCCTCCACCCGCTTCGCGTTCGCGCGCGCTCAAGCTTCGCACCAACGTCAACGGGGGACGGCGGTCACCAAGAGCGTCGCGACGCCGTGGTCGCCCTCCTCCCCGCCGTCCTCGACGACGACCACGACCACGACGGTAGACGATGATCGACGAGGTCCGTGCCGTCGCCGCCGCCGCGGTACCCGCAACTGCCAGAACCACCACCTTCGCCAGCACGGCTTCCACCGCCGCCACCACCGCCACCGCCTCCGCCGACGCCTCGCCGATCAAACTCCTCACCGCGGACCTCCTCCACGAGGTTCCACCTCGGTCTCCACCGTCCTGCCGAACCCTCGAACGACGACGACGACGATGACGAAGACCGGATCACGCTGCTCACCACGCTCCACCTTCTTCTTCTCCTCTTGCCACTGACCTCACTCACCGTGAACCATAACCAGGGCATCACACACACACCCCCCCGAAGAGCGCGCACTCTTACCACCTATTATTCTTACTCTCTCGCGGCAAGTCGTGGATTTCGTTCGCGGAAGCAAAAAGTTCCGCGGATCAAACTGGACGTGGGTTGCCCAGCCGCTCGCGCGGGGTAGAACCCAGGTTGTCTTGAAGGAAGAGAATCCAGGTGATCGGTTCTTCTTGGTAATACTGGCTTGAATTTATTCTCTTTCTTCTTCCTCGAGCGCTAAGTATCCAGTGGTGTTAGGACACCATAGCAGAAGAATCCAAAATCACAGTTGAGGATTGTGATATAGAGAGCTGATGGTACCCCAAGGGGTTGACTGCGCGGAGGCGAACCCTCTCGCACCTCCTCCCGGTTTTAACGGCTGTACTTTCCGGTTCTCGTCTCTCTCTATCTTTTCCTTTCGCTTTAAATTAACAACCGCGTAAGAACGACACCATAGCAGAAGAATCTCGAGAGTACCACGAGCTAACACAAGTTCGCGAACGATTGGTAGCACCTGCCAACCCTCTACATTTTAGCAACACCGGGGATGCTCCGGCCCGCGTCCAAATCCCGCCAGGTTCTCGTACCCCCGCGTTCGTTCACCACCACTTGTCTACGAATCTAAGTATCCTTTTATCCTGCGTTTAATCTACCCCCGGTGGATCCTCGCGCACTGTACTCGCTCGGAATCGCGAAGGGAAGGTAGGGAGAGTTCGCGCGCGGGACAAGAAGCGGTTCTCTCGGTGTGTGTCACCACCACCAACCACCACCACCATCACCAGCGAATTCGCGACAAGAGAGACAATCCTCTCTCCGTTCGGAGAGCGCAATCCGTTAGACTCGAGCGACTCGACTGACTCGCCTCGACTCGCTCGCGCGCTCCGGAAGCGCTGGCCGCTCGCGCTAGCTACACGTTTTCCGGACGAGTCGGTGGTGGGAAATGCGGGATGGGTTTTGGTTGGTACCCCGGCCCGTTGTTCCCTTGGCCTGGCCGGGTCCAGGGTGCCCCTCTTCCTGCCCCCACCCCGACGACGTCCAACGTCGACGGCAGCGTCGGGTGAGTCGCCACCGCCACCGCCACCGCGACCGCCACCGCCACCGCTGCTGCTGCTGCCCGCTGGCCCCCGATCGGCCTGCTCTCTCACGGCCTCCAAAACCCCGTGATGGTGTGGCGGTGGATGGTGGTGGAGGATCATCGCCGCCCCCACTACCCAGGGCCTTCTGGTTCGCGCCCGTGACGTCACCAGGCCCGTTGAGCCTCCATTGGTAGGGGCGTGTCCAGGTGAGGCCAGGTAAAGGAGGACAGGTGCCGAGAAACGGCCGGTGAGAGGGAGAAAATGGAAAGAAGGGAGGGGAGTCTGAGAAAGATTCGGTTGACGAGGATCGTCGAGAGGGGGTGGTGAAGCAGGTAAGGAGAGGGAAGAGGATGGAGAGAGAGATAGAAGCTTCCTCTCGAGCTTCCTCCACCTTCGATCCCCTTCGAGTTCTGCCTTCTTCCTCTTGGCACCTTTACGCGCCCTTCTCACTCACTCGCTCTTCGTGATTCTTCTTGATTCTTCTTCTTCTCCAGCTCGAGGATACTCCGTGCCACTTCCATTTCTCTTTATCGCACTCTTTACTCGCCCTTCTCTCTTCCTCCCTGAGAATCCGTACCCCACCTCCTACGGTGGACCACTTACATTCCTCCTCTTCCTCTTCCTCCTTCTTCGTCTTCCTTTCACTCGCTCTAGCGAGTCTTCTCGGGTGAATGTCAGGTCTGAGGTTTTTCTCTCTTATTATATATCTCTCTCTCTCTTTCCTCTAGGCTTATTCCGCGAGTCTCGTACCCCGGAGAAGATTCTCAATGACTTTCCAACCCTCGGGGTACGCACACCCCCGCGATCGAAGTATCTGGGATTCGCGAAGAGGGATGACCTTGAGGGAGTGCCCCCTGCCCCCGACGACCGCGACGGCGCAGGCTTCGGTATTTCCGACTCTCCTTCTCTCGTTCTCTCTCTCCTCGCTCTTTCTCCCTTCTTCTTCACGAGACTCTTCAAAATCGTCGAGTGGCGTGGAACGGTCGGTGGTCTCCTTGACTTCTCGGTCTTCGCGAAGACAAGGTGAGACGCTTTTGCGGAAACTTTTCGATTGACGAAAGGTCAACTCGATTACGTTGCAATCTCTCGAGAACGAGAATACTCTTGGATACGGGTTCCAAACGAAAAAGGGAGAACAAATTTGAGCGAATCTTGACGATCCACGAAGATGATCCTTCCAGGGTTCGATGCCACCGGATCGCGAAGTGTATCGATGCTTCCGCGAATGTTCTCCGTTTCCTTCGAATGATCGATCTCGATGGATTAATTGATCTTTCGAGCGCGTATTTACCCGAGCCGCGACCAACACCGTGGACTCTTTCCAATCGACTCGTGCGGTAACGTCACCAGCGGTGGCTACGGACCGACTGATATGAAAGTCTACGACCATCGGGCGGGGGCGGGGGACGTGACGCGGAGGTCAGGGGCAGAGAGGAGACGGAAGAGGGAGGAAGGAGAAACACGTGGAGACGCGAGAAGCAGGGGGGAGAGACGTTGAACGGCTTTCAGGTTCACCGATAGCAAATAATCTTTTTCTTCAATGTCATTAACAAAGTATCGAATAAAATTGTTATTCAAGATTTGCAGCTTGTCGAGTATAAACAAAATTTGATTACAGGTCTTCTTAAATCTTCAAACATACTAATCCCTGGAAAATTCTCATTATTATTGTTCCTGCATTTTTTTATTAATTTTCTTGCCAATCTTCTTTCATCAATTCTTGCTACCCTGCGCTTTTTTCTGTACCTCTCTCTCTATTTTACACTTCCTTACACTTTCCTATACCTCTTCCTCCAGACTGGTCTGCTAGCAAACGAGGATGAGAAATTTACGCGACGCCATCGAATTCCTAGGATCTTCAATGCGTAAGTGAGAGCCAGCGATTGCACGAAACGGTCCATGTTAAAATAAGCAATTTCGAGCGTAGAACCACAAGCGTAACGACGCCCTGCGGACGAGCCCCGGCTTAGGAACCGCAGGACAGGGAAGTCTTTAAAATCACACGGAGAAATGTTTCGAATCCCAGCGCCTACGCACCTTGACCTCACCCGAAACTTCTCCGCGTTCCATCACCTCCTCTTTCTCCGCGTGGAAGGGAATCAAATCGTAGCGCCAGGTGTTTTCGATCGAACGCTTATCGAGATCTATTCTTACCCTGGCTTCCTCGTCGCCGAAAGTAAACGCGCAAGAAGACAATCCCGGAATCGTGAGAATAGTCTACGGAGAACGTAACATTTTACGAGTGCTCGCACGGTTTTATAACCGAGTTATTTCCAGCACGGCGCGAAACACTCTCCAAGAGGCATCCTAAATTTCGCCGATACAAACGACGAATCTCCTTCCTCCTACTCGCAATTAGACACCGTGCTTTACTTTGGTCAAGCTCGCGAAGAATCGTGGGTTGTCGTCGCGCGGAGAATCGTCGAAGAGTAAAGGGGGTGTGTGAAAGGATGAGGACGAGAGGAGCAGGGAAGATGAAGGAGGAATTACGGCCCAATGAGAAGCATAAACGGCCCTCGTTAACGAAGCCGATGCCAGAAATCGCTGAAAACATCTCTCTGTCTCCGTGGGGCAGTAAAAGGTAACGAGTATTCGCACGGCTGTAAAGATCGCGGGAGAGGAACGCGGCACGCTCTCGCGGTACATTTCATAATCCTGTTACGAGAGGCACTCGCGAGACGAGAATGGCATCTCCTTCTCTCTTTCAAGTCTACCTTTATTCCTTCTTCTTCCTTCGAACGGACGACGGCGAAACCTGGGACGGGTAGACGGTGGCGGAATCGAGAATAAAATTCGCTATCGAGGTGCAAGTAACGCCAGGATGGAACGCGGCGTTGCCGCGCGCCATCGTGCAACATCTTTGCGAGCCGAAACGAGCGGATCGGCAAAGGGTGCGTCCGCGCGCGCGCGCGCGCGAAAAGGTGAGCCCAAAAAGGAGCCGCGCGCGATATCGAGGATATTGCGAGCCGAGTCCGCGAATTTCATCGTTCTCATGCTCCTCCCGCCCATCAACCTGCCTCTCTGATTCCTCTTCGTCCTACTCGTCGAGCGGTCTCGAACTTCGCTCCGTCCACTTCACGAGCGTGTCCCACCTCGCGAACGTATGCCGTTAGCTCCGTGGCTATTTCGGGAGGGACGTTATCTGAAATTGGCGGTGAAATTAAAAAGTGTCGGGGTCGCCGACCCACGAACTTCGAGGAGGATTCGAAGATTCTTCTCGTGGTCTTTCTAATTCGAAGTTCGATCTAAGAGAGAAGAGTCGAGAGACTTGAGCGAGAATAAGCGAAAGAAGAGAATGGACGGATGAATGATGATCGAAGGTGATAATCGACTAATCGGAGAACCAAAATGGCGATGAATCTGAAAAAGTCCAAGAAAATCGACACCACGTCTAGTTTAAAGAATCATCCTACTGTCACTTGGTAATTCGAATTTGAAATTTAGCCACTTACCCTACTCTCGACTGGACGCACTCGGACGAAGCTTCCCGAGGGAAGAGAACTCGTTGGCGCGCCGCCTGTTCCGAACTTGCGTCGCAAAAGGTTGCCCTCTTCCTCTCCAAGAGGGAGTCCCTTTTTCTCAAGGTAACACGATCCAGGAGGAATCTCAGTCGGTCGAAGGAGGGAACGCGTCGACCGCCGCCCGGGCCGGAGGTCCCTCGGAGTGGCCCTTTCGCGTAATGGACGGCTCAAATATTTATCATCGGCCGCGTAATTTAAGGTGCGTTTAGCAAACGGAAGACGACGCGAGGGAAAACAAACAAGACAGGGGCAGGGTAGCGAGAGGCGAGCGTGGAGGTGAGGAGGAAGGAGGAGGATGAGGGAGAGCTGTTCTTCGGTGAAGAGTAAGGAGAGAGAAAGAGGGAGAGAGAGAAAATGTCGAAGTGGTGGAGGACGGAAGGTTCCTCCCGAAGGAGAGACGAGGTGGCGTGGACCTCGAGGCCAGAAGCGTCCGTTGCGAGAGAAGGAGAAGGAGAAGGAGGAAGCGAGAGGAGAGAGAGGAAGGAAGAGAGAGAAAGAGATAGAAGAGGGAGCCGAGGACGAGAGAGGCGGAAAGAGTAGCTCAAAGGGGCCGCCACGGGGTCCGCGAGGGCCCTGTGAGAAGGCACAAACCCCAATAATAGCACCAGAATTTATATACCTGCACGAACTCGGTGGAACGGTCCCTGGGCCGGTGAGGGGCCCACGGGCCCAGGGACGGCTCCTCGTTGCGCGACCCGGACGCCGAGGGCGCTCCTGCTCGCGCCACACGTTTCTTTTCCACCTTTCCTCGGCACCATGAACACCGACCTCTCCTCCTTTCGAAAAAGAGACAGGAAGAATAATATACTACATCGTACTCCAAGTCTCCTGAGAGCACTCGATCGTGACACGAACCCCATGAAAAAACGAAAGCGACTTATAAAAATGCGCGGAGAAGGTAAAAAAAAAAAAAACAATCGAACCACCACGATAGGCGCGAAACGAGGAGAAACCTTTGCTCTCGGTGCACGCTTCCTTTCCACTCTTGAAGATCGAGAACGTCGGCACCTCTGTTCTTCCTCTTCTTCTTCGAACCAGAGAAAAGGAGAAAAGGAGAGGATCTTGTGGGGTGCACGGTACCATCTCATCCTTTTCGCGCCCAACAATCATGGGCACTGGCAGGCCGCTCGAGGTTACGGTACGTACCCGCGAGAGAGCCGCGTGAATTATAATGAGTACAAGGAGAACGGTGAGAACGAATAAGAAGTGGCCCTCGCGCTCTTCTCCTCGCCGATCCTTCCATCCACTACGTGCCTCTCCCTCCCATTGGTCGATGACAATCGACAACATTCGTCTTATCCACGAACAATTTCAACGAATGTTGACGAGAGACAAGCGGCCCTGGTACCACCGGTGGCATCGTCATCCGTCGTCATCGGTGCAGCCTAGGAACTTCCTACGAAGAAGAAACGAAGAAATAGGGAAGCTGGAGAACGTCGAGGAGGTGGAGGAGTAGGAGAGAGAGTGGATACCGCGGAAGAGAAAGAGAAGAGGGGGTTGAAAGAGGGAGGAAGAGACAAAAGGTGGAAAAAGAAGGAGGTTAAGAGGGGCCCGGTGAAGCGAGGAGGGAGGATACGACGAGCGTAGGAGCGGGAGAATCGTGGCAGGCTCCGAGAGCGAACCATCCATCACCGAGGTCTCAAAGCCCCGTATCTCTCTTGGTGACCGGTGCCCACCGCGACCGGTGCCGGGATGCCAAAGCACGGCCAAATATTGTGAAAGGTCCAGAAAAGGCAGGAACGTGAAATAAATTTGGCCCGGTGGCAGGGAAAAGGCCCACGGGGGCCCGTGACGAGAGAGAGAGAGAGAAGAAGAAGGAAGGTGAATTCGTGAGGAAGCGAGAAGAAAGGGACGAAGGTGGAAGGGCGAGCGAAGAGAGTGGAGAAGGACGAGGCGATGATCTTCTCTTGTGGCCGGCTCGAAAGGTTGCGCCTTGTACTTGTGCGTGTCGAGGCGGAGAGAGGAAGAAGGCTCTTTAACCACTGTCGGCTCTTTGAACCCTGTTCTCTTCTCTCCCTCCACTTTCTCTCCTCCTGCTCCTTCTCCTCGCGCTATCCAACACTCTACCCTCTCGATATCCTTGTCCCTTGGTCTTCGCCCTTTCCCTCGTCTTTTCGCACCGGCGGCCGGGTGCGCGTCACATTTCCCTTGTCTCCTTCACCTCCTCCTCATCCCGGCGCATCTTTCCTCGTAAGGAAAATTGGCCTGGGTAGGAGACACCCACGCTTCGGGTGCGAAAGTGCGGATCGAATTTCGAGAATGAAAATAATCAGGGCGGATCGAATCGCGAGAATGAAAGTGATTAGGACGAGACTGGAGCAGGGCCTTCGCGTTTTTAAGGCCAAAAATGGACGGTAGACTTTGTGAAAGCGATCGTGTGAGCGGAATTAAAATGAGGAAGATCGCGAGACCGAGAGTCGTTTCTCGTAGGCTTCGTGAGAAGCGCGAGACGAGGGGTAGGGCGCCTGTTCTTCCCTCGTTATCGAAAACGCGTCGAGACGATCGCCTTCGCTCAGCTGATAACTATCGATAACGAAGCGCACCCTTTAATCATCGGAATCACGTTTTACGATTCCCTCGTCCCTTCCTCTCCTCGTCCAGTCCGACCAACCGATCCTCTCTCCCTCTCGCTCCTCTACCCTCACGGCCCTCGTTCCCTATTGGCGCTTGTTAACGTAGCAGCACCTCGGTCCTGCACTCAGCCCATAATCTTCTCCGCGAACGCGCGCGGATCTTCTCTTGTCGGTGGATTAATAATCCGAGGTGGACTCGCGCGGTGAGAGGGAGGGAGGGTGAGGAAAAAGCAGGACCGTTGGGAGGAACAAGGGACGAAGCGAGGATCCTGAGAGAAAGAGAGAGAGAGAGAGAGACAAGCGGAAAGATGAAACGCGATGGACGAAGAATGAAAGAGAAGGAGAAAGAACGAGCAACAGAGAAAGAGAGAGAGAGAGAGAGAGAGAGAGAGAAGCATAAAGGCACGGAGAGGGTAGGAAAGAAGGAGGACCGAGCGGAAGGCAGGAGCGAGAGGGTGGACGAGAAGGGCGAGAGAGGAAGAGAATGAGAAAAGTGGAAGGGTACAGCGATTGTAGCTCGTAAGTTAGCACGTGGTCGAGTCAAGCCGTGCGAAGGAAACCGAGAAGCGGGAAAGGAGAGGTGGAACGGGTCGAGCGGGCTTACCACCTCATCTCCCTTCTGCCGTCCACTGACGTAGATAGAATCCAACGAGCACTCTGGGTCCCCGGGTTAACCGCGAAAAAAAGGGACATCGCGACAAGCCCAATAACGTACAACAATCCGACAATAATTACCAACGTTCCACCCCACCCTTCCGGAGCCAAAGTCAAACAACAAAGCAAAAACTCTCCTCTCGATAAATCTTTATCACCGATCTTCAAGCGACGCCTCGTTAAACTACTCGAGCGTACGATAAAATGTCACGAAACGCGTCCTTCCACCCCTCACTACCCCCCTTTCGATTACCGGACCTTAACTCCCCACCACGATCCCACAGGATCCTCGATAAAATCAAGCAGGGCCTTATCAGCCCTATCGTGAAATCTCGTGGGGTCCACCGGTGGTCACGCCACTGTCAACACCTCCACCTCCTGCTCCTCGGCTCCGCGGAGCCACCTCATCTTCGCGGCCCGAGCCGTGCAGAGGGAAGAGACGGCGTGGAGGATGCGGTGGCGATGCCGAGGAACGAGGAGGAGGAGATCGAGGTGGAGGAGGAGGAAAGCGTAGAAGGGGAAAGGCACGCACGTAGCTGCTACGATCCCTCTGAAGCGAGCGGGGGCTCAGGGCTGTGAATAAGAAAAATAAGAGAGGAGGAGGAGAAGAGGAGTCGCGTCTCGCGAGAGGCAGCAGGAGCACCGGCAAGGACCCAAGCGACGAGGGGACCACACAGGACGCGGCACGCGCGCGCTCTACCGGGTGGGCCAGCACACGTCGGCTTCGGGCCTCCTCGTAGCGAATCGGTGGCGCTCGTGCGTCCTCGGCTGGGCCCGGTGGTCGATCGGAGCCGAGGCCACACAGATCGCGCACGCGCGAACGCTTCCTGGGTGGCATTCGCCTGCCGGCCGGCAGGCCGAGCGTAAGGTACCTTCTCTACTCTCGGTTCCACCGTGGGCCCTACAACCTGTTAGTATCGTGCCATCCGCGCATTATATGCCCCTCGTTCTCTCCCCGTCTTTCACGGCTCCGTCACTCCCTCCTGCCTTCTTTCTTTCACCTTTTCTCCTCCTTCTCCTCACAGTTCTCTCGCTCCCTCTCCCTCGCTCCTTCTTTCTCTCACCATTCAGGGAACCCCGGGGCCTCCTCCTGGCCTGGGTACCTCCGCAGCATCACGAGCTTCTAATAAGATTCCAATTTGTCAATTAGGGGGAGGACGGGATCCCGACGCGCAGCTTGTCTCTTCCCCCTCGCTCCTCTCCTTTCTCTTCCTCCTTTTCCATCTTCTTCTCTCCATCTCTCCTTCCTCCTTCCACCCTCACCGCCACCTTAACGCGCACGACAGGCGTTAATGACGCCTTGCGCTTACCCTCGTACGCCATATGGACGCCGCTGCCGATCCCGTTGCAGCTCCCTCGGGCGAGTTTAATGCGCGCGCGCGCTGGTCCTCTCCACCACTCGGGAGGGAACCGAGGGGCCGCGTGCGGAATAGTCCGCGAATTCGACGCGTAAAGATTTTCGGTCGTTAACGCGAGAACAGACCGGGGGCCTTAATCTCCAACGCCGTTATCGCTCGCGCGAGAGTAATCGCGAGTTTCGACGAATTTTTCATCGTTCGCGAATGAGGCACGAAGAATGTGCGGCTTACCGCGAAACTCTCTCGCGGCCGACGACGCCGCGGCGCGATTATATTGCATCTCGTGCATATAGTGTCCCTGTGCTACTCGCCGGGAGTAATGAGTTACGACGCCACGGGTAGTCCACGGAGATTCGTGACGTAAGCCACCCGCTGGGATCCGACGAACTAAGTGCGGGGGAAGGAGAGAGGAGAGACTGGAAAATCACGCTCGACTCCTTAAATAATCATCTCCTTCGCGCGCACGTTGAAAAGAATTCCGATGGGGAGAGATGTTCGAAGAGTATCGTCCTGGCTTGGTAGTTCCTTTTTCCTGAGGTCCGTCCAAATTCGCCGTTGCTCTCTTCCAAGGAAGAAAAAAGAAATCCACGGAATTACCACCCTCCACAGTCCAAATTATCGTCGAGACTCACCGAGGATCACGCGGTCCCGTAGAGGAGGGCCGTTCGTCCTGGCTCGTCCTTCTCTCGCGGTAGCGCCCAAGTGGAATACTCGGGTGGATTTTCGGTACCAGGAGGGTCGAACTCTCGCGCGAGTCCGAGCGTGAGGAGGGCCACGATGTGGGGTGGCCCTCGTGGCCCCCGGGTAGACTATAAAGCTTCATTTCTGCCGGGCGAATGTCTTCGAATTAGCAATAAAGCAGCGATTCTTTCCCCCTTGCGAACGGGCAACGAGACCGCGCCGCGGATGCGGCGGCGTTGGCTCCTTCTCGTTTTTTGTTTACTCACCAGCGAACTGGTTTTGCGGTATATACGCTCCGCTCCCTCCGCCCTTCGTCTTCGTCGTATCCCTCCCTCGCCTCATCCTCCTTCACCACTGTCTCCTCGTCTACCAAGAGGATCCTCTCTTTCTCTCCCTCCTGTCGTTTCGGTTGGAGGGTGGGGGTGGCGGGCCCAGAGACCGAGGAGGGTGGGTCGAGCTATTTCGGGGGACGAAGTAGTATGCACGCACCACTCTCGCGCCACCACCTCTTTCTCCGTCCTCCTCCTCCACCTCCTCGGAATCACTTCTCGCCAAGAGTGTTCAACGACTTGTACTTAGGAGATCGTAAGTACAAATTGTGCCGAACAACTTGCTACATGCAAATGAGCCACGCGGTTGATGGCCGATCGCTTAATGGAGATCGCGCCGATGATGGGCAAGGTGGTTATCGTATTGATAATCGAACTGGGTGCGGCAGAAAGTTAACGACCGACGAGTGGCATCCTCAGTTTCGGGATTATCGATCGAGCGAATTAACGCGGGCCCAATTGTGTCATTTATAAGACACTCGTCGTTCGATCCTGTGGAACCTTCGAGGAAACAATTTGTTAGCCTGCAACTTCACCGAGAAGCTGAAGCTTGTCTGTTCTAACCATCTCTCGATTTTTACCTCGATGGTCCACGAGGCCTCTTCCATCCGAATTCAAGAATTCCTCAAAAGTTATTCGCAAGTGAATTATTAAGATGGGCCCCTTTCCGTCCTGGCGCACGTGGATTCACGCAGCGAGAGGAGAACCGGCGCGCGGGTGCGTGCGATACACACGCGGAGAATGCACTCCGGCACCGCGTGCATACACGCGTGCACTCTCTTACACGGAGCCGTACGCATTATACACATTATATACTATATGATCTAGGTCCGTGCGCGCAGAGACAAAGGAATGCTTCCTCCCTCCCCCGCGAGGGCTCCTCCGTTCCTCTCTGGCTCCCTCCGGATCCGCCGAGCGGTACCTCGAGCGAAGGGGGTAGAAGGGAAGGACGAGACGAGAGAAGAGAAGAGAAGAGAGAATGAGAGAGATAGGAGACGAAGAAGCGTGGGAGCGAGAGAGTAGGCACGCGGGAGGAAAGAAGAATAAGAGGAGCGAACCGAAGGAGGAATAGGCCATTCCACTTATACGCTGCTCGGATTCAATTAACTCTCCACCTTCTTCTCTCCTTCTTCTTCGCATCTCGCGGCTCGGCATCTCAGTCCCTTCTCTCCCCTCCCGCCATCTTTCCTTCCCTTCTCACCGTATGCTCTCTCCCTCGATCTTCATATTTCTCTCTCTCTCTCTCTCTTTCTTCCCTTCTCTCAGAAGCGCGAGAGAGCGCCCTTCCCGCGCCTTATACAGGGTGTTCCTCGGCAAGACTCTCTCGTGAGCCCCTTTAGGGTATCTGGATTTCCAGATTTCGACTGTGGTCGCGGGACCACAAGTGCCTTGGTTACCGGAGAATCTTTAGGTTTGGGTGACGAAGAACGTTGGTCGATGGAGGCAAGGTTACTCTCGATTTAGTCACGTTGATTCGCTTCGATTGAAAATTAGTTAAGGTGCATTGTGATTTAGCAGCGTACGAGCTAAGCGACAATCGAGTGGTAGGGCTCAGCTCAGCCCACCAAGAGTATAAAGTATCGTGGAAGATTGTGGGAAGGGACCGAGGATTATCAAAATGTTGTAGGACCCCCTTCGTCGGAAATTCTCACGTTCACGGGACGGATCCTTTTTCGTTATCTTCCCGTTTACGGCCCCGCCCGATAAAAATTACCCCTATCGACCTAATCGTTTGCAAATGGGCCCGTCCTATCAACCAGCCCGTCGACGACCTTCGCGCGCGAGCCTAAGGAGCGAACGAAGCCCGTCGTTAGTAACGATCCTACGCCCGACGCCTCGCGCTATCATCTCCTTGTTCACTCGACGCTTCGATCGAGCGCGAGAGTTTCGCGCTTTCGACTCACCCTCGTAATCGTCATCGCGCGTAAACGACCTCTCGCGCATCTTCTGCTTCTTCTGTCTCGAAAACAGACCTTCGTTTTGCGAAATGATCGAAGACGAGGATTCAAGAAGGAATAAGATCAACTGAGACGCTTGGAAGAACGAATCGAAGATCGCCCTTTGCGTAGGAGTGAGATCAGTCACGTGCACCCAAGACGATCTCCAACCCCTTGCAAATGGAAACCAGAGAAGCAGGTCATTTATTCCGAGTCATCGATATCCGCACATGCGAATGCTCCAATTACCCTGACACGATGCAACGCCGAGTTCTTATCCAAGGACCAAGAACAGTATCACTTCACGATGCAAAGATAACGGACAAAAAAATCGACAACCTCGTGAAACTTCCGCTCTTTCTAACCTTCTCTACCCTTAAAACCTGCCAACCTAAACCTGTTACCTTCTTCTCGATCCGTCCACGCATAGACCAATGTGGAACACTGTCTGTCTTCCAACGACTTGCGTCTTACGAGTAATTAAATTACAGGTGCGCGGTACGATCCTGAGATAAGAGATCCGGATAAGAGTACCGACGAAGGTGGAGACGATTCGTTACCTAATGTATTCATAAATTCGGCGCTTCTCGCGTCGAAGAGGTGAGGACGCCTCGACGGAGGAAGCCTCCGCAAGCGGCGCGGCGGGCTCTTCTTCGTCGCGCGTCGAGAGGAGATGAGAACGGTGCCTTAAGGCTCGCAGCAACCTCTCCTCGAGACGAGATCTCTCTCCTCTCTCTCTCTTCGGCTTCCCACGAGAACCACCGCCGCCGCCTTCTGGAATGTCGCTCTCCCCCTTCGCCTCCTCCTCCTCCTCCACCTCCACCTCCTCCACCACCTCCATCCTCCTTCCCTTTTTCCTCCACCACGACCAACGCCACCACTTCCTCTTGCTCCACCGCCTCACCCCCGCCCGCTTCCAGCACGCTCTTTCTCTCGATCCAGCGCGCGCGCGCGTGCAACCCTGCTGATTCGCGCTCTTCTCTCTTTTCATTTTCTCTCTCTTTCTGTTTCTGCTTTTCTTTCTTCTCTGCTCCTTCTTCTCTTACGGCCTCTCCTTCTCTTTAAGCTCCCTATCGAGTCTTAACGGGGTGCAACGATAGCGAGACGAATTCTCATTGCAGCCCCTCACCACCATCCTTCTTTAGTTTAAAGAGATGCTGGAGTCGCAAGAGGGTTGATACAAGGGTAGTTCCAGATTGTCTGTAAATGATACGTTGGATTTTCTTGAATTCGTGTGAATGTGGAGTTCACGAATTCGAGAGAAAGATAAGTGTGTTTGGTGGTATTAGGTTGGTGAAGTTGCACGGTAAAATTGAATGGTTAATTAGAAAACTACTGATTTTTTTATCAGTAGATCGTTATTCGCGACCCGGTACCGATATTTTTAAGATCCTTCTGGTTAATGCGAGACTACCGAGTCGTATTGTTTCGCGTCCGAGCCAAGGAAACATCCACGGACCCTTTGTTTCTGAATCCGTATCGTCGCATCGAACTCGGTGCTCGGGGCCCCACACGAAAGTTTTCCACACAACGACATTCGCAGGTCGATCTTAATTGCTATTTGACCTTACGCGAGCGAAAACATCGCGGGGCGGTGCGCGATCACAATGGCGACCGCGTGTGCGGGCCATTGTGCCATTCGCTCGTTCTCGCGACACACAAATCGAGCCGACCTCGTATTACACGCCCGGCTAATAATAATGGCCGGTTTACACTTTGCTACCTATGTTTGCCTCGCGCGGCCCATAATAAGATGCTCGGGCCCCCTGTACGTGATCGCGACGCGGAGGTGCGTCGAGAGCCTGCACAACGGGTGCTCACTTCAAATTTCCCGCCATTCTGTCCCGGTCACGTTGTCTTTCCATCTTCGAACCCATTAAAAAGGAAGAGACCTCGAGAAAGGGTACAGATAATTGTACGGAACGATTATTGGGACATGTAAGATTACCTGAAGAAAGTGGTTCATTGCGTACGAGTCTATCGAGGGTGTCACCCTATGTGTAAGCGTGTTGTCGCTGAAAGACGCCCAGACGTAACACGAGACTGCCTATGCGAGGCGGTCACTTATGATGCCCAGCTTATAGCATCGTCTACTAATACTAATCGAGGAGCACGAATACCAAGGTGTCCATCGTCACTGGAATCGAACATCATCGGAACCCCAGGTTTACGATCGGAGAGGAGAATGGATATTTTCACAGATTCTCTTCTCTTCTTTGTCTTCTTCGCTTCTTTTGTGTCCAAGCTCCTTCTACCTTCGCACCTTTCATCGTAGACACGGGGTGCCTAACGAGCGAACACGTGCATCAGTTGGATCGTTTCTGACATTGAACGCACGCTCGAGGAAATCGTGTTATGTCAACCCTCCTCGTTTGTAGAGCGATGATTTCCTTTGGTTGACGCGTGCAGCACCAGTTGGCAGAGTTTACTGAGAAATTTCGCAATCAGCTTGAATGCGCGTTTGTCGAGTGGGATACAAACAGTGAGAGTATTTTGCAAATTTCTGAGGTGCACTCGGCATTGGGGATGAAAATAAGCGGTGGACAGTTTGTATTGTTGCGCCAGACGATAAATCGCGGTGGATTTTAATTAATGGTTTGAGCGAATCGATGCGTGGCATTCGGCGTCTCTGAAGCGAGACGCGGTTAAAATACTTTGGTATACATTCTGTACATAAACGTTAAATTATAAACTTTACATTGTAAAATCAGTTTATCTCGATGAAGCTAATGAGAGTCACTGTAAATGTTTTACCGTAGTGAATGGCATTGCAGAATTCTGTCCACTCTATTTTCATACCGTCAGTCGGCAAGGCAGCTCGCCACAATACTCGAATATAAAGTGCTGCCAACCTTATGGTCACGCAACGATATTTTCCCGCGCGATGGCGCTACCTATCGGCTACAGATTTTTCAAATCCAATCCACGATTGTCATTATCCTCGGTGTACACGAGGATCGTAAAAAATGGATAATTGGAACATCGCAAAGGGTCAGGACGATGTTTCTCTGTCGCAATTCGTCACAACCTTAACTGTAGAAAATCTAAACACAAATATTTACTTATATAAAGTAGGGTTACAGCAAAGTATTATGCACCTTACAAATATGAGTTACAAAAAACTTGACGCTAAGTCTTCGTGTCGATATTGGTGGGACTGGGATTGTGTCGTGTGGACACGAGGAATTTCGCGCTGATCAGGGACCTTGAAGTCAACGGATGCCGTTCGTCTCATCGTTAATCTACGCCTTTTTCTTCGTCTTCCTCGTTCCCTTCGACGGCGTGCCCTTCGATTTCCTCGTCGACGGCTTCTCCGCCTTCTTCGCGTATTTCTCTATCAAGGAATTGAAGAAGTTGTCCGCTTGGCCGGCGCGCTCCTTGTTGCGATTTTGTATCACCAAGGCGAGATCGTTGGTGGAAGCGTTCTCCTCGTTCTCGATCTTCAGCATCTTTTCCAGGCGCTCGGCCTCCGCGGCCTCCTTTGCCCACTGCGAAATTAACAAGCACTCGGTTAATGGAAGTCGTAAATTAATGATCCCTCGCGAACTCGATCGCCTCTTCGCTCTCTCCAAAGGCAAAGGAAAATATTAAGATCGCGCTGCGTCTTCCGGAGAGATGCATCTGCGAAGCTTAGAGACGATAAGATGGGAAAAGGGGGACGCCTGTAACTGGGCAAATTAATTAGTACCACTCGCCGACAAGGGCAGCCTCAGCACCGAACTTGATATTCTATTTCGGATGAGAGGCCACGTGCTCCGGATCTATTGAGATTGTCAGTAATTACGGAGGAGACTATTTCAAATGGTTAATAGGCTGGGCACGGTGTCCTAAAAAGCTTTGTGTCGATTTCGCAGAATTTCGCCTCGTCGATTTTATCGGTAATCCATGCGCAAGGGTTCTATGTAGATCTAAGAGAGATTCATCTCGCGTGTGAACAAACCGCATCTCTAATAGTACCTGCGATCGTAAATCTTCGAGCTCGTGCATCCTCCGACGACAGATTTATCGATCCTCTCGATTTTCATTTCGTGGCGCGTGCCGCAGTGCTATGCCTTCTCAAACGCGGCGTTAAGTATCGAGTTTGCAGGATGTGATTGGAACTCTTCCAGAATGCAGGAAAAGCTCCACGCTCGACTGGCACAGCTGTGCTCGGAATCATTTCTAATATCGAGTCTTACAAATCCCACGTGAGAATTTTCATCGACGAGGAATGCAAATTTAAGAGCGTGTCGAATGGGAGAATGGAAGAAATTCTGATGGATAAACAAAATTAACACTCGCTTGTGATCGTTCCTACGCGTGTTCCTCGATCGGAATACATTGTTTTTGATCATTGCTTCCACGTCCACTT
Organism: Tiphia femorata; assembly: GCA_944319695.1. Taxonomy (NCBI): domain Eukaryota; kingdom Metazoa; phylum Arthropoda; class Insecta; order Hymenoptera; family Tiphiidae; genus Tiphia; species Tiphia femorata. The sequence goes on along the minus strand of OX090900.1, from coordinate 16,134,463 downwards.
TGGTATGTTCTCAAGCTAAGAGCCTAAAACTGATTATCACCCCCGTAGCGCGTGCCGTAATGCCATGCTTTCTAAAACACAGCGTGAAGTATCGAGTTTGCACAGGATGTGATTGGAACTGGTCCAGAATGCTGGAAAAACTCGCCCAACTGCGCTCGAAATCATTTCTAATATCTCGCAAATCCCACGTGAGAATTTTCGTCCACGAGGAATGCAAATTTAAGAGCGTATCGAATGGGAGAGTGGAAGAAATTCTGACGGGTAATAAATATTAACATCTCGGCTGTGATCAGAATACATTGTTCCTCTGATCAGAATACATTGTTTCTGTCCTTTACTATGTTCTCCGAGCATTGCTTCCACGTTCACTTCGGTATGTTCTCAAGCTAAGGGCCTAAAACCGATCATCACCCCCGTCACGTCCCGCACGATAGACACCCCAAAGCCGTCGATGACGTTCCACGATTACGCGTGACCTACTACTCCATAATACTGAGAGCCGAGCAAATTTCGTTATTTATAATTTCTGGCAAGTACGCGCACGTTTAGCCAGGCGGGCCTAACGTGCGGCGACGGTGGCTTATTGCACAACCCAGGTACGCGGAATTTCTGAATGCATCACCGAGCCGAGATCCAAACTCGCGTAACCACTCGGAGTATTTTCGCTTTCGGCAATGATCTTCGACTCACCCGGTTGCGCAATCGACGACATTGATTCGATGATCGGCTTGACGAGCGCTTTCGAGACATCCAGCTGAATTTTCTTGGTCCGAGAAAGAAAGAGAGAGAGAGAAGAGAAACGGGTACAATAATAGATTGTTTGTCATTCCACGTTTCTGTTATTCCTAAGCAGCTGGGCGCTTTTCCTTCTCCCTCGTTCTTTCAGCTGCAAGACCCGACCGTGGCCGTTGCGTCGGGCCAATCTCACGATGGATTTCGCTCCACCGACTTCACAGTTTGTTTTGACAATGCACTTTGCGCGAGTCGGCTCGCCGACGCACTTCGATCCTTCGATCCTAAACCCATCATTCTGGAGCCGGTCAATCACAAACCAAGCATTTCCCTTATAGAAGATTTACAGTGAGCCTTGCCGAAGCTCGGAAAAATAACAATAAACAATTATCTACCAACATTTTTGAGAAAGAGGTTCTTTAGACGCGACAGATCAGACAACCTTGACAAACCCCAGAACCTCGTTTTTCGCAAGGTCCTGGCGAAGCAGATTCGCCAGTTTTCGCCTTGGACGACACTCTGACCTCGTGTGTGTCACTCGTCGCGAGCCCCCAGTTTTCGCGACCTTGGAACTTTGAAGTAGAAAACATCGTAGAGGCGAGAAAACCGAGGTACCCGGCGTCGAGACGACGAAAATCCGGAAACCGCGTAAACCCACGAAAATAATTGGCAAACTGTCACCGGGCGGTTCGATGTCTGGCGAGGCGTTACATAATCCACGGTGTAAACAGTTGGCAGCGGTCAGACGGGTGGAATTCAACGGAAATCGCTGTGCACGGTATGCGTTTCGTGGCTGCGCTAGGAATTGCGAGGAATGCGCACGTGCTCGAGCGCCTGATGGTTCGAGATCGAGATAAACCTTGCCCCTACAATGGGCTCCTTCAATCCGCGACGTTCCATCTCAAGTGCGGCTCAAGGTCGAGCTGGTGAGACTGCATGCAAACCAGATGAGAGAGTAAGGATACAGGCGCATCATTGCAACGAGCTGACCAAGTGACGCACCTGTCGAATGCGTCAGAGAACTGTCCACCTCCTCGTCTCACGAGGATCTTGAATTCATTTTAGGACACAGTCGCGGCTTTGTGCGTGCCGAGTAGGCGCGAGGCACGCGTCGCATTCCGTTGGCGAGTACGAGGCGAGCAAATCGTTCAAGGTCGTTGCACAATAATACCACGGTCACGATGGCCGATGACATTAGTAATTATTTCATTAGAAGTCCGGATGCAATGCGACCCTGGTCGCTCGTTAATTTCAATTGGTGTCCTAGGAGACACCACGCGGCTCCGCAGGAGTCCCCGACGGTATTTGGTTATCCAATTGGTGAATGGCGCGGCGGTGCAATTTCCAATTGAATTCGCGCGCGGTGAGTCGTAAAATGGCTCGCTCGCGCTTCATTTAGAATTGTTGCCAGTTTCTATTTTCATGGGTAGCCCCGTGAGGGCTACACTCCGAATACCCGCGTTTCCTGTTTCCGTGAAGCGTGCACTTCAAAGCGGAATCTATGGAAATTTTTTTCATCCCTCTCGTTGACTCTAGTTCCAAAATCAACTAACGCATCTTTACTCTCGCAAGCACCACAAAGGGAAAAATCTGTGGAGTACCTACGTTTCCGTTTCTCCGGGCCCCGTGGACCTCTAGACCGAGCCTAGAGAATCTTTCTTCTATCCTTCATCGTTCGGTCCTCGACGACAATTTCGCTGAAGATTCCTCGGGACGATTGGTTAGAGCGTTATTGCAAGCGTTGTTAAGAGGCTCGAGCGAGTGGCTCGTAGCCGCGGGACGACTATGATTAAACATAATTAAAGTAATCGCGCTAACTAATTAAATGCCGCACAGGTAGACGCGGGCCGCGAGGTCCGCCCTCTTAACGCGGTCGTTCGATTCGTCGATGATTCCTTCTTCCAGACACGAGGTGTCCTTTCGTCCAGGTTCTTCCATTTCACGTACTAACCCAACACCGTTAATCCAACTGTTCTTCTCGCGGTGAACCCCCTACCCCCGTTTCGTTCAGCTAAAATCTCTCCACGATGGCGCGACTAAAAATGACGATCAGCATCGAGATCACTATGGACTCCAAGTTGTGGCGCAAAGATGTCGACGAGTTTTTACACTCGGGGTACGGCTTGTCCGTGGTGGTCCCCATGGACGAGGAACCAGCGGAAGACCACTCTTCAAACTCCTGGGGTGGCAGTGGTCTCACGTTTACGGAATTCGCCGGTACCACCTCGTTACGGCCAGGTACGTGAGGTCTGACCACGTGAACTTGAGGAGGCGTGCCCGAATAATCTCCGTTCTGTCCGGATTCGTACCCTGCATCCTCGTTTCCGCGAACGAAGTTGATCTCCGTTTGGTACTCGACGCCATCGATAATCTCGTGAACCCTGGGCCTCCCCGTGGTGCGATCTAGATTCGGTTCCATGGAAGACGGCGTGCGGCTTTGATCTACCGGGCTCGAGGCCAAGAAGGGCGGCGGCCTAGTTACTTCATTCGGATAATGGGGCTGTTGACGATAGTCGTCCTCGCGCGATGAGTACTGGCCATCCTCGTTCTCGTCGATGTCGTTTCCCGTGACCATGAGCCATGATCTGGAAGGAGTCGGTGGGATGAAAGGAGTAGATGGATCTTCGGATGATGAAGGGCCAGTTTCGATTGGAGGTCGTGTTCGGTAGTCGGAAGGTTGAGTTGCCTCGTATTCTGTCGATGGTGGTGTTCGATCCTCGTCAGGTGGTCCGAATCTGATGTCGATTTCTGATGGAACTGGGTAGGCGGACTGTTCGTCAGTTGGGTAGGTGAACGGTGGTAAAGTTGGGTAGGTAAACGGTGGTGAAGTTGGATAAGTATACGATGGTGAAGTTGGATAAGTATACGATGGTGAAGTTGGGTACGTGGACGGTGGTGGAGTATGATAATAATTCGGTGGTGGTGTTCTGGGATAATCGGTCGGCGGTGGAGTTCTAGGATCACTCGGTGGAATTCTAGGATCAGTTGGTGGAGTTCTAGGATCACTCGGCGGCCGAGTCCAGTACTCCAGAGGTGGACGAGTCCTCGGGTCCATCGGTGAAGCAGGAGTCACCGTCTCCTCGGTCGAATACGGTGGCCTAGGTAGATAAGGTATTGGCCTGGTGGTCTCGGCAGGCATTCTAGGAGTAGGTGGTGACACATGGGCCCCGTCCTCGTAAGATTGGGTCGTCCAAACCCCCGGATCGTACTCCGGAGGAGTACTGTACCGCTTAGCATCGATCAGATCGACGGGCAACCTGCTCCAATCGGGATCCTTCTCGAAACTGATGCCACGGCTCTCCATGAACTCACTAAGCGCGTTAGGACACTTAAAATCTTCGTTCTCGCTAACGTACATGCGCTTCAGCCTTTGCAGGCTGGCCAAAGCATCGAGGTTCAAGCACTCCAATCGATTCCCCGAGAGCCTCAAATCCATCAGCCTCGGCATATTCCTGTAAACATCATCGTCGATGCTTCGTATGTCGTTGTAATTCAGATCCAGGGCTGTCACGGCTGTTAATCCTCGAAACCACGAGCCCTTCACAGTGGCCAGTTCGTTACTGTCGAGAAGCAGATGCTGAAGATTCACCAGGCGTTCGAAAGCGCCTGGTTCGATATCCGTAATCTGGCAGTTCGAGCAGGACAGATCCCAAAGATTGGCTCCGAATCTCGAGAAGGTGTTCGCGGTTATTACGCGCAGAGGCATATCCGTGATTCGAATTCTTCTGGCCTCGACCGGTATGCCATTGAGATCAGACGGATGGCCCTCCGTGCAGGTATATTCAACGATATTTCGATTCTCCACGTGAACGCATCTTCCGGCGGCACCGTTCACGCCTAATATTAATACGATTAGGGAAATAAGCTTTACGGAGTCACTCATGATGCCGTTCTCTTCCTTTTCCTTTTCTTTTATAATTACTATCGTCACGAATCTCGATGATCGATCAACCACGGATTAACCCTTCACGCCCATCGTGGCAGAGATTTTAGCTGTTACGGTTTAACTAACAAGCTGCGACTATCGTCGAACTAATTGTCCCGTAGACTAAAGCCGCTCCTGCGATCTCTGGTTACTTAGTTACTAGGATACCCCCTCCCGCAGGTTTTCGTATTGCCGCCTCTACTTTCCTCCTACTACTACTTCCAATCGTCATGCGGTAGTGTCTATCGGTAAAAATAGAGAAGCTTCAAAATAGAGCGGCGGGGGTTCAAGCGTCCAAATTGTGACGTGATGCCTGACGGAAATGGAGGGAAATTCGCCTTAACTGACAACGTGACCGTATGTTCTCTATTCCAAATAGAAGATACGAGATGTATATTTTTATATTGGATTCAGCCAGCAAATGCTTTGCGTAAATTAAATTTTGCCCACTTTGGAAAAACGTTTTTCAGATTATTGTCTTGTCGAATAATATCACTCAGTCAGGGATGACGAGTAAAATTTTCATTACACCTTGTAATGATTATATTTACAGAATCATAGCGAAGATATGCTAATTCGTATTCTATGTTATTAGAAGGTCATTTAAACAGATTTTTAAACATGTGATATAAGCCATAATTAAGCAATATTTTGAACCATGTGAATTATCAATGTTACGTGGATTTAAATACATCTTACTAACCTTTCGTTTCCTGCGCTGCTTCTTCTTGTCATTTTCTTGCGTAAATGCTTTATATTCAGGTACCTCGCCAACTTCTATTAGTTTCTTAATAATAGCGTGTAATCGTGGTTCCTCATCACAATTCGTAAACGGTACAGCTTCCAAAATATAATCCATGTCACCTTTACCTAAGTCAAGAAAGAGGTTAATCGTAAAGTCTTTACAAGTGTGTTTCTCCATTTATTTACGCAGAACTATGAATACAACTCACTATCCATATATGCCCTCTTCAAGTCTTTGATCTCAGTTTCGGAACCCTTGTAATCGTCTTTATAATTGTTAATATCTTCCACCGTAATTGGTTTGAACAAGGATCTCCAATAGTCTGCCCAATTGCGCATCACTACCTCTTCGCTTTCCTCGTCATACTGGCCAGATTCATCGTAGATCTTACGTTTTTCAGTGTCACTCAGAATTGAGTGAATTCTACCAAGAACCTTGAATTTCTCAGTAGCCTCTTCCTTTATGTCCTCCTCTACGCGGTCAGGATGGACGAGAAGGGATAGCTTGTGATATGCTTTTTTCACTAAAAAAGAAAAATTCTGGTTAGTGTTTCAAAGAAAAAGAAAAGCATTAAGTCTTACACCACTAACGTATGGTGTAGAGGTTATGTCCTACCGCAAGAATTCTCCTGTTTATACTCACCTTGTTTGTCGGTTGCAGTTTTCGGAATCTTTAGTACATCGTAGAAATTTCGTGTACCAAAGAATTGCTCACACAAATCTAAAAGACTTGACATGTTACCTGATTTTTCAACGAACTCGACAAATTTACGATAACCCTACCGCAACCAAACTGACAGACAGTAGTTACCGTAAGTTACCGTAATATTTTCGCGCGTCGTCTCGTGGCGCCAAGCTTCAAACTGGCCAATGAGAAGACGAGACTAATCAATATCCTTCGTCATCGGTACTGTAAAGTCGATTCTAAAATACATCGATCATCGTTAAAGCGATGGTAAAGTAAATTGACAAAAAATATTTTTTTGTATTATACAGTAACACAAATGCTATTTAACAAATTGCTTAAAATTATAAATCAATATTAGGCAAAAAAACATATTTGACAGTACACTGAATTTTTTTGATTATCCAATAAATTCGTATTTTTAGCATAGTCCTTACATACGCTTATAATGTACGAATATTATTACGTAAATTAAATTGCCTGTAAGAATAAATTTATTTACTTTGATCACTAAACAACCTATGACATCTAGCGGGGTAGTAACGAAATTTCCAGACTAACTGGCCCCTTTTATTGGTATAAGCAATTTTAATTTGACTACGTCGCTTTAATGCACCAAAAGAACAAAAATGTTATTTCATTGAGTAATTAACTGTTTCTCTTAACAAAATTATCGATTATCGACACATCCATTGAAGAATTTCTACGTCTGAGTCCTAACACCAAGCGACATCTACAATCCATTACAAAATATGCACAGTATGAAATGCTCGCAATACAAACGATCTGCATAAAAATAGATTAAATCTATTTTTCCTCTTCGTATACAAAACTTTCATTATATTTCCACTACAAGAACATATATTTAATGTATAGTTATGTAATGCATAATCAGCGAAAGCCAATCGCGACGATATGGTACTCTGACTAATGAATAAAGACTGTTTTTAATGAATAATTTCGTTTTCAATACTGAGCGAGAATACTTGCGAATAAACATGCGAATGATAGAAGGAACGTAGAGGACAGATAAGAACATATGATCCCAAAAGACTTTTTAGAAATAGGATGTCCTGGAATGTTTCATTAGGCGCGTTTGCAAATTTAGTAGAAACACGTACTGCTTTAACATGACATTTATATTAAAATGAAATTATACAACATGGATTTAGTGATCCCCAACACAACAATTAAGATACTGGACCTTATTCAATAATCTTTAATAGTAATGGAGCTACTCGGCCTATTATAGAGACAACCAACTTCAACATTGTAATCTCGTAATTACTCCGAGATAGATATCAGACACGTGATGCATGTTGCGCCAGTTAACATGTGCTTTGGATCGTATATCTACACATTTTTACAAAAGGGTGATCATTCCGTTTACTTTACATCATAATTGGAACCTACTGTCTACAGTTTCAACAATTCCAAACCATTGGAAAAAATACAGATTTGGAAGAATATATTTCCAATAACAAGCAATTCGATGGTCGCATGAGTTATAAGCTTAATATCAACTTTCGCGGCAGAGCTTAAACAAATTGCTAACCAGATAATTAAAAAAAAATGTGTAGAAGAACAATAGGTTGGAGTACGGTTTCATCGCGCCAATCGTAGTTCCTTATCCTACTCATAATTCTAAGTTTGATCATAATTACATTTTTGCATTCTCAATTAATAAACTTACAGTATTACATTGGTGTCGCCTTATGGCAGTTATATACATTAATTGATGCCATAAATATAAGTTATTATACATTAGATATTTATATTATATTCCGTTAAGTAAAAATGAACATTTTGAGCAGTGTCTTCAGCAAGAGATAGACTGTTCTATTTTTATAACATTACACTGGAAAGAATTTTTTTTGGACTACATTGTAGCTTATAGGTAACGATTGTAACTCTCACGGTTGAACGATCGTTATTCTGCGACACGAGAATTTTACTAATCGAAGTTTACGTTTAACAAAAAAAAAAAAAAAAAAAAAAAAGAGAAGAAGCAGAAGAGTCGAGACAGATGGATTTCTTTGGCAGACATTCTGCGCACCGTTTTTAAGAAAAGCGTCAGGTTGTACTGTCGATATAAACTAATATTGGCTTCCCGCTATACCCATCTGACGAATGACTCACGAAAGATTCCACAGTAACGAACTTCATAGAAAGAAAAAAAAGAAATGAACAAGAGACGAGTGTGCAATTTTAACGATAAATTAGCAAGCATTCCTTACAATTCAGTCCTTCGAACGATCCCCCCTCCTCCCTACGTCGTCTTCACTATTTTTCTCCTAGAAGCCTACTTCGACTCGATCGACTACGAATTTGATTCCGTTCACATGGTGAATGTTTTGTCCTACAAACTGGCGCGTCACCGTAGTAGCGAGTGAGCCTCGAACACCGATGAGGAAGGGATGCCAACTTATGTGTACTATTACTATTCCTATATGTTACTTTATTTACAGATATGATTGGCTAACGACAATATCGATAAAAATCAGGTAACACGCAGTCCACGGCGCGAACGAGCGCCGCCACCGCTCGTCCAGTCATTCGATCGGTTGTGTGCTCTCCTTCCGCTCATATGTATAAAAAAAAAGGGGGAAGAAGAAGAGAGAAAGATAAAAGACATGTCGAGGCACTTTTAACGAGCAACTTAATCGCTTCTGCTTCGCAGATCGCTTAACGAATCGCACGAATTCCCTATGACAACAGGACGCGATAACATAATCGAGAGAAGAGCTCACCGCGCTCGTATTCTTCACTGGGAAATCTCTGAATATGACAACGGTGCCGCATCTGAGTATTTCTAATCCAATTGGGCATCGTCATCTATTCCTCTCGAATTCACCGTCTCCCTCGGACGCATTTTACTCAAAGTAAAATCTATAAAAATAGCTCGGACTTCGCTGCAAGTTTTACAATTGAACTCCGTTCGTGTACCTCGCAGAGCTGTCTTTGAATTCTGAAGTTAGTCTACACTGCGAGAGAGACTTTGATCGTGCAATCTTGTACATAAACGAGCACATTTCCAGCGAATTTCCAATGTTGCAGAGTATACTGTAAACACGATTCTTTGGCCGATGCATCTGGCCACCTCTCCCCGTTCTCGTTTCAACCTGCGCATACTTTGTCCTTCGATACGCACAGTAGCGCGATTTCACTCAGCAAATTCGGCAAGGAACACATCCGGCTTGTCGATCGTACGACGATCTCTTCCTAACTCGTGCAGATCCAGATTCTCTTCTTCGTTATTCTCTTTACGTTGTGGTGCGTGATCCTATGCGCTCTTTCGTCGCGAATATTCGTCCTGCCCCGTACCGAAAGACAATCACTTCCACGGTGCTACTTCATACGATTGAGAATAAGATCGCATACGACAATCAAGCCCTTCTGGTAGGGACTCTCGGCTAACGATTGCGCCAACTTCGCCGCCTCCGCGCAATGCTTTTTCGCGAGGAATCTTGTCTGCTCCAGGCCGTGGGACTTGTGCACCAACTCGAAGGCCTTCTCCACATCGCCCGGCTCTTGGAATCGACGCATTATCATCGGATTCAACTCCGGATACTACAACGTCAAAGCAAAAGTAATTTGAATCGTGGGTTCCTAAGATACAAGGAGGACACAAGATTAAGGTGCCGCGATAACGCGTGCTTTCCATGTTCCTCGATTCTCGTTTAAGGAGTCCATAAACGGAATATTTCCAAAAAAATAAAATCCTACGTTTAAGATTGTTTCACAGTAAGGAAGAAGAAAGATCCTAGGTATACGGAATTCTCGAAAAATAGAATTATGCAAAATATAAAATCGTATGCTTCAGATTGTTTCAAAGCAAAAAGAAAAAATCCTGTCTCGACCAAAGGAATACGGAATTCTTAAAAAATAGAATTTTACAAATCTCAGGCGTTATCACGAGACCCTCCCTACGAATCGTAAAAGTGGAAAGCAGTCGTGTAAATTTTCGCATCACGATAAAGAACGCACTCGGTCGCAAGCGAAGAGTACTGGCGCGGTGGCTAAGCCGAGCTTGAGATCGGCCGCGGTCGGTTTGCCCATCGCTTCCACCGAAGATATGAAATCTAGAAGATCGTCGATCAGTTGAAACGCAAGGCCCACGTTCCTTCCGTACTGATAAGCCAACTCCGTCAAAGGCTCGTCCGCTTTCGCTAACACAGCGACCTAGAAACACGTAGAAGATCGTCACTCAACTTCTCAATCACTCGATGAATCATGAAAGCAATATTTTTGTGCCCTTGGTAAGGACCACGTAAAACTTCTCGATGAATACTCACCGCCTTGAGGGAATTGGCGATTAAACTGGCCGTTTTGCGGTAAGTTTTCGTGAGGTAGTGCGTGAATCTCTCGTTCTCAGTCTCCTTGGAGCCAAGCTGCATAAACTCGCCCTGCACGAGGTCGGTAACCACCTGCAATCATTTTCGAAGCATCACACCAGAGAATCTTCGATCACCGACGAAATCGATGGACTCTACGTACAATAGAATTATCATCTGTCCGCGAAGAATTTTTCGCAAGCGTGGAAAATATTCGATTCAAGAGTACGCGTTTGTACGCAATCCATTTACGAACACAAATAAAGTAGAGACTTGCGTATTACGATCGACCAGCTGTATTTGCTTAATCGCAATTGCGCGCCACGCTCGATTTCCCTTTTCGCTCTCGTTTATTGAAAAACATGCGTAAAATGCAGCGAGTAAAATTATCGAGCCACTTCTCGGTCGCTGGGCCCGAATCGCTTACCCCTTGGATCCGATAAAATATACAAATACATTATCTCGCGATAAGAACTGTGTTTAGAGCGGCTTACCTGTGCGAGCAGTATGGTAACGTCGTCGTTTCGTAAACGCGCGATCATCATGGACAACACGGAGAGTATGTAATCTCCGGCGATGGTGACCTTAAAAAGGAAGGGAAAAAAAAAAAACATTCGAATGGTTAAAACAACGTTCTCGTGCAAGTGCCTCCGGTCAAAGTACGCGAGCGGGCGTGAGGCTTTCTCGCTGGAGGATGATGATTCCGGCCCGTTTAAATAAAATCGCTTGCGTCTAAGTAAAATCCTCGTCCCTTTCTCGTCCACCTCCTTCTCCTCTTCTGTCCCGTGAAACTGAGGAATTCCACTTTACGCGAGCTTGGAAATTGCATCGCGAGAGGATGCCATTAAAGCATCGCTCGGACATTAACGAGGCTAACGCGTGGCTCGTACAACGATTATAATCTGGGTTTCCTTTCACTGGGCATCCTTCGGCACGGGGGAGGGAGGCCTGTCGGCGAGAATGAAGGAGTAAGAGAGAGTAAGAGAGAGAGAAAGAAGTCGTCGATATCTCGAAGCGAGCGAATCGAGCGCGCTCACTTGCACGCACGCATGCGCGCTCTCCCTTTTCCCTTCGTTGCGTCATTCTCACGAATTTCTCCTCATCTTCGATGGAGATCGTGAAGGAGATGACGAATTGGGTCGTGAACTTGTGTCTTTTTATTTTCCATCCCCTCCGACTCACGGAGCCCAATGGTGGCGCTTAGGATTACTACAATTCGAATTTCGCGCGCCACGAGATCCTCCTGTTCTCCACCGTGGTGAACGAAGACGAAGGTGACCCGAACGAAAGGGAAAATCGTCAATGACGCGCGACCGTAGTCGTTTGATGACTCTTCGAAGGCTACTGAGCATATTCGCAAAAGGTTAACAAGGTGGTTGAACGACTACGTTAATGACGAAGGAGTCGAGGATCCGAACAAAGGAAGCTCCATCGACAAAGAAGTGAATATTCCTTCGTGCTCCGAAATCAAGGTCCTTCGATTAACTTCTCCATGGATGCTCATGGAAAAGGTTCTTCGAAGAAAGAAAACTTCTTTGTTGCAAAGGAAAATCACGCATGTGCGCATTTTCCTTTGGGGTTCTTGCGGAGAAATTTTTGCGAGAGATGGAAAATTCTTTGTTCCCCGTAATCAAGGTCCTTCTTCTCGCCTGGTAGAGAAACCGAGTGAGCGAAGAAACGCATAGAGTAATCACTCGCGTGGAAGCGTGCGTCCCGTTGTGCCGGTCCCCGACGACAATGGGCCCGAACAGGACGAGACGGCTCGTAATTTCGAGTTTCACATCCGGCATGCCCGCACCGATACGAGTTTCGCCTCCTTTTCGCGCGAACTCACGAACGAAGCACCGCGACGCACACTGAGAGAAAAGTATATGATATATCTAACTATAATGGCATAGTAACAAAATTATGGTTGGAAATATCATATTTATGGTAAATGTTACCATAATGTCGGTGATAATTACGATAGAGGCATAGTATAAGAAACTATATTATTTTTTTAACCAAATTTGTGGTTATTCCAACTAAAAATATAGTATGGTTGAAAATATATAAAAGAATAGTTAGTGATAGAACTAACTATATTTAGATAGCACATTTTACTATACATATGATAACAAGAAAAAAGGTAATAGTTAATTAAGGTATCATTTGTATAAATCGTTCATTCTACTATATTTTGCACGGTTAAGCGAACTATAAAAATATGTTCGACGCCAAATTTACCTATAAAATATAGCGCGATTATAGTAAACCCAAACATTTTTTTCTCTCAGTGCGCTTTACTTCGGCGAGCACTGCCAATCCGCTTCGAAGTTTCGACACCGAGTGGTTCCAAGCGTGAGATTTCATAATCGAGGGAGAGAGAAGAGAAGGGTAACGGTGCACCGGGCAAATATGTTCGGGGTGGCCGTGAGAGGAGAACGAAAGAAAGAGGGCGAGAGTGAAAAAGTGAGGGGCGTTTTAACGAGCCGCACGATGATTCGGCCACTTCGAAGATAATTAAAAGTAAAAAGGAAGAAGAAGAAATCATTGCTCTGTGCAACTGCTCGAGTTTCGATCGGGTTCCAATTTGACGAATGCGCCCAAGAGAATTTACAATAGTAAACGCGTCCTTGTATAATTTTGACGATCTTTTCCATCCGGTCGATGCATCTCACGAATTAACCCTTTGCACTCGAGAGGTGACTCTCACTCACCACATGATTCGATGCCACAACTCGAGAGATGACTCTCGCTCACCGATTGATTTGATGCGAAAATTCGATGCGCGACAGTGACTATCTATGTTTAGTATCTTTGAAAAATAATCATTTTAAGTTAGAGGTAAGAAATTCACCAAATATTCTGCGAAACGTCTCGAGTTGCTGGTTCATCCACGCGAGAAAAGGCCTCCAGTGCAAAGGGCTAATTCACACGAGTCGTTAAAAGGAATCTTATCGCGAGCTACTCATTTACGGGATCGCGAATCTCCACTCGGAGAACACCATATCCAGTGGGTATCGTACGAAGAGCATATGGTCGGCCTTGTTGCTCGTAAGGCAACCAGACGATAAGTATTATACGTGAGTTAGGCAAGACCTCCTCCACCTTTCCCCTCCCACCATTAGCACGGCGTTAATGTGCGACACCTGTTGCACAATTCGTTAGACGACGAGGATTCCCCATCTTCTTCGTCGTTCTCGTCCCTCACGTCCGTCTTCTCTGTCTCTTGTCACTCGTAGTCGTGCCTCTTATTCTCCACCTTCTCTCGATCGTCTCTTCGTCCGCCGTTCACCAAGTGCATCGAAGGGTAAAGAGGATGCTCCCGACGACATCACGGCGCGCTCGTTTAAACAGAGACGCGCGCTTTCCATCGCTTCGAAATACGCGCTAATTCGTCCCGCAAGGTCGTCACACTTTCGATGGACGGTGTCCACGATCGATCGTTCAGATCGGAAGTCGAATAATTGCACCGTGGAAATTACTCCTGTCCGTGTGGACGTAATCTTTTTTTTTCAACAGTGAGGAAAGAACGATCGTTAAAGATGAAAGGATGCCGTGAAGAATTTCGCAATCGACTGTGGATCAGGAGTCGAAGCGAGTTGGTGATCGAGCGAATTGCAGGTACGTCGAGAAACTTCGAGCGGGTTTCGCCTCCATAGGTCCCCATCGACGACACAGGCGAGCGCGGATGTCGCAAGGGAATGCTCGAGCCTCGAGTACTTCGAGCGCTCGATACGATCGGGAAAGTGGAATTTCAGATGTTCTCGTCTCGTGAGATTCTTTATGGATAGGACGAGGGGAGAATAAAAATGGAGAAAAGCGTGAAAGCCGCGTTGCTCGAGGATGCGGAGAGTCGGAGGGAAGAGCGAGATCGAACAAAGAGGACGAGTGAAGGAAGTGTCCTCATGCGCGCGCGTAAACGCGTAGACGGAAAAGGAAAGGGAGAAAGCGGAAGAGGATAAGTTTTCAAGTAGTTTTGCAACGACGAATTGGAATTCGTGTTTGCATTTATGAATTGCAATGAGGCTGATGGACGAAAGTAATAAGCAAAGGTGGTAGGAAATTCTGTGGAAGTGGGCCACGTGTATCCACGTAGCAAATAGTAACAAGATACTATGGAAGTCGTAAGGATGAAAACGACAAAACGATGAGCAATAGAATAATGATATGAATGTGAATTTCTTCCACATTTCTCGAGGAAAACATCGATCCTTTCATGGATCATTTAGTAATACCGTGACTCTCTTAAGTACGCGTCAGAAATAAATCAAATTCGAATATACGCGACGAGGAGAACGGAAAGAAGGAAAGTCCGTGGTGAAAGAGGAAAAGAGGGAAATCTGCGCGGGTTGTTGCACCCTTTTACAAGCGTACTTGACCTAGGCTGCAGGCTCGTTTCACTGGCGTCGCGTGCACGCCCGCCTAACGAATACCACGAGGAGATCGTCGAGTTCGACGTTAACGAGGCGGGCCCACCTTGTCAGACAGACTGTGGAACACGATTTCTTACCGGCCAAACACGCGATCACCGTGTCCAAATAAGACGCGAGAATGATCCGTGTGAGCCGAACGATCGTTCTCTTAACGAAATAAGAAGAAACCAGAAAAATAGAGCGGAAGAAGAGAAGACCGACTTATTGTCAACACGGACATTGCAAATCATTTTCCATCCTCGAACGAATCATCCTGCACGCGCGACTTTCCTTCCCGAAACGTTTTCGTCACGATCCTCGCACAACACGAAAATAGTCCGCCACTTCCGGTTCCAGTTTAAGCAAAGCGTGATACGGTCAACGTGCGTCAAGACGGAATCGCATTAGCTTCGTACGTTCTTTCCTTTCTTCTTTCTCCAACTTTTGCTTCCTCCTTCCACTTGTAAATGAGAACCACAATAGTTGTGGGCATTGAGAGAAAAGAACCGGACGAACGATTATAAAGCAAGTTGGTGATCAATTGTGTTTCGTTCACTTCAGCTTGGTTTTTCGCGTGGAGAGGAAGCGAAAGAGAGTACAGAGAAAGGAAGGAGCGTGTGCAATTCCTCCTTGACGCGAAAACGGAACCAACCTAACCTTCTTCTGGCTCCAGAGGACGTTCGCCGAGGGCCTGCCCCTGCGGTAGTTCGACTGATCGATCACGTCGTCGTGGATCAAGGAAGCGTTGTGGATCATCTCGCAGATTACCGCTACCTGTCGTTGATTGGACAAGAGATCGCTGGAAAAAAAAGGAAGCAAAGTGTGGGATTTCGGGTGGACCCGAAAACAGAAGCAAATTGGAAAGGAAAACGGAAGAGATCGCTCGAGTTTCGCAGCACGTGTATGGAAAATCGTGAATGACCAGAGACCCTGGCCCACCAAAAAATACACTGGCCCATCCTTTGGGCCACCCTAAAATTTTAGAATATTTTAGCATAATTATGCTGTCCTATTCTGTCTAAGTTTGCAGCTTTTTTTATACGAACTTATTGTTATAATCAAAATTCTACAATTAATATTGAACGGAAAAAAAAGATTAAAATTAATATTAAAAGAAAAAAGCAAAAGAAAGAGGTACAAGTTCGACCGTAGAGGTAAATATGGCCCACCCATAAAAACGCTGGCCCATCCGCATGAATAGTTCTGGCGCCGCCCATGTGGATGGTATTCGCGTGTTGAAATACAATCGAACTGGGACGAAAAATATGTTTATGTTCCACCCTGGACGGTGGAAAATCGCCGAGAGAAATCAAAGGTATAGACGTAGGAATCTTAAGTGCGATAAATCAAACGATTTAATCCCGAGGATTCTGAGGTAGACGCGTAGAAAGCCATAAGGTCATTCGCGATCCTAAACCGATCGTGGATTTCACTCGTGCCGATCGCGCATATTCTCGAAGTAGTCTCAAGGCTAGGGCGAAGCAGGAATCGATCGATACCACGAGTGAAACAAATCTCGAAGATACCGACGTAATACTCAGCACCGATCGAAAATCTCGAACAACCTCGTTTCACCTGCAAGCAGAATCCGCTGCATTCCTCGAGGCTGGTATTAGAAAAAGTACACAACGGAATCACGGTGTCATCGCGTTCCCGCCTTTCTCTAGAAAGCCATTAACGACACCGCGAACCGTGGCCTAAGAGTTTATCGAAATACGCGATCGTTTTGCTTTCTTCCTCCCCGTGCTCTCAAGAATCCATCGATCTTAAATCAAGAATCGTTGTAAATTCCGTACAAATCACTTTCCCGGATCCGACGATCCGACAGATCGACGTACAATTGCGAAAACGGAAACAGAAAAACACCCCGAGTCATCGTGCGTGAACGTGCGCGACATCGCGTACCATTCGTTCTCACGCGTGCCCGAGCCCATTCATATTCATTATCCGCCCACTCTCGTCGAGTTGCTTTCGAGTCACCGACACTAGTTCTATTAATCCCAGGAGAAGTCTTTCGGCACCTTCTACCTGCCACCTCCTTGAGAGAATTTCAAGAGTGGAACACGCGCGTATCTGCTACCGTCGAGGAAGATGAAAATGTGAGAATGCGTATGGAATTTTTTCGTTATTAACCCTTTGCACTCGAGGGCTTCGCTTTGGAAACAGTAGAAATAGTTGATTGTTTATCGAGTTTGTTTAAAGCATCGAGTACAAAGGGTTAAAGATAAAAGTGAATGAAGTGACGGAGAACACGGAGAAGGATCGAGCGACGAGGAGATCGAATCGAACGCGCGAAACTCGAATTCTTCGATCTCCCTTCTCACTTCTCCGTACTCCCTTCCGGCAATGTTAGCCGCAACAGACGACGAACTTGAAAGAAAAATTCCGCTTAGGCGTGCCTGGGCGGGACCGAACTCACTTTCTTTCCTTGTGGTAATTGATAGCCCGCGCCATGAGAATTGCTAACATCGGCCGTAGCGCCTTTCCCTGAGCGTCGAAGTAGTACATCGATATGGTTCTCAGCTCCTCCTGCATCGTGTTCCTGGTGAGAAGCTGGAAACATTATCGAAGGTAGTCTTGAGTCGAATCGTCGTAAGCCAATCGTCGAGATTGAAGAAAGCATAGGTAGGAAAGAACAAAGGGTGGAAGAAAAAGGAAGAAAGTTTCTCGATGAATTCTCGTCCAAGCGCCACGCGCACGTGTTAGAGATTTGCGTCGAAGGACAAAGAGCTCAGACGTTATTACGCACTGCTGCATTAAGGACTTTTTTTCACTTTAATTCAAGAATTCACGTCGGTTCGGATGAACGATAGAATTAACCTTGCATAATTCTGCGGCAAAATTTTAATCGCTCCCTCGCTACGTGTCATCCACGATAATCCTTATTTACGGCTACGGGGGAAAAATAAGAAACATAAATATGGCCTGTTAGAAACGAGGACACTCTAAGGCTCTAAGCGACCGTGGACGCGCGTCGCGACGTTTCGAATTCCAGACGCGACTCGCCGAATCGAAAGTTCGTCCTGGAATTTGGCCAAACCCGAAAGGAACGCGCCCACCGAGTGCTCCGCCCGTTTTTACGTCAGTTCCCAACCGCGTAAGCGGAAGTGGCCTCGGTACCTCGCACTCGAAAATCGACGACACCTCGACGAAGTTCGCGGTGAAGGATGAATTACCTTTGCTCGAGAATAAATGGACAACTAGTTGTAAATCCGTCGGTTAATCCTTTGACGATGATTTTTCTATGGCTCCACACTTTGCATTTTTTTTTGTGCTTTTTCTTTGTTCACATATGATCTTGTAAAAGGCTGTAAATTGCGATTAGTACAATCATTTTTTGGATTTTTTTGGAGGTCACCGGTGACCACAGTGGCGCCACACTTTTCGATTTTTTTGCGCTTCTTCTTTTGTTAATATATGATCTTATAAGGTGCTGTAAATTGCAATTAGTACAATCATTTTTTGAATGATTCTTCTAAAGATCACGATGACCATCGTGGCGCCACAGGAAAAATCATCTCCGGTCACATATGACCATCACAACACGCAAAGTATTATAAACGCGTTCGACAGTTCGAGGATCGAGGACGAAAAGCGGCGCCGATTAACGACACACGCCCGCGTTAGTAATGAGTCGACTTCGCATTGGCGCAGCTCGATCGATCAATTAAAGGCGTCAAACGCGGTCGCGTGTTTATCAGCCGTGCTCATAAGTGTCGTTGCTCACGTACGATTGCGAGGAGGTGGTGGATGCAATAGAAGACATTCGGTGAGGAGGAGTGAGGCTTTCTAAACGCTCGCGCATGTCCAAGCGCACGCGTCGCAGTGACGACTCGAGATTTCCAGACATTCCGCCGTTGCTAACGCCGAACGTGACGATTAAGCAAAAGGGGCCATCTCCTCCTCGTTTTTGCAAGGTTACGCGAAACACTTGGTCTCCGAGGTGCCAAGCGTGGCTAATAGGATCCTGGGCGCTCGCAACCCTCGTGTCCCCTCGTTCACCACGAAGATGGACGTGGTCTCTTTGGATAGATTTACATGCGCCCAACGTACGAGCCTCGACGTTACGCAGATTTGCGTTCCTTGCGTTATAAAGGCTAATTGTCACCCAGCCAGGCGATCTTCCGCGACGGGGAGCCGCCCAATTTTATCATTCGTGTGCTCGCGGTCGTGGTAACCGCGTGGCGCGCTGCATTCGAATCGAGACGTCGGATTCGCGAAATGAGCGAAGAACTCGGCATATTAAGCATAGGTATGTGTTCGAGGATCTTCGATGAGAGAGAATAGACGTAGATACTTTTAGAAGGATAGATTCGAATTTGCGAAGCACGAGAGGATATCGTGGAGAAAGAGTGCAATCTTTTCGCAAGGAACGTGGTATCTTAAGTTAAGGGCACGTATTCATGGATCTTCGATGAGAGAGAATAGATGTAGATTTTTTAGAAGGTTAAATTCGAATTTACAAAGCACGAGAGGATATCATGGAGGAAGAGTGCACTTTTCTCGCGACGAACATGGTATCTGAAGGGAACGTATTCACGGATCTTTGATGAAGTAGAATGTGCGTGAAGGATACTTCAGATGAACGTGATCCGTGTAAATCGAAATTTATAGACAAAGAAAGAAGACGATAGGAAATACGCTTCGTTTCTCTCTCGACTTCCAAACCCCTTCCACCGATTTACGAAAGAACAAAAAGATCTATCGATTAGATTCGCTCACTGCCGAGCGCGAGTGCGCGATAGAAGAAAGTTTTACGACTTTTTTAACACCCTTTCTTCAGTCTCTCAATACCTCCGTCGACATTCCGTGGAATTCCGTGAGCAAGCTGTGAATTTGATTTAAGGGTCTGGAAAAAGGCCAGCAAAAAGTTCAACGCGAGCTTCGTTCGATATTTACGAGGATTTTCGATAGATCGCTCGGACGTGAATTACAGGAGACAAGAACCACCTTCGCCTAATTAACCGTTACGTCACGCGCGTTCCATATCTGTGCCTTTGGTTCCGCGTGCGCGACACCGAAAAGGGAGAGGAAGGGACGACGAACAATGGGAGCCACGAATTGCTTTCTAAGACGTTTACGTGCGCAAACGTCGCGTCGCACGGCCGTGAGTAAAAGTTTTTCTCTCGGCCATATGCAGACCGTGAAGTCGAGGCTGCTTTCGCTTGCGGGCACGGGCACCCATAAGCGGAGACGCCTCGTCGTGTGAAAATCGCGCGCTACCGGCCGATTCGACTTCGTCGTCGCGTACATATTTATGAGAAAAATGCACCTGCCGCGACGCTCGACGAGAAAGATAAAGGAGAGGAATCCACGAGCACTCGTCCAATGATGGTACAAAGGCTTAATATTTTCTCGGCTTTAAAAGCGAGAGAAATCTTTTGCCCCTGATTATACATTATCTATGCGAAAAATGTACGTGCTTCGTTCTGAAAATATCACGTGGTCGAGTAAATTTCGTAGGAGGGTGTATATTTATGAGAAGAATTTCTTTGTCGTGACTTAACGAGCAAACTTAAGAAGAAGGTCGAATAAAAAATCGGAAACTCGAATATCTACGGATCGAGCAGGGTCTAGATAAGTAATTTGGACTAATGAATTCGAGAGAGGAAATCCAGATCGAGGAGAAAAAGAAGAACGAAAGAAGATGAATCCCTCGAAAGATGCAGCAAGAATCGAGGAGTAATTTGGACTGATGACCCAATAACCACTTAACACCAAATTGGCTTGCTTCGAGGAATGTTCGAGACAACAAAACAGTAATTGCATTGTATAATGGAACATGCGCGAAGCGAATGAAAAATTGTACGATCGAGATACCGACCGACAATGGTGACCACGGCGACAAAACATCAACGAACAATTGCATAAGCACCACCTGGGGCCAAAGGCTCCCATAATCTAATTCTCTAATAACTGTTTTCTCTTTACAGATTATTAGCCGACCCTCGTCAAGAGCTCCGAAGAACACGTCAGGATTACGGGAGCATTATGTAATTCCATCGACTCTTTCGAGAAACGCTACTTTACGTTTACTACCACTCACCACGGCGCGTGTCGGTGACTCTCAACCGTATTGTGGCAAACTTATCGCGAGCGTTTCGCAAAATAACGAAAACACAATCTCGCCTTGTAACTTTGTAAGAAACTAAGCACGCTTGGCTGAGCTTAAACGTAAATGAGCACACGCTTATCGTTACCTATATGATTTAAATGATTTTTGCATTCCACAAATTCTCCGTACAGGTAAAGTTCCTTCTGCGATTTCGAAATGGTTATGAACCACTGCCCGCGTAATACTCCTAATCGTAATATCTCGCGTTACGCCGTCCACGACCCAGTATCACAATGTGCAAGAGTGTTGCAACGTCGCGTCATTTTGTTTCGTCAGGTGCAGTTGAAAAAAAAAAAAGAAGAAAGGAAAAAGCAATACGAGCCTTCCGCAGTTGCAACACTCATTGTAAGATACGAGCGATACCTTGCACCAGGCCTGGGCACGTATGGGCTCTTCCTACGACGTAAGGAAGCGACAATTGCCGGACGGCGCGATGGGTAGATGGAGGGGGACGTTTCTCCTCCGTTCGGCGGTGGCCAGCGGTGGCCTTGGAGAGCCTCGAGAGCCCATACGTGCCCAGGGATATGTTTTTGTATAAAAATTATGTTTTATAATTCTCCTTCGTGTGATATTTTTCAAAACACTCTCCAACATGTAGGCCAGGTTTTCGAGTGGCCCAGACCTGCCTTGCACGACGAGGTGGAAACGGGAGGGAGAAGGTGTCGGTATTCTTCACTTTCGAAAATTTTTACGCTTCCCAGTTAAAGAAACTTCCGCTTAATTTTTCTATGCGTTTTTCTCTAGTCTCTTGGCGATTGCAAAACTACGAAGAAAGCATCGGTGGAAAAACAAATGAGTGCGAGGTAATGCAGGCAAGGACAAGGCGAATGGACGAGGCTGGAAGAATAAGTAGGTTATCACCTCTCGTATGTCATCGTAGAGGTCCTTCAGATCTTCCTCCAGTAATCGATAAGGATCGACTTGGTAATCCGGCAAGGGTCCTGGCAATTGTGTCTGCATCGAACTCATCGTTCTGGCAACGCCCATTCTGCATTCTCGCGCGCTTGTTTTCGTCTGCAAAAGAAAGTTCAAATTGCCTTTAAAATACTGTCACGTGAAAGAATAATCACTGCGACTTTCGATTTGTAAGAAGAATCATTTCGATTTTTCTTCTTCGATTTACCGAAAGTACAGCAGGTAACGTAATCCTATTGTTTATCAATTTTAACACGCTTCGTGATTGACGAGCGAGATAAGGATTAAACAATCCAAAAGTTAGTGGAAGTAAACAATGGGTTCTGACAACAGTTGAAAAGATTTCTGTCATGCTCGAAACGCGATGCACCACTCGATTGTGACGCCTCGTGAATAGTGACCCGCTACTGCAGCGGGGCTGACCACAAACGGACCTTATCTACTTGGCAACTGCGCGCGCGTCGACTTAGCTACTGGATCCGTAATCCATCACGCGCGCTCAGGCTTCGCTTTGAATCTTTCATTAGGCTCTCCTAAGCCAAAAAGTTTTACCACGCCGCCAAATACGCATTTGCACAAATTAAACATAAATTTAACAATGTCGCACCTCGTGTCGCACATTACAAACCTTTCTTTTTAATCAAAAGTAAACGAGAAAAACGTCGTACGATTAATCGAATTAAAATTGTAAAATAATCTCGTTCTAGCATCGTTTCGCTTTTTTCCAAATAATCGACAGACTCGCTTTTAGCGCCCAGCGATTTTGCAAGGAATTTTGGGGATTTTCCTAAAATGGAACTATAAGTGCTTTTCCAAATTCTCTTTGGACGTTCACAGTGAAGGCTCGAGAGAGCTCTTGGAAAACTGTCATCGTGATTCGCGATTCGCGATTCGCGCCACGCGCCGCGTGCGCCGTTCCCTTTGGTACGGGGCGCGAGTACGCACGCCCATTGTTTACAAAATGTAATCCTGAAATGGCTGTTTACGCTCCATCAGCATCCTCGAGGCTCACAACAGGCCTCAACTCTCGGGATACACGACTATCTCTTCTGTAGCAGAGGCGGAATGACTGCATTCTTCCGTTCTGCACACAACGTCCTCCCTCCCACCCTCTCACACGCGCTCTCCCTTTATTCTTTCGTCATCGAAAACTCGCCTGCGATTCTCAGCACTCTCTTGCCACGGACGATCAATGTTGTCCCGGTTTGTGTACACGCATGGACGTTCACCGTGGACCAACTTTAATGTATCGCCCGGTGGAGAAAATTGCGCAAGCTCACTTTGTATCGCACGTGAATTCGCAAAGTGCAAATTGCAGCAGGAATTTTGCAAGATCAATTTCGAATGTCGTTACATCCGATTAGTGGTGTTGTTCGTCGTTGGCAGCAAGCAGTACTTTGTATCTGCCGAATTTGCCTACGAAGGATTAACGTTCAACCCCCAATCGTCGATTAATGAAGTGCAAATGACAGTGAAAGTTCTCCAAGTTCATTCTTGACCCTCGTTACATCGAATTGATTCGTAAATAAAAACCGTTGCAAGTACCTCTTCACACCTGCCGAATTTGCCTAAGAAAGATTAATTCTGATCCCCTCACCGTCCATTGCAAATGGCACCGAGAATTTCTCAGATTCGATTTCAGACCTCGTTACGTCGAATTGATCCGTAAATAAGGACCGTGGCAAATGCCTCGCACTTGCAAAATTTGCCTAAGAAGAATTAATGTCTATCCTCGAATCGTGAATTCGCGAGTTTCCCAATATCAATTTGTTACATCGTCTGGACACGTAAACGAATGACATTGCGAATATTTCACACCTGCCAGAATTGCCAGATCCCATAACGATCGATGTTCCTCGACTAATCGTCCTTCTAAGCCTGAGGGGACTACCGAAAAACATTTTTTCACCCCACACTCGAGCAACCACACTTTCTCATGCTTCGTTCGTACACGAGCAACGACGAAGTAGAAAGTAGGCTGGCTCTATGCGTGCCTGCTTAAACATCGACTCTTATGCTCTCGTTGTCGCGCGCAGGTGCGCGACGCGTGTCGCTCTCTCATCGCAATTAACATTGTTGCCGTCTGCCTGTAAACTGGCCCCGACAGGCCCGTGTCCGATGCGCTCGTGACCCTTGAACGACACTCACCTCGTGGCCTACGACCTCATCTTCCCTTTCCGTGTCCCGTTTCCATTTTCCAATCACATTAATCCTTCATCCTCCTCATTTCTCTCCTTCCCATCTCGCATTCCTTCAGCCCCGTCTCTCCTCGTGCGGATAATTAATCGAACTTTCGCTCGACACTACGAACAGTATGCACCGGCACCGAGTCAAGTCCAAGTATCACGGTGCGCTGCAATTACGCGTGCTCAGGGGGCACGGCTAGGGGGAGTGATCCGCGTGATAGACGAGAAAAAATTTAGAGCAGAGAGGAAAAAACGCATGCGCAATCTTGTGTCGTCTGTCACTCGGTCGCGGATATTTCTGCAAACCCGTCGATTGGAAAAACTCGTTGGCCGTATTTTAATCGGCTCGATGGATCGGAGATCCACGTGGCAGCTTCCTTGAAAATCTAATGGAACGATTAAGAAGCGAAGTTAATGATAATATGTATGCACATTATCTTTGCAAAATAAAAAAAAATAGAGTTAAAACAAAACCTAAAGAAAAACTTTCTGCATTGTTCCTAAATTTGTACATGGGCTCGTGCGGTCAGACACCTCGTAAGAAGAGATCAACGTTCCAGTAAGCTCGAGTTTGATAAGAAAATTACAATAACGTATCGATCGATAACAGAGACCCCACGAATTACTCTCGACTCTCGACTCAGTGCTCGGAGAGCACCCAGCTGTCCAAATCACACCGGGACGGGGGGCCAGGGCGCGCCAAATCGGTTTGCACTCTCGCTCTCGCGGCAAGAGGATATGCCACATTGAGCAATGACCGTGTCCGATGTGTTCCCATGCGTGTCTTGTAATTTCCACGTCGCCGTGATCGAGTCTCACACACGGCGCACTTCACTTATTACATTCTCGAGTAAACTAGTTCGCATCGGGTAACGGCAAGTTCACCGTATCGCGGACTTTTACTTCTCGTATGGCGTACCGACCGCCCCGCCGTCCCAAGGCCACAGCCCAAAGAAAATAAAGAATTAAGAAAGCGACCGCCACAGTTTAAAACAACCGACAATTCTGTCTCCCTTTACGAGCCGGACGCGGGTTTTACCCATGCAGAAGCGCCCAGACGATCGCGAGTCGAAGGTAGACGAGGGAAGATAGGTGACGAGACGAAGCAGTAGGGCATGAGAATTTGTCGTTTTTATCAGCGAGCCTTCCACCACGGTCGATCATGAACCTTGGTATTTATTATTGGATTCCCGGGTAACGACCGCTGACATCGGTGCTGAACATTCCCTGGAATTTTTATGTCCTGCCGACGTCGGCCGTAGATGCGGCCATGGAAAAACAAAACAAACGCTACGGGATATTTTTCTCATTAACCAGTACCCACTTAAGGATTTATCGAGGGAATTACGATTTTACCAAGATTCGATTTTTAATATTTGACGACCATTAAAACGGGAAAGGAAGTGATCAGGAGGAAGAGAGAAAGAAGAGTCTCATTTACAAATTGAATACCTAGATCGACAGGGTTTTACGATCACGCGGGTATGTAAATTCGAAGAATTAATTTTGCGCTCGCGCGCGCGTCCTACGATACGCTCGAGCGATCATCACCGACGAAAGAAAATTTCATCGAAAGCGTGGACTACCCGCGGTGGGAGAGCACGCAACTTTCGGCACTGCGCCGTAAATTCTGGAGGAACCCGTCTGAAAGTTGCGAGAGCGAGAGGAGAAAGAGAATCGGGCGTGAAAGTGGTCCACCTAGCAGCGCCGGAAACGCACACGTGTCATCATCAATGGCGCGCGATGTCCATTCATGAAGGAGACACGCGTGCGCGCTCCGCGGTTGAAAACATTTTAATTAACAGGCAGTCGACAATTCGTAGATCATATTTGACGCGATGACCGGGCGGGTCCGAACGTCTAAACCCTAAAATGTGAAATTGCAAGAATTGCCAAAGAGTTTCGCTTACGGGCTTCCCAGTCCAATGCCAATATTTGCGAAGAGGCATTGAGACAGAGTTTCACGAAAAAATGGTCTACCGACGATTAGAATTTCATGTGAATCAATACTGTCCAACTCGGGAATTCAAATCGTCTTGTCGATAATTAGCAAGCTGAACGAGGACGATAGACGAGTCTCGAGGTAATTGTCACTTCCTTGGCACAGATGTAAGATCGCGAATCTGGTTTATTAACTGATTAGCTTCATTATGTCTGATCTATCCTTTTCCTGCTAAATCTAGATTCCATATTACTTTATTCCAGTGTTCTTCTTTTTTTATGAGTACATTCGGAAAGGATTCTGTTTGCTAATGAAAAGGAAATCGAGGATGTGACGTGAAAGTTCGCCCAAGGATCCATAGGGGCGTGTGAAATAATTCCAAGGGATCTTAGAGTATCGGCTGGATGGGCCAAAAAAGCAGTGGAGAGAGAAGGAACTTCCGCACAGATGATTCGAGGAAGAGGAGTGTGACTGCGAGAGCCTCGCCCGGGGCGCTAATGAAAGTTGGCCGAATCGCGGGAGCGACTCGTCGACGCGAGGACTCGAAACGAGTATGGACGTATGACATAACAACGTTTGGCCAAGTGGTCAATATCTACCATAGGAGTGCCGCATTCCAAAAATATTTCGCATATGATTTCTACGATTGTCAGGGGTTTCTAAATTCGTCTCGGGGCTTCGAGCGCAGCCCGTGCACCTATTTGTATAAATATTTAACACGAGACTTTATGTATGCGGATCCACTCGGATGCTGATGATCGGATCGGTAAACGGGTTTGCACAACTTACGAATTTCCAATAAAAAAAAAAAGTCGGTTTTCTTCGCAACAAGTTTCGCACTAAGTGTACGATTTCCATAAGGTCGACGAACCTGAAGAATCTGAAATTCCACGCAAAGGACCTTTCCTCGCTGAAATTATTCAATCCTTATCTTTTTCGATTCTACTCGAATAAGATGAACTGCTCTTGGAGAATGTTCGTGGACGTGCGTTATTGGCACGAGAAAAGGGAGCAAAGAACTCCACGCGGCTTTGCTTTGTGCCCGCGTTCAAGAAAGAACGTCGTGCGCTTCGTCTCAAGGTTAGGTGTCGCGAAGCTCTCCGCGTGATCGAGAAGAATCGTTCCGTGGATCCGCTCGAGTGTAACAAGCGTAAAGCGGATACCTGTGTTATTGAATGTAGTAGCGAGAGGGCAACCGGTTCCAGCGGAAGAGGGTAAAGAGCAAGTGGAATCCACAGATGGATGTTTAGGTATCGGCTTATTTCGCTTTATTTTCCACGGAACGATTTTCGTTAATTAATGGAGACATAAAGCAGACGCGGTGTCCTCGAAAGCTTATAGGATTGAGAACTGATAAACGAGCTAGAAGTGCGTCACTCGGACTGTCGGACGACTCCTCTCCACGCATTCAAATCACCACGACGAGCAAGTTGAAATCGTCGTTTCGAGAGGCAAAGCTCGTTCTCTTTCGACGAAACGAAAAAGAAGACACGAGTATACATCTCGTAAATTAAAACAATGGTCTTTCCAGTGGAAAGGCAGTTCGTAGAGTAACAATTGAATCTACGCGTCCTTGAAAATTTATAGCGTGGTCGACTTCTTCCGGCATTAAAATCACCGCGGAGAACACCTTGGAATTTTTCCCTCAAGGCCCATGCAACAGGCAGCGGTCAACGATGTTGCAAAACGATTTTAACGTGCTAGTTCCAGGCCAAAGACATTTACGCATCTCGAGAGGAGGATTTCGATAAAAGGAAGATCGACAATAAATTAATAAATCGTAGACGCATCGGATCGTCGACCCTTCCATAGCGGCACATCTCAGGCTACAGTGAGAGAAGTCTTTAAACGGTACGTGTGCATAGTCCCGGTCGTCCTTGAGGCCGTCCGAGAGCTTATTCATCGACGACCCGAAAGAGGTGCGCATGATGTATGTGTGTCGCAACGTGTCGCATGCCTCGTGGAAGCGGCGCGCTTTCGTAAGAATCGCTCGAGTCGCACCTGCACCTGAAGAAACCCGGGGAACCCGCGCTAACCTGGACGATCGATAGGCCCGACCCGTCGATGAATCACGAGATGAAACTGTTAGATTTAAACCGATTGATCATTACTCTTTTACCTATCCATCGCGGCCAAACGCCACGACTACTACGCAAACACTTTCCATCGACGATTTATAGAGATGAAATTATACGTGAATGAGATTCGACGAAGTAAACTCGTCAGCACGAGGGACCAAATGTCTCGGAAATATATCACACGTGTCAGAAAAGGGACGGGACATTCTGGGTTTTATTCAACTATCTGTTTATCCAGCCCGGTTATCTACGTGTCGTTAGGTCTCAAGGTTTTCCAGAGGAGTCGTCCTTGTCCCTTTTAGGTCCACCCAGAAAGCCACACGACTATTCAGAAAGCGAGCATTTTCATAACAGCACATCCTAACCCTTGCACTCGTTACGGGTCACGGTAATCCTCAACTGCTCGTTTTACCAACTTCATCCTCTTTTGATTTAGTTTCCCCGTTACACAAGCACGTACTTCCCAAATACTACTTCCATCGACAATTTATAGACATGAAACTGTCCGTGAATGAAATTCGACGAAGTAAACTCGTTTGCCGAACGCAAAACCAAAGTGTTCTTCGCGATCCTACGTGCGAATCCTCTCCGAAGCCGAAGACTTTCGAGTACGAAGACGTCCAGTGGCCTCACGAGGAAAATTACTTTCACCTCGGGATCCAGTTTGGCCACCGCGTGGACGGGACCGTGAAACGGTTCTATCGGTATCTACGTGCTTCGATCCACAAGCTTCAATGGTAGATTCTCCGAAACATTGTAGCAAGAATTGTTCAATGAATCTTTCGTCGAATCTCCTGAGAAACGTTTCCTTAACCCTGGGTTCAATTTGATGGATTTACATGTGAAGTTGTGTTTATAAAAAAAATTCCTTAAATCTAGTGTTGAGAATCGAAACGATTCGAGTAGCAAATCGACGAAGAGCAAGAGGAGGAGGTGGAGGACTGGGTGGAGCGAGCGAACTCTCGACTCTGACCAGCCGGGGCGCGTTCAGCCTTTCTGTAAGAGGAGAAAGTGAGGTTACATGGACGGGCCAGCGGTCGGGCCTCCCTCTGTCCCTCCATCGGCCCGTCTACGATGCCGCAAGGTGGATTGTAGCGACATGATGTCAACCTCGGGCATGGTGTAAACTTTGCTGGGTATGGTCACGCGTAGCGACGTGCCGACTCTATTTCAGGCGGAGCAACTGATACCAGTCTAAGTGCGCGTCCGATCGAACCCGATTACCGATGCATTAGATGAAGAAACTTTTGGTCGTCGTGGGGTGAGAACGACTGATGCTTTAGGTGGAGAACCTCTTGGACATCGTAGATTTGCAAAAATCCTCGAAAAGACCAATAAATTTCTAGATGGAGAACCTTCTGAAGGTCGTGGGGTGAGAACGATCGATGTTTTAGGTGGAGAACCTCTTGGACATCGTAGATTTGCAAAAATCCTCGAAAAGACCAATCAATTTCTAGACGGAGAACCTTCTGGAGGTCGTGAGGTAAGAATAATCCGGGGAAAGATCCAGTAGAACGTACCTTTCGACGTAGGCTTCGCGAAGGGTGGTCATTAGAACTGGAAGCGAATGGAGAACGGAAGAGAAAAAAGCGGTGATCAATGATTTCTTTCTTATACGCGTGCCTCAATGAAGTTGAAGAATCGACACGTTATGATAATAGGTTGATATCGCTCGATTCCGTATGAGAGCCAGTCACTGCAATTCACAATGGTGCAATATAGTGACGCGCGGTAACTTGGCATTCCCGTTAGTTCGCACACTTCTTCTTGGTAATCGCAGTTAGGAGTGTGCTCGCATTCCCCGCGATTGCGAGCGCGTGCACTTGCCGAGCGTAGAGCGACTTGTAAACGAGCGGAGTAATTCGTAACATTAGGCGCCGGTTTAGGGATCGCGAGTGCAACCGTAATTAAGAAGGATCGCGACCGCCCACTTGCCGCAAACCGAGACGACGCAACCACTCGCTTCGAGTGCCGCGATAAACGCCCGGTGGCCCATAGCTGCACGCACGCACGCCCATAAAAGTTCGCTTCACGACTTTTGCAAGGTCGTGGCGAGACCGAAAGGATGTGAGAGAACGGATTCGATCTTGCGCACTTGCGGTCATAGGTATCGATGGGGCAACGGATGCAAGAATAGGTTCGGACATGAGATCAACCAAAGATCCTTTCCTGTCGCGATTTTCCGGTGGACAAAAATTTCCTCTCCACGATTCTCCAAAAGGATCGAATCTCACGAATGCTAAAATATTGTGTAATCCGCGAATTAAAAGAAAAATATAGGAGGACTCTCGCTTCTCCTAATGAGAGAAATTATTGATGTATCTATTCATAGACGGAGAACCCCGAATTCTGAAGAGGCTGCAAAAAACTTAATCGCTGAATTTTCAATTTGTGAACGACCGAAAGACACTTTCTCTTAAAGTCACGTGCTGCCAACGTGTATGGCTACTCTTTCTTATCCCCGGGCTGCGAGGAACCGAGGAATTCGTGAGTTACATAATTTTAATTTCGGAGAGGATTTCTTTGCGCAGAGCACTAACTCACCACGATGTACCGTAGATTCTAGTACGTGCCCGCGGGTCGCTCAAGGCTGGGACTACGCCTAGATTCATAAATGTAATTGACAAATGAAATTCACGGACGATAAATCCTCGCTCACTCCTCACTATTCTTCTGAACGCGTAACAATAAATATTAACCGATATTACAAAATGCCATAAGTAAAGGAAATTCGCCAACGATAGATCCTGCTCTACAAATATCGAGAAAAGAAAAGAATTTAGTCTTTCCAGTCACGAAAATCCCCTCCACCGCTCATCAACACCCGACGCAAGCCAATTTCGCCGATTTGCACGAGACGAAGAAAGGGACAACCTACTCCTCTACCAGCTCTCAAATATAATACAACTCTTGAAGAGAATTTTTTGGGGAAATGCGAAAAATTTGCAATTCCTCGAGACCCGCTCGTCGAAGGCCAAGCGCCTGCGACTAAATATCTTCTTCCAGGAAGAACCTTTCCCCTTTCTAGATAATTCTACTCTCACACATCTCCTTTCTCTAAAAACCAAAATCCCGAGATCTCCTCTTCGAGAGCTTCTCGCTCGATGGTGATCGATCCTCGAACGTTCTTGGACGCTCGCTCGCGGGCTCGAATGATATCGAATGTCAAGAGAGACACCAGCGCCGGCGGAGTGAGAAAATACACTTTCTCCGGTGGCTCTGGCCGACCCACATTCTGAAATCGCTTGGTTCGTCGTGGCTGGGATGCTCCTGGTGGCTCGACGTGCCTCAACCGCGACCGAGAGGCGGACCGGAGGATCCGCGGAGAGGATGGCCCGATCTAACGCGCCACGGCGAATCAATCCGTTCGCGTGAGAATCAAGGTCGCTCTCTCGCGAGGAACGAGCCTTGCCTCCCGTCAACGAGCGAGTAAGCGCGCGCGTACCTGCACAGAGGAAAATCGATTCTCCCGAGTGGAACGTGGTCAGTCACAGTCAAGGTTACTCCAATGGGTTTTGTCACCGGCTGGAAATAGAATCCGCGAATGTTTCACGGGTCGAAGGCACGAATTGTCGCCGAATTTCTCTTTTCTCGAGGATTGCTTTGAAAAGGAATCGAGAAAGGGAAATCACGTTGGGTAAGGAGGGGATATGATTCTTTCGAGCGTTCCTCCTGCCCAATCTCCTCGTGCGGAATTTTTAAGTGACTGTAAAATAGCCATGCAGGCTTGGGAAGAGTAGTATAAAAGATATGCTGAATTAACGAAATAGTACAAAAGGATACATTAAGATATTCGAGATAACATAAATTTCATCAAGGCGCAAGGGTTAAATTTGCGACAGTAAGATTATAACATCGAGCGTCGAGATATGGATTTGAAATGATCCGAGTGTTTCCGTTCGTTCTTTCTCTGGCCTAGGGAAACTCGAGAGATGAAGAATTCGCGGGAAGGAACGTCGAGAGCGAAAGAACGATGAACCGCTGCGCACAACCGCGGCGAAATGGACGAATAATCAAGGTCAGCTGGCATTCCTAGGCCCAACAACTTTCCACGAGCATTTCGCCTCGCCGTGCCAGGGCGAACAATCGTCGCAGGCCGGCCACTTTTCCCCGTCGCGTCGCCTCTCGGGAGTGCGCCGCCGTAAGTGGAACGATGCCAGTCGATGACTGGACGAGCTAAGTAACTGCCAACAAACAGGTGAGGTGCACCAACCGAACCTCCTGGCATTCCTACTGTTAAATCATTCGGAAAACGCGTGGTCCGTCAGGAAATTTTACATCGACAATTTTCCGTTGAGGTGTACGTTCATTGTTAAAACTCTAAACAGAGTTGCTAATCGACGATGCCTTTGGAAGAGATTTCAATACGCGCCATTCCAAATTTTAAACAGAATCCCTCGATCGTCCATAAGAATAATTCAGAAAACAACTAATCGTCCTTCAAAAATGTCAAAAACCTTCCATACTTCAGATCTTCTGAGAGTATTCGAAACGCTTTCGTTGCGTTTCGTCCCAGCTGACACAATCTTCTCTCGATCCACCGAAGCAATCCCCGAAGAGTCTGCAAACCGCGCGACTTCACTTTCCTCGAGAGAAATCTCGGCGCCTCGGAATAAAGTCAGTGGACGGTATTAAGCGAGGAAGGAAAAGTGATTACGATGGAACGATCTTCTTAAAATGTCCTTGGAAACGACCCCACGATTTTTGATCCACCCTGGCTGGCGCGCTTCTCATTCGATCGGTTTTCTTCGAAGGTACCTCTCAACGAGAAGCACCTTTGGGATCGGTCCAAACTGATCTTTGTCTTTGGGACGATCCTCTCTTTCTCTCTCGAGCCGAGCGTACTGGCCACTTGTGACGACCACACAACGCAACAGAGCATTTTAACCCTTTCAGGTACACTGTATCATATGTGATACAAAATATTCGTCTACAAATCAATTTTTTTTTAGTTGTTTAGGTATTCTTTGATAACATATACTTTTTACAGCATTTCTTTTTAAATTCAGTTTTTCGAGAAATAGAGAGAAAAATAAGAGATAAAATGGTCATGCGTAAATTTTTATAATTTAACTTAAAAAAATCGACTACTTGTGGTCGCTACCAGTAACGACTACTTGACACAACACGGCATTTTGAGTGGCCCTAGGTGTACGAGTTCACAAGACCGACCGGCCTAACTCTTTCCCTCGTTTGCCAGAGAAACGAAAAGACGACCGTGGCACACGAGTTACCGAAACTTCTCGCTCGGACGCATTCCATTGACTGTAAGGGCCGACATCCTTGACCCGGATCTTCTACGTGAGCCGACCACTTCCTCGATCTGGAATCTCGCTCTCCCTCTCTCCTTCTCTCTTTCCTTCTCTTCTGAACGGAGGGGCACGAGGTCTTTGACCAAGAGACGCCGATTAAGAGGCCAGACACGGTGCGCGCCTAGTGGATCGCGTCTGTTACGCTAATGGGAGAATGCGCTTTGGAGGGGACCGATCGAGTGGCCAAACGAGCCCGAAGAAAGTTCCCTCTTCGTGCTCGGAGAGAGGAGAAAGAGACAAGGGGTAGGAGAGAAGAGGGATGAGGGACGAAGAAGCAACCACGAGGAACATTTCGTGAGGAGGGCGAGAGATCGAAGGAGAGTTTCGATGCGTCCCGCTCCACGACTTTTCCTAAGCTAAGTACTTGCTGGACGTGGACCTCCTACTGTTAATCGTTTGAGTGCGGTCGCGCTCCTTCGTGCCGTAAACGCGTGTACAAAAAAGTGTCCACTCAAACGATTAAAGTAAAATGAAATGCAAATAAGACGACGAAGCAAATACAATATGGAGGAATGGAATCTATGAATCATCGACGATTATATGAGCCTGTCACAGGTCAAATTGATTAACTCCGTAGATTATGTTAAAAATGTATAAAGTAGGGACTCGATCAAGTGCTTTGACATTTAGATTTATGAAAAGTGCAAAAACTAGAGTCAATCGATTTTGCAACTGAGCAGTTCATTATTAAAATAATTACGATGAAAATTTTATTTTTATTATGTACCCCAATGTCAGTTGATCGTCTGGACCAGGGTTCATAATTTACCAAAAATAGTTTGCGCATCCGCGAACTTGGCCGGGTGAGACAGTTTCGCGCGTCGACGAGAAATATTCCTTCACCTTGTTAATTACCGACTATTGAAACCTAGTTAAAGGTGCTAACAATGAATTGCTGCTAATGAGCGCATCGACCTAACGATCGATCGATTCGTGTCATTCGCAATTGGAATTAATTTACGTAACGAAGGATCACGGTGTTACTTTGTCCAGGCAAATGCGAGAGAATAAATGCGATAAGTCCGTGCAAGTTACTAGCTGTGGACTCAAGGCAGGTGTTTTGCGAACTGAATTATTTAAAGTTGCGCGATCGCGATTGGACGTTCTGGCGATCGCACCTAACAGTACCACGCGTTGTACTTTCACCCTGCTAAAGTGCAGAACGACGCGTCTAAAAGCTCGACGTTAGGTCCAACAATGTTCCGCGATGCGCAAGCTGATAGCAAGACGACGGAAATTGGTAAACACTTGCATGGAAATAAAACGAACTCGCAGACGCTTGTCCCGCGTCACGAGATGCACGAATCGTTTGTCGCAAATTCACGCCGACAACTTCGTTCGTACGCGTGTCAAATAAATTCTGGACTTACGCGTGAACGCTCGAAACGATGAGCAAACGTGCGCGCGCAAGCGCGCGTCAAACACGATCGAGCACGTTAAAGAACGTGAAAGCTGAAATGAAATTCCAGCATTTACACGGGCGTACGAACGCAAGCGAGCGTCTTCTCTACGTGACGAACTAACGTGATGTCTAATGTTTATTACATTCTTGTAGAAGGAAAAAATAAAAAAATCGCTTTACATAGTGGTCCTCCTGGTCTACGTGACCATATTTACGAAATTCGGGGAAATCCAATCGTAGTCCGCATGCGATTAACCGGCGTGAGAAAGAGAGAGATTTTAAAATCTTCTTCCGGGGTCATTGGTTATATGAATGTTTATCTGGTATATAGAATTCCTGAGTAGGGTAAGTCTCGAGAACTGTGGCCCTCGAAGTTTTAACGCCTTTACGACAGCACATTTTACGCATCGCCGTTTAGTATACGCCGACGAGAGCCACGCAAATTTTAAAATTTGTTAAAATTGGACCTGTATAAAACGAAAATAAGAATTTGAGTTATCTTATCCATTTTCTTTTCGTAAAATCTATAAATATCTATTGCCCTTTTATTTATGTAATTGACCATCTCCTTCGGACTTGGCCTAAATGCGCTTCAAGTCCTCTTTACTCAGAAACAATATCATTTCTTTTAAAACAGAAAATCACGACGTTAATTGCAAATGAAAATTCCCCTATGGAAAATTCATTCCTTTCTTAGAAATTATCAAACGTTTAACAACTCCTAACCCTAACCTACAGGCGTGTCTTAAACTAAAGTAAAGATTGGAATGGTCGAAATTCGACGACCTGCTTTTTGGTAGTACAAGCACTTACTAAACCGTCGAAGAAGGCAACACGGAAAGTGAACACCCGTAGGTAGAGCGTAATCGACGTTCAACTTTTACCGCGATTCGCATTTGGGTATCGAGGGCACCTGCATGCCGTTCCCGTCCCGGAGAAACTGTCCATTCGATCGCCGTTGTCTGTGTTGTCGTCGTTGTCGTTGGAGAAACCAAAAAGTACCAGTCGTACGCGATCCCAGGGGTCCGATTCGGCCGTTTGATCGTTTCAACATACCGCGTGTCGACTGAAGTGGCTTCTACGAGTCCCCGTTTAATTAATTTAATCGTGTACGAACGTCGACGAAACGTTACGCCAGACCGATTTAGACCAGGGGCGCACTTTAGATTTTTAATCGCGCGATTACGTAGTCGCGCAAACGAAACACACAGTTCTCAAGGAGAATCCAGGCATATGCGACTAAAAAATTACACCGATTGAGAAGATGCATCCGGCTCTAGATTCAAGCTGCTTACACACATTCAAACCTTGTTTTTATCGAACCGTTAGATTCAACCTGTTCGACCAAACCATTCCTTCTTTCAAATCCTCTAATCGAGCCCTCGAAAATTTCGAAAGATATATTCTAACAAAGATGAGAAAATACTATTGAACTGAACAGAAACTTTTGTGAAGATCCGCGAATAAATTTCGAAAGGCTCTTTCGGAAACTCTTCAAACAGATCGAAGAAACGATTTGAACGTGGGTGACGACCCTTGGTCTGGAAAGTAAAAACGTCAACGAAAGAAGCACCAAGGACCTTCTGTACTTTCCGCCTGCCATTTATCATCGACTCGCGCCGAAAAGATTCACGAATCGTAAGCAGCGGAACCAGAGCTCGTGCCAGGCCTTGGGAAACGATTCCACCGTTGGACTGCGAATGAGTGCACCGTCCGCCTTCCCGAATCATCGCATATGCGGGGCGCGATGTCACCTTCGTCCGCCTTCGGCACGATTTGTGCTCATTTGCATCGAGGAAGGAAAAAACGAAGAGGAACGCGGAAGAGACCAGAGGGAAAGTCCCGAGGTGGAGAAGAGACGAGGGCAAAGAAGTGGAATTTTTTGTGTCCATCGTCCAGTGGAAAAACTTAATCGAGGTAAGGTTCTTCGATTAAAATGGGAGACGAAAGAACACGAACTGTCCCGGATATATGTACAGAGAACCCTGGAATTCGATCGGTTCGATCGATCGCGGAATATCAATATCAAATATCGATTTCAGATTCGATTCACAAACGAGACACGTGCGAAACGATCGCGCCATTGGGTGCCGCCTCGCCCGTCTGCGTCCGTAGCCACTGGAACATTCAGGAATTCAGATGAGCCACGAATTCGTCCCCGTCATAATCGGGGACTTGCGTAAGATCGACACGAGTGGTCAACGCCCTATGACCGTTAGATCGGAGAGGAGGGCTTGTCGAATGTCGCGTGGAGCTTGGATGGAGGAAAAAAAAAGAGACGAGAAAAGGAACGGTGGAATTCCACATGGACGAGAAGAAGGTATTCACATAAAAAAGGTAAATTTGAATAAAAACGTGTGATGGCACTTAAAGGTACCAGATGGAAATAGACTAGATTGAAAGAAGCAAAGTCGGTAAAAAGAATGGAGAAGAAATTCCTGAAGAGAAAGAATTTCTCACGACTGTACAGGTTTTAATTTCAACGAGAGTATGATCGATAACAGAACGAAGCCCACGCGACAGCTTCTGCTCGATGTACAAATATTTTTGGTTCTTAATGCTCGCCATTTGTCTAAACACTCGACGGATAATCAGTCGTCTCGACACGAATTGCATGTCGAAAAATAAGACAGGAAGAAGAGAAAAACTGTATGATAATGTTGGAGAGAATGCGAACGATAAAGGAGAATGGAGGAAATTGAAAGAAAAGTGGAGATGAATTTTCCTTCATCGTGTCGGATCTCCAGCGTGTTCGATTAATATCGATTCGTCATTCTATCGATTACTGAGCGCGATCGTTCGATTCGAGTGTGGCGCGCGCTGGATAGAACGACGTACAACGAATTCAGAGGACCACCTCTACCTCGTTCATTCATGCAGGTGGCGTTCAATTGACGCACTCGACGCCACGAATGAATCACGAATACTCCGTGAATGGATATCCATCATCGACTTCGATCTCTCTTCGAGAAATCAAATTCTAAACGGCGAGACGTTGGTTCCACGATTCTTCTAGAGAGGCTAATTGGCGAAGTTCAAATCTGTCTTAGGAGGAGAATTAAATTACTTTTTTAAAGTAATCGTATAACTGGCGGATATTCTCGGTTACTCGTGGCCGAGCTGACAGGAAATGTGCAAAAACACATACAGGCGGTCTGTTTTGTCCCAATACAGTAAAATTTTTTTTTAAAGATGCACGTCACGAAAGAAACGTTTCAATAAGAATCGGTAAACATTGCTGTTTCATTTAGTAATACGAAGGAGAATTTAAAATCGAGTTAATTGTTTTTTAAATCGACTGATATATTTTTTTATACGTAATACCGTAATACGCGGTGAGACAAATTCAACAAGGCGCGAAGATACTAACAACTAACTAACATCAGGATACTAACACCTTTAGACAAAACGGTATATGTTTCAATTATCTGTAATTAAAATTTTGCATCCCACTCTCAACAGTTAAACGGGCAAACAATGTAAGACTGAATGCAAGAATTGCAGAAGCCTTCGGTCACCGACACAATGAATCGTTCATGAGTTAGAAGATGATCTTGCCGTTTCTATTCTCACTATGGTAATGCGCGGTTTCTATCGCGGATGTCGAAAAGTAATAAAATCCGTCTTTCCATTTCAAGTGTCCCCGATTTCGCTCGTTCTTCAAAATTCGGCCTCTATTCATAATTGATGGACTCTCGTTAACATCCATGTCGTGAATCAGGGTGTTTGAGAAATTCAATGAAATCCGAGGAACTTTCAACAGGACACGCTGTCTCTTGCTAATTCTCCCCCATCAGTAACACACACACGCGCGCGCGCGCGTTATCACGGCATCGACCTCAAAGCTTACGTTACCGTAAATTATCGCGTCGTAATAATAATTCGCACCTAATTACTTCCTGCGCCACGACATCGTCGCCACTCTCTTTCTCGCTCCACCTTCCACTCAAGCTCCCACACAAAAGGGGCATAATTGCGTGTAACTCTCGGAAGGAGCATGCATTGTCCTCGTTGCGTCGACTAGGCCAATTAAAAGGCTACTATTATCCACCAGGAGATTGTCTCAGGATCGCACGCGCCACCATTTCCACATATCGTTCTTCCACGCTAAACGATTTGTCGCCCCCTTTCCAGGAGAGACATCAACGCGTGCGCGAGAAACGCGTGAAAGTTTCACGCATACCGAAGGACCTTCGAGGACAGAGTGACACTCAGATTTTCGGTTCAGTATGAATTAAAAAAATATGTCACAAGTTGGAATAAGAGTCGTTCTAATTTTAAGTAAAAGGGATGTACAAATTTAAAATTCGATGCGTCGGTATAATTCGAATGTGCACGGAAATTTTAAATGAATACGTTAAACGTTATACGGGTAGTCCGTAAGAGAAAGGTGGAGAAATTCCTTGGATCATGCTATTCAGGGATAAGTACAAGTGACAAATACAATAGAATGTATCAAAAATGAAATTTAAATCTATCTTCATGATAAAGTTTTAAGACTTGTTCTCACGTTTAATCGACCGATGGATAAAAATTGAATATCACTTGAATCAGTTTTTATTCACAGATTTCAACAGAAACTGATCAATGATATCAGTTTTGAAATAACGTCGAAAGGCGGATGGCTCATGACTGAAACTTTCTTAATCAACTCTGTTGAAGCAAAAGTTCTCACTGTAGTTTTCATTCAACTTTCGTCGAGCTATAATCGGTGCATTAATGTCGACTTTACCTATGTCGAAAAGAAAAGTAAAATGTCAAAGTAAATGAAACCGAAGGAAATCGCCCAATGAAGCCAATGTATCGATAAAGTTGCACATCTGTGGCGAAATTGTGAAACTACGCAAATCACCCGTTCAACGGAGGACTCGGTCTGCATTCGCTTATTCGCTCGTTCACAGTCACAAGCTCGCCCGTGTCCGCCTCGTCTATTTTTATCGAGCCCGCTGCCGTAAACCTTTTTCGTAAACTCCCGTCTCCTTCCCCGTTATATCATCCTCTCGGAGGCGAAACGACACGGCCCCGAGGTGAAAACGAAGAGTCTGCTGCGCCGATGCGGTCTCCTCCCGAGGGTAAACGGTAAGATTGAAAAGTTACGTGCTAATTCAAAGAGGCCGAAGACAGTCGTGTCCGAGCGAGTGACAAAGCGCGAGAGATCTTATGCAATCTGGCGACAAGCTGCTACACCCCTTCCCTGTAACACTCCTCCATTTATGTATTTATTTGTTTACTTAAACGAATGACCCTTTTTAAATTACAAAGAATGTGAAGACGAACATAGTGAAGGAGACGTATAAAAGTACAGCAATTTTAACGCATCTTAACGATAAAATAAATTTTCAAAAGGAAAAGTAAAGAATGAAAGAATTTTACATAAGCCAATTGGACTCCTAATAAATTTACTTTGTCCTGTTCTTTGGTTGTTTAATTGGCCTCGACTCTGTGTCATTTGTTTCGTGCAAGACCAAGAGATGTTCAAAAGTTTCGTGAAATTGAAAATCTCAAAATGCCAAGTACCAATGACTGAAATATTATTTCTTCGGAAGTTAATTAAGAGTGGAGCAGAAAGTTCACGAAATTTACAGAAAGAAGTGAGAAAACATATGGAAAATGGAGTGGATGTAAGAACGACTGCTTACATCGAAGTGAAACAAATAGTAAAGGCGAATGTCCCGCGAGTGAGCACGTTCGAATGATTACGCGAGGTTTACACCTCGTGCGAGAGAAAGGATCGGAAGTGTTCGAATTGAATTACGGGAATAGGATTGCGAGAACGTAGACCTTCGCGTGACTCAGCAATTGGGTAGGTATCCTCAATCGTTAATGCGCTCTTAATACACCGTGTGCTTTACCAACTCTATTACAAATCGAGGGTTAATGGCGGTTGTGACATGCGCGAAAATCCACGTGTTTGCATAATTGAAGCTTCGAGTTTCCAGCCGACGAAAACGCGCGGACCCTCGATTTCGCGTGGAAACGAGAGATAAAAAGAAATTCTTGGCGAAAACGGTCGGGTCACGAGGACCGGTTATCCCCCACATCGCAAACATTTATACGTTGGATTAGATCGCTTAACGATCACGCTTTTTGCTCGCCCCTGAATTCGTCGGTGTTGCACCGAACGCGATCATTCCTCTCACCTGGCAGCACCTCCACTCGATCCTTTTTACCGGAGGCGCGTACGGTTGCAAAATTTCCTTCTCGCGAGTAGAACGACTTCGGAAAGTTCAAACGTGAAATTTCATATGCCGAAAATGAAGTATATCGAGACACGAGAGAAGCAAGGTTTATTGATTAAGCGACAAGCGTTATTGTAATCTTTAGATAATTGAGATTCTTTAATTTCCCGTGAGTTTCAATCGTTCGTATAATGCAAATTGCACAGTTCTAAATCGAAGCGGAGTCAAATTGTGTAAACAATCAGAGTGGAATTTTTCAATGTTTTCTATTATCCTGACCATCGACTATTTAACACTATTCCTACCGACTGATCCAATGGCTATTTTTAAAATTTCCATTAGAATTTCCTGTACATAACGAAAATTGCATCGTCTTTAAATTTCACATTTCCTAAAATAACATATAATACATTTTTTAATATTTTAGAAAAAGTCGTGAAATTTAAAGGCGATGCAATTCCGTTGTATATAGAAAATTCTAATTGAAAATGTAAAAACGGTCATTTAACCGGTCATGGTAGGAATAGTGTTAAACGAATGAAAAAAAAAAACTTAAAAGGCACCTCGCAGAACTTAAGGATGGTATTTACTCGTGGTCGAACGAAATATTTGCAGAAGACAGCAAAGGACGGTACCGCGATTCGACCAACGATAATCCTTGACAAGTACGGTGCGCGGATCGTCGTACATCCGCTAGAGTCCGAGCCACAAGCAGGTACCGAAGTCTCTTAATTAAACGATCACGAGGAGTTCGACGATCGTGGAGCTAATAGCGCGTATCGAGGATACACAACGTTGTCGATTGTTAAGACAGAAATTGAGGAAACCCTAGCATCAGCAGCCTACGAAAGATCGCGTGTGCCTAAGACATCAACTCTACCTCCTAATTAATTTATCTCTTAATCAAGAGTGTTCATCCATTCAAAAAGGTGCGAACAACAACGAACACACATATTCATAACAAACGAATTTCACGGAATATCCCCTTAAAATGTCTTAAGGCGGGTACAGATCAAGCGCGCCGATCTGCGCCGCGCCGTGCAAAACGTTCGCGAACGTTGTAGGCGCTTTCAATTTGGACGGGTTGTTCATGCGCGTTGTTGCGCGTTTGTGATCGGTAACCCGTCCAAATTGAAAGCGCCTGCAACGTTCGCGAACGTTTTGCACGGCGCGGCGCAGATCGGCGCGCTTGATCTGTACCCGCCTTTACACGCTTATTAATATAACAAATAGCAACTTCGTCAAAGCTTTTGCTTCGTTTCTTTCGATGATGCTTTCCACTAAAATTTTCCTTTGATTTCACATCTTTTTACGAATTTACATAATTCTTCGATGCTACTCGTTTCAACCATTAAATAAATATTCAGTTCCTAGTTAATTATTCGGATAACATTCCGTTGGAAATGAATGTTCGTGCGAGAACAATGATAGTTTCTGTGGATGGAAAGCACCTGATCGAATAGCTTGATCGTGGTATACCCAGGCGATGCGTCATTCAAAGACGAGAGTGTCTCTCCCTCATTTGGCCCAAGGATGCGAGGAAGGGTGGAAGGCGAGTGCACGATCCCATCGCTTTGGTACCACTAGAACCATCGGGTTGGTACCGTATGCGCATGCAAAGTGGCGCGCGGATTAACACAAATAAATGCTGCCGAGAGACGAAGCTTCATAAATGTCACTGCTGCCTCTCGCTCGTTTTCCCTCTCGTGAAGAGAAAATCCTCGATTCTCGATTAACTTCTCGTCCACGAGAGAACGAGCGATTAATTTTTCATTTACTTCTTTGTGATTATCCAACGTATCCGTTTCATTCGACGAAGATCGATTATAACAGAGGTCAAGGGTGACTAGAAAAAAAGCGAGAAATCTCGATTCTATTTGCTTCGAATCTACTTACGTCCACGTTAAATATTTATCTTATTACCTCGAGTGATACTACGGTGTAATTAACATCCTTGAAGATGACGAGAAAATTAGCGAAAATTTCACCGTGACTATCTTAATTGATTTCTTTCATTAAATTAGATGTATCTATGTATGTGACAGTCGTCTCGAGAGAATTAAAGGTTCCTTTACAAGCTGTGCATTGAGCAAAGAGAGAAAAAAACTGCAATAGTAATTAAAAGAAATAAAGAAGAAACGATCTTGCTTCCTTCGACCACTTGTGACCTTACCAAGGATAGTCTCACAAGATTGCGATTCAGGTCGAGCCATATCATGAAAAATAATGGTATTTTCAGGCTCGACGAGGGATTTCGTCTCGAAGAAAATGTCTCGTTGCAAGAGACTATCTAATGTGGCGAACGTGTTATGGTTTATACATGAGTAAGAGGAAAAGCGAGACGAAGAAGAGCCCGTGGATATTCTTATCTAGTAAAAGCACCTCGTGTGCTCGACCATAGCGTAATACACCAGGTGATCGAATCTCACAATTAGTCTCCGGATCGGTGGAGTGAGAAATAAAATGAGAAACGAGTGGTGCGAGTGTGTGAAATAATTGTGACCGTGTCCCGCGTGTTGTTAAGCTGTAAAGCGAGGCGAATTTAGTAAAGGTGAGTGAAAGTCCGACCACGATTTGTTGCTTCCACATACGAATTACGAAATGCTAACTGATTTACAAAAGCCGAAGCGCCTTCGAAGGGGTGCCTCGTGCGTTCCACCTTGCATGAGAATTCGAATTAATTTTTAAAGCGTATTCTGAATCCAGTTTACTCTCTTCTTTCGAAGAGGCAATTCTACGAGCAAACAAGAACACGGCTCGACATGCTAATGTTGCACGACAACGTCTCGACGAATGCAATTCGCAGCAATTGGTCCGGTTAACGGCAATAATTGCATTGTGAAAATATTCATGCATTCCTATGCGTGCCTGCATACCTGCACCTTTTACGAGAGCGGAATGTCACAAGTGTGGGGCGTCGTGCGTCAATCAAAGGGTGGCGACACCCTTCCTCCGTTTGAAAACAAATCGACGACTTAATGGCGCATCGAAACACGTCTCTCGACCAACGTTTATCCTAGGAGACACGAGGATAATATCTTCGAAGATTCTGAACCCTGTTCTGAACTTTCTGAAGTAAAATTCTGTGGAGCTCCGAGGTACACTATTAACCAGTTAACTGCGGAATTTTTTTGTTGAGTTTTATTTTTTACTTTTTATATCGAATGGTGTTTTTTTATTGTTTATGATCAAGAATATAAAAAATTTGGATTGACGTGTATACACGTCGAACGCAGTTAACTGGTTAAATAACACTCTATTCTCTCCCTAAAACAAACAAATTATCAGACCTCCTATAATAATTTCCTTAATCAAAAAAACCTGCGAGACACGAGGATAACATTTTCGAAAATTCTGAACTTTCTGAAGTAAAATTCTGTGAAGCCCCGAGGTACCCTATTAAGCAACACCCTATTCTCTCCCAAAAACAAAAACATTACCGT
Source organism: Tiphia femorata (assembly GCA_944319695.1). Lineage (NCBI taxonomy): Eukaryota > Metazoa > Arthropoda > Insecta > Hymenoptera > Tiphiidae > Tiphia > Tiphia femorata. Next base: position 16,090,074 of record OX090900.1, on the reverse strand, counting down.
GCCTCCTACAATAATTTCCTTAATTTAAAAAAACCCAAGAAGAACACTTCAAAATGTAATTATAATAAGTCACTTCCTTTACGGTCGTGCCTAAAAGAGGAAAAAAAAGCAAGTGACAAGTGAGTGGACAATTTGAAAGGTTCGTCTTTCAAACGAGAAAAATAAAGACGTAAGAACAATCGTAAGGAAAAGAAAACGCGGGAGAATTTGAAAATAATGAAACGCGGCCCCGTGACCAAGAGACTGTGCGGTAGGTATGTACGTGGATTACAGGTGGACAAGTCGAGAAAGTCAAGAGCGTGAGTCGAGATCGGACGACGGTCCCGCAGAAAGATCTCTCGCGAGCCGGTTAGCCTACTTACGAGAGCGGGGCCTGAAATTCGTCACCGTTCGTATTATGAGCCGGACTCTCACTCGCCAATTTGATAATATTGACCGCCACGGGAGAAGAAGGAAGAAGAATATCGTGCCGTGGGGCACGCCGGCGTTTACCTAACTATTGCATAATATGGATAAAACGATTAAACTCCAAGTAGGTGGTGGGGAGAACGGTTTGGTCGAGCTCCCCGCGATTTTAGGCCCCGCATTGCATCGCACGGGAGGAGATTTCAAAATCGTCTTCGACGCTTTCGAAGCGAGAAAGTCGTCCGCGGCGGTATCGCCAATTTAGCTATTCCTTCTGTACTTTCATTAGAAACCGAACACGCCGTCCGATACGCGGCAACCAACAGCTCGCCTACAATAGAAATTCATATCTGGGTAAAATATTCGAGGAACCGAAATGCGCCAAAATATCATAGACCGAACGACAAGATTATCTAAGATTTTTCTTCATACTTTCCGTGCACGTATACATTCTTCCGTAAGAAATCGAGCTAAAGATCGTCGTTTTATAATTAACAGTTCAGTTAGTTAGGATCATACCTATAGTTTCAATTGATAAAGTGTATTATTTCACAGAATGTAATACGATTCTTTCTATCGTCCGAGATAGTCGCCCTTTCGGGTCACGTGACACCACTCGGCATTAACGACGCAACAATACGTGATATATGTCGCAATGCACGACGCGATCTACGAGGTGAAAAAAAAAAGATTCTCATGCATGACAAATTGAATATGTACCAGCGAGCTGGTGGCGTTAATAGAGTCAAATTTATCACGATGCTTGCACCAATGCCAAAAACTGAATATTGCAACGACCGATATGCATTTGAACTCGTGGTCTGCGCATGCGCAGGACGCAGAATTATATGGCGGAAATTTGTCAACACAACGTCCGAATGGAAAAGAAGAGACGAAATATCGTAAGCACGAAACGTTTGTACCAATGAATTTGTTTAATATTACAGATAGTCGGTGAAAGAAACGACATTTTTCGCGAAAACATTCGATTACGGATGCTACATTACTCAGCGTAGACGTATACGTCACTAGCAGACGCCGTGTGGGTCGTCTGCTAGAAACAGCTGACTGAGTCGATCCAAATCACGTTGCAGAAGCTACCTGTAACCTACAATGTCATTACGATTCTCACTTTTCCCTCCAATACGATTACGTTACGCGCCCTCGTGGTACAACGACGAGCATTCGTGAGATTAAATATCAAAGTACGAAAATTTCGTTACTTTTCAAAATCTCGTGGCCCGCGGGGAAAAGAAGGTACCTACCACGACCCACATTTGACAGGCATTATGTAATTTAGCCGAACTCCAAACCAGAAAGTGAAGAGGTTGGTTTTGAATCGTATCGAGCATTTACGTAATCCCTACAATTTAGGAATAAAAGCTGCCTATCGAGTAATCCGTTGGCACTCGTGTCGAAGTTTCTTTACACGCGATCTATCCGAGTTATTAAAACTTGAGGAATATTCGTGAAGAGAATTCGTTGTATGTCCGGCGAGAATAGGTTATGTCGAGGCAGCGACAGAAGACGTGGTTATTTCGGTGGAAAAAAGAATGGGAGAGGGGTGTTTTGTCGTGGTATTCTCCTCAGGAGACCACTAACCGTACGTCGAGTAACACCGACGAAGCACCGGTTCGTTAGAAAAGATATGAATTCTTTTTCACGTTAATTCCTAGGATAGATTAGCGAGGCTGCATACCTGAGAATGTTGCATCAGTGTATCAACGGGTCGCTCGATCTCCGCTCGTGATTTGGCACATGTCGTCGTAGTAACTTTCCTTCGTATTTGGGCGAAATGTCCGAACTGGCACAATTTCTCCGCACGAGCACAGAGCCGACTCGACCCTATACACGCCATAGCGAAAACTGTAGTGAATCGAGTCGGCTTACTCGCGGACTTTCGAGAGTTTCGAGTTCCACTAGTCCCCACCGACCTTACGATATCGATCCCCCACTCCGAGCATCCCTTTCCCTTTCCTACTCGACGCGGCACGCGTGACGGCCTACGAGATAAAAGATCGTCCTCCAAATGATTTAAAAGATAGCTCGCAAAACGACGTTTTCCTTACGCACACCGTACATTGTAAAATACTTCCCTCTCTCAATTGCTCGTGTCCCTCGTGTCTTTCTCGAGTCGATAATGCTTCGCCGGTATTATCGATATTGTTCCGTTTGTAGAGCCCTGTAGTCGATAATTATTGTGATTGGTAGAAATTAATATAGCAATGCTCGATACTTCGCAAGATTAGTAATAGAAAATATTTGATAAATATTTCAGGAATTCCTGTACTTACATTTGATCATTTTTTTTTTTAGAGAGTGGATGCAAAATGCCAATTTCTCATGGAATATGAAAAAGGAAAGGACGTGTGGCGCTGTGAGTCGACTTGCGACCACTTGTGATACTGACAATCAGCACGAAGCATCGTTGACTAGTTTCAGTATCTAGATTCCTATTATTTTCGGGTAATATCTGTGTACCACGTTATAGTCACTGCGCAACGCAATACTATTAAATACCATGTGATCAGCTGCACCGGGGTACAAAATAATAATTTAATAACGTGGTGGGTAGATTAGTGAACTGTTTGAAATTTGAGTGTGTAGCATCGCGATCACTTACAATTACTCAAGGATCATAAAACATGAGTGGTAATATAATGAATGGACTTGCTCGTCTTGTACAAAGATTCGAGTATACAATCCAACTAATCATCTCTCGTGGATTTCCACCGGGTCAGTGACATAAGATCTTATGAATGTTTGTTTTGTTCTGGTACAATTTTGATTTGTACTGAGTGTTTAAAATTGAGTTGTGTAGCTGGTTTGTAAATATTTGTCTTACACAATTAATTCTTTCTTCACGTACAGGACCTCTTTACGCCTTGGACTGCAATAATTTTGTAAACGAACAACCTATTAAGGCACCAAAATTTTCATTAAAGGATATTATAGGCGATGGCTTTCTATGGGGTGTCCCAACATGTAGAGGGACGATTGAAAGAAGATTGAAGAGAAGATTTGGAGTACCAAAATATGTTTGGAAGCCATTGGTCCCAAAAACTCATCTGTTAATGTGCCCAACATGTGGTCACGATTATGAAGCAGGTCGCCTTTGCGGTAAGGTGACTGTAAACATATAACATAATTTGTCCTAATATTTGCAATAACGTTTTAATTTGCAGGACGCTGTTATGAAAAAGTAAAATTGGAAACGAAAGAGATGCAGGAAGCAATCCAAGCAAACCTTGGCTTAGAACCTGTTGAGAAAGAAGTAATCGTCCTATATGAGGGTGAGATGCCAGACAAATCTGACGACACATTTTGGAAGGTATTTACATAATGGTCCTTTTGCTTGCTTTATACATAGTGTTATGTAATGTAAATACTAATTATTTTTATGATCTGCAGAAACAAAAAATTGTCGAGCTGCCAAAGCCACGACCTAAATGGTTCCATCAAAACTTACTTCAATCGGCAACAACTGAACCATCTGATAAAAAGGATGTAAAACCTGCAAACCTGGCTTAGGGTCATAAGTAACCACTTTATTGCCAAAATAATATACCATACTTTATTAAGTTTTTTAGTGTGCTATGTACGATAGATTAATTTGGACAAAATAAATATAAATACTAGTATTAATCATTGTGTTCGTCTTTGCAAAATGTTGAAAAATGTGTATCGTTTTACAGTTTTAAGCAAATCTATTATACATTTATCTTGTTCATTACGGTTAAAAACATACCTGCATTTTCTTTTAAGTGCTCTTCATATGTGAGAAAGGTATTCAATTGTTTCAGTGCTGACGAACATAATCATGCTCGTATTGTACCGTAATCACATATAAAAGAAAATTGTTTAGCACTTAAACTATTCATGGACAAGCTTGAACTATCCACGGGTAGTTTTAATCATTTGTAAAATGATTTAAAACATGTTCGTGAAATTCAGCAAATGTTACAGATTTTCCATACAGGTTACCGCATAATGGACATATTTTGTTATCTTTTTCTAAATTATCGGGTGAAGCGGAACATTTCTCCAAAGATAAATTTAGTGGCAAAAGACTGGTTTGTGTAGCACCGTGTTCTCTAAAACTATCATCTGAACCAAATTGCGTTCCAGCTTGGCACATTTTTTTATTTGCATTCTTGCGACAGCCATTACATGTTATTTCTACAAGCAAATAATTTCTTGTAATATTTTTCATTGCTCCCTTTAACATGTACTGCAAGAACTTACCTTTCTTCATTTTCTTAAGATTTTGAATAGCCCTTTTTAGTCTAGTCTGTTGTAATAGTAATGCATCCTTAGTGTGCAATAATCTAACGTCGTGCTGTTTTAATTGTTCCAATGAGTCCATATCGGAATCCTCTGGATAAGTAAAACCAATATTCTGCATTTTTAAGCCGGAACTGTTTTGGAGTTCTACCATCTACATAAAAAAACGTCTGTACAATATAAATTTCTATATTTTTAAATATTTTATTTACATACCTCTACACACTGTTGTTCAAGCTCTGACTTCTCTAATTTAATCCTGTTGATAATCCTGAGGGATATTTCCTCCAAGCTTTGTTCCTTGTCGCCTAAAAATTTATATTATAAGATTAGACTATACATTGTGCAAAGCATAATATGAAATTCTACAAACCATTATCTGCAGGTAATAAATATTGCTTATTTGCTTCTTCTGCGGTCACATTGAAAGCTTCGTTAAAACTATATGACAAGATATCGGATGGTTGGGTGGTGGAATGCTGTTTCAATGTATGCGATATTTGTGTTAATTGACTGTCTAAGGATTTGTTCGTTTTCGTTAATTTTGTCAACCTGCTCCACAGTTGGCGGTTCTCTGCAGCTACCATGAAAATGTGGTGTGTGAGTTGAGACTTCTGCTTTTTCAATTTTTCGACCTTTTCCTGTAAACATGTAAAAGCATTTATAGAAATGATATTGATAATTAATGAAGAATACGGATACAAACCTGTAAAGAGTCTAATATAGTTTTCTCTTTACTATCATCAATTTTTACAATTGCCATTGACATATCTTTACCACATTCTAGTCTCAAACAGACATTTTCTTCTTCCACAGTAGCTAATCTTGTTTGTAATTGTTGACAGCGTTCCTTCATTGTTTTAAATGCCACCAACAGTGCATTGTAAGAACCTAAATTAGCATTTTCAGAGGTTTCTGCTATATCGGCATCATCCATTATTACAGTGCAATTAATTACAGTTCTGAGCTTTATCCCTTAATTCAAACGGTATAGAAAATGGAAAATCATTTCAAAACACCTCTTTCATGGAGTGTTGTCACTGTGAACTTACTAATACAATCAAGGAACTCTGTAAGTTTCACATTTGACGCATATATTGCGTAATATGTCATAAACAATTATGCAGTGCATTTATATCGGAGTAAAAAATAATTGTCGATGGTTTGTTTAAAATGTTTCTGCCAGTGTCTGAACAAAACAATTTTTTAGAGGTTACGTTATTCAACCTCGTCGAACCATACTTTACAATCCATATATGTATATCCGTAATTATCTAGAAAAAACTCTGTATTGATAATAATCTTTCACATACAAGTCACTTTATAAAATCCAATTTTCTTGGAAATCCCCGTATGTCATTGTATAGACGTCATAAACACCCCTGTGGTATCCACAAGCACAGCTGCCACAGACTGCCACAGACTAACCACAGATATGGAAATCTATCTCAATTCATTCGGAATTATCACTAATCAAAATCAAAATAGAACAAATTACGCATGCCGAAACATTACAGAAATAGTTCGAACTGATGCGCGCCAATGATTTTTACAATGCGTTAAATAAATAATGTATTCTTTATTGTCGGCAAGGTAATAAAGATATCAAGATAATTCATTACATTTGCACTTCATTTAAAAATTCACTCCATAAACTAGATATGGAGTGAAGCTGACGCATCGTACGTCAGTCGCAAAATCTGATTAAAATGCGAATAGTTTCCAGTGATTTGCAGTTGCGCGACAGCGTAATATTGTAAATGAACGAATGCGTCGCATAGTGAAAGTGCCAACAGCGGAACTGCCGAACAATATGGGAAACTTTTGTGGCTCCGACCAGTTCTGAGTAAATAAAAGAAAAATGAATCCCTGATTTATTAGAACATATTGGGCCGTACTCTCACCTGTACATTAGCGGCGCTGGTACTTTAGATGGGCTCTATACACGTGCACACATATGCATATTCATGTCACAAACGGATCTAAAGTCTGAGCGTGTTGAAATGCGGGGGTGAGAGTACGGCCTAAAATGTTCGGATTTTATATTTGTACAGACGTGGTATGCACCCCTAAAGAGTATCCATGTAAAGAAAATGAGTAATTTATTTTACACTTTCGATGTTTATAATTTCGCTTAATAATTGGTATTAATAATGTACATAGTCGTCTCTTAAATTGGATACATGAAATAATATATTAAATAAAATATGTCGCATGGAAGACTGCAGCCGGGTAAGCATGGGGAATCGGCCTTTGCATCAATTGGGCGAAAATTTTGCTGTGTATTACTAGTATTGTAAAACCAAAGTCCTGTAAATTGCAGCTTCCAAAAATAATGTTTACAGAAGATATCAACGAAAAACGAAAAATGAAAATAAATTTCGGTTTTTTGTCGATATTTACTGTAAAAAATATCTTTGGAAGCTGCAGATTCCTTTTGCAACAGTAGTAATGTACAGCAAAATTTTCGGTCAACTCGTTGCAAAGTCCGATTCCTCATGCTTATCCAGCTACAATCTTTGTCTATATTATTTTTGATGATGGCATTTTTCTTCATATGCACGAGTTCTAAATTTGCGGATAATTCAACTGTAAAATTCAATTAAATAAAACGGAATTTGGATCTTCATTATCCAGTTGTTTGACATGCCTTAAGACATCCTTTTTGGTAATTATTCCTAAAAGACGACTGAAAAAAAAAAGAGATAAACGGATATTATTGGCTGAATAATATTATAATATTTTGATTATTCCTTATATCCATTTAGTATATCCATTGATTCAATTTTTAGAACATAATTGTTTGCTCACTTACCCATTATGTGTGACAAGAGTTTGCCGGAGACCCAATTTTCTAAACATATCAACTACAGTTTCCATTGGAGTCTGATCTGTAATCGTAATTGGAGCCATGTCTAAAATCTTTTTTAATTTTAATGGTGGTGGTGAATGACTTTGAACATTGTTTCCATTGGTAAAGATTACAAGTGACTGGCGACTAATCTCTTCTATCATCCGCTTAGCATTTGCAATTGCAAGATTAAGGTCTCGTCGCAGAACAAAACCCACTAAATATTGAGATTCTTTAGACACTATCACAGGAAAGCCATTATGCTCCGTTTCTTTAAGCAAATTTTCTACATCTTCAACAGTCATTGAATCTTGTGTTAAGACATGAAGAGCTTCATTTCGCCTAAAAAGAGTTTATCATAATTGAATACGAGAGTATTCTACGCAAAGAAATATATACGTTAAAATATTCTTTATGCATGATTCTTACTTAGGTTGCATAACATCTGCTGCTAAAGTAGTATGTTGAAATTCATCTTTACTATCCAAGAAGGGGTATCCATTCAGACCAATATGAGCATCATAAATTCCCTGCTTTCCAAGAGCATCACCTACCCACTTACTTGCCATGGCAGCTGCCATTAATGGGACAATATATCTAACACCTCCAGTTAACTCAAACATAATGACTACAAGTGATACAGTCATTCTGGTTACACCTCCAAGAACAGCTGCAGCACCAACCATAGCATACAGCCCAGGCGTTATGCAATCCACTCCGGTAGAACATTCTTCACTGAACATCCATATATGCGGATAATTGTAAGCAAGCTGTTCCATTCCTATACCGACTATACGACCCATAATTGCACCCAAGCAAAGAGAGGGTATGAATAATCCACATGGTACTTTCATACCAAATGTAAATATAGTCATGACGAGTTTTAATATAAGAGCCAATACGAGAAGCCACATGGCCTTATACACTCCGGGTCCAGCAGCAGCAATTTCAATTGCTGATTTTACAGCCGTAAAATTTCGGTTGTAGTCACTGTGAATTAAAGCAGATAATTTTATACTATTAATTTAAAATGTAAAAACAGAGAAAACTTAACATTACTAAAATGCATCATATGTATTCTCATTAATTAAGAATGTTAGTGCTGAGAATAATATTTATACAAGCTTACACATTACATACTCACCATAATATATCTGCGTTAGAAACACCACACTGACTGAACAATAAATAAATTAGCTGACTTGTACTCATACGAGTGTACGGATTGGGGTATCCAATAACAGCTGTTACAACTGTCACTATGAGAACTTCGGTAACTGGGTATTGACCCAATTTTGAAGTTTTTCGGTAGTGGCACCAAAACAGATTTGCTTTAATAAATAGAGTAGCGATTACACCCTGAAACATGAGGCTTATTAAAGACAGCTCTATTCTGCAAAGCAAATATATAGTACGAAATTGTGAAATTAGAATAAGCACATTCTGCAAGGTACATGGCTCGGTACTTTCATCGCGATTTTAGACCCATTCGCAACTTTAGATGCGATACATACGCATAGGTATGCATGTCATGTCTATACGTGTTTATTGAGCGCATTTAAAGTTACATGTGGGTCTAATGTCACGGTGAAAGTTCAAACCACGGTTTATTTTTGTTCTGTCAGTGTATTTTATAGTACCTGTGCCACATGCACAAGACGTTGTTATTGACATTAATAATAAATGATCATTTATTGGAAACCAAGCTACTGAGCAGGACAGCATGAAGAACAGAGACGATGTAAAAATAGATATTATACAAGGCTGTACATTGTCATTACAGAAATATATAACTCCATACATCACAACATCATTATTGTTCTGTTATAATTTCTGATTAGAATTATCCAGGAAACTAAATATTCAATTTTACTTCTCCCCAAGTTTAAAAAATTTGACTTTAAAAATAAAGAATACACGAAAAATTAAAAATGTACAACTTATAATCTGATGATCAAATATCTTTTGATTGCAATGAGATCTATACCTCATATATAAACAAATCAATATGTAATAGAAAATAAACGGTATAAAGTTTACCAAAGTGTGCAAGCTAGTGTCAATTCAGCTGAAAATTTAGTGGACTGCACACAATAATCTTATCTTGAAAGAATAACATCACCAAAGAAGATTCAAATTTCTTCAGTTAGAGCAATCTGTAGATTTTAAAGAATTTTCTCTATATATAGGCATATCTACAAATTGGTTAAGAATACTGCCTGACAGCCAAGCCTTGATTAAACCTGTGCATCAAGATAAATTGGCTTCTGTTATCAAACATTTGTCCGCTTTGCAAATGATTCAAAATTGGTTTTTCCACTTTTATTACTTACCCCAATAATACCAAGCATCACAAAGGGAATCAATTCAAAAAATATCCATGGTTTATTATACTGAACATAGAATAATACCGAATGCTCATTTCCAAATGGATTTATGGAGCGTAAAACAAAAGCAGCTATCAGGGCACAGAAGAATGATCGCCACAATGTTTTTAATGGAAAGTAGTAACTGACCTAGAAGATATTGGAAGTGCACATTTATAAATGTGAATAATAAATAGATTGTGCATGTGCATAATCTTTTGCAGAAATTCATGTAACTGCTACATAGATTGTTGTTTGAAGAGTTGACTTATACATACCTCCTCCAAACTGAAAAGGACACCACCAATTGGTGCGCCAAACGCAACCGAAACACCTGCTGCTGCAGCTGCTGACAAGATTTCTCTTTTCTTTGCTTCATTTCTCCCATATTTTGGAAACAAATATGAAAATATATTTCCTATACAGCATGCAATGTGTACCATGGGGCCCTCTTTACCCAAACTTAAACCAGCAGAGACTGAGAGTATCAAACCCACGGACTTAATAATTAGTGTCCATTTACCCAAATATCCTCGTATTATAAATCCACTTAAAATTGTTTTAATCTAAAATGAAACAAATCACCAATTAACGATATTTATTCGCAATACTTATGTTTAAAGATTATCTTGCAGATTACCTCAGGAATACCAGAGCCACATGCATATGGGGCGAACATTCTCACTAGAGATGCGGACAAGGAGGCAAATAAAAGTGCCCACGCAATGTAAAACATGTAAGAGATTGTATAAGGGCCGGCACCATCTTTAGGCTGGCTAAATACTTCCGGCCAAGACCACCACTGTAAAATAAAAATTAAAATGTAATTAATTCTTCCATATTCTCATCTTATTGTGTATTTCCAACAAGAAAATATGAAAAGAATAAATCATTCGTCCATTCGGAGTCTCAAAACTATTCTACAATTTGTAATACAATCGTCGCTTTAAGCACAAGTAGTAACCATTCACCTGGGAACAGTTTCCACCGTCAAATGTTGTTTCATTATAACTCCAACAACATTGCTCTTTGTTCAACCAAAAAGCTTGGGGACATATACCAAACTTGAGGTCAGTCATCCAGGAAGCTCCGATATCTATTACGCCAGCGGCAACACCCGTGAATAATCCAACGAAGAGTACGCAAAGCCATCCCGACCAGGCGTCATGCGCGCCCTTGATTAAACCCCAAATAGAATCATGCTTCTTCTTAATAATGTACCGGTGACGCATACGATCACGGGCAATATCTCTTTGCCAATCGATCGTATGAAAATCATCGTATTGTCCGATGCCAGGAATATCATCCGAGTCCACTGAAACTAACGAAAATATCAACCGATCAGGCATGGAGAACCCACGCATATTGTTCAAAAGCAAAGTGGGATCCACGAGGACCTCGTGGACGAGAATTGAACATCATGCGCCAGGTTCTGTCGATCGTCAATAATACTCTCGACGAAATCGGCGACTTACTATGCGAGGACGCATCGTCAACTCGAACGCAATGTTCGCCTAGGCTATTGTTGTCTATATTATGAGACCCGGAGTGATGATTAACATCCAACATGTCTTCGTCGCTGCTTAAACTTGTCTCACGACCTACAGCTCCGCTTCGTAAACGTGCATCTTCTGAATTTCTTGTATCGGCACCATTTGCGATCTGTAAGGAGAGAGTAAATTATTATTTCCGTAGTCATACGATCGGACGTAGATATTCTTATCGGCACGAGTGAAACTGAATACACTCTGTTTCGTAAGTCCGCACGGTTAACCCGTGCAAGACTACTTACAATCAACAGAACAGGTGACATAAGTTTATGCGAGCTTATAACGAAAGCCTCGCACGTAATTTAATACGAAATTTGTGCAACGCATTCGGTATCGGTCAATTATCGACGATGCCGATACATCGGTATTAATGCACGCTTAGGATCATCGAGAAAGGAGTGGGAGGGAGAATATGATGGGTGAATGGATCTATCACGCATGTTACATTGACGTATGAGCTCGTACTTTCGCATTCGGAGCCATCCTCTTTTCTCTAATCAACGATAGAGAATTATTTATTACTCCTTCTTTCTCCAAACTTATTCGTACGGACGAATCGCAATCCCGTAGTTCTATTGTGTTCACCTTACATCCTACACATAGTTTCATAACTGAATACTCTCACATTACATTTAGCCTCATACGTGCTCTTCTGATTCTGATCTTATCCTCCGCAGTTGATTCCACGCAGACCATCGAACTCGTGCGGCACAGAATCGAAGGATCGCGTTTGCTGCTAAATGCAAGGACAAGGATAAATGTAGGATAAAGGAACGGACCAAGATTATGTAGAATTATATACGTAATTTACGAGATATTGGGTGAACGATGGATTGTTCTGCCACACATACCTTTGCATCAACCGAGTGATATGTTGTTACGTTACTTGCATTTGTGTGAGGGTTCGTAGTGGACAACGCCGCTGTACCCTTCAGTGGAAACTTCTCCATGGCATAGTGATAATCTGTTTTTACATACGAATGAAACAATAGTAATTATTATCACGGGAGTAAAAAAAAAAAGAAGAGGAGAAAACCCGCCGATTCCGAGGAAGCAACGACGTTATTTACAAGACTTAGCCCAATGCCAATAACACTTCGACTAGGACTATTACCGCGTATTGATAATTGCAGATTGCGCATTGTACGAGGATAGTTAGAAGCGAGTAACTACATCTTCGAAGACGGGTTATTCGTAATGTGGTTATGGGATGCGAATAGGAATTGATCGGCGAGGAATTTATACGAAAGCGTAAATGAACTTCTTCGTGATTGGTCTACCAAGGGCGGATCTACTTTACGTTGCGCTTACCGTTAGGACACCCGTCGAAAGTAAAAAGCGGTTAATACGATCGTCTCGAGTCGCGATACGATTTATAAAAATAAGTAATTCTTTTATTAAAGGGGTACGGTAGACCTGACGCAAACATTGCACTCTTATCGGAGGCACGCGTCGATTTCTGGTACCGGTATCGTGGAAAAAAATAATCTCGCTACTTTTCACGCGCTCTCGAGTATATTCTTCCGGTTAAAAATGTTCAGTCGCACGCGTACACGATGCATGGTGAAAAATATCAGTGGAGTACCAAAATCACGGCACCTCCAGTAAATCCCTCCTTCCGATAGCGTTGATCCAGTGAACGACGATTATTTGCCTCACCGAGCTACTATATTGTTGCACAGTTGACGTGACACGACACGCCTGATTCATGTTACGCATCTGGTCGCAAGAGGTACGGCAGAGAATGCGTAATTAAATACGCATTAATTAAAACACACGGGAAGTCTGAAATACCTTATGCTGAAAACACCCTATATGCTGGTTGAGATGAGTGAACGCGCTACAATATGATACGAGAATAGTATTATCCTACTCCTACAGCTGTTTCGTAATTTCAGTAGAAAATTGTGAGAAAAAACGTGATGGTTTCGTTCACGTTTCGTTACGAAGAAATCGTTGGTTCTCGTACGATTTACAGCTGATAATTACAAGCAATGTGCATAACTCCATTGTTTATGTTCTTTTTATTTGTCGTTATGCAATGATCTTCCTTACGATACTTTTATTGGAAGAAGCTGTTGTACTTTGGAGAATATTAAGTGGAGATTCAAAATGTCAACGGGCTAGTATGATTTAATGCCAAAGACACGTACGCACAATGCATCGTTTAAAGGATTTTCTACATGTACGATATGTCAAAGACTACAAGCGACGGATAAGGTTTCTGAGCTAAGCAGAATTGTTGGATGTTGATTTGATAAAGCATACAGTCTTCGTTTAAGCCAAAATTCTAGTATACAGTCTTTGTTTAAGCCAAAATTAAGCATTGCAGGAATATTCACAATTGGGTGAGTCAATGATGCGTACCCTCTCAAAAACAAAGTCTTTACAAATATTACTAATATTTGTAAAAGATATGCTACTTACGTATTAAGAAAATAATCTTACGGGTTTCTGTTATCGCATGTACTAACTTTTACACCCTACAAGATTAATTTACTCAAAGGTACATTATGATCCACAAAAGATACCATGCAGAGGTTATGTTATGCACAATTTTCGAAAGCAATTACCGCGAAAGCACGTTATTATGTTCTATTATCAAATACAATGTGTAGTTTGATGTTACGCAATATATAATACAAACACTGTCACCTGTCAGTTGAATGCATGATTAATAAATTGCTCAGAGACAACCTACTGTAAGGACTATCACCGATACCGTTCCACATGAACGCCAGACTTGTCAAAAGATGATCGGTCGGTAAGTAAATCCTACATTGCACAATGTTTATTACCAAGACTGCATTTTGTAAATTCTTTCCGCTGAGGAAGCTTGTCACGGAATAAAACGTAAGAATTTACGCCGGGATTTCTTTGAGAATTTTATTTGTCAACATCAACACTTACCTTTGTGGTAGAATTGCGCGTATCGCGCAATTGTTTTAATACGAATAACTCACCATTTTCCAACGAGAATGTTTTTACGATGAACTCGTGTGCATAAATCACGAGTTGAAGTCACTCAAATGTAGCCACAAGTACATCACTACGATCTGACAGCCGCAAGGCAAAACACGTATTTAATGAGGTTTTTAATATGCGTTACTTCTACCATACTTTTCTCCAATATTTATAAGTTGCAACGCAAGAGGTGGGTGGAAAGCGCAAGCGTAACACAAAAATGTACAGCGATTTCTATTGGTTAATTATATTTAACGTGGATTTATATATCCACCGACTAGACAGCGGTGCGTCACTTCCGTTCACTGTTTGTGAAAGGAAAGGATCTCTTGCTTCTCTTATTCCTGGACAAGCTGTATTACATGCGTGCGACAGACGATAACCAATAGGTGCTTTCCGTTTGACCGAACGAAGGAACTGTTCCAAACAGGTTCGGAGAGCACCTCACTTGATGCGTCTCGTAACACGTTTCATTTCACCTTGAGGTACAAGTGTGTACTCTACCTCCGCCCCCCCTCCGCTGAAGGATCTACTCCAATCTACCCGGTCTCTTTTCAGAAACCTCCAGATACCCCTATACTGAGCCGTGCGAAATACAAAATACATACATTTGCAAATTATGTAAAACTGCGTAAAAAAAAATCTTGGGGAGTTAGTCCCGATGCAAGAATAAAGAACAGACAGTACAGTGAACTCCTGCACTCAGTCATTGGAACTGAAATAAAAAATGTAGCAGTTCTACACCGTTCTAGAATAGAGAACTCTTCAGCGCAAATTGTCTGTACTTTTCTAATGAGTTCAAGAATTTACCGAATAAAATCGTCATGTGACTTTCTGATGGTGTAGCCACCTATACACAATCCCGTAATCGTGGAAATAGCGCCAGGCAAAATTCTACGCCCTCTGGTAGAATGCATACTCGCACGTCCCTATAGCGTGCAAGTTGAGGCAGGTAATATAGCACAATATAGTGTTCTTATGAGAGGTTACAATTCCGGCTAAACGATTCATATACAATATTAGTTAATGTAAGAAAATGGGGACAACGGGGGATTTCTTAGCGGCAAACCTTCTTTACGTATTGTTAATAGCAATATGGCTACTATATCTATGGCAATTATATTTAACTCTACGTCAGGTAAGCAAATTCATTTTTTCCAGATCTTTTTACAAAATCTCCCTCTCGCAAAAATTATAATTTCATACAATTGATAGTTTTAGTAAATCGTGTCATCCCTATTAAAATGAATTTTTCATTATTCACAAACATTTTTTACTCTGTCAAAAAAATCTATTTGCATTAAAAAGATAATGAGTACACAAAATAAGTAATTCGTTTAATGTTACAGAGAAAATTAATGCAACGACTAGTGGACTTGCCTGAATCTGTAAAAGGTTTAATGACAAAAGAAGTTTATGACAAAGCACGTTTGTATGCTCTAGACACAAATAGATATGCAATCATCAGAGATTTGTACTCAAATTTATTTGATACTGTAAGTATGATTATGTACATGTTAGTAATATCAACGTTATTATGTTAGCGTTAATGCACATTTAAATTAAAGTATCTGATTTATGTTCATTAAAAGTACTCTTCCAATATTATCGAGCTCATATGATATTTTATATTTAAAGATATTCTTGGTAACTTACTCCTTTTACTATTGCTGGGAATGGAGTATTCAACTAGGAGGAAAGGTGGGCTTGACTCCCGAAAATGACATTTTAATAAGCGCGATATGCATGTTTATCATGAATACTGTCAGTTTTGTCATTGGGTTGCCATTAAAAATTTATGACACGTTTGTGCTGGAAGAAAGACATGGTTTCAATAAAGAGGTAATGGTCTACATTTAATTCGAATATGTAATACAAAAGTTTATATTTCTATAACAAGCCTTTTTAAAAAGAACTTGCAATTCAAATTAACGCAGTTATGTTGTGCATCTAATTACAGAAACCATGGTTCTTTGTAAAGGACCGTATAAAGAAGTTTGTTGTCTCTCAAATTGTGGCACTACCTCTTTTATGTGCTGTTATTTGGATTATTAAAAACGGTGGCGATTATTTCTTTACGTACTTATGGATATTCTCGGTTGTTATGACACTGTTTATGATGGTGTTATATCCTGAAATAATTGCACCCTTGTTTGATAAATATTCCCCCCTACCCGAGGGTGACTTGAAACAAAAAATTGAAGAATTAGCAGCTTCAGTAAAGTTTCCTTTATATAAACTATTTATAGTTGAAGGTTCCAAAAGGTCTTCTCATAGTAATGCTTATTTATACGGATTTTACAAGTATAAGAGGATAGTTCTTTTTGACACCCTTGTAAAAGAGTATTATAAGCCAGATCAAGACGATACTAATAAGGATCAAGGTTGTGAAACAGATGAAATATTAGCAGTTCTTGCTCATGAGCTAGGTCATTGGAAATATAATCATACAGTAAAAGGATTTCTTTTGGGTCAGGTATAGTAGCTTGAACTAATTTGATAAAAAAAAATAATATGGTAGATATACATATTTTTAATGAATCAGTAAACGAGATGCTCATTCTTAATTTCAGGTAACTTTCATCATAAATTTTGTTTCATTCGCTAAATTGCTAAATTATACCCCAATGTATGTTGCATTTGGTTTTACGGACTCGCAACCTATATTTATTGGCCTCATTATTGTGACAATGTACATTTTAATTCCATTAAAAACGGTTAGTACAACCAAACCAATGATTACTATATTTCTAAAGTTTGTTCAGTTTTGTCATATTAATCATTGATTATACTGTAATTCTTAATTATCAACTTCTTACAGGTTGTACATGTCATATCTATTGTTATTGGACGGAAATTTGAGTTTGAGGCAGATCAATTTGCTACAATATTAGGCCGTGGTGAACCACTAAAAAGAGCCTTAATAAAGTTGCAGAAAGATAATTTGGGATACCCCTTATTTGATAAACTCTATTCCAGCTGGCATCATAGTCACCCACCTGTTCTTGAAAGATTAGAAGCGATAGATAAGAAAAACTGATAACTTATATGTGTACTTGTCGTAAGAATTGAGTAATTTGTATTTCCATCCTACTCTAATCAGAATATTTGTAACGGATTAAGTGAAGTCGCAATGATATGGAACATTATTTTATAAGGATAAATTAGAGATTCAATAGCTTTTAATATCCTAAGAGTTTAAAGGCCCAATTAGTACTATTCCATATTAGCAGTCTGCTAATGGTAAGTAAAATAAGGTGTAAACTTCCCTAAACTCAACAGTTTTATTTCTCTACTATATGCTTCTATTATATTACTGTATTCTAGGAAAAATATTTGTATAAACAAAGTTATAATTTTTGTTATGATTTTTTTCAATACGGTAAAGTATATTAGTTGTATGCTTTACAAAAATGTCAAGTAATATAAATAGTTTCATGGTCAATATGTACAAAAATTTAAAATAACTAAGATTCAACGACAGATTAACAAGAAACATTTTTGCATTAATCTTTTACAATTTTATTAAAACCATAAAATAAACTAACATTATGTTACCAAAACGATTTAAGGCATGTTTAATACAATTATGAATGTGAGTTTTCTGTATAAGTTGTATACAGATATAAGGATAGCTGCCAAGTTAACACCGGAATAATCATAAGTTTTTATACTCCTATTGATTTTAATAATTACTGGCTTTACCCTTTCAGCAATATGATCCATACATTCTTTCTAGATATTCTTTTTATGTTTGTGGTACGACGCTTTTGATACACAGCATGGTGAAATCCATGCAAAATAAATGAACCTAAATTCATATGATAAATATTAATTTTCTGTTTAGTAACAATGTGTAGATAATTTATACTGTACTTGAATGAAGGTATTGTTAAGAGATTATTTACTACGTTTAGCTATGTCGTAAGCTAAGTTAAAAAATTCATGTAATATTATTGTGATGAAGCAGACATAAAGTTCAGGGTATATATCACATATAAAATGGTTAAGATTCCCATTTGTGGGTAATTACACAACTAAAACGGAAAGAGAATATTTTGTTAATCTAATTAAATCTGCATGTTTAAGACCTTTATTTGTGTATTAGTAAGGATTACACTGTCTACTTATTATATATAGTAACGCTGTAATATTCTATTTCTAATTATACAAACGGGATAATATTCTTAACTAACTTGTTGACTAAATTAATTGTAATAACACCCCATTCTAAGAGAAGCTAATATGTCTAATTTGTTAAAGACTATACAAAACTTACAATTTATTGCAAAATGCGTTTGCGCTTGTGTAGGTGAAGGTAATGTAAAAATTTTTGTAAAAACATCTCTTGTGTTAAAAGTAAACATATAAGTAATAGTATTCACCATTATATGGCGCAAAGGCAATAGTGTTGGTTTCTTTGTATGTATATTTGCATAAGAATTTGTATCTCTAGTCTCATTTATACACCATTCGTGTTACTGGTGAAATTTGTAAGAATAGCATATCTTCCTTTATAACTTAAGTAATATTCACAAGTATGCACTTAACTTCCATTCATAATTTCCTGTGCTTTTTTTAAATTTTAATATTTATAATAAAAACATTTAATAATTTGTTTTAGCTATTACTGTACGCAGTTAAGTAAAGCAAAATCTATTACAATGTCTTAAAATGGCTTATTGATAATAATCCAAACCAAATCTGTATACATAACATCTTCTTATTGTCTGTGTATGTATAAATGAATCCTAAATCAATTTGAGAAACTACACGATAATGCAGGGACATAAATAAGTATATTTTAATAAACATAAAAATAAGGCACGGAAAGAGGTTTTCAATTATAGAATGAAAATTAAATTAAACTGCTCCGAATGTGTGTTATAAGTTGCATTTTTTGATTCTGAATACAGAAATATGGCAGCTACCTATTATTATAATTTATCTTTTCCAATTAAAACGATTGATTATAATTTAAATACAACTTCCACTAATATATATGTATATGTAGAACTGTTATAATACACCTGTATAATTCACAAAACTTATAGAATGAGATAAGATATGACTACGCCGTCACAAATGTCAATTTTGTCGAATTAAATTGAATTAAATTGCGATAGCATCACACACCATCGTATAACATATCTTTCACAATTTAGACATTGTCATTCTGCACAAGATACTGTTATCTGTAACTCTACTTTATCTTTTAAAATAGTACACACCGGAACAGGTGATGCATTTGTAATTCACACTTGAACAAATTACATGTGTAACTTTATCACTCTTCAGTGGATTCCTCAATGTATAATAACATACATACATATCTTTCTCGTTTGAATTTACAATACATTATATCTCTGAACGCCATAAGAGATGTGCATTTAGCTCAAACTCTGAATGGGCAATTAATTAGTAATTTCTTATTTTTGCGCTTATTTACAAAGAACTAATTTAAATTTCAACCGCCACTCGGTATATGCGTGAGAAAGATTATCTGTTACCTTTATATTTTCGTCTAATGTACTCACTTGCTAAATGTGCATATTTTATCGTAAATGTCGAGATATATTATAAGGCAATACATAATATGTTTATGATGAACGATAGTTCCATGTACGTAATAAACAATGCTCTATAACATCACTATCAATTGTCATTGTGTTCTTCTTGCGTGCAATCTCACAATTACCGATTGCTGAATTGCTTAATTTGGCAAAACGATCATCACTCGCGCGCGTAACAATATATACATACTTTTGAAAATAAGTGGCAGAATGCTTAGAAAGAATGGTAGACACTTTATAATATTTATACAAAGTATAGCCCTGCTTTTCTCGGTATAGATATTTATGCTCGTGAAATATTTGATTCTCTAATTTAAAGCAGAATCCACGATAAACAATAGCAAATATTCATTAAGTTTAGACTTCGTGTAAATGAAACTTACAGAAACCTTGTCAGTTGCGCTCACTTCGAAGATTTAAATTTAAACGAAGTTAACACGCGCCGAAAAGTAGGATCCTGAAACAAGGATGCCGGAAATAATTTAAACCTCACGATGAAAAATGTCAGATAGTTCAACAGTTATCGATATCGGACTATCGATCGTTAACAGAGATGTCACACTTTTGGATTCAGGCACAGATTTGCATTATTTGCAAGGAATAATAACGGCTGCACGTAAACCTTCGATAGTCTTATCTTATAGATCGGCTAGCTCTAATATGTAAATATCTGAACTGTGCTTGCCGAATTGAAAAGACACTCGCTAAATATGTGATAATGCTTCTTGCAAAATTGTCGAGTTTAAAGTGACGCCACGGCACGAGCCAGCCATCGAAAGAA
The DNA here is from genome assembly GCA_944319695.1 of Tiphia femorata. Lineage (NCBI taxonomy): Eukaryota > Metazoa > Arthropoda > Insecta > Hymenoptera > Tiphiidae > Tiphia > Tiphia femorata. Next base: position 16,069,300 of record OX090900.1, on the reverse strand, counting down.
ATAAGCGATGTTCTTTACAAGGTACTACAGTATGAACTGTTCGACAAATTCAGAATTGCTTCAACTTCAACAATGAATACTTTTTATACGCGATTGCATATATTTCGGTAAATATTCTGTTCGACATACATATATATGTATATGTATAAACATAACAATCTAGCCCCCTCTACGTCAATGTCGATTTGTTTCAATGGAAATTTCACTTTACCATTTCGTAAAGAGAGAATTGATTTGCAGCACGATCCTAATAGCGGTAGTAAACACTTACAAAACAAAGGAGTAGTATTAAAGAGGTATTTAAATGGTGACGCAAATAAAGAAGGCGATACAAAAAGGAACCAAACTTCACATACCTTTCTGATCTGTATAACGCACACAACGCCACAATACCGTCTTAATATCTTGTGCTAAAGAAACAAATTCGATGTCCGAGAACTACGAAACTGTAATGCAGTAAATTGTTCAGCTAAAAAATCAGTAAGTTCCTTAAATTTACACAGTACTCTGTACTATTCAATTCACAAAGGATATGACCACTTGCGAATTACTTTAAGCGGGTAAATACGGTATTCAAATTCGAAAGAGCTATAATTTAGTTAATTGTTCAAAAAACACCTCGCATTTTACCCCGTCTGCTGTTCGAATATACCAGTATGCACAAAACATTTCATTGGACATGTTTTTCCACATTCTCGCCCCGATTTTTTAATAAATTTTCAAACAAACAGATTGAAATTTTACAATATGTATCTTTCGTAATTTAATTTACAAGCTGCTATAGATTTCTCTCGATACAGTGTGTATACCATTTGTTTAAATAAAAGTAAACCGGTGACTCGTTTCAACTTTGTTTCGGTAATTGTCCAGGTAAATGTAATCCTTGGAAAGTTCATAATTTTTGTAAATCATTCTTTTTCTTTAAATTTTGTGACAAACTGTGGATGTAAGTAGGACGATACTTACGGCGCGCACGGCTGACAAAACGGTAAAGAATCAGGAAAAATAAAGATGTACATATGTAGTTTATCAGCAGATCATTATTCGTGAAAATAACAAAAAATTTCAAAACGTTTACGTAGCGTTTATCAGCAACAAAATTGCAAAAGTTTAGCGCTTTCTCGAATTCACAAAAGTATGTACCCTCTTAAAATATGTAACAGTAGGGGAAGTGAACAAGTTTGCGTTACTTTTTTTCTTTCGCTATCAAACAACGCGTCTCATTAGATATGCTTGATTATTGAAAATCAATACGAGGAAGTAAATTTTTCATATAAAGGCAGATAAACTTCCGCGTCATGGCAATATAATAATTGAATATTATATTATTATCTGCGTTTCAACAGATGGGTAAATTATACGATTTTCTATTAAGCTTATGTCATTACGATAATATCGGCACTATCACGATTTAATGGGAGCCTACACACCAGAAACTCATGCTGCCACGCTCCACTCCAGCTTTACTTTTTACTATTTTTTTTCTTTTTTTGGTGTTAATTTTCAGCAAAACTTTTCGAATTGCAGAATCTTACTATATTATAAATAAGTACAATAAGCAAAATTGACAGAAATCAAAGCTAAAGATCGAAACTCTAAAGGGGCAATAGCGATCGACTTTATCTAAATATATCTTCAATGAAAATGTTTTGCTTTACATTTGTCGGCATTTAAACGAAAAATATTCACAGTACCTTAAAGTAGCGTGTAATAATGCGCATACAAATTTTGAATTCTTATTTTGCCCAACTTATACATACTGACCAATTTGGAATTAACGCACAATGAAAAGAAAGACAATACGACGAATAATTTTGCTTGTATTAACGAATATGATATTGCACAAAAACACAATATTATATAAAAGTACATTCTACTTCGTAAGTGCAGCCATGTACTATCTTCATAGTCATGTTTTGTAATTATAACATAAGGGACGAAATGAAACATCTAGCACTAAGCGAGTACTGAAATATCGTCAGTATGTACAATAAGCCTTTTACTTGCATTTTTTCCATTCCTTTACTTATCTTTTCCCTAAAGATATAGAAAGTAAAAATGTATTATTAACTTGGAAAAACGAAAGTAATTGGTAGATACAATGCAACAGGTAGTCTAATTTCAAAGTGCATACGCTTTGTATTGTTCTACTGATAAGTATCTTGTTCATTTTGGGCAGGTAATAACTTGTTACACAATATATGTATCATTCATTTTTGTCCTGGAGTGGTGCGGGCTGATAATATAATGATTATAAGTATTTAATCATTATTTGTCACTTTCTTGAAGTATGTGAATGTAATATGAACAGTACCTTGCACTTGTCACTCAGTTTGAGCGCAAGCGCGTGTCTTCCATCGCTGCGCCGTGCAATAACGTGCGTGCGTGAACACAGGAACTAAGTTGTATGCATGGAATCCACCTTATTTCATTTGCTTCATAATCATTATTTATGCTTTATGCTTTTTTACGCTTCACCTTTTGCATTTATTACTTTATAATCGTTTTACTTTGTATGGTCTATTTGTACAGATTGCATTTAACTCTTTCATGCAGAATGAAATGAATTTGTGCTATAAGAGAAAGAGAATGAAACTGATTAAGATTTCAATGGATCATACAATATGTATTATCGAAGCAACAGGACAGTCTAAATAGTCAGAACTTTATATACACTATACTGAGTTCTAATCTACTAACATGAGATTAGAACATATTATGTATAATACATGTAGAAACTTTGTTCTCATTTTTTACCAAGTAACTGGGAGCTACGCGAAAATTGGAATGACAAGGCCATAATTTCTTTATCAAAGATGGTATATACAAAATATTTATTTTCTTTCTTTGATTGAGCAATGACGATCAGCACAATATATTCATTCATTTGTTCTGCTAGGAAAATATAAAAATATGTACAATTCAATAAATTAATCGCTTAGAGTATGAGGTACGATACTCTCGCTGTACAGTACCTGACTTATGATTCAAAATTAATTATATCAAAGTTCTTAATGAGACTATGAAGAACTCATTGCCACCTAATTGCAAAGTGAACCTTAATGCAATTTTCATTTAAGCACAGTTCTACCATATAATTAATGCATTTATCTAGAAACAGATAATAATTTCAATTTAACTTGCATGTCTGTATACATCTACATGGATAGACAGGTCCTGTGTTCACTATCACAGCAATATCAAAGCAGCAGATTTCGTTTGGGAAGAAACCTTGAAACTTAGTCTCAAATCAATACTTTAAAAAAATTTTTCTAAAACAACTCACTGGACACACAGCTCCCCCACCACTCCAGAATTTAGTACTCCAACTCCTTATCATGATGTCGTTTCACTTTCTGCTTTGTGACATGTTTAGTAGCAAGCTATGTACATCGTACTGAATGGAACATATTTTACATGAATCTGTCTAAAGATTCCCTGTATTACTTTGGTTCTTGAATGTTTGACCTTTTATAAAGTATTTTCTTCTTGTACCAGTGGTTCTTCAGTATTATTTTTACTTATATACTCCAGATCTTTAACTGGTTCTTCTTGTTGTTGCGCTGAATCTTCAGCTGGAATGGGTGCTTCATATTCACACTGTGTCTCCTCGTGTTGTATTTGTTCAACATTCTCCTTTGTGAAAGTACTAGCAACTGCATTATACGAATTGTTCGATGGTTCCTGATCATCGGGTGCTTGGTGTGTTTCATTAGCACTTTCATTATCGTGTTCACTTTCTATGTGATTACCTCTACTACTTTGCTGAACGTTCTCATCTATACTCGAAGGTTCAACGTGCTCTGTTTGCGAGGAATCATCCTGTTCGGAATTAAATGGCACAGGATGTTCCACTTGCCCTAAGTCTTCTTTTATTTCACAATTTGCAATGTCAGATAATTCTGGCTTATTTTCAGATTCTTGTGGATTCAATATTACATCTCCTTGCTCCGTCAAAGGTGGACTAACAGTACCCCATCTCGATTTTCTATTCCTGTTACGATTTTCTCTGTCGGACATACCAGCCTTATATTCTTGATGTTTTACTACTTTTTGTTTATCTCTAGCAACGTGATTTTCTCTTTGAGCATGTGCGTCTGCGTCTAATGCAGGATTAGACTGTGCAGATGGCCATGTTGTCGAGGGTACACTTGTTTCTGGATTTCTCCATGGCGCATCTGGGCCAGGAATAGTTGGACCCATGGGTCCAAATGGAGGCCTCATATGCGGTCCTGGAAGTCCTCGTACTTCATCAAAGGGAGGTCGGAAGAAAGCATCTGGTTCCCTGGGATCAAATGGAGGACCACGAGGACCAAACGGTGGCCTCAGTCCAGGTCTCATGCCTCTCGGGCCCATTCCGCGTGGATGAAACATTAACGGACCTGGGAACAAGACATCTCGTGTAATTATAGAAGTAAAATATACATTGCATATTACTCCTTAACTGTACATTGTCACATGAAAACATTAAAGAACCGTTTCTCGAATTTTTTTGAATTACAAGACTTGAAATTATATTGTATAATGGCCCCTCCTTTCTTAAAATTTACTGTTCAGCAGATCAATGGAATTCAATAAAACTAAGAAAACAAACATTATTTTTTTCCTACTGTGTATAATAAACATCACATATAGCAAACACATGTAAATTTGTGATTACAGTTACCTGATTATTTGATCATAATTATTAAACTAGAATTTTAAATATAAAAAAATATATATCTTACCGGGTCCTCGTGAGCCTATCCCAGATCCACGTGGACAGAAACCATCTGGTCCCACAGGGCCCCTTGGCCCTCTCGGTCCCATCATTGGTGGTATTCCAAAAACTGGTTCCATTGGACCTGCAAAGAAATCCCTTCTTCGCGGATCGAAGTCTGTACGATCATTATGACCTCGTGGATCAAAACCATCTTGTAAACGCGGATCAAATCCGTCACGTCTTAGATCATATTCGAATCTATCACGATCATACTCGTCCACAGGACGGCGTCCACGTATATCTGGTCGGTCGAATTCTTCTCTAGGTGGGCCCAGCCGTGGCGGAAATTCATCAGCACGAGGGGCATTGTGACCCAATCGACCTTCAAACTCCTCCGGAAACCGAGTACCTTGAATTCGTGGATCTAAAAAGTCCTCCATTTGTGATCCTCTTGAGGGCCCCGAAGATCCCCTTGGCGCAAAATTCTGTCTCTCTCTCTCAGTAAGACTTCTTTGGGCGAAGTCCCTCAAATCTTGTGGTCCTGCTCTAAAATCTGGGCCTCGTGCTGCAAAATCAGTCCTATTCTGTGGTGCGCCTGGAAATTTCGGTAAATCCATTAACGATAGTGGCATATCATTTGCACGTCGTCCACCAGGACTGTCCTCAAAACTTCTCTCACTCCTCTCATTACTGCGTTCCGTCCTATTATTGCGAATGTTTCTATCTAATCGATCATCTATAGGCAATGTTCCATCTGCTAATTGTCTCAAACGTTCGGCAAGACTTGGTTTAGGTTCTTTTTTTGTTACTCCTTCTGCATCTTGCACATTTTGATTTTGCGTACTTGGGCCCTCTGGATATCTCATAATGTTCTCTCTATTCTCTCGTATGTCTCTACTATCTCTGTCTCTTCTGTCATCCCTTTCTCTTTCCCTACCATCTCTGGTATCCCTTCGACGATCGCGACCTCGATCTCTTCCTCTCGTCCGATCCCTCCCACGATCAACTTTTGAGTCGTTACCTTCAATACGATCATTTCTATCGCGTTCACCTCTATCTCTTCTGTCTCGATTTTCCCGATCACGATCTCTTTCCTTATAATCACGATTTTGCTCACCGTCTGATCTATTGTCACCTGTCGCCGCACCCATGTTCATTGCCGCTAACAACTGATCGCTCAGGTTTGGCTTATCTTTGGAAGTATTGTTGATATTCTGTGGCATTGCATCCTCCATTTCTACGTCCATGTCATCTGGATGATGTTGCTGAGGTAACTGCATTTGCATCGGAGGTGCTACCCCATATGGTTGTCGCAGCATTGGAAGGTTAGGCATATTTGTCTCTGTTGTAGGTGGTGGTACTCCGATTGGTGGAACATTATGTGGCATACCTGTAATGTAATCGTCTTTACTGTTTGTCAATTAGCCTCATAAAAATATCAGCCTAAATACACAGATATAAGTTAGCAGTATAAACAAAAGTGCTCAGCAGGTGTTAAGTATTTGTATATATACTTTTATTCCCTATGACTAAATATAATGGCTAAATAAAATTTTGCAAAATCGATGTACAATAGTACCCTTATGTTAAACACTTATGGTACGAACCAGTGGAATTTGGTTTGTCTGAAGGTGCAGCAGGAGCAGGTAGTGGAATTTGCGTCAATAAACCGACTCCTACTCCAGCTCCAAATGGTGGATTAACCGAAGGTGTCAGCATAGTCTGCATCATTCCAGGTGGTCCCAGAAGACTTTGCATATTTGGCGGGGGAACTCCAATTGGTACATTAGGCATTAGGCCGTGTGCCATGGATAAGCCCATAGGTCCGATCATACCTGTAAAGCATATTTTCCACTCATAGAATTGAATACTAAAAACAGCAAAATATTCCTCTGCAATAATATTACTTACGAGGGACACCAGGCATCGTAAATGCTGGTGGCATCATTTGCAATTGTGTATTTGGAGGCGGTAAAAGCGCAGCTGATGTCGATGGTCTAATTGGCGGTGGTTGACTAGTATCCACCAATTGTTGTTGCTGCTGTTGCGGAGTACCAGACGCTTGTATGACATTCACAATACCATCAGTCAGTGTTGGAATTGGTGCACCACTTGCAGCTACAGCAGCTAATGCTTGTTGTTGTAGTTGTAATTGTTGTTGCAGGACATCCGCAGGTCCAATGGTATGTTTTAATTTACCTACAATAAGTTTATAGAAATAGTTCAGAGACATATTATAATGGAACAAATTACAGAAATTAAACATGCTATTTATTACGTACGATAGAGATGAATACGTTGGAGTAATAAATAAGTATAAAAAATAAGGAGACTGTATTGATTTTGCTTGACCAATCTGACGTTTAATTATCGAAACTGGCTCAATTACTCAAATTTTCTTTTGCAAGTTGATTAAAACTACATATGGACTAATACATTAATGTGTAGTTCCATGGAACTTGCGTACCCAAGTGATAAAAAAATTTGTAAACCTCTAGTCTATTATCGTTAATATCTCTGTATTATTTTAATTAAACGTACAGCCGTTCTCAATAAGTTGAAGTTTTATAAATCTATACCTTTTAAACTAGGTGGTAATGTGTCTTCGTCTATCATTCCTCCTTCTTCTAACAATTCTAAATCTTGATCGGTAATGTTAAGTAATTTATTCCATGGAATATAACTAACTCCCAGTTCTACCTCCCAATAATCTTTCCACTCTTTGCCTTTGACACCTTTACCTGGAGCCCATGCTAACTATAATGACAAGTTGTTAAATTTTTTATATATCTCAGGACAGTAAAGAACAAAATGCTACATACTGTTATTGCTTTGCCCTGCATTTTGTGATTTTTCAGTTTTGTAAGTGCTCGATATGCATCCTGCCTTCTATTCATGCAAATAAATGCACAACCACGTGGAGATATAAGGTCGATGCTAACTATATCGCCAAACTCTCCAAATGTGTCCGACAATTCTTCTTGATGGACTAATTTCGACAAGTGTCCTACCCAAAGGGTAGTGCTGCAAACTATACATGTGGTGTAGTAATAAAGCAAAATTTGAGAAAAACGGAACAACTTCTTGTGTAATAATTACCACTTAATTTATCTCTGATTATTGGTGGTAACCCCCTTTTACGTCGTTCTCTTTCCTTTTCACGTTCTTCATCTGTCATTTTATCTCGGCTATCATCACGCTTCCTGTCACGACCCCGATCTCTTGAACGCGACCTGCAATAGAAAATCAGGTATTAACATGCAATCCAAAATAACAGAAAGACATCAAATATAATGAAAATCATTATTTAGATTTTGAATTCCAGATTTATGCCGTACCTTCTTCTCCTGGATCTGCTTCTGGAACGAGATTTTCTATCTCTGTCTCTTTCTCTGTCTTTATCCCTGTGACGTGGAGATCTAGATCGACTATGATGTCTATATCGGTCTGGTGATCTACTTTGTGATCTTGTATTTTCGCAATTCACAATCTCTACACTGCTACTATCACGTCTGGCTCCATTTCTGTAACAAAGGGATTGTAATCATCACAAAATTTATAGGACGGTGAAACATTTCTACGACTTGTCTATTATGTTGGGTACATTCAATTTTCACATACTTGTATATATTTTAATAATATACATACAAATATATTAATAAATATCAAATACCCAGAATATTCTTGTGTATCCTGACGTTCATCCAATAAAGGACTTTTTTGATTTTGGTGTGCTGTTTGGCTAATCTGCCTAATATTTGATAGAGGCTGGGAAACATACGGTAAAGCTGGTGGATATCCTGGAGGTGGTTGACTCATATCTTGCATTACACCACCAGTAGCATTGGCAGAGTACACATTCTGTTGCGTAGGTTTCAGGATATCTGACGGCTTTAGCTCACATTCCGATGCAAATGGTAAGTTCTAAAAACATTCTCAGCTTAGCTATACTGTTAATGTGTTAGAAAAATTTTAATAGTTACTATCGACAACAACATGTGATTGTTATTGCAGCAATATTCAAAATTATTAAATTTCCACAAAATTGCATATTACATACAGGAACAGTTTGTGCTAAATGTTTGTCAAATTCTTCCTCTTGCTGCTTCATTTGTTGTAATTTTCGCATTTTTTCCTCCATTTCGTGTTGCGACGAAGAAACGTTACTCTGCATAGTCTGCTGCAGCGTCTGTAGTTGTCTCAAGACCTGTATGAATAAATGCACATTTTTTCAATATTGAATATAGCCAGACTGAAACTTATACTTCATGAATCAATTAATTACCTCTGGATTTGTCAGCAATAATCCAAGACTTTCTAAGCTACTATTTGTGGATACTGCATTGTGTTGATTGACAGCAGAACTAGCAGTTGCAGGTGAATTGGCAACAACAACATCGTCATCTTCTTCTTCTCCATAATCAAAATCTAGGAGTTTCTTATCAAACTTTACTGAAGTCTTTGGTTCATTGGTAGCTTCTTGCTTTTTGAGGAGCAGTTGCTGTAAATGTTGTAGCTGATCAAGGAAGGAGGCATCCATTTGATTTGCATTTGATTGCCCCTAGAACAAAATGTGACAGAAATTATTTACTGGCATATATTCAATTTTTCTCAACCACAAAAGCTTTAAATATATCCGTAAACATAGTAATTTACTTATACTTACCAGGAGTTTATTTGCATTCACTATATTCGCTGCTTCCATCTTCGTTTGTGCTAGCCAACCTGGATCGATCGGTTTTGCAGATGAAAATAATTTTTGGTCTTTTGTAGCACTTTTGTTTGTGGAGGGAGGCGTTTTTGTCACTGCAGATATATTACTTAAATTATTACCCGACGATGAGTTTAATGTTCCTAAAATAACAATACGATCTTTAAAAAAAGTCATAAATAGATATGTGTGCCCAAACATTGTAACATTTAAAATATTTACCATTAGAATTTACTGGCTGCTCTTTATGTACTGGATGATTTGGATCGGCCAAATCAAAAAGCGGTTGAATAACTTCTGGTGGAAAAACAGCATTTTTTTGCCACAGATTTAACACGCGTATAACTTTACTTTTATCTTCCTGTGGACATTTCAACAAATTGAGGAACGTTGTTTGCATGTTTTTTGCAAAACGCGGTGCAAACACATCCTTTTCCATTCCAAACTGATGCCTTGACTGCCTCACTATTGAATCTATGACATATAATCCTGGCACTTTGTATTCTGGCTTACACTGTGAAAAGAAATTCAAAATATGAGTACATGAGCGATTAAAATACTCAACTAAGTATATAATTTAATTTGACTATAACATCGGTCTCTATTATACTTACTTTCTGTATAAATTTTTCAACACTTTGTACAACATGCTTATAGAATTTTATTGCTTTGATGGCTCCACGTGTCAGCGAATTCATTTTTGCTTTAGAAATAGGTGGTTTGACATCATACAGGGCAGAAAGCTATAAAAAGATTGGTATTACATTACATATACATATGCATTTATTTATTTCAAATTGACAGTATATTATATATCGATGGTTACTTTGTAAACATAACTGTTCTAATTCTAAATACTTCATATCGTTAAAGAATTAGGCGTCTATGGGTATTCTCAAATTAAATGATATTTGTGCTGTTAATTATTATGATCGTATAATATGAAGTAAATCAAATTGCTATTCTTCCCGAGAACAATTTAAGAAGTGGTTAATCCTTTAAGCTTGCAACGTACTTAATACATAATATTATCAGATTCGCGAAAAGAACTCTTGCAGAATGCTTACAGTATCGTTAGTGTTTTCCCAAAACATCAATGGGGATAGCTTCTAATGAAAATAACATGATAAAATGACAATTACTTAAGCTAATATTTTTGAATTATATTTGTTCACTGTGAGTAGGCTAGTGCTACTAATTATGCAATTTACTTGTGAAAACGCCACCAAAAAACAAGTCACAGAACGGAGTGTGGACATCATGAGACTCTACAATGTTTGATAACATTTTGTTGTATCCGTTATCGTGTATACACAACAATACAGAAAGGTTTATGATTTATTGGAAACAAAATGTACCGAAAAGCGAAGTTCTGCCTATTATAGATAATAATGCATTTACCCAATACGACGGCTTGTAAAGTGTAAAGAGAGGGAGGGTTGTCCCCATGATGGTGACCTTTGAAATATATAAATGTAGGCTTACCTCTGCATTAAATGCCTTAACTGCCTCCATTGTATAAAAACTGCCAATGACGCACAACCATCAAATTTTATACAATTTCGTACCGTAGAGTACCAATCCGTTTATTATAAATTGCATGTCTTCTCACCACACACTGTGTAGCTGGGCCATGCCAGTCAAGATGGCAGGTCCATTTCCCAATATGCATCACGGGGCGGCGATCTGACGTCACATTTGCTCTACCTGTCGGTAATAATCGCATTTTTTCTTTTTAGTATCAGATTCCTGTAATTCGTATGCATTCCGTAAGGAAAAGATTTTCGACCAACTCAGAATCGCCAAATTAAATCGGAAATCGAGTCTTGACGGCTGTAAAGTGATTGTAATAATAAATCATCACGGTCATTCGCAACTATATATGTTACCTATGTTACGCTGCTAATACTATATGTATAATAAATGTACACTGTAAGTCAGCATTTCATTTCATTATCACGCGATTCTCCGACGGTTTCGGATTTTTTTCTTTCGTTTCGAGACACTGTGTATGTTACAATTATTCACTAATTGTAATTTCCTGGATAACTGTTCCGTGCAAGTAGCGTGTGAATGCTATGAAATTACCTTGTCAATCTTCAATCTTGCAGAATGCAAATCAGTTGAAAGCATTCTTGAAAACTTGCGCGCACAGATAATTCAAGTCAGAGAAAGAGATTTTAATTTCAAATTATTGTAAAATAAATCGAGCACAACAGTTTTATAGTTTTATTGATCTTTCCATGTCTACATTTTTACGAATGATATGTAATGTGTAATACATAAAGTAAGCATAAATAAAATTGGAGAAGAAATTTAAGAAACAGAATGTATATGCGCAAAATTACCGAATGCCATACTCCTTATAACATAAGGAAATAAGTTTATGCCCAGATAATTTTTATTGTCTCCTTTCAAACAAAATAAATTTTTGCAATTTTATCGTATTGAAATCCATTTTCTTTGCATAAACCATAAATCATTTTTATTAAATAAACTTTATCAACTGCATAAATCTATAATATAATGTCTTACGAGTTTATAATCAATCTAAAAAGCAAACTTTGACGCAAAAATTATATCGGCTTTCTTCTTATTAGGACATACTGTAATGGACGTTGTCACTAAGATTATCTTTTTAAATATTTGAGTGATATTGTTGTAAATGTATATTTTTAGAAACAGGAATATAAAGTCTTTTGTACTGACTACTGATGGGTACGAATGAACTTTTTTCATTATTTATATTTTGATTTGTATTGGTATTTAAATGATATTGTGTATTTTGTAAATTAACTTGATTTCTAATTTGTTTGTCAAATGCATTATGCATAGTGTTCGATATCATTTTATTCGTTTTACTCTCAGAAGTGTGATGTAGTTCCAAAGGACATTGGACAATACGTGTAGTTAAATGTGGTTTCGAATTGTGTGGTACTTGCTCAATCTGCAGATGTGGAATGCTATTCAAATTTATCTGCCGATAAGAAGTTTTTTCAGGCCTTGGTAAATATTTTACAAGGTTTACACGTTCAACGTGTAACGGTTCTTGATTTCCATATTTTCGAAGAATTATTTTTTCATTTCTGTGTTTATTTGTACCCCTAAGTGGGATGTTATTATCAAACGATAAAGTTCGTTCCAGTCTGGGTTGTAAGCATGGGGTTTGCCTTATGGTACCAAGTTCAACGCGTGTGGTACTCTTAGGTATTAATTCATTATTATTGTGCATATATACAGGAACCTTTCGTATTTTTTGATCACTTTCATAAGCTATATATTTATTGGGCGGAGAAGCAAATTGAAGGAGCGGAGAATGTATGTCATCCTCTACAACTTCTACAAAATTTTTATCTTCTTCGTATGAACCTTCGATACACAAAGTCTCAAGGCTATATACATTATCAAGAATAGTAATATCGGACTTGTCTTTCGCTGGCAGTATTTCAATGTTGTGTGCACTATGTTTCCTTATGCCATTCTCTATCGAACCTCGTTGAATAATTTTTATTGGTTGCATTATGTTATGTAAATTATCACTTGTGTCTGCTCTTTCTGAACAGCGGCATTTATCTCTTTCAACGTTTATGCTATTTGATATATGCTGACATTCTGGATTGTTGCTTCTTAATAACAGAATGTCATTCATCGAATGAGATCTTAATTGTAATTCCTGAACTTCTGAATCAAACGAGTTGTATAAACTTGTAGGTAGAGATGTATCGTGCAAGCTATTTACGTGTATGTCTTGATTATTGAACTGCTGATGTTTACGTACAATGCTAGACGTGATTTCAGAATGTTGCTGTAACCCACCATTCTTTAAGGAATTTTGCATAGACACTGTTCGCCGGTTAGGTGATTTTGGAACATTTAAGTTTTTATCACTCCGACTTGGCTGACAATGATATTGCGTCAATGGAGACAAAGTTTGAGGCATATGACTTTTTAAATTTTGTTGCTGCACACGTATATGACGTAACTCACGTTTATTGCCTTCCTTATCAGGCATTGCATTGCTTATGCAATAATAATTTTCTAAATTATTCGTCGTTCCTTCTTTATCATTTCCAGGACTAGAATCATCTTCTTTTATATATTCATTATACATTGTGGCCTCTTGGTGTGCGCGACACACCTTGCTATTATGGCAATTTTGTTGCAAACATTTTACTTTTGACATTGGTTCCAGGTGAATATCAAAATTTACTTCTTTACATTTTATGGGACCTAAAATATTCGCTGCTTCTGTTGATACTGTTCGTGACTTCTCCTTTAATTGTCTATTGCAGACATTTTCCTGTGGTGAAAACATTTCAAACTCCTGCTTCTGTTTTCTTTTTGCATGATGTTTTTGATTTAATATTTCAACATTAAGAAAAGACATTTGCGGAGATGTCTGACAAATTTTATTTTTCTGCTCATTAGTAGATGTTATATTACTCCATAACTTAGGTCTATTGACCTCGTCGGCTGTACCAGTTTTAGCACTAAAATTTACACAGTTAGAGCGTCGTGGGATAATGGGTTTATATTTCGAATTCTTAGCATCATGGCATTGCTGATCGTACGCGTGCGAATCTTGATGTAGCGAATCTTCAGCAGCCAACATTGCATTATAGGGCGCACTTGAGGAACTGCTGGACTTTTCCAAGTCTCGAAATATTTCAATTTCCTTTAAATAATTACTTACATATTCATCATTATTCCTGCGAAAGCTCTTGTGCAACCGAGATTTCATAGCATCGTGATTACTTTCTTTGTCGCTTAAACTGATATCACTTTTTTTAAAAATGCGTAAATTTTCTGAATGTTTGTTGTTTGCACTTCGCTTATTAATATCGGTTTGTTTTACATCCAGTACTGTACTTGAAACGTTTTGCATAATATCTGTTGGCAAGGAAGTAACAGACTGACCACGCATTAATTCCTGTCTTTTTATAATTGTTTTACTTTGCAAAACTGTAAAGGAATACGTATTTTTGGAAACATTACTTCTACACATAAACCATAAATTAAGTTTCATACCTTCATTGAAACTTGAATGTTCGCTATCTACATAACATGCTTCAGTTTGAACTTCTTTTTTAGTTGTATTGTCATTATCTGCAAAACATGTGGTTTCCAAAGGAAAGTTTTCTACTTCCATATTGTTCATATTTGCACGTGAAAAATATGTCCGAAAAGCACGAACATATCCATCCTGTAATTTTTCTTTAACTTTTATTAAAGAATCTATAAAAGATTAAATCAATGAGAAATGGTAGTAGCGTTCGAAGGATAAAAAAATTAACAATATGTTGCAAAAAGATACCTGTGCCACAATTGTTCAAAAAACTTCGACCTTCAAACTTTTCTGTACATATTACACTACAAAGGTCTTCATAACGAGTTATTGGAGACCAACAAGAAGTTTCAAAACTATTTGGTGCCTGAGATGCATCTGTTTCACGTTGTGGAGTTTCTCGATGTTCAGGAGACTCATTTTCTCCATTACTTGCAATGATATTGATACTCAAATTCCTACAAAGAATTGTTCGTTACATGCATCTGCCAATTCTGACATATTGTTCAATCTGCATCTACATATTAATAAAATTGTGTAATATTTACTCTTTTGTATTTGTTTCTATTGGACTATCATTGAAATATGTGGATAAGCTAATCCCTCCATCATTTTGCACAGAAGAAGAATTTGCTGATTCTTTCAAGCCTTGAAAAGATTTATTCACTGTTGTTTTTCTATAAAATTAACCACTATGAAAACAATATTTTGTATTATATATTTTCTTATATGATACTATGTTTATACCAGCGTCGCGTTTACCGCCAATTCTATGTTACGCGAAACCTGCTCTGTCGGTAATCTGTTCACGGTATTTTGTACCAGTATCCACCGAATAATTTCCATATCTTAAACCAAAAATAAAATCTCAGTTTATTAACTTTACGTACTTCGATGGAGCTTCATCTTCATTCAAAAGTTTCAATACATCCTCGTGTAGTCGAGCGTCATTTATCTCATTGAGGACTAAATTACCTACGACAGATACGACATATTACATTTTAAACTTGTACACTCATTTAAGCATTATAATCTGTACTCACTCTTGCGTATTTCTTTACCTGTAGCTCCATTTGTATATATGCCAATTGTCTGTATCGAGAAACGGTAAAACATCGACTAGTTATTTTTTAGATTCAAAAATAGCCATATAAAACTTGAAAATTATATACAACGTCGAATAATCATTTATGAATTATATATAAATATACCTGTTTGGGCAGAAGTCTATCGCATATTTTACGCGGTCCCCCTCTTTTACCTGTTTTACCGTTAATACCGTGTACTTTGTCATCCTGAAAGTTAGATACTGTAGTAGAGAGAGAGAGAGAGAGAGAGAGAGAGAGAGAGAGAGAGAGAGAGAGGGAAAGAAGCTCTACAGATAAGAGAGATACTTATTATGAATTATACATTATATAAATTATTTGCAAAAAAAGGCATTACGTTTTCTTGTCGTTTATCGGCGAACTTGGTCAGGATTGCAGTGAAGGCTGTAGAACGCGTTTTGACCGGCAAATTTTTTTTCCGCTAAAAACCATAAAAAATCCACAATACAATGGAAAACTAATGGAATGTGGTTTTGTACTCTTTTTTGAAACGTAAGTTTAAGTTATAAGCGGAGTATGTTGACTTGCCATTATAGTGGTTTAGATAATATAATGCTGAAAAAACCTAAAGCAGTTCTCATTTTTCTTGAATTTTATTTTGTCAAGCACATTTATTTACGGAAAAGCATCTGAAACGCGCATTTATAAATGAAACGGTATGTAGGCGGCACTAACTTTTTTTTCAATTTTACATGAACCCATGCAGACAACTTCAAAATTGTTCTTTACATTCTTGCCTGATATAGTAAAACAAAGTCATCATTTTACATCTACATAGATACCATTTTTCATAGCTTACATAACCTTATTCCGTGCGTAAATAATGCATGCCAATTATGCTCGTGCTTGTCGAGTGACGCGACTCTTTAAAATTACTACTGATCATTGATTAATAGTTTCTTTAAAAAGATGTCCATATAAACTGGACGTGCGATTGTGACAGATTGCGTTGAGCTTTGAAATTTCAGAGATATAATCATGTTTGCACAAATTATAAAAGGAAGGGGAAAAATACATACCGAACTTCGTCTTGCTTTTAAAACGTTGCGATGCAATTCTTCCAGATCCTTTTTGCGCTTCCTCCTCTTTGACTTTATCTTGCTGTTATTCGATCGTCTTGTTCTGCGATCTTTGCCATTACTGTTGTCACTGGTAAAGCCATTCACCACTTTTCCCATATTTTGGATTAACGAGCGAATATCAAGGGAAATACGTGCTGCGCTCAAAAATGATAGAAACGTTATGAAGTAAGACTCGTAGTATTTATTTACTTTGCTCCATGTCTTGCTTTTATTTCGACCCGCAGCGCAGGGCAGGCAATAATAACAGTAACAGGAACACCTTACATTCAAAGCCCAGGGTGACTTTGTGCATGGGGTTACAACATTCTAAGAATGGTCATTTGCAATTATTATAGTTTACTGTTCAATTCAATCAATGCAATTAAATCTCGATATCAATTTTTCCTTCTCTATCCTTTCCCCTTTGCTCAAAATTCGCCGTTTCGATGCACATGCACATAGATTTTACCTTATTTGACAGAGAATATTGTACACTTGAGTATTAGTGTTTCACAGCTTTGAAGAAAGTGATACCGTCTAAAAGACATCGAAGCACAAAAAGAGGGTCTATTGGTCTCTTTTGCCTCTCTCGATAATAAGTGTAGTGGCGACAAAGAAAGTTGATAACTTCATTTAAGTTCCATTAAAAAAATTAAAGATTGTCACATACTTATCGCGAAGCTGCAATGGTTTGTATTTTTCAAGTATAATAACATAATAAAATGCCATACGCATAATTGCAGAGTAATGCGCAAAAAGATTCTAGGCGCGTAATGAAGGTGTCACCTGTAAAAATAAAATTTGCTTCCTATCGTACATCTGTTACCATTGCTACGTCATTTTTAAATTCACATAACTTCTCCCTTCCTCTTAGAATTCAAACTGCTCCAAATGGAATGAAGGAAGTATCACCAGATACACAAAACTATCAAGATGTACTTTTATTATGCTTTACGTGTCGTTAATAACACATATTGACACCAGAGGCACTCATAGTCAAGTCGAGTGAAGCGTCATCTACAGGACTAAAATTTTCATGGAAATATGCTACCGCAAGATTTGGACAAACTTGAACAGCAAGTTAGGTGAGTTGATTTGAGCTAATAATAAACATCAATGACGAATTGTATTAGAGAAATACTCGGGCAAATTAGAAGAGTGTGAGTATAAATTTCACGCAGATAGTTAGGATACACTTAACCAAAAAGTGTATTTCTTTTGTGTATACATATAGTGAGAAGGCATTTCCACGACTGGTATGAGACAGTGTCATATAGGACGTAGTGGGCTACTGAGCGTCTGAATGAGGTGGTAATAATGTAGTGTCCTTTTCAACTAACGCTATTTACGAAGTAATGTAAACTGTTGATTTACTATACAGTTATGCAAAAGTGATGCTGGATTGACGATACTCCAAAGTGTTCAAATTTTCCCGCGCATAATGCGTCATGTGTTACTATTAACTGAACGATACTAAACTTATGCCCATCATCTGTCGTGCATAATGTATACACTTTTATAGTATTCTCTTGCTCATATTGCAAGATATTCAATCAAAATTATATTGAAATGTTTGGGCAACGATCATAAATAACCAATAGTGGCATATTAAACTTCGAAGGCTTTAATGCTGTTAAATGTTTCGTAGGGAAAATTAAATCTTATTTGAATATGTGGGTGTTTGGTTATGGTTCTCTTATATGGAAGGCTGATTTTCCATATGAAAGGAAGCTAGTTGGACATATTAAAGGATACGTCAGACGATTTTATCAAAAAAGCACAGATCACCGAGGCATCCCCAGCAGGGTGGGTTTCGTCATGAAGACTCTTCTTAATTCGAAGCAATGGTTTACACAATGTGCGAGGGAGGGTATAGTTTTTATACTCGCCAGTAAATGTCATTCTTTTCAAAAATATCATACCTATTTCATTAAGTTTCCCCGAGAAACAGAACATCCTTCCAACCCGAAAGTTTTTTTAATCAAGTCATTCCTAACCTTTCAGCCTGGCCGAGTCGTTACATTATTAGCCTCCGATAACCCTGACGATGAGGTGTGGGGCATTGCGTATGAGATCTCGTCCGAAAATATAGATCGGGTAGTCAATCATTTAGACTTTAGAGAAAAAGGTGGCTACGAGAGAAAAACCATACTCTTTCACCCGTGTAGTACAGCTAAAATAATCGATACAAAATGTGGAACTTCCTCAAATAACATTGCCAAGATACCTTCGTCGGCTGCAACAATATTATCGGAGGTTCTCCCCTTTTATTTAACGATCTATATAGGTGGTGAAAACAATCCAAATTATGCAGGAGAGGAAAGTATGGAAACAATATCGAGACAAATACTCACAGCTCGCGGGCCTAGCGGATCGAATGTAGAATATCTTTATAAATTAGCTGCCGCTATGCGTTCGATAGCTCCTGGAATTAACGACGAGCATTTGTTCGCCCTTGAAGCAGCTGTAAAAAAGCTGGACGAACAAGGTGACAAAGAAATATTCTAATTGGATGGATATTCTTAAAAGATGAATAATGATTAATCTTGTATTTTAAAAAGTTAATCGATTAGCCAATTATACAAATGGTCAAGCGTATATCGCAACTTTTGAACAACAAAAGCATCCATAAGAACTATACAAATTATAGTTAAAAATTCCGCTAAACGTAAACACATTTATTTACAGTTGTAAGTGTACATATTATTTACATAACTCAAAAATGTAATAAATAGTATTTTTACATCATACAAAAGGCATTTACTATTATTGTCACCATTGGCGTAGTATTATTATCGTTGTTAATGTTGTTATTACCCGCACCCTTGCGAAGTTTCCCAAATAAATATTAAATTAAATTATTCGTAGCTTTAAACGACACTTTTTGTGTTATTAATTGCTTCTGACTCCTATGAAAATGCGCACGACTTTTTAATTTTACTTACTACTGAAACACGTACGATAAGAAATGCTTGTAATTAACACTTTTTCTATACATTTCTGAAGATTGCTTGAAAAATTACACATGTATCCAGTTGAAATAGGTACTCTCAACAATTTCGAAACGTATCTCATAGGAGGTTGCCATACGCATGAGCGTGCGTTTCACGTAACGATCAGCTGAATGCTGGAAGCCATTTCTTGTTGTTCGAGTAACTGTCAACCCAGGAGAAACCTTCGATGGTTCTCTTTTCTTTCTAAACGAAAAATCGACCAAAAAAAGCCAAGATTGGGTGATTCGTTAACAGAAAAGCGTTTCGGACGCATCCGGGTAAGTACTGTTTTAATTATTAGTAGTAAAACAGCGTAAATATACACAAAAGGTTACGCCTGTACAAAAGATCCATAACCGACAAAGGCAGAGTTACGTGTGTATCATATCATTCAGTAATAAATAAATTATTCAGACGAGACGCCGGATGTTACTTGAAATGAAAACAATAGGTAGTTAAATAAAGTTTGATTTAATTTGACTTTGGATACCGGGACATGATGAAGACAATAGTAACCTCAATCTATGTGGTGACAGCGTATACCGTGTTGATTATGATTTCTTTTGTGTTTTTACGTGTATACGAGATAATGTAGAGGACATATCTATAAATATGATTAACGCCGATCAACTTGTTTGCAATATTTATGGTTCAGTTACCTGTTTGTTATATGTACAAACAGTTAAAGGCCACATTTGGCGTTTACACAATTGAAAGACTCCAGTGCAAGAATATTAAAAAATTCTTGTAAAAGTTATAAACATACGTGTCCTAGCAAAGTTATTAAGCAAAAGGTTGACTCCCTTCCTCATAGATCGCGTCTATAGAATGAAACGCATTTTGGCGCCCTAACGAATGATATTCATTATATTCTTATGATGCTTCTCGCAATCTTCTAGAAATTTCGTAAGCGTGCGTCATCGCAGAGTATAAACTTCGAAACATTCTACAGTGTGTATTATCGACAGCCTTTCCAAATATCAGGCGGCTCTTTCCACACAGTCAATATTGGTTGGCTTCTATTTCACTCTCGCGTATTCGAGAATGATTCATATGCGTACGGGACAATAAACGCAGACCTTGAGATCAACAAGTACGTCAAGAGCGTATAAACACATATGCCTTCTCGCGTTCTTCTTACGGATCCGAGAGAACAATGTACTGGGAATAACTAAATTGAGAAGCGCGATTCTGTAATTGAAGTTCATTAACTTTATCTAATCATTTAATGATTGTTTATCGAAGCGACGGGTGCCGTGGCGAGAGGCGGAGTATTCGGGGATACCTCGCTCGCGTGGGCTTCTTTTGTGTACACTTCGTGATCCGTTCGTACCTACTTCGTGTTGTTTCGTTGAACTTCGGTATTAAACATCGGACATTGCTCGCGAGGTCGCGAGCCTGTGACGATCCGACGATTCACGAAACAGTTTGGCCACAGTGCTCTGTTGACATACATGGCGAGGGAACGTAGCATTTTGTATAGAGCTTTACTCCGCGCGAGCTTTTCCGCTTACGTAAACAAACATGCATAACGTAAACAAGAGTATAGGTACAAAAGTTCATTGAACTCTCAAGGATGTTTTACAAACGTGTACACGCGTACGTGCCGCAATTTTTACGAGACGCAAAACCAAGAGCAAAAGAGGCCTTCCCGCCAGAATTGAATTGTTCTCGCTACATTCACAAAATAGTGTTACGAAGTGCACTAATAGGACCTGTCCTGTGAAACGTTGAAATGCAGCTTCGATGAAAGGGTTCTGTGTACCAGAAAATAAAGTGTGATAAAGTTATAGTCGTTCGGGTTAATCGAAAGTCAGGCGATTTGACGTACGACTTGTTTGCACGAAACACCCAGTGTTGGGATTGTCGTAAGAATAATGAGTCCGAGAGAAATGCTTTTGTGAGTCGTCGGACATTCCACATTTTGACAGTTCGTTGCATCAGCCGATTGGGGGTTTAATGAGTTTATGCAACCGGTTCTTCGCGCATCCTTTGTATGTCGAAATACAACGTAATCATACCTATGTACAAGTGAGTAATTTGTTAACATTTATAGTGAAATATTCTCGTCTTTCATTCACTCATTCTCCATTCATTTTCTAAATTACGTAAAAATAACATTCTGCAAAACCTTGCAAAGATCTTATATCGAACGATGAATTTTCAATTGACGAGCGACTTATATTACTTTGTGGCTACTTTTGAATGTAAATGAACGTTGCGCCTACGTCGCATTATTGCTGTTACGCGCATATCGGCACGTATACACCCGACTACTGTATTCCGAAGAAAACAAAGGATGATAGCTTATTTCAGCTTGAAAATGTACATAAGAATGTTGCGTGTTACGTGTAAAACTGTAGGCTTACGCAATTGTAGAAGAATAATGTGAAACTTGCAAGATAATGACGGCAAAATTTTACTTGTTAGTCGTTCTTTTTTCATATCATAGCATTGATCGTATTTTTCCTTTTTTTTTTTTAACACCATCTTTAGATTGTTTGTATGCCAAATGATAAATGGCACCAATCGAACTGATCAGTCGCGTAAACACTCTTTAAGATAAACCTGGATGTACCAATGAGACGTATTCGTAGATTATACTCTCGATATTAAATCAATTTTGGTCGAAAGACATTCATAGGAGCATCATTCTAAGAAACTAATGAAAATAGCTGGAATAATTTTCGGTCGAGCTGATTCGTATATTTATTCGTTCACTAATTTCAGTTTAAATTGCGCGCTGAATTTTGCGAATGTAAAACATAATCGTTCCTCGTATTTGCCAAAATATTTTTGTGTAATTCGGAACAATGTACGATGTGTAATTTTTTTTTAAATCTTTTGTACTTACCACGAATTTCTGTTTGGTTTCTCATTTGGGTCTTATCTTTTGTGTTTGTTTGCTTTACTTTAAATCTACGTTCATCTCGTTCGAGCTCATTATTTCGCAGCGAGTTTTTGTCTACACTATGAAAAATTCAAAATGAAATGTACGCTTGACGTGACTCGTTCTAGTATTGCGAATAATGTTAAAAAAATAGTTGTACAACTTTTCTAAGTAATTAAACTACTTTTTTTTTTGCAGATACAAGGCTAGCCAGCTGCGTCATTCTTGTTGTGTGACGTATTTCATCAGCCAAACTACACATTTGTGGCATTAGATCATTAATCCATCGTTGCTGTAGTTAGCTGTTGGTCACACATAGCAGGAATGGACACATCGGGCTCGCCTGTACCGGATGCACTCCTCCCACTTCTTGAACAATTGCAAGAAGCTTTGGTACTCGAAGTCAAATATCGTCCCAACCTTCAATTACCAATTACAACACAAGTAAGATGTGTTCTTGCGCTATAATTGATACAGCAGCTACTCTCTTTAATCCGATGTAATTTCTTACAAGTAATACGATATCTTTCTACTTTCACAGAGTGATGAAATAACGATTGGAGCAAGGGATGGATCTGTACATGTTTTAAGATGTTTGAAAGTATGGTATGATCTACCATCGGATGTGTTTTTTATAGCCGTAAATGTGATGGATCGTTTTTTGACCAAAATGAAAGTCAGACCAAAATATATGGCTTGCATCAGTGTATCTGCTTTTCATATAGCTGCCGTCCAAATGGCTCAATCTCTAGATGCTGATCATTTGGTATCTATTTCTCAGTGCAAGTGCACAGGAGGTGACTTGAAACGCATGTCAGAAGTGATACAAAACAAACTAGAGTGGGCACCTGGCACACATCCGGTTACGCCATTAACTTTCCTGAGATTATTTAACGTAATGTTCCATACAGTTGCTTCGCAATTAGGTCTGGGCGACGTCTATGCTAATATTGTTATGGTAAGTCTAAGTATATGAAGTATGATGACTACTTGAAATTTGCATAATGACAAAAATAATGGTTTGTTTTAAACAACGTATTTAATATGCATTGCAGGAATCTGAACTGTTTTTGAGACTGGAAATGGTTGCTTGTGATGGTAACTGCGCAAGCCTTAGACCATGCGAGGTGGCTTTAGTCATGCTTTGTACCTATCTGGATGCTGCTGTCAATCGATTAGATGGTAGCACGGATACTACTATCTGTGCTACATCAAATCCTAGTCCATTGGCTTTGAACACACCTACACCGCCTGCGCGTCAAATGTTAAGACTCGTAGAGTTCGCTGCAGAACTTCGAAAAATATGCAAGGTGAAACAACTATGTATTAAGTGTTCTCTAAAGATTCAATACCTAAAGTTATATTTAAAATACTATGTATTCTACGTTTTTGGATATACAAATTCTAGTTTGCCATAGATGTAGTGTTATAGCTCATCGCATACATTAGATTTCAGATGAAAGTTTCTTCTCCACTCATGAAGCTGTAAATGTTATATTGAACAAATATAATGCACAAGAACAAACACCGCACAGACAGCGCCTCATATGGAGATTGTCCTCGCGCACAGCATGTCTTTTACGTCCAACCGACAAATTTACTTCTGTACTGCCTGTTATTGCTGAACATACCCCAGTTCCATCACCTAGTAGGATTAGGTAAATGGTCTTAAAAATTATTGATTTTACATATATTTATTTAGTGACCATGTGTACAAGGTTCTTCGTTTTTTAGGAAAAGCCGAAAGTTTGGCCGCCGACATGGAAATAAGAGACGTTAGAAGACTGCAATAATATCAGGAATTACGTATGTATATCTTTAGTAAATTATAATGTTAGATAATATGCATAGAAATTGAAGTATAAAAATAGATTTTATGTTCTGTCTTTTTATCTTTTAGGCTCACCATTACAAAACGTCACTAACAAATTACAATGGCATGCAAGAATTAGAGTTTGGTTTTTTACAGCAAGATTAAAGTTTTGTTAAAAAGTACAAATATCAACTCACATACCACAGTGTCTTTTGCTAATGTAAGAGCCAACAGATGTAAGTTAGTACTCATATTTCCTTCATAATGTCATTATAATGTGCAGATTTTACATGTGTTCATTTATAGTCATCGAGTCAAGTATCTACTTCGTGTGAAAGACAATGTAAAACGTGTTAATTATAAATTTAATAGCTATTGTTATTCGCTAATGTTAACAAATGGTGTGAAAATGGAAACTTCTTGGATAAAGAATGAATTGATTTTTAGAGACATTGAAATTAATGTGATATCGTGTCTACTGTAGTTAATATATTGAAATTAATACTACCGAAGGTGTATATTCTATCTACATATTTGCAAAACGCGTTATACATATATATATATACGAAAAAAAACCACGAAAACATCAGAAAAAAGTCAGATATGTAAACTAAAAACTTATAATACAAAAAAAAAGTATTGTGGGATGAAAGTTATCGTATAAATTTTCGTTGTGTAAAAACACCACGCTGCTAATATTTCTTTATAAGGATACATTATTGTTTAAGACTCACTTGATTGAATTAAAAACATATTGAGTATAGACAAAATGATACTCTTCTAATGAAATCTGTCAGTTTTATTAATGAATTACAATGTCCAATAATAAATATTATGGATATATATACATTTCTGATGCTACCTAAAATTGTAACCCAAAATGTCTGAGGCATTGGTTTTTCAGAAAATCAAAACGTTAATGCATAGAAAAGATAATGAATATTCTCTTCGTGTAGAAAGTGATCATTACAAACTTTAATTACATATTTGAGTAAGACACTACAAACTAAGTTCAAAATTAACAATTGACCTCAAGTATTTACAGTTCTATACACAAACACTGTTTTTTATATTCCTCTGTCTTAATTTGTTACAACCTAACAACATAAAACTTTTTGCATTGTGAAAGTTGTAACTGCATTTATTAATTATACACAAATAAGAAACAGTCAAAAATATACAAATTCAGGTGACATAACACTTGTACGATAATCCTCACTATTTTAAAAACGACACAATTTTTGAAACACCTTGTACAATTTTCTGTTATGAACAAACATACTGAGGATTATTTACGATTCAGTAGAAAATTTTTGAGTATATTCCTAATCTTAGTCCAGCTGCACTAGTCATAAGGTGCACTGTTTTATTTTTTCAATTCTATGACATTTTTACTTTTCGATTGCATAGAATATAATTAGACCTAAAAAACGTATATTTGCAATCACTTTTATACATTGACTATTTATGCCAGACATGAAAATATTGTAGAACTCATTGATGTTTTTCATTAAACATATGAAAGAATGTGCTCTAAACACAAAAATTTAGAAGGATCGTCTTAAGACGAGATGAGACGAGAAGTGAATGAAGTCACACATCTCAGGGTAACATTGTTGTGAAATCAGTCTTTAGAAAATTGATGTACCCACTCAATCAAAATGTCTCCAGAAAGAAAGATTACATGTGATAAATACATTGTCTGGTTTTAATGTTTGCATTTTAATAGTACATTGTGCTGCAATGTTCATTCCCTTGCTTATACATATATGTATGAAACTTAGAATATATAAATACCTTGCATTTCACAGGTATTGATATATCTTTTTGTTATAATACAGAAATCTGGATTATTCTAATAAAAAAAGAAGAAAGTAGTTTTTATGATATTTTCTGTCTTATAACTTGAGTATTTCGCCAAATTTACAAACACACACACTCAGTTCTGTTTTTACGCGAACCTTTACATGTTTTTGATTTAACACGATTTATTTGAATTAACATTTTTTTTCTAATCCATGTTAAATCAAAATCGTGTAAAAGAAGTTCGTGTAAAAACAGAAACACACGCACAATATACATATATAATAATATTAGAGTTTACAATTGTTGACAGAAACACATACAACTCCATAAGTGCCGTTGATCGAACGGACCACTGCAATTATTCGCGTGTCCACGAGAATCCGGCAAAACAATCTCTCCAAAAGAATACACGGTCGCTGACCCCTTTCAACAATTCCTCCTCCGTTCTAGTAGCAAATAAGTTAACGCAATTAACGACAGGATGTTCCTTGGTGTACTTCAGGTTTGTTACTCAGGTGTGAAGCAATTCCGAAAGTATTCACGTACTAGGCGCACGTGCAACATCAATTTTGACCGTTCGCGGTAATGTTTGAATTGATACTGCGCATGCGCCCAGTACCTTCTGTGAACATAGCTGTTACTGGTCGAATGACGTCAGCAAAGCATGCGTAAGCATACCTAGCTTCCTATACCACGGGAGGTTGCGATCTCCGAGTCTCTGAGTAACGTGCAGTAACGTCACGCGAGTATAATACGGTTTGGTGTAGTAGTGGTAAAAATCACGGTGAATCGGAGTAACGGATTAAAGTTTATATAGTAACAGTTTCGAGCGCGTCTCGTTCGAAACGAATACAACACGCGGAGGAAGTCGTCTTTATTTCAAAGGGCAATGGTACGATGAGCGCTCTCAGGTGTTTTGTGTTCATACTTGCGATTGCAATCAGTCCATTTGCCGGAGCTTGTAAGTATCTCTTACCGTCGGTCACACCCGGTAATTTCCGCGCGACATATTTCAAGCGTGACTCCCTTACGACCAAGCCCATTTGAGGGCAATATGGCGTTGACACAAAACGATAGCATCGTATCGTCGAACCTACATCTATTATGATCGAGTACATCGTAATGTCGAGTAAAATGTCTGGCCTCGACGAATACGATAATTCGCATTATATTAAAAAACAAGCATACGAATATAAATACGTCCGCGTTGGGAAAGATATGCTTGATGTAAACATGATTCGATTAGCCCTGTGGTTATCTCAACAAATACTTATTAAAGTCTTGAGTTTAGCTTACATCACACATTAGTATAATATGCAGTAGAAATTTTTGCAAAAGTACCTTACAATCGAAATAAACCGCGAGACACAGATTTATTCGTTTGATAAATCTTGCACTTTGAGTATAAATACTGTCACAGTTATGGCAATTTAAACGGATTACCGTGGTAATAGTACAATTCTTTAGAATAGTTTCTAATTAGGGCATTCTTTCAGATGACTATGATTGTAATGTACCACTTTTGGATAGAGCTCAGCTAACAGCAACTACATCTTTGTCCGAGAGGGGAGCAAAAAATGCACGACTCAATGGTGAGATTTTTGCGAGTGTTTACTGATGTTATATGTTGCATATTCTTATACATGTAGTAGATTACATAATCCTCACGTACAAACTATGCTATGGAAGTATGAAAGTACACAGAGATTACATTCAACCTGTATTCTGCTTGCAACCTATCTCGATGAAAACTACCTATTACTTATGCACATTTCTTTCTTGTTTTGTCTATAAGATAGGCTTCGTGGTAACGAATATTTATGAAGAATGAACATCTCTATTTGTCTGCCTGTGTTCACAAATATAAGTATGAAATTGTGGCACACCCAATTTTACCATGATGATACACACCCACATACAATTAGTCAAACTCCCATTGTAAAAGTAGATGTCGATGACTCACTCTATAGTTATTCTCTGTACAGATTACTTCTGTATAGTCTACTACATTTAGAAGTTCGTATTCTTGGCAGCACACAAGCAATCTTTAATCGCATTATATATTTGCTTCAGGTGGATACTACTAAAAAGTACCCTGGTTGTAGTCAAACGAATTTCTTAAAGAGCAGTAATTATATTGAGAACTGATAAGGATACAGAAAAACTTAAACCCGAAAAATTTTATAGAACACTTTATGAATAAATTTATTATTGACATTAGAAAAATGGTTTCAAGTGTACGTTGGGCATTCAATTGGAAAGAGTGGAATCCAAGTGAAACCGATTTTCTTCGTGCAATTTCTTGCATACAATTAGACGAAAAAGAAAGATTAGGAAAGTTTGTGTTTCGTAAAGATGTTAAAGCATCTCTTATAGGTAGACTAATGATGAGAAAATTTATTAATGAGTGTGCGCTTATTCCATATCAGGATATAATATTTACGAGAGACGACAATAATAAACCTATTTTAAAGGAATCTAAAGAGATTGTGAGTTTTAATGTATCTCATCAAGGTGATTACACCGTATTTGTGGGCGAGAATAAAGATGTAAAGTTAGGTGTTGACATTATGAAACTAGAATACACTGGTGGTAAGGAGCTATCAGAATTTTTTCGAATAATGAATAGAAATTTTTCATGTTCCGAATGGAAAGAAATTAAAGGAATGATAAATACTTCGGAAAAGGAACAAATCGCTATGTTTTGTAGACATTGGGCATTGAAAGAAAGTTTTGTGAAAGCGCTTGGCATTGGTATAGTAACTGATCTTAGATCACTAGATTTCACAACAAGATCAACACTAGTTGAACAATCAATAATCACTGATTCAACTCTATTTATCAATAGAACAAAGCAAGATTGGTTATTTGAAGAATCTTTGCTGGATTCGGAACATTGTGTAGCTATAGCTTTACAAGAGAATGGTAAAGCACCAGTATCTCAATATAATAAATTTCAAGTTATAGATTTCGCAAAACTTATGGAACATGCTATTCCACTCTTTCCAGAGGATTTAGAGTACGGAAAAAAATATTTTCTAAAAGAAGAAAACCCATAAACGATAGAGTATATTGAAAATAGATTACTTATGGCTTCTAGAAAATAAGTTTATGAACTTTTTAGGAAAATTTACAAAATTATTCTCATCTGTTAGCTCTAATTTTCACAAACTATAAACAGTAAATTTAATTTTTTTAAATAAATAGTTGGGGTTAATATAATAATAATATTGAGTACAAAACATATTTTTTCAAATTAATATTTTCTTTTAAATAAAATTAAACCTTATGCTTAACATATATTTGATAAATGTTATTGATCAGTAAGAAGAGACCATACTATCTGTTGTGACATAATCTCTTCAGTACACATTAACCTATTTTTAGAGCAAATGCTAAAGGTCCAAATAAATGAAATGCTTTACCTTATATGCTCAAAATAAGTTATTGTAAATACATTGGAAATTCAGTTTTGCCGTGCCATAATTTTTATTCCATAGTATTGATATGACGATCTATACCTATGATACTAGTGACGATTCACGCATATTCTTTGCTTATTTTGTATGTTTTGTAAACGTATTAAATAATTTAATGACAATGCACTAATATTATTATTTAGAAATTGTGCCCCATTTTCCTCGTATAGTTTAAAGCAGTGAACTAAATATTTTTTATATAACGCATATTCCGACTTGTTCAACTTTTATTTAATTCCTTTTCATATATTGTATGCTTTATTACAATATAATAAAAACAATATATATACATAAATACAAAATTTGATTTCAAGACACAACAGAGAAATATTTTATGATTGGTGCAAGGCTTTCTGTCCTCTGTTTATCTTATTCTGCTATATGTAATTGCATTCTTAAGTTTACTTTGAGTTGCATGCATGAGTAAATGTTGTGGCGTAGGCGGAAACGCATGGACAGCTAGCAGCTCAGACTTTGGCCAGTACCTGATAATTGATCTGGGTCAAGTAATGAACATCACATCAGTGGCAACCCAGGGAAGAGCACACCAAAATGAGTATGTTATGGAATATGGTATCAGCTATGGCACCAATGGTCTTGATTATGCAGATTTTAAAGAAGAAGATGGTAATGTGAAGGCAAGTTATTTATTTGCTAAAGCTTTTGTTGTTAGGTTCTGTATCTCCTGCTTCATTCTTATTCATTGAAAGGGTGTTGCAAAAAGAGATCTGCGATATATATCAGTACAACTATGCTTGTAGAAATGTTTACTCGTATGCAATTTCACGCACATTATGTGCATTTATTATAAACATTTATAATAAATGGGGTAGTTGTAGTATTAACAAGTTTCTTGTAAGCCGTTATTCTGAGTGGGTTGCGCAGGTAGGTATTGTATGCATGTGTTATAGATTTTATTGATTGCATGATAAATCTTGATCACAATACATCTTACAGTATTTAAGAGAATTCATGCTCAACCTTTTTCTCTTTATCTCTATGTCTTCAGTGAGGTAATTATGTTTAATATCTGTTAACAATGTGATAAACATTCATAAAACATGGTATTCGAACAGCAAACATTACATTATACTATAATTACTCATCATGGATTCCTTGCTTATTTATCTTCGCTTTGCTTTCATCCTCCTTTTACACGTGGACATGGGGTTGGGCTTTGCAGGGGATTCTGCGTGGTCACCAGAACTTAGCAGTTATGATCAACATCTTACTGTGGAGCTGGGCAACAGATACGAGATACGAAGCATTGCAACTCGAGGTCGTGCTCACACAAACGAATATGTGACAGAATATATTGTCCAATACTCTGACGATGGTCAAGCCTGGACCAGTTACGAAAGTCAGGATGGTGTCGATGAGGTATTGAATGAAAGAAAAGTTATCTACAATATTAGATGTTTTGTTGTCAGTACAGTAGACATTTACAATGAAATGATGTGTATGTATATGTTTATATTTCAGCTTGTTCTCAAGGATGTACTTTCCTTAATGTAATCATAAAATTCTGTAGAATGTATTTTATATATATTCAATAGAATTGGTTCAATAGAATTGGCTTTTTATATAGAAAAACTGGAAGAAGTTTCTTTTGTATCTTTTGTATTAACATAGCAAATAAATTTAAACATAAAGCATTATAATGTCCCATTGAACAATAGCCATGAGATAATATAAATTACTTTAAGTACATATCGTTTATTACGATTTACATTTGGTTGTTGCTAACTGTCTTGCAATACTAACACATGTTTCCTGCATGCATAACTTTCATTATTTCTTATCAAACATACATTATTTGCATCAAGAATGTTTGCTGTTTTAGACAAAGCATGCGAGTGAAAAATTGTATACATCATAGTTTTATAACAGTTATTATTTAGATCTGCTTGCAAAACTAGTTATTTAATACCATGCATGATATATTTTTTAACTGTAGCATTATACAGTATTACAAATCTGTACAGGCCATTAAGATCATTCATTAAGATTGTTAACGATTTACTTATAGATGTTCAAAGGCAATGTAAATGGGGACATGATCAAACTTAACAAATTCGAAGTTCCAATAATTGCACAATGGATTAGAATCAACCCCACTCGCTGGCGTGACAGAATATCGTTAAGAGTGGAACTTTATGGATGTGATTATGGTGAATAAAAATTCTTTTTCTGATTGTCTACAGCAATAATGTTAGCAGTGATGGCAGTAACTTGAAAATACTTCTAAATATGTATTTTATTGTTTTGTGTCTGTAGTATCTGATATCCTTGCCTTCAATGGTTCCTCACTTGTACGGTTGGACTTACTGAGAGAACCGATAGAAACGGATAGGCACTCCATACGTTTCCGATTTAAAACAAATAATGCTGATGGTGTCCTCATGTATTCTCGCGGCACGCAGGGTGACTTTATAGCATTACAATTACGTGACAACAGAATGTTATTAAATATTGATCTTGGATCTGCAGTCACGACAAGCCTTTCAGTCGGCAGTCTCTTAGATGACAATATGTGGCATGATGTTGTAATATCAAGAAATAGAAAAAACATTTCTTTTTCTGTGGACAGAGTGTTAATTAAAGGTAGAATTAAAGGCGAATTTCATCGTCTGGATTTAAATAGAGCAGTAAGTACTATTACTCTACGCAATTTGCAGCAAGGGATGTATCCTTATTAACATTCTGTTTATTTATCTTAGCTCTTTATAGGAGGAGTGCCAAATAAGCAAGAAGGGCTTGTAATTAATCAAAATTTCACCGGTTGCATTGAAAACTTTTATCTTAATACTACAGGCCTCATTCATGATTTAAAAGAAGCAGAAGTTACGGGAGAAAATTTGAAATATCACAAAGTTCATACAACATATAGTTGTCCAGAACCACCTGTAATTCCTGTTACATTCCTTACACGTGCTTCGTACGCCCGGCTTAGAGGCTACGAAGGAGTTTCCTCTCTGAACGTATCTCTTGCTTTTAGAAGCTATGAGGATTCTGGAATTATTCTTTATCATCAATTTACATCACCAGGCTATGTAACTGTTAGTATATTTCTTTTATACCATGCTTTCTCATTAATATTCCAAAGTATACTTAAAATAATACTAATTTATATTATATGAAATAGCTATTTCTGGAAGAAGGTAAGTTGAAAGTTGACATCAAGACAAATGGGAATCCGAGGACAATATTAGACAACTTTGATGAAAAATTCAATGATGGCAAATGGCACCAAGTAGTATTAACAATTGCCACAAATACACTTATTTTAAATGTCGATGATCGGCCAATGAAAACTACACGTCTTTTGGAAATGACAACTGGACCCGTGTACTTAGTAGGTGGAAAGATAGGTGTGGACAGTAACCGTGGTTTTGTTGGTTGCATGAGAATGATAAGTATTGACGGAAATTACAAGCTGCCAACTGACTGGAAAGAAGAAGAATATTGTTGTAAAAATGATATTGTATTTGATGCTTGTCAAATGGTGGACCGGTGTAACCCAAATCCTTGTAAACATGTAGGCATTTGTCGACAAAACTCTGAAGAATTCTTCTGTGATTGTGCCAACACTGGATATGCCGGTGCTGTTTGTCACACATGTGAGTTTTCAAGAACATAAACTGTGAAATCTATCCATATTATCTGCTAATGTTAATTATTTTTGAACAGCATTGAATCCATTATCATGCGAGGCATATAAAAATATGAATTCTGTTAATCAAAAGGCTGAAATAAAAATTGATGTTGATGGCAGTGGCCCATTAAATCCATTTCCAGTAACATGTGAGTTTTTTGCTGATGGACGCGTAGTAACTGTCTTACGGCATAGTAATGAACTCACAACTCCTGTGGATGGTTTTGAAGAACCCGGCAGTTTTATACAAAACATTAATTATGATGCTGATCTCGACCAAATAGAAGCTTTATTAAATCGTTCAACAAATTGTAGACAACGAATTAACTATGCATGCAAACACTCCAAACTCTTTAATACACCAGGTAAGAACTGAGACAATGCTAAACCAGTTCTTGTTTACAAGTAAAACTTGATTTATATATATTATTTGTGATGTTTAGTACCACAAGGAGATTACTTCAGACAAAATTCATGGTGGGTCAGCAGACATAATCAAAAAATGGATTATTGGGGTGGTGCGCTACCGGGATCGCGGAAATGCGAATGTGGAATTTTAGGAAATTGTGCAGACCCGACCAAATGGTGTAATTGCGACTCTGGTTTGGAAGGTTGGCTCGAAGATGGAGGCGATATCACAGAAAAAGAACACCTACCAGTGAAACAACTACGGTTTGGGGATACAGGAACTCCATTAGATGAAAAAGAAGGACGTTACACTCTTGGACCACTTAAATGTGAAGGAGATGGTAAGGAAATATATACATACATATATTATTTGTCTGTTATTAAATGTAAAAAGTTTGCTTAATTTTCTTTTAAATGTTATAAGGCTCAGAATTATCTTGGGCTACCAAGGTAACATCAGGTAAGATAAAGACTGGCTAGCAAAAATTTGACAATTAAATTAAATTATTGTATCCACTGAGGTGAACTTGAGTAAAAAGTGAGGCTAATCCTTATGGCTTTTTAGACTATGTACCTTACACATGTATTCATGTAATAGGGTAAAATAATCAGTGTAAAATATTGTGTATTATCAAATGTATATTGCTTATCCTGTCGCTTATTAATGCATATTACAAAGGCACTTCTTTTATGGTACTAAGTATTTGATAACTGTTTGAACATATTATGATATAACTCAATTATTATGTACAGTATTTTTACGTACATTTGTGACTTAGTAGGACCAATGCTTCAATTTTTGTTGTAGATTTGTTCAAGAATGTAGTAACATTTCGAATTGTTGACGCTACTATCAATTTACCAACTTTCGATATTGGTCATAGTGGAGATATATACTTTGAATTCAAAACAACAATCGAGAATGCTGTGATTATTCACAGTAAAGGACCAACAGATTATATAAAAGTTTCTATAAACAGTGGAAATCAAATTCACTTCCAATATCAGGCTGGTGGTGGACCACTAGCTGTAAGTGTGCAAACGTCATACACATTAGCTGATAATAGATGGCATTCTGTATCTGTCGAGAGAAATCGTAAAGAAGCCAGAATAGTGATCGATGGAGCATTAAAAAATGAGGTCAAGGAACCACCAGGCCCTGTTCGTGCATTACATCTTACATCTGACCTTGTAATTGGTGCTACTACCGATTATAGGGATGGATATGTTGGCTGTATTCGAGCACTTCTTCTTAATGGACAACTTCAAGATCTGAGAAGTCACGCACGGCGTGGATTATATGGAATTAGCGAAGATTGTGTCGGCAGATGTGAGAGTAGTCCATGTCTCAACAATGGAACATGTCATGAAAGATATGATGGTTATTGGTGTGACTGTCGTTGGACAGCATTTAAAGGACCAATTTGTGCAGATGGTATGTTATATCTTTTATGTTAATACAGAAGTTAATTAAATTAAATATTATTTATAAGTAGATAAATTATTGTAATTAACAACTTATGTATCATTGTTTCAGAAATCGGCGTTAATATGCGTCCAAGCTCTATGATCAAATATGATTTTATGGGCAGCTGGCGTTCTACAATTGCTGAAAAGATACGTGTCGGCTTCACTACGACAAATCCAAAAGGATTTTTGCTTGGTTTATTTTCAAATATTTCCGGGGAGTATATGACCATAATGGTGTCTAATAGCGGCCATTTACGTGTCGTCTTTGACTTTGGCTTTGAACGGCAAGAAGTCATACTTCCGGACAAACACTTTGGTCTGGGCCAGTATCATGATGTCAGAGTGGGGAGAAAAAATTCTGGAGCAACTCTTATTTTACAAGTTGACAACTATGAACCAAGAGAATTTCACTTTAATATCAAGGCTTCCGCAGATGCACAGTTCAATAACATACAGTACATGTATATAGGAAAGAATGAGTCAATGACAGAAGGATTTGCAGGATGTATATCTAGAGTAGAATTTGATGATATCTATCCGCTTAAGCTTCTGTTTCAAGAGAATGGCCCCATTAATGTGCGATCTCTTGGCAGTCCCCTGACTGAAGACTTTTGTGGAGTAGAACCGATTACACATCCACCAAACATTGTTGAAACAAGACCACCACCCGATGTGGATGAAGAGAAAGTCAGGGCAGCTTACAATGAGACTGACACAGCTATTTTAGGCAGTGTTTTAGCTGTAATTCTAATTGCATTGGTGATAATGGCGGTACTCATAGGCAGGTACATGTCTAGACATAAAGGCGAATATTTGACACAAGAAGATAAAGGTGCTGAAATAGCATTAGATCCAGACTCAGCAGTTGTACACTCTACAACAGGGCATCAAGTTCAAAAAAAGAAAGAATGGTTTATTTAAAAGAAAAAAAATATACTTTATTAAACAGATATTGTCAAACTAAAATGCAGCATCAAGGTCCAATGTCAATTAGCATACTAGTAGTACAGGAAAAATAGTTATGAATTCATGATATGTGTGTTATGTATGTGTGTCTGTAATTCGCTAACTTTTCATTATATTGGGACGAAGAACCTCTGCTAAATTGAAAGCAATTTTATGATGTTTTAGCAAAAAACCTGATTTTTATCCCCTTCAACTGCCATAAAAATTGTTCTGCCCTAAAATCTGAAGTAAACTCATTGGTTTCCGGAAATATATGTCGCAGACAATATTTAACCAAATTTGGCTGATTAATAATTCTATATTATCTATTTATATCTATTTATTACCTATTTTTCCTGTACTATAGGCATTGCAGGAAAAACTATTATTCTACAGAGCTATTTCATGTCAAAGAAGTATCGTTTATTCTGAAAACCTCATATTATAAGTGAAAGAATTCACTAATTTTACATTAAGAATTAATTTCTAATTTATTTACGCAAATTCAACATATACTCATATAAATGTGTAATGTTCAGCTTGGTTAAGAATTTTTGCAACTAATTTAATGCAGACTGTTATCTGGAATTAATAGATTAAAACGTTGCTTTGGAATAACTGCAATGCAGTTTTTTTTTTGAATCAATCGAATACTCAGTGTTATTGATGCATAGTAACGTGGGGTTAAAAAAAAACATACCTTAGACATTGAAGAAATGCATATGTGATGCCATCGAAGATTAGTGGAGACTGTTTTATATGAAGTTAATCAACGAAAAATCATGAGGGAAAAATATTGTAAAAATATTGCTGTGGAAGAGTAATTCCATCAAACTATAAATATATTTCCAGACGTAGTAGAATTAGTAAACTATAAAGTAAGCAATGGAAAGGTGTCAGAACTTAGTGTGAAATATTGCAGATAGGAAAATATTTTGAAATCATATTAACACATTAAATACATTAATACAATTGAATACTGCAGGAAAACTGAAAAGATGCAAGTAGTCTACAAGTAACATTTAACTGTATATCCTAAATTAGGATTGACCTGAAATATATTTGTAAGGCATAAAGTTATTTATTACTTATAAACATGATATTTTAGTTAAGTAATTAAATACTACGATTACTTGCGTTGCAGCAAACATTAGAAGCAGTACAATAATAATAATTGAATCTCGGTACTTAGACAATTTCTTATCTATAAATTTGATAATTCGAATAAATTTAACACAACCCACTAATTTATCCTCACGTGTAATAGAAACTATTTTTTTTTTATCAAAGAAGAAAGCAACTTATTATTTGCCTCTTATATTTTTATAATTATCTCCCTTGTTTTACACAACATCGAAATTATTTGTATTGTGCCAATAAGAACATGTCAGCTAATCCAGTACTATCGTACTTTCATAAATTTGTAATGTAAACTTTTATATCAATTCATCATTATAAACAATTTTTTACTTAAAAAAGTTGAATGTACAAAGTAAAACTCCCTCTATCACGCTTTGTTTTTTTTTAGTACTAATTCACACAGTATTAGTTGTAATGTTTACCGTCCAAAGTGCATTTTGTTTATTTTAACTTGTATATTATATTTTGCAGATTTATAATTTCATTTTACAATAATGCAGAGTATGTAGAGTAATTTAATATGTAGCTTAGTTTAGATATATGCTAAACATGTAACAGTGTACATATATCAGTTTTATATGAAAAAGCACATTTATTATTTTTTACAATTAGAATGTGTTTCATACATTGTAACTATCAAAATAAATAAAAACAAATAATCGATATACAAAGCCTACTATATCTGTTTTAATAATTTATTTCAATCATCGTATTGTTATGATAATAATTAAATTTTAAAATATTTGATACAAATAAGGTTTGCAACAAACCTTTGAAATTGTAAGAACTATCCTTACATTTTATATACTAAAGTGAAAGGTAGGAGAAAATACACCTCGATGCATAAAAGATAATAAACAATTTATTCCCTACGCAATCTTACACGACTCTTCGGACAAATATAATGATCAATGTAAAAAGGCTATATGAAAATACAGTCAGAAAAATAACATACTATTTTAAGCTGTTTTACGTTGCTAATAGTATGTAAATTATTGTTGGTTGCTATTAATCTGTAGTTTTTAGTAATTATCAGATGTATACAATAAAGTTATTTTTCTGTGCGTATATTTAGTTTATCACTAAATGTAATATCAGTATTTCCAATATTTAAAAGTAAAACTTGTTCAGTGATGGACATAACTAAAAAAAAAAACTCACAGACAAATTAATCATTAACACCAGAAGTGCTACTACCACTTCTGCTAACATCTGATGTAATGGGCTTTTCCTGTGTATCACCAACATATTCACCATCTGCAAACAAAAAAACATTTAGCTACAAAGAAAGTTATTAGAACAATTATAAGAGACATTTTATACAATTGGAGTATATTAAGCTACATTTGTATTGTTTATTTGCTTATTAACTAACCAGAATCATTATCGCTGAGTTGACGAGGTGAAAGTCTGCATCCCCTTGCTAAATATTGTTTTAATTTACCAACACCAGCTAAAATTAATCCTAAAAATGGAGGTGAAGGTTTCAATGGTCTTGATAAATATTCAGGATGAAATTGCGTAGCTACATAATAACAATGTCCTTGTAATTCTGCTATCTCCATTCTTACATTCTCCTCATCATGACCTACACAAAATGATTTAAGCTACATATAGTTGATTTCACGTAATTGTTTGCATATATGTAGTATATACAATTTACAACAGAACATACCCACAAATAAGAACCCAGCTGCTGATAATTCAGACACATACTTCGGATTAACTTCATACCTATGTCTATGTCTTTCTTCTATACAATCCTGATTTCCATACAATTGTCCTGTAATACACATTTTATTTTATAGAATTTCCCAACTGTGAGTTTTCCCTACTCTCAATTTCTTCACTTACTTAATACAGAAGTACATTCAACAAAGCGTGTGTTTCTTTTTCCAAGCCTCATGGTTCCACCCATTACACCTGGATTATGTTCTGGCATGTCAATTACAATTGGATAATCGGTATCAGGATCTATTTCTGTACTATGAGCTTTGGGTTGAGCTAAAACATTTCTTGCAAATTCGATGACAGCTGTTTGCAATCCCAAGCAAATGCCAAGGTAGGGTTTATTATTCATTCGACACCATCTACATGCCTCTATCATACCGTCTATACCTCTTTTACCAAATCCACCAGGGACTATTACACCACTGCACATGAAAATTACATTTCATGAAAAAACAGTTCTCTTGCTGTGATTATCAGCTCTAATTTGTATGATGTACAAAAATGAAAAGATAAGAGTTAAATCACTAACTTGCTTTTACAAAGCTGTTGCCATGCCTGATGGTATATTACTGGATTTTCTGTTTTTGTAGTTTTCTCCAAATTTGCTGCTTCTATAAACTAAATTAATAAACTTATTAAGAAGATAATTTCAAATTTAGAACTATATATGAATTATGCGCTGTAGCTTACTGTGACTTGTAATCTATATCCAACATGAATGGAGGCATGCTGCAGTGCTTTTGTAACTGACGCATATGAATCTTCAAGTCTTGTATATTTTCCCACTAATGCAATATTTATGTCTTTTCTCAAATGATCTATACGATCAGCTAAATCCTTCCATTTCCGCATAAAATAGCGTGGCCGAGGCATATTAATATTTAATTGTAGCCTATCAGTAAGAAATTCTATAACTCCTTGATTTTCCATTAAAATTGGTACACGATATATAGATGATAAATCATGAATAGTTATAACCTATTAATTATTACCCAAATATTTAAATTAAATTGAAATATTAGAGAATTTATAGGAAGACGCTACATTATACGAACAAAACTTTACCTGTTGTGGCGCGACGTGGCAAAAATTTGATATTTTCTCTTTCACTGCACTACCAATGGGATTTTCAGATCTACAAACTATAAGATCAGGTGACAATCCTAACCCACGTAATTCTCTTACGCTCGATTGTGTTGGTTTTGTTTTTGGTTCTCCGGTAGACCGTGGCTACGATTAATGTACATAAGAAAGATGTGCTCAGAAACATTTAACGCGACAATATTAATTTAGGAATTTACATGTAGACAGATCTATCAAAAATAGCGTACAATGATTATAATACGCATCATAAAATTTTTTCAAATGTTACATCATTATTCAGACTAAAAATAAGATTACTTGGCACTTATTGCAAATTCAGGGTTGAGGATTGTAGTACCGTAGAAACTTATTTACATTTGTATTAATACATACCTGAGGCACTAAAGAGACATGAGCACAACAAAAGTTCTCCTTTTTTACTCTAAATTGAAATTGTCTAAATGCCTCGACAAATGGCATACCTTCGATATCCCCGATAGTACCGCCTAATTCAACGATGCATACCTTAAATAAAAGAAAAGCTGTAAACACATCAAATAATCCATAGACAAATGCTTGATGTATCTTACAGAAATCTACAAATACCTCAGGCTGTTCGCCGTGTTCCATTACAGACTGACTTGCTACTCGTTCAACCCACTCTTGAATAGCATCGGTAATATGTGGCACCACTGTAAATGTACACGACAATTTATCCTTCAACGCAAGTTATTTAATAGTTCTATCCGACAATAGTTTTAAATACCGTCAATAGTTTCTTGCAATTATATAATTCTTACCTTGTACAGTTTTTCCCAAATAGTCTCCTCGTCTCTCCTTCATTATAACATGCTGATATATTTTTCCAGTTGTTATGTTATTATCTCTATGAAGCGTTATATCTAGAAAGCGCTCATAGTTTCCCAAATCGAGATCTACTTCACCGCCGTCATCAAGTACGTAGACTTCACCTGTAAATAAATCATGCGAATACTATCAAACGACAGTTGAAGGGGTAATGCGAGACTATGTGTCACAATAGCATACTCCGAACAAAGGCCTACTATATACAGTGAAATTAGAGCTGGAATCAATAAGACGGCGATGATTAACTCTAATAAAATGCAAATGGTTGTATACTGATAGATAATTACGTTAATTGTGAAATCGTACAATTCGCGCTATTTAATAACAATCGAAACGGTAGAATGCTTGTTATAGTAAATGTCATAAGTAAAGCACACGGCCTATACGAGTAAAGCTTAAATATTCGAAGGTCATAATAAAGTGAGAATAAAGATTTACAGATCGAACGTTGACAGACCTTAACGCGCGGAGTCCGCGCAAATAAAATTAGATGCTATTTCAAATTTTCAACAAGGAGGCACCACATGGTTCAAACCGGAACACGTGATTGACAAACTGTTCAGTTACAAGCGTATAACATGTCTCTTAAACGCTACACGGACGTTCAAAACTTGCCATGTTCTACGGGCATGTAAAAAGCAGCTTACGGTGAAAATCCCACTGGTACGACTAGTCTACGGAAAAAGAAGATAATTAATTTAACGATGCATTACCATGTTCATAAGGTGAAAACGTTCCGGCATCTATGTTAATGTATGGATCTATTTTTATAGACGTCACGCGTATATTACAATGTTTGAGTATAGTCCCAAATGAACTGGCTATA
This sequence comes from Tiphia femorata, assembly GCA_944319695.1. Taxonomy (NCBI): domain Eukaryota; kingdom Metazoa; phylum Arthropoda; class Insecta; order Hymenoptera; family Tiphiidae; genus Tiphia; species Tiphia femorata. Next base: position 16,027,549 of record OX090900.1, on the reverse strand, counting down.
ACACCTTTTCCTACGCCACTTATTACACCACCTGTCACTAAAATGTATTTCATAATTAAGGAAAAGTGTCAGAGAGATTCTATTCCGAACACTTGTATGTACACCAATGTACACCACTAGCAACCGTACGAATGCCAGGCACTTGGTTGCCTGGATCGAACATCGGCGATGCCGCGAAGAAATACTGCGTTCCCACGCACCGATTGGTGGACTCTTTGTCGTAACATCGACGTCAAAATATATCGGCCAGTCAGAATTTCTTGTCGCATCAAAAGGCGGGAACCTGCATATTATTACTTCTAATTTACAGGCTACCGTCCAGAAAACACTTTTAGCCTTTCTCGACGAAACACAACAAGCACGCTTGTTTAGTATTCGCGTTAATGCGCGTGACATTCGTTCGTGCGGACATAATTCGAATATAGCTTATTCACTGCATATATGACGCATCGGAGACATTTCATTAGACATTTGTTCTCGTATTTGAGCTCAATTTAATGCCATATACATGCTGTATATACTATATACGCTTATAATTTTTCCTAGATATCTATACATTGCATTAAATTGTTGTAATGAATTGCGCCACGTGCTAGATTTTTTTTCCAGCAAAAAAGATAATGAATGATAAGGAAGTCTGAAGAATTTGATTGAGAGTGAGCGCACATTCCTCTTTCGATCGAGTATTTTATACGTATTTCGAGCTTCAGGGAATTGTAATTGTAATGGCTAAGAAGTTAACGGCAAAGATCGGACCGTCGATTTTGAATGCCGATCTCGCACAACTCTTTGAAGAATCACAACGATTGTTGGATAATGGAGCGGATTATCTTCATCTTGATGTGATGGACGGTCACTTTGTTCCTAACCTTACATTTGGTCATCCTCTTGTAAAATGCCTTCGCAACAAGATCAAAGATGCATTTTTTGAGACTCATATGATGGTGTCTCACCCCCTGCAGGTACATTGCATATAGATAAGTATTTATAAAAAACAGTTAGAAAATGTTTGTCAATCTATGCATTCTCGTAAAATGTTATACTAAAATAACACGCTCAACAATTATATGAAAAAACAATATTTTTGATTCAGTGGATAGAACCTATGGCCGATGCTGGCGTAGATCAATATACCTTTCACATAGAACCAGTGAAAGATGTCCCTATGGTATGTAGGAAAATAAGAGAAGCAGGAATGAAGGTAAGTTGTACGTTTGATTTTTTGTTACCAGTTTTCGTTTTGGAAAAGCAACTATATTTAAATGATAATATTTGACAACAAGGTAGGAGTAGCTATTAAACCTGGAACACCTGTAGATGTAGTTGTTGATTATGTGGATTTAGCAGATATGGTTCTAATAATGACCGTAGAACCGGGTTTCGGAGGACAAAAGTTTATGGAACCAATGATGAAAAAAGTAGAGTGGTTAAGGAAAAACTATCCAACCTTGGATATTGAAGTAGACGGAGGTGTTGGCCCATCTACGATTCATTCCTGTGCAACGGTATTTGTTTGTCCATGTATATAAAAATATATGAAATAACAAAGCAAGACTATTTTACTACGATAAATCAATGGTACTGACTCTATTTTTAGGCTGGCGCAAATATGATTGTATCTGGCACAGCAGTGATACAATCACCTGATCAAGCACATGTGATAAGAGAATTACGGGAAACAGTAAATTCCGCCTTGGGAACAAATTAAATATGAAACACACTAATACGCAGTACAAATATATGGTACAAAGAACTAATGTAATGATCTGAGAATGCAAAAATAATTTTACAAACATATATTTTATAGCTGTACAAAAATGTATATATTACAATTTCCACTTTACGATTACAATTTTTGGAGTACTTTGTCAAACCCAGATTACACAATTGTATCTATGACATTAGTTATGGCTTTGACGTGTGTGTACAACAGTTAATTTTGGTGAAAACCATCAAATTGAGAATTCATCATAGTAGGATGTTTAGGCGATAGTTTAGTTCTTAACTCTGCTAATGAAACTAAAAGTGCTTCTTCCGTTCTAATTGTTCTTGATCCTTGTTCGGGACAAGTGTTGATATATTTATCAAATACTAATGCTGGGTCATCTACGTCTAAATTTGGATCAAGATCTAATGCAGCTTCCAATCCTGATAATCCCCCAAAGACTATCAAGGCATGGTGATATTTTAAAGATTGTCTGGGAAAGTCGTCGATAGAAGTTCCTTTATCGGAAGTTCCTATCGTTAAGTCATATCCTTCTTTATATGTTGACTTTACTAATACTTCCGAGAGATTAGCGGCCAACTTTACATTATATCCCCAGTATAGTCCACTTTCTACTTTTGGTATACTCGGTGGTACTATGTAACCGTTCAATTTCTTGACATTTTCCTGATTAGGTGGTATTTTTACTGTAACTCTTATGCCAGGTGTTAATATTTTGTCAATGTGAACATCATTAAGTAATCCTACATTTACTAGAGACCCTTTGCCAGATTTCACAGGCTTGTTCGTTACAACACCTTCGCGATACGAAGCTGCATCGTTCTGGCGGTAATGATGCGGTGCATCTAAAGGATTTAACACACCTGCATACTGTAGATCTCTGTGAATTGGAAAGAAATATTTTCTCAAATATTGGGGGCACTCCAAATATTGCAGGATTCTAGCTAACTGTAAGCACGCAATTCTTCCTTGGCCCAGTGCATCGTCCGTTCTTATCTTCTTTTTTTCGGTTTCGATAATTTCACCCTTATCGTCGAAAACAATAATTTCATCTACTTTATATATACTTGCAGCACGTGCAATTTGTCCGGCCAAATATGTTCGTAGTTCTGGAGTTTGCGCATTATCCAAAATAGATCCAGGAATTGCGATACTAATGGTGGAATGTTCTTTAGTTTCGTATTTTTGTTCCACGGTTTCCTTTTCCGTGGTCTTCTTCGTTATTTCTTGCAATCCTTCACTTTTCAGTTTCTTAGCTAACCTTTCTTCTTTCCATTTCTTCCGTTGCTCCTTCTGTGCGCGATTAATTTCCTTCCAATTTTTCTGCGGACTTATCGCTGACATAATTTTTATATAATTTTGATGATCTAATTCTGAAATGGACATTCAACTGTTAACAGATATTTTTTAGGGGTACATGTAAAATACACCCATTTTCCAATGTATAATCCCGTCAGTTATTTACAAGCAAATTGAAGCAAGAATTTGCGCCATCTGTCTCTATGGCATACCTGTTGACGTGAACTTACTTAGTACATCAGAGCTAGTAGATGGCGCTCAAAACTGTAAACGCGTTGACTGAGTATAATAAGACTCCCCATCCATATGGGATTTATTGTCCCCCCTGTCTCGCACGGGAAAACGCGCCATCTGCAATGGCTGGCTCCTCGCCATGGAACTAAGAGAGCAAAAAGGTACATAGTCGGTAATTTGGCGAAACACATTTTGACGTTACCGTCAATTTTAGACGAGCGAAAGATGCGGTGTTGCCGTGATCCTCTGAACAGGATGGAACAGGAATAGCCGCGGAAGAATGCCCCACGATTTAACTTACGTATCATCTCCATCGGTAATGCACACGTAACTTGTAGGATTTTAAATGATATTTGAATTAAGTAGACTTTGGTTTTCAATAATCTGCATCCCTAAATGTATTATAAAGAAATAACAGATCCCAAAAAGACGGTTCTTGGAATTAATTCGTAAGAATTAAATTAATTGCAAAATTATGGGGACCGTTCAATTGTGTAATTTGTACATAATATATGTATACATAAGACTGTAAGTTTACTATATGAAGGTTAGGGAACAAAATCGACTCCCCTGGCCATAGTACAGTAAAACCTGCCACACTCTCACCTAACTCGGAATCGAAAGGTGACAGTATGGCAATAGGAGAATCGAAATCTGATCCTCTTTGTAGTCCGCCGAACGAAGAAAAGGACAGCGAATACAAGATAAGAATGAAAGGAGGCATTTAAATGGTAGCGCGCCGAATGCTATAATAATAACAACGCTTAAACTTTTTTATTTTCAATTTTTTTTGTTGAAAAATGTGTATATCATATTAATGAGATTCTTCCGATCAAAACGAGACCAAACGTGATATATTTTGGACTATATTTATGTAGTAAATTGGACCATTAAGTATTAAGCAGTTAAATACAGGGTGGTCCGTTATAAGTTGGCACTAGCAAACATGCTTATAGAGCGGCTTAAAACAAACACAAAAGTCCTGGACCATTATTCAAAATTCGCAATATTAATCGAGTTATTAACTGTTAAAGATCAAAGGAAAGGGCGTCCGCCAAAACGGCAGCGGGGGGAGCGCTGGTGCCTCTGCGAGCTGTAGGACGGCCCAGTTTACCTACAAACAAACGCGGGACGCGGTAAGGGGAAGGCTGAGACACCGCTGCACGGCCGGCTTCGTTTTCGTTATTCTTCCCCTTACCGCACCCCGCATTTGTTTGTAGCCGTTCTGGATCTGTTCCGGATCTGTTCTGGATCTGTTCCGGATCTGTTCCGGATCTGTTCCGGATCTGTTCCGGATCTGTTCCGGATCTGTTCTGGATCTGTTCTGGATCTGTTCTGGATCTGTTCTGGATCTGTTCCGGATCTGATCTGATCTGATCTGGACCTGTTCCGGATCTGATCTGGACCTGTTCCGGATCTGTTCTGGACCTGATCTGGATCTGTTCTGGACCTGTTCTGGACCTGTTCCGGATCTGTTCAGGATCTGTTCCGGACCTGTTCCGGATCTGTTCCGGATCTGTTCCGGATCTGTTCCGGATCTGTTCCGGATCTGTTCCGGATCTGTTCCGGATCTGTTCCGGATCTGTTCCGGATCTGATCTGGATCTGTTCTGAATCTGTTCTGGATCTGTTCGGGATCTGATCGGGACCTGTTCCGGATCTGTTCCGGACCTGTTCCGGATCTGTTCCGGATCTGTTCCGGATCTGTTCGGGATCTGATCGGGACCTGTTCCGGATCTGATCGGGACCTGTTCCGGATCTGTTCCGGATCTGTTCCGGATCTGTTCCGGATCTGTTCCGGATCTGATCCGGATCTGATCTGGATCTGTTCTGAATCTGTTCTGGATCTGATCTGGATCTGTTCTGAATCTGTTCTGGATCTGTTCGGGATCTGATCGGGACCTGTTCCGGATCTGTTCCGGACCTGTTCCGGATCTGTTCCGGATCTGTTCCGGATCTGTTCCGGATCTGATCTGGATATGATCTGGACCTGTTCTGGATCTGATCTGGACCTGTTCTGGATCTGATCTGGACCTGTTCCGGATCTGTTCCGGATCTGTTCCGGATCTGTTCCGGATCTGTTCCGGATCTGATCCGGACCTGTTCCGGATCTGTTCCGGATCTGTTCCGGATCTGTTCCGGATCTGTTCCGGATCTGTTCCGGATCTGATCCGGATCTGTTCCGGATCTGTTCCGGACCTGTTCCGGATCTGTTCCGGATCTGTTCCGGATCTGATCCGGATCTGATCTGGACCTGTTCCGGATCTGTTCCGGATCTGTTCCGGATCTGTTCCGGATCTGTTCTGGATCTGTTCTGGATCTGTTCTGGATCTGTTCTGGACCTGTTCCGGATCTGATCTGATCTGATCTGTTCTGGATCTGATCTGATCTGATCTGTTCTGGATCTGTTCTGGATCTGAACAATACTCGAACTATCGAGCCCGGTAGAAAATTTTCGAGGTTTAAGAGGCATGCTGTGCCTGAGAGCGCGACTCTCGTCGACGAAAACTTTCGGAAAATTCGCGAGCTTTTCATTCCTCGAAATGTCGGCGTTCGACTTCCACGATTAAGTATTTATTTAAATAAATAAAAATACTTATTTTATATGCCACGCATATATGTTGTTGCATTGTACACATTTGAAAAAATATTTCTTAATAATTACGATATTTTATTATTTTTTATTTTTTTTTCTGTGTATAGCCTGCGCGTCTGGAACTTAGAAAATTTACAGACGACCGAATCGCGGGACTTGGAAAATTCATGCCTGTTCGCGCGAGAGGCGAGACGGCCGAAACGAAACAAGCGTGGGTTGCTTTAGTGAGGAGTGAGAAGGGCGGGAGATAGTCTCCCTCTCACTCGGCGACCCGAGCGCTTCCGAGCTCACCGACGAGCGCTGCGTCTGCATGCGTGAGCGTGCTGTCGGGCTCGAAATCGCAGCACTGGCCTCGAGTCCACCAGTACGTTTGTTTCCATATCCTGAATTTGAGCCGAAAACTTGCAATATTCAACTGCAATTTTCTCGAAAGCTAGGGCCCAATTAATCACAATTCGTTACCACAAGCAACTATGATGTTTCACATTCAGTGCAAATGGTCGGGAACCTCCCGTGTCCCCTCCTTGTAAATACGCATGGGGATATCCGACTTATTGCTATCATATCTATATTTCTCTTTCCCTTGAAGATTATACATAATAAAACGTGTTTAAATCCGTTTCAACAACCGCTTTCAATAATATGTAAAAAAACATAGCATTCCACTTAAAAAGTCGAAGGTCACCGTCGTTTCTCGAACAAATTTGCGAAAATAGAAAAATTCGCGCATGCAGCATTTTCGTAATAAAAAACAGTAAAACTTTTGCCCGTAACATTTTTATTACAGATTTCGCGTTTGGCAGAAAAACACTAGTCCAATATACAGCGATCATCGTGTATAGATTTGTTTAAACCATATGTGTGCTTAAAGAATATTAATAAATGTGCATATCTATCATTTACTACTATGTAATCATTATATACTTTTTTTCATTGTCATATGATACCGTATCGCCATATTCTTAACTCCTACTTAATTCTTAATTCCCTGTAAAGTAAAGAATTATTCGGACAGTCGCTTCCTTAGCCAAATATGAAGTGTGCGCGCATGCACATTGATGCACACACATTCAGCCAGGCTGTCGATTAATAGACGGCAACGCTGTACAGTGCATGTATCGATAATACAGTGACTACTCGGACGGAGTCTGCTTCATGGGTCGCTAAAGATAATGCAGCGACAGAAAATGGATAAAACAGCGCACTGCATTGGCCGGTAATGGGGTACCCGTAACCCAAATGGGGGGTCAGCCCAAATACACGGGGATGGGGAGTCTTATTATACTCAGTCAACGGTAAACGCTAGTGTCGCCTCTATATTGATCCTGTAAGAAGACATGAGTGTATGATATTTTATGATATTCGAGGTTGTATTTTGTATTCAAATGCACTTCGTTCTACATTCCTTAGAGAAGTTATGTCATAAATAAAGGTAATTTGGTAAATTATTTTTAGATTCTCTTTAAACACTAGTCAGTAATTGAAATTTCAAACAAGAATAATATATATTCACAAAAACCGATAGAGCTGACCTAACCTGTAAAATTCGGGAAAATGACGTGAGACTGTGCACCTAAATATGTATTATATCGTGGAAAAGTATTGTTTTCAATAGCAAAAAACAATCTGGCAAGGGTGGGGAGATAAAATAATGTATTGTATATTCTTTAATGACACATAATACACTTTTCTGTTAAAATTTTATTCTTGTTTCATTTTTGTTTACGTATAATTATTTTGAATGGCAATTTATAATATTGTCGACCGTTTTCCATTCCTTAGGTGTAAAAATGATAAAGTTAACAGTTGGTGTTATTAACCTTGACATTTGAACAAATATTTGAAACCAAATAAAAGAATATTGTATAACCATGGCCAGCAATATATCGTATATACTAATTATTTGACATTAATCCTTTAATAACAACAATTTATATAAATAACACATGTTGCTTATGCTGCAACACTAAAGGGACTATATTATAATGTCTGCACTTTATCCATTTGTATTACAAAGCTTATCAAGATATAATTTGGAAATTTAAATACCTTACAAATATTTACCTATCCACATTTGTCATATTTATTTGGCACTTGCTATTGGACAAAATTTTGTCTATCGCAAAAACCATCTAATACAAAATAAGAGAGACATTCAATTGTCCATTGTCCTTTAAAGATCCAAAGAATGCTTTAACTATTTCCAATTGTACTATAGGAATATATAATTCAAGCGAGCCATGGTAATTTGTAATTATTCTTTACTTCACTATGGTATGTATAGTAACAACAATTTATGATCGCTAAGCTATGTAAATTTCAAGCAAATTTTGTATAGACACAGATTTCGATCGATGTCTCTTTCACAGGTGTATTAACATGTGTGTGCAGTTCTTCTCGCAGAATGTCTGGAATAGTTCAATACGTGGTGCTACGGGGAGATCTCTCAAAGACAATGGGATGGCCATTAGGTGCGATAATTGCCCAAGCATGCCACGCTTGCACTGCCGTTACTCACACTTTTTACAATGATAGCTACACACAGGCCTACCTCGCGGATTTAGACAATATGCACAAAGTTGTCCTTGAAGTAAGTTTTTCCACGAATGGGTATGCTTAGGTTTCTCTGACGTTCGCTTTCTATTGCATATAAATTCCTAATTCTCGATATATAGATAGGAAGAATTCGGTATAACGTGACATTTACAGAATTTGTATAAATACTAGGCTCCCGATGAGGCTAGTTTGAGGCAACTCTCTTCGAAGTTGGAGCAGGAAGACATCCATTACAAGCTATGGATAGAGCAGCCTGAAAATATACCGACGTGTTTGGTAACAAAGCCTTATCCTAAGGACAAATTGCAGTCACATTTTAAGAAGTTCAAATTGTTGAAGCATTGACAATGACGAGTGTAAGCATCAATAAAAGACCTGCTGCGAAGAGAATTGTAAATTTCCAATTTTTGCATTGCAGTCTGCATTTTACAATGGGCACATCCTTTACCTTACATAGAAGGAAGATCGTTCGTTCGCGTCGATTAAATCCTTATAAATCAATGGAAGAAAAAACGTGAGTCGTGACAACTTGACTATTACCCATCGACACTTGGAATTTTTTATGAACTGCAGTGCCGTTACTTGGAGTATAGAGACGATTAGGCACACGATATTGACATTCAGACATCGTACATCGTAATAGTAAGTTCTAACTCGCGTTTCTTCTTGCTCCACGTAGCCTTTTTCGCGCCAAAGAATCTTCTAGCCGCATATGCGGGGATTTTTCGATGTCCAAGATATACATTTAACATACATCATTATGGTAAACCTGGTAGTATTGACAATGTGTACACGTTAATCTTAGAATTATCGATTCCTTTAGATCGACCCGAAGAGAGACTCAGTCTATACGCTGTTACATTAGCCGTATAAAAAAAAACGTCTAACCTCGCAAGTACACTTACACGTGTCGTATAAGGGGATATATATTGACACGCGAATTACTGAATCCGCTGCGATACGGCTTCTTAACTGCATCGTCTTTCGAAGTGCTCTGATATGGCGATTCTCCATTACCTCAACTGCACTTTTTCTCTTCGCAAGACGACAAATTTTACATTCTAAAATTTCGAGACGATTTCGTTCACATTATGTGCTCGCATCGTATCATATGCTTGCAAATATCTATCATACTCGACAACAGAGATTCTTTTGGTAAATTTGAGAGGCCGTGCGCACATGTTTGTTGGAAAGTCTGGTCACACAGGCGTCACGAGCTCGAAAGTTCCAAGACTGTCTCTACAATTCTGTAGTTGCTCCACTAATTTGTCCTCTTCTCCGGACGAGTCCTCTTGTAGCTCCCGCCCTTTTCCTCGTATCTCAAAGGAGACCGTTTTCCTTCTTAAGGAATGACTCTTTATACCTGCACATCCATCGTCTTTTTATCATTGTTCACGTTTGCAGAGATTCCAGTGGCGCAAGATTTAAAACTGCACAACCAAGCTGGCTGTTTTTTACGCGTAACTATGACAACGAAGTCTTCTTTCCTTCCCCCTCAGTATACCCTATGTACACACGCACACTGTGGACGCTAGAAACACTGTAAGTACACTTATTTACAACACTCGACAGCAGGACGGATGCGTCCTTGGACGAGGAACCTACTGGAGGATCTGCGAAGCTGCAGTCACGTCGAATGATCGGCAGGCGAGGATCTGCCGTTTGCTTTTCCGGAGGGGTACGTTGTGATGAAAGGTGCCCTACTATTGTCTTTTCGAAATGTTACTGTCACTACCCCTCCTCCTCCGCCAACCATTCCTCCAGGATTTTGCTCCTAGGCTGAAAGAGTGAACGATCGAGGATCAGATATCTGAGCTTTCTCGTGCTAGATCGAAAGAGCTGTAAGGTACTGCGAAGCAAGCCATTTAGAGAGGTCTAAAAGCCTGAAAGATGAAATCCTTGGTAGATGTGAACGAGCGAGGGAATATTCGACGTATCGAAAGAGAAGGATATAGAGAAGAAAGGTAGAGAGAAGAAAGTGCCGAGACACTCGAAGGGTAACGGATTTTTCACGAACTTCTGCTCCGTGAAAGAGAACTCGGGTTCTTCGAGAGGCGGTAGGATGGAAGCGTGTGCTGGAAATCTAATGTCTACATTTGTTCGTAGGTAAACAAACGTGCGAGGGGGACCAAGAGTCGCAGCAAGCAGGTAAAAGGGGAGTAAGCGTCCCAGGTATACCAGTCCCTAAGAGGACGAGTCTCAAAAGGTTTAGATATTTGGTGAACCCTCCAGAGACGAATAGTTCAAGGGACTTGGACTCGAGCAGAATGCCGACTCAATTTCTACCGTGAACGAAATCCTTCAAACGGACCTCTCCACTCGATCCCTATCTTCTCTACGAGGATCAGATTATTACTGGAAGTCTTTATTATCGCAATTATCACCGTCCGAAAGATCCCTGAAATGCAATATTCATTAACGCCTAAGCGACCTCGAGGGAAGTCTCGAGGACGGATAGAGAATCAGCGCTCGTAGGCCGAGGATTAAATTTCTCGCTGCGTTACGGTCAGCAGGGGCCTATTCAAAGCTCGTCTTCGGAGTGCAGCTGTAAATTACTCGTCTACGAGCGACAACAGCCACCGCCGCCGAGCGTTTCCTGCAAATCGTTCAATTACCCACGATCTTTCAATTTACGGACTTAAGCGACTCGCCGACGTAAAGCGAATTCTGAATGCGGCCTACGTCTCCATACCGGGGCGGCTCCTTTCTCGTCGTCAACGCTCAAGTAGGAAAAGGCTCATTTTGTCGTACACTCACCGGCGGTCTCTCGGTCAAGCGAAAGCATTTGCGACGCAATTGCGGAGGCATGAAAATTGTAATCTGCAGAAGCGTAGGGACACTAGATTGGACGGACAAGCGTGTTTAAGGACGGGGGCGAATCCGTGGGGAGGTTCTCGGCGTACAAATTGCGCCAGAGGCCCCCCCTGATATTTCACAAATGCGAGCGATTCTTGGCGCGCCGGCTCCTACTCACCGTAGCTTCGTCGGGACGATTAATGAATGCAGATCGAATCCAGGCCGTGCGTCTCTGTCGATTTTAAATCGAAAATATGCAAATCGAATGTAAAAGTGCGCGCGCCATCTGTTGCGCTCCCTCCGACGACGGGGAAAACTTTATAATTAAATTGTACGTTGACCTCCGCGGTGAGTAAGAGTTCGTCGAATGCATCGTTCTTCCGGATGGTTTACGAGGGAAAAGTATTTTGAGAAACGTTACTTCAAGAGTACTTCGACCTTGCGATCCGTGCATGATTTCCGATTTTCACACGCTCATCCTTTCACCTATGTACATTTAACCCTTTGAGCCCTATGAACGCGTCTGGCGAAAACTATCTATGTGGAGTAAGGACGCATATATGCGTCTGTCGATTTTTTCAATCACCTACATAGAAGTATTACAGTTACTTTTGTGTGAGATGAATATATGTATGTGCATTCCTTAGTAACAGCATGGTAACACGCTCTTTAATTATTGAATTTCGTGCAAAAGGATTACTATAACTTATTACTATTTGCTTCTTGGATAGTTAATCAATAGAGTTCAGTCTAGCGAAAAAGTATTCGTACGGACTGCATAGGCCGCGAGTATTTAGCACTCAAAGGGTTAAGCCTATGACGTGCCTGAATCGAATTTTCTTTCGTGTCTTAATCGTAACGTGGCATTGATGTATCCTAGGGTTCACCAACTTTCAGCAAGGGTGCAAAGGCGTCGAAGATAGGCTAGAGGAGAAGCTTAATCTACAAACACCGAGGTAGTCGTGCGCATTCACTTTTACCAACGCATGCGGATCAAGTAGTTAGTCTTACTACAGGGTTTCGCAATTACCAGGGCCACGTTAGTTTTTGGGAGCGGGGTGAGATGAGTGGATGGTGGTGGCGGTGGTGGTGTTGATGGTTGGTAGTGGTAGTGGTAGTTGTGTTGGTGATTAGGGCAGCGCACAGTGGGCATTATTGCTCGGCTAGATTTCCGTTTTCATCCGGATACTCGTACTCCTCTTCCGGCTCCTCGTAATCCGACTCCGCGGTCTCAGGTCCGTCGATCGACGGTGCGGACGTACTGGTAATATCCTGCTAACCATATCGAGAGAATCCCAGCGTACGTGTCGTGTCTTTCGGGCCATCCCGACGGGACACGGGTGGATCAAAAATAGGAAATCGAGAGAATCTCGCGCGAGTGGTCGGTGAGTGTCTGATCATGAGAGATCCTCCAAGTAGAAAGAAGATCTTGGAGATTCTCCAAAAATTGTATCTACTTTCCTTCCAAATATGTTAAGGTGAGTTGGGGTAAGTGCGCCGTCGAGACGAAATTTTCTAAAGTATGCATTTTTCTATTATTTATTTTTCTTTAAATTACCATATAGTAAGGTATGGTATCTATTTTATGCAAAATAGAAACTTTTGCAACATGACTTTCAACTGTACTTTATAGATGTATAAGGTCATTAAAAAAAAAAATAAAAAATAGAATAAACCAAATTTTAGAAAATTTCGTCTCGACGCCGCACTTATCTCGAGGCTGCACTTACCAGAACTCACCTTACAATTATTTTTCATCCGACACCGACGACTCGCGCTCGTGATACCACGCGACAACGTGCGCGGATCGCACCAGTTATCCATTCCAGAATTTTAAATACTGTCAAATGAAGTCACAGGATATTTTAGAGAGTGGGTTCGAGTTAGTAAACAAACTGTTCTACGTTCTCGCGAATTCTCCAAAAAGCGTTATCCCCTTATGCCGAGATAATGTGCCAGGTGTATTTAGCCAAATGTGCAGGTACCTGCGGTGGTCTCCAGCCGCAACCGGCCAATGGAAGTCCATCCTCACCGAGCGGACAAGGCGCGTCCAATCCTGGTACTCCTTGATCACCTTTGTCTCCTTTGTCACCCTTCTTTCCCCGTTTACCTGCCGGGCCCTGCGGGGTGACGCGAAACGACGTTAATTCTCGAAACGAAGACGCAACGGAGACGCAACGTCCGTAGAATTTTCGCGTGGCGTGCAATTAAAGGCCAGGCATTTCAGAAGTAACTAATCTATGTGCAGTCGTAGGACTATCGAGAGAGTATAGTAGGGTGCACCCATACATCCTCGAAGGACGAAGAGACGAGCGAGGACGATGATATCTCCTATCACGATTCATTTTTCGAAACATCCAATCTCATCTAAAAACATTATCTCGCGTTTCAAGTCGCACGATTGTATCCTCGATTTCTCCTCGCTCGAAAATTCGTTCCTCGATCAAAATCTCATAGCGATATTCTAAATGGAATATCACGTGTCTCGATAAAAAACGGTGGTGGCAGCATGTACGCAATTGTCACGTTGATCATGGTCGAACACGGCTAGGGAAACTGCATGGGGGGGGGGGGGGGGGATTGTATCTGTTAATTCGAGGATACGCGATTACGACGGTATCTCTTCCATCACTTTTTTTTTTAATATTCCATTCTTTTGCCGATGTAATGCGAATCGAAGTTTTCGAAATTCTCTCGAAAAAGCGGGAGATTTGATTTCTCTTTTTTTTTTCTTTTTTTTTGTCGGATCTCGATGGAAGAGAACGTCGTTGTGCGAATGACAGGGGAGGTGGAGGACGAGCGGGGTGTTGGCCAATTTTCCGCGACACATCGTCGAACGGGATCGATACGTTTCCCCGTTGTCTTGTGTATATCCGTGCGGTACAATGGGTGACTTAATGAAGTGATCGACCGCGGTTTTCGCGCTGACGGTTCGTCCTACACATCGCCGCGGTGAAATTCGTTCCGCGAAAGGGAATTACGTCCACCGGTGCTTTATTAATCCATCGATTATTCATCGTTCCTCTCCTCTCCCGTCGTGTTCCTAATGGTCTATTTGCCTCGTCACGTTCGTGCTTACGCGTAACGTCGTCGATCGATTATTATCCTGAATCAATGAAACATGTCATCCTCCTACTCTCCGTACTCGTGTACATAATCATACTACATCATCCCCTGCGCAACGTACGATCTCTTACAAATGTTCACAGAAATCGGCGACTCACAGAATCGGATACTCACAGGATTTCCCTCGGCTCCTCTCTCTCCTGCAGGTCCCTGAAATTCGCAGATTGGAAAAGATTTATTCGTCAAGCGTTCCACGTCAATTGATCGCGACGTTTATTCCAGTCGTCGAGATTGTTCCGGACCGGGGATCACTTGAGTTTCTCGTGTAAGCAAAACATTTCGAGCATGCTCGATTGCTCTTAATTACTCATTCGATTAATCGTTGACTTATTTTTTTTATCGTACTTGAAATTGTACGTCGCGCGTTTATGTTCCGCGTTAGACGGTTTGGTCGGTCCACCGGTCGAACATTCTCTGGACTGCGAAGATAAGAGCGCTCACGGAGAGGGAGAAGAGAAACAATCGTGCACATCAACTTTCGGAGGACAATAACGCGAGTGTCATCGGTACGGAAATTTTCGGTGGACCGCGTGAGAAGATTCGTTAATTTTCACGACTCGAGTTTTCGATGAAAGGAGAAACGCGGACGCGTCTCGATCTAATCCCTTTCACTCATACGTCTATTCTCTCTCTGTCCCTCCGCTTTGCGCTCCCCATCTCCATATAAATCGTCGATTTTCGCGAAACGGGAAAGGATTTCTCGAGATGGTGTCTGATGCGTGTGCCGACACGAATGAAATCGCTTCCGGTGACACCGGTCTACCGCTACGGTGGTAACATCCGGAAAGAGGACGCGGGTCGAAAGTCATCGTACCTCCGTGCCAGGAATTCCGTCGGTACCCTGTCGGCAGAAGACAAGTTCCTGTTAAAAACTCGAACAACGTGGAAGTCTCGCCAAAAACGGAAAATCCCAATGGTATAATCAGCCTCCGATTGATATTCGAACATTTGGACTCGTACCATTCGGACGTTCGGAGTCTGGGCGCGAGTCGACGGTGAAGATAAAGATTTCAAAAAAGGGGAATGACGTAAAGAGATACTCACGGGCAATCCTGGATCTCCTCGTTCTCCCTTCGTGCCAGGCTCTCCCTGCGCGCCCTGTAAGTGCGAAGGAAGATGAAAAGCGTGCCTTTCTCGACCTCCACGTCGCACGTTTTACACTCGGACTTTTCGTGATCCTATCGAACGGGGGGGTGCGTAACGACGGCGACGCTTTATCACTCGCGAGATGTGTGGAGGGGTGAAAAATTAAGAGAGAAAAAAAAAGAAAAAAAAAAGACCTGAGGATATATATATGTCAGTAAAAGTCAAGAGGGAAATGTGAATTTTCATAAGAGCGGGGCTTCGTCCCGCGGGCTCGCTCACCTTCATGCCGTCTAATCCTGGTACTCCCTGAAAGGTAGAGGAAACCTCGTCAGACAAGTCGCCAAGGTTGGCAGGAATGTGTATTTTTTTTTTGTTTTGTGTTCTTTTTTTTTTGCTTTCTCTCATAGTTCACCAGAAGCAATTTACACACTCGCGACCGCGAATCGATCGATCATACGCTATAAGGTGAATTTATTAGTAGCGTGCGCCCTCGTCGTGCCGTTGTCTCGTCCCATCGCTCTCGGCCATGGGCATCCTCGGCCGACTACGTGCGATCTCGGCGTGACCAATCGATTACGCGAGAACGATCGCGCGAGCTATCTTCCCTCGACTCGTTCTCGGTTAAGAGAGAGAAAGATTCGAGAATGGTCGAGATTGGTCGCGGAGCGTGGGATTCGAAACGGGACAACGTTAAGGGCGAGGACAGATCGTGACAGAGACACGGGAGCGATGAGCGAAGTCAAGAGAAAGAGAAGATCGGAGAACTTGAGTGAACTTAAAGTGGATGTCGCAAGTCGGTCCCTCATCGACTTTCTCCAGTTGGCCACTCTCTGTTATCGTGACACAATTGCATATCGGAAACGATCACGCTAGATTACGTTCGTGGTCGCAGCAAATTAACACGTGTTAATTTTCCTTTCCCTTACCCCTCTTGCCTTTTTTTTCCCCCTGCTTGGTTCTCATCTCCGTAATCTTTTTTTTGTTGCTTCCTTTCGTTGCGAGAGATGCGGATGCGCTCGAGAAGAGACACGAAGAAAGAGAAGGAGAGAGAGAGAGAGAGAGAAATAAAGAGAAATGGCAAAAGTTGAAAAGTGTACGTAAGAGGAGTAAATCGATCGTGAGGTTGAGGCGTGGGATGATTGATGATTATTCGTTCGCCAATGTGGATTCGCAACAGCCCTCGGCAAAATGCAAAGCTATTAAACGCTACTGGGGTCTGAGTATGATGAATAGAAATCATAGAATGAGCTAGAGAGACAGAGTAAGAGAGCGAGAGAGAGAACATGAGAGAAGCGTTAATACTTGGGGCATCGTATTGAAGCAAAGGACTCAGGCACATGCACATTCTGTTTATTAATCGGGACATTGTAAAACAAAACTTCGTTAGATTCTTTCGATATTCACATTACGTCTCGGACTCGTTCCTCCATCACGCCTCTCATAGTTAATCGGATTCGGCGCCCTTTGACAATCAAACACGCATACACGCACACGCACGCAGAATTCTTGAATTTACGTATACCATCTACGCAAGTACGCACGGCCAAGTGACATTCTATCTCCTGCCACCGTCGTAATCATCGTCGGCATCAACATCTCGTCATTATCATTATAGTCATCGCCACATCAATTTCTCCGCACTTGCGCGCGCGCACGCGCGCCACACGCGAGTGCACGTGTGTATGTACAGTTTTTCCTCGTCCCTCTCTAACATCTCTCTGCTTCTTTTGCTCCGTAAATTCACATGCTCGTCACTCGATTCGACATCTAGCCTCGTTCCGCGTGTGACACTCGTGGACGCGCGCGCGCGCGCGCGCAAGTACTCGTCGCACATCGACGATTCTCCATTACTTCCTCTCCTTTTTTTCCACCCCTACTTTTTTCATTCTCCCTTCTTCCGCGACGAAAAAGAAACACTCGCGCTACTCGATACGCCCGCCATCAAAGGACCACGCGACTCTTCTCCTCTTCTTTTTTCCTTCTTCCTCCTCCTCTTCCTCCCCTTATTCACCGCGCTTCGACAACGTGTCCCCTCCGCCTTATCCCGGTAATCTCTTAAAGCTATCTTCATTATTCTACGATATCCTGTAAGGTTTGAGTGGGGGGTGGGGGATGGGTTTATACGCAAGGGAGAAGAATTCGCTTCTCTCGACGCCCGAGAGAAAATACAACGTGACTTTCGGGATACGGCGAAAACGTTGCCCGAGCTATTCTACACTGTACACTATTCTCTCCTCGTTAGGCACAACCGCGAAACGCGCGCGTCGTGGCCCGTCCACGATCTCCCCATTTCCCTTCATTTCCTTCTGTTCATTTTCCCTCTGTTTCCTCGTCTTTTGGACCGAGGTACTGTGGATGTTATTTCAGAGAATTTTCTCCTACATTTTTTATTTCTTCACTTCTCAGCTCGGAAAATGGTCCAAAGTGACAGTTCGGTTTAAATACGTACTCTTCACGATTCTCCAGACTGAGGAGTGAAGAGATAAATACAAAATTTAGAGGAAAATTCTCTAATATAATCATCAACGTCGAGGTATCTCAGCTCGCGCGCGACTTTTCTCTCACACCGTCCAAAGACTCGGGGAGGATCGCGCTTATTTCTCACGACTCGCAATCGCCTTTTCGCTTCCTCGTCTCTTAGGCCTTTCGCGGGTAGCGCCGACAGAAAAATAACGCGAGGCGGGCTCTCTCTCTTTCACAATCCCGCAAGCATTAGCGGAGAGCGCGTCCGAACGAATCCTCGTGTTAAGTACAAGAGCCGAAATTGTGAATTAGGGATCGTCGGGAGGGAGGAACGGAGGGTTGCGTGTTAAACGCGCGAAACCAAGGGAAGCCGAGCGAGCCCTCGGTATTTCTCTTGCGCGAGAAGCTCACGAGAAATGAGGGAGTGACGCAGAAGGCGGTTGATCGAACGACTTTACGCGAAGAGGATTGTTCTCGCTAGTGCGAATCAACGTTCGCGCGTCGTACGTAATTCCGTCGGAATTCGATTCGAAGTAGGACGAAGGAAATGCGCGCCGTTCAATGTCCTGCTCTTCTCTTCGAATTTCGAATGGACGTCGGTCCGCTAGGACGACGAGCTGCGAAATTCTGCGTCTCTACGCAAAGGAACTCGTCCTACCAAGCCGTCAGGATCGAACCGATCGACGGACGGACAGACAGACGGGTCCAACCCGGTACGAGCGCCTGGAAGACTTTACGTCTCTTCCGCGTCCCCCACTTTTCCATCCCCTTTATCGGCTCCACCCTCTTCTCCCCACCCCTAACACATTCTTGTCCCTCCAATTTCGTTTTCTTCATCCTCCTCTTCTTCTCTCTCTCTCCCACTGCCCCTTAACACTAAAACGCAACACTCTCCTCTTGCGCTTAAGCATTTACGCGTTGGCACGACAATTACGTGGTCGACGCCATCCTCATTCTCGAACTCGGCTACCAAAGATCGCTCCATTCCTCTAAGATTGGAGCCTTCCACGCGAAGGAAGAGGTTCGTCCTTCGTGCGAGCGCGAGACAAAGCGGAGAGTGGTCCAAGATCCTTGCTCTCTCCGCATGCGGTTAGACTTGCCTCGCGAGTCCTTCGCCCTTCGTGAGCCACCCTCTCTCAAACGGTCCTGGAAAATCCGAGGATCCTCGCGAATTCGCGCCACGCGGATACGAAAAAGCATCGTCGCTTTTGGAACCGCGCGGTGAGAACGAGCAGATTGCTGTACGGAGCCGATGGAGACGGAAGAAGAGTCCTTTCTCTTTTCCTGCTTGTCCTCTTCTTTCCTCCATCCTCCGTCTCTCTCGTTCTCACTCTCTCCCTTTTTCTTCCCCATTTACTTTTTCGCCGGAGACGCGAGGCGACAGACGCCGTTAAATCGGTCAGGCGCATCGAGCGATACCAAGCCACCTACCGCCCCGAAGATCGCTTCTTACCGGCTCCGACCAAGTTTAACGATAACGGCCCACCTCTCCAACGTTCTTGCGAGTCCCCGGATATACACGGACCGGGGCTCCGCCTTATCGCGTCCACCGGGACCATCCCCTTCCAGTAAGGGTCGTAGGCAATTTCGAAGGGACAAGGGAGAGAGAAGATAAGCGTGGATGCTCCTCGTTCCATTCGCTCGATTTTTCGCACGATCGAATGCCTCGCGCGAGGTTAAATGCTAAATTTTGCCTTTTCGAACGAAGACTCTGGAACGACACGGATCTTCCGCGAGAGGGTTGGTCGAGGAGGCTCGCGAGACGTCTACGAGAACGAGAGGCGTCGCAGCCCGTTCTACTAGAGCCTGCACCCTGGGTATTACTCGCACCCGGGGTTCGAGGGTGGGTTAGTTATCGACGGGCTATCAAGGACTCGCCCCGGTCGTAGGCCAAAGAACGATGACGTTAGGAGCGAGAGGTCCGCGTTCTTACCATGGCGCCAGGTTTCCCGGAATCTCCGGGCTTTCCGGATTCCCCTCTTAGTCCCATGGGGCCCTGGAATTAGAGAAGACAATGCCGTCAGCGGGGTAATTAGCGATCGTAGAGACCGATCGCGTTGAAATCTACCGGCCGGTTGACTGGTAATTGTGATGACTGTCGCGGAACGTGTGGGTAAGTGGGTCTTTAAGTCCGATAAGTGTCGGAGAAAGTGTCTGATATGGCTTAATTGAGTCTTAATTGAGAATCACGGTTAAATATATACGGTTAACCCCTTAGGCACGTTTTTCCACTATATAGTGGCTTTTGCGGATATCATCTTATATTACGACGCGATACTATAGTGCAGCCCTTCCCAAATGGCGGCCCGCGGGCCGCATGCGGCCCGCGAAGTCATTTTGTGCGGCCCGCTGATGATTTTGGAAAATACGTAAATAATTCCTTTTTAAGAAATAATCACAATTTTCCATAATTTTGCAAAACTTTGCAGTTGACTTAAGAGATGGCACCACATCACATAGCTGTACTTTATGCTAATTAAACTATTTTTGTATTTTTTTATAAAGCACACTTTTTTCATTAGATGTTAGCATATCGCGATTCAGTCATTAGGCACGACCGTAAAGGGAGTGACTTATTTTAAAAAATTGTAATGCAAAAAAGAAACTAAAAAATATAAAAAAAACAAATTAAAAACAAAAAGAAAATAAAAATAATAAACATAAAAACAAAAAAAATTTTTAAATAAAAAACCAAAAAGGGAGCCAAAATTTGTCTCACCTCCACGTGGTGGCCCCTGGGTAATGCTAAGTAGGCAAATAACATCTAAACACAGGTGCAAACTTAACTGCGGTCCGCGAGCTTTTCTTAAAAATCAAATTTGGCCCGCCAACAAAACTAAATGGGAAGCCCTGCTATAGTGACTTTCCGTGGATACCGTCAATTTGAACGGCGCGACACACTATAGTGTCTTTCGTGTATGTCACGATTTTGAGATGCAATGTCGTAGTGGAAATTGTTATAAACGAACAGATACGTGGACAAGCATGCCGTGCATAAGAGGTTAATAATCATGGTTAATTATTCTTCATCTACGAAGCTTTAGTTATCACGAGTAATGAATAGTAATTAATATGTTTGAGCAGTTTTCCAGGACACTTTTCCAGGCACTGCGCGAGATATAAGCAAGAGAGCTGTGTGCGAGAGCGACGAGGTGATGATCGTGGGTGACGAGCGTGATGCCGATTGGAAAATCGGGGATGAGCCCGAATGAAGTGGGAGCGCGATACGCGTGGATGCAATACACTTTGCGCAATAAATCGTCGATGAATCTTTACGGATTTTACGACACCTTTCTTTAATAATTGGGATTTTTGCGTATGTATGGAAACGTGCCTGAAACATACGTGACGGTGCGTGAAAAATGTGTTTCGCAACGATTCTACGACTATCTTTCGCGTAAGGGATGTTTATATGCGACTTAAAGAAAGGCATATCGTCGTTCAATAATGTTCGAAGAAACATCTTCGAGGAGAAGCAACCTCCTATAAACTTATTCACGCGAAACTAAATACAAGCATTCTGCATCCGAATAGCGCGCGAGTCATTTTCTAGGCGCGGCTCATCGTCGAATATTACACGAGTCGAGCCTTTGTCGTATCAACGTACCGTACCATTCGTCATTACATCATAATTCACCATGCATTACGTATGTAACTGAGTATGTGCTTGTTATACGTATACCTTATCACCACTTCTCATCGTGTTATAAAGTTCCAATTTTCGTTATTACACGTGACGAGGGCACGCTTAACCGTGGCAAATTGTCGTCGTGGAATTGCTTTCGCTTTTTTGTTTTTTTCGTTCGTTTTGTCATTTCTCTCGAGGGAGAAGCAAATCTCCATGGGTGTGGTTCATTGTTATAGAGGTTCTATCGCAAGCGAACTGCGCTAGAGTAGAGATATCACTAGGGGTCGTCCGTGGCGACGGGATTTCCCGTAACCGAGGATAGTCGCTCGCCCCGCCGCCGTTACTTTCTCTTTTACCGCGGACTGTAAACCTACCTAACCTACGGGACGTAATCTTGAGTGAAAATACGTACGGGTAGTCCCATTGGACCAGGATCTCCTTTGCCGCCCTTTTCTCCCTGCAACGTGAAAAGAGAAGGCATCCGTGAGAAATGAGACAATCCGTGGAGTTGTGCGAGGCTCCTCGAGCTACATCTGTCCATCGTGGTTCAGGTGCTCGCGCCGAAACGAGCGAGTGGTATACGCGTGCACTCGCGTTTCAAGAGGAAACGACGAGCGTGACGTATCCGACGAGTGGATTCGTAAAAAAAAATTTCCGTAGGACTGCTCGTCAACGCGGGCCAAGTTGCGTACTGTCGTTAAAATATACAGAGTCTGCTATTATCAAAGTCCACTAAAACATTCACAAAGTTCACTCAAATATAGACCATTCGAGATTCTCGTATTGCAGTGAGTTAATAACGACATCCGTCGAGAACCACCTTCCGAGTGGACGTTGTTATTCGTAAAATTATACGAGCACCGCTTGGGTATTCGTAAATGCGACGTTTCGAATTAAAATTCATACGGTGCGTAACCGGTGGCGCGGTGAGGCTCGTAAAAAATCCAGACGCAGGGCGGACTCGTTAAGGATTTATACCTCCCTATAAAAACTTCGTTACTCATTATTGAAAGTCGCGGAATAAATTTAACGTTGGAGGGCCCGTCGAACAACTGTTTCACGATTATTGCTTCGGGCCACCTGACGATGAAACTTTGCTCGGCGCCTACGTAGGAAGGACTCGGTATAGAAAAGTTTCTTTTCGTATTTCTACGCGAAGCACGCTCGTCGTTGAATTTACGAGGAATGCGCAGTGTGATTAAGGTTATCGAGAAAAATGGTGATTACTGACAGGATCACCCTTGGCGCCGTCGTGTCCCCGATCGCCCTTGATGCCGGGTGGACCCTGTAGTCCGGGGTTGCCAGCGGGTCCGGGTGGTCCTGGTGGGCCCATTATCTGCAGGCAATCGATTGTCGAATTGAGCGTTGCTTTAGAAAAAATTCCATCGTTTCGAGAGTGTATAAAATCGCGTCGTGACCATTGTCCCACGAGGAACAACGTTCGATATTAACAATGATCAGTTTTACAACTGGAGAGGAATATTACCGTTGGAGGAGAGGCCCCATAGATTCTTTGGTATCCTGCATTACTCACCACTTCACCTGCATTCACTTCGAAAGTGCCGTCTCCCTGAAAGGATATATCATTCTGGGTTATTTCTCTATTGCTCAAGGGCAAGAAGTAATCGCAATCTGAAAGTTTTTTTTCTTGTTTCAGCGTATTCACTCACCTGCCTCCGCCTCAGCTTTTTGTACTTCTGTCGATGGGATTGTCGGTGAAGCGGGACATGAAAAAAAAGGAAGCGATTCTATCGTCAGATCTTTTTCATTAGGGGTGTATTGGATTTTTTTTTAGTAACACTATGTGAGTTTCTTTTCAAATATCGTATGGAGGTGTGAGACTCGCAAAACGAACGAAGTTGATCAACGCGTTGATAAGGTCTACTTTTTTTGGATCCTCGATAAAAGATCGAGTGGATAGAAGATCGCGTATTCATGATTTCGAACGATGATAAAAAAATCTGATCCTAACGAAATATTCTCGAAGAACGTATTAGGAATTCGAAAGATGACACTCACCGATTCACCCTTTTCTCCCTTTTCACCTTTCAGTCCGGGGTAGCCCTGTGTGTCGAGAAGTGATCGAGGATTAGAAATAGTTTCAAAGCGTAAGCGTTCGGAGTGAACGTTTTGAGTCGATACTCACCGGTGGGCCAGGTAGACCCGGAGGTCCCATCAATCCGGGGGGCCCGATGTCACCGTACTCGCCCTTCTCGCCCTTCGGTCCCGCTTGGCCCTTAAGAGAAACAGGTAAAATTGACGTACGTGATACACAACGGATCTCCACGATATCGATACGAACGATAAAGTATTTTACAACGTTATTTACGAGCGAGAGATTTAATTCGCTCCCTTCAATCTCCTTTGAGTTATTCATCGAAAAATCTGTTCCGCGCGTAAAATCGCAATTTGTCGAGGAATAAAAATTCCTTTCTAGTTACGTAACAGGTAAATCGAGAGAATAAAGTTGAAAGGAGAACGGCAAATAAAAATTGTATTTCCAATTCGTTAAAATGCACATTAACCTCTGTAACGTCGAAAGGAAGTGCGAGATTGAACGGTGACGTTAATTATCGTATTATTTGATAAAAGAATCCGTTTCATTTTACAGGCGCGATTGACTCTGAATGTAAGTCCGTGGAAGCACGTAGGAACATTGATCGAGCTGTCTGAAGTCAATCGTATTGAGCATTCGTTTTACTTACTGGCGATCCGGGCGGCCCTTGAATGCCTGCCTCCCCATCGGTGCCGTTCAACCCTTGAATTCCCGGCGGGCCGGGCTCCCCTCTGAGTCCTGAAAACGAATTTTCCTCGATGAACCGACAAACTGTCGTTGTCGAAGGTCAGATTAATTCTCGACGATCGATGAAGCCCGTAGGCGCGCGCGTCGAGTACCCCGAGCCCCGACCTCTTTCTCTCTTTCTCCCTTTTCCGGCATTTTCCCTTTTTTCGCTCGACGTGCCGTTCCATTCGCGCCCTCCCCGCTACCGTGCACGGGGGAAATGGAAAGGAAACTCGAGTGCGAGAGCCCCAGATTTACGGACGCATTAAAGCCATTGTATTGCGCCACGGCGAATAAAAGTAAAATACCGATTGGAGAGTGTTTCGCGTCCAACGAAATTAGTTTGATTTGCGCCCATCCGTGTACCTCCGTCAACGGGAGACGGAGCTTCTGCCGCTCCAAACTGTTTTCCACTGATCTAATTTTTCTCCTTTGTTTAGAGCCGACGAACGAAGCCGAAATACCATTGTACGCTTTCCCGGAGCGCGTAGTGGCGAGAGTTCACTCGTCCCCGAGCTCGTTCCACGTACTATTATTATTATTCTTTAATTATAACAGTATCGCGGATTTAGCGAGAATGTTTCTTTCGTTTCGGCAGACATGGGGTTACCATTTGTTTCCACGAACAATCGCTCGGAAAGGTAAACAAAAAAAAAAATTGCGAACAAAAATTCTCGAAATTGAAACGCGAGTAACAACGAGCTAATGAAATAATAAAATGAGCGTGAAAACTTTGCGAGAAGCTGAGAAAAATGGCGTCGCACCGAGAGCGGAAGAGGGTGACGAAAATGTGTCGCGCGTGATTCTCGTCGCGGTGGCCCGTGCCATGGGGAAGGAGTTTGACGCAATTAGGACGGTATCCTTTTGTCGTTTCATCTCACTCCCACCTGAGCTCTCTCTCTCTCTTCACCTCTCCTTTATTTTTCCCACTCCGAAGCAAATCCAAAGCATTTTGCTCCCGATTTATTAAATGGGGACTCGTGGTAATCTACCTGCTGGGCCCACGTCTCCCTTGGCGCCATTCTCGCCCCGGTAACCCTGTTCACCCTTCAGACCCGGCAGGCCGGGTGCACCCCTCGCCGCTGCTACACCGCTCTCACCCTTGAAGCCCTACAATGACACTGCAAGGTCAGATCCAACCAGGTCCTCCGTACCTTCGCGTTGTTATGAATGTTTGCTTGCTTTTTTCTCTCTCTTTTCTTTTTACTTTTACTTGTTGTGTCTCGTTACCCGGTTGCAATTGTGGATTTACTCCTTTTTTTTTATTTTTTTAAGGATGGACCAGAGGAGGAGGGAGGATGAGGTGATGTCTAGATGTATCATCGACCGTTTCTACTACAGTTACAAGAAGTATGAAGGATCTTGGCACGAGGCGTGAGTAGGTTTACTATGTGGACGTTAAAATATTCGAGGTTTGACGACTGTCACTGGTCAAATCTCACGAATTTTTTACGAGTTCTCACGCATCGGGTCAAAATTGTGGTACTGGTGGCACACGAAAATAATATTGGTGTAGACACGATTTACGTTTGTATGTTGATACTGCGTGAAGTTCTATCGATACGCATGCTGAACACGTCTACGGGGACACATGTGTGGGTTAGTGGGAAGAAATTTAGTAGAATCTTCGATTTACCAGTGGATGAATGTCTCTCCTTCGCTCTCTCGCAATCTCTCGGTCTGCAGCTTTCGAACTAACTCTATTCGTTTGATTTATACATTGTTTTCCTACTTCTCTCATTTGCATTTTTTATTTGGAAGAACGTTCTACTGCAAAGAACTTCTACTGCAAAGTTCTAATTAAATGATATTAATTATTTTTCTACGCTTCTCGTTTGAGTCCTTCTCTCTCTCTCTCTCTCTCTCTCTCTCTCTCTCTCTCTCTACTTCCTCTTTCTCTCTCTTCCTCTCTCCTTTTCGACTCTGTCAAGCCGCGTACACACGATGATTGCTTTTATGATGTGTGTATTCACTTGGAGCGTAATGGACTCGGTCCGGAAGTTCGCTTAATAAAGGGTGCTCCATTATGCTCTAATATATCTTTCTCCCTCTTGAACGTGCCCAATGGGCACGTTCCGTGCCGCTCACGTCGGTTATTAACAAGTAAATAACCGTGCGCTGATCGGAGATAGGAGGAGAGAGACCGACGTACGAGCTACGAGAACATTGAGAGAATAATGTACAGGGTGTCGCGAGGCAAGAACGAAGATAATTTCGTGAACATTTCTTCGTTGAGTTTAATGTTTATCGAGCGTCAATTATGGATAATGGAGGGGACGTAAGTTGAAAAAAGGACGTAATTAGAGAATCCGATGGGCGAAGGGACGAGTCTAACGTCGAATTTCAGAGTACCCGATCCATCAATCCCTCCCCATGGAAACACTTCGAAGGAACTTCGTTAGCCGTTGGAGGGGTAAGAAACGGCGGAGAATGGAAAATTGGTAAGGGTAGGTAAGAAAGACGATCTTGAATGCGCCAGGGGACTGACGCCGTCGACGTGAATTATTTAAAATTGGCGAAAGAAAAGTCTGATCCTTATGCCCTGTTACTCGGAACATTAACGCTCGATAAACACTTTCCAAAGAAAAAAATCTCTCCGAAATCATCTCACTCCCTTACTGACATTCGATTATATGACTCGTACGATGCATACACGAACACCATACACGAACTTCAACATCGTACAAAAGTAATCGAGGAGTAAACTCCATTCCGAGAGATCGAAACGTTTATTGCGCGAGAGAGACATCCACGTTGTGAACGTGTGGGGGTGTGTGAGTGTTAAACGTAAAAAAAAAAAAGAAAAGAAAAAAACACACGCACAACAACAATAACAACAACAACAACGCGCATAACACAGAGGTCCGCTTAATTTACACAGATAAAAAGAACGATAAGCTACGTAAATCTGTAGGATGTGGATGAGAATTGAATACTTACGCAAAGAGTTGCAGATTTTTTGCGATTCGCCGCTCGGATAGGGTAGTTGCGACAGCCTCAAGCCGTAGTAGGTAGTAGTGGATATTAGTGATTAGTGAATTCGAACCGACACAACGGGGGAAGAAGTAGTGGGGTGTTACTCGCTACATAAACACAAATTAGTTACAGAAGCTACGTACAAAACTACGCCGGGGACTATTGACTAAGAAGTGAGAGCTGTTGTTACGCGCCGGTTTCGTCGAAGCCATCGCGAGAATCGAAGATTCACCGTCTCTCACTCTCTCTCTCTCTCTCTCTCTCTCTTTCTCTCTCTTTCTATTTTCACGTGCGTTGTCGCACCTTCTCCTCCCTTTTTCCTTCAACTTCCATTCTCCCTCAGTTCCTCGCGCACCAACTATTCAGATCTACCGTCGTTCGCTATATCTACTGTTGAGACGCGCGTTCGCCACGCCACCGCACCGGAGAGCAATCGAGAATCCTTAATCACTTGCGCTGGAAAGACGTGCGACGCACGTCGTAATGCTTCTATCGCAGAATCGCCAACGACGTGGTATGCACGTCGTAATGCAATTAATTAGTTTAGAAAATATAAATCCTTCTCCGATTTCTCTGAGTCATCGAACACTGCGTGACGCCTTCCAGCGAGTTACATTGGACCGTTCTGGTGCACGCGTCGGTGAATTTTTTGCCAATGCAAGTGGTTAACGCGCTCGCTTTTGCAAGAAGAATCGGAAGGAGGATCGTCATTGATTCGTCAATCGAGTGTACTCTCTCATTTTCTCTCCTCGTCTCCGAGAGTGTGTTCGCGAGACGAACGCGCGTGTAACTTTTCGATGATGACGCATACCGCGCAACAAGGTTAATCCAAGGCGGTCGTATACTTACGGTTAATCTTAAATACGTACGGGGAGGACGTCGCTTAAACGAGTAGCGAGTCGAGTAGCTCTTTAGGCGTGGGTTACGCGTGGATTTAGTGCGTGGTTGCCGCGCGCAATTTGGCTGCAAGTCCGCTAGAAGAGAATTAGTAATGTGTGTGCCTGTCCCACGGAGTTTACGCGTGCGCCTGCGGACAGGGCTAACGCAAGGAGCTCACGAGGCAGGGAGCAACGACGACGCCTACACAGTGCGCCCCGCGTCGACGTCGGGACGACACGAGGACGGCACACGTTGGGGTTGCCGGAAGGTGGGGTTGGTTTGGTGGGTCGGGTGAAAAAAACGGGGCTGGGGTCTGGCCGTGAGATTCGCGCGGAGAACATGTGACAGAGACCGAGGAGATCTCGAATACCAATGTCGAACGTGTTATTTGCTGCCACCAACGTTTTCTTTCCTTTCTTTTCTCTCTTTCTCTCTATCTATCTTTATTCTTCATTCTTTCTCCTCTCTTTTCTCTCCTCGACTTCCCTTATTGCTTGCGTGCCTTTTCGATACGGGCCGAAGAGTCGATCGCATCCTCGTGTCCCTCCCTCTCTCTTTCTCTCTCTTTCTATCATTCTCTCTCTTTCTCTCTTGCTCCTTATTTCGTGAGAATCGCACGTGGGAGGGACGAGGAGGACGCGTCGTCCGCGCAGACCTCGAGAGACGGGAGTAATTGGTGAATTTCGCGGGGACTCCGCGCGGATGTTTCGTTGAAATTAATTGCGCTACCGAGGCGCTACACCGCGACGAGACACCGTGCCGCACGGTGCTTGTAATCTCGCGTAGGCGACGGCCACCTTTTGTGGCCCTCGTGGAACCGTCGCCTTCCGTTTCCAGATCGGAGAGGGCGAATGGAAGTACCGTAGGGTTGGAAGTGTTCCTCGGTCGCGTTCGGCGCTCCGTTTGCACGGTGTAATTTAGTTCGGATAACCAGAGATTAAGGGACGACTTTGAGGACTGAGTGGATCCTCTCTCCGTTCACGAGGATCGACGCGAATATGTACCCGCGCATTTCTGTCTTAATCCATTTCCGATATAATAATTTGACAATCCGCGCACACGTACGCGCGATAATTAATAACGCACGTTCGACGAGGTAGCTAATGGGCCTGGAAATTGTATCACGGGCTACGGTGTAATTACGTCGAACAAAACAGCAAATCGACAGTGATTCCGATTTAATTAATAGTCTTCCTGGTTGATTTTAGAGCAAATTAGATTCGTAATGGAAGTAAAGTGTTCTTGATGCTTGTCGTTGCTGGCGGGTCTCTCTGTTAATCTCTCTGGAGAGAGGATTCTTAATTAATAAAAATGTCTAAATTACTCCTCGACGAAGTCTATAGAAAAAGCATCTCACGATATATGAAATAGTGTTTGATCCAAAGGTGCGCCGAACGCGGGACAACGAATCTTAATTAATAAAAATTTCTAAATTACTTCTCGACGAAGTCTATAGAAAAGGCATCTCACGAAATACGAAATAGTGTTTGATCCAAAGGCGCGCCGAACGCGCCGCTTCGTTCTCCAACATGGGACAACGAACTTTATCGCGAGGGAAAACTCGATACGCCGTAAATTCGTTTTGCGGGGACCCGCGTCTCGAGGCTCTCTCCTCTCTTCGCGTTCACCGATGTGGCGCGAATGCTGTATCGTTCGGCCCGTATCGGAAGTCGCTCAAGCCGATATTTTCATCGTCGAGAGATGCAAGTGACGGTGTGCTTTGCGTGCACCATGCGTGCGTGCGCGCGTGAACGAGCGGGCCAGCTAGCCAGCGAACCATGCGTGTAGTATCTCCTGAACTTTTGATTTCTCCATGCGGGTGGTGGGATACGGTGTGAGCGCGGTCGCGCGATCTCGTCCGGTTCGTTCCGTAAGAGGGTCGAAGATCTGATGACGATCGAGGGTAGATCGTAGATACGACTGTTCGCGTCGAGAAGACGGAGGGCAGAAGGACGTGGGTGACAAATGGTACCCGTGATTTATATCTCGAGAAACGAGAAAACATGGGAGAAAGATGAGACGGATGTTGGGAACGGGGTGCGAAGGTCGCGTGGGTCCGAGTTAACAATGGAAAAGAAATGTCCGTCACGTTAGCTCAATAGAAAATTCTATTCCTTTGTGCGCGTGAATGAGGAATGCGCATGCCTACGCGGCACCATGCCGGTGCGCTTTAAAAAATTGTTTCGAATTTTACGTTGCACGTGAGACGTCACGACTGTTCGATACTTTCGCGATTATCTTGCTCGTATCCTTGGGTCTCGTTGCTCCTGTAATTGTGCAAGATCTCGGAGCAGAGTGATGACCTCCTGCGGAACGACGCCTGACGGAAACAGGAACGCAACGAATTCGCATGCCTGCCGCGAGAGGATTACAGAGGGCCCAGGTTGGGCAGGCGATCGAGAAGCGATAATCATGCGAGCTTCTCCCAGCTATCAGTAGCGCAGCGAAAGAAAGTATTCTCCACTACCATGCAGGGTTCATGCTTTACAAGAAAAAGTGGGATAGGATCAACCGTGGGATCGGACGAGGCAAATATCACAATCAGGACGTACATCCTTCAAACGACAGGACATTAACTTGAAGGGAAATAAGAGTTCCAAGAATGAAACTGGAAGGTGAAAGGAACAAGCTCCGATTCGTACCTTTTAAAGACAACTCAAAGGTAATCTTTCAGAGACGTCGTTAATCCTTCAGTGACACCCAAGTTTCCATTAAAAATAAATCCAAAGATTGATTAACGACACCTCCAAAAGATTCTCTTTAAGGGATCAAAAGATAGAGTCACTTGTGAGCGGTGGATCGAAAAGGCTTTGAATCGTCACACCTTCTCGTGGAACTTGGGACGAGGAACTTAGGTTTGCAGATTAGAGTACGGGTCGTATATACATATCGGATGTTTGGACATATCGGAGGTGGTTGTACGGTCGTTTTTGCGGTCGATGGTCGGTGGTTGGAGGACCTCGTTGAAGCTTACCCTCTTCCCGTGTTTTCCCCGTGGACCCCTCGCTCCGGATGGCCCGGGTGGTCCTGTCGGACCCAGCTCTCCCTTCTCGCCATTGGGCCCTGCGTGCGCGTACACAGCACGTGTATAAGAGAATAAAAACAAAGAGACACGGATTGGGCACTACGGGACACGACGATGCGTGCCGTCGTACAAAACGCACTTCGCACTTTCCTTACCTCACGCGGACGCGCAAGTTCTGAAACGTCTTCTCGAAGATCCTCTCGTTTGATTTCGACGCGAAAGAAAAGATCTTGCCGCGAGCTGCCTTGGCCGAAACGCGAGTGGAAGGGTTCTCCACGTGCGTTCAAATTGCTCGCGGTTAATTGGCGGGCTCGAGCTTTCGCTCGAGCTCGCTCGGATCGATCGATCGATCGTTCGCGTGCCCGAGGGAACGAAACCGGCGGGTAATTAATTAGCCATTGTGTGCTGAACGCCGACGAAATCACTCGGACGATCTACGGGGCGGCTTTAAGCGCGCACGCTCTGTTTGCCAATGGTGGAAAGGATGAAAATTCGAAAATTCCCTCTTGCCCGCGATGCTTTTTACTCCGATCGATCTCTAATCTCATCGGTCTTCTCGCGCGGCACGCCAATTCACCGAGTTGTTCTCGTTGGTTTGTACAAATCTCTACCGAACGTGGTAAAGGTGTTAAACGCGGACGTTGCATTTCCGAGCTTCTACGAACAGAGACGGATGGAAGAAGAACGAGGAAACGCAGAATGCGCGGATTAATTTCGTTTCTCTCGCGATGCCACTTTGGAAATCGCGTAACTCGAGAATCTTTCTATCTCGAGGCGAGAGGGTGAACGGCAAATTTCCGAGTTCCTCTTTCACGAATAAATACGAATGTGAGAATCCGACGGTAGACGCGTGATCCACGAACTTCTCTTCCTCTTGTATCGATTTCTCTGGTCGTTGTACACCGGTTTGTGCTCGATGCACGAAGTGGAACGCAGACGCGCACAGTAGAGTGGAGAAAAGGAACCTGTGGAGGGTGCGAAGTTTACGCGGTGCCGCGAACGATTAATCTGAAATTCAATCTACGCCCTGTAATCTCCGTCGAACCTGTGTAATTCCCGCAGGAAGTTTTTCCGCCTGCGATGCTCTCGAATTGCGTGCGCTCGTGTGTCACGTCGGCACGCAACGCACCCACCGACGACGATTCCTCGCGTGGCGTTCGTTTCACGCTCGACTCGCGCGACGTGTCGACAAACGGTGCAAATCGTTTTGTTGGCCGCGCAAGAAATGTCAATATAAATGTTTCTCAACCGCGGACGGCGTGTAAACGAGAGCGTGCGTCCATTGACGTGTGCGTGCGCGTCGAGTTTCTCGTGCTACCGGTATGCGCGTGTATCTAACTTTAGTTTACTCGTAGCTCTGCGATTGTGTAGTCGCGCGTGATGGCGAGCTCGAATGCAGAGAGAGCGTGGTACGGAGAAATTATCGCGACCGACTACGAACGGTCTTTGTTTCCTCGAGAAATTTGAGATTGATCGTTTCAGCGAGCTCGATTAACGAACGGAAGCGGTGTAGGTCGATAAACGATTGTTGGACCCTTTAGAGTCACGTGTAATTAATAATTCTGAAAGTTGTAATTATGGAGAGAAAAAAGAATAATGTGCAATAATATCCGGTAGAGATAGAAATGTGTTTCGGGAAAGGGTGCTTGGATGGATTAATTGGTGGCGATATTTTTGTTTTTTTCTTCGATCGAGAAACACGTACGTTCAATAAACCATGTGCGATCGTAACGAACGTGCTCGAGCATGTAAGAAGGGGCAGAAGGCGATTCGACTCGAAGTACCGTTCGAACGAGGAAGGGAGAACGCGTAAGTCTACACGTCCAGGTGGCGTGCAATCAATGAAACAAGTCCCGCCATCGTTTTCCAGAAATAGATAACCGAGGTAAAACCGCGTTCTGGCCCCTGCCCGTACCACGTCGCGCTCGTGTCAGCGGATAACAATCGTCTTAATTATTTTCATCCATTCGGCAATCGATGTCGTCGATTCGAGAGTTTCTCCAATTAGGGCGCCATCGATTGCAGTCTGAGAGAAACGCTCGAGAAATATCGCGGTTGATTGGTAGGCGATGGAAATCGAGCAGACGAAAATATCCTTGCCGAGACATTGATTTCAATATTTCAATACTAGAAAATTGAGATTAATTTCAAAGAGAAGTAATTTTGGCCTTCGAGAACAAATATTCAAGAAATAATTAACGAATGTAGAGTTCTTTCGTTCGTTAGAATCGGGGCCATCCGATATATCGACGTACAGTTGAGCTAATTACTTTTAATCGGGGACTTTACTTCACGAGCAATCGTGCGCTTTAAAGGAATTCTTTCGATATTCACCGTGGACTCCTCGATTCCATCCTGAACTAGCACCCTCTTTCCGTTCGTTCTCGAATATTTTTATTTTTCCCTTTTCCACTTCTTCTTTACGTTCTAAACGATCCGTGGATGAGTTCGAGTATTGCGTGGTACACGGATGGGAGAAAGGAGAAAAGGAGGAGAGCACGAGAGGATGGAAAAGTCTTCAGCTCGTACTGTTATGAGGCTCCGGGGTATGTAGCGGCACAATATAGTTACGCCCACGCGATCATTATACGATCGCTTTCGCGCACTCTCGGATTCCTGCGGGTGTAGAATTCTCGTTCGCGGCTCCCGGCCAAGATTTTCTTACTCAACGTTTTCCGCGAATTCTTCGGAGCGCAGAAACCTTCCGATGGTTTCATTAGTAGAATCCAAGCGACCTCGCGTTTATACGATGGGCGCCGGTACCGTGCCAATCTCTAGAATTTTCAATGCGAGAGCCTCGACCGGAGATATTACAAATAATTTACGATCCTCTCAAAATCTTCCTCCCTCGAGAAGAACATAACCAACGGAAATGTTACTTCGCGAGCGTGCAATTAATTAACGATCGCGCGTTTAATATACTTTGTAACGTTAACTTTGATCAATTTTCTTGATTTTTCACGTGGATAAATTCGCGCTGCAGAAACCGTCGCTTATTAAAACTTTCCGAATTCGCGATAACACGCTCTCGGTAGATTATCCTTGGAGGGTTCACGCGATTCATTAATACTTCAAAGCTCGTCCTAGACCTTGCACGCGAATCAGTACCCTTCGAAACGATACCGATCACGAGACGTAATTCCCTTGGCACGAAAATCCACCGACGCGTTTTACCGCCCTTAAATCCATCGCCTATTTACGAGTGCGCGCTCTCTTTACATCTGGTATCGCGGTTCGATCGTACTTTTAAGACTCGATTTTATCGCGTCGATGCCTTTCTGCCGTGAGAACTTGCCCCCTTCCACGATCGACGAGCGGGAAACAAAAAAGGAAGGGGAAATGGGGTTAAGCTATGCGCGCCCCTTCAGATCCTCGATATTTCCTTTACAGTTACTCTCTGAAGGGCCCGTCGTCCTCTTCGTTCCTCTCAGCTGCACAAATGACGCTTGACATTTCCCTCGGCCGTGCGCGCCGCCAGGTCGAAAGGTTAGCGGTAGAGGGAAATTTCTCGATGCAATTACGGTGTTCGCGGACCGGCGCGTGAATTCCGAATCGAGTTATTACCATAACTAGAGGGGATCGTTAAAGGCGCGAAATCGTTACGGTGAGAGAGAGACTGTTCCTTTCCCCGGATTTTCCGGATCCTTTGTACCTCGCCTCTACACGAACATTGGTAAGACGAAGAAAAGCGGAAATTAATCCTTTGCACTCGAGGAGACGCGCTCACCAATTGGTTCAAAAAATTCGATGCGCGGCAGTGACTATCTACGTTTAGTATCTTTGAAAAATAATCATTTTAACCAGTTAACTGTGGATTTTTTTTTTGAGTTTTAATTTTTAGTCTTTACATCGAATGGTAAGATATTTTTATTGTTCACGATCAAAAATATAAAAAGTTTGGATTGACTAAATATCTCGTAAACGAAAGCAGTTCGCTCTATAACACCTATACACTTTTTTGAACAGCGTAAAAAAGACTATCGGAAATCGTCGTCAAATTAAGGAGCCACAGTTATCGTAATTTCCCTCATTTTAAGTTAGAGGTAAGAGATTCGCCAAATATGCTGCGGAACGTCTCGAGTTTCTGGTTCATCCACGCGAAAAAGGTCTCGAGTGCAAAGGGTTAATCCTGCTGGAGACGTAAAAATTTTCATCTCGCAGATACCTCGGTGGAGTAATTCGATCGACGACACTTCGAATTCTAGTCGCTTTTACACGTCGATTCGTTGAACGATAAATCGTTAAACTGGGTACACGCGTTGTAAAGAGAGACGCGGTTTCGAGGGAAACTTCGTTACCGTTTACACGCTCGTTGGTACGAGTGAGTACGCGAGGGTACGTCGTTATTTCATTTGGGGTGCCACGGAGGCACGTAGGAGTTAGTCGAGCGTGTCAGAGGGATCGATCTTATGACAAGGTTACACGACGCGCTAACTACAAGCTTACCAGGCGGTCCTGGAGGACCGGGAGGACCTTCGAACACTCCCGTTGGAAATGGTTCGCCGTTCAAGGATGTCGTCATGCCACGGTCGCCCTTGTCTCCCCTGTCGCCCTGCGGAAAATAAATTTGCACTGAGCTTCAGAGCGTAACGAAGGGACCGCACTATCCACCACCTATTCTCAATCCAGCGTTCACGATGCTACTCTGTAGTGGTGGTCGCGAGCGGTCTCACGCTCGATTAATGAATTTCGTATTGACAGCTCGAACAATAGTCGATCAAATGTGGTTAAGCAGGATCGATGACCGAGCCGGATGGTCGAGGAGGTGCAGGAGAGCGCCGGGCTCCCTCTCGATGGCGCGTAGAATGCGTTTACACGTTCCAACGAGGTTTACACCGTGGAAACCAGCGCTTCGTGATTATCGGAGAATTTAAAACTCGTTTCGATCCTGCCGTGAATTGGATTCTCGCGCGTGAGATTCCTCCGTGATTCTACGCTTCACGGTACGCGTGAGTGAACCGTGAACCCTGTCGATCGTCCAGGTAGCACAGTTTGCATGTACCAACGACGTGGAAGTTTATCCTAAGCTTGACAATGACAATTATCGGAGAAGTTAAAAACTGTTACGAAGCCGACGAGGATCTTTCCTCGTTTTACTCTGAAAATCCAATG
Source organism: Tiphia femorata (assembly GCA_944319695.1). NCBI lineage: Eukaryota > Metazoa > Arthropoda > Insecta > Hymenoptera > Tiphiidae > Tiphia > Tiphia femorata. The sequence continues at coordinate 15,991,266 of OX090900.1, read as the reverse complement.
GAATACCAAGCAGAACCATTTCTGCTGCGCTGTTCTATCGTTGGTAGTACAGGAGAAACTATTCCGCGAGCAAATCTGCATCTCGGAAGCGCGTTAACGTTATCCACACGCTCGACGCTCGGGTAGACTAGCGGCTAATTACTCGTGGAACTCGGTGGAAAGTTAATTCCGCTGGTCGACAAAAATTGTCGGAGAACGTGGAGCAGTAGTGGCGCACCAGGCTGGCCGCGCTTTCCTGGCTTGGGCTTGCGCAGGAGCGTCGGCTCCCTCGAGGGTATCCACCGACGCGCGTACGTCGCAGTTAAAGGCGCGCGGGGGCAGCGTTAAAGTATAATTCACGGAAGAGTTAAATTGTTAGGGATGGTCCCAGAGTGGAGGTAAACGGCACCTGTAAACGCGAAGACGCGCGCGCACGTGTGGGTGCGCGTGTGCGCCTGTTGTGGGCGGATGCGAGAGACGCGCGACGGTGAATTCGCGCTGCCCCCGGCGGAGTAGTTGGAAAAGATTCACGAGCCCACGCCGTTCCTAGGCTCTTGCGAGAGAGCCACCACGAGCTCCTGCCTCCACGAGCTTCGTGCTCGTTCCAACTGTTTCCACGCTTCTTCTCGATATGTTTGTTTTCTCCGGTAGTTACGCATCTCTTGCTCACGGAGATTGTTTCCTCCCTTGTTAGGTTCGCGCATACGATTTTACAAGGGAATTTCTGACTTCACTAACAGACGCGGTGTTATTGAAAAGACTTTGGTAAGACTTCCGTATCCGATCCTCGTTCGATCTTAATAAATTTTACTGCTATGTAGCACTTACTAAATGCAGTCAAGTGCGAATTTAAGGAAACGCCTAGTTTCCGAGATATGAAATTTTAAAATTACACGATTAAATCAACGATTTTTGACATTTTTACGTAAGAGGAAGACTGAAATTCCGAGTTCGATCAGATTTGGTAAATGCTACTTATTTGTTAAATTTTATTAAGATCGCACGAGGCTAGGATACGGAAGTTCAGCCGAGACTTTTTGTTAAGGATTAGAATTTTTCTGTTTAATTAAATTTCCATTGTGTGTGGTGTGAGGAGAATGCGAAGTTGCATGCGCGTCGATCTAATAAATTAATCGCGTCTCGAGTAGATACTTTGATGATCTTTACGTCGTCTCGTCGCGAGCGAAGGACGATTAATCGTGTAATAAAATACGAGCGATCTATCCTCCTGCTTCACCCCTTTCTAGCTCTCCGCATGGAAGCGGAGGCAGTTGACGAGCGGTGGCTTGCGAATATCCGGAATCCGATAAGGGATCGAGAGACGGACGGCTGCTAACAGTGTTAACGGCGCGTTCCGTGTACATACCAGTTTAATCAGCTCAATCATTTAATCAGAGAGTCAGCCCGTCCCTGAATGCTTCCAATCCAACATGGCGAACGTAAACCACGATGTCGCGTAAACCCGCATAATGCTCCGCCGATTAAATCAAATACCGACCAGCCTCCGACTCCACCGTTCCAATCCCTTAGACTTCTCTCTTCTATCTGAGAGCGTTCGCGCGACGATAATAAAGGCAAACGATTCGCGCAGCTTTTGATTTTCCCGAGACACGCCATCCACGGACGTGCCGACACGCCTTTACAAACCGCACTCGAGGATTGAAGACTGCGGAACATCAACCGTGCGGACTCCTCGCGTTAGCCAACGCGTTGTTAACGCGAGATTAACGTGAGATTAAAGCGACGTTAAATTGACGTTAACGCGAGATTCGTGTGTTAACGCGTAGCTGGCATGAAATGAAGCTGGCGTTGAAACTAGCGTAAATTCAACTAACAACTGTGTTTCCTCGTAAAAGTGTTAAACTGGTTTTTCACGGTGGAACGTTCCTCCGCGCCGATTTACTCCTTGCAGTGCGTCGTTTATTGCCGGTTATAGTGACATCCAGCGCGAGGAATGTTTCGAGTCGAGATTTTATCTTTTGACGCCTTCGTGCTTTCAACGAATGACGTTAATGACGCGGGACGCCGTGCAAGGTCTGTTTAGCGCACGAGGTTTTTCTTTAGAGCGCGGAGACTTTTTATTTCGACGATGCGCGAAGGCACGACGACGCCTGCGCGCTTCTTTCTCGGCTTGGGCGAGGGCGCGTATCACGGTAAAAAATTATTGACGCTCGCGAGCAAATATTTTCACAGCAAACTCCTCGAGAGGTCCGCGTCTCGCTTAGGTACTGAAATATTCAACAGGTCAAGCGACGAAGCATTCTCGAAATCGTACGCGCCTCCTCGATTATACGTTTCTCCTTTACCGTTCGATGCATCGATCTCTCCTGTCTCGCGTTTTTCTCGAGAGCTCTCATCGTCGATTTTGCGATCGATTTCGTGGAATAAAAGAAAAACCGTGTATTCCTATTTTTTCCAATAAGCATGGAACGAGAACGAAGCTCTCATTTCCTCTCGACTATTACGTGACTGCATTTCGAAGCTCGTAGACACTTTAATTACTCACAATTGACATTAATTATTACTGAAATACGTCATAGAATTTCAAACAAAGCAAAATTGGTTACCATTGAGAGACTCGTTGATTTATTTACGATGTTACTTGCCAAAAACGGTCCATCGATTAATTATTAACCATTCATTCATAATTAATGACCAACTGTTACGCAATTTGGTATATTTAACCGTCGTCCTTTATTCTATAGGTAGGTGATGGAGTTACTTAAAAATAATGTATTTCTGGGTGGTTTTTTACAGAACTCGAATCGAAGGAACACTTACTGCAATCTACTACTTTTGACTTTTCATACCTTTGGTCCAGGATATCCAGTATTTCCTGCAGGACCGATGGGCCCAGGTGGTCCAGGTGCACCTTTCTCTCCGGGCGCTCCGGCTTCACCTGGAATCCCTTGCCTGCCCTCGTGTCCTGGAAGGCCCTCCGATCCAGGTGGACCGGATGGTCCCGGTGGTCCAGGCTCTCCTGGCTCTCCCTGTTACGTCCCAAGAGCGTTACGTCGTTACGGCTTTCCTCCGGCGAGAGCCCTCGACAAGAGTGTCTCTCGGTGCTCGTCGGTTTGTGCCACGGACTGGATAGGAGGAAGGTGGAAAGGGATGGGCCAGGAGGGAGAGAAAGGTTGGTCTCGCTTGGGTTGCTGGTGAGCATAAACGAATGAGACAGAGGAAGAGCGCGTAAAAAGGAAAACAGAGAAAGTGTGTGAGACAAGGAGAGAGAGAAAAGATAGAGAGAAAAAGTCGAGAAGATACGTGAGATGTCGGCTGTCGGTGGGCGAGGGTGACGAAGAGAATGTGAGAGAGAAAATGAAAGAAAGATGAAGAGAGAGAGAGAGAGAGAGAGAGAGAAGTAGAGAGAGAGACAGAGAGTGAAATAGAAACATGAGAGTACCGTGCGTGGAAACGACGTGAGCTCTCGTTAAACTGCGAGTGCGCCCGGGAACGGGATTCTCGAAGTTTACACCGGCTCGCGATAATTTCATGCGGCTTGCGCGGGATTACGTCGTGAAGCGATATTCCGTGTGCCGTCGTCGTGAAGCGAGCGGATGACGAGAACCGAGCGTCGCAGGCTCGACCGCGAAATAGAGCCGTTCGACGGGCCATAAGCTAGGAGAGCGGAGAACACTAAACAAATAAATTTCTAGGACGATATCCTCGAGACGTATCGCGTGGTGAACATCTTGAAATACTCTTGCTTATTTTCCGCTCCATTTAACGCACTCGACGTTTACAATAATCCCGACGAATCATCGATGTAACTTAAAACCTCTGACAAAACGCGCTTTCTCTCGTACACCATTTCAGTCTTCGGTAGAAAAATACTTTTGAAGAAAGTAGAACTGCGACGAACGGATAACGGTAAAGAGTATCCCCTCGCTCTCCAGTTTCATTCGCGGACTGAAAACCGTGTAAAAGGAAACAGCTGGAAAATTAGACGATAAAGCGTTTTTCCGTCGAGTCGACGTGTGGACGTTGAGAAAGAGGCGAGAACGTGCAGCGCGTAAAATCGGAACGTGAACGATTCGAGTTTACTCTCCTTATTGCTCGCGACTCGCGCGCATCGCTTCTGCCATTCTTTCCCGAAGGAATAGCCCGCGCGCTTACGCCTCGTAAAGGGAAACGACACTCGTGCATCGTGCGCGCGCGTGCTCACGCTCTCGCGTTCACTCGAAAGGACGAAGTGGTGCGATCGGTTTTACGCGAACGTTTAAGGTGTTACGGTCGATCGGTGTCCATGACCCGTCGGGTTGCTGCGGTTGTTTTGAATGCGCGCGCGCGCTTCTATTGTGCCAGCCTAGCGCGTCGCCTCTGATGTTACCCGGCCAATCGATCGTTCGCGGCGTGCGGCCAACCGCGGCTCCTGCCACCGATCCGCTTCCTGCGGTTTCCAAATTTGGAAGCCTCTACCTCGGGGATATGTTAACGAGAAAATTCTTTGTCACTCGCCCTCCCGCCCTTGCCCCGGACAAATTAACGCGCGTTCGCGCGGAAACACAACCGTTTTGGTTTTATCACGCGTCACGTGCTCCTTTTCTCTTCGTCTTTTTTATTATTTTCACCTTGCACCTCTTAAAGATTTTACAGTCTCTCGTGTATTGCCTTTAACCCTTTGAGTGCTATGGACGTATATATGCGTCTGGTCAAAGCTATCGGTGTGGACTAAGGACGCATCTATGCGTCTGTCGATTTTTTCGATCACCTACATAGAAGTATTACAATTACTTTCGTGTGAGATGAATACAATTCTATTCCTTAGTAACAGCGTGGTAATAACGCTCTTATTTATGTAATCTCGTGCAAAAGGATTACTATAACTTATTACTATGTACGCTTTGAATAGTTAATCAACAGAGTTCAATCTAGTGAAAAAGTATTCCGTCCACAACGATCGTCAGCGCTATAGGACCGCATAGGCTGTATTCAGTACTCAAAGGGTTAAAAACGTCGACTACTCGACGACAGCTCTGAAACGCGTCCCTAAGCGTGGAAAGGTACCAACGCGGCTTTTGTATTGGAAGTTAGTTATTATCGCGCACGCTCGTCGAACCGCGTCACCGTATTTTCCTTCTCCACGTAAACTGACACCGACCACGAGGAAAATAGCGCGCGCTTTTCAACTTGGTCTCATAAAACTATGTGGATGTACGTGACGAGAAGCGTGTTGCTCGCGTTGTGTGTTTTCGGGAAGCGAGGAAAATAATCGCGGTGGACCAGGCGCGTGGACGCAAAATCGAAATTTCGCCCGGAGGGAGTTTGAGCGACGAAATTCCTACGGGGGTGAGCGACGTGCCCGTAGTACCGAAACCAATGCGCGCGTTCGCGTTGGTGCAGGCGCATCGTCGATAATTAAACGTCGAAGCGAAAGTGTCACTCCGAAAGTGGAACTAGGAAAAATCATTTTTGCCTTGCCCTCTAAATTAAATAGCTCTCCGTTGAGGGAGAGAATTATTGCGCGGTATGCACCCGCTCGCTTCTCATACCCTCTCGAGGACGAGAACTACGACGACGAGGTTGGACGTGAAAGACGACGTTACACGACGATAATGCACGTGGGTACGCGCAGGTACACGCACGGTACGTCAAACGGCTCGTGCCGGTACCGGTGGCCGTGGAAAACGACGATGGATCGTCGTCCGTTACGTATCGCATGACAGATGTACACGGAGCCCACGTTCCACGCACTGTTATTAACAATCCGCAGGAACGCCATGCATGTGCCAGGTACACGAACTCGACGGAGGCTGAGGGAAGGAAAGGGGCCGCAGGTGCCGGCAAAATGCTCGCTCGTTCGTTGAGCCTCGTAGAGGAGAAAAAGTCTATCGGGACCGCGTACGTCGGAATGCCTCGTGACTCGCGTGTATTAACGTGGGCGCTCTTCCGAGGTCTTAGGGTGAGTGACGGTGAGAATACGCGGACGGAGAAAAAAAATGTTCGATTCGATGAAAAGTCATGTGTACACGCGTTGAGATCGAGGTGTTATCCGTCTGAGGGGTTTTTAAGGACAGTCGATTCGTAGAAGGTACGAACGAGTTGCCGTGCATTCCGCGAAATTTTTTTCTCACCGGGTTCGACACGAACAATCTTCTGGTCGAAGATATTTCTCGAGTTAATAACGATCATTAATTACCGTGCGATAAATTTAACATCGAATCCTTTGCGGGACGAGGCACGACATTTATCGAGATTCGATTTCTTGAGAAAACTTTGCGCGTGCTCATTTTTGATTTTTAACATGGGGTTTTTTTTTTATACACGTACCCTTTTTCTCCTCGTTACTTCGGAGTGAGCGTTCCTTTCGAGCCGCACCTGTTCCGCGAAGGAAGGCCCCTGTGGGGGTGGTGGCTTGCATGCGGTACCTTCGCGAGTCCTTCGCACACTTATACACTTACACCCAGGCGTATGTTATTACGTGCGAGCTGCTACACTCATACTTCGATGTACAACTACGATCTTTTCTACGCACACTGAGTCACTACATCCTCCAACGCGTTCCGCCAACTATGCTTTCGCTACGCGCGGACCACCGGCGCGCACAGCTTCGGTCTGCCCCAGGTGGAGAAGCAAAGCGAGATTCTCCCTAGGCCCTCCTTCTCAATTGGTTTGCCCAAGGGTTGACTCTATTAGCTGCACCGCACGACTTTATTACTCTGTTGAAGTTTATTAACAAGAGATTCCCTTGTAAAGTCTCCCGAGGACATTTTAATCTAGGCTCTCGTAGCAAAAATTTAATCACGAAACACGACTTCTTCATTACTCTGTTCATCGTCTTGACTTTACCCACGATACGAATGGAATAAGAGATGTTAATTCTGAATCGAAGCTTCGTTCTCGATTATTTAGAAAAAGCATTGCACTATTTCACAATAGAAAATCTCGCGAGGACAAACTCTTCTCTTTCAATCGAAGCTTCGTTCTCAATTATTTAGAAAAAGCATTGCACTATTTCACAATAGAAAATCTCGCGAGGACAAACTCTTCTCCGATCTCTTCCAACAACTGGAGCATCCTGGATACCCGAGGTACCGCGTGACGTTTCAGGCCGCTCGAGGCGATCCGCGGTGGAAGCAGGCAGTAGCAATACACAGCCAAAAAGGATCTACTACGTAGAGTCGTAAAAGTAGCATGCGACGCACGTGCGTGGGGCGCGCCATTCGTACGGGGCCGAGAGTTCGACTCGTGCCACGTAGAGGAGACCCACCGAGAATGGTGTAGGCGCCGAAGGCATGCGGTGGTTCGGGGGTTGGTGAGGAAGGACGAAAGGATTCGAGGGTGGAGAACGGATTTACAGGAGCGCGGAACGATTCGTGGTATCAAACCATACAAAGTAAGAGAGGTAGGTGTGCGTGAGAGCGCGTTTGACGATCGTGGAAATGCGGGAGGTACGAGGGTTGGTGGGAAGTTGTGCACGGTGGGCTTGGAGACTGGCAAATCTCGCGTGTCGCGCGACTCACGGGCATAGAGAAGATTCTCGAGAATCCCCGCGCGTTCGCGAGAATGTAGTTTCCGCGACACCTCGAGGGAGCTTTGGGGCTTCTGTTTTCCCCATCGCTTCTTCCACAATACCCCTTCGCGTTCTCTCGTCTATGCTCCGTACGTTTGCGTCGATTTTCCGAATTTATTCGAGATTCGTTTCGCGCGTTATTCGAGTCCGGTAGACGAGAGAGGCCGCGGAGAACAATCGGCCGGGGATGGTTCGATCGGACGGAGGAAAGTTGAGAGCAAAGTTTTTATCGGTTCGCCAACTTTCGTCGGAGAAAGACGTCCGATCTGCCGAGGGATCCTCGAGAAAGGAAATAAAACGCGAGAAGATACTTTAATCCGATACTTCGGCATAGTTCGCCCAGCCGGATGGCGCATTACTCGGGAAACGAAAATGATAATAATAATAGTAACGAACTCTTCCGACGTTCGATAATCCCGTGGAGACTGGGAGATGAACTTGTTTATCCCGAAGCTCCCGAAAGCACGGTGCTCGTCTTAATCACGGACAAACATTCTCTCTCTCTCTCCGTTCGATCTTGATCGCGTAAAGGAGAGAGAGTTCTACTTCGAGCGCAATTACCTTCTCCGCGAATTTAGCCGTGATATCGGAGAATCGACGATTGGAGGTGGTGCACGAGGATATTCACTGGGTGGTTTGTGGAGGGATCAGGGGTTCCCGAAGAGCAGGCGCACTTACTTTCAGCTGTATGATGGTCTCAGTGGAGATATTATGCCCTTGCTCCTGAAGACCCTAGAAGTAGGTCAACGCTACGGGTAAAAACCAAATCGCTACGAGATGACAAAACGGGGAGTAGTCGGGGGGTGTGGCTGATGACGTTGGTCTCGCAAGGAGATTCCGGTGATTTTGGGAGAAGTGGGTTCCACGAGGGATCGAGATGGTAAAGGGAGACATCTAAACACGGACAATCGCATGTGGCAAAGGTGTTGGAGATAGGGAGTGGAGCGAGTGGGTTTATCTCTTTTCTCATCGCTCCTCCAATTCCGCGGGCATGCCCAGAGATATACCTAAATTACTGTAACTTAAATTAAACACCATTACCAACCAAAAACCAAATGTGTGGATGGCGCGACGACGCTTGCTCCGAGTTCACGGTGCCTCGACCAAGCTCACTCGAGTGTTCAACTTCGCGTGAATTTCGTGGCTCGTGCGAACCAACCGACCGGCAAGTAGCCGAGCCAAGACTTACGGTCGCGAGTTAGTTAATCGTCACCGCCACGCGGTTCCATTTTCTTCGCGCACCGTCCTAGGAGCATCGTCGTCGCGCTTCAAACCGTGGAAACCAATGTAAAGAGAACGCTACACCGAAAGCACCGCACGAGGCAACGACTAGATGATGAAGTTGGATGATCCAAACTTTGGCTTGCGGGATAGGTCGTGTGTACATATTTACCTGTGTGTGTATATATACCATATGTATATAGATCCTATGTACATGTGTTTGTGCGCGTGTGGCTGTATGTACGTATGTACAGGAGGCAGAGCGCGCTTGTTGGGACGCGCTCGTGGGAATAAAGGTGTCGCAACAAAACACTTGGAAACGTGAAAACATAGGTGGACACGGTTGATTGGGAGTATCGGAGCGGAATGAGGCGACGTTGAAGGGTCCAGAGAGGGGAGAGAAAGAGAGAGAGAGAAAGAGTGAGAGTGAGAGTGAGTGAGAGAGAGAGAGAGAGAGTGGCGAGAGAGTAGACGAGAGGAGGGTATGAACCGCACCACGAGCGTGTTGCCTTCCGAAGAGGCCGGTTACCTTCAGAGCGACGATTTCCGCATAGCCGAGCGTCCCGCCGCGGAGCGTCGTCACCGACCTCTTTAACCCCAATCCCTGTGCATTGACCCGTAGGCGGAAAGATGGATTTATTTATTTTTGCAATTCACTATCACCTGGATGATGATCGATGGATGCGCCGACGTACAAGAGACAAAGTGATTAGACAGTAGGGATTGGCGTGACATTCTGTGGACACGTGTACGTGTACATCTGCATGTGTAATAGTGTCTCTGACGATAGACGAGCGACGAAGAAATTAGTCTCCACGATCCATTATTAGCCGCATTGTAAACGTATCAGAATTCGCATGCTCCTCTTCCCGAAGCTTCCAATTTGAATGCATTCGCGTGTAATTCTCACGCGCGACGTGTCGAGCGCGGGCCACGAGGACGTGGTGTGCGGAAATCGATCGATACGCACCTGCGTTTGGCGCACGCACCGCCGCCGGCAGGATCGAGAGTGGAAGTGGCGTTACAGTGGACGCGCGTTATACGCGCGCCGATATGGAGAGGATGAGGAGGGTGGAAGTGGAGGGGAGGCTGCGTATGTGCATATGCATATGCAACGACGCATCATTATGCATTAGGCCGCAACTCGGGGCGAGGGAAAGTGAGGGAGGCCGGCACGTGTTACACCCGCAACACCGGACGAAATTAGACGCTCCTCGTGTCACGAGATCAAAGCCGCGGTGTATCGTCGATCGCCCATCGTCGAGGTGTGCCAGAAATATCGTTTGGTCTTGTACGCGCGTGTCTCCGTGTGTGTATTTGTGAATTTGTGGCTCGTGAGTGTGTCTGTGTGTGTTTCTCTGTGCGTGTAGCGTGCCTTGCGTGTACCAGGGACTCACGGGGTTGCACAGTGCAATTGTCTCGCGCGCATCGTCCAACGTGGATATGAGAGTAGCGAAATCGCTGTCGGGCTACCGTGTGAATTTATGTGAGCAGAGATTGTTGGATTAGTAAATGTATGTACATACCGTGTGAATCGGTATCGGGAATTTCGCTCGAGGTCCGTCAATTTGGTGGAAATTTCGATTCGGGAATAAACTTTACCGTTTCGACAACAAACATTGATCCGCTTTTTCGCGGATTAGTCCATCACCGATAAATATATCCTCGATAAAATTACGAGTACTCGTTGCTACCTGGGAATGCTGGACCAATTACGAGGCACGGGAAAATTGTAGTTTTCAAAAATCCTTTCTCGAGCTATTTTGCCGTCCGTGCTTCCACGGAAGAGTATTATAAAGAGTGAACTAGTTTTTATCCAGATGAAATTAATTCTCGAGCACTTTCGAGGAATTACGATCCACGCGATTTTCCATATCGCAAGATTCGTCCGCAATCAAAGTGATGTACCTCGAGCGAGAGAAAGCCGAACGAACTCACGCGCGACATCTCCACGGTGGCTGGCAATCGTTGGAAATGTCGCGATTCGGCTCGGATCCTCCTACAGGATCGGATATGTCCCGAGGCAATTAGCTCTTACACGCTAACATTTGGTTTATCTTGCGAAAAGGCCGTCGCCGCGTCCCACCTTCCAGCCCCGTTACGCTCCTATGCCTCTCCCTGATCTTTGTGTCCTCCATGTGAATACACGGTGGGTGTGCGGGTTGGAGGATGGCGCGTGTGTAGCACAGCCTCAAACGAGATTGGCCCCCGAAGTGCGGCATACGAGCGAACGTGGCAAGAGGTGAGAGGAGGACGGGACGATTCGTTTTAGTGTTAAAGCCGCCTATTCGCTCTTCCGTGTGCGTGTATACGTGTCACCTTGCGTGTAAGTGTGTGACGTCGTCGGGTATCACTTTAAGAGTGCCTACGTTGGAGTAGGTAGGTACCTTCATTGAGGAAAAGACGTCAAAGCCGGGTGGGCCTCGCTCGCCCTTCTGCCCCTTCTCTCCAGGTCGACCCTGCGAACGTAAAGCATCGTTTAGTTAAACCAGTATATTTCTGCACGTCGATTATTATCGTTACCGCGCCCGTGCTCGTCCTTACAGACGTGGGCGGTTTCGCGAGGCAATTAGGCTGAGTAAGCTCTCGCTTGCCTGGCGAGTTAGAGGATTCGAGTGCTGGAATTGGGAATTAGTCTGTTCGGATAGCACTCGAACGAGGTCGGTCTACGTCATCGTCGGTTTTCGAAGCGTGGACAAAATGTTTCCAGACACTCGGAACTTTTCTCAATCCCACTGGCTTCGACCACGTGTATCGTTCCGATTAAAGCGCGAGTCGAGTCATCCCCCTTCGTTGCATAAAACTGCAAACCGTGAAACTCGAGTATAGAAGTGCGCTCACTCACCGCGAAGAGCCGGATGGTTCGTAGGAAAAATTGATAATCGAGCCGAAAACCGAGCTGTCCCACTACAAAGTCTCTAATGACCATCGAGAATTAATGCGAGTTTCCCATTGAACTGGAATCCGACGAAATAACTGCCGCCTAGAAATTTGTAGGCGATTATTCCACTATTGGGAATCGGTGTGGTCGGATAATGAAATCCGGAATGACGAACGTCGATGAACGCGCGTCACTCGACGAGCGAACGGACGAGCGGACGGGTACGAAGCTGAGGGAAGAAGAGTAGAACCGTTCGGTTGGGCTCGATCGCATGGGTCTATCTATCGGCAAGACAAATATCTCGCGATATTTGCGATGCACTCGTTTCTTCTCTCTTTCTCTCGGTCGGCTCCTCTGTTTGTCCGCTCGTTTGTGCCCGTCGTAGCCGACGACTCGCCACGAGTGTGTGCACGTGCTTGCTAATGCTTCCTACGCGAGTGAGCACAGGCGCATGGACACGTCCGTCGCATGAGCGCGCACGAATATCACGCTCTCTCCGTTCTCTTGTACCCGAGATGGAAGTTACATATGCCCGACCATCCTGTCGGCGAGTGCGCGTAAGTCCGTCGTCTCAAATTTTACATATCCACCCGGGCTTGGCCCCGACGGCCGCTCTTATGTAGGGTGGAAGACCCCACACGACATACGTAGATACGTGCCCGCCCGATATGTCTCGCACGATGAAAAATTCAGCAGCTAAATCAGGATCCGTCCGTAGGTACGTGCCAGGTGGAGTTACAAGAGGGTGTCGTTACTGTCGTCGTCTGTCCTTTCCACGAGGATTTACTTCGGATGGATGCGCCAATCGTGTAATGGGGTAATTCCGAGGGAAGTGAAAGATGGAAGTGGGAATTGGTACCGCGTAAGAGGAATATCGAAGTGGATTGGAGTTTTTTTTTTTTTTTTTGGAAATGCCTCGAGTCCTCGTACGCGAGAATTTCGTGTTACTAAAAATGTCCCAGGTGCTTTATCGTTGGTCGTTTAATGTGAAGTTTCATTGGAAGTGGAGATCGTAAAGGGACGAGGGAAGAAATAAGGAATGGAAATTTCGAGTTTGCCACACCGGGTCGGAGAGATGAAATATCGCGAGGGAGAAGTACTGCATTCAGGTGTGTTTTTTTGTTTCCGGTCGTATGGAAACACGGCGTGGTTATAAAAAGGTCGATTCTTCCTTGGCTACTTCTCCCTCTTCATACTTACGAGGGAAGGATATACGTACGAGGGTGCACGACCGTAAAAAGAAATTCGGGAAAAATCGATCTGTCACGGTCAGTCGTTTCCCTTCCGCTCTTCCGAATTTCTGTCGTGTTCGAGTCTTTTTACGAAAGAGGGGAACTCACCGTGTCTCCTTTCGGTCCGTCCAACCCGATGGGTCCCTGAAAGAAAAGACTCGTCAGTATTGGCGGTGAAAGGTCGCGCGGAGCGACGGCGAACGAAGGAAAGGATGAAAATCGAGTAAGGCCGAGCGGAGCCTTGAAGATCATTCCTTGTGTATATGACAATACGAGCAAACGCGATAGACAAAGGCACCATCGAATGTTCTTGATAAATCGAAATGCTTCCAAATACGACACGCGCGATCGAACTATTCCGATGTGGGTTTTAAAATTCGCGTTTCGCGATGGATTGGAAATCCGGCTTTTTTAACATTTGCAACATTGATACGGGAGTGGTTTATAAATTTGTTTCTTAGTCGATCTTCCCGTATGACGCATCGTTAAATTGGCAATGCAAGAACCAGGACTTTTTCCACCCCATCACCAGAATTTATCGTGAGGAATAATAGCGAAAGGCACCTACGATTACACAGATACGTACAACGGTTAGATAAACGAAACAGCGGTGACTAAAAACGATTGAAGATTTTCAAAGGAGACGTGCTTCGAGATGCCTTGTTATCACCGCCACCGTTGTTACCCCTGGCTCGTTGCGTAAGTATCGTTCAAGCGGAGAAGCTTCGAATGTCAGCGTAATAATATCCTTTCGTAACAAATAAAGGTAGAAGGAAGTACGAAAGATTCTTTTGTTAAATAAAATAAGAAATTCTACAATGAGATAGAAGAAGTGCACTTGAAGATTTTTTTCACACAATTGAACAATAAGAAATTCGACAAAATTTCTCCACCGAGCACGTAGAAATATCGATGACGCGCGATGCGATGCAAAAGTACAAAAGATAATCTTGCACTGCCAACTACGAGAAACAGTTACGCTCCACCATATTTGGAAGCAGATATTAGAATCGAATCTCGCGCATTCGGGCATGAGGCGCACTTACATATACTACAATCAGAAAAACAAAAAAGAAAAACAAAACGAACTAACGAACCAAGAGACTGTTAGAAAACATGAGCACGCTCACCAACGTACGAACAACAGTAACCACAATGAACAAAAGTAAAAAAAAAGACGGATCTTGAAAGTAAAACATGAGACGAGGAAAAATGGCGAGAGTAGAGGGTGGGGTAGAAAAAGAAGCGGGTCCGAGAGTGGACACGGTAGTAGTAGTAGTAAAAAAAGAACGCATCAGCAGCGGCAGAGCATGAGGTCGTAACGAGTAATAAGAGAATACGTGACGCAGCGTAATTATGTAACAGAGAAAGAGAGATAGATATAGAAAGAAAGACAAAAAGAAAACGGCATACACACGCAGCATAAACGAGATAGTGAAGAACAGCGTGAATGCTTCTATGATTCCTATGCGGGTGTATCCTTGTTCCACGTATGTGCATACGTGTGTGTCTGAATGCTGCGTGTATTTATAGCTTAACATACGTGTCTGCTAAATGTTATGACACGAGGTATAATCGTGTGTTTATAAATATATAGATAGACAGTAAGACAGATAAGTATCTAGATAAAGAGGAGTAGGAAAGAAAATAAAAAATAATATACCGGAAAACCGTTCTTGCCCGGAGTCCCGGCCACACCCTGTAAGAAGGGGTATAACAAATTAAAAACTCGTTCACACGGGAAAAAAAGGGGGGCGGGGTTGGTGGTGGTTAGCTCACACACTCTTTTAATCGCGCTTGTTTCAGCATGCAGAAGCGACTATAATTCCCGTGGGCCAATATAACGTTGATCGCGGTATTATCGTTGCCGTGGTACGGTCCCGTTAAGGACCGGGTACCCCGGCGCCGATAATTATTCCAGCCAATTAGATATTCTCCTGTCGCGCACGGACACGCGTACACGTACTTATGGTGTGCCTAGGACGATACGTTTGTACGCGTTTGTTGTCGTAGGCTGCTCCGTTGCACGACCCTTGGCTCGCAAAGCATACGCAGCCCCCCTTTCCCGGTACAGTAGTGACGGTGAGCGTACGCGAGTTGCGGTATTTTCCTAGATTATGCCTCGTTTCCCTCACGGAAGGAGCGCGCAGAGAGAACACGCTCATTGTCGTCCTGCCCGGGGCGCTCTCCGATGCGCAATCGTACGTTTGTTTCTCCGAGCTCCAGTGTACCTTTTTTGATCGTGGGAGTTTAAAGCACCCATCGTCCACTTTAAATACACTCTGCACGTTTCATCGAGGGCACGATACGCGGACCGGTTTGCTATCAAACGTATTTAACGACTTGCATAATAACGAATTATATTATCGAATTAAAAAAGAAACAACTGTCAGCTCGAATCAATTTGCAATTTCGTTCTTCTGGATGTCCAATATCGATGCATTTGTACAATAGAATTCGATTGGAAGTGTTCGTAATCGGGACGAAAATTCCACGATCAATTTACCGCGCGACGAGGTCGTCACCGGGTGACTTTTCGTAACTTCTTCCACGCCATCTCGCTCGTATACACAAGCAGAAAAGATTCGTGGAGATACGCGAGAGCATCGGCGTCGGTCCAACTCTCACGAATGTCACTCGATGCTCTTCCACGCGAAGTTCCCCTTCAACGTACTACACGCTCCGAAATCTCGTGCATTTGCGAGGGATTACATATCGCTCTTATGTACTGTACATGGTCACTCGCGTGTCCGTCGCGACGGCGGAAGGTTGCATTACCGTTACACATCTACGTATCTACTTGCGTCATGCTCGACGGGTACTCTTCAATCCAATGCGCACACCGCACACACGTGCGAGTATCGTCATCGGATGGGAGAGGGGTGGTGGTAAGCAAGGGGTTGATTGGATCGACGAGGGAGTGACATTCGATGGATAGCGATGCTCGGAGGGCACCGATAGTGGCCAGTACCTCCGGCACACCACTTCCGGGGGTTGGTTTCATAAGGGTGAGAGGGGATGGATTTGCGTCGCGGAGGGAAGGACTATCGGAGAATCCAAGGGATGCGAAATACTCACGGGCGGTGCTGGCTCTCCAGGATCACCTTTCCTCCCTTTCTTGCCTCTCTTTCCTGGCAGGCCTGGCTCACCTTGAGGACCTGGAACACAGATAGAGACGGAGAAACGTTAGCCAAGCCGATCGTGCTCGATATCAAAGGGGTCGAAATGGACTTTTCCAACTCTGTATCCGTGAGTAGGGCGCATACTCTCTACGCGGTCTTCTCGCTTCCGGCAGGGCTCTCCTATACGGGGTTGGGATTAGGTCGAACGAATCTAGAGGGCAAATCGCGAGGCAAAATCGGAGAAATGGGTGAGAGAAGGGTAGAGGGATGGGGTGGTTGAGAGAGGAGATAAGCGAGTCATTGGTGGTAACGTATGGACGCGGCGCGTTAACCCCTCGCACTCGTGGGAGATAAAGGGATTTTTCAAAGTTAAAGAGTATGGGGAGAAATGAGAGGAGAGGAAGCGAATGCCGTGAAACGGTACGTCACGATTGATCTCGGTGTTACTCGCTGTGGAACGATGCTCCGGCGGATGAGTTTGTTTGAGAGGAGCGGAACACCCCGGGAGATTGGAGAGCCGTGCACCCGATCGGGATGTAACGAAGTCGGAAACACTCGCGAGTGAGGAGCTTCCCGCAGAGATGTCGATACGGACTGCAGAGGGTCGTGAGTTAATGCGATAGACGTAACGCGTCGGAATGGCGATTATACACGCCTTTGATGGTTGAGCTGTAACGGTGACAAAGCGGGTAATTCGCCTCGGGGAAATCAGATGCAGGGAGGAGTAAGTGTGTACGTAGGTAACTTGGCAAAGTGGAACAAGAACTACTCCGTAAAACTAGGTTAAATTGTTATCGGTGTCCTTTACCCTGTCTTTATCATTTTTGCGCGTTAGCGCGTAGCTTTAAGATTGTTGGGTCCTACTGTTTTCTGGCATACGTTAATAAGTAAGAGAAATATGACGGATTATTATATTTCCATCTGTAAGAGTGCCGCAATCACAACGTATTTCTTGAGTTACAGATTATAACTGAGGCGTTGGAACTTTTCATAAGTAATTTGGTTTGATCAACGGATCGTACCAGCGCGGAAACATCCCGGCCTTTGATTAATTTGAGAAATAGCTGTCTGTCATTAACAGTAATACACAAAGGATACGCAACCCTCCCGATTAATTCGATGTTGAGAAACGCACGGAATTATCCGTCAGTCGAGATTGAAAAATTCTCGCCAATTACTTTAATTAAAAAAATTTCCGGAGAAGAAGCATTTAATAATGCCCGATCTCTCTCGACTCATTCGTCTTCGCTTACGCAATAATTCTTTCCATTAACGCGACGCGCGTCCTCCCGTCGGAGCAGTAATTTATGCACGCTAAACGGACGCGCGCGAAAAACTCTCGTGCTTCGTCTATTCACCATCCCCTTTTGTGCCTCCGTTCGTCCTCTTCCTTTTCGTTCTCTTGGTCCAACCCATCCGCTCGGCGCAGAAGAAGAAGACGCCAACGGACGTGCCGGAGGAGGAGGAAGAGGAGAAGAAGCAGGAGAAGTAGGATGAGGCAGCGAGACGGCGCGGAGGAAAAAAAAAAGGCCAAAAGAGAAATAATGGAAGAGGAATAAATCACACGTCGCGCGTGTGCGCGCACGCTCTTGTGTATACAGCGTAAAGACTGTTTTCCCGGCTCGCTCGCTACGGGGTGTGAGCAAAAAGGCTCCTACCATTGCGACCTCTCTTTGTCCTCCGTATATGCGCGCGCGCATGTTATTCCGCGGCTTGCTGTGGACAAAAAAGGAGGGACAGAGAAAAAAAGAGGAGGAAGGAAGGAAGGAAGGAGTGGGAGGTCGCGCGCGCGCGCGTAGTAGGAGCAGAGAACAAAACACGGAGGAGTAAGGTAAAAAAAAAAGAAAAAGAAAGTTGCGTACGCGCGATGGAACGAGAATGCAGGCAGCACACCTTTTCCCTCTTCTTACCAGGGGTGGAGACAAGATCGAAGAGGCATCCCCTTCCCCTTGCTCGTCTCCTTCCGCCCATTCTCCCGTTCCTTTTTATCCGGATCGTGTGTCTTCGCTGGTTATCTTCGCGTGAAAAATCGCGATTGCGTGCGCGGAGATGAACGCGAAAGAGGTCGAAGGAAGCGGCGAATGGATTTGAGAAGACGCCAAGGAGGGTGGTGGCATCGAGCGTGTGTCACGCTCGGTTACACGCGAGGCTTGCGGGATCGAAAGGGGAAATGCGAGCGGGCGGCCGCAACGATGGGAAATTTTCCGCTCGATCGGCCGACGGACACATTTTTTCACGTCCGTGGCAAGAATTGCCTCGTCCCAATCATTGTTTCGTTCTGTTTTCGAATTTTTACGGACCGACGGCCACGCGCGCGCGCCTCGTTCGACGGTATTTCACTCGTTCCCCCAGTGCGAAGGGGTGGGACGAAGGAAAACTCAATATTACCTTTTAGCGTGCACGATTTTAATGCACTTCGTCGAAAACTCGATTTTCCAAAGCCCGCGCGCGCGACCGTAGAGGGATAAATCTGTTATCATCCACGACAATCGATTCTCGCTAGCGGTCGAAAAATTCACTCTAAAACAATACCGGCGATAGTGCATTATCCGTTTCGTCGTACTCGTCGAATTAATTTCATCCCTCATCCTACCCCTCGAAACTTTCGCCTCGCCGAACGATGGCATCGAAAAATTATCAATTCGTTCGTGAAAATTATTCACCCACTCTCCCGTTTCGGATCAGTGGTAACATTCGTCGGATATTTGGTTTTATTTCTCTTCAACGACGAAGCTTCCTTTTACGCGGACCATGGTCACGACCTTTCTTCTTCGAAAGAAGGGTGGATTTAACCCTTTGATTGCTATATATACACCCTCACAAATCCATCAATATACACGTAAGGCGTAATTATTTGCCATTATTATTTTTTTAAACCCTAAGAATGGTATCAAATTTTCGGGTACTGTTTTGGTCACTACAACAGTGGGCAACCAGTCGCAGCGACTGACATGCGAAAAATGCGCCGTTCATATTGACGGATTCGTACGAGAGCGCGCCGCAGTTAAAGGGTTAAGAAGAAATAGAAAAAGGAATGAAGGAGGGACGAAAGACGGGGGTGAAGGATGCACAAGAAAAATAAGGACAGTTCTGGACGCGCGCGTGGAACGAGAAGGCAATTTAAGCCCCCGCTGCACCTCCGGGGCGCAGATTTCCGGAATACGGGATTTCGTGCGGAGCCGCTGTTTAGCCCCGTGTACGCCGCTAACGAGTCACGCACGGGGGTGCCGAGATAACGCTCCACCACGTCGGAGGCGCCACTCGTGCATGCGAAGGAGGATACGCCGGCTAACATTAATAGCGGCTCGCAGATAACTTCTCTCCTGTTCCGCCGTAATATTTATTTACATCGTGTAAATAAATTGCATTTGTAAAATACTCTTATCGGACGGTGTTCCGTCACGCTCTAATGGATAGTTTCCCTCTTTAAGCTTTAAACGTTACACGTACCTCGCATTTTGTATTCCACGCTTTTATACACGCGCTCGACACGGTATTGAATCCAATGGAAAATTAATATTCAGGGTCCTAGTCGTTGCACGATTCACATAGCAAAATACGGGATATTAATATATGTATACATAATGCCAAATGTGAATCGGAAAAGCACCGTTAAAACCATCAAAAGTTCATTAATACCGCGTTTGCAAATTTTCCAAATATGCATCCTCGACAAGTACGTTAGTCCGTCGTTATTAACGTCCACCCACTGTGGTTTTGCTCGCGCTCATCTCTACTCTCTGCCCCTTCATTTCCCTTACCACCATTCGTCTCCCTCCTTCCGACTGGATCCCCTTCTTCCTCCGTCCCATCACACGCGTTATTCTGATTTCCGGTTCGGGATGAGCGGCGAGTTTAGAGAGCAGGCGCGCATCCCATCCTTTCTTCTCTCCTCCATTGTCTCTCCCTTCTACATTCTCTCTCTCTCTCTTTCTCTCTCTCCCTCGGGATAATTCAATCGAGATTTATTCCCAGACAGGGGCACGCGGTGGTCGGTTTCCCCTCGGGTGCCTCGATCGGTTCGAAAGGGGGCGGGAGCATCGTCGACGGGGGCAGCAGACGGGCATCTCCTCTTTTATTTTCCATTTATCGCTCGCGACGATATTCGAGGGGCTGATGACGTCATATCCTCCGAGAAGGGGCCGATGGAAGCCCCGAGGGCGGTGGACGTTGAAATTAACGAAGTCGTCGAGTGGCCAGGCCGCACGGTCGAACGCCGGAGGCAGCCACGCCGCTAGGAAACGTCGCGAGGAGCGGAGAAGCTCGTTCGCGAATTTACAGCCCACGCGCGAGCCTCTTCGTCGCACGGTTTCCGTGGACAAGCACGCCGACTACAACCTCGGCGATCGCCAGTTATTGAAGGGAATTTATTGGATAGACACGAATGTGCTGCTGCGAGCGCGCGAGATCCGAGAATACATCTACTATTAGAAAGTCAGGAGGGAGAGCGATAAATTCTCATCAGGCGGTTCGGGTTGCAAGCGCGACCGCGACGCGGAGGAAGTAGGGTGGATGAATAGGACGAGGTGGAAGAGGAGAGGAGAGATGGCGTAAATCATGGAAAATAAAATGAGGCGTGAGGTTCGCGTGCTAGTCGAGGGGTCGAATGTAAAAATACCGCGGAATCCGGGCCCCGCATAAACAACGGGCTCGCGCCACTCTTGCGACGAGGGTGACACGAGGGAGACGAGGAGGAGGGAAGATTCGAATGCTGACACAATCGTTCTCAGCTGTCGCTGAAATTATGACGCTCTATCCTCCACACTTCTCTTGCTACTCTCTGCGTTAACGGGGAGGAGAACGTTTCTCCATGTTTCGCGGCCCTGTCCGATAATCCCTTCGTTGACTTACGCGTCCCACGCCGTAATCCTCGACATGTGTAGAAACGACGACGCCTCCGTACGTGACGATCCTTTCGTTCCCTGCGAGCACGCGGAGTGCTGCTGCTCCTCTTTTACTTTCGGTGCCGCCAGCTGCCTCGGGAGCATTCGAGATATCGGAGGACCAGAGGCGTGCGAGGACTCGATAAAGGGGAGAGTCAAGATTGAGCTTGGGTCGAGTGACTGGAGGTGGTGGAGGAGGACGAAGGTTCGAGGAGGAGGAAAACATGTGGAAGGAGAACGTGCGCGAGTGGAACATGCTCGATGCGATCGGTGGTGATCGACGCGGCAGACGTGCGCGACCGTATCGATGGGATCGAGAATACGTTTGCATCGATGCGATTTTTAATACAGCTACTGTGTGGAAGGTGTGCGAAGAATCGTAGGAATTTTTCCGGCTTCTCGAGAGCAACGAGAATTTCACCACCAGCTTCGTCGAAAAAAAATCTATCCTCGCTCAGAGACACCCGCTCGGACATTATATTTGCGTCGAAGCGCGAAATTAAATTTCACGCCTCGGATTCTCTTCGACGCGAGAGCTCCGGAGTTCGAGAGTAGGCGCGCGCGTTCATTTGCATCGGATACGCCCCGAAGAACACGGACGACGAGGATCCGAGCTGGCGTCCAGGCCTCCGGGACTCTTTCCAGGCCGCGCCCCTACCGAAAACACTATTTCAAAAACTGAATAGTGTATTCACGTGGGGCGCATCCGCTCCCGCCTGGATTATCTCGGATGATAGACGCGCGAGAAGCGGAACCCCGAGGTGCCGGAGAGCTCGACAGAATGGAAGAAGAAGGAGCCTAGAGTGAGTGAGAGAAAGAGAGAGAAAAAACGACGAGTGAGGAAAAAAAGAGGAGGGACGAAGCGCGATGAAAAGAGTAGAGTGGAAAGAGAATCGGAGAAGACGAATCCGTGGGGGAGGGCCGCGTCATTAGACGAACCGACAAAGACGATTGAATCCCGCGGTAATTCGAACGACACAGTAGAAAAGTCGCTCGACCTCGCGCATTACTTCTAGTCCGACTCTCGTTCTCTCGCACCCCCGTCTACCTGTCCATCTCTCACCTCCTCCACCGCCATTCTCCCGTCGTCGCGGCTTTCCATAGTTCTCGTTAAACCGCTAAATGACGAGTACCGGCTCTTGTCTCGAGCGTACTCCGCGGAAATACCGAGAATAACGAGGAAAGTTACGTCGAGGCGCGGTAGGATAAGAGCCGTTGGTAGGGGTTCGTGGTGGTGCAGACGACGGAGGAGGACCACCCACCACCGATCTCGTCTTTTTCACATAGTTCGAGCCCGCACGAAGTTCCGCGGTAGCTTTCCAGGTTTTACAGATAACAATCGGCCCCTCTCCACCCCCACCTCAAGGGATGAGAGAAGAGAGGAAGGGTATCTCGAGTGTCACTTCCTATTTCTCAGTGGCCGATGTAAGTGGGCAGTGTGGAACGAGTGGAGCGTAAGAAGTTACAGGCTTCAGTGGTGGAAGGGCGAGGAGAGCCTGGTTGAGACAAGAAAACAAAGAGAGGGAGAGGCAAGAAAGAGGAGAAGGTGGTTGGTGAAGAAAATCGTGGAGAGATCGAAGAAGAGACTGTCGCGCGCAGGAACTCCGTGGAGGGAAATGAAAGGGGAGGAGAAGGTAAAAGAGAGGAGATAGACAAACTGAGAGTATGGAGCTCGAGTGACAAAGCGCGTGGGAGGAGTAGAAGCTGAGAAATGAAAAGAGATTGCGAACGGTGGTGAAAAAGCGCGGCGAGAAGAAGCGGAAAGAAGCGTGGAGGAAGCGGTGACGGGCAATTCGCGCGCGAGGGACGCGAGGGGTGACTCGAAGATACAGCCCAGAAATGGAGACGGGGATTTTCGTGAGGAAGTATTGAGAAGGGTGAAGGGGGTGGTTTCGGTCTCTTCTCCTCTTAGGCGACGAAGAAGTAGTAGTCGAGAAGTGGCACGCGAAGGAGGAAGAGGGTGGAGGAGAAAGCGAGAGAGAAGGTTAACGAAAGGAGGAGAAGGAAGGAGAGAAAGTCGAGGAAGCAAAGAAGCGTGGAGAGAACGAAGGGTTAGAAGGAGAGAGATAGTAAGACGGAGAGTCTAGACGCGACCAAAATACTCTCTTCTCCTGGGGCGATACAATAAAACTTGCAAGTCCACGGAGCTCGGGTGCCCCTACTCTCCCTCCTTTCTCCACCGTCCTCCTCTCCTTTCCCGTTCCGCTCGCCCGGAATGGTTGTTCCCGAAGGAACGCTCCTCGGCTCTCCGTGCGTGAGGAACGAAGAGGAGAAGGGCGCGCGCGCGCGCGCTCGCGTCAACCCTCCTGAAATCTCTCGCGCGAATAAGAACGAGATTAACGCGACGCTTTGGCAGAGTTCCGAGGGCAAGGGACTCCCTCCTTCCTCTCATTCCCCTTTTCTCTTTCTCTCACCATCTTCATCCTTTTCTCTCCTTGCTGGCCTCCCGTACGTCCTGATTTAACGCTACAACGTTTTCGTTTACCGGCGCGAAGCAGGCGGACGGTGTAAGGCAGGAGGGCAAGCTAGGGCTGGCAGGAAGGCAAGCGAGGCAGGGGTAAAAATTGTCCGAACGAAAATACGAGGATCGCTCGCGGACGAACGAACGAACGAACTCACGGATGGTGAGGCTTGAGCACCGGCTGTCTCCAAGTATTCCTGCGAAGCGGCACGAGATTTTCTACGGAGGCGAAGGGCCCACGAAAGTCGCAGGGAAGTGCACGCGGCTCGATGATCACGCGCGCCCTCCTTCTTCCGAGCTCGTTTCGAACGGGCGAGCGACCCTCTCTAATTTTCCTGAACAAACATTTCTCTTTAGTCCGTAAAGGACGGTGGATACGCGTGCGAGGGGGTTGAAGGAGCGAAGCCGCTCGGTGAGATCGAGAAAAGGACGATTGTGGATTTTGCCACGAAGTGGGAACCAGTGAGCTTCACGGCCGAGGATTCTTTGCCCGCGTCTTGGGTAAATATTTTACAGGGACGTTGGATGTAATCGCTGATGCGATTTCACCGACGCCCCGCGTACTACGGCTAAATCCTGCATTAAGAGATAAGTTTGATCGCGCCGTAGGGGTTTAAGGTGGGATGCCGTGTGCGGCCTGTTCAACTTTGGTACGCGTGTACGGGAGCGACATTAATGGCGTTTCTCGGATAAGATCGCGGGGGTCTCGGTTAAATCTGTTTCAGGCTCGCAGATAAGTTCGTGTTCTTGTTTCATCGCGCCTCGACGCTTCGCGGACTTCCATTTTTGGATCGCAGCTGCATCCCCAAGGTAAACTCCCTAGAGGCTGTGGTGAATTGACTTTTGCCTTTTTATCCTTCCTCGAAAAATCGTATTCACGGGTCAGCTTGGAAGAGTAATTCTCGCCTTAGCCCTTTGAGCGCTATGGATGCATATATGAGTTTAGTTTAACAATAAGTTGCCGGCGTGGACTGAAGGCGCATATATGCGTTTGTCGATTTTTTCGATCACCTACATAGGCAAGCTGGGGCCACACCAATTACTTTTGTGTGGGATGGATATAAGTGCATTCCTTAGTAACAGTATGGTAATAACGCTTTTTAATTATTTAATCTCGTGCAAAAGGATTACTATAACTTATTACTGTTTGCTTCTTGGATAGTCAATCAATAGAGTTCAGTCTAGCGAAAAACTATTCCGTCCACAGCGATCGTCACCTGCATAGGTCGCGAGTATTTAGAACTTAAAGTGTTAAAGCCATTTGCGAAATTCCGTTAATCCTCTTCGACGGACAGTTTCGTTCTAAGTGTACGCTTCGTCCGCGCGCATTTTACGTGCCTTCGCGTAATAAAGGGACGAGGATTTATTCTGAATTATGCAATAACCGGTAGATTCGCATAGCTCACCGGCGAATGAATATTTCACAGGGACTACACGCAGAAGGAATGTAATCGGCGGTGGCCCGATCGCGAAAAAAGACGATCGCGTCCTAGGTCCCTGTGCACGAAGCGTCTCTAAATTTTTCATCGCGAGCGCCGCGCTGAGAGACTCTTGCTTTCGCCGGTGAATATTTTATGCCGAGTACACGCGGGGTAGTGGGATGTAATCGTCGGTGCGACGAAGAAAAAGACAACCGTGAAAAGGATGATCGTGCACTCTGCATTATGGAGGGTGGGTCCGCATTTTCCACATTTTCCAGTGGAATAACATCGGCCATATTCTCCCTACCTTCGTGCAAACACTCTGCCCTTCCTTACGTACGGATGAAATATAATCATCCGTACGACAGCGAGAGAGGAATAAATTCGAATCCAACGGGTACAAAGGAGAAGGAATTTCCGTTCGAGCGCCTCGAGCGGAAGAGAAAGCATGGTAGAAAAGAGATATAAAAGGCAAACTGTCGTACGACTGGAATCAAATTCTATCTTGACCAAACGCGCCTGGATTATTCCCATTGATCGGTTGTTTGCCCAAATTTACACGATCCTCCGGGACTTGGTGACAGAAGGAGGGGGTGGTAAAGCGCGTGCTCATTGTTCAAATGCTCACATCGATGCCCCATTGTTGCCAGCAGGCCGAGCTGACGCGAACCGCGTTGTCGCGTGAAATCGCGAGAATCGCAGAATGGCCGGGTGCTCTAATTACTGGCTCGCAAGCTTAATGAAACTAATAATCATCGGGTCCGAACACCTGTCGAATTTCAGTCAAATTCACTTGAGAGTCAAGGCGATCGAGAAGATACGACGTCGACTTTACGATTCGAACTTCGAATGCACTTCTACTTGCAAGTGTTCTACTGCAATTACTTCTGCAGCTGTAAGGGATCGGCGCCTAATGACACCAGCTTGGTAAAGAACTCTCCTATATTTTCTCTTTGTCCTTACGCATACTTCTAAGTTCTTTCTTCTACTCTGAGTCATGCGTGAGCTCATGAAATTTATACAATTTTTATTACGTCCCTTCGTATCCAAAGTATACGAATAAATTTTATTCGACCGTGTCCAGCATGAAATTGGATCGTTACATTTTTATCATACTCGCCGGTGAACTATTTCATGCCCGTCCTAGTAGATAGGTGTACCTCGAGGTGATCGTTCGATCGTCGCTAATTTATCGTGGATAATTATGTATGCGCTCGCACGAGGGACACTTCGAACGATTTCTGCGAACCAGCTTACGCGTGTGGGGCGTTTGTGTGCGTGTCACTGGGTGGACGCGGTGGCCCGAACGATTTACACCGGTAAACGGTATGTAAATCAATCCCGCACACTAGTTCCTCGACGTACCGCGCTTGACTTTTAATGCCGCATTCGTCCTGGACAGCACGGGGATTGGTATGGAAAAATCTGATTGAGATTTGTATTATTTATACTGCGTTTGTTGTCACGGCCTGCATCGCCCCGTACACCCGTGGCCAATCGCGCCTGGTATTTTTATTCGGCCAGAACCCGATCGCCTCTGTTTCACGAGTGTTTTACGACGGTGGTGGGTCTTCGTTATTATTTTTTGCATGACAAATATTTTGCTTCGCTTTTTCTCGTCTACCCTTCCGATCCGACTTGCGCGTTCCAACGTTTGTACGAACGCAGCACCAGTATCCCAGTACTCGTACGGTTAATTGGTCCCACGGAGTTTCCACGTAAGGTGACCGGTCCCTAAGTATAATATTTCTTGACATATTATGTTCCTTTCCATAGATAGTAAGTACGAAACCGGTCTCGCACATTAAATGGATACTACTCGAGGGAAATTTTCTCTACCGCTCTATTTCGAGCTGCGGAGTAAAAAGAACGTGTAATTTAGACGGCAATGTTTACCGAACTCGGTGTAAACGATCTGCGCAACGGTCGGTGAAATTCTCATTTAGTCACGCGCTCCGTCGTGGTCTCGAAACGACTAATAAATATTGTCCGTCTACACTCGACGTGGATGTTTGAACATTCTCAAATGGTACAAACGAACGGGAGTATCTACCGTTCCATCGGGGTCGTAGCACGTTATCTATGCTCACCTCGAGTGTCTCTTATTTGTCTCAGTTTCACGACCTCTTTACGATCCTTGTCCATCGTCCATGGGTAAATATTAGATTTGCGGTAATTATCGTCGAGTGATCGCCAATTACCCACGTGACGTCGCGCGAAGAATTTCATCGGGTCGTCGGGGCCGAGTGGCTTGACCTTTCGGCTCGCGTGAGCCTCGCCTTAACTGCCGTGTCGCGCATCGGGTAGCAAGCTCGTCGCGCATTAAACGCAATTAACGTCGTGGAAGTGCTCATTGTATTCACCGTGCGCCCACCACGAAGCCCCACCCGCTCCGTGGAGAGATGCCGAGTGAAGGGACCGGTGAGACGAGACCAGAGCTCAAGAGAGAGAGAACGTTGAATGATGGGATGTTCAAACGCGTAATCGTCCATGGAGATGAGGGAGGAAGCGACGAGTGAAACAAGAGAAACGGAATTTTCAACGGAAAAGACGATTTTCCATTTACCACGGCAAACGATGAAATTATCCTTCACCGGCTCTGGCAGCATGGTGCTCCTGAGAGCGGACCGAATCGCTCGTCCGGCTGAACCGCGAAGCGAACGCAGAATGATTTTTTAATTTCACCAAGATGGAGATTAGCGCGAGTTAAAGAACCCTGGAACGGTTCTTGAAATGAGAGACACTGACGAGCAACGGAGATACCGGCCAGGGACACGCGAAGTGGTCAGGTAGAGTAACCAGGACCATTAAACACCGGGATATGTTTTTAGGGCGCAAGAAATTATGAATATTTCCCTGATGCCGTCGAGTCCCGCGTAAAACCGGCGCGCGCGCGCGCGCGCCCGCCGGATGCAAATTTATCGCATTTCCCACGAGGGAGGCGAGTCACTCTTAAACGAGTTTTTACCGTCTACGAGAAATAGATTAAAGCGAGCGGGAGCGGGCGACCGCGTGAGGGAGGACGAAGGTGGGTGGCTGCTGGGTGAAGCCGTCGCGTACATCGAAATGCAAAACTCCACGATATTTTCCGCACTCCGTTTCTCTCGTCCCACGGGTGTAGGACATCTCACTGCCACGTAGACTTTGCACCCGAGGCATTTTATTAACAGAGCAATTTCTCATCTTTGGATCAGATCTCGCGCGAATTTTAGCTCCCGAAAGAAAACTGTCCGTATAATTTCCTCAGTTTGCCATTCGGAGTAACATAATTTCTGCTCGCGATTCTCTTCTTTTCTTCCTCATACTTGCTCTATTACTCTTGCACTGAAAAAATGGTATTTTCATCTTAAGAGTCTTATCACTTACGTTTAGAATATTTGTTACTAAAATAAGCAACAAGAGGATCTTCTTAATTTAAGAGTAGAATACTCTGAAGAGATTCCTTTAATCAAATATCCTTAACAGGATATTATTAACATAGCCTGGTAAAAAATTTGTATGGACATATCTCGTATATAACTATTGGAAACGAAACTCTTGATGAAATGTTTCACTCTTCATATTGTCGAAAATGACATTATTTCTTAATTTATGAATATATTCCAAAAATGGTCATATCGATAAGAAAATATTCTTATCTATTAGGAATATCTATTAAGATGAATTATTAAGTTTGTATTTTAAGAATATCATTTTTTCAGTGTGTATGTACACGTTCGTGTAGCTATCCCAGGGCACCTTTAGGATGTTTCACCGAGGATGCAATAAACGCACCGGGTTTATTCTCCTTTCGTTTCTTCGAAGTATGAAGCTTCCAGAACTCTTAAGCATGGCTGTTACGGGTAAGTTGTCTTCTGGTAAGTCACGGAGTGCGGTAGCACGGTTGAGAGACCCTGGCGTTCGGTAGAGGCGAGGATGCGCGAGTGAACGAGCGGACGAGCGAGGAGGCGGCGAGCGGACGAGCATGCAGGCGGGTCGGGCAGGCCAAGCAGACAGCCAGGCAAGCACAGGGACCTCACATGTCGCGGCCGCGGGGCAATACGGTTATACTCCGGGGCCGGGGCTCCGATTCCCGCCCCGGTAGTTTCCCATGATTGAGATACATAATCGGTACTCCCTTGATGTATCCTACGTACCCGGCGTACCGACCAACCTACTCTCTCCTCGTGTCTCTCTCTCCATCTCACCTCGTGTCCCTCTTTCGTCCTTCTCTCTTCGTTCAATTCTCCAGTCTTCCTCGTTCCTTCGTACCTTCTCACTCTCGCAGGTCCTGTCCCTCGCCATCGTCCCACCTCTACCGGACTCTCCAGTCTTATACCAATACACACCTTTCCCAACAGAGACGACGAAAGAGAGGCATTGAGATTCCCTTTCTTCCTTTCTCTCTCTCTCCCCTCGTCCTTGCCCACCGTCTGCTTTCTCGCTTTTCAAGGATTTTTATTAGTTTGTTTTATGTTCGTTTTGTGCTCGTTGCGTAGGTTTTATGCTGCCCTTTCCGCGTTGAGAGGTTCGCATCTAATGTGTAATAAATTCGGTCGAGTGCCTCGAACACTTCTTTCTCAGGGCACAATAAAATATCTTTTATTTCCTGTCCCGGTCTTCGAGAGAGGAAGAGAGATAGAGACCTTGCCCCGTTTCCTTCGGTCTTTCCACTTCTCTCTCGCTCCTTTCACATCGTCCTTCCTTTGACCTCCCTTCCGCTTCTCTTTAATGCCTTGTTTCTCTTTTACGCCGGCTCGTCCCAGTCTCGTCGGATCCCTCTTACGACGGAACTTTTGCCTTCCACATTTCTACGCTCGTTGTTTCCTTCGTCTTTCGGAACATCTCGTCGACTTCCTTCTTTCATGCTCCCTCTTCTCCTTACTATCGGGACAATGGACGACCTCCTCTCATCCGGCCACAAGCTTTCTCTCTATACCGCACCGGCCATTCGTTAAATTATTTTACAGTGACCGTTCTCTGATACGATTCCAGGGCGCTTCGGTCGGTGCTACGAGTTTAACCCTCGCGCGCGTAAGTGGCGCCGTAACTCCCAAGAGTCAACACGATATCAACCAGCGTCATCCTCTTTACACCCTAGCGTCTCAAACCATAATACTCCCTATCTCGGGCGCCGTTTTACTCACCTTAGCCGCCACCTCCAGTCTGCCTCCGGTATCCTTCAAAGGTAAAGACCCAGTCGCGCCAATAACAGACATCCCGAACGCGAATAACCACCTTCTCAAGATACCCCAATAACATACATTCTCCATCGAGACCCACGGTGGACCTAATAATTTTCTTGCGCATTGTGTTCTTTTTTATACTTTCTTCTCACTCACTCTTAGTTTCGCTCTCTCCTTCTACACACATACTCCGTTCATTGCCTTCCACCCTCTTCTCGAAACGTACCAATAACCGGCATCGAAATCACGATGGACCTGAGATTTCCATAGGCATTGCGCAATCTCTTCCCATCTTTCTCTTCCACATCAAGAGTATATGTTACGTATGTACGTACACACGCGAACTGCTCCCTTCCACGCTTCTCGTATCCTCACCCTCGAGCCTAGTCACACTCCCTGCAATTCTCCCCCTAAATCATCCTTGTCGTCCGCAGGATGAATACCTCGGACCCGCCGAGACCTCCGGGCATGCAAGAACGAGGGCGTAGTCAGGTCGCCACTGCCGTCACGGCCTCCAGGGGCCTCTACCGCCTCCTGCTCCACCACCTCCTCGTCCTATTGGATCGTCCTGATGGCTATTCCGCTACCGACCAGAATCTTCCCACCGCGCGAGACTTCGAGCCGCGGTGTTCGTCGCCACGCGTGCTCCTCTCTCTACCTCCTATTCGATTCGCTCGAGTTGCTTCGTGCTTATCCACAATTCTCTCTCTCTCTCTTCGTATCTCTTTTGGAGCGAGTCTCTGCGCGTGTCCATTAGCGGTTTTATCCGTCGGCGATAAAGCGACGATAAAGTGAGCGCGAGTTGTCGAGGGCGGCCAGTGCACGAAGGCGGTCCGCAGGGGCCACCGGAGGCGGAGGCGGCGCGTCGTCGTGGGCTTTCACGGATTCTTTCGCTCCCGCCGACGTTTCTGCTTTTGGCTCGCTCACTGACCGCCAGAGTGTTCCCTCGTGGGTAGGGGAAAAACTCGATGTGGGAGTGAATTTAATGCGCGGAGTGTTCGCGGCAAAGTGTACGCACGGTCCTCAAAGACGTCGACAGCGACGTTTGAGATCTTTATTACGAGTCTGGTGGCGGGTATATCGTTTGTCGATGATTATTGGAGCGGAAGGACGGAGGTTGGTTCGTGAGATTGACTGTTTATACGGTACCAATGGCGATTCGAGGCATTAAGACGTGGTTAAAGGTAGGACGCACGCGAGAGATAAGGGACAGCGAATTCGTTGGGTGAAACGTCGAATTATTTTCTACAACGTGGCCTCGTTAACGTTTATTTTTAACCTCGTTCCTATATCCTCTCTTCGGCATGCTCGTGGCGAGTGCACTTGTCCTAAGTACTCCTAAGAGGAATCACGTCCGGTAAGCTCCATCGTCCGGTCCGGATTTGCGACCGAGGATCTGCTTCTCGATTCTAGGTAGGTCCAAAGAAAATCCCTGGGTAGAATGAAATCTCTCTTCTTCTCCTTTCTCTCTCTCTCTGTCTCTCTCTCTCTCTCTCTCTCTCTCTCTCTCTCTGTCTCTTGATCGTTCCAATAAGAAAGGAAGAATAATATTAGATTTTCTTTTCCCAGTTCCTCCATTTTGAGTAACACTTTCTTTTCCAATATTATCGGTGTGTCTTCCAGGCCACTCATTGCAAGTACCTCGGAGTACAGCACGGTGCATGCTACTTCACTACGAGGATCCACTGGCTCGACGTTCAACGGCTTAATAGCGTCCACTCTTTAATCCCTTCTCGATTCACCGTTCTCGTGGATTCCAATAAAGAAAGTCTCGCAATTTAGCCGTCCGTAGACCGCACGCTCGTACGCCGCGAGCGTCGGCGGCGCCGCGTTTGCAAACGGGACGCGATGGAGTATCGCGAAAGGGAATTAACGAATTCCCGGAGGATGACGCGTACCGCTCCGATAGAACAGTCAGGCGTAATAACGCGCACGAAACGCAGGGTGAGCGCACGCGACCGCGACGTCGGCTCCGCAGATAACCGCGTTATTGGCTGGGGCTAATAGCCTCCGCTCGTCGGGCGAGTGTCGCGCGAGTTACGCGATTGTTCACTTCCACTGTTCTACCGTTGTGCACGGGGCACGCGCTTTACGAAAGAGTATTAACACTTTGTCGGCCGCTCATTTATCACGTCCGACGAGGTTTACGCAGGTTCAGACTAACAGAATGAGCGTCCGCTTAAAAGATTTCAACAAAAGACGATCTGATATTGGAAGGAGAAAACTGAAGAAACCACTGTTCTTTACTCATCAATTTTTGCTCTCTATCAATATGTTTACTTATACAGACATCGGAATGAAGCATCACCGTTGGTGGAAAGAAGTCACGCGTACGTGACAGCGGCCGACAAAGAGGAAGAAAATGAAGAATTTATAACGTTTCGACTGTGGATTATTTCTTACGAGGGAATAGGGATTGTTAAGGATTGGTACGCACTTAGATTTCTTTTCAAGGTTCCAACCTATGATATTGGATTTCTCTTTTACGAAGTGACTTAGAAATTTCATGGAGCGTAAAAATCCAGACTGGTTTGAATCGATTAATAGAGAGATGTCTTTTAAAAATTCTGAAGTTTACATATTTTCTTATGAAATTTACAGTTTCATGTACACTGTTCTAATGTGGTTTTTACTTGTTTGATTTTTAGTGGAACGAAACCGAGAGACAATTGGGCTCAATTTTATTCATAAATCTCTGATTTTTGTTGGATGAGAACGCGTTCGAGAACTGAAAGGTAATCGAGAAAAAAATGTCTACGGGAGGACAATGCGAATGTCTAATAGTGTCACCCTAGTCGAAGGACTCGCGACGCGCGTCCAACTAATAGCAACGTCGCGACATATGACGCCGATTGCTCTATCGAGCGACTTCATAATGCGGCTCTCCCGGAGGAATAATCAAGGACGAGAGAACTAATCGGGGAGAAAAGAATTCCGGGGATTTCCCGAGTACAATGCGCATGTCTAATGAGATCGTGCGCGAGCACGGTGAAAGGAGGGAGACGTGAGCCGCGGGGTTTCCTTAGGACGCTTGCTAATTAGTAAGTCGTTGCCGTTCGATGTTGTTGACGACAATGAGAACGGCGGAATTCGTAGAATTCATTTTTCCTCTGAACATTCTCGGAGCGCTAGTTTCCACGAAGCTCGAGTGGAACGAAGAAAGGAGCCGAGCAGGGAAATCAATTGGAAGTGGAATATTCAGGACACGAAACGTCGTCGCGGCCTTTATGCGCGTGCCTCCTTCTTCTGATTAAGCGATCTCGAGAATTTACGACCGTCGCGGAGAATCGTGAATAGGCGCTCAAAGTTTTCTCGCGAAGACAGTGGGGTGCGCGCTGTGGGCGATTACGCCGCCCCGCACCTTTATTATCTTATTATATTCCACGCGGACTGTAAACTCCTACGGTCCACGACTGCATCGCGGTGTCGCGCAATCTCGCACGACTTTATTATCTCGTTACGCGGTCTCTTCCCAGCAAGGTAGGTACTCCGACCTGCGCGCGACTCGGAGAAGATTCACGAAGGATCAGAGAAATTGGTTGCTCACTCGTGAAACGTAATCACGTTTAGGCGGCACTTTTGTCTTCGTCACGAGGAAAATTTCGTCTGGTCGAGTCCTTATGTTTGACAAAATTAAAATAGTCGAAGAAGGAAGAATTCTTCTTGGTGGAAAAAGACAGGAGTACCTTGGCAAGGATCGAAGCTCGGGGTAACTGACGTTACAAGCTTGTAACTTGCCTCTCGGCAAGGCAACGATATTATGTTTAGGTGGCACTTTTGTCTTCGTCACGAGGAAGATTTCGTTTAATCGAGTCCTTGTGTCTGAGAAAATTAAAATATCCGAGGAGGGAAGAATTCTTCTTGGTGGAAAAAGACAGGAGCACCTCGGCAAGGATCGAAGATCAGAGTAACTGACGTTACAAGCTTGTAACTTATAATCCGAGGAACGAATTCCGGTGCCTTCCGGACCGATTCCATGCCCCTGGGGCCTTCCAGGAAGGTAGGTACTCCGATCTGCGTGCAACTTGAAGAAGATTCACGAAGGATCAAAGAAATTGGTTGCTCACTCGTGAAACGTAATCACTTTTGTCACTTCGTCACGAGAAAGATTTCGTCCAATCGAGTCCTTATGTTTGACAAAATTAAAATATCCGAGGAGGGAAGAATTCTTCTTGGTGGAAAAAGACAGGAGCACCTCGGCAAGGATCGAAGCTCAGAGTAACTGACGTTACAAGCTTGTAACTTATAATCCAAGGAACGAATTCCGGTGCCTTCCGGACCGATTCTAGGCCTCTGGAGCCATCCAGCAAGGTAGGCACACCGACTTGTGCGCGACTCGCAGAAGATTCACAGAGGATCAAAGAAATTGGTTGCTCACTCGTGAAACATAATCACTTTTGTCTTCGTCACGAGAAAGATTTCGTCCAATCGAGTCCTTATGTTTGACAAAATTAAAATATCCGAGGAGGGAAGAATTCTTCTTGGTGGAAAAAGACAGGAGCACCTCGGCAAGGATCGAAGCTCAGAGTAACTGACGTTACAAGCTTGTAACTTATAATCCAAGGAACGAATTCCGGTGCCTTCCGGACCGATTCTAGGCCTCTGGAGCCACCCAGCAAGGTAGGTACACCGATCTGCGTGCAACTCGGAGAAGATTCACGAAGGATCAAAGAAATTAGTTGCTCACTCGTGAAACGTAATCACTTTTGTCTTTGTCACGAGGAAGATTTCGTCCAATCGAGTCCTTATGTTTGACAAAATTAAAATATCCGAGGAGGGAAGAATTCTTCTTGGTGGAAAAAGACAGGAGCACCTCGGCAAGGATCGAAGATCAGAGTAACTGACGTTACAAGCTTGTAACTTATAATCCGAGGAACGAATTCCGGTGCCTTCCGGACCGATTCTAAGCCCCTGGAGCCTCCGGGCGGCGCAGCGGGAGGTCCGCGAGGAGGCGAGACGAGGACCGCACGCGGTGAGGCACAATGAGGAGTCGTCGTGGGCTACCCTCTCGCTACTCGCCTCACCTCATCTTCCTCTTTCTCTTTCCATTCTCGTCTCTCCTCCCTACCCCATTATTCGCTTCTTCTCCTTGAATTGTTTCGCCTCGCGTTGCTTTCCTTACCGATGAGGCATCCGTCTGGAACTCGAGACTCCGGTTTTGTGCTGCTCCGTCGAGGCGCTAGACCCGGAGCGCGGAATGCGCGGGAATTTTCGTCACGAAAATTTGAGACGTTGCACGAGGAACGGTCCAAGGATTTATTCAGCGCTCGCCTTTGTCGGCTGGCCGAGAAGCAGCACCTTTCTCAACGAGGAAAAAGAAATCTTTCCACGGGCTTGGTTCCACCTCGAGTGGAAGAAGAAAGGATATCACGGCTACCGATGCGCGGAGATTCGAGGGAAATTTTACGAGGCAATTCTGTATTTCAATCGAGATCACGTGAATCGGTTGAAAATTCGACCCGAATTTCGAAAGTGCCCTCCGGATGAAAAATTCCGCTCTTCCACGCGACTCGTTATTAACGTATAAATTAATGGGCCGCATCGGATTCGGGGGTGGAACGGGTAAAAAAATATTAATTTCCCATCGAGGATAATCGTCGTCGATAAATCGAAGCTTCGCCGTTGTTGTTTCGCTCGACCCTAGTTTACGATCGCTTCGGCAAATGCATCTCGATAACACGTCGAGGTACGTGCATGCACACAGACTCCCACGTATCGTGGCCCCGAATGATCTCTCGATTTCCCGGTAGAATTAACGTTTCGACGACAAATGCACGGTGGGTCGTGCGCGCCGGCACATTCGGGCCGCGTTAACGTCGCGCAATAACTCGACAATCGTCACGGTGAATTAAGAATGCATTCTCCATTACCGTTTCACCTTCGCGCTCTCGCCCTCCAGGAGAGCCGTGGTACCAAGCTTCACTCGAGAATTGATAACGAGAAACGTTTACGGGCGGAGGGATTTAATTTAGCGAGGAAGCGCTTGCCACGACTCAGGCAGCAACACTCGAAACGACGGAATAGAAATACTCTTTGTGTCCATCCTACCTCTAAAAGTTGTATGGTCTCTTGATCTCGTATTGCAACTGAACCAGTGCACGTTAGAATAGAGACCGGTGAGGAGGGTGTACGGGGTCAGCATATTTGGGTTAATTACGAACGGACCTCCGCCAAGTTTAAGTGCCACTCGCGAGTGCCCTTAAAGTTTCCTTCGTAACGATCGGCCTCCACTCCCGTCCCGCTATTAATTAGAATCCATCGAGTTATAAATTCCGGTTCTCCAAGACGAGCCTCGATAAGATCGAATCCTCTCTTCCTCTCTTCTCCTTCACCCCGGGGGATCGTGCCGAGTGGCGTCGTCGAGGAGAGAACCAAGTTAAAAATTACGAGTCCCCGTGAGTGGCACTCCACGGATACCGATCGAATAACAATTTTCACGTGGCGCGCCCGGTACGGAAGGGTGGAGAGAGAGGCACGACGGTAGCCAGCTTTCGATAATCGATTTTCGATATTCCGGTTTTATCTCGCGATTTGTAACCCGCGAGACGAATGCCCGCGTCGAAGTTGGACACGTCGATTAGCGGGTCGTGATAAGATCTTCGCTTTTGCGGGGAGATCGATGCGCGTCCGGCGCAATTCATTGCCTCTCCCGAGGGATGGAAGAGAGGGAAAAAGGGAGAAACGAGGCAAGGGGGTTTCGGATTGCACGCGAACCGTGCGTTTTAAATCCTTCATTAGCCTCGTTCGAGCTGTAAAATCGATATCCGGTCGAAGGACTGAAAATGTTCGGTGAGAGCTCTCTCACTCTCTCTCTCTCTCTCTCTTGCCTCTTCTCACGTGGCACGAGAAATTTACGCGCGTGCCACGGCTCAAAAAGACCGCGTCTTAATTGCCTTCCGCGTTCGGATGGACCACCCGTAATGGAAAAACACCATCTCGCGTTAAAAAAGGTGGAAGAAGGATTAACACGGAGGTTCGGTGGCGCGAACGGCAGCGAGAAGGATAATATCGTTAAAGTGTACGAGAAGGGACGAGATTATATTAGCCGGCTAATGTCCAGGCATAAGAGGACGAGGAAGAAGTCGGCGCGATGCCAAAACCGCGGGCCCTCCCGCCTTCGCCTTCGCCCTCGATGTTCCTCAAGTCCTCTCGAGTCTCACCCGCATTCTCTCGCGACTCGTTCGCGATGCAATTCGCTCTCTTCCCACTTCCTCGAAGCTGGGAAGCCAGACGGAATTATGCAGATTTTCTCGGATGCCACGGTGGAATTCTAGAGACTTACGCGTCACCTCGTAGGAATCAGTTCCGCGGACGCGTCTCGATTAATATTAGAAATATTTTGTGGGGTCGTTGCCACGACCGATTCGGTGCTACTCGGGTTACTCGATTCTATACGTTATTTCGACGATTTGTTTCGCGCTTCACCAAGTCCGGTTTTATTCGCACTTGGAAATTGGCAAATCGTGTAACTCGCATTTCGACCGAATTCAACCCTAGATTTACGGAAGAATTTTTATTAACACGATTTTCCATTTAAACGAGTCGAGGAAGTTGTGGGCCGAAGTTCTTGCCGTGAATTCGAATCGAGAAGAGATAAATTGGACGTTAAAAGATTCTCATCAAGAGAAATTTTTCACACCGTGGTATTATACATTTTATACATTACAATTTATACTTTTATATAAATCCTTTCGAGTAAGATTATTATTGCACGTTGAATTCTTTTACGACTCGCTTATTTCTATTAAAATTTCCTTTGAGCCATTCTTACTCGTACATTTACTACGTTTCATTATTATCTCGTGTCCACTCTTCTCATCTGCCATGTATTACACCACAAGATCTATAATGTATCTCAGTCAGTCTGTTGGACAACGACGTTTAAAAAGAATTTTAATCCGTTTTCATCGTCACTCGATATTCCCCTCGAAACCAAGCATCTACGAAAATCGCTTAAGGAAGCCCTATAAAGCAAAGCGAATTAAACGTCTCCGAGTTAATTCCACGCCTGACAATCCCTAATTGCGGAAGACCCGCTCTTCTCTTCGTTAGGCGGCCTGCGGTGGTACGATGTGGTCCGAGGGAGTAAAACGGAAGGTATCAAGGAGGTTCAGGATTATATTAGCCGGCTAATATCCAGACATAAGAGGGCGAAGAAGATCTTGGACCGGTGCCCAGTCTGGGTAACCCTCGCGTACGTTTCGCATCGTTCGACCTCCTCCTTCCTTCATCCCTCTCCTCTCCTTAAAGCCAGTCATCCTCTTCCTCGAAGATCGCACGAGCCTTAACGGCAACGTGCACGCGTTCACGTCGCGTTCGCCCACGTGTTCGGGCCACGAGGAGACGGTCCGCTTATTGCGCGTTCCATTCTTTTTTCTTCCACCTTCTTCATTTCTTACTTCATTTCTACCCGTCCTGTCTTTGCTCGCCTCTTTCGTGCCGCCTCCGTAGTTTCGAAGATTTACACCGAGCTCGACAATGATCTCGTTATCCCACAATGTTTGAGAAAACCTCGTGAATGTCAGGGTGGACGAAGTGGATAAAGCGGACGATTAAATCTTGGCTTGCATAATTTCTGCAATCTTCGCGGTTCATTACAATCTGCAATTACATACAGAATGAGCTGCGATTTTTCAAGCGCAGAATTGTATGAAGAGCACTGGAAGCTCGTTTCGCTTGTTCACAATGTGGGCTCGAAGGCGAAGGATAAACCGAGGGGACTGATTCGCGTTTCGGAGCACCGCGGGGTAATATTCGCCTTAATTGAGTTAATTGAGAGCTCGAGGCTTAGGCTGGAAAGGGAAGGCGAGGGGAGACGTTTGAGAGCGAGTTCGCGCACGCCCGAGGTGTCGTGAATTCCGTCACTATTTCTTTTGCCTTTCACGAGCGTGACCGCGTTGCTAAGCGGAATTTGCAAAATGGAACGGATCTAACGAAGTTGTGCCAGATGGGACGCGAGAGGAGAGCTGAATTGTTCGGCGAATTCTTTTGTCTCAAATCTGAAGCTTAGTCGAAACGCAGTGGCCTGTGAATTCTAAAGAGGAACGAATTGTTACTTGGACGAAATTTCAATGAGAGAAGCGAAAGTGAGAAAAGAGAACCCACCATTTGGACGAGCTGGTTTAATTACAGCGTAAGAAGTCCAGCCAGACTTATCTCGCAAGGGGTGTAACTAATAGACCGATCTCGAATGCGAATACTCGGGGTCTCGTTTCTGCTTTATGATATTCCGCGAGAGGTATGCGCAGTCATCGTCCGTGAACTAGCAGAGGCCCGAGCAAACTTTCCGTCCTCACTGCCTGCTTTCCACCACTACCGGCGCCGACCAACACCCAAGGGATATCCCTCATAACTTTATGCCGATAATAAAGGAAGGCATTTTATGCATTACCCCGCGCCACTCTATTCACCGGCTATTCTTCTACGTCGATTCTATTTACCGTATATCTCAGGGGCGCGGGCGTGCGTCGTGAAAGTACATCGTTCGTTCTCTCCTCTCCTCTTATCCTTTCTCATCCTCTTGCAAAGCAGTCGGGGGATTCATCGTTCGCTTATCGCGCATCGTTCGCTTATTCGCGCGTACACGTATATAAGGATCGTTCGCGA
Source organism: Tiphia femorata (assembly GCA_944319695.1). Lineage (NCBI taxonomy): Eukaryota > Metazoa > Arthropoda > Insecta > Hymenoptera > Tiphiidae > Tiphia > Tiphia femorata. Next base: position 15,951,782 of record OX090900.1, on the reverse strand, counting down.
TACCCCCGAGAATTCAATCACCAGTTTCGCATGGTGCACCGGCTGCACCGTTCCTGGAAGGAGCCATCCAGTTAGGGAGAATATTTATTGCTATTCAGCGGGACAGGATACGATAAAGATTCCCATTACGCGAAGATATGAATATGCCGTCGCGAGCTCCTCCATGCAAAAGTTTTCATACAAAATCAAGGGTCAACGCTACCACCTAGGCTCCTACCCAATTCTATTTTTCTCCGAGCTTCTTCGTCGTGGGATATTTATCGTTCATCGTGCGGATAGGGCGAGCTACGAGGGAGCTAAATCAGCTGGAAGGAGCCGAAGCCTCGAATTTTCATATTCTACTCCCTACCTTCCACGATCCTTTCTCTCCGTACGAGGTTGAACTTTTTTTTTTTTATTAGCAATCGGCCAGATAGGGCAAGGACGCAGATGGGCACCATTCTCCGTACGTGCTCTCGCGTATCTGCCTTCGAATCTTTTCAACCTACGACATCCTCGGATCGAAGTCACCCACGAATTTCCGAATTATTTTCCCAACCTTCTCTCTCTCTCTCTCTCTCTCTGTGTGTCTCTCTATCCTTCTCTTTCTCCCACGTCGTCGTAGTTCACGACTGGATGGCCGCGTTCGCCGTAACGTGGCGAAGCACCCAATTAGGCGTTCCCCACCCGATAACTCGAACCCACGTAGTGTCGCCCTGGGTTTAAAGCCGTGGGCTCGCAGGCCTCGGGAAAAGCATCCCGAGACGAGATCGTCGTCTCGTGCCGAAGATAGAAGACTACAGGGTTATGGCGATAGTCACGGCCGAGAGAGAAACGAGCGGTGGCGATGGGGTGGGAGGTATGAATGATACGAGGTGTGAAGTTACACGGAGAGAGGGAGAAGAGGATGAGGGTGGAGGAGAGGGAGAGGCCAAAAAGAGATGTAGGCGGAGAGAGAGGGAGGTGGTCGAAGAGGACGAGGTGAAGAGAGAGAGAGAGAGAGAGAGAGAGAGAGAGAGTGACGGAGAAGAAGGACGAGGAGAATGAGGAAGAGAAGGAGGACGAGAATGAGGGAGGACGGAGGTGGAGGTACTATTTATGTGTCTGACTCGAGTTTGGTCTCGGGTTCTAGAGTTCCAGCAGGGGACAGGCAGGCGGATAGGTAGATGCGTTTATTAGGGAGAAGGGACAGGATGGGAGAGCCGAAGGGTGAGAGAGACGAAAGGTGGCGTGGAAAGACGGGGAAGGCTCCTCCCGAGGGGAGAGAAGAAAAGAATGAGCGAAAGGCTCGAGAAGAAAGAAAAAAGGGGGGCGTCCTCGTGCTTTTACGACGCTCCAGGGAGAACCCACCACCGCGTGAGCCAAGACACGCGGAGAGCTTTGATTAAAAAGGAACGGGGGAGGTTTATTCGTCGTCTCGGGCATTCGCGTTTTCGATCGTCCGTTTCACATTGTCTCCTCTATCGGACGTACGGTCGAGAAGCCGGCGCGAGGTGCGCGCGCGCGGACCATGACGAGAGCCCCGGTAATGTAAACTTCCAGTGATACTTGAACTTCGTGGAAAGTCAACGGAGACGTCCCTAGCGAGTCACGCGACGTCTTAACGTAAATACGGGGAAGAGGAATACTTGGAAAGGGTGAAGCGTGGAGGGGAAGAAGGGATGAGCTGGTGGAAAGGAGTAAGCGAGATAGACGACACTCGCAAAAGCTAAGGAGATATTACGAGGATAAGCTCGTGTTTTCGCGAAATATTTTCCAAATCCTCTTTCACTTGGATTTAACCTGTCGTTTTTGTCACTAAGCGATTTCGACATTCGCGCGTGAAGAGTCGCGCTGGATTATATCCTTCTCTCTCCTTCTGCAAGAAACTCGTCCAACTAGAGTTCTCTTCGTCCCGAAACAGCATGGCAAAAGCGAACTACGCGCGTTTAATAGTAACAGGAAGGTGAGCTCGAGAAACGGAGAAGTGGAAGGCCGATGTGAAGGAGGTGGAGCAGTGGGGGGTGGGAAATCGTGCGAACCACCACTGCCACCTCCGCCGCCGCCGCACAGGATATCCACACGTAAACCGCTCGCTTGCGGTCTGGCATTGGTGTATGAACGTGGCCGGGTAAAGTCGGGAACCAAGTTCCTCTTGCGAAGAGAAGGTAGTTGCGGTGGGCACCGGAAGGCGAGTTAACGTAGGACCGGTTAATGGTCGAGGTATTTTAACGGTTCCCCTTCGCCACCTTCGCCTTCACCTCCGCCTTCTCCAGTTTCCGCAGAAGCGACCGGCAAGGCGGTGGTGTCCCGAAATCACGGGAAAGTTGCGAAAGTGGACGATGGTGGCCGTGCGCGGACGTCCCCTCACCAGCTAACGGCTCGTCCTCCGAGCATTTAACTCGAATGGATTCTCCTTCTCTCAGACGTCGAGCTGGAACAGCTTCTCCTTTATACTCTCGACCGAGGTTTGCTCGCTCGGTCTAATCGAGTCGCCGTATTCGCGAGGAGTCGAGGGTCGAATTCCACCGAGCAAATTTGCCTTTTTACTCGCGCTCTCTTCGTGTGCTTTCTTCACTCAATTCGCACGCCATTGTTGCGAGAAAAATTGTCGGTGGCGGAAAACTGTAGAACACAGGGAACTGCGATTCTTTTGATTAATTCGCTCGTGGAGCGTCACTTGGCTCAGGCAACTTTCTTGGGTCATTCTCATTTTTAGGGAAGAAAATGATGTATGAAGATGTATGAAGATGTATGAAGATGTATGAAGATGTATGGAAGATGTCTCGATACTCGTGGTCGAGGTTTACGTCGATACTATGGATTTCCGTTACAAGGAGGTTACATCGAGGTATTAGCATCGAGACATCTTCGATATGCTTCTACCCTGACGATAGTCAGCCCCGACGTTCTGCATTAATATCTCAGGATCGCATGGGTTATCATACTCATCGACAATGTGCACCCTCGAATCATGCCACGAGGTAGAGAACTGACGCGCAGGCACGAAGTAATCGGACATATTACGCTCACCGCAATAATATACTAATTGCACAATTCGTCTCTCACTCGTCTTCCCCGATGCTCGCTTCACAACTGACCTCGCGTCCCACTCCATATCATTCACTCGTTCCAGGTGACGGTAGAGGCGGAAGGACTTCGCATTTGTCTCGCTCGTGCATACGTCCAATTCAACGTTCACGTTCGTGGAATTTCGCGCAAATTAAACCTTGCTTTCACCGGACAAACGTAAATTAAACCCACGATTAATACACTAATGGAGTAAAATTCAAGCTAAATGCAAATAGAACGAAATAAAGATACGATATAGAACTGGGCATTACGCATTCGCGACGTATTAACGGAACCTGCTCTACCCGAAGATTACGTGACCGTACCGCGCGGAAAAATCTCCGCTCGAGGATTGCATCGCTCTATTAACGTAGCGGCGATGGCGATATTAAAAATGCGCAACTTAAAGGAGAGTTTAAAACTCGGGTCACATCACTTTGCATAATTAGCGAGTGGCCCCTAGGAGAAGTTGATACCGATAAAATTTTAAGGACAATTTAACTACATCTTGCAGTGGTAACTGGATATCCTGTCGTAATGCGGTACCGGCCGCGGTGCCGGCGGCTAGGCGTAAAACACACACTTTGCATTATCCATTCCCCTCGCAAATTGGAGCTGGAAGAATTAACTGGGCGATTATTCGAGACTTAAGATATTCACCGGGCAGGCCGAGCCGGGCGCGAATCTCCGTTTAAAAAGTGCCGCGACGAAATAGCGGGAAAAGTAATTTATTCCAAGGGAACGTTAGTGGGCGGTGGATGGGGAAAAGGAGGTTGAGCGAACGCGGCTTTTAATCACGAGCAACGCTCGTCCCTCGCCTAGAGGAGAGATAGGAGAGAGGACTCGAATTTTCCGCAAGTCCCGTTGCGACACTTTCTTTTAATAGATCCTCTCTCGAATTTTATAACAGGCGAAAGAGGCGACGACGAGATTATTGCGTTAGCCCGCAAACTCGCAAACTGTTAGCTCGCTCCACTCCTTCTCCTCGTCTTCCATCTCTCGATCTCTCTCTCTCTCTCTCTCTCTCTCTCTCTCAGTCACTCGTTTGCTCTTCTCTGGATCCTTTTCCTCGAGCTCTGCCATCCTACCACTCGCCACTTTCTTCCGCTCACCTCCAGCCCTCTTCTTTCCGTTTCTCTTCTCGTCGCTTTTCTCCTCTCATCTTTTTTCTTCACCTCTCTCTTTTCACTCGCTTCTCTTCCAGCTCGTCCTCCATCTCCGCCTCCTTCTTCGACCGGCCGCGAAAGCGGCCACTCCGCGGCAAGAAGTTTCCTTTCTTCGCGTAACCGCGGGACGTCGGGACGCCTTAACGACGCGGGAGGGCTGGTGGACGATTAAACGCCCTGCTATTTCCACGTCCCCGCTTGCTTCGTCCAGAAGGCGTCCCCGAAGTCGTCGGAAAGTTGAGCGGGCGGGTGAACGGGCCAGCCAAGCGGTCACGGCTGCCCACTTTGTTGCCGGAAACTGGAGCGAAGTTTTACGCCGAGATATTTTCCACACGCGACGCGTGTTCCCGACACGCGTGTTTTCCGCTCCTGCTGTGTCCAAGAAAATTGTTATCGTCGACGATTTCGAGAAGGGTAATAGAAGAAATTGTTCTCACGAAGTGTCTCGATATCGTCGTCCTAGCTCGTTCCTCCGCGCACGTGTTCGTTTATTCGACGACTCTTCAGTGGAATTAGCCGAAATTATTTCACTGGTTAAGATTCATTCGCGAGATTAATCGCAAAGACGTTTTTATTTTAATCGCATCTTACTCTCGATAGATTGTTTTCTAGAGGTAACAGTTGAACAATTCTAAAATAATTCACGAACTCTCGTAATCCGAAAATAGTTTGGCACATTTTCACTCATACTGGGAAAAGCAGGAAGCTTTCGGAGTTCATCTCTCCCGTCCGGCCTCCTCCTGGATCCCTCGTTCATTCTGCAATTTTCATTATCCCGTGGCGCGGGATCTCAAATAAATTTCTCTTCGTCGGACGGCCTCGAATGGGGACAGGGCCTTGGCGTGACTACTCTTCGCCAATATAATACCTTAATTTGATTTCCCATCCGAGTAACTGAGGCGCACCAACAATGGAGGCCGCGTCGACAATGAAAGGGGCCAGGTCCGACAATGGGAGTATTTTCTCGAAAAATTCGAAACATTCTTTTGTACGAAATATCTCCCGCTGGCACAACGGCGCGCGGCCACGACGTCCGGGTGCATCGCACGAACCATCTCGGTCTCTCGATGAAAATGCGAAGGACGAGTAGTCCCGTTACGCTATAAGGAACTATGAGGGAAGTACTTTATCGTCGGTCCATCGAAGCGCTCGACGATTCGACCGATATCTCGTAAAATTTCAAAAATGATTTCCTTCGTTCGGCTTTGAGCGCGCGCGATTTGCCAATTTTACCACCTCGTCGAGTCTCCCTTCGTTCTAACACGAATTTCACCCGGCTCACAGAAATTTAACCACTCGTATTTACGGATGAAATAAAAACTTTTTTCCCTCTGCACGATAAGTACGTGATACGTGGAACGAGAATTCGTTGGACGAGCGTAGCGCGAGACCCCGGCGGCGTTTCCAACGCCATTTTACAATTTCGGTGCTATTTCAAAAAATTTAAAGCTAACTAGTCCGTTCCTACCTCGTCGTGAAATTTCTCGCGAATTTCGCGCGTAACTCACCGCTGTGAGAGAAAATATGCGCGTGGGTTCTCAAGAAGCGCGCGTCCTCGTTTTTACGTTCTTTTCGAATGGACAATTCACCGCGCACGACTTCTCACGAAATTTTTATCCCACCCTCGGTGTCATTTAACAAACGTTGAACGGTCGTTATCGAATTATTTCACGCGTGCATAACTTTTCTTTTTCCGTAATTACTCTTCACGAATATTGTCCTACCGAATAACAACTAACTATCACGATGAACTTTTACTTCAGAATAAATTCTAAGATTAAATTCACTTGTCTCGGAGCGAAAGAAGCGGGCGATTTTCCCCGAACTGCATCGCAGTGGATAAAAGGGTACCATGAGAAGGAGTTGCTGACGCGAGTGGATCGAAACGCGCGTGACTTCCAGCGGGTTGGGCACGCCGAAATCGCCAAAAGGATCCGATCAAACGGCCTCACAATTTTCGCTCCTTCGCCCCGCGGCCCTTCCGCACTTTCGGCACCCTGACTTTTTCCAATGAAAATCGAAATCTATCGGGGCTCCACGTTTGCCGAGCGTAAGTCCGTGGAGCGCGAGCGAGCGCCATTGGAAGTGCCACTCGAACTTCCCGCGCATTTTCACGCACGGACGAACGGGCGAAATTAAATGTACACTCGGACCGAGTGGAAACGCACGCGAGAGGGAATCTGGGAATAAAAGATTTCACGGTGCGCGGCCGATAAAGTTCCGCCCCACCCAAACCTCGTGCGATGAGAAAACTCTATTCCGTGGTGGCCATTGATAATGGTACACCTTAACAACTTCTTCCACGAAGTTTTTCGCCGTGGTGCAATGTTTACGATCCCTCCGGCTGCGAGGAACGAAGGTGATGAAGCGGACGAGGCGCGGGCGAGAAAGTGGGCGACCTCTGAGAGGGTAACTGCAGACGTCTCGCGTCTTTATGGAAGGTTTCAGAAGTGTTGTAAATTAATTTTCGTGGGAAGCAAGACGAGGCACTCGCGGAATATGAATCGCGTTGTTCGTTCGAGGATTTGCAAGAGGATCTCTCGAAATCGAGAGGAAGGAGGGAGCGTTTATTAGAAGGAAGAAGAACCCTCTCGATTGCTCTTCTTTCGTTTTGTTTAGCTTTCGCTTCCAGCTCGCTGCATACCTTCCACCATCGACTGGTATCTCCTCGTCGAATCTAGTGCAAAGGCCGATGGCACCCTTCGCCCGCGAATAGAAAGTAGCGAGTTCGAAATCCCGAAGGAGATTTCGTTTTCGTAGAGTTCGCCCGAAGGATTTGGGTCTCGGTGAAGGCGGGCCAATGGGGACCATTCGAGGAGAATACCGTCAGTCGATCGTGCAAGGGGGTGGACAATTTTGCGAAATTTCCAGCCCTTGGCATCCTGCTACCCTATCGGTCGCTTAGTTCGATGGTATCGAATCGAAATGTCTTTTTAAGAAAAATAGAGTCGTGCACCGCGAAGCGATACGCTTCCGACGATGTTACGAAATTTCGAGCGCAACTTTCTTTATCTAAAAGCACTTAATGCAACGTTATCAAGTTTCAATATTGGAACTTCACATCGTAGGCGGAGCGAGTGCTGTGGCTTGTCGAGAAGTGGGTTTCAACTTCGCCAGTAGAAGGTTCTACTTTATTTTTCTTCCCTCTCTCTCTCTCTCTTTATTTTTCCGTATTCTCCTCCACTTCTGGCCACTTTTTCTTCTACCCTACCCACGTTCCTGCACCACTCCATCTTTCTCTTTCTCTTTCTCTCTCTCTCTCTCTCTCTCTCTCTCTCTCTCTCTCAGAAAGAGCAGATCATTCTTAAGAACATAATATCGTAAATTCGTGTAATCCTCGTGTGGGCCGTTGCACGAATCCACTGGAATATTCCTCTTCTCCGGAGTGTCGGGCACCGGGTCTCGGGTTCCGTGAAACTATCGTGGGCAGGGTATTGTAAAAATGTCTCTACCCACCGGCGCGGCGCCGCCGATACTTCTTCGTCCTTTCTCTTCCCCTACAGCTACGAATCGCGCCATTACGGTTAATAGCGTAGATATGTAAGTCGATGTCAAGGGCCGGGTAGGTAGCGGCGTGAACATAAGGCGTAAGACGAAACGACGGGGAGGTGAACCGCGTGCGTGTCCCCGGCACGATTCGTCGGTTTCGCGCGGTAAAACTGTCAAGCTGGTACGCTCGGTTGGTAGGGGAGGGCTCGAGAGAGGGAAACGAAAAGAGACGATAAAAAACAGGAATAAGACCGAGGAACAACGCGCGCGAGAAGGCGAACGAACGGAGGGGAACGTCGTGAGCGTATGAGGGAGAGAATTTAGGATACCGGAGGGAGCTCGCTCGAGACAAGGAAAACAAGGGATTAGAGATGACGTGGAGTCCGAAGTCCGCGAGAGACGAGGTGGAGGAAGAGGAGAAGGAGCGTGGAGAAAGAATTAGGTGAACGTTCACGTGGAGGCTAAAAAAAGGTCGAGAGGATAGATCGTGGAACGAAGAAACGTTATGGTCGAGACAAGCGTGGAACTGGAAGGAAGAAGAAAGGAAAAGAAACGCATGGACAGCTTCGAGCCAAGCGTTTGACCCTACGAAAGGAGACGACGATTCGAGATGGGGTGAATCTTTGGAGAATGGGGAGAGAAATGAAGGAGAGGGGAGCAAACGTGGCCATATGCGCTTGCAAAAATTTCTCCGTCGCATCCAGCCGGTGAAAATTCGCTCGGAATTTTTGGCTAGGCGCCACGGAAACGATCCGCAGCCGGTCGGCGCTCCTCGCGGTCACGTTACACGGGCCACGACGGCTCTGCAGCTGGAACGCTCGGGCGTGAGATTTGGACCGGCGGAACCAGCAGAACGCCTGCCAATGACTCGTGACAGCCTCGCGGATCGCGCTTCGCGTGGCAGGCACGCAACCTGGGAAGGGGATCAAGATTGGTAGCGGGTAAACGCGTCCGACAGATGGTGAAAGGGGCGGAAGAAGGTAGAGAGAGTTCGAAGTGCTGAGAAGATGTGGAGATCGGAGGAGAGAAGGAGATGAAGGAATTGAGAATGAGTGGGAAAGAGTGAACGTGGTGAAGAGAGAAACGCGAGTGGAGAATTGAAAAAGGAGGAGGACGGGGCGCGGCCTCTCTCATCGCGCGGCTTTTATGCACGCGTGCCATTTCGATGTCACTAACCACTAACCTTGCTCGCCGGGGACTGCCTGCTGGTCCCGCGCCACCTCTACTTCGGTCTACTCGAGCGCGTCGACAAAAGGGAGAAAACGAGCCGCGGCGACTACGTGGGGTGGGGTAACGAGAGAAGTGGCGAGAGTAAGAGGAGGAATGACGGTGATGTTGGAGGAAAGGAGAGCGACGAGGAGTCGAAGAATGGACGAAGGAGAGGTGAGAAGGAGAGACGAGGAGAAGCAAAGAAGAATCGTAGAGTCGGTAGCTGCCTCGAACGTCGTTCTCCTTGTCGCCCATGCGACCGGATTGATACGTAAAGGCGGCGAGAGAGTCATTATACGCGATTAGGCACTCGACAAAACGAAGCTGACCGCTTCCTCTCGCGTATGCTCGCTTATAAGCGATGCCACGAGTCGTCGATGCTGCAAGACGCGCGCGAGAATGAAGAAGGAGCTACGAGGAAGGGAGAATGGAAAAGAACCAATCGAGTCGACGAACTGACGTGTTCGGTGGGAGAGAAGCTGAGTGAAACGAGAAAGATGCCTGTTTCGTTTTTATATCGCAGCGTCTAGATTCGTCCTAGATCTAGTAAAAAATTTCATCTTGCAACACTTGAATACTCATATCTAAAACATAAATTTTAATTATGACTGTTATGGACGTAGAAACATTCGGGACAATCCTTTTTTGGTAATAGAATGACAAAACTTTTTGCAATTGGATTTAATTAATAAAGTGTTTTATTTTTTTTTTAGTATGGTCTACGAATTTAGAACGGCCTTGCGATATTCACCTAGCACTGCAATCTTTGCAGGTTGTAGCAGACTGCACGGGTTGGGAAGAACAACGGGGAATGTAATGCGAGTGTGTGCGGGCGAATCTCATTGTTTGGTCATCAGCTAAATTCAGCGAGCGTTGACAGGGGGCGGATTTTAGCGCACGCTCTCTGAATTTTCTCCGCGACGACGACGTGCCGCCATTCCGCCGAGAGAAGGGGAGAACAGGATGTGGCACTGGTACGCGAATATTTTCCTGCTTCGGTGGAACGAAACGTGAGTCCGACTGCAGTCTCGCGTACGTAGATGCTGATTCCAATGTACGTCGCTGAAGTTTGCGAATTTTAAATGCGATTGTAAAAGTTAATTACGCCCCGTCGAAATACGAATTCTTTCGCAAAAATAGGATTTGCCCGGGTAAAGAGAATTCCACTTGTATTTAAACCGGAGCCTTCAACGGCAGCTTCACTTGGAATTTTACACTTAATCACAAGAGCGCGGAGAAAGAATTACTCTTCATTCCGAATGAGAACAAAGTGTTCCAGCCGTGGGGTAATCCAGTTCTTAAGTATCTCATTTACTCCGCATACGTTTCTCTTGGAATCTAATTGCGTAAGAGCAAAAGGTGAGTAGATATACGCGGTGGTCCGGAGATTCCGTGATATAAGCGCGAACCGCGATACGAGAGAGATTATGGGAATAACTCTTCCGTGCAATATCGTTCGATACGATAATTTCGTCGTTCAAGAATAGACGCGTGCAACGTAGGTACGTAATTCGCGATACTTCCGTAACTCGTTTTACAGTCCGCAGGAATATATGGAAAATTTCTCCTCTCACTGACATATCGTAAATACGTAAACGCGGCAAATCGGCACCGTAGCCAATAACTTTCAAATATCCCGGTAACCCCCGATAAAATTTCGCCGTACGAACTCGAAACGATAAGCTCGTCCATCATCGTAAAGACCTACTCGCGAAATTTTATTACATCCCCGCTCTCAGAATTTGTCCGGGGCCGATGAATGGTCGTTTCCCGGGCGCGAGGGCGTCGTAAGGACGAGTTTGAGGAATAAAGGGCAGAAGTCGAAGAGGAAAGGAAGAGGAAGAGCGAAAGAAGGACGGCAAGAAGGCGTGGAATATCTTCGTGCCACGCGAGAGCAGAAAGATTCGACGTGAGCGAGATTCGACGTGACGGCCGACGCCACGACGTGCAGGAGGGGAGACGAGACGTCGTTTTTATGCGTCCCGCGCGAGAGCGAACGAGGTGAATCCGCGAATTTTGCCGCGGAAATGGCTTTGGTTTATAGAAGGTCCGCGCCCCGACTGCCATCTCCGTATGCGAGCACGATTTCGAACGGCAGAAAATCCGATTTCGTAACTTCGCGCAGAATGTGGGGAATCGATGGCGCGGGCTTGCGCGAGTTTCGCTCACGGAAGTGGTAGGAGAGAGACGTATATAGTGAACGGAGAATGGAGAGGCGTGAGTGGAGAGGATGACGAAGAATGGACGAAAGCGTGAGGGTGAGAGAAACAGATGTGGAAGGAGAGGAAGCGTACAGCTGCCGTTTAGAAGCAATCTGGGCATTTTCGAGCGTCAGAGAGGTATTCTCTAAAATTGAAATAAAAGCTGGAGCCACGCGAGCGCGAGAGGGCAAGCGGATAAACGGGTGAAGGGGTCGTGGACGGGATAGGGATATAGAGAGAGGGAGAAAGACGGAAAGAGAGAATCAGAGGGATAGAAAGAGTGGAAAACAGAGCGAAAATCACGCTCAAAGGCTGCCGCTCGTTGTTTTCCGCGTCCGCGCGGCCAGGAGTCAAATGGAATAAAACCAAATTGTCTTTGAACGAACGTTCTCCAATCTATGCTCCCGAATTTTTGCAACTTTTCCGCGCCCGAATTCCACGAGAGGATCCACCGCGTACCTACGAGCCGCGACGGCTTACCAAATATTCCGCGATACACATTCGTTAATCCACCGTGCTCGTTTCCTCTTTTTCTGCCTCTTTCACTCACCACGTAGCACCGTTCTCCCCTTCCCCATCGAAGCGAGTGTCTTTTCGACCGAGCCGACGCGCGCCATATTACACAGAGAGCCCGAGGGAAAGAGACCACCCGCGTGAAATCCTTTTTACGCCTCGCTCCGCATTTTCGATGAAAACATTCGCCCGTGCCGGTTACGCTTTTACCCGCGGCCCGGGCTCAGAATCGAAGCTGACGAGTGGATTTCACCGAAAACGTTTTTCCCTCTTGGGTGTGCTCGCAAGGAATTCACCAGGGTGGAGAATGGTTCTCGACGAGCGTGGATGCGCATAATTGAGCAGGGCGAAATTATCAACGGGTCGTGGCGCATCGAAAATATTAACGGTGCCACGGTGCACGCGTCTAGACGCGTAATCCGCGACACGCAGTTCGGAAAACCTAATTACGTCGGACTGTCCATCGATTCCGCCTCGAAATTCAATTACGTTCACGCGCGTCGCATCTTTCTCTCTCGCTCTCGCTCGCTCCTTCGAACTCTCGTCCCTTCCACAGCTCGTGCATATAATCGTCGCGACGAGTAGGTAAACCGTAGGATCGGCGGCCGATCGCTACTCCGTCGTTAAATCCGTTAAATTCTGATAGCCCCTCCACTCTCGCGTTTACGTACAACCGCGTGCACACGCGTGCGAGGGGTTACTAGTGGCTCGTGGGGGTTGGTTTTAGTTACGAGCGAGTGGCAAGGGGTGGATGATGTTGCTAGGTGAGAGGAGAGCAGGAGAGCTTGAAGTTAACGCAAACCAGGGATACCGTGGGTATCTCGATTGCACGAGCGAATAACATGCGCGCGCGCCTGTGTACACGGTAAATATGTTTTCGCGGTGCAAATAACCACGAGCGCGCGTGTACACGCTCACCCACACGTGCGTTTTACTCCGCCGTCGACGAGCCGATTTTTCAAGGCGCGTCCTCCCGGCTTGGCACAGGCGTCTAAGGAACGCTTCTTAATTCGGAATTATTCGCCAGGCGTATTTACCCTCGGAATCCTCCTGGTTGGTGTATCGTGGAGGCTGCAGGGGATTCTTTAATTTGGAAGGCAAGGAAAATAAGGGGGACGGAGGTAAAAAATGAGGGACAGACAGAACCCAGGGGATGGAATGTTTGAGGAATAAATTGAATGTCGATCGACGACCCTGAGCAAACCCTCGCTTAAAAGGTTTTAGGATACGTTCATTGGTGTTTTACGTGGTACGTGAGATTAACGAGATATCAAGGTCCACTGTAGGTTTATCCTATCATTTGTGCGCTCGTCCGTGTGCGATAGAAAAATTCTCGAATAATTAAAACTTCCTCTGTTCGTATTATGGTGAGTTGGGGTAAGTGCAGCCTCGGGGTAAATGCGCCGTCGAGACGAGATTTTCTAAAGTATGGTTTTTTCTATTATTTATTTTTTTTTAAATCACCTTATGCACCTAGAAAATACAGTTGGAAGTCACGTTGGCAAAATTTCTATTTTGCATAACAATTTTGAAGTTTGTGGAAGGAGAGTAAACACAAACTTTGAATTTTCGTGTATGCACTTGCCCCAGCTCACCTTACTATATGTATAATCATTTAAAAAAAAATAAAAAGTAAATAATAGAAAAAACCATACTTTAGAAAAGTTCGTCTCGACGGTGCACTTACTCCAACTGACCATACTGAAAAGGAAAAACGAAAGAACGGACGCATAAGCAATACGAGGTTTAAATTTGCTTTAAAACGTGACACATGCGATCCGTAAACATCACCGATGTACATCGCGTTGCATATCACGATTCCAAGCTGTGACGAATTAAAGTTTCCCGATCAGCGTGAAATCCACGATCATTCCTCACTGATGCGGAAACGTGAGCAGACCACGAGCGTGGAACGTGCGCGCGGATATGTGGAAATGCGAGCGCGCGTGGGGTGGGACTAATGTATCCAGCTCCTAGTTTCAGTCGAAGTTTCTAATATCGTGGCGCTATATCGCGAATCCGAGGTATCAGTTCCGCGATGATTCATGCCAGACATCGCTAGACGTTTCCAATAAAACTTGTCTAACTCTAACACCGAACGGTAGCATGCAAACGGATAATGCTCACGAGCAAACAGTATCACGGACGCGACCCACTCCTTCTCGGATTTACGACACCCTTCTTGCACCGACGCGAGTTAAAGCCCATTTCGAGCGGAGAAGACGCGCGCACCGCCTCGCGTGTTCCTTCGTAGCAGCCTCCCGCAGGCCTGGGCAATCTTGTTACGACGATTACTCGCGTGAGCGCGACAATAAGCAGCAACGATTCCGTCCTCTTGCTCGAACTTAGCCCCTACCTTGCGCCCTACGATTTCCAGAGCCTCCACGGCGAGTTCTTGCTTCGAAATCGTGTATTGCAATTACCGTGGGCTCCTTCCTTCCCAGAGAGTCGTTAATATTTCTTCTAACATCCGGAAACGAATCGACAATTATAACCTTCTCCAATAAAATTCCTCGTTCCTTTGAAACTTTATCTTACTACCTACGTTCTGAAAGCTTTAAAGATCGAAGATTCGTGCAATTTACCGCTGCTACCAACAGCAACGCGTTCGAACCTCCCGCTGACTGTTGGCCTCGCGTGCCGTGCCACCTTCATCGAGTAAGAACAATACATATTGGAACACGACGATAATCGTTTGGTAGTCGATCGTCCATCTTGAGACTTAAGGACCGGAGCTGGTCCTTACTCTCACGGGGCTCGCCTACATTCGAGTTCGATCGGCCCGCCCTCTTCGAAAGGGCCGCATGACGGCCGTGCGATTATTCCAGCGACTTTACGAACGCGGCGCGATCATAATAGAGCAATTATCTTCGATAGGGACGAGGCGAGCAGGTAGCTTGGACGTGGACGAGGATGGTGAGCGGAGGCCGTGCCTCGTGGCTCGTGCGCACGAGGAGAAGAGAAGAGGAGAAATGGAGAGGAAGAAGAGGACGAAGGATAGGCGCGCGAAAGGGATACACACGGTCGTTTTACAGCCTGCCTTAATTGTGCAGCAGTGAGGAGGTATGGGCCTTTCTTGTCGCGAGATTATGTTCCCCACTTCCCACGCCCTAGCCACGGGCCTTTTCCATATCTCTTCGCAGGTTCGTTTCTCTCGTCCCAGGATCGTTCCTTTAGGGTCTTCTTCCGGGGAGAATTTCACGAGGGGTGCACAGTCTTCCTTAGTGTTTCGAAAGTTTTTGGGGAAAGAATCTCTCGTACGACAGGACTCTCAGTGCCTCGGGCAATTTTATCGTCTCGTCAAAAACAGATCTTTCCACGTTGGTTTACGTTAGGTTTGGATCGAAGTGGACGTTTTTCCTTTTTTCGAGAAGTTACTGAAATAAACTCATGTTTCGGCGAAACTTTTGCCGAAGACTGTGCGACCAGCTCAATGGAAATTCTGATGTGCCGCTGATGACGTCAAGGTTCCACTTTGGTCACGCAACCCTCCGCCATTTCCTCGGTAACCTCCATACGAAGATTTATTCCAGTTCGAGGATCAGGAACAACCGCGCACGCGAATACAATTATCCCACTTGTACTCACCCTCTTACCCTGTTGGGAATCACGCTTTATTTTTACCCCGTGCGCGACTCCGTCTCGCGCCGAAGAGAGAACGATGCTTCGAAGAGAGAAAGGAACAAGAGAAAAAGATACGCGGAATAAGAAAGAGGGAGTATTCGCGGGTTCCGATTTCCACCCAAAAATTTTTCTCCCGATCATGAATAAATCATGTCGAGGTTGGCGCGTCCGCCTAAATTTAAATTCGCTACGGAGTGAGGAAGAGGAGAAGGGCCTGCGCGCCTTCCGGTGAGGCTCGTGACAGTGGTGGGACGCGGAATGTTCATTTCGATCCTCCCACGCGTCACCGTGGCGTTTTAATGTTTGTTTAAAGCGCGACGACGCCGACAACGACGAGGAAGAGGCGGAAGGGGGTGAGACGTCGTCGTCGCGGGACATCGTCGCGTCGTCGTATTGCCTGCCCGCCTCCTTCCGGCAACCGAGTAATATTGCAAACAGAAGGAAATATTTACGAGGCGGACACGATGCTCGTCTTCTCCCTCCTACTTTCGAACGATCCTCCCTTTCGTCCTTTCCGCTTTCCTCGACTCACCTTCTCTCTCTCTCTCACTCACTCACTTCCTCGTCTCTTCTCGCGCCTTATTTCTTCCGTCCCGTTCCGGCAAGTCTCGCGCACTCGAGACTTTCTCGTACCCTTCGAGCAGACAACCTGCCTCATTATTCACATTGAGTCAGGAACGGTCTGCAAACTCCTTTTGAAATTCGCCACTCGACTCCCATTCCACGAGTCTCCTCCTTCCTTCTCCACTTCCCAGACGTTCTCTCTCACTCTCGTTCACCTCCTCACTCGCGGTCGCGGCGTGTATAAATGCTTGCATTGCGGTCGAAGTTAAGAACCACTCCGCGAACTGAAGTCTACATCCCATTTACTCGACCTTTTCCACGTTAGCGCTGCACGCTCGCTCTTTCGCTCCACCTTTGCTCGCTTCCTCGCGACTTCTTGCTCGCTCTCCTTCTCGCGCTCTTGATTACACTGACCCATAAATATTGTAATGCGACACGGTGGCATTATGCGGTAGAATTGGACGTGTATGTATGCGTGGAGGGCTTAGTGGATGATGGGAGATTCTCTCGTTCCGCGTTGTTTTTTCTTGCGAAATCGTGAGACGATGGAATGAGAAGAGTAGGGAGAAGGGGCGGAAGTAAGGACGAGAGAAGAACGAAGTTGTTGAGTAAGGACGCGGCGCACTGGAAGTGCAAAAATATGTATCTCCGTGCTCGACATATCGCTTTTGGAAGAAACTTCGAGTTTATATTTCTCATTGAATCGTGCGAGGTCTTTGTGCGATTTTGTAACTTGCACTTTTGGTCGAATGTACGAGACTTTCTTGGAGATTAAATTTTCTACGAGCCGAATGTAATTTCTAAACATTTTCCAAAATTCAAGGAGATAAATTTTCTCCGACGCGCATAATTGCAAGTACGAAGGGGTTGTTGCAATAATACAAACTATATATTTTCGCTTCCTCTACTCCGGCCGACCATCCTCTCCCCGAACGAAGATAACTCGCAACGATTCTTCTCTCTTACCGCTCCTCCATTATACTTAACGACTACACATATCTACCCATTATTTACTTTTATCTCTTCCATAAGATCCCACCCCATCTTCTTACCCTCTTACCTACGAACCTTCTGTTTCCTCCAACTCTCTTCCTCTCTTCTCTGCACTTTTTCCCCCTTTCAAATCACGAATCTCTTTCGTTCCGCGCGTTCCATTCTGCTCCGTACTTTCTTTCACCTCTCCTCCATTCTTTCCTTCGTTCCTTCTCCCCGTCTGTATTTGCCGAAACCACTCGAAGGTCCACGGCCTTTGGGAGCCGGCACACGTGGCCCCTTCCTCGCGTCCAGCCCCACCATCACACAACCGCAGACCATCGTCCCTCGTCCCATCGTGGGTCCGTCCGTTCGCTCGTCCACCCATCCATCAGTCCGTCCATTCCACTCATCCATCTTTACCACTCGAGAAACTTCGTCCGTCAATTGGGAGGCGAATCGTCGGGCCTATCTGCCGAGAAAGAGTTCAGTTTTCCGTCCACTTCGATTCGTTCTCACTTTTCTTTCCACCTCGTCCTATCGCTGAAATTAGTCGGATGGCCGTCACGTGCGACTCGACGCTTAGAAACGTCGGTGAAGAGACAGCGTTTGTTTAGCAAGGATACCGTAACGTAGGAGTAACTCTGCCGGCTGATTGGATCCTAGGAAATTGCTTCGTTCTCAGTCGCGCCTTAATTAGTACCTCTAGAGGAAAATGTAGTGGGATGGGGAGGGTTGAATGAGAAACGCAGGTAGTTCGCGCGAAAGGTGGAACGTGAATGAGACGAAGCAAACGGGTGAAGAGGTTGAAAGGTGGCGAATGTTGGACAGTGAGGAAAAGAGCGAAAGAAGAAGAAGGACGAGGTGAGCCCGTGGAGAATGACTTACCGAAGGGAAGGATAAACGGGAGAAAGAGGAGGAGTTCGGAGGATCTTTAAAGTTGAAACGAGCGCGTGCAGGTTGAAATATGTAAAATATAAAGGAGGGGTGGAAAGTGAGAGGAAAGAGGTCGACTGTGCAAAGGAGGACGATAAGCTGGGCCAGGAGTTTGAAACGAGCGGCAAGTGCCTGGGAGTGATACAAGAAGAGATCCGAGGACTTGCTCGGAGAGGGTACCCGCTCGAGAGTCGCCTAGACTGGGAGACGCGAGCAAATCCGAAGGAAGAGATTCAGAGGGCAATGAGCTCGCTCGGAGCGGGCGTGTATGCGGGCGCAAACAGAAGCTGACTTCATAAATCTATCCCGAAGAACAAGAAGATGGAATAGACGAGGATGAGGAAACGAGAAGAATTCTCATTTATTGTCCGTAGAAAGAAGTCCTCGGAGAGCGTCTTATTAAACTAGTGGTTAGTGGTCGGCACGATCGTCGGGTGCTCGCGCTTCGCGCTCGCCTTACCGGGTGCAGAAAAGCTTCGCTTCCTGCCATAGGCACAACCGCGTAACTCACGTTTCCATACTTGAATTTCCAATAATTTTGAAACGGTTCCAGATGGCGGTACATAAAATTTCGTGGCACCAAATGGGTATATACTCCATGTACATGCCAAATATTGTTCGGATCCGTTCAGTCGTTTTGCCGGAATATTGGACTAAAGATTTGAATTAGCCGCCATTTTTGATTCGGCCAATCAAAAAATTTGAAAATTTCCAGAAAATTGTCATTGTATACGTGTACATGTATGTGTACAATTTTATTGAGATCCAATGAATAGTATCACAGATATGAATTTTTCGATATTTGAATTTGCCGCCATTTTGTACCGGTTCAAGATGGCGGCTCACAAACCTTATTGTGAACTCACAGTAATGTACTTGATTTTTGTGCCAAATTTCCTCCCGATCGGTTCAGCCGTTTTTCTGAAATCGAGGATATACACGGACACACACACACACACACACATACACACGAACGGTTTTCAGGATAGCGATTGCATAAGTCACTCCCTTAACGGTCGTGCCTAAAAATACGGATTCACAGAAATTCATCAGCGAGACGTGACTCGCATTTCCATTAAATGCGTAAAGAAACGAAAACAAATGAACGAGAAAATGAATCGAAGCCAAAATATAGAGAACACCATCAAAGAAATCACACAACTCTCGAACACCCACAAACAATAAAACCCTCGTCAAAAGTAAAATTAAACAAACATCCTTAAAACACCTCGAGAATAGACGAGTACGAAGAAACGAAAAACGAACGGCGAAGAGCATCGAGATTTTCCGCGGTCTCGCATACATAATCCATCCCGAATGAAAGACCGAGAAAGAGGAATTGTGCGCGGTAAAAGCGAGAAAAAAAAGAAGAAGAAGAATAAGAAAAAAACGAAGAACGGAAGGGAGATGAGAAAAAGGTGGAACGTGGAGGAAGGGAAGGTAGAGTGAAAGAGAGAAAGCGCACCGGGAGACGAGCAGTCGCGGTGGGACCCGCGGTACTTCCGAGTACGGTGGAAAAAGCGGTTTACGCGCGTTACCAGCGATCCCCTCTACCCTCGGCCCCTGCCACCGCCCCCCTTTTAATAGGCCGCCGCCTTTGATGTGCTTACGCTCGTTTACGTCCGACTTTCGTGTGCGTCCTACGTTCACCAAGCTCGCGCACGTGCGCCTTCCTGCGACGGTGGTGGTCGTGACTGCGATCGCATGGTCGGGTGGTAGCAGTGCTTGTGCGAAGGTTGATGCTAATGTGTCCGTGACTCGTCCCGGCTTTCGACCTCCGCCTCGCGTGTTGGAGCGCGCACGCGCACGCACGCACGCAGGCTCCCTCGATACGAGTAAAAGTTCAGCAAAGCGCGTGAGCTTTGAACGACTCCGTTCTCGGCGTATCGCGCGGGATTTCTGAATCCCGCGGTGCGGTGCGCATGGCGGCACGATGAGAGGGAACGAGGATGAGGAGGATGAGGATGAGAAGGACGAGAGAGGAGCACATTACTCCCTCCACCTTTCTTCTCTTCTCCTCGTTCATCCCTTCCTCACTCGCTTCCACTCGTTACTCCGAGATTTCTCAGTAATGAAAGCGCAACGCGCGCGAGCGTTCGTTGTACACCGCGGTTTCGCCTACTCGACGCGCGATTTGCAAACACTTCGCTCGAGTCGTTTGTAAGCGATTGTGCTCCCCAGCTCCTTTCTCCCTTTTTTTTTTTCAGTCGCTCCTCCTACTCTCGGTTTCCATCTCCACGTCCACCCCGACTACGTCGAACGATTTGATTCGAAACTAAAGCCCGGAAGCGGAACGCAATGAGCAGGCCTGTTTGGAGTGCGTGCGTAGGTAAAAGGGTATTAATTGTTTCCCTCGTGGCGATCGTTAACGTGCACCCTTATCCGTGATCGTAGCCGCGGGGGGCACGAAAGAACGTCGATGGGGATGATTGAAATTCTATGGAGATCAATTTCAACGGAGTATGTTTCGTCTCGTGAAAAACTTTCAGGAGAACGAGCTCTCTCTTGTTCTTTAGTCTTGTACTTGTCAATGTGTATTGTAAATTGGATTTTGAAGAGTCGAGTAGGTTGGTTGGCCTCGTGTCGTATTTCGTGTATTTTGTATTCCTGTTTCTCTTTTTCATTCGGATAAATATGCGAGCATCGAGGGTACCCACTGTAAATCTTAGTTTTTCATCGACTCGCGTGAAGTAACGAGATCGCACGATGAAGAAGTCACGGGGCGGAGATTTACGAGGATCGTTTTCGTTCGCCACGCTTAACGACCGTGTCCATTGTCGTAAAGGCTCGCGTGCCGTTTTACCGTTCTCGTGAATATTCCCGAAAGGAGCGTCCTTGCGACTGTCCTTCGGGACCAGTTTAACGGTGATTTTTACGCGGGCTCCGACCACGACCATGGCGCATCGCGTCTAGCACGAACTCGATCACGATTGTTACCTAAGGAAGCTTCGAAACTCGAAACTCGAGAATAATTCATCCTGTCCAGTAAAAAAAAAATTAACGACGCGCACTTAGGTACTCGTCGTTAAAACGCAAATTAAAGAGTAATTCCCGAAATGTCTACGACCATCTCACCGAGTCCTTCGCGCGTGGATTCTCGTAACTTCCGAAATTAAATTCTCAGCACCATTCAGAGGCGGCGCCCTGGCCCATCTAAAAATACGCCGGCCCATCCTTTGGCCCACCCTAAAATATTAGAAAATTTTAGCATAATTATGCTGTCCTATTCTGTCTAAGTTTTCAGCTTTTTTATATGAAGTTATTGTTATAATTAAGATTCTACAATTAATATTAAACGAAAAAAGAATATGAAAATTAATATTAAAAGAAAAACAAAAGAAAGAGGTACAAGTTCGACCGTAGAGGTAAATATGGCCCACCCATAAAAACGCTGGCCCACCAACATGAATAGTTCTGGCGCCGCACCACTGTCACCGAGAGCGTTCATTGTTGCATGCAAAATATTCACGAAAACTCCTCCATTCTTAGCCTCTGATCTCTCACAAATACGAGCTTAACGGTACTCAACCTGTCCCCGTGAATCTTGGACGACCGGTACCGGTCGCTCACCGCGCGTCTACCTCGCCGTTGCTCTTCGTTGTCGCGATCGTCACGGGTGACAGAACGTGGCGCTCACGGAATCGCGTCCCGTAAATCTTAAAGGCGGCTGAGAACGTGTATTTTAAAGTTTACGATCGTCGGACGCGGCTCGAGCGGAGAGGACGCGAGCGTGCGCGCGATTCCCCATGGCGCCGAGGGCTGCGAGCTGTGGCAGGCAGCGCGACGGGCGCGCTGCCGCCGCGGAAAGGAGAAAAAGGTGGAGGGAGCGAGGAGAGGATGGAAAAGAAGATGAAAAAGAGAGAATGTGAGATCGAGTGAGAGAAGGAGAGAGAGGGGCCCACGGAGGCCAATAAAACGCTCGTGGAGCTGTACGTAGGTGTGCATAACGGATGGCCGTTGGGCGCGAGCAGATTTGTTTGACACGGTGCTGCGGCAGCACCTAATAAAAGATGCTAATATATCCTGTGGTCTGTCGGAGATGTCCTCGTGAGAGGAAGAGAGAGAAGGAGAAAGAGCGCCGAAGCGAGAGAAGAAAGAACGCGGGGGATATCGCGACCGGTAGGATTTAAGGGAAGAGAAGGCGGCGGCGGTTGGTCCCCGTGAATGGGATCGTGAATAAGCGAGCGACAAAGTGAGCGAGCGAAAAGAGCATCGTGAGAATGGTGGGGTGAGTGGAAAGAGATTGGGTGGGGTTTGAAGCATTGGTAGCACGGCGACTTGTGTGCGAAAGGTGGAGAAAGGTGGGAGAGGTAACCCGGAGAACGAGAATTGCATCCTCCCCGTGCCGCGGAAAGAGTGTGCTCGGACCGAAGAAGGACAGACGTACAATTTTATTTTGCTCGAACTAATCGACTCGACGAGAGCTAGCGTGAAAGCAGCCCGTGCGCGTGGATCGATATAATTGAAAATAAAAAAATGTCCACGAAGCGACGTACCCGTCTGCTCATGAAACCTCGAACATTTAACTGACACGAGAAAAAGTGAAACAAAATGGATGGAATGAGAACTTCGATATGCAGACACCATTTTTAAAAATATAAATATCAACGTGTTTATAAACTGACGATAAAATAAGGATAATTTTAATAAGCGTGTCGCGCGATTTCCTGCGAATCGTTTCCTTGAAAATCTACGATACTCGAGTGTTGGAACTTCGAGCGGAAATGTCGGTGAAAGTAGCACGAGAACGATAAAACTTCACGTTGCATACAATTGGAAGAAAACGTACTATTGAGCTAGAGAAAAGCGCTGTTAAAGAGCGCGCGTATGAAATCATCCTGTAAAACGGTCGGGGGGACATCTAAAGAAACTCTCGTCAGCCAAATGTTCTGTGACACCGTGGAACGAACATTGAAACGCAGTAAGGGAGAGAGACCGAGAGAATACGAGAAGCTGAAGGAGAAGAGAGACGAAGGAACGGAGAAGTGAGATGAAACGAGAGGAGGAAGCAGGTAGGGACAAACAGAGTTGGAAACGCAGAGAGCTGTAGTCGTGGATATGATATATGCATCTAGATAGATCCGAGAGAGGATTAGCGCGCGCGCGACACCACGGGAACGCTGTTATGCTCGTAACTACGCGCGCCGGGCCGCTTCCCCGGGACGGGCCAGAGGATTATCTTGATTCTACGTTACGAGCTCGCCCCAAGTGGAGAGAGACGGTGCCGGACCCTCTGGCTCGTTGGTCGGCCCGAGTAAGCGCCATTCGCGTCCACAGACGAGGGACGGTCCAATGCACGCAGCGCGAGTAAACGCGCGAACTCTTGGACAACGGAACAGGGTGTTTCCTTGTTTTGTACCTTTCACGCGCAACCTAAGCAAACCTTCCACGAATAAATTTCGAGACTTCGTCTCGTCACTTCCGCGACGGCCGCGACATGGTTCATCGACCCTTACCAATGAGATCCATACGAATATTTCTCTCTTCGTGGATATCGAGCCGTGTTCATTTTCCACCGTGCTGGTGTAACAAAGGCGAAACGGGCCAGAGGTGGTGGCGGAGAAGATATTAGATTGCAGGGAGCACGGGGATGGGAATAGGTAGGGCACGTACGAGGCAAACGGACGCGCCGCATGGTGTGTCCGAGTCCTGCTGCACGCTACGCTACATTGAAATCCGGCCAAGTCACTTAACGTCGAACGGCGCGGTTTAAAGTCGAGAACATCGCCCGGTACCGGACAATAAATTTTCGAGATAAGCGCCGCGCCACCACCGGTATCGTCCAGGTATATGCGCGCGAGGCAACTTCTGTCCCGTTTCCACCAACCGTGAGCTCGGTACCTCGTGCTTTTCCCTCCGCGCCATCGTCGAATAAGATGACTTTGTTCTTTAACACGCGCCTTCCTTCTACCTGTTCCACCCTTTACCTCCCTTGCATTTACCCGCGACGACGATACGCGCAATATCGCGTTTCGAAATCACAGATCTCCCGTCTGCCTTCTCCTTTTCTCATCTCCTTCGTTCCTCGTGCTTTTTATCCCGTTATCACGATCGTGATGTGATTTCTCCTTTCCACCGACGCAGACGCTTCAACCCTCGAGCAGATACATAACTCAGGTCTGATAATTTCAGAACAATTGACATTATTTTCAAGTTTTATTATTATCAACTATCTTTTTGTTTGAGAGTTCATGTTACTTGTCTCGTTATTCAGCTTCTGTCGAGGTTCCAATTAACTTGGTACTCTCTTCGGTACGGTAGCAGATAGATCTTTTTGCAAGAAGATGTCTGTGTAACTTCTTATATTAGTTCGATAAGAGATTTATTAAACGCATTTCCTCCAACTCTTTCATTTCTTACGCGTTATCACTTTTCTCTTCCTCTCTATCTCTCGATCTCCGCTTATATCCACCTGTCCCTATCCTTTGGGCCGCGTGGGATTGCGGCGCAAGTTCGCACCGACAAACTGGATTACGTCGTCGATCCGATCGATAATATCGAGTTGGACTTATCGCCTCGTGCTCTGCCGTGTCGGATAATATCTTGGGAGGATGACGAGGTGGTGGAGGTGGAGAACGACGACGTTATCCGTGCTCAGGAGGAACCTTCGCGCCAGGAGATCATTCGCGTGTACTCAGGACCTTTTATTCGCTCCACGAGATCCCTCCAAGTGGAAATATTGTTCTTGACGTCGCGAGGTTTTGATAAGTAGGCTCGTACGGAAGGCTAGGAGGAGACTTCCACGATATCAAGGGAAGATGAAAATTGTTTTAACGCGAAAGAGGATTCCTCGTAAATTCTAAACAGTGTGACAGACTACATTTCATTACACGAATTACTATCTACGTATTATCGATCATCCTCAAGCATAAAGGAAAAACGAAATAAAAAGCAATCGAGAATAATTTAACCTCTTAGGCACGATGCATCATTATAGAGGCTTCCGCGGATACCATCAATTTGCACGGTGCAACACTATAATGGCTTTCCACGGATATAATCAATTTGTACGGTGCGAGACACTATAGTGTCTTTCGTGAATATCATGATTTTCAGATGCAATGTTCTAATCGAAATCATCATGAACAGTTTTTCTGCCATCCGTGCCAAGCGCGCCTTCTCCGAGAGGCAGACTTGCGATTAAGCATGCTGTGCCTAAGAGGTTAACACTAGGTTTACGGAAACCCGTCAATTTGACGGATTTAAATGGGAAATTGCGTTTATAAAAAAAGTCCCGTAAACCTAGTGTTAACTATCCACCGTAATATTTCTCAGTACGATACGTGGAAGAAGCTTCGCGCTTCGAAGCGTGAAAAATTCGAGTGGAAAGTCGATGAGAATTTTTCAGAATGCAAAGGTCCGAGGAAAATCGTTCTTGATGCGTCTAGAAGCGAGAAGTAACGAAAGTGGAAAGTTTCGTAGGAGACAGCGGAATCGATGCGGTCGATCGACAACAACCTGTGAAGTGGAAATGGCGGAGGAGGAGAGTATTGGGTTATCCATCGAGCTGAGACCGTGGTGCGGGAAAACAAAGCGTCTGCTGCACGTTCGTCCAACTGTGCGCGTAGGCAAACGGAACGCGCCCAGAGAGCGACCGCCTTCGTGGCGGAGTATTAGAACGCTACAATGAACGTGTAATGAACTGCTTTGTGAGATGTAATTTCACAGTGCGGTGAAAGCGAGATAGCGTTGTAACCGCATCAGTCCAAAATGAACGGTGGCCTCCTCTCCTCTCCTCGTAGGTGCCACCGACCACCGTCGACGATGGCTCGTTCGTTCAATCGGCCAACTCGATTTTCCTCGTAATTCGTTTAAGGAGTTTCGTCGCGTCGCGGTCGACGGACCGGGGCGCAAAATTGCGAGAGACCCCACGAGGAGAATTGGTCGTTTCACCAAAAAAGAGAAAAAAGGGGGTAGACGATGAAAATAGAATACGCTCTCGAGAAAATGCGAAACCACGCGGCTCTGAAGACCCGCGAAGCGCCGGGCAACTATTCGAGGCGTTGGTATGCGATGCAACGGGATTACTATGAACGCGCCGACGTAATGAATCTGCCGCAGGGGTGGCTCTTTAATTATACGATAGAATTTCTGGGGTAACTCGCCTCGAACGCGTAACTCCGCGAAATTCACCGGCGTCGTCTCCTCCGGGCGCGCCTACGCGTGACGATTAACGAACCCAATTTACACCCCCCACGATTTTGTTCGGCACACCGAGCAGCTCCACGTTCCTTCCACTGTTAAGTGATCCCCCCCATCCACGAAAATGAGACTAGAAATGTCGACAGTAGGATCGATCTGTCCTTAGAGATATTTCCCAAGAAGCAGATTCGTGTCAAAGAATATGCGCTTCTCGATAAAATCGAAGTATCATTCGCTTCGAACCTTGAGCTTTCTCCGAACATTCCTTCATAGAGCTTCGTCGACTAACCGAGTAGAGTGAATCGAAAGTATCGAGATCTCTCCTAGAAGGCGATTGATATCAAAGGAAACGGCGCTAATCAAATTTCAACTTCCTCGGATAATTTCCAAGGGTAGTCGGTGAAATAAAATACCGTGCAATATGGAGGCACGTCGGAAGCATTTGAAATTGAACGAGTACGAGGAGGCAAAATGTCCCGAGGCATTGGCGCGGACGAAGGGAACGGTTCCGCGAATTACATTAAACTCAAAAGTTTATGTGGATGTTTCCAAGTTGACAGTTTACGAACTGCCCGACGACAGTCCCTCGACGTAGCGGGGAGGACATATAAATAAATTCGCGAATGCTTCGGAAACTACAGGGGTAGAATGCGAGAGGGAAAGAGTAGAAAGGAACGAGAGTAGCGGAGTGACAAGCGGAAGGACGAGCGCGCGCGACTGTAAAGAATTCACATGAAATTTTCGCCCCGCTCCACTCCGGATCCTCTGTCTTCGGTCTCTTCAATTATTCGAGGGGATTCTGCGCGAGAAGACAACGAGCTCAAAAGAAATTGCGAGCAGCTAGCGGCGTTCCGAGTTTTCCCCGGTAGAGTTTCATCCTTCGTCGAATAGATTTAACGATCGCCCTAAATCGTGCCGCATGCCGTGGATCTTTCCACGAAAATCCCGTCGCAGTCTCTCGGTATTCGAGTGCGTTCGTTACAATTGAGCGACTCTGTATCTCCTCGAGTCTGCCTGGAAATTGAACGTTCTTTGAAAACAGGATTAAATCCACGTGTACGAGGATGTGTATCCTGACGAAAGATTCGTCATTTGACTCGCGTCCTCGGCTACTAACTTCATCATTAGAAAGCATTACGATATTTTAATATTCCATAGTAATAAATTAGAACTGCGTATTTTATTGTAAGGATAATAGTGTCCTCGTCCCAATTCAACTTCTATCCATCGATCTATCGATTATCCTACACCGTCTACTATCCAAATCATCAAACCTTATCAGACGAAGCTAAGTTTATCCAATTGTCCTATTTCACTAACAATATGTTACCAGAATTCCACCATTCAATATCATACACAATTTCAAACCTTTTACCTCGCATGTATATCCACATTCTCATTTTATCCTCTTCCAGAAAACCTCTCCCAAAAATGCGCCTCGAGAAAACAACGATATCAACGAGACAATGGGACTTCTCGGTTCGTTCGTGCAGCGGTCCCAATCGAGCGTGTTCCAAAACTAGACTCCACGCCCAATTACACGCTCGGTACGGGCCGAGCGACCAAGCGGTTAACGCGGTAAGACGCCGTGGCAAAGGGGAGAACGGAGGCGGAAGCTCGGATAAGGGGATGGCGAGTGAGAAGGTTGGGTATAGGAACGGTACGATAACTTTCTCACCATTATCGCTCGCTTTCATTTCGGTACCCGATAACGAACGCGAGTCCGCACCCCGTGGCTGTAAATTAATTAATGCTCTACCGGGCCGTGTACGTGAGCTTACGCACATTCAGCCCTGACGAGGACGCGTATACACGTAGAGACGGTCGCGTCCTCGCGAGGGATCGAGAGGAAGTGGTGGAGAAGGAGAGAAGGTGAGGGTGGTAGACGAAGGCGGGGACGCGCCGAAAATTTATTTACCTAATTAAGAGAACGCTCGGTACACGCGACGAACCGTCTCGTCTATAGAGGCGTAGAGAATGAGAAGGACAGAAAGTGTGTGTGTGAGAGAGAGAGAGAGAGAGAGAGAGAGATGAAGGGAGACGCGAAGCTGAGGAATGAAGTGAGAGAGGAGAATTAGATGGAGTGAGGTGGAAGCGTAGGGCATAGAAGCCGGCTGCTCGCGCTTCGTGGATTAATTCGAAGCGTGGCGAGAGGAGGCAAGGTGGATGAGAAGGACGAGAAAGAGAAAGGGGATGGGGTGCCAGCACCCGGGGCAATCGTACTTCGTTAAATGAAAAGCGTACCCCAGAGGTGGGGCACGAGGGGTTCCAAAGCGACTGGACTAGCTAGCGAGCGAGCGAAAGGCAAGCGTTCCTTCGCGAGATAACTAACCCGGACGCTCGTTTCTCCGTTTCGCCTCCGTGGCCCACGGCGTGGACCCTCTTCTCGAGATCCTTCGAGATCCTCGAAGGCGAGCCGAGTCTCGAAGAGGCGCGGAGGATCGATGACGATCGAGGCTGGAACTTATGGAGATTGGAGATCGAGGGAAGATAGAGACGTGCTTAAAGTCCTCCTTAAGGCACCGCCATGGGAAAGATCGGATCTGTGAAGGTAGAGTGGAAAAAGCGCGTGGAATCAATTTTCGCGAATATCTCGTTCTCCAAGATGCCGTTGGCAATTGTGGTGGAAATTCAGAAGATCGAGCGTCACTTCGTTGCTTCGAGTGTTTGGAACTTTCACCGGTTGAGATAAACGTACTGTCGTGAATTCGAGGCGGGAAGGTGTGTGTCGATGGCGAGGAACGAGAGGGTGGAATAAAAATAGGCGGTAAGGACACGAGTTAAAATTCTTTTCACGATGTAAAGGCTACAATGGGGCCGAGGCCATATATAATCCACCCTGGGCCTAACTTCGCCCGCACTCGAGACACGGTTTCTCCTTACATTTCCGTTCGACGTCGCGCCGTGTACTTCCGCTCGGCCCGCCGTGTTACCACGAGAGCTCGAAGGAGCGCGAAGGATCGATAACGATCGTCCGCGAGATTTATAAGCGAGCCGGAAGACAGAGGTGGTGATATACGAATGTACGTTGGATACGTGACGCCTGATACCGGTACCGTTCGAAAGCCGCCAGATTTTCCGTTAACAGATTCGAAGTCGAGAAATGTGCGAGCAGCTTATCGATTGCCAGTTTTTTCGATTAGTCGCTCTTTTTTGAAAATCATTGAGATCGTGTTCCGGATTATTATCATTATTTCTTGGGACGATAAAATTCATTTTTCATTTTCCGCTGCTTTGAATTTTTTCGCGAATATTCGCGAGCCGTTTACGCGCTCGTATGAGTTATTTTTCTGGCGCGTCGAGCGAATACCGCGAATAAATCTCGCGGAAATGAATTAAACCCGGATTAGCGCGACGCGCGGCGGCGTTCCTCGCTTCCAACAGCGTGACGATATTCTATTAAGCATCATCGGTGATCCCAGTGGTATCAAACGTGAAATAGCGCCATTAACGGGGGCGAAGCACGGGAAATTCTGTTTGTGACGTGCAGAGGGAAAGCATGGAAAGAACGTCGATTCTAATGGAGTGGACGTCGACGAGCGCGCGGACGTCATTAATTACTTAGGAAATGATTTGTGAATTGTGAATACCAATTAAACGTTTCAAGAACATATCATTAAAAAAGGAAACTCCTCGCTAATTATCAATACCGGTGGCGTCGGAGTGAAATTTAGAACGGAAAAAAGTGGATGTACGGGGGTGCAGAGTAAGAAAAGCGTTTAACGCTTTTATATCCGTCGGCGTGGAATTAAAGCGGAAGTTCTATCGCGATATCCCACTAATTTCATCCGCTTTCGTAAGTTTCGTGTTTTCAAAGGAGTCCCCCGTCGCGACTTTCAATGCCTTTGGTCCCGAAAAATTCTCTTTTCCACAGATCCACTCGACGGTCTTCGAATTCACGAGCCCGTCCACTCGCCTTTTCCACGCTGCCTCTTTACTTTCGGCCTACCTCGAGCTCCGTTAATGCCGCACACGAGAAGTTGGACCGCGAGTGACTCGCAGGCGAACGAGAAAGTGGAGTGGACCGGAGTGTGCAAAAAACGCGAGTCGCCACCTCGGACGTCGGTGAACCGTGACGTCCCGGAACGCGCAAAGGTCACGTACGCGTCTTTTTCCTCAACTACACTCTCGTTTCTCGCGCTCGATCCTCTCGAAGGAGGTGAGCGTTGCGCGTGCGCTTCCTTGCTAATTCAAACGCTCATGCAGCCCTAATGGCCTGTCCGATTTAACGTCAAAGTTAACGTTAACGTGTCCATAACACGCGTTTACGCATCGCGTGAAGATACTCGTGATTTAAGCATCCGCGATCGACCTCGTTTTATTTCACAACTACTCGCTGCTCGCGACTTACTTCGCGTGAACACTGGAAATAAACCGTATCGCAATGTATCTGCGTATACAATATTTTTAGTATCGTATATCCTATACTTGGCTGGATAAAAAAATTCTTCAAACTGGTTGAGTACATACTCGAGAAGATTATTTCAGACATATGCAATGTTCTCTCTTCGTAACATTAACCCTTTGCACTCGAAGGTTTTAATAAACTCGATGAACAATAAATTATTTGTATTGTATCCAAAGCGGAGCCCTTGAGTTTAAAGGGAAATTTTAAATGGCTCCGCTCCGGAGCTCTCTCGAGTGCAAAGGATTAATATATATGAAAATTGTCCATGTGATAATAGCTTTTATAAAACGTCAAGAATACTGTCGTGGATAAATTGAAACTATTTGGAAATGAGAGATTGACGGTATTAGTAATGGAGCCACGCTTGGCTCTAAGATCCTGCGCAGTTTCTTTGGTACAAGGACTGCGGTAAGAGCAACAAGAACGACAATAGCAACGGCACCGGCTCCGTCAGGGAAATCAGTCTGGCTTTAGTCGCGTCTTGTTCGTGCCCAAAGACAATAGAGAGCGGAGATTAACGAGGCCACGATCGATAACGAGCACGTAGCGGGCTCGACTCGTTATTGGACGCTCGTTCGCCGGTAGACGATGGACAATAAAGATATGTCCATGGCGAGGGATAACAGGCCAACGTTATCGGTGGGTTTCGAACTGGCGCCGAGACGCCCGCGTCGCTTTCCGCGGGGGTGTCGCTTAAGCCGGAAACGCGTGTCACGTGTGGACACGTGCTGTCACGAGAGCAGACGCGCGTTTGTAATTTTCCGAAACGTTACTTTACACCTTCAATGCTACGTATTACTTACAATGAAAAAAAAAGCTGTTGATTCAATAAA
The DNA here is from genome assembly GCA_944319695.1 of Tiphia femorata. Lineage (NCBI taxonomy): Eukaryota > Metazoa > Arthropoda > Insecta > Hymenoptera > Tiphiidae > Tiphia > Tiphia femorata. Next base: position 15,920,695 of record OX090900.1, on the reverse strand, counting down.
AAAATGCGTTGATTCAACCATACGTGTGTGTCACGGGCTGCCATAAACATTTGTAATTGATTCAACATTGTATGTCATTGATTCTAATAAAGTATAGTGTGAAACAATGATGAGGCGATCATTAATTCAATAATACATAATGTTGTATCAAAAGCATATTGAATTGAAACAATATTATTTCATATTATGTAATTGGGACAATCCTCGTTATATGATTGAAGTAACTACATATGCAATTGAATCAATGAAGTTTGTAATCAGTGTTGTATTATTCAAATAAATAATAAATATAATTGAAACAAATATTTATTTCATTGAAGTAATTAAATATATGATTGGTTCAATCAAATTTCTTCAATTATGCTATATTATTGAACCAAGTACTTCTGTAATTGACACAACGGTGTACCATATTTGTTTCAATCGCATTATAATTGAATCAACGAAATTAATTCCAATCATACGGATATCATTGAATCAACGCTTTTCTTTTCTCAGTGTACTGACTCGTCAATAAGTCAAGATTGTAGTAAGCGTAGTAAGAGGTTAGTAAGGGTGTACAAAGGTAGGATGGCTAGAGAGTGTATACGTAATTGTTTAACAATTGTATATTGAATACAGAAAAACAAGTTAGGTTAAACGACGTAAGTATTACAATATCAGAAGGCACGCACTCGCATAAGAGCATAAGGGGTTAAACGTTACACAAGGCATGAAGCGACATAAGAACGTAACCGTTTGCGTCTCATAAAGCAACTGACTTTCTTCGTCAAAGATTTTGGTGATTCACGGACGCGACGCGATGAACGCCCGTCTCCACGTGAATAATGGTAATAAGGCACCATCCGTCGGATGACTATAGAATAAGATACGTCATAGAGCGCATTAGGATATGCTACACTATAAGTTGTACATTTATCTTTTCTTTTTACATCAAACTGACAGCACGCCTCAATATCGAGTACAACGAGTCAAAGATGCGAGTCAACCGAGCGTGAAGGAGGGTGCGTGCAGTCACACGAACAGGGTGCAACGTTTCGTTACTCTTATTAACAAAACGGTAAGAATGAAATTTCCTCACGATTCGCACGCGGTTCATCGGAGCCGCGAGACATTTGCCAGGCGACGATTTCCGCGAAAGCTTCAAAGACAAAGTGGTCGTGAAGAAACGAAGATGCGAGTCGCTCGAGCGGAGAAATGGTAAACGCGAGAAAAGAACTGGCGGTCGCGCGCGAGCGAATGCTAAGCCGCGCGGCTCGTTCGAGACTTACGCGCCACGGTGGAATCGCATTTTTAATCGCGCGGCAATTTATTCTCGCGGTTCGTTTACGAGAGGAAGTTTCTCTCCTGCTGGTGAGAGAAGCTTGGGTGGATAAAGTGGCCGGTGGTGGCTTGCGGGAGGACCGAGAGGGAAGTCACGCGAGGTTGTAAACGTGTAAACGATGCGGAGCATCTCGTTAACGAAGGAGGACGAGGAGATGGGCGGGGATTCTCATTGGAGAATTAGCACTTTTCCACGAGATGCTACTTAACGTCGTTGGAGAACCAAGTGAAATATATGTTTTGTCGCAAAATCAGATACGTCTGTCGAGTACCGTGTATACGTCCTTAACTTTTACGATGTCTTTCGAGATTCTGCAACATCTCTGCATCTCTCATTACAAACCTCGACAGAATCGAAGGATACGAACACAACAATGAAAACTATCGGCCCTCGACGTGGATCAATATTAAGAAACCGACGCTCGTTAGCATGCTGTGCTACTCGTTAAACCTGTACAAGCACTTTGGACTGCGGAAGAGCATTCAGAGCCTCCTTCCTCCAATGACTCGCACCTACGACGCCCAACGAGAGCCCAATGCCTGTAAAGTAATCCTCCTTCGACTGCGTTCCTCGAGGAATTTATTATATTTTCCATCCCGCGGCTGTTGCTCGTTTCGTTTCGCCCACGCAAGAGCGCACGAGCCACCCCTTTCTCGAGTAATCGCGATCGAAGGTACTCCGCTCACAAAGGAGACATTCGAGCGGAAATCGTCGTTTGGTAAGGGTCGCTCTCGGGAGAATCCCATTTTCGTTCGCGCGTAACTCTCGTACCACTTTTGACGACTGCCGTGCTCTTCACGTGGCCCAATTTCGAATCGATCGAAATGTTCGAAACGAGAGAGTCGATAGAGAATCAATTGAGGAGAGGAAGAGAGTATCTGGTAAAAGCGTCACGGAAGCGTGCTGTCCTTGAAGCGTGGTCTGGTTTGTCGCCTATTTGCCGAAAATTGTCGCTCGTTCGCGGTGAGAGAATTTAGCTGCTCGCTTCGCAGGGGTGCCTGGGCTATCGCGACGACGACGTAAACGCATTCAATTTGCCGCTATCAAAATTTGCCCGTTCCTCTCTCGTATAAGCGTTTCTCGCGCAGGAACGCATAACGAAATTACCGCGCGCCCAAGGTGGACTACGCGGCAAAGTGGCGCGACACTTGGGCGCACAAGCGCGCTCAAAGTATCGAGCATGTCCATCGCGCGTCATTCGTGAAACGCGCTAAACGAGAAAATTACGGGAACGCCTCCACGAGGCGAACTTTCGCGCGGAAAAGACAAAGCTAATGGAACGGCTATCGAAGGTCCTGGGAGAATATTTGGTGATGGGTGGAAAATATCGATGCTCTTTGGAGTCTCGAGGAAATTTTCAAACAGCTCTGCTCACGTGGTGCTTTTGCAGCACCTCAAAAAAGCGCCATTTTTAGAAAGATACGGTAAAAGTTCCGTATCCGACCCTCGTCCGATCTTAATAAAATTTTACTTCTACGTAGCACTAACTAAATGCAGTCGAACGCCATAAATGCGAATTTAAGGAAACGCCTGGTTTCCGAGATATTAAACTTCAAACGTAATTAAAAATTCAATATCTCGGAAATCAAACGTTTCCTTAAATTCGCACTTATGGCATTCGACTAGATTTAGTAAATCCTACTTACCTGCAGAATTTTATCAAAATCGGACAAGGGTCGGATACGGAAGTTCAACTCAAGATTCTCGATATTAACCCTAAGAATTTTTTATAATAATTATCAACCTCTGTAGAACCATTTCTCACGAGTACCACCAATTCTATCTTTCACTTTTGCTCTTTGCTCAGCATCGCGGTGTACCTTTATCGAGTTTATAATGTGCGTTCAACGTATCCATAGATTACGAAGGCGCTCTATGTACCGGTGCCCCACGCGGCGCTCATTCAAAAGCTTCGTAGGTGGTCGCGAATAATCAACCGTAAGCAGACGTCACCGTGGATCTGGCGACGAGGGAGACGGAAGGTTTCACCTTGGCTACCGCTTGGATGCGGCTCCTCTCGCACAATCGTCGTCGTCGTAGTCGTGGTCGGCCTCGGAGAACGACGACGGCGCCGATGATGTTTTGGCTCGAGGCCAGGAGCATGCTTGGGAACCCTCAGCGTGCCACTGAATAATATATCCGGATGAGGAGATGGATACGAAGGTAAACCAGCAGGTACGCGAGTGGTGAGACGGTTCCCTTCCGAAAAGAGACAGGGCGGATGATAAGAGGGGACGAGGCAGAAGGGAATGAGTAAAGTAAGCGAAAGGTTGCGTGAATCTGTAATTCCTTCGGGGGCAAGGCACCGTGATTCTCGCTACTTTACATCGTGGGATCGTAAGAGACGATGGATTTTCTCGAGAATTTCCAAGTGGCCCGATATCGCGCCGATGTTAATAATTAATAAGGGACGTGTAAGTAATACGCACGGAGAGGAAAGATCGAGTAAATTCTACGATTATATCTTAACTACGGAGTTCATCGTGAAAGCGAAGAAGTCGAGAGTAAAGCTGCACGCAACGATGCTTCCTCCTTTCCACGCGGACGTTCTACCCCTAATTTCATTGTAATGCCGGAAGTCAAAGTCTCGGAAGGACGAGGAAAGGAACGAGCCAGGAGATTCGAAGGAAGAGTATCTCGAAGTGGCTAATCCCCTCGCTAATTAACTTCTGCCCTCGGGTCTGGCTCGTTCAATTTATCCTCTCCGTCTCCGTTTCCTCACGATTCTCTCGCACTTGCGAAATCGTTTCTCTTTACCTCGAACGTACTTTTCTCGACACCTCCTTCTTCCATTCTCTCCCCGTCGCACCACTCCGAGCGAGGAAGGCGAACGCTCTTGCGGTTTTGCACTCGCGACGCCGGAGCCGCGGGACCGTAGACGCCTCATGGAGTAATTTGCATGCGTAGTTTGTAGTTGGCGGTTTACCTGCGGTCTCGGTGGTTCTTGGGTGCCAGACTGAGAGGAAACATCGGAGGACCGAGGAGAGCTCGAGCGAGGGAGGAGAGAAGACGACGACGCGAAGACGACGAGAAAAAGGAGGAGTGGAAGGAACGAGACGTGAAAAGCGAAGTCTGAGAGTAAAACGTGACGAAGGAAGATGAAACATTTGCGGAGGTTAGGCTTGCGAAGACGGCCGTAGAGTGACGACGAGGAAAAGAAAACTGAGAGGCAATAAGTGAACGGAAAAGGAAACGAGGAGAGGTGTAAGTGGTGTCCGAAGGTGGAACGAGGATGGACGTCGAGGATGTGAAATTGCGAGTAGAAAAAAGAAACTGGCGGTGGAGAAGCCCGTGAGGACAAAGTGGTGGGAACCACGACTGGAGAATGGCGAAGGAGACGAAGATGGCGAGGATGACGAGGACGAGAACGGAGACGTTAAGGTCACCGCACGGTGAAGCACTGAGCATAAAGAGGGCCGACGAGACGCGCTCTCTACTCGACCGGCGCGGTTTAAAGGGAGCCCTTATAAGCGCCTTCGCAATTCATACTTCCCGTGTAACGTCGTCCCGCTCGACCGTTCCCTCGTCGGCTGAGTTAATTTACCGTGAATCGGCCACCTGGAATTTATCCTTAAAAAACGAACAACGCGACCGAGTTGTGCGCGTGAGCCGAACACGAACGTTCTCTCTCGAGCAGCCTCACCCGTAGGCATCGACTCACCTACCACTAACCTCCTCCTCGTGACTCGCGTCAGCCACACGAATTATAGGCGTGACTCCGTGCATTGAATTTAATGGGACGCAACGATAGCCGAGGTCACGTCTATGGTAATAAGGAGCGCGTAATACGTCGAACGAGAAGATAAATCGGGCCAACCCTACGAGGTTACTCGTGTTTAGCACAGGTACCTACGTACACGTGCGAGCGCGTTATCTAGTCGACGATTCCGCGACTTCGTTCCCTCGTTCATTCTCCCCGCATATTCGCGTCTCATTTTTCATCCCTGTTTCCGGTATCTCTCTACACCGGCGCGCCGACTCTACCCGCGAATTTCCTGCCCCTTTTTGCCTCCCGATTGTTCCACTCGTAGCCTCTTCCACCGGTCTCCGTGGTATTGTACATCTTTCTCTCGCCGGCTTACGCGCCTGGCTCCTCGGTGTCCCATATTTCGTTCTAATGTGAGTTTTATGACGAGAAACCGCCCGAGCTTAAAAACATAAAGTGGGAAACGGTACGCATGTGCTCCACCCCGCTTGCCACGATTCTAGCTGTAAATTTACACGTGTATCTGCCGCGCGTAATTGTATAGAAATAGAGGCGGGTAAATGAAGTGGGCCGCGAGTAGGAAATTTGTTGGGAAAACAGACGGGTCGTGGTGAGAAAAGGAATAGAGGAAAATACCTGACTCGACGCGCGCAGAATCATAGAACTTTCGTGGTTTATCTGCGGTTTAATTAAGCGAGCCACGTGCTGCGTGCGATGGACGGTATATTTATACGACGTAGAACGTTTTTAAAATAATTATTCGTGTACTTTGCACGAGTTCAGCGCTTCGCGTGTTTCTAGTTGGGATTAATCGAATAAGAGATTTTATCATTTTTCGCAAGGTATTCGCGAAGTGCATTCTCCCTTTTCATCCATTAGATCGTTTTATCCGATGTCCGTCGTAAGTCATCAAAGTGAGCGCCGTTATGGGTGGTAAAATCAGGGCATTGATATACGATTTCAGCCTCATTCGAATACGCGAAACAGTCATGGACTGTCGTGGCACAGAGTAGAGACGCGCGTCGAGTTTTCCGTGCGCATCTCGATTTTTACGCTCTCTCGTATATTCCATTTCTCGCATATTTCCCTAATGCGCGTTTTATGAGGGAAAGCCACGCATCTACGGTTAAAAGCAGGAGGCGAGAACGTGGCCGCTTTGTTATCGTGCGACATGTCCCGCAGGCCTGTGTGTTTCTACCCCAATTTGCAGACTCTCGCAAACACGCGATCTTAACGTCGAAAAGCGCGACGTCGAAAGGAAAATTAAATGAACGAATAAAAGGACCGTCTAAAGAGTATACAGATCATACAGATATAGTTTTCATGGAATTTCGTGGGCGATCGGAGCATCTGGCAATAGTTCATTTATCCAATTAACCTCTTAGGCAGGGCATGCTTATCCGCAAGTCTGCCTCTCTGTGAAGGCGCGCTTCACTTGACCACGGATGGCACAAAAACCGTTCGTGACGATTTCGACTATAACATTACTTCTGAAAATCATGATATTCACGAAAGACACTATAGTGTGTTGCACCGTTCAAATTGATGACATCTGCGAAAGCCACTATAGTGGTGCATCGTGTCTAAGAGATTAAAAAAACAAAATGAACGTTCTCCTTTTAAATTGTATCAGAAACACATGTATGCAAAATATTCCGAATTGAGAATACATTATTATCGAGCTACTATCATAAATCCTCCTGAAAATACACGAGGAACGGATACCCTTCGTTAAATCGAGGAATGACGACACCACGAACTTTTTAGGCGAGTGACGTAAGGCCAAGGAGAGGAAAGGAAGCATCAGAGCTCGGACAGAGGGCGACTTCTCGTGTTACGCAGATGTCGCACGGGCACCCGATTAAAATTCGCTTTCTTTCGCTCGCGCGAAAAAGGGGACCGTCTTTCGAAACGACACCGTCTGGCGGAGAGAAGGCGAACGTGACGAAACGGTGTTTCCGTGGCGCGTGGTCCTCGTTGTTTGCGCGGCATGCGAGAGTTTACACGAGCGTCCGATTTGCATACGTCGAGCGATCGCTCGGTGGCACGTTGGCGTCGTCGCGGCGGTGAAACGAAAAACACGAACACTGGAAAGAGAGAAAGAGAAAGAGAGAGAGAGAGAGAAAGAGAGAGAGAAGCGTAGGAAACGAAACAACGAGAAGAGAAAATGAAACCGCGAAAAAAGCTTCGGCGCGAAAGACAGGCAAATTATTCCACCCCCTATTAAAAATTCTCCACCCCCTCGCTCGCTCCTCTCTGCATAATTTCCTCTCCACTCCACCCCTACCTGTCCTTCCGGAATCCACGTACTCCCCGAACCATTCGGGTCGCACGACGAAAACTTTACCCTTTTCCACCCTTCCTCCTTCATCTGCTCGGTGCTATCCGCCGAAAGCCGTTCTCCGCCTTTCTCCACCATCCCCCTGTGTCTCGCTCTTTCTCTCTCTCTCTCGAGGAAACGAGAATCGTGGTGGACGTTAGGGCGCGCACGTCGCCTCGTTCGGAAAGTTTTTCCCCGTGGGGTAGAGGCGGAAAGTTTCGCGGGGTACGGAGAAATTCGAACGAGCGTAAAGTCGATCCACGCGGCAGAGAGGAACAATCGGTCAAGCCGTCGAGTCGAGCAACCACCGGAATGAATTCACCGTGTGTTCCTCTTCTTCCGCGCGAACTAGTCATGGATCGCAGGGATGTGTTCGAGCACACGTTCTCTCCTGTCTGCTAACACGTACTGCACGCGTACACGTAGAAACAGCGGCGGTGAGTCCGTGGAAAGAGTCAACACGCCGGTGGCGAGACTCGCGCCTCGTTTCCGGTGGAGCGTGCCGCGGGCCGATCGAGCGTAAGTAATTTTGGCGGGTGCCAACTCGAGGAGAGCGGCAGAAGGATAGAGAGAAAGGATGGGGGTGTAATCGTCGGGGGTTGGTGGAACGAAGTCGGTGTGGCAGTAGCTGCGGCAGGTGCGGAGTCAGGCCACCGTGCTAGGAAGTGCATCGTGGTAAATGGAGTAGGCAATTCATTAGTGCGGCACCGCGCGCGCGCGCGCGCGAGCGAGCGAGTTCCTCGGATTCTGGTTTAGACCTGGAGGATCGTTATACCGAACACTTTCGACGATAACGACGTCAATCATACCGATGGTATGAGAACGCAAATGCGGACCCTCTTCTCTCCGAAAGCGAATGGCCCTACGCCCTCGTCGCTTTTTCAATTTATCCTCCCTTGCAAAATCGTCCGGAGTACTCTCAGCCACCTTTTTCCCACGTAGGTACACACTTCTGCCACGAATACAACCTATTTCGTTTCGTCCTCTTCTCGATCCGCGTACTTCTCTCGTGCTTGCCATTCCGCCCTCGTCGTTCGCCCTTATTGTTTCTTCCCTTTCCCTCGATACGTCCCTTCGCTCGCGAGAAGTTACTGAAATCCCCTTTACGCGCTTCCGCTCGATTGCCCTCGTCCCTTCCCCGTGACCGACGCGGCTCGATGGAGATAAAAAAAGGGACCGACGAATTCGCTCGACCTCGCCCCCCGATGCGTAAGAAGCTCGCGGAAGCGAATTAAGGACGGAATTTCGGCGTTGATTTTTCGCTCCGTCGATTATTCCGTCGATTCGATTTCCACTCTCCTCTCTTCGGGAAACTTCACCTCTCCTACTCTCTCTTTTCAGCCTCTTCCTTTTTTCCATTTCTACGGTTCCGAATCGCGGGGATTCGCGCGCCACGCTGAAACAGCGGAATTCGCAGAGAGGTGTTGGAAACGGCGGCATAATTTATATATCGGCGGGGTCGGCTGATTTTCTGCTGACTTTCGTCGGAATAAAAGCCTATTAGCAGTAGCCGTTATTCGTGGCGGTGCACCCTGGTAATTCGCGAAATAGCTACGCGTCCGAATGAAACACGCAATTTCGGTCGGGATTCTTCTTCACCGGCATAATTATACGCGAGTCCGCGTGCTAAAACATTTTTGGTCTGTTTTGGATTAGACGGTGTATATAGCGTATTAAAAGTAACGAGGATAAAACGCACAATCCGCAACGGCTAAAATTCTCCCTCGTAATTGCGGCGTGCGTTAAACGCGCGAGGAGGAGAGGGCGCGAAATGCGCGCTCGTAAATTGTTCGCATCGTTGTCAATTGTAGCGGCGCCGTGCAATTTTGACATTTCTCCCTAAATGCTCGCAGGGGCGACGTGTTAACCCACTCGCGTGTCTACCCCCGAAGTCCCGACGCGGCGTCGTGCATTAAAACATCACCATCAGAATTTTTTTCCCCGGCACCGCGAGAGAAGTGGCGAACTATTTTTCGGGTACTCGCGGGGCCTCCGCGGACGCGCGTGCTAAATCGCTTTTTTTTCATTTCCCCTGGCCCGATTTTAAATTTAAATGGCGCCTTGCTGCCGCTTGGTTCGTGCAAAGAGAACGAAGGAGAGAGAAAGAGAGAGAGAGAGAGAGAGAGAGAGCTAGAGAGCGAAACTATTCGCGTCAATTCAGACGTTCCACCCTTACAAAGCGGCTGGTCCTCGTTATCGACGTTCGTTCCGGAGCGCGACGATCTATTTATTATCCGTCGATTATTTCTCGACTCGCCGGACCCTATCCCCGTTAAATTCCCTTTTTCACCCGATCGCCGATTTAAACGTTCCAAAATATCGCGGAGCATCGTCCACGGCCTCCATCCGTTCCATTAGATTTTCAAGCCTCATTTGCCAAGTCCGTCTCTTATCGGGTTTCCAGCCGCGCCGTCGCGCAAGCGAATTTATTATCGTCCAATATATTTTCCGTCCACCGACGCGCACGCTTCGAAAGCCTTCTTTCGTTCGACTCTGCATCTACCTTGTCTCGCGATTAATATCGAGGACGATCGCGTGGTATTCGTTCTTCCAAATTTTCCTCGTTTACTCGTATCTATATCAGTAGCATCAATGATTCACACGCACAGGGCGAACTACCTCGTACCCGCGTGCCTCTGTCGTTGTCCGAGTATTTTCGAATTTCGTTAATCGCCGCGGAATCTGCGCGGAGTTTAATTTCATGTTGATTTATTTCTGAGCACAGCCAAGATCCTCTCTCTCTCTCTCTCTCTTCCTTTTTTTCCATTTTGATGGTGTTATGTGCCATGCTTGTGTGTGTGTGTGTGTGTGTGCAAATTGTATGTGTGTTTTGTTGTTTTGTTCTTTCTTTCTTTTTCTGTACCTATTTATATTTCGGCTTGTCCTTAGGGGACCCACGGTCTCAGGACAAGAAAATATCTATCTATCTATCTATCTATCTATCCATCTATCTCTCTCTTTCTCTTAGTTTCGTTGAAAATGTCGGTGTACACGATACACTTGCACACCGTGTATGTACACGAGAGCAGGTTCCTTCGGATTTAAATCTCCCTTTGGAATTCCTTTTGAACACGGATTTCGAGTCGTGAAAATTCTATCGATCGACGATGAAGAGCGAATGCTACCTCCATTCACTCACTCGCTCTCCTTCCCACAAGGGTGTCGGCAAGTGAATGCTATTATCGGGCGTCGAATTCGGCTCCGACGTTTCCTTCTAATAGATCGGCCTGCCTATCGGCGTCCCGCGTAACAATGAAACGTGTCTCTCGCTACAATGTGCACGTTAACTTGACGAATGCCAATCACCATCGTTCGATACGACCAGCCGTGGTGCGTCGATGGCGCCCGGGACCACCGTTCACTTTTACTTCCTTTGGCATTCGCTCGCACGCGCGTATCCGTCTGTCTGTGGGACGAGCACGTCTCGTCGGGACGTTTCGAAAGGCAATATTGCATCTGTTCTTGGACGTTAGAACGAATGTTTATTGGGAGCAGAATGCACATTTTTGTCGCGAAACGGTTACTATCAAGGTGAACTCTTCAGGAATTAAATTGTACGTTGTTAAAGTTTCGAGAGACGAACTCTTATTATTAAGTAATTTAATGAAGAATATGATATTTAATTTTAATCTTAGAATTATATTGACCAGAGTGAAGCGATCGAGTAACGGAATATTTGGAATAAATTATGTGGAAAGTACTGCAATTAAGAGATCAACGAGGATCTTGTACGAGGTATTCTAAGCGTCTTTGGTGTCTAGCTGAAAGTTTTCAGTTTGCAAGGTACCCTAGGAATTCGTCGACTGCATTCTGATGTTTTCCGAGGTAGGGTCGAGCGAGCACGAAGACGCTTAGTTCCCAAAAGTAATAAATTATTCTTGCGATGGTGAGTTGGTCCTTCGTGTGTTTATAAGAGATTTGCATTTTCGCGCTTCCGTTCCCTTTGTGCTTCGCCACCTTCGATATCTCCGTATAGCTTACCTGGGTGGAACTTGGCAAACGAATATTTATCGTATCGGCAAGTGGGCCGATGAGAGCGTCTGAACCGATCTCGTGGCCGGAATATCCGATTGTAAAGATATCACAATGCATTCTCGCAATACTGCGAGATTATAACGCGTGCTTTACAATAATTACAGCGCATTATTCGTTATTGTGCCTGGAACAATGCCGAGAGGTGTATTCACGGACTGAATTCGGCAAGCGGGTAAAAACCATTCCTCTCTCACTCCGCTTTTCTCTTTCACCCTGTCTCTCGTTCTGTCCAGAATTCTCTCTCTCTCTCTCTCTCTCTCTCTCTCTCTCTCTTTCTCGTTCGATCTGCCAGAGCCCGATAATCGGCGGGTATTGTTTTACATTTCGCTCCTACTCACGGTGGGTATTGTTTTACGAAATCATTTATACCTGGTGGCGTCGCTTCGATATCATTTCTACCGACGGTGGATATCGCTTTACAATATTATTCCGGTGAGCCGCGGACGTGGCGACGATTTGAAAAAAATGTTAAACGTTCTCGATCGTTTCGCATTTCGCGATTCGTATTCACGTCGATACGATATTTCTCTCTCTGTATCAATTCGCCGTAACATTATCGGTCCTGGGACATCGGCTCGTATAATCGACGATTTAAAATTTTTCGTATATTTCGACGATACTCTTCGATCGATCGTACGCAACCCACGAGAAATTATCCGATCGCATCGGCTCGAGGAAAAAGAAAGGTACAGGACAATCGGTCGTCACACGCCAAACCCACGCACTCATACCCGCACGTTCTTTCGGTACAGAGGAGGGAATGTGTGCGCATAGGGGAAGAGTTTGGTTTCTCGGTTCGTTGACTTCCGCCTGCTTCTCCCCCGTCCTCTCTATCTTCTTCCTTTCTACTCTTTCTGGCCCTCGTACACTTTCCTCTTTCTTCGGCGAGCATCCCCCACACCCTCTTCCTTCGCCACACCTTTTTTCCTCGCGGTCGGTTCGGGTCGTTTAAACGTTCCCCGGAATCAACGTTGCCGTTTTCGGACTGCGGCTGCGGCGGCGTACCGAACGCGCTTTGTCCGAAAGAAAATTCCTTCATCCTTCTTCCTACACTTCGACCCCAACTTCTTTTTTTTCTCCTTTCTCCGTTTTTCTCTCTGATATCAGCTTTTTCTAATCTCCCTCTCGAGGGTGGGCGAGAAGCTGCGTTCGTGGGAGATGCAGCATTCTTCCGTGCTTCCTTATTCCACCGCGAGCAAAAAGTCGTGTTAAGGGATATCTGGATTCCTCGGATGGATTAAATTGATGGTATTCTTTGACAATTTTTTTTGGGATGGAATAAAGTAAATGGAAAACTTATTTTAAGGGTATTATTAAAGCATCTATTGTAAGTTTGTTTTTAATATTCGGCATTTTAAAATAGATTTTCTATTTATTTTGTTCCATTTCTTGAAAATAATTGTGAAAGAGTGGCATGAATTAAGCTGCTCCAATATCTTAAATGGACGGAGGAAAGGGGAGTGGATATCGAGGGATGCAGTCTACTCGAAATTGCACAGTTATCGGCGAGCTATACTCCGGAAGGTGTAAAGGAAGGAACGATCGAGGGATACGATCGTACCAAACGTGCACTGGTAGGATGCGAGTCGATCACGTGGCCAGGAAGGCATCTAAGATTCAGCAGGAATAAAAGTTAAATTCGTAGAGGGCTTGGAAGCTAAATCAGGATCGATACTAAAGAAAAGAGGCTATCACTTTTTAAGTAAGGCTACACGGTCCAGAATCCATTTAGATTTCTAAACACCGAAATTTCAGGAAGGATGTTTGGAATATTTTTATAACTGTGCAATTTGATAAAATGCGATTCTCCTTTCATAGCGTAGCTTTAACAGACGGCTAAAGAATATTCTCCGCTTTTTGAAAAATCCGTAAAAACGTTGGGTAACGGTGAAATTGTTACCAACGGTTTGAATACCGTAATTCTTTAACGAGGAGCCACCGGTATACTCGCAAAACGAGTGGGAAAATTGCCTTCTGTGAAAATTGATTGCTATATTGAATTTCACTACTGTGCGGACGCTTGGAATCGTATGCTGCGTATCGTACACGTTTAGAACATATATTCGCTTTACACGAAGTAACATTTTAACTCGCGTATCCACTTGATATCAGGTACGCCGAAGTTGCAACGAAACATCGAGACTAAAGAGTCTCCATTCAAAAATTTGCCTCCACGAATCTATTAATTAATAATTTAATTCTCTTCACGACATAAAAAAAAAGAATCTCAGTCATTCTGCACAAGAGCACTCACCTAAAATTTCCTCAAAGTCTCAAACACCAAATCACAAAATTCCAAGATCCTCGTGCGATACCCGGCGCGACCTTGAATTTCTCAGTCTACTAAAAACCGTAGTACGATCATCAAGATTCCTTATTTACCGTACCACTTGTGCACGAGGTGCAACGGTGAAGCTCACGCAATTTCGAGCCGTGAAAGCGACCAAGGTTATTTAATAACCAATCCGTGCTCTCGCCCCCGGTACTCTCGAATATTTATATTTCGCGCCCGTCGTCCAACTGCGCCCATCCAGCCCACCCCCTCCGGTTTTATTTCCCACTCGGCAGGCCGACACGCGAAACGCGCAAAAAGCAACTCTCGTTAGACGACCGTGGGGGGTTGTTTCGGTGGTAGGAAGGGGGTTGGTGAGAGAAACGCGGCGTGCAAGGCTTCCTCGAGGTCTCCGCGGGTGGTGGTGGAGACGAGAACGACGAAGAAACAGGTGAGACAAGGGAACGTAGAACGAAAAGAGAGGATGGAGACGACGGTGTAAGTGCAAGGTACGGGCCCGGGATTAAACCACAATCACCGGCGAGTGGGTAGCTGATTTCGAAGCCCCGGACTCTCCTGCAATTTCCAGTATTACCTCTCTGCGGTCGGACGGGCAGATATTCCGGGACAATTTCGATGGTAGGATAGTTAGACGTGAGGGTGGTGTGCAGTGGTGGACTGCGAGAGAGGGGTGGTTGAGTTTAGACATAGGTATGTAACGTAAGTATGTCGGTGGTGAGTGGAAGGTCGACCTGGAAGGTGATGGTGGAGGAGGCTCGCGCTAAGTAGATAGGCGGGGTACATAAGGGATAGGTACTCTACCTCGTAATACCTTCGTAAACTCCCGAACTGCTTGTCACACGTCTCGCTGGGATCAGCGGGGGGTCGAGCAACTGCAGACGAAGATGACGAGAATGACGACGACGACTGGTACGAGCCGGAGGTGGAGAGGTGGTAGGCGAGGACGAAGATACCGAAGGTGGATGTTGAGGAGGAGGACGGGATTCGAGGTACTTTCTGCTCGAGGAATTTCACAAACGAAACCAATTTCCCGTCGTGCCTCCGTACCCGACTCGCGTCCCTCTTCTCCCTCTCTCGCTCTTCACCCTGCACGCCGAAACTTCTCGGCATTCCGGATTCTCGTCCTGGCGTCTACTCGCTCTTGCTCGTGAGACTGTATGCGTGGGAGGCATAGGATGGAGAAAGAGAAAAGTGAGAGAAGGAAAAAGGTAGAAGATCCGTGCAATCGGTTTTACGGGAGACGTATTACCGTGGCTCGGCCTACGATGGGGCACCCGACGACGGGCGTAGCTGCAGCTAAATATCAATCGAGTACGGGCCCCCGGAGACCGGAAAAGAAGATAAAGGGGTGGCGGAGTAGACGGTGAGAGGGGAACCGATTCGGCCTGTCCGATACAGGAAGACTGCGAGACACTTGTTGTCTCCTCGAGTAGCAATTTACGAGCATAATGGAGCCGGATCCATGGTATTGTCGGTTCGCTCGCCGCTTTGAGACACTGGCAGAAGGGAAGCTCGGTTATTGTCGGCGTATTGGATTCGCCCTTACGCGCAACCGTGTCTCACGGTGGATCTGCCGAAGTGAAATCAAAGCGGAGGAATGAACTTCCGGTGTTCGTGGTACGTCGACAGAAGTGGAGACTAAGCGACAAAGTGCGCTTATGCAATGGAGAATTTGGTGATTCAATGCCAATTTCTTACTGCACAATGCTTTAACTTACTTAGGATTTCCGTGGAAGTTCGTGTCTACCTGCACGAGGGAGTGCTTTGGTACGCA
Source organism: Tiphia femorata (assembly GCA_944319695.1). Lineage (NCBI taxonomy): Eukaryota > Metazoa > Arthropoda > Insecta > Hymenoptera > Tiphiidae > Tiphia > Tiphia femorata. Next base: position 15,905,243 of record OX090900.1, on the reverse strand, counting down.
AGCTGTCTAGGTAGTCCTGAGTGCATGCGCTTGTTCCGTGTAAGGCAATTTTGGATGTCGAGGATTATAGTTACAAGAGAGTACGTCGATGTGTGTAAACCGATAGAAGCTTAGCATCGTTAAACTCTCGCCATTAAAAAGGACTTCTTACTCGAACCTCGTACAATATGTTAAATACGTAAAGTACAATAAAATATTTTTTCAAACTCGGTGTAAGCTTGCAATTCTCACCAATTCTCCGTTGAGTGTCGTTTGGCCTTTACATTCTTACCTCAACCCTTGCCCTCTGGCCCGTTCGTCCACGACTCGCCGCTCGTTCCACGTTCAATGTCCTCCTTCGTCACGAGGATAAAAATAAAGACGCGGTACTCCGAGCGACACACAGGCTCGTTCGCGACTGTACACAGGTCCCCGACGGTCCGATCGATGCCGCGTCGATCATCGTCAGGAAATTCCAGTCGCACACTCTCTCGGACCGAGGATGTGACCGTTAAAAGCGTATCGCTCGCTTAAGAGCAACACTCTGGTGGTTGTAGGGCCGAGAGAGGGTCGGAAGGCTCGCAAGACGCGGAGGTCGGCGCGAATCGATATATCGACACGGGCCATTTTTTCCGCCTCTATAAATAGCCAAACCGGCGGACACTAGGTTCCTAGATGATAGGCGCGTGTGTAGGTTCGCTACGAGCTCCGTTCGCGCTGGGCTCTCTCTCTCTGGAATAGATTAGAAGCGGTACGCGAGCGCGGGCGACGCTTGATTTACGATCACGGTGCGTCTTCCCACGCGACGAGAGAGCACCGAGAGAAAGAGAGAAAGGAAAAGCGGATACCGGTATTTATACGCGAGCGTCGTATAGACAATCCCTCTTTCCGCCTATCACGGCGCTCAGGTATTCGCTGCTCCATGCGCACCTGAACGCGTAGGTCCGAGCGGGTGGATTCAGGACGTGTCCGAGTCGAGTAGTAGCTTCTTGAATGTAAGAATGAAAATGTAGAGAAGAATGAATTTCATTGATTGATTTATCGAATGCGCCAGGTTAACCCTCGATAACTAGGAACAAAAGGAGAAAATTAAATAGAAATGTGTAGATAAGTTTCTTTTGGCAATAATGGGGCATGAACAAGAGACTGTTAACACTATTTCTACCAGGATTTTGTATATGCCTATTTCGACCAAAAGGCGTCTTTTTGTGTCCAGGATGAGCTGCAGGACTACGATACCTCTAAATTAATTTGACAACTAATATACGAATAGTGAAAGAAGTGATTGAGGAAATTCAACTTGGAAAATAAATTTAAAATACAACTTGAGAAGGTGTCTTTTGACACCTTTGGTAAAAATAGTGTTAAATGTGGGAGAAATTAAGAATGCTTCCTTGGGCTTTGGTTAAGTGTTCTGAAAAAGAATGAGATACGGAGGAGGGGGTAAATGTACACTGATATACTCGTGTGTATGTACTCTAAAGCTGCGGTTCTCGAACCCATTTCAGGAATAATGCCGGTACTATCCATTCCCCTTTCATCCCTCCCTTTTCGATAGGACCGATAGCCTATCCTCGTCTATAATAGGTATCCTGAGTAATCCGGTGTCTCTCGGGAGGGGCATCTACCGTGACCCACGAAAATTGAGGTTGCCCGGTGGACCGTATCGAGGCGAATCAAGAGGAGTATCCGATGGAGACGATGCATTGTGCTCTGATTTAAGGCGCCGACGGAGATCGCGAAGCAGAAGACGAATCTCGCAGGGAACCTCGTTGCTTTTCAAGCGTCCGTAGCACGGTGATTCTTAACCGATCATCCGTGGCAAACGTTCCTCAAAAGTGGAATCACGAGAAGACGGGGTACTCGCTGGAAAACTGCATCAATGTACTTTCGCGGAAGTGGCCAAATTTTTCTCGTCAATTTTACGATCTTCGTGATTCCATCGTTCCGTGATATTTTCTCGAATTTTCATTTCAAAATCATTTTAAACGTGAACGTAAAACATGCGCGCCGAGCCGTGCTCGGATTATTTTTGACGTCTATAGTCGGAGCACAGTGCTCTAGCGGTATTAATGCTAATTAGAGTGGAAAGTATCATTAGCATTTGGCAAACAACTTTCCAGAAGCCTGCGCCATTTTACGAAGTGCCCACTGTCGGTCCTTCCTCTGCCAAATGGAATCTCGAGTAGGGTTTACTTTGGCAAGCGAACTTTCGAAATTATCGGACGTACGACGTCAATGACGGGTGCCTCGTCGACCTTCCCAAAGTTCAACCAAAATTGGAGCCCATGGCTCAACGAGAATCACATCGCGTCGATTAAGCGAGCAGTTAGTTTCAATAATTCCCTGGAGAACAGGGTACAGCGAAGTGACGTTCGGTCCGAACATCGAGAGAGGTCGGAGCGCGTGCTTGTAATTCGCATGAGTCGATGTAACGTGGATGCCTCTTGTCTTCCACTTCCTTCTGTTTCTCTCTCTCTCTCTCTTTCTCTCTCTCTTCACTTACATATACAATATTTCTCTCTCTTTCTCTCTCTCTCTCTCTCTCTCGACCGAGGCTATCGCGGATACCCCGAGAGCAGCAGGAGGGAAGTGCAGCATCCCGTACGGTATGGGTCCCCGATGTTTATCGTGTTGCATTCGGTATTCATGTAAATGACGGGTACGCCGGGTTGTTACGTCCTCTCGCTGGTTCCCTCGTCCACGTCCGTGATGGGCAATGAGCCACGAAGTAGTCGAACGGCCATTCTCCGATACGCGCACAGTCCGGTGGTGTCTTCGACCCGTAGTACCAACAGCATCCAACCCGCCTACTACCACCCGGCGGAGGAGTAGGAGGATTGCGGAGTGGAAAGAAGGGGCCACTAGGCAACCGAATCCCTCGTCCGTTGGTCGAGAGAAGCTTCGAGACGAGGATCGTGCGCGACAGAGTGAGACGAGAGATCTCGGAGAGAGAATAGAGAGGCTAAGAGAGAGGGTCACGCGTGGAGGGAAGGAGGAAGCGAGGAAGATCGTAAACTCGGAACGGCAGCATAGAGCAGGCTTCGAGGCAAAGGTGCAAGTCAGGCAACCGCTAAGACGCGGACGAATCTCGAATCCACGAGGATGGAACGAGATATTCAACGCTCTTGGCAGACTCCTAGGCAGCCTCTCCCTCTTGTCTCGTCTCGTCTACTATCGTCTCTATCTACCTCCTCGTCATCTCTCGTTGTCCCTGTCCTCCTATCCCACCTTCCTAAGGAGGAGAATCCTTCCTTCTCCACCTCCACGTCCTGCACCCAGTCATCCTCGACGTCGTCGACGGCGTGGAAGAGAACGACGACGACGACGTTGCCGTCGCTTTCGAGTGTCCTTGAAGTATCATGTCGAAGGCGAGCCCGAGACGAACCGATGAGAAATATTCTCCACCGCGGTGGAAGAGAATAAATCCCCTTATTGCGCGGTTCCGTGCGAGAATACGTCGCGCTCGTAACCCCTCCGAGTAGTTCCTACCTTTGCGGTTTGTTCCTCAAGAGTGCGACTAGTTCGTTCGGTTTTACGATTACGGGGTGGGTACAGATTCTTGACGATTCGGTGGTAGGTGAGAAGGTGACGTGCGCGAGTTACTCGCTCGAACAAGTCGTCGAAGTAGACTTCATGGAAATGTCGGTAATCCTCGTGCGATCTTTCCCGGGCTTAAATCGGGTTAGTTAGCGGTGCTTAGAAAAGAAGATTCGCGAATTGTTCTTACTACGTGCGAATGATTTTACAGCTGAGAGTGACTTACGGGATCCGTGGTAACGTCGTTGCAATCAATTTTATGGGAATTGTAATGGCCCGTGGTTAACGAAGCGCTGACGCGAGATCGAAGTGTGCGCGGATGAAAATTTATCCGCGTGCGGTTTTACGATCATCGTCGCAGATGTCGATACTTAAATCGAATTCGACGGTGGTGGGCGACTCGACTAATACCGCTCGTTCCGGGAAGTACCGCACGGTGAATATCGGAGAATAGAATTCTAATGAGTTCCGCGTAAAAATCGTCTCCGGTGCTCTCTATGTAAAACTCTCGGTAGAGAAGTTACGATCGGTAGCATCGAACACGGAGGAAGGAGAGGACGAGGTTGGGCGCAGATTTTATTCAACGACGGTAGTTTCCGTAAAAAGCTCCAACAGGTTTTACGATGGCCGATAGAAAAAGGCATGTTTAAATCAGCGAGTCCCACTGGTTCTTCCGCAGTCGGCAACAGGCGGCCGAGTGACAAGAAAAACTTGGAAGGGTCAAAATTACTCCGAACCCATTGGAAACCCTTTCGAAGCCGATAAAGAGCGGAAAGTGTAAATCCACCGAACTCACCAACCGGGCGATTCGACGTGCGAGAAACGACTCTTCGCGAAAATTCACCCACGCTCGAAACTCCTCCCACTCTAACACACGACTTCCCGTTTCCAACCACCACCACCTTCCCTCCTTCCAGCGCAATTAATTACAATCAAAGTAATCGTCGAACGGTAATTGATTCCAATTACCAGTGCTCACGCTAGCCCTCGAAGCGGAATCCGGGCGGGATCAATTACCATAAATCTCGTATAAACATCATCCGGAAGTAACCCGTCACGCGCGAGACGTCCTGGCTCAGGAGAAGAGAAAGAGTGAGAGAGTGAGATAATGAGAAGAAGAGAGAGGATATTACGATGAATGGGAATACCACCACGATGGGAAGAAGGCACCGGTTCCCAGGCGACCAAGGCGACGACAGTAGCGACCGGTAAACGAGAACTTGCTTGGGTAGGGTAAGGCGGAAATTCTCTCCGCGTGCGGACGATAGAGCGCGCGTGCGCGCGCTTAAATTACAAGAGGGACGAGATGGAGGACGACAGTGGGTGGACGCGTCTCGCGCACCGGAGCGTTTGTCGAACAATGAGTAAACGGCGATAAACGTCGTTCCGCGGGCAGAGCAATCTGGCAGAGGCATAGTCTTCCTCAGGCACGCGTAAATCAGGCTGGGATGCGAAATAGGTATGATGCCTGGAACGGTACAATGTAAATCATCACGGTCTTCTGTCTCTCCTTTCCCACGAGCCACCGTCGCGCGTCTCGCATTTCTTCCGACCTCTCGCGATATTCATCCCCTCGATTCGCTCCCGTGGAGTCGTCGGTCGCGCCCGTTTATTTCGGTCGAACGGTTGGGACGAGAGAGAGAGAGATAAACTGGACGAAGGGAGAGAGGAGAGAACGGCCCGAGAGAGCCCATTAAAACAATTAAATTTATTGCGATGATATTCGGGTTGCGAGCGGCCACCACCAGCCACGAGGGAAGCGCGAAACTGTGGCGGTCGGTGTTAAGAATATTAAATTTATAACAATGTTCGAACCTCGTCTCCTCCTCGCGCACTCGAATGTATGCTTTAATTAAGGCAAATCACATCGCAAATAGCAGTTTCGCCTTTTCGCGCGACCTCGTAAAATCTTTTTGTTTTTTTTTTTTTGTACGGAACTCGTGGTAGGGAGGGAAGAGTGGAGACGACGAATCGGAGCAGGCTACGTGCCTGAAATGCAATTGGTTTATTAACACGTTGGACGACGAGTTGCGCGAGAGAACTCGCGGCAGTAGCGTAAATTTGTTATTCGCGGGCGGTATATTTGCCGATCTCCATTTGGCGCGACGCGCCGCGCCGCGTCGCAATTATTTACGGTCGATTTATTAGATTAGAAGGGCGCGCCTGTAACGAGGCTGAATTTTATCTACGACGCTTCTAATTCAACCTCGCGTACCCACTACTGATTTCGTACTACGAAAATCTGGCACGGACCTCCGTGAATTAAAGTCAAGACAACTTGTGATAAAGTAGGCGACACAATTGTGCGTTGACCCGGAGCACTTGCTCGTTTAAATTGCACGTGAAGTTTATTCTCACTTTTCTTTCTCTCGGATTTGTGTCTCGGACTCGCGTTTATTTCGCGATCGATCGAACGAAGGAACTCGAACGGACGGACGAGGGTTTAAGTAGACGACAATGGGTAGTGGAAATGTGGAATCGACCGGAGCGGAGTGTACGAGTGTTTACGATATGCAGTGGAAGCTGTGCGCAAGACTGAATTATAAGCCGAGCGATGCTCACTCGCATCTGGCACCTAGTGAAATCCGCTTCTGCTTTGTCCGTATTCCGCGGTGGGAACAAAGGGGAACGGACACGGTTTCTGATTCTCCTGTAAAGGGTGCCCGGTGCTGGACCGGTCGGACGCACCTGCTCGCGTTCGAGCTTGTTTCACAAGCTCATCGATGATCGGCGCACGGGGTGGAGGTATCGAGTAGTCGATACTTTTTGAGAAAATTTCGCCGACTGGTTTCAAAGTTGCGTAAAAACACGGAGGAAAAAAACACAGCTGGTCAAATGTCGGTACCGTAAAAAAAAAAAAACATCTGTCTATCCCTCGTGTCCTGGTCGGGCTTTCAACCGTGACACAGGGTAACAGGTCGTCCTTGTTCCTTGCTGTTCTCCCCTGACCCTTCCCCTTCGCTGTAATTTTAAACATCCCTATCGAGAGACTGTCGAGTACGAAACGAGAGAGTGGGACGCGATAGCAGTTTAATGGAAAACAAAACAGGAGCACAAGGATCACAGCAGGGCGAAACATTTTAGCGGGGCGCGTGCATTAGTCTCTCATGGTCAAACATCGCTGTTGGAGCCAATCGGAAATTCCGTTTTCGACTTCCGATCGTGCACGAGTTTCACCGTGCTATCTCATTTGAAATTAAATAAGCTCGCAGTGGTGCGCGCGCGCGCGCGTCACATACCAGAGATCGTTTACAGGGCTCTCTCTTCCCTTCTCATTTCACCTCCTCCCTCGTCGTTCGTTTATGGAATTGCATTCCTGCGGTCATTCGCGTTGCCACTTCTTTACCTAGCTTCCAAAGCGGACTGCATATTCACAGCTCCGAACATTGCGTTGTAAACGCTCACCCGTGCGCAGTTTACACCTGACGACTGTGCCACGCTGTCGGCGCGAACATTTAATTTATTCTCCGACTCGCCACCTGCGAACGCGTTGTACGTTAGCGCGCCTCGACAATTCCACGAGGCGTCGTCGGATTAGGGACAAACTTATGCGCGAATATTTTCCGTTCGCGTATATCGTAGAAGTTTCACACCTCTAACTTCTTCGACGCGTGCACGGTAAACTTAACCCTTATCTGGTTTTTTATACATGATTCTCACTAGGTTGCAGTTGAATTCGGGAAATATGTGAAAAATTATCAGTATTATAAGAATAACATTTTTGTTAGAAATTATGACCGTTCGATAAATCGTCATTTGTTATTGTTGTTTAATTAGAATACAGTGCAAATTTATTTAGAAGCCCACGTGACATACGACCACAGCGACAAAGCACTGTTGTCACGTGAGAGGTGACTTACGACAGTTAAGGGTTAAGAAAGTGACGGAGACAAGAGAAGCTTGGAGCCTCGTATAATTTCGCGTTCGACGTTTTTCTTTCATATCAGTTTGACTTCGTGAAGAGAGACACGAAAAAAGGGATTCACTTACCGATTCCTTTTACGTTTCGACGAGGGTCGACCTCTTCTATGGGTTTTGGTCACTCGTCACCGCGTTTTCGTTACCCAACGCACATACTCGCACGCACCCACGATTATGGTGAAACACAAACTTTCGTAGGCCGTGACGCTTTTTCCCTTCCGGCTCTCACCGATATCGTTCCATTTATTTTCATAAGCTTAACGCGACTCTCGACCTCGCTCGAGACAATAAAAGTCTACTATCTATAGCTTTGTGTATATATCAATTTCCCTCGCGCACTCTAGACCCGTTCCACCTTTTCCTTCATTGCTTTTCTTTTTTTGGTTCCACTCTCTGTTTCTCTTGCGCTCCTCGTCTATTGGTCTCCGTCGATCAACGCCTGCAAACTTACCAAGGCTCCATATTTACCTTCTCGTTGATCAAATCTAAGGATCTATATGCGGTTTAGGAGTGACACTCAGCAGGGAAAGCTAAGACTACCACTTTCGATCCGCATTTACCTTTTTTCAGGTCGCTCGACAACGAATTTTATTTAATTTCACATTCACGTTGGACCGCGCGTCCGTTCGAACCCAATCTCTTTTCTCCTTTATTCGCTTATCGAATAACAACGGGACAGTCTCTCGACGGGTTCCATTTACAGCTTTCCTGAAATTGCAGCATGTTGAATAATTTTAGATCGCGTTCTTCAGAAGCGACGCGCTTAATTATGCCCCGCTAATTGTGTCCGTTTCGTTGAAGAACGTCTGGAACATTATTTTTATCGATTCTCCTCTCGATACAGTTGCATTTGTACTCCTCGATTTGTCCGTCTTCGATGTATTCTTGCACCCAACGATCTACGTTCTCGAAGTGACCAAAAGTCTCTGGTATTGTCGTTTATGCGTCGAAATTCTAGACACGAGATTTTTCGAATTCTCGCAGGCAGGAGATTTTAATCGCATCGTTTGTCAGTTTTAAGAGCGAGTGCCGTTTTATGATCTCGAGAGTTCACATTCATTGATTCTCCCCGACGAGTTCTCCGTCGTCTCGTTTATTTTCCCGCTTACGTCCTTACGACAGACTCTCGACCCCGGAATAACATCGATCGTCCATCTACGCACTGATATTCATAGACACACGTTCATTCATCTCCCTTCTCTCCCTCACTCCCACGTACCCTCACTCGACTTTCTCTCTTCGCGAGTGTCCTTGTCCGCACGTTCGCGTCACCGCACTCTATGGACTGCTATTCTCGTCGACGTAGATACGACTCGACTTTACGATGCGCATGTAAATAGAGAATCCTCGAGTATCCAGGGTACCTTAATATAAAGTTTCTCATTTTCTTCTTTACGTACGTACGAAGATATTATGTTACTCGACACGATTTACCGAATTCTCGCAGATTTTGAGGATTACGCCATTTTAAAAACAAAAGATCCACTCGAGGTATCCTTTTCACGAAGAATTCACGGACAGATCTCTTTCCTTTTCATCCTCGTTCTACGCCTATAGCGGACAAGGATCACCCCTCGGTCACATTATGTCGAAGAAACCTGCGCGGTCTAGAATCCGCTACAAAAGCGCTCGATCGGATTAACGGGCTAATAGGCAGTCTATAATAATAATCTCGACATAATAACGTGGTATTACGCGAAGGATCGGTGGCCCGTACCATGTAATTTCGTCGCGCCATGGTCTCTCGCCCCGACGCGCCGGCCGCCCGCACCCGCAAAGGGACCGGCCCAAATCTCTTTGCCTTTCGCGCGTTCACGAGATAAAACGAGAGGCCGTCCCGTGGGTGGACCCCTGGGCCCACTCCTTTAAAGGGCCCAGGTCAAATTAAGGATGCGCGACGAGACGATTTAACGGCTCCGTTAACAGTAACATCTTGTCGAACCCCTATTGCGAAGCACGTACATTAGAATAATCGACGGGATGGTTAATACGAAACAGGTAATATCAAACCTTCCATTAATTTTTCAATATCATTCGGGAGTATTAAGACTATTCCTACCGACCGCTCAAATGACCATTTCTAACATTTCGATCAGAATTTCGTATATACAACGTAAATGTATCGCCCTTAAATTTCACGACTGTTTCTAAAATATACGTATAACACATTTTTCAATATTTTAGGAAAAGTCGTGAAATTTAAAAATGACGCAATCACGTTGTGAATAGGAAATTCTAAACGAAATTTTAAAAACGGTCGTTTGACCGGTAGGAATGGTGTTAAATGCCACGCTTCAGAGTTTCCTTTGCACAATTTTAAACGAAGGATATGAAAAAAATATTATGTTTACGAACAGAGAATTAAATAATACGTACAGAAGATTAAAGGAGATTATTTTACTCGATAATAAATTACTCGTGATATTCACGAGACCCCACGATGACGAGCGCTTTGAGAGAGCAGATTAAATAAACCGTCTTGTAAGCTCAGGCTCCAGGAGACAATTAATACATTAAGTATATTACGTAACATTTCACGTAATTCTGCGCCCATCCCGCATATCGTTGGTGAAATCTCCATTAACCTCGGCACCTGCGTTTATTCGACCCCTCGAACACCCCGCCTCTTAATTCGTTGCTCTCCGCTCGACGGCTCATTTAATCTCATTCAACGGACTTCGTCGTACACCCGAAGGACGATACTCGTCTTCTCCGTCCGTCTACCCTTCGAATTCTCTCTCCCTTCCTCTCTCACCGGAAGAAGACACAACGAAACCACGCAACCGGCGCCCTAAGCTCGACTGCTCTTAATTTTCGTTAATCTTTACAGGCGCCTAATAAATTTCACAAGACGAATCCCGCCATCGTCACGTTCTACCAATTTATTATCGCACCGTGGAGATTCGATCCCAGGGTTATTAGTGGAGAAGGAAAGAAGGCGGATGAGAGGAAGGCACGGAGCATTCGACTTCTCCATCGACATAATCTCTCTATCTCCCGTGACGGCGCTCGTAAAGACCAGCGATGCTCTCGAATCTCGAAAAGGGGCAGGTATGCGGCGATAATCGTTGAGGTGAATCGTTGGAGAAAATTTCGGTCGGGCCGGTGGGAGGAGGTTTAAGTAGACGCGATTGAGGACGACGAGGACCCCGAGCAGTTCGACCGACGCAGTCAGCTTCGATTCCGTTTGAGAAGGATGAGAAGGACGTTGGAGGAGGGAGGATCTTTTCGTGGACCAAGTCGATCCCTTTATTTCACCGAGAAGCCTCCAGACATCGAAAAGCTTCTAATGAGGAAGAAATTCAATATGCATCTTGGGAAAGCCGCTTATACCTACTCGTTACTTCGCCCGATAGTCGGATTTTCTCAGTGGTGTCCGTGAGGCGCGGACGGGGCTCCGGTGGTTTCGAGGAATTTGATGGAAATTCGTGAGAGCCGATATCGTCGGACGTCGGATCAGGAGAGTTTGATTAAAATTGTGGCTCGGTCCGCGTCACGTGGTAGGCACGAGTGGGTGCCTCTTTGTCCGCGAGGGAAATGAAATGTGTCTTTTGTGTCGTCTACTCGTCGAGAGACGATCGTAAGGAGCGTGAAAGGATAATCGATTCCGAAAGTCCGTTCGATTAATCCCTAAGTTTATACGTGGAGAGCCCGCGACCTTTTCCACTATCGCGAACAAAATCTTCGGATGGATGGTCCGTAAATTAATCGCGATCCCGGGGTATCGATAAATCGTCGAACTGTTGAACGGCAATTTCACATTCCTAAGCCGATTCCCCGATCCGCGCCTACTCGTGTAGAGAACGGTCGACGAAAAATCATTTAAGCCGTATGCAAAATAATTGCCACCTCAGAGAAACTCCGTACGCGCATAAAATAAAAATCATTCTCGCGAGGCAGGCGCGGGTGCTCGTCGAAGCGCGCGAGTGTTCCAAAGTCGGTACACGCGCGCCGATCGAGCTTATCGCCCACGCGCGCGTTATGTTAATATCGACGGGCTAATCGATCGATCGACGCGGTTAAAAGCGAGACTCACCGAGGCGTGCGCTGCCCCTCTCGCGCGATTCTACGTGCGATGCATTCGCGAAAAAGGAGGGCCCGGGCGTCGTGGAAGGATGCCTCTTGCGGGCGCGTGTACGAAGATATACATCTCGATCGGAACGAATTCCGTCGGCAACGGGAGACGGCTCGACTCCGCTCTCTCACCGAGGCGAAAAATCACTTAAACGAAGATCTTATCGTGAGGTACTCGTCGATGAGAGTCTCCGACGCCGACGCCCCCACCGACGTCGACGACGCCACCAGAGGACGAGGAGTCTCGCGATGGATTCGTCCCTCTCCTCTTCTTCCGCTCCACTCCTCTCTCTACTCCTCTCTCAAACCCCACGCGAGATGATAAGAATCCGATTTTCGCGAAGGCACAGGCAGAAAGGACACGATGCGCCTTCCCCGCGCCGAATCGCTTATCGAATTTCTCGATAAAACGCCGCGAGGCACTCGGCCCATCCGGCCCAGCTGAATCAGGTCGGCTCCGCGGCGAGCATTCGTGGAATTTTCCCTCTTTCGATTATACCGAGACGAGCCTCCCCCTTTATCCTCCTCTCTTTTTCTCTCATCATCCTTCCTTCTTCCGTCTGTCCTCCCTCGTTCGTCATTCGATTGTCTCTTTCCTCCAATTTCCATATTTTCTCGTTCCTCTCCCTTCGTGGTACACCTTGAGCCAAGTCCGTAACCTCAGACTCTCCTCACGAGTCACCTTCCACTCCGTTGCAACCCCTCTCGTCCATCGAGCACTCTTCCTTTCTTCCATTTCGTCTTTTCGTCCTTCGTCCTTCGTCCTTCTTGCGGTGCTTCTCCGATTTTCCGTAGCTCGAACGCATCTTTGCCCACCCCACGAGAATAACGTTTCTCTCTCATATTTGTTCCTCTCCCTTCGTGGTATACCTTGAGCCAAGTCCGTAACCTCAGACTCTCCTCACGAGTCACCTTCCACTCCGTTGCAACCCCTCTCGTCCATCGAGCACTCTTCCTTTCTTCCATTTCGTCTTCTCGTCCTTCGTCCTTCGTCCTTCTTGCGGTGCTTCTCCGATTTTCCGTAGCTCGAACGCATCTTTGCCCACCCCACGAGAATAACGTTTCTTTCTCATATTTGTCTCCTTCGGAGATTCGACACGGTAGACGAGGGCGGAGGAGTCTGCCATCTTGCCTCATTAGATACGGACGCATACCTAACCCAAGGGCGTCTCGGCATGACACGACTAAGACTCCTTCTCCTTCGTCTCCTACACCCTCTCACGCGTCTCTCATCGTCCTTCCACGCTCTCCTCCTGGGGCCGCAGACCGAGGCCTCGAAATTAGGCGCCAATGTTGCGGCTCGGACGCGCCCCGTCTTCTCCCTCAAGACCTCCTAGTTAGGCGCACCGAGGATTAATACCATCTCCGAGAGGGTTATAGTTGAATTTGTGATGCCTGTTTGCCGCGGAGTAGTTGGAAGCTTGGGGTAGGAGCAAGTCCCCTGCTTATATTCGCCCCACGGCTTTCTCCGGCATAGAGGAAGTTCGCGCGAAACTTTCACGCGTGCTCCGGGGCTGGCCGTTTCTTCTCATCGAAAATTTGCGAATATGGCGAAACCTTGTATTAGAAGAGTTCGGAGACGTGTTTTAAAATCTTTGTGTCTTACAGAGAGAACGCGGTCGACGGAAATAAGGGTCGAGTGGGAGCTGCGATCGATTTCGATAAATGAAAAGTAAACATTCTTCTGAAACTATTACATATAAAATGAACCGTGTGATGATTCTAGAGTGAATGTAAGATTTAGTCCTTGGGTTTTTTTGCAACTTTTCCAAATTTTCTTTCGATCAATTCCCCTGTCTGTCCTTCAGGTCGATAACATCATTACATATCTCATGCTAGGAGGTAAGAAGGCATATAGCTTTCAGGTACTCTTTTACGCGGAGGCGGTTTCATCCATTCTGGGATTTTCTCCGTACTTATTGAAATTAAATTAAAAAGAAATTCTAGAGTGAATTTAAGAAGAAAATACACCTAGCATAGAGGTTATGTAGGGCGAGTAAAATAAAGTCACGCAAGAGGATAATTAGGGTTCCCGTTAATCAGAACTGTTTCCGTCTTCGTAAATATATTTCTATGTCCACCCGACGAAACATTTATCGCGGACCTTATCTCCTACCGGATAAGACATTTCGTCGTGCTATTTTCAAGCGATTAAAAAGTTTTCTTCGAACTCGTTGCGAGGAAAGCGGCGATACCGCGTGAAAGCGTCTGGGCGATCGCGTAGGCGAGTCCGACGCGGAGAGTTCTATTTCATCAAGCGTGCTATTAATTATTCTCCGTTTTTGTTTTGCCGATCGACTACCGGCGACGAGGTTTCACCGTCATCGTTGTAGCTCGCGCGCGCGTAGTTTACTCGCAAGGGCGGAGAATTAAATTAGCGGTTGTCGGTAGTCATTGCTGGCGGGTAGTCCGTGTAAACGGTGGATTCGGGTTGGTGGACCGTGGTGGTGGCCAAGGAGTGACTTCGAGAGACCACCGGACTGATCGATAATTGCCGTGGCGAATGAGACGCGGGAGTTGAACGTTGCTGTGGATCTGGAGATGCTGAGATGCGATTGGAGACGGGTTGTGAGACGGTGTGCGCTCGTCCACGATCTTGTTCCTTTTCTACGGGTTTCTCGTCTTATTCCGCGCTTTCACGTTTTATTTACGCGGGCTTCACCATCCGCGTCGCTTTTCCTCAACGATTCTTTTACGACCGCTCGATATCACATCCACGCTTTTTCATTCCTCCTGTTCACTCGTGGACACCTTTTACGCCTTTCCAATCTTTCCTCTTTTTATTAATTATTTCAATACGTCCACCAATAATCTTTTGATTAAGTGGACTCGTTATTTGTGTTTATATCGCGCGTCTATCGAGGAATTTAGAGTAGGAACCTCGCTCCTAGGTGTCCATAATATTAACGTTAATTCTCTCTGGTATAATGTCTCATCTACTGGGGTTTCCTTGCTAATACGTGTACACCCGCCAATGTGCTCCGGATCTTTGGATTACTAATCTCTGGAGTCTCCTAATCTTGGGATAACGAGAATCTGGAATCCGATTATTCAATAAGCCGGAGCTTGCGGACTCGACTAGTGCTGAGGCTCTCAAGCATCGAAATGTCCTCTGAGATCGTAGCAACGTATCGAACTTCCTCGACCGATTCACCTCGGACGTGACGTTCCGACGTCGTCGGTGCGCGTATCCGTGGTTGGTTGCTTATTAAAATTTACCTATCGTCCCCGATTGGCGTTCAACTCGTCTTCTTAAGGTAACCGCGCCCATACCTAAGAGAAAGCAGCTCTACGCGCCTACACGTTCCTTCCTGGGATTAGCGGGCGTACCTAACGAATGTGCGTGTGGGACACGGTTGACGTCCGCCCATTGAACGCTTCCCTCGCATCTGTAGTTCAGACGAATTTTTAACATTTGATTTGTCAGCAACGAAATAATGATAATCTCGAACGAAATCCTCTAGAGACGAAAAATTGTCGGTTCTTCCAAAGAATACGCGCTTCAATGCTCGTGAAAATTCTTCCAGTTATCAATTGTAACTTTGTGCATCAGTTGAGCTTGCATAACATGGAACCTCGACCTATCCAAGAACTAAGTCAAATCACTCCTTCTAACTTTTCTTCTCCCTTCCATCGTGAAATCTCAAATATTTTCGACGCATTCTCCTTGATATACCCAACAATCCACGCACCTCTTAACATAGATCCTGGCAACGAAATACATACACGTGATCAGCTCCGAAGAGAAGAAGCTTTGTGCCCAGAACTAACCTTTCCAAAACCATCACGAACCTCTCGAAGGTCGGAAAGCTATGTTTCATGCATAAAGCACATTTCCTCGAAACCGGTCGCATACAGTCTATCCTAGCCCGGTCACCAACTTCGTCCGGAGTTAAGTCAGAGACCCATCCTCGTGGTCGTCTTCGTCGTCGAGAAGTAAGCAGAGAACCGGTCTCGGAACGACGAGGGGCATGTCGCGCTCGTTTGGCGCTCGTTGGGCCGCTCGTAACGCCGAGGAATGCGAAATGTAATTATAGAAGTCTTGCGCCGGAGGGGTCAATCCCCAATTGAACTCCAATTCAGAACGAGCTCTCTCGCCGCCCGTGCAGTTACGTGCGGACCACGAGAACGAGCACGACGACGAAGACGGGGTGAAGAGCGACGTCGACGTCCCTCTCCTCTTTGTCCGGTGGATCTGTCGTGAGAGCAAGCACGATGGACGACGAGCAAAACTTAATTTGGTCAAGTTTAACGTCCACCGGACTCCTTAAACCGTTCGTGAGGCCTCGCGGCTTCTCCAACGACGCGCTTCTCCTGCTCCGTGCGCGCACGGAAGAGAGAGAGAGTGTATCGTCGGCGCGTCTAATGGAGCCAAGTTGGTAATGGGAGTGGACTTCGCGAGGACTCCACTCTCGTCTCACTAGAAGCGCCTCGATCCAATTTACCTTCATCTTCGATTTTGGTTCCGAAGGATGATCTCGTTGGTGTTGTTATCGTCCACTTTTCGAGTATCGAGGCACTCGTCCCGTGGTTAGGATTCTTTAATGAGAAGGAAGACGTAAAGAGTACTACTTTGTCCACTCATTGAACTGACTAGTAAAAGAAAAAATCACTAAAAAAAAATAAATTGAAAACGAATCTTCCCTCTAAAAAATATAAATGAAGTAAAAGTAATTTTTTTAACACAGACTGGTAGTAATAATGTGATAAAACAAAAAAGAGAAGGAAGCAGGGTGAAGGTGTCGCGATGATTCAGTGACATCAAAAGCCTCGGTGGACAATTCACAAAGGACCAGTGGATATTTATCGGCATACGTAAACGAGAGTTTATTCGAAATTGCACGCGCAAATGAATTTAACTTGACATCCGGCAAAACATTTCGACCGACCACGCGCTCCGTCCGAGCCTCGTTAGAATAACGGTGTAACAATTAATTCAAGGAAATTTGATGAATCGTCGCGCGCGTTTCACCTCGTATTTAATATTACACGAGGTACGACGATGCGCGAACTACCTCGTGGAAAGTGCGAGCGCGCGCGTACGTAACTCGACAGCATTCTCCGCGCCTCATTAGAGGGACGGCATACAAAATAATTCATCTAATTTCCTGGCGCACGGGCACATTGTTCTCGCTGACGAACGAACGTGGGACAAGCAGCTCCGTGCCAGTGGCGGCAAAGGTACAGAGAAATAAATTTCGTCGAGTTTAAAGCAAGGTCAAGTCCTTAAATTGTCGGTGTCACATCGATCGTCGCGTATGTCCGACAAGAACCAACTAGGACTGCGTAACAGTTCGTGCACCTAATAGAGAACACGTTCACGATGAGAACGAACCTCACGGGGAGGAGCTCTCGATTCACTCGACCCTCTTTCCCATGTTCGATTTTAATGCGACGCATGGGAAAGGACGGTCTCGTTCGATTGCCATTACGACTCGGGACCGTTAAGTGCCGCCAGTTCCTCCACTCTTATTAGTCGTCGGATTTAGCGATCGTTCGACCTCGTAAGAGGACGAATATTGCCCCGGTGGCATCAACGATTTGCGATAGGGAACAGTTTTCTCATTAGAATTCATTACGATTAGGGTTGCATTTAGAGCTCTTTGGAGCGTAAATGAATATCGAACTCTGTACATTTTTTTTTTAATTGAAAGCAGTGGTATTAGTGATTTATTATTTGGATGATTATATAAAGCAGAATCAAATTTAGTGGAGTGATTTTTTTTTTTATTGTGCTTAGTTGCCTCTGCGAGGTCTCCTCTTTTCAGTGGGTCCTAGGTACGAGCCTACTTTGTCTAGTGGTAAAATTATTATGGATGTGAATTGTGAAAGAATCGTTGTTGAGGTTAATAGATACTTCGGATATTCTCGTACATACGTTTCTTTAAGACACAAGTACGAAATTTTATGGAAAAGGGTCTTCTCGCGAGAATATTTTACTTCTCGTTGCGGGAAACTTCTGTATTCTTGAGTTGAATTAAAATACAAATTTCTTAATAGACAGTCTGGAAATTGGAAAGCGTGTACGAGTACCGTGCTGGAAACTTTCGCAACACGAAGCTCGCGCGTCCATTGAAATCTCATGAACGTCTAAACGACTTAGGAAAATATTTCCGAGTTGGAGTCGTCGGTGCGTTTTCTCCGTTTACCCTTGGGACCTTTCACCACGCCTCTACACTTTGAGTCTAATTTTCGCAGGTGCTTCCATTGTCGAGCATTCGTATCGATCGGTCGAAGAGCGAGTATCGAAGGAGACTAGTGTAAAGGATACAGGCCAACTAATCCTTTCGTCTAGCAGAGATAGACGTCGATTCACGGAGTTTGGGTAGGATGTCCTTCGGGCCCGTCACTCCAATTGTCGCCGAGCATCTCACCCCTCGATCCTCCGTGCTCTCGGCATTTACCCCTGCCAAGCAGCAGATTCCATTTGCAAGCGCGCATCGACGCTACGGTGTACGAGACCTCGACGAAAATGAGATTCAACCTCGTCGAAAGCACTGACTAAAATCTACCTTATAAACTTTTCATTCCAAAAAAGCAGGCTGCACTTTCGAAGAACAGATACATTCCTAATTTACATCATAAATCGTCAAGAACATACTGGATACCAAGACTTTATTCACGAGCACGAATCAGCACGGGGTGACATTAATTTAATTCACGATATCGCACGCGAGTAACACGATACAGAGAGCTCGCCTCCGGGTTTCACGCGAGCCCTCCACGATTCTCTCGTATCGTGAATAGAGTGAGTAACGCTAATCGACTCCGAATTACCGTCATTTTTAGTCCGTCGTTAAAGGTATCCTCGCCGAGGGGCGTTCTCCGAAAAGTTCGACGAGGCTCGTTAGTCTCGCACGGAATTTTTTACTCCACACCGGCAGGCGGCACGGCGCAGGTAGCAGGCAGGACGAATGAGACGAGATTAAAAATTCCTCGGTATCGTGGAAGGCGCCGCGAGAGGTGGAGGAAGAAAAATCGAGCGCACGTATAAATCAGGAGGACCCTTTCAAGTCCGCGATAGGAGGTACGTTGAACGGTGAACGATATCCTCGGACGGCGCCTCCCGGTTCCTCTCGCCATTTATCGCTCTTAAAGCGCACCATTTGCAGACGCGCGCAGTTTATAGAGACGTCCCGTCGAGTGCCTGGGACGAATGCAGACGTCGTCCTCTTGGCTCTCTTCCTCTTCGTTCGAAGAGCAGGGGGTGGGGTTGGAGAAAGAGGAAGCGGTTTCAAGTGGAATAAGAAGAAATACTCGAGCGAGGTAATCTTTTGAAGTTACGAGATAGAGACTTTGACGGGGGCGCCTGCTCGTATAAACGATGCGAGGTAAGCGAATTATACGCGCGGCCAGAAGGACTCGCATCGACGCGTCGCGTAAGGGTGCGCGCGTCTGCGCGGGACCGGAGCTTAAGCTTGCTCCTGCCGACGCCGCAATTACGAGGTCCTAATGAGACGAGGAGGTGGGTGGAGCGGTCAACGCTTTGGACGGGCCGCCACGTCGAAACTCAATTTGGCAAGTTTAACGTCGAGCGGATCCCTTAAGTCGTTCTTGCCCCGTGTGCGGTCGAGTAACTGACGTCCGTGGCTTCCGTGTTCTCTGCGCTTGGATACCGTTTGCAGTGTTTCATGCGCGTGCAATAAACATGCATACGAGATTTCCCAAATCGCGATTCCATGGCCCCTATCGTCGTAGAAACTGAGGATTTGGTAAAGGAAATTTTAGGGAAATATTTTTGGTAAAGGAATTTTTGATTTTTCACGAGCTTTCTTTACGTTTCCTCTAACAATGATGCAAGATGTACTCAATCAACTATCAATTTATCGATATTCTACACCGTCTACTGCCTCAATTATAAACATCTTCAGGCGTACCATTCTGCACCACTAAGTTTGTTTAATTATCATCTTTTCACTAGGCAAATAATTTTGATAAAAATCAGTCCTTCGATATTCACTCAAACCGAGAAAGTACGCGATAAAACTACTAACGTCCGTGCTGTCCAAGCTTACAATTTTGACGAGCAACAGGCTGAATGAAATCGTTAAAACAAATTAGCTTTCTGACATCCGAGCCAGATGGCCTGTCAATGTAACAAGTGGACCGAGATCTCGCCAGACATAGAAACAATAAGGAGAGCTCGGTAATTGGAATGCACTTTACGACGCGGTCGGAATTCGGCTTCCCTTCTCCGTGCTCGCTCGCGAGCTTCGATTTCAAGGGAACTCCTCGAGTGGAAAATGTTCGAGGAAATTACCATTGGCATTCGCGTCTAACGACTCGTGGCATTTTCCGAGTCAATTGCTGTCCTATTTATCGCGGTACTTAAGCGGGAAGTCGATTCGGTAGCGGACCGCGAGGTATTTTCGTATGAATATGTATACTTTACGGATGAACGGCGAAATTTCTTAAACGAGTTTCTTAAACGCTCGTAATGCCGTCGCACGGCAACGGGTGCACAGCTGAAATATTAATTGTTAGGTTCCTCGCGATTGGCCGTAATGAGAGCGGGTATTTAATTATTAGGGTCATAGAAAAAATTTACGATCTAATTAGGCTACGTGGTAAGCAAGCGTGACGTTGATTTACATTACTCGCATTTTCTCTAGCATCGTGCTCTTACATTTCCGTACTTTCTCCAGTGGTGGATGATCGATCCGGTTCAAGAAGAGACGAAGAGAGAGATTTATTGGGAAAAATTCCTGCCACTCCACAGTGGCCTATGATTGGATGGGGGCTGTAGAGATTCGATAGTAATAGCGTCGTAGTAATGGGATCTCGTATCGAGTTTGAATTTATCTTACGCTCTTTTGCCTTCTTTACCTCGATGCCGAGATATCGAGAAGATTCCTCTACGTAAGGATAAAAACGTATTAAAGATGTTGGTCGAGATCAACATCGTGGTTGATACCTCGATGTTGATATCTCCGTGTAAAACAAACCTTTGTGGTTTTACATGCAACCGAGCATATCGAGGATTCTGACATTTCTTCATCTTACGCGTGGTTACGTTTAAAAGCATAGGTTTGTTTTACAACGCGGTAATCGAAACATCTTAAATATATTTTTACTCTAAGACTCATCCAACAGAATCTCTAATATCGCGTGCAAAATCCTCATTCAAACGATCATCCTGCCAAACTGTCAACGAATTCAACACAAACTTCTCACAATTACACGTTGCAACCTCCACACCAGAAAAATCCCAAATAAACGAGAATTCTGCCTACGAGGATTCTCGAATTCCGGCATTTAAACCCCAACCGTACGCATCGGAGCCGCGAGGCCGTCCTTTAATCCCCGAGAATCGTCGGTTACCGGGTGCGATCTCGGGTGAGTATTTTCGCCGAGTTTAATGGCGATATTAAATTCGTCCGACAAAGTCTTAACTCAAGGAGATAGCACTACCGGGCTGAACGTGCGCTCTTTCCATCGTCGTGCACGTGTCGCGACGAAGGGAGAACGAAAAGGATATTGGTTCGATGGTGAACGAAAGTGAACCGAAGAGGGAGAAGAGGAGGATGAGGTGAGGGAGAATGCGACGAAGAAGCGAAGAACGTGGAGGGAAGGGCTTATGCGCGAGGAAGGACCAAGCAGGACTAGAGAAGGGATGAGACGAGGGATGAAGAGGGACGAGGAGAGGCCCGAGAGGAGGAAGGACTCGTGGAAGAAGGCGAGCTGGTCTCGCGGGCGATCGATAGTCAACCTGGATCTCGTTGCGATAGTGTCGAGGAGGTGGGTACCGAAATAAAGTGCCGGCAATATAACCCATCCCGGGAGAAGGCGGACTTAAGCCTGGGAGCTTAGTCCTGCGAATGATCTTCGGCGTACCTTATCTCGAGACGGGATACACGCTTGGATACGTGTGTGCGTATGTGTGCGCGCGGTTTCTGCGGATACGCAGGAGCAACACGGAGAACGAGGACGAGGGAGAGGCTCGTGTGGGTAAATGCGAGCTCTTCCGTGGGCACGCAGACACGTCCTCGACGTGGGCAGGGACGTGATTACGGTGGAATTTAGAGCGAGCTTTCCTGCTTCGAGAACCTTCGCTGAGCTTTGATCGACGAAACGATAACGCGCTGAGAATTAGTTCCTACTGATAGGGAGGAAAGTCCAGAGGAAGTAACCCGTGAAAAGAATTATCTCGTCACCTTTTTCTCACCGTGCTCGAGGAAAATCTTCCACGAAGGATATACGCGAATGATTCTTGCCGTTCACCGGTACGAATTATCCATCGACGGAACCTCTCACCTCGTGATACCCACCATAAGCCTCTTTTGTGTATCCCTTCTAGTCCTCTTTCAACGCGACTCGACCTTAGAGAAATTACTTCGAAAGACACTTTCGAAAAGGTCCTCTCTACCTCCACCTTACTCGACAAACATTTCCCATAAAAAAGATCCCTTTCGGATCTCGCTGAGGACTAGCACTTCGGCATTGACGTTACGAGATACACTTTCCACATCCCACTATATCCTAGCGAATCTCGTTGATCTGCTTGAGAACCTACCGAGGACACGCGTACCGTGACATTCTCGACGAGAGAGATCCCAAGTTACCCCTTTCCAAGATCCTGAAAGAGGAGTATAAGGAGGGAGAAGGTCGACGTGGAAAACGGTGGAAGTGAAGGAGATGGAGACCGAAGAGGACGACAAGTGGAACGACCAGGAGGAACCGATAATCGGATTCCTTCTGGAGAGCGATGATGTAAAATACGAGCCGGCACGGTACAGGAGATTGGAAGGGGCGTCCGTATGGCGTCGTGCGCTCCGCTCGTTCGGACGTCGACGTCTACGGTGCGACATCGGGGGTGGACGCCTCCACCACCTGCGCAGCTTCCACCGCGTCTATGGCAGCGTCGATCAAACGCACGCGAGCCACGAGTAGGGACGAGGTCTCGTCTCACGTATCCTGGACGGAAGGAGAGGACGGTGGTTGGAAGAGGAGACACGCGAGTCGGAGAGACGACGAGGGTGAACTACACACCGGCATCGCTATCTACCCCATTCTGTCGCTCTCCTGCGAACCCTCCACTCCATCCTTCCTTCCTTCCTTCCTGCTTTCCTTCCTTCCTTCCTTCCTCTCATCCCAGATCCACCACGCGCCAAAAAAGAAGCAATGGATCGTAGGTGAAGGAGCAAGGAGCATCCAGCAGATTTTTTCGTTTGATCGTCGTCCTCTATCGTTGGACGGAGGCGCCTCTCCACTTCCTCCAACTTCAACCCTGTCATCCAGGAATGGCAATATACTGCGTTGTTGCGTCGAGCGGCGTGATTCCTTGGAATTCGTTTAAATTAAATCCGTCAACGTGCCGCGTCGCGTAGGCGAAGCGCGAATAGAGGTGGAGTAGGAAAGGTGGCGAATTCGTGAGAGGGTGAGAGAAGAGACGGAGAAGGAAAAGATTGGGAAAATTCTTCGGGAAAGAGAAGCAGAGATTACAACGAATGGTTGTCGTGGGAGTAGGGAAGGGCGAGAATTTCCGAGTGAGAGTTAAAAAGTCGCCGGTTCGTATCCGGGTGGATCGAAAGGGTGGAAGGAGAGGAGGGTAGGACGGAAAGGACGAAAGAACGAAAAGGAAAAATTGGAGAAGGAGATCGGAGCGGAAGTAGAGAAGGAAAAAAGAGGAGCGTCCGGTTGCCAGACCGAAGATTTAATATTTAATCTCAGCCGAAGTACAAATATTGATGAAATCGCGCCGTGTTAGGGGTGGGTTTGCAGAGAAATTTCTCTTTGGGACTTAACGTTGGCCGATAAGATTAAAAGTGCAGGTGGAGCGCCGAGAAGGAAAGTGAGAAAGAGACGCGGAGCAAAAGGACGAGGGATGCGCGAGAGGGAATAACCTTGAGTGGTGGGGGTTGCACGGGAAATGAAACGATACGATGCTCCCGGTGTGGAATTGAAATTGTAACGTACCGCGACGTAATAATACGATTCGTGACGGGAATATCCCGGTGTTATTGCAATGTCATCTGTACCCTTGCATCTCATTTTGACCTCCGAGAAGCTTCCACCCCCTTCTCCGACTCGCGTTAGCCCATTTCGCATCGTTCCTCGTGCTCTCTCTCCCTTCGAGCTCATTGACGTTTCGGAGGAATGCAAGGGTGGTTGCTTTCAAAGCCACGTTGCACCTATCTACGTGCCGTAAATAACTACATTCACTTAAGAACACGGAGATCCCATTAAATTATATCGGTGATGCCTTAAGAACGTCCCGGAGACGTCTCGACATTCGATATCGACGAGGAAGATTTAAATCGGAAATATAAACTCTCGAAACATTTTTCTCGCGGGTGATTCTCCCCGGTCTCACCTCGACTATCGATGCTAAAATAATTACGCTTTTCGCCTCGATGGGGAAAAAAAAAGACGGAGAATCGATTTAACGCGACAGCGAAATTACGAGCATTCCTCGAAGCTGGTGGAAGCAGTGTGCTTTCGAAGGGGATAAAACGAGCGTCGAATCAGCGCGAGTGAAACGTACACGCGCTTGCCGATTAATTTTATCAATCGACATCGTCGTAAATCTAATGACTCTTCTAATCCACACCTTATCCATCTATCCGTGGCTACTCGCGAAACTGAGAGAGGTTGTTAAAGACACTTCCTTCTGGTGCCTCTTCTGTCTCTCTCGTCGACTTTTCTCTGCGGTGATGCGAGTCGGTTGGCAAGTTCTCGATGGTTTTGTAATGCCTTCTCCGCGTGCTCTCGCCTCGGCGCGCGAGTTTACGACTTTCATGCGTAGCCTGCTCGCTCGTTGCATTTCACGTTACATCGGTGTGGAGGCTTCGACGAGTCGACGACTTCGACGACGACAGGAACACGACGACGAGGACTAGGAGGACTACGGTGGAGCGCGATGCAGTTGCAAACTTCTTCTCACTTAACCCTGCTAATGACCTCTCCCGACGTAACGACGGGCCTGACGTTACATACATTAGCCGTGGAAGGGTAGTCGGTGGTGGCGTTCACGAAGACGGAAAGGGCGACGAAAGGGTGAATCGAGTGAGTCGAGCTGTGCCCTAGTCGAGTCTCGACACACTCGTTACCGTGTCGAAGTTAATTGCCCCTGACGGGGAGGATTCGTCGTGCCGAGGCGTCTATCCGATAATTCGAATGGCAGGGTTGGGAGTGGTGACTGACAAGCGAGAACGGAACGGAAGTCTTTCGATATGACAGTTCCTGAATTGCTGACGATACTTCGAGCTATGGTACGGTTACATAAAAGTGTACGGAATTTTTAATGAAATGTGAGACAATTAACAAAGTGTAAATATTTCGATCTGTCCTGTTAACCCCTTGCACTCGAGAGGTGACTTACTTTGTTGCGGCAATCTGGACTATACCACTGACCACCATTTGGGTTGACGCGATACGTAGAAGTAAACAATGTTACCACCGATGGCCTGGCCACACTGTCACCAGTGCTGTTCCTACGCCACGGCATACAACGTTTCTGCGCCTATATTATCCCCAGCGGCAGTCGGTCAAGCGTGCATACAATGTATACATATAGAACCCGATCCCGACGCGGTCCCTTTGATGCAACTTTACGACTTCATAGTTTATAAAGCACTCATATAACCTTTATAATTATACTTTTTGGTACCTACACATTTTTTAACATATTGGTGACATTTTTTCGAGCAAAATCACACCAAACATGATATAATTCGGACCATATTTATATTTACATGCTTAATACTTAATGGCTAAAAATACAAACTAATAAAATGTTTTGAACTTTAGACTTCTTAAGTTTTCTAGTTCCTCGATTATCTTTGATCATGACAGCAAAAAAGAGGAAATTTATGCTGAAATTTTCTATAGATGATGTTGAAATGAATAGATATAATCATAAGAAACTATCTTTTCCCTTGCATAATCAGTTAATAGTTCTAGTATGATTATAATATAAATGTCTAGCCCTGCACATAGAGCGGCTTGAGGTGAACATAAAAGACCGTTTTACAATAATCGCAATAGTTTTCGAGTAATTAATTGTGGAAAATCAAAGGAAAGGACGTTCGCCTAAATAGCAGCGGGAGGAACGGTGGAGGCACTGTGTGCTATGGCATGGGACGGTCCAGTTTACCTACAAACGTATGTGGGGCGCGGTGAGGGGAAGAATAAGACGCCGCTGCACGACCGTCATCTTTTTCGTTATCCTTCCCCTCACCGCGCCCTGCATTTGTTTGTTGGTAAAGTGAGCCGTTCTATTGCTGGCAGTGGCTCCAGCGCTCTTCCCGCTGCTATTTTGGCGGTCGCCTTTTCTTTTGATCTTCCGCAATTAATTTCTCGATGATTATTGCGAATATTAAATAACGGTCCAGCACTTTTGTGTTTGTTTTAAGCCGCTCTATGGATCTCTTAAGTTTTCTAAACTTATAAACGCCCATCCTGTGTAAGAAAAATATTGCATGCGTATGCTATGTATTTCCTATTTTATTATCACTAAAATATAAGCAGAAACTTGCTAAAGTAAATAAAAATAAAAATTGCTTAGTTATTACTTGGGCATTATTAGGCAATAGTGGGCATTACTAGGCATTAGTGGGCATTGCTAGGCGTTAGTGGGCATTGCTAGGCATTACTGGGGCATTGTTAGGCATTGCTGGGGCATTACTGGGCAGTAGGTCAAAAATTGGGCATTAGTAGGCATTGGTGTACATGATTTTGATCAGCGGTTTACCCCCTGATGAAATCAAAAGGAATTTTCGAAAAAGATCTCGAGTGCAAAGGGTTAAATTCACTCTTGGAGACCCGAGAGAACTACCTTCGACCTTTATCGAATATTACCCCACCTGCTCCCTGCTCGTACGAACTGACCAAAGCCCATAGCCCAGACTAATACCATCACCTCGATTCACGGAGGAATTTCGATGAAATTCGAAGCAATTGCCAGCATTCTCCTGCGAAGCTTTGATCCGCGAGGAACAAGAGGAATCTCCTTGGGCAAACTTCGCGTGGCTTTTAAGCGTGGTGATCGCGAGACTCGCGCGACGTCTACTGCGTCGACGCGTCGGGCAACGATATATCGGGGACGTAGACGAGAATTCACGTGCGCGTTAACACGCGAGAATGCACGTGCGCGTCGAGACGCGTGTTTGCGAGACGGCGTGACGACACACGCCTTCGAGGCCGGGTCAAAGTCAAAGGCGACATGTAAAGATCGAGAGATGAGGAAGGAGGTAAGAACGAGAGAAAAGACGAAGCGGAAGGTTGTAGGATGCTAGAGACGATGGAAGAACAAGACTCGAGAAGAGGGTAGGTGCGATGCTGAGGTTCGTCTCGCGGTTAGAGACCGTGGAGTTCTTGGTCGAGGAGAAGAAAGTACGAGAGGAGGGACGGGTATGGCGTAGACGTCGTTGAACATGAAGGAGGAAGAGGTGGAGGACGACTACTGCAGACCACCTCAATGAGCATCGACGATGATTGCCGGTGAATGACGAGCAGTCATTAGTTGCTCGACGTTGTCAATGGATTCATTGCTGCCCATTACGGACGTCAAATCCTCTTGTACGATAATCTAGCGATAATGAGAGCTCGTTAAAGCCGGGCGCAATAACGGCGCGCGGTGATTGCCGGTGTTGTGCGGGGGAGGGCGACGTCTTTTCCCTCTCCCTCCTTCCGTCTTCCTTTCTTCTCCACGTCCCTTTCTTTCCTCTTCCGCACGCTTTGTGAGCCACACTCTCTCTCCTCCCTCACCTCTCGCCTCCACAGTCACCACCACCCTCTTGGCCGACCCTTTATATCACTTTCTCCCTTTTTCACCGTTTCTTTCCCCAGTCAGGTCTCTCTCCGTGCCTTCCTGTCGTCGTCTCTTTCTCTCTTTTGCACCACTTGCTCTCCTCCTTCCTTCTCTTTCTCTCTTTTTCACTCTCACGGTAATTTACCAGCGTGCCTCGTTTCACACGGTAAACCGTGACGGAAAAAGGAGCCGCCACTCGTTTTCTCGTTCTTCGACGTCCGAACGATAATGGAGCCTCAACCTCGTCGAATCGTTTTCCCTTTACGAGCGCCCGGTTATCGTGCGATGCACCGTGGAGAAGACTCCGAGTAAGCGTCTGGATGTCTTTAATAGATGCGAACGAGGCGTCGCCATCAATTGGTCGGACAGCGCGACGACGCCGAGCGGAGGTGAGCCTCTCGTAATTATGGGGTACGATCCACCGAGCTCCGCGTGACTTTTGGAATTTCTTTCGTGGGACGCGGACGCGCACCCACGCGTGAAAATGACAGACGCGGGAGTACGAGGGGGATGAAGTGAGAAAGTGAGAGGAAAGAGTCGAGATGACGTAGGAGAGGTAGAGGAGAGAGGAAGGATGGAGAATTTCAATTGTACAAGTGGACCCTGTGATCGGTAAACATTTGCATATAGTGGGTATAATAAAGTATACGCGCCACGGATTGATGGACGCGTGTAAAATATTAAAACCGCGTGCGAGAGAAACTTTGTGAAATTTCTTTGCTAAAGAAATCCTCACGCCCACCATTGATCGACTGTAATAATACCTTTGCGTACAGTGGCGCGTAAGAAGCCCCAGCACATAAGCACGAAAGTAAGGAGAGAAGAGAAGAATTATTTTTATAATCGTCTAATGAACTTTTCGTTCTGTCTTTTGACATGGTCGCGGACGAAGAAGGACGTCGTCGAAATTTCCATGCCTTTGGTCGACATCCCCCAAACGCGATTAACCCTCAAATGCCACTCGCGGAACGTATATTCGTAAGGCACCGGAGCAACGGGCTGGAGTAGATTAGTGGAGACGACGAGAAGGGCGAGGAGGAGTCGGTCGAGAGACTAAAAGGAGTAAGGAGGACGAGGGTGACGACACAAAGAGAGAGAAAGAGAGAGAGAGGTGATGAACGAGAGGAAAAGAGAGAGAAAGAGAGTACGGGAGACTCTCGGGCGCCACTCGAACCCCAAACAATTCCAATGGATATAGAGCATGGGCATCCGCTCCCACCCAAGCTCCAGGCTTTTCGTAAAGTGAATTACTCCCCGAGCACCCTTGATTAGAAATAATTTTGTCGTCGCGCGGAAGGAGTACTCATCGAGCGAGGTCGAAGGTAGAAAAGGTCAAAGGACACGAGAGATCGAAAAACTATCGTTGAGATTAATCAAGCTTGAAAGTTCGTTTCGTCGGTTCGCCGAGGGTTTTCAAAAGTGTAGAACATTTCTCGTTGTACGAGTATGCGGAATATTTTGTATTTTCGCGAGTCACTCGTCGCTGCGTGCTGGAAGTTTTGTCGCGCGAATCGAACGTGGCGGGCCGAGACGGAATGGACGGGCGAAACCGTCGAAACGAACGAGTCGAACCAGACGGGGCACGATGTTTTATTTCGCGAGCATGTCGACGTTCCTCTCGTCCACGACTCGCGGCACATTTCCCGTCTATCTGTTTCACCCTCACTCGCACTTCTGGCGCGATCTGTTTGCGCATGCTCCGCTCCGTCGGAATCCCCGCGATTGGCCAGACACGAATATAAATACAGCGAAATTGGAAATTACTGGAGAAGCTTGCGAAAATCTCGTAAAAATTGTTTTTTTTTTAGAAATTATGACAGTTTTCAGAAATAATGTCATAAAATCTGTTTGCAGGATTTAAGCTTCCTCGTCTCGTTTTTCCAGTGTTACATTGCTCTACGGATTCGCTGTGCTCAGCAATTAGTTTATTAACCCCTTCCGGAAAAATGACGAGCTACACTCGTCATGCGACTAAAGTCATGGCAAAATTGTTGTTAATTAAGAATATATAAGAATTATAAAATGAAACAAGTTTTTTTGAAATAAAAATTAAATGATTATTTCATGCACAATTTTTCAGTATTAAATCGTACCGGAAGGGGTTAACATTGGATTAATGTCAACAATAAAAACGTGTATCGAACACATGATTCTCGACTTATCAAATGTTTTCGTGACGCAGATGCAATCGTGGTTTATCAGCATGATGACAATACACGAGCCTGTGGGCCATTCCACAAAATTACACACACTGATAATCACCATTAGGCGAATGGAGCTAAAGAATACTTACACGTTCACCCTATTATTCCTAGAACTACGTATTTAATGGTATTGTTGAAATCAGACCTCGAGATTACAATATGGGAGACGATGTACCGGAAATGCGTTGGGATCAATATCCTAATCTGCCTCTATGCTCCCGACTCGTCGACGAATCAGCCGATTCGAATTACCCCAAGCTAAGGCTTCCTCTCCCTCCACCCTTAGACCTTTCGCGAATTCACAGCCAGACCCGAGGTTCACAAAGAGATCACGGGCTACGCACACCGTGTACTTATCGTTATGGGCTTACTCGTGTGGTAGTACGACCATAATGACGGTTAATCTCTCTCAGCATTTTCAGTAGTGTTCGAAGCGCTCACAGAGAGTGCGCGCGCGTACGGAATCGGCGCACAAAGCTCACAATAAACCGGATTGAATTGTCGAGGATGAATAAAAGCCGCGAAGTTGGCGGGTAGCTGTTTCAATTTCACTGCCAGGACCGTGTAGGCGTTTCCACCGGGGACCAAATCGGGCACCTGGATCGGTACACAAGGATCGAATTTGTCGGAGTAGTGGCAGGACGAGGAAGAAAGGAACAGGGCATTTGGTAAGCAAAATTACCGAAGGGTTCGAATCCCAAAACGGCATCCATTCGTAATATAACGAAAAGTTAACTTTGTTTATAATTTTTAAAACAGTTCCTTCGAAGGATATCGACAACAACGATATTAGTACCCTGTTATTAAACTGGCTGACCAAAGCCAAAGGTGCAGATAAACGTTGAATCCTTTAATACCCAGCAGTGTATTACCAAAGGATCGAAGGATAAGTACTGCTAAACAGGTCTAATCCGACGCAGCTAATTTTCCACGTTTCTCTTTGTCTACCAGTCGAAGCCACAGACTGCCATTCCACCGGTGGGAACCAATCCGCCGACAAACATCCCCTTAGTTAATTTTCAATAAAATTTTAACGACCCCGGGGCCGAGGCACGCGCAACAAAGGATGATATTCGAGAGATTAGGAACGAGAGGCGTGTACCCCCTTTGTTCCTAGCATCGGGCGCTGGCACGTGAGACGCACTCCGGAGGGGCTTGCCCCGAAGAGAAAATACACCTCTGCAATTCTCTCTCTCTCTCTTTCTCTCTCTCTCTCTCAACCCCGTCTTCCGTTTCAAGCCACTTTGTAACGATTACCGGCGGATCGGGAGAAAATACACTTCCCAGGGCGGGCGCTTTCTCTCTCTCTCTCTCTCTTTCTCTCTTTCTCTCATCTTCGACTCTTTCTCACCAAGCTGTGCACAAGCCGTGAGAGAAGAAGGTTGCGATTCACGTGGGCGCGTAACAGTCAGGTAGTTGCATTATCGGTGAGGCCGATCCGATGATTCACCGTGGCCGTCATTTATCAGATGGATACACGATACCAGCGAGTTGTTCATCAACATTAACGGTGCTCGCGCGGTACCGTTCGCGTGTTGTGGTACATTCTACGCGTGTGTTCCACGCGCGTGAACCAACCCCGTGAATGACGACGGTAGGAGCGTTGCGCGCGCGCACGAGAAGTCACGTCCCTGGCTCGGCCTTTCCGGAGCGGCACGTTGCCTCATTAAATCCTCGTTAAACTGCCAGAATTGGTCGCGAGCGCGCCCGCCGGGTAGTCGACTATTCGCTCGAATAGCGCGAGCGAGCGAGAACTTGTAATGAACCCTGGCCATTCGATTTTCGAGGACTTCGACGAGGAGAAGCGCGTCGAGAGGGTTGATAGGTGGTGCGCCAGTGGTGGTTTGTGGGACAGTCTATTCTTGCGAAATTCGAAAATGACTAAGGCAATTTCGCTCCGACGATTTCCCAGCATGCGTGAACGATGCTTCGCGCGTGGAAGCGTGAGGTAGCAGGAAATTGAAATCGATAGTAGAAAATCTACTCGGCGCCAGTGTGCAGCCTTTGAAAGTCGCTTTAATTTCGACCGATGCACGAGGTAGAACGGGAAACGTCATCGTGTTCGGTTGCGCGTTCGATATCGGAGCTACGGTTCTGTAAGTCGATATCGAGTCGTCTGGAGCGGTAACGAAGGATCTGATAAAATTTTTACCCACGTCACGGTGACGTACGGTACGATTCCGACTCGCGTGATAAACGTCGCTTTATTCGAACATCGTTCGGATAATATCGGTGGAAGACAGCATGTGCCTCTTGCTCGTGGAACAACCATCGTCCCGTTTAGTTACATCGAAGCTTCTCACGATAACTCGAGAAATCGTTTTAACATCGTGAACCCTCTTTCCGCGAGTTTTCGTACCCTCTCGGCTTACATTTCTATCGCTCGCCTCGAGAGACGCATCGCACGCGATCTCCCGACAATATCCACAGACAAGATCACTACCGCGATACCCTCGTCAAATGTCTTAACGCAACACGGCGATAAACTTTTAACGTTAACCTCCTTCCAATCTCATCTTCCCATCCGCACGAGTACCTTAGAACCTAACAGAGTGTTCCTCCTTCACAGGATACGCGCGAACCGATCCCGTAACCACCTCCTTATCGGTACTCACGAACAGAATACACGGTATTACCAGGTCGTTCCTCGACGTTAGCCAGATACCAGATACGCGCGTTACCCGCCTAGATAACTGCCTCCCGACGAGCCCGTTCCGCGACTAGGGCTCGAACCTAACCCTGTGCAATCGTCCCACTACCCCGCTACAATAGAGTCATCTCGAGATAACACGTAGAAATTACGACGGCTGCAGATAAGCCTCGGGGTAGTTGGATAAGCGTAACGCGAATCGAGACGTTATCGTCCGTCCATCTGGAGAAGGCTCGAAAAATGCCGGGAGGAGGAAGACGTCATTATCCTTTTAGTCTTCCGGCCTGCTAGGTACTATTCGGACGAGATGCTCGGCCGTGGTCAGGCAGCCGCAAGTAGCCGGCTCGATGATCGATCGAGAACGTACCTCATCCGGAACGCTATCGTGTTTCTCGACGTTAACGCGCTCATAGTTGGCGAAGGAGGCGCGGCTCGCAACCACTGCGAGTCTACGAGCCACGGTGAGACCGAGGTGATCCTCGAGTAAGGGACACGAGAAGGTAGCTGGAACGTCAAACGTTGCCTACGCGGTTAATAATCGAGGCTCGAGATACTCGCTCGAAGGATGAGAAGCGATCGGTTGTAAAGAGGCGAGGAATAAGATGCAGACACAATTTTACGGTGACTCGATAAGCAGGTGAAGGAGATCTCGTCTTGATCGAGTAGAATGACTCACGAGTAGGATAGGAAAATAGTACTAAATTGTACTTCGAGGATACGAAGAAGGGAATTGAAAGAAATACTGGCAATTCGCGTGGAGTATCTAATTCTCTCGATATCCTGCGATTTTTCGTTCGTCGTTAGAGACCGGGTAAATAGCACGAGACTCGTGAAAATCACGAGAAAGGAGAGCCTGCGATCTCACTGCACGGCTTCTCCGACGACAAACGAGGCACGGTTGAATATGATTAGTTGGAGGGTACGGTACCCATGATACGTACTAGTGAATGGCGCACAATAGTGACTGGTGGAAGCGTCGCTGGAAGAAATACTACCGCGGACGAAGATAAGGGTCTGAGCGGCGCAGCGTGCCGCGAGTTTCACTCGGCTTCTTCTGCTCCTCTCTCCACGTTCTCATCCCTCCACCTTTTCCTTCTCTCGCCGAGAGGGATCGACGATGGATGGAACGTCGTTATCTCTTTGTTCCACGTGCATTCGGTACCCATGAGATAGCGGGCGGCGCGTCCTCGCTACGTTCACGAGGACTCGAGTTGTGTTTCCTCCATCGAGGACACTCACTCTGTCAGGAGGACCAGGTGAGGGGATAATGGTGCGGGTGGTCGGTCGCTTGTGTGCGCTACGCGAGACTGAGAATGCACGTGTGCCGCGTATGTGGAACGTCGCAGACGCACGCGTGCCGCATCGGTTGCATACCGGCGCGAGGATGCGGGGACCAACTATGTAGCACGAGTGGTCGCAACGGTGCCGACTGCGGTACTGTCTCGCGTTGCTTCGGTGGGGACGATCTGGACGGAGAGAGAAATGGTCGGAGGGAGAACGCAAAAGCGATGGAACGAGGAAAAAAATATTCCGCAAATGGCAAGTGGTAACTGTGAATAGTTCGGTCCACGTAGGAAGGGAAGCAACCCGTTTTGAAATAACTCCAAGGTGGAATTTCTGCGAATTCGAGAACTAGAGGTGGTATTTTGTATGGGGAGATAATAGCTTTTTTATGGAGTATTTTGTAAGTGACTCGAAAGAAGAATGTTTCAAGGCCGAAAATATTGAAAGGAATTGATACTCGTTTATTGCGTTTTGGTGTAGGATTAATCGTGGATGAACCATCGAATGGAGAATTTAATGGAAACGAAAGCTTGTTACTGGTTAACGGTGGAACAATCGAACGCACCTGTGACGTTCGCGATGACACGAGCTACGAGAGAATCATGGCTTCCGATAGAGGGATGATCAGTTGCGACGTCATCGACATCCCCCGTTCATGCGGTCCCGAAACAAATTGTTATTGGGCTAAATCGTGACTTGATATTAAAACTGGGCACCCTGTCGGGCCATCGTTCCCCATAAAAGGCACAGATTGTGCGTAACGATGCGAGAGAATTTATCGACGGGCTAGCATCGGCCCGCTCTATTATTTCGCAATCTCGTCGCGACGTTTTCCTTCCGTGATAATGACGGGATTTGATTTTCACGAACGCATTATAATAATGAGGTTTCGCGGAAAGATCCTCGGTGCCCTTTAATGGAGAGCGAATATTGTATTCCTGGCTTTTACCATTCCGACGTCTCTCTGTACACCGATTCACGATTTGCGTAATGTTTCCATTTCGTCGATTATCGTCGGATAATGTTTAAACAATACTACTTCGCGTGAAATTAAATTTGATTCTGCTTAAATTGATCTCAATGCGATATTAATTATAACTATCAGAGCTCGCACGGTCGTTTGAAAATCCCATTAAACCTGCTACATGGATACCGCTCGGTAAAAGTCCGATGAAATCGTACTTTCCACTCCTGACAAACGTCCAATCTCAGCGTTCATTCTAAACCCACCCGTTCCACCGTCTCTACCTCTACATTCTATTATTTTTCCCTCGTCAAAGACTCGCCTTAACCGTCAGCCGACAACCGACACGCGCGTCTTCCTCCACCTCCTCCTCTCTGCTCACCTCCCCGGGAGACTGTCCTCGTCCTCGACATTTGTCTCGAGCGGACGACAGCGAATGAATTAAAGAACGTGCGATTGAGCGAGAGCGAAGGGTGATCGAAGGTACCGCGTCGGCAAGGCCGAACGCGATCGATCGCTCGTAGGCATAGAAACGACGCCTGGCGTCGTCCTTCTCCGTTCTGCACGCGCCGGGAACGTATCGACCTATCGTGGCGGTCCAGTCGCAAAATGTTTCCCTCCGTGTCCTCGCGGTGGTTCGCGCGACCAACGACTGGCTGCTGCCCAACAAAAACGTTCTTTATTAAGACAGAGGGTCTACCAAAATGACGTGACACGCGATTCGTCGTTGAACATAATCAGGGTCTTGTATAATGTAAAGGTCATGATTTGTCGTCGAGTCTTCTAATGAAAAATCAAATCATGACAAGCAGCTTGGATTAATATTCTTCGAAGCTTTGCGATATATTAACCCTTTGCACTCGAGACCTTTTTAGCGTAGATGAACCAGCAACTCGAGAACGCAGCATATTTGGTGAATTTCTTACCTCTAATTCAAAATGATTATTTTTCAAAGATACTAAACATAGATAGTCATCGAATTTTTGCATCAATTGGTGAGCGAGAGTTACAGTATCAAATCATGTCGTGAGTGAGAGTCACCTCTCGAGTGCAAAGGGTTAATAATATTTTTTTACGACGAACGTATTTGCCAAATCAAGTGTTATGCGCTTTTTATGAATGCTCGGACTTATGTCATCCTGCAAAAAGGACGAGCCTTTAGAACGCATTTCTCCTCGCACAGTGGTCCGCTGTTAAGAAAACAGCACCGTCCCCGGGGCTTGTGTCGTCGGAACATTCGAGGGGTGGTTCCGGGGCGAATAAGAGGATGAGACTGCAAAAATGCGGTCAAGAGAGACAGCGATCTCCTTCTCGGAGAATGCATGGATTCTTTCCTGAGGTATCTCGACAGTTTCGAAAGAGAAGAATCAAGAGAATGAGAAGGTCGCAGGTCTCGCGAACGCGGAAGCGAATATTGAGATCGTAATTTGCGGAATGGAAGAGACGAGAGTAGAAGCGCAACGATTACAGATTTATTATGTAAAACAGTTGAAATGTTAAAGGGAGCTGGTACTCCGACTCGGGGCTTGTAATTCAAGGTCGAGAGTAATTTAACTCGTGACAATGTTCCGCAGTCGGGTCATGATTTATTAAACGCCGTGAGAACCGCGTCCGCGTTTAGATAAAGGGAGAGGTAGAGAGGTAGGCAGACAGGAACTGCGAGTAAGATAATCAAACCCGATTCTACACTCTCGTCCTTCTACATAAATTATGAAAAGACAATTAAAAACGACCGATCGAGCCCGTGGTTTCATCAACGAAAACACCCTCGTGTTCTCCGTGAATTACCAATCTCGTCGAATTACATCGGCGATAACATTTTATCCTCTTCCGTGCGGTGAGCGGTCTGGCAATAAAAAGGCGATGAGAGGGGCGTACGCAGTTCCATTGGGCAACGAATGTCCGTCGTTCCGGAAAAATACCAATCTCGGCGAAGTACCCCGATGCCAAATTATCCCGGCATAATTGTGCCCCCTGCGCCAGTGAGCAGAGCCAATTAGATCATTTCACGCTTTCTTTCCGAGTGAGATAAAGATACGCGTGGAAGGGTGTATTTTTTTCACGCATCCAAATGAGTTTTCAACGAAGAGAGAAAAATATATCGTGAAGGAGATCTCGTGGGATCATTGACGCTATCGATAACCGCAGCTACCGTACCAGTAGCACTCGACAACACGAGAAGAGTAAAAAGAATAACCGTTAAGGAATACCGTGGGTAGTTTTCTCGAGATCGGTCGTTGCGAGTCGTCCGGTGAAAGAACGGGGACAGTATAGTCCTGGAAGAGCGACGATATCTCTTCCGTAATAATCGGCAGCGACGATAGCCACGTTTTATAGTTTCTCCGCGACAACGTGCGCTCGAACGTCAAGAAAACTTAGGCAGATATTACGAGGCAGTAGTAGGTAAATCCACTTGGCACAATGTGTAGGAGCTTTACACGTTGGATCGATAGGTATATCGCGATAGGATCATACAGTGGGGTTGCAGGTTGAAATTTTGTACGAGAGAGCGTGATTTTCTAAAAGTGTAAAATGTCTAAAGACACTTTTTCCTTTTTTCTTTCTGCTTTTTGGATAGGTTGAATTTCTCTGTGGAAAATCGGTCGATCTCTCGAATTTTCCACGTCTGTCCACGATCGCTCTGCACAATGCGTTTCGATCGGATACCACGTTGTTATAGTCATTGACCTGAACGGCTAGATCGTTCTGCATATGTATACGGGACTCGTCGACGCTTAGTTGGCCGCGCCAAGTGTAATCTCGTGCTCCCGATAGGATTTGGATTAGTTTGCATTGGCCTCAAATTCGTTAATCGAAATGCCGACGTGTCGTCCGTTAGGTACACCGATGCCGATTGCGCGCAGGCTCCACCCACCCGACGATTTCGACTTTACACGATAACGCGCGGTGAACGTGCGCCTCCGTGGTTTCGCGAACGTCACACTGGCGTACTAGAGCACCTACGTCGTCGTGACCACGCGGTTTTACAGTAAGAGACATTTATAGCATATATCACCGATCATTCCGGGGTCTACGTCCTCTTTAAAGTTATCCTTCCGTCTATCACCACATTTCATCACGTCCACCTCGACATTTCCTATTAACACTTTGCACGCGGACACGGTTTTCCAAGTTTTTGAACGTGTAGCGGGCAAATCCAGCTTTTTCGCGTACTAGTCAATTTGATAATTTACGAATGTTATTGACGTGAAGGTACTTAATTTTGTAAATAGAAGATTGGCTAATTTTCCAAATTTGAAATTTCATCTGTTTCAGTCCAGTTCAATTTATCTTCAATGTCTGAATCATCTTCATCTGATTCTGAATCACCGTCAGGTAAATAATATGTACGTGGGCATTTTCTCGTTGGAAAAATATCACTATGCTCTGAGAAATAACTATCACTATCTGAAAGCTCATTATCGCTACAAGCAAACTCTGACAAGACATCAGCAATTATCTCACTTTCATCACAATCGAAATTGAGCGAATCCATTTTCAAAATGGATAAAGCGCAATAAAATAAAACACAAGTAAAAACTGATAAAATTAAAAAATTGGATAAAGTAAAGCGCAAGTACCTTTTCAAAGTCACAGATTGCAGTTCATTGCAGTCTATCACGCAACTGAGATTACAGTCTCCCGCTTTCAACGTTTGTTCTCTTTCGGACTGTGATTATAGTCTCCCGCTTGCAATGTGTTAAAATCGTCGCACTCTTTCATAATACCTACGAGAGATCGTGCGCTTTTTAATAATAAAACAAAAAACGATAAAACGAATTATTAATATCTCCATTGTTCGAACAGTAAGCAAGTCCAGTAGCGTACTTCATCGGTATTTTTTGCGTTCTCTATTATTGCACGCTTCGCTTCGTCCTCACTCGGTCCGTCTATATTAAAGTTACATGAATATTAATTCGACAGGTCACAGCACACGTACCAAGAAATATAGAATTTTGTAAATGTGCAACGTGTCTCGGCGAAGTTAATGTCGCGGACTATACCTCATGAACGTAAGCGCCGCGGCGTCGGTGCATCGCGCGCATTCGCGTCCAATCAGACGGAAAATAGCATCGCGATCCTCCGCGCCAGCCGGTCCTCCCCACCTCCTCATTCCGCGGTACGAATTTCGCGAACGATTCGTCCCTGATTATGCCGCGTGCCGTGCTCACTCGATAATTGCACTCGTCGATCGTCACGCGTCGGTCGGACGGGGACATTCGCCCAACACTTTGTCCGTCTCTGTGACGGCAACAGAGACGTCGACAACGGGCGTTATTAAACAAAACTGAATATAATTCTCAGCTACAAG
This sequence comes from Tiphia femorata, assembly GCA_944319695.1. Lineage (NCBI taxonomy): Eukaryota > Metazoa > Arthropoda > Insecta > Hymenoptera > Tiphiidae > Tiphia > Tiphia femorata. Next base: position 15,866,564 of record OX090900.1, on the reverse strand, counting down.
CGTTTTTCACCCTTCTCATCTCCTCTGTCCTCTCTCAATTCGCAATTACAATTCGTTCTTCAACTTCTCTCGTATACCGCTCACCTTTGTTCATTTACATTTCGAGTTCGAGGCAGTCGCTCTACGAAGAGAGGACATCCTCCGCAACGAAGCATTTCGTCGGGTCAATTAATAAAGCGCTCGTTCGAAGTGCGATCGCGGGACGAGCGCACCCCACCACAGGACGAAACGAAACGAAACGAAACGAGAGGGAAGATATCACCGCGCGTTCATCTCGTTGATTCAGTTACCGCACCCCTCTTCTCCCAGCGCGCTCATCACCCGTTCGCAATTTCGCAACATATCACCGTCCACCTACCTCGAAATCAACGCGAACGATGACGATAATAACAATAATAATAATATAGAGCACCGTTGAGCGTGGTATCTACCTCGTTAACCAGGGGGTGGTTATAACATCAGGAATTATCAATCGAATGAAATATTTTCGTGCCCGACGGACGATCGGGGTATAATCAAAGTTTACAGTAAAATTCTCTCGGACAACGTTCCCGGCGGAATGATCACCGATGGAATATATTATCGTGGGTTGGAACGCGCCGCGATTCATTCCGTGCGAGCAGCACACGCGTAGCCCCGAGTTTACGCGCGTAGAACTGCATTTTCCAGCGGTATGCCCGTCCCGGCGTTCTGTTAATTTGATACGGCCATTTTCGCGCTACAGGCTTGCGAGAGATCGAAGGGGGTGGGTTTTGGAGGATGGAGAAGGGTGATCTAGCGGTGTGTGTTCGTCGAACGAGGAGGGCACGATAGACGAACGTTTGACCGAAGCCGTTGTCACCCGACACGGGCCAATGATTTTCATGATCGGTCTCCGTGCCACCCTCGCTCTTCATCCCCTCCGCCAAGTATTATATCCGGTTCGGTACGGCACTCGACGTTGTTTCACACGCGAGTGCCACCGTCCGCACGACCCCCCTACTCTATCCAGGACAAACATACGCAGGGGGTAACTCTCTCGCATCTCGTACACTCACGTCGTTCTACCCCTCTCCGCGACTACTTTCCCATCCTCCACTTTCATCCCCTCCAGGCACCCTCGCGGATGCTCGAAATCCCGTGTCGCGCCGTACCAAACACCCCGCGTCGGCATGCGTGTGAGTTGCACGCGAATACCGACGCCCGGCGTCGTTCCACCCTCTCTCACTCTCTCCATCCTCCATTTTTCCCTGCTATCCGTTTCTCCTCCATCTCTCGCGTACCGAGCTACGAGAGACGTCCCCTTCGCCCTTCCCACCGTCACTCGACTAATTAAACGACATTTAAGCGAGCGGAAGGCGGACGGGCATTGAAACGTAACGACCGTCCGCGATTCATGCAAATTCAACGACTACCATGCCAAGTGTTTCCACCCCCTACCACCATCTTCTTCGTGCCTCGTGTCGCCCCCGAGTCCATCGCGTTTCACCTTCCTCTTCCTCTTATAGGTACTAAAGATTCGGTTCTCCACTTCCGTACTCCTCTTTTTACGACTTTCCAGTCAATCCTCTCGCACTTTCTCTCTATCTCTCTTTTCGAAGTATTCGCTTCTTTTTCTTTTTTTTTTTTACGTAGTTCCAGCGGTACGTCCGCTCACTGTGTTTCCTCGTCGTCCGAGATTCGTCGTGTTCCGTCTCTCTTTTTTCCACCGCTACGAGATTATCTTCCTCTCTCCTCGCTCTCTCCTTGCTTTCGGGGGTTGCACGGTGAAAAGGGGGACTCACTCACATTTTTCCTCTTTCTCTCTTTATCCGTTACGCTTTTACCTCTACTTTGCCTCTTTGCCCTTCGTGCTTCACTCGTGTTCACCCTTCGTGCCCCTGCTCCTTCTCCGTATGTATGCCCGGCTCTTCAAATCCCTTTGAAACGCGCGAATGAAATTGCGTAAATGGTTTCCCCCGTGGCGTCGGTCAACCTCAAGCTCCCGCCGCCGGCAGAAACGAGTGGCCGTAGACTTGGCCACTGCCGAAGGCGGTGTTAACTCTGGATAGGCGAACGGAGTGAGGCGAGGGGGTCCGAGGAATACGAAAGAGCGTAAGCGTCGCTAATGGTATCCAAGTTAACCGGAAGCGTTCGGTTAACCGTGACTACCGATACCCAGAAACGTGCGCGACATTGTCGTGTCCCCTCGATTGCCTGGACACGACTGGAATCGTACACTGTCGATGAAAGAACAGAAATAGAGTGGACAGGGCAATGAGAAAAATGCGAGCTCGATTAATCGGAATGCTGATTCGAGGCACAATCGCGAGCTGACAATTGAGAACGTGTCATTAGCTCGCACCGAGAACAACGATGTCGATTACGAAATCACGCATGGATAATTTTTCGTGACCTTTTCACTCGATAACTAGCACCTGGTAGTCGAGTCCTACGAATGATCACGCACGTGGAATGGTCTCTCCCAGAAGTCACCTCAACGAGTTTGTGACCGTGGTAAATCGTACGCGTCGAACGATACGGACGAGAAGGGTGGACGAAAACAAAAATCGCGTAAGATCCGTCAGTGCCAAATAGCGTGGTCCACGAACGTAAACTTCAACCCTGGCAGATGGAGAAAGGAATACAAGAAACGTGGATGAGAGAGTAGGGGTTGACGCACGTGCGCCAATCGTAAATCGCACCTTCTTCCGAGAAGTTTCGAGCCGACGCTCGTCGTTCTCGGCGGAAAATGCGAAATTCAATTTGTTGCAACCACTCGTGCACTTCTACGGCGTACCACCGCCTAACCCCACCCACTCGTACTCCCAAAACCTTCTTCCGCATCATCCTCACGTTGGTACTCGTTCCTCACCGATCCACTGTTTCACCGTTGCCGAACCCACCCCTTTACTATCCGTGCCACTGACGTGTAGCGCGAACTTTTGCGCGGAAGTTCGAGCCGAGGCGTTTCGTAACTACGCCGTTATCCATAGCTACCTGCAGCTACGACGTCGTCGTCGTCGACGGTGGTACACGAGAGTGGAAAAGGTGGGGGAAGACGGTGGAACATTGGTGGTGGTAGTAAGGGTAGGAGAAGGGAGAAGCGCCTATGCCAAGACAATGCATCACCCTCTTCGCTCTTCCTATGTACCACACCGCCCGCCAAGGAGAACTCCCGGGATGGATGGTAATTTAGCTCAAAGAGTAGAGACTAGGTACGAGAGACCACCCCGACTCAACTACCGCCACGCCACTCCACGAGGAGGGAGTACATCGGCGTGGAGCCGAAGTGGAATGAGGCTTCGGTTAGGCAAAAACTTTGCGGCGACCATAAATTTTTCCCGAGGACGGAAAAGCTACGGGAGTTGGACGATACGCGGGGATCGACCTTGATCCTTTTTCCACCCACGCTTGTCTCACGGTGCAGGAAGCGCGAGGACGACGGTGGAAGGAGAGATAGCTGCCTAGACACTTTTCTCTATCGCGACCCCGTTGTTCCTTCCTCTTTCTTTACTTTAAAATACCGCTATCTATATATACAACCATCGGCTCTATCCAACTGTCTGACAATCGAGTGCCGGCGTGTCTCGCTTCGTTCACTTCGCTCCACCACGTCGCGCGGATTCTCCTTTTTTCCACGATTACGCGTAACATTGTTTCCGCATGGCGAACTATTCGGACCACGATAAATTCAACCTGTCTCCTACGTGGTTCCTTCCTCTCCCATCACGAGTATCCCCTCTTCCTCGTCTTTGTCTCTTCTCGCGAAAGCACTTCGTGCGTCACTTTCTGTCCGCGTTCGTCACGTTCCTGCGACGCGACTAGCAGCCCGCTGGATTCCGCCGAGTCGGACGTTCCGGGAAGCGTCGTCGTGAAGGATGGCAGGAACGAGAGGAGTACCGCGAAACGAAGGACACCGTGGTTGGCGTTTTGGATAGGGGTGGAGACGGTGGAGAAGGCGGTGGGGTGAGAAGAGGGTGAAGGAGAACGAGGAGAAGCGAGGGAGGCGAATAGATACGGTGTGGCACGACGGGAGGGAACGGAAAGATTTATGATGCTCGTGCGTCAGCTCGCACATCTCAATTTCGGGATGCCGCGAGTCAGGAGCCATGCTTCTCCCTTTGTTGCTCGCCAGACGACCACCACCACGACGACGACGACGACGACGACGACGACAACGAGGAGAACGGTGCCGCGCGAAAGATAAGGGACGGGCCGGTGGGCGCAGAAAAAAGCTCGGGACCCGACGTGTGATATAGGGGTGCGAGTGCTGGTGAGAGAGAAAGGGCACGAAGGTGCCGGCAGAAGGTGGCAGGGTCTTGCCGCTAGGGTCGGAGAGAAAGAAGCTCGTCGATGGTAGAGAAAGGCCCGATGCACGAAATTCTCCCTCGCCTTCTCTCCTTTCCTTCCCACTTTCGTCCATTCACGTTCACACCTCCCTACTCACGCTCGTTCTTTCTCGCACCCGTGCCTCTTTGTATTCGTTAAAACTTCCAGCCCGCACAATAGGATAAGTTTTACAATTATTAGTTGGCGCCCTCCTCGTCTTCTTTCCTTCTACCTTCGGCGCACTTTTCCTTCGTGAAACTCGCGCTCATTCGTCCGTATTAAATTACGCTTACCAAACGCGTTCGAAAGGATGCGCGGGAGAAAGGGCGATCCTGGTGGGTGCGGTTGCCGGCCAAGAGGATACCGAACGCGGACCTTCACGAAAGCATTTTACTACGGAAGTGGGCTCTTCTATCGCCGTCATAAAAGCGGTCTGTAACGATCCGCGTAACTGTATACTTTATTCTGCGCGACGACGTCGGTTTGTGGATGGTGTGGTCGTATTTACCCTACTAAAGTTACATCCCGCCGCTCGTAAACTCCTTTTCCGAGTTCGATAGTTTTCCAACGACGAGTGCCTCCGCGACGGGTGCGCGCATCCTAAGTAAACAGGTTGATCGCCCTCACCGTCTCGCGTACTCGCTTCATTCTTTCCGCCTTCTCGCCCAGTCTACCTGCTTCATTCGTCACTTTTCTTACTTTCTTTGTCTCTTGTCGATAGGAGGTACATTTACGTGCTCGCGAATACCGTGCTGTCTTGCAACGTATCGAGGTTTCTACCGAGGAGAGCAATGTTTAAGAGTCGTTGAAATTGAATAATTTGTAGCGTATTATTCACGGGTACTGTGTATCATTATTAACACTATTTCTACCGCAATTTTGTATATACCTATTTCGACCAAGAGGGGTTGTCTTGGGTCCAGGATGTAACAATTAATATACGAATAGTGAAAAAAGTAATTGAGGAACAATAATTCACCTTGGAAAATTGTTTTAAAATACAACTTGCGAGGGTTTCTTTTGACACCTCTAGTAGAAATAGTGTTAATAAGTTTCTCCTTTAAACGACTGCAACATTATAATTTCATACAATTTTCTTTTTTAAGCATCTTCTTCTGATTAATTACTCGAGTAATCGATCAGCGCACCCGGCATCCAATTAATTTCGTCTCTTAATTCCAATCTGTTTCTCAGACCGAGCTCGAAGCATTTACACGTCGTACTTAGCATACCACACGAGAATACGTACCGTCCAAGTCTCGTTACGTGCGACGGCTCGGCGCCAGCATACACGGGCGGCCACTTTTCTTTTCCCCGACGCGATTACTTTAAGCGTCCCGATGAATCACGAGCCGATTGTCTTTCTGGTCGCCAATGCCCCGCCACTCAACTCTGAATATTTACTCGCGCGAGCTATTTATCACCGCTGTTTTTCTCGAGGCTGCGAGAGGCCCTCCTCCGTGGAGAGCCTACTTTACCCCGGAGTGTAATAAATTGCGTTTCACCCTCCCACCCTTTTTCTCGCCACCATCTCCTCCACCCACCACCCTCATTCTCGACTATAACGTTGAGCAAAGTTAAGCGCGAGCTTTCACAGGCCTTCCCGCACCTCGACCAACCTCCAACGACTATGGTATAATTACTAATCTCGAGTTTTCCGCGTCGAATTAGAGCGTAAGACCTTGAGGATGATTTTAATTATCGGAATACCGTCGGGGTCCCAAGACCTCCGGGGATCCCTTTGAAATAAAGAATCCCATTGCTCTCCTTTCCACTCTCTCTCTCTCTCTCTCTCTCTCTCTCTCTCTCTCTCTCTCTCTCTCTCTGTCTCTCTCTCCTTCTCCGTTTTTCCTTCTCCTTCGTTTAATTCCCCAGAAGGAATCCTCCCGTTTCTCTTCTCCGATTCTCAGCGTGCGACGAGCGCGAAAGGCAACCGGTCGCGTGCACGGCCAGTTTCCTTCCGCGTGCATGTCCGCCGCTCCTGCCACGTACGTCACGCGCGTTCGCGCGGGCGCACCTCGCACGGACTCGTCCCCGTACCCCTAAGCTAACGGAACGTCGCTGATCGGCCTTTGATAGTCCTCATTAGCCGCGTCCCAGGACAATCGCGAGATACGGCGTAATGGGCGCATCGTGATATTCAGTCGGTACCGTGGAATGCCGCGACGTCCCAGGGACCTGAGCGTGCAACGAAAGGAGCGCCCGTCTCTTCTGTTTATTCTCCAGCTTCGTCCACCTCTTCGTCTTACGTCTCCTCCAACGGCAATGTTGTCGATGGAAAGTGTACCGTGGAATTCGCACGCGTTACTACCTCTGCTCGCTGTCCTTAGGGCTGTTTTCTTATTGACCAAAAAATATTATCAGGTATTCGCACGATGCTCGCACGTTTCTGTTGCTTCTCTCTCGCTTCGACTACCTCTTTGTCTTTCGTCTTCTAAGGCAATGTTGTCGTTCGAAAGTGCCCCATTGGAATTCGCCCGCGTTCCTCTTCCTCGTCCGTGTCCTCAGGGCCGGTCTCCTTATTGATTCAAAAATGTTTCCTGCTATTCGCTCGAGTGAGTCATGCGTGCACGGTCTTTGTGATTTTTGTTTCTTCTCTGGTTTCTGTTCTGCTGTATCCACTGGTCGTTATCGTATTCTTAGGTATTGTCGATGACGGATATCTGTCAATTTGGATGTTCCAAGTGAAGAGATTCGAGAATTTACATGTCTATATATTTTTTTGTGTGGAAAATTCTGTTATTTGGATAAATGTTTATTGTTTACGCCAATAATATCAACGTGTTTGTTTTATCCACGAGACTTCTACTGAAAGCTATAGAACGGTATTTGTTTCGCAGCTCGTGAATGCAAAATTCTAATGGGCGCACCAACGCGCATAAAAGAAAGAGAGACACAAAGACAGAGTGGGAGAAGCGCCTAACGAATCCTCGTGTGGGTATAAATATTTAGAGTCTTCGTGCGATACCGAGACAAGGAGGAGGACTTCCGGTTTCATTTACGCGCGCCGTCGAGAAAGGAGAAAGGATTCCTCCTCCCTCGTTGGAGTTTATCTCCCGGCAAAGGAGGAGAAGCGAGAATAGGAACGGATTACGCATGGAATTAAACATAAGATCACGAGCTAGGGTGGCGGAGACCGAGCCGGTGGGTTTTAATTATTTCTCCGTTATGGAGTGACTTTGTTGCGCGCGAAAAAAAAATGAGTACGCGCGAGGGAGCGTACGAAGAGAGTGGTATTAATAGCGCGAAGCGAATAACTTCACAAAGCTCTATCGCATATTTATAAGTCTACTGTTATTGCGTTACGTCTTGCCACGCTTCAACGAATCACTTTTATAGCTGTACCATTCCTCGCACCGAACCGGAGTGGGACTTTCCTCGGTTAATTAGTTTTGTCCCTCTTCTCGTTGCCGCTGAGGCCACGATTGATGTACCGCGTCTGTCGTAATTCAATGAGTTTTCAATCTACATTGGAAAACCGCTGTAACGTTGGCTCGTTTGTCGGTAAGATTCTGGAATATTCGTAACTCTTGCAACGGAGGCAAGAATTCGCGTTGTTACGTTGGCTGAATGCTCGTGCGACACTTTGGATTGTGTGCTTACTGTGCCGTGGCGAAGGCACCGCGAAGCACGATGTTTAAACGTGAGTACTCGTAGAGTGTGTGCATACTAAATTCCAAGTTCGAAGTCGACTCGAATTGTGCCAACCATCGCGTGAGACGAGTTGCTGCCGTTCTTAAGTAACATCGCGAGTAGTTACTGACAGATAGTTGCTAGAGAGATGTGAAAGCTAAAGTGAAACATATCCTAATGAACTGCTTCTTCGATTCTTCGTAAATCACAGTGAAATTGACAACGTCGTAATTAGTTGCAATGTCAATTAGTTTTAGGCAACGCGTCGATATTGGTCGATACCATGGCACGTGAATCGCCAAGATTAGGCGGCACGAACTTCGTCGAAGTCTCGGAAAAATTGTATTCAGAATTGCGCGCGACAACCTCCTCCGAAGTTATCCGTTCGACGCCATTAACGCCACTCACCGTACCGCGGAATTTGCATATTAATTGGGCCCGTGTTGGCGCTCGTGCTGTTCGCCCAACGTTTTGAATACCTCGATGGAGAGACTGGGCTCTCTCCGACGTCACGGTATTACTTTCCGCTCGGTTACGGCTCTTTCCGCTCCGCGTCGACTAGACGGATGGCTAGCGTTCGTCAAGTTGACGTAACCATCGATAGTCAAACGGTCCCTCAAGGTGTAGACATGACGAAGGAGACGATGCGCTCGACGGAATCGAAATTCTCAAGTTTCGCGTTTCCCATCCGGGGTGCGCGAGCAAGCGACGCGACGCGACGGGCCGAAAGGATTTTCTCGTAGATACGAAAATACCTCTTCCATTACGGGCGCGCGGACATGCGTGAAATCTGTCTATTCGTTTACGTTTCCCCGTGATCCTTTCACCGTGTATCAAGCGCGAAAACATTCCGCGCGATGTTGCCCCGCGTTTGTTTCAAAACGTCATTATCAATAAGCTTGTTCTTATTCTCCAGGATCTTTCATCTCTATCCCATTTTGATCATACGTTGAATTCTTCCGTCAGAGGAATTTGTTAATTCTCCAATGACGTATTAACCCTTTGTGCGCTATGGATGCATATATGCGTCTGACGAAAGCTATCGGTGTGGACTACGGACGCATATATGCGTTTGTCGATTTTTTCAATCACCTACGTAGAAGTGTTACAGTTACTTCTGTGTGAGATGAGTACAAATGCATTGACAGTAGTAACAGTATGGTAATAACGCTCTTTAATTATTTAATCTCATGCAAAAGGATTACTATAACTTATTACTATTTGCTCCTTGAATAGTTAATCAACAGAGTTCAGTATAGCGAAAAAGTATTCCGTCCACAGCGATCGTCACGGTCCGTACGGACCGCATAGGCCGCGAGTATTCAGCACTCAAACAGTTAACACTACTCCTACCACGACCGTTTTTAAAATTTCGTTTAGAATTTCTTATTCACAACGCGATTGCATCACTTCTAAATTTCACTTTTCCTAAAATATCGAAAAATGTATTATACGTATATTTTCGAAAGAGTCGTGAAATTTAAAGGCGACGCGATTACGTTGTATATAGAAAATTCTAATCGAAATGTTAATAAGTCACTCCCTTTACGGTCGTGCCTAAAAATGGTCATTTGACCGGTCGTGGTAGAAATAGTGTTAATAGTCGTATCGATAAACCTACGCGAGAGAAATAAAATTAGCACTCACCCGGTGGACAGTGGCACTCGGACGCGTCCCGTTTGATCCTCAACAGGCCGTTGGCGTCCAGGTTGGATCGATGGCGGTCCAGCTGCTCCTGCAAATCCCGCAGGAGCTTCTCCGTCGTACGGTCTGGCGTTTCGCGGACGCGGAATTGCGCCTCGAGGTCAGCGATCCTGGCCTCAAGGCCGAGCTCGCGATACAGGAGGACACCGGAAAGGGCCAGGCTCGAGACGCAGAGGGCGCACATCATCCAATAAGCCAACCCGCCGGTATCCTCCGAGCGGAATTTCGGCGGCATTCTCGGTTCTCCTCCACCTGCTCCGCCACCTACTCTACCCTTGTTTCCGGCACCTACACCTCCACCTCCACCCTTGCCTCCGCCACCTCCTCCCTCCACTCCACCAGCACCACCGCTTCTCCACGTCAACGGCCACTCGGGCTCGTGCTCCATGACGACCTTGTCACTTTCGTAGCTGTCGTTGTGTCGTCCCCGTAGATATCTTCCGTTTACTTCGCGCACCTACCAGGCGCAACGCTTAAGAACACACGCGCGAACCCACGAAGCCAAAGCGCACGCGCACGCGCGTATCGCACGCGAGCACACACGAGGCGCGTCCGCCTTCCTACTTCTCTACTCTCCTCGTAATCTTCGACTCTTTCGTTACTTCGATGCTCCTTACTACGCGTCCTCTTCCGTCTTCTCTCGATTTTTCTTCCGATTCTTTTCACCCCTCCCTCCTCTTCGGGATCGAGGCACGCACCGCGTTACGACGAGGGCATAACGCGTCCCCTCGACGACGCGCGTCGACACGTCGCAACGACGAGCGTAGGACGTCGGGACGCTGAGATTTCTCGTCGAACGTTGCCCGGCCGATTGTTACAGACGGCGGACCGTCATCGTCCATCTGGAATACATCCTGCACCGCGCCCTCGTGCTGCTATCGACAGCGTGGACACTTTTCTCCTTCGATTCTTTTTTTTTACTAGGTTCGGATTTTTTTTTTAGGTTGAAGACTTTAACGCGAGAAGCGCATAGGGTCGTGGTACTACAGTCCGTCAGTTACAGTCCGTTCGTTTGGTCGTCTATACGTATGGCAAAGCTTCATTCACGCGATGATGACTTCAGTCATGAAATGAAATAGAGACGCGTGAAATTTACTCTTTCATTCGGGGAAAGAATTTTCGAGAAACGATTCAGGTAGATGTATTCTTTACTCCGTGTAATCACCCGGTCACTCTTTCTCCTCGCACTTCGTTATTTATTCGAAAGGTGAAGCTTCCTGCAACGCGAGTCTCACGACGATCTCTCGACTCCAAGTCCCGCGACTTCGAAGTTTCGGAAACGGCGGCGAACAAAGGGATCCTCGGGGCGAAGTTTGGCGCGACGGCCAATCGGACGGCGTCGGGGTAGCGCGCGCGCGTTTGAAAATCCATAAAACGAGAATTGGGAGCGAGTGTCCCTCGCTCGTCGGACCGTGACCGTGCGACTGCTAGGCACCGCGTCCTGCGGCTCGTCGTGCACGCAAACACGCACACTTTCCAAAGTACACACGCGACTCGAGCGAGAGGGGAAAGCAAGAGGGGTGGCCAGCCGAGTGTCTTCCTTACTCTAATCTCCCTGTAGCACAAAATGTCGTCTCTCCTTTTCCACGTCCGTTTCGACAACCCCTCCGCCTGTCGCCTCTTCCCTATCCCTCTATTTATTTCTCGTCCCAATCCTGCTGTAGCTCCTGTTGCCGCTTCGAGACGAGCACCATCGCGCGTTGTCGCATCCTCTCGCAAAACTTTCCTCCTCACTCTATGCCGCGCACACGTTTCTAGCTCGCGTACGCGCCAGGATACGAAGGGCTGCGCGCGCCCGCGCCCGCTCCGACGTAAACAAAGAGAAAGGGACCGTGTGTCTCACCGAGATTATTCCAAGATTTATACTATCGGAGATAATTGCATTTGGTCCCGAGTATCTCGCGGGTGCGCGCCTCGCGCGCGTAACACGCCGCGTCTCGGTCTCACCGGACTGGAGAACGGAGTAAACTGGGCACCGTCGGCCTTTTACTCCGTTCTATCCTTTGCCCAGTGCTGATCACGCCTCTCGATGACAGTCTCTTTAACTCGTTTCAACGACCAGGGGGTCCCGTACGCGGGTACACCTGGTGGAATGAAGCCTAGTCGAGCTTTGAACCGAGCACGCGACCCGCTCACGGTGGAAGCGCGTAGGGGATGCTAAAATCGACGGATGTACGCGCGCCTTCGGTTTTACTCGCGACGAGAGCCTTCGACGGCGGCACTCCGATGGGCGAGCAAAAGGTCTCAGGAATGACACGAGTACGAAGCTCACGGCGTGGCATTCGCAGTACGACTGGATGTGGTGGGGCGACGCTCCGCCGAGTGCCGAGGGTACGTCGCTTCGGTTAAACTCGGCACCGCTTCGTACGTCTTCGGGCCACCGACTCATCCACCGGCTGCCGGACGCGTGGAGGAGATCGGTCCGACCTAACGTCCACTTCCATTCGCACTGATTCGCCCCCGCCTCCAGTCCCTTCGTCCCTCGTCCTACATCCACCCCTCTTCCACGTCCTTCTTTCCTTGTTCTTTGCTCAAACCTTCTTCTCCCCACTCGGTCTTCCGTCTTCACCGGCTTCCTGCTTCCGCTCAACCCTTCGCAGTTTCGTACGTGCCCACGTTCCAGCCTACTGTTCGAGGATCAGGTATTTAGAGTCTCCTCTGTTTCGTTTAACACTAGACGTACCGACCAGTCAAAATTACCGGCTGCGTTTATTTTTCACGAGAATTTCTCTTTAACGTTGGAACTACCAATTTTGGTTTTCGTATGGAAGATTCTCTTTGTTGATCAGACAGTTTAACAAAGAGGGCGTTTGTTTTATCACTGAAGCTGCCATTTACTTTTGTTTTCATATGGAAACTTCTTTTGTTGACCAGTCATTTTGACCGGCTTGGTAGTTTTAGTGTTAAGAAAGTTATGTTGCACCCTTCCGGGTGAATATTCGTAAGGGTGCACGTTTTTGTATTACAGATCAGGATATTATCGTGATAAAAAGGAATAGTATACATTGGAATGTGAAAGAGGAAATAAAATACAAATGTCGAGTTTATCGTAGGAAACGAAAAATTAGGAATTAAATTGACAGGCAAAAAGGTGAAGAAAACAAGAGTTTGCTCGTTGCGAGCAGTGGAGAGGGTTCGTAGACCTGCGCGATCATTCTTTTTCTTTTGATTTTCTTATCTTTATCTAGAAGAGAGTAAGAGTTCGCGATAACGATCATCGGGACTGGCTTCTGCGTGGAGGGACATTGTGAACGTTGGAAACCAGTCTTCGTTGATAAGCGATACCTACCTAGGTGTACCGTTGCATCCTTCCTCGCGTGAACGAACGTTCCGCGCGTATATCGTGCTTTCTTACGGATTGGTTCGTCGCGCGTCGTGACACCGTAATTTGCCTTCTTCCGCGAGCACACCTATCAATTAGTAAATCATCGGGACAGGCGCGCAGTCACGGACACGGACGGTGTGGGATCCTCTAGGGGGTTTCTCTTCGACGACCTCCTAATGCACGCGTTCGCGCGTCATTCTCCTCTCAAGATTCTCTCTCGTCTCCTACGAGAACTTCTCACGTGTCTTTCTCGCATGGTTATCAACGTCCGGGATAATAACGCGCGATCGTGGTCAACGGACACGCAGTGTGGATCTTTTGTATTTTCAACGGTTCAGTGTCATGATCGTTCTGCAGATTGGAAATACAATGTCAACAGATTCGAAGTAGATATCAGTGAGTAACTTTTATCGATCTTCACACTCTGCATCTTCTTCCGAATGATTAATAATACTAAGTGCGCGATTGCATCCTTACGCAAAACGTTTCACTTGTCCGTTCACCCTTATTTGAGACCCGAGTGGATATCGTGCGACGATAGAAAAGTTTCAAGAGACGTTCACGACGTTGGGCAGTTATATTAGAAAGTATCGATCGATAAATCGATCGTGTCCCGCGGAACGTACATCCCTTGGTGCTCGTGATGTTCCGCGTATGACGAACGCTTCGAACGGGCCGACCCCTCGCTGCTGCCCAATCGTTGGAGAGGAAGCGATTATAGACTACATCCTGGAACGTACGCGTTTGGCTCGCCCTCCGCTTCCATGCGCTACGCTAAATCCGACGTCCTTCCTGTATGCGGGAGTGTGCGCGCGCGAGCCCTGCGGAAAAAGAAATGATTCGAACCGTAGGGTGGGTGGCTCGTGCGACACTACGTGCGGTTGGCTTTGTTACGGAGGATGCTCCCTGCGATATTGCGCTCACGCTCAGACCTCGCGAAATTTTTTTAACGAATGCGTTGTTGCGTGTTACGGATTCCAGGCAATTTTGCATCGAAGGGAGTTTTTAGAGTTGATAAAAATTCGTGTATCGGTATCTTGTTGAATGGTAGGGTAGATTGGCAGGGATCTAAAAAATGACGCGTGTCGTTACTGTTTATTTGCTTTAACCCTTTGAGTGCTGAATACTCGCGGACCATGATCGTTGGCTGACGATCGTTGTGGACGGACTCCGTTGATTAACTATTTAAGGTGCAAATAGTAATAAGTTATAGTAATCCTTTTGCACGAGATTAAATAATTAAAAGAGCGTTATTTTTCAGTGTTAATTATTTCCTAACGATGCACTTGTATTTATCTCACACAAAAGTAATTGTAATACTTCTATGTAAGTGATCGAAAAAAATCGACAGACGCATATATGCGCCTTCAGTCCATGCCGACAACTTATATTAAACTCATATATGCGTCCTTAGTCTATATCGATAGCTTTTGCCAGACGCGTATATGCGTCCATAGCGCTCAAAGGGTTAATGCGATTTTTGATCGTGTAATGGAATTTGATTTCTACACCATGCTCCGAGAAGAAGCAGAAGTAAAGTAGGCACTCCTGTCAGCTATCTGTCGTCGTCGGTATTGTCAACACATATTCGAGGTTGATCTGGACTGAGTATATCTCAGGATTATCTACTTGAAAAATTCTTCTGAGCCTTCTCCCAAATTCCTTTCCCACCGTCTCGAGGTTTAACGCGCATCAGAAAACATAATAGCGCTTGACAACATCCGAGCGTCACATTGTCCTCTTCCGCGTCTCAAAGTCCATACCTGATGGTACCCGAGAATTCATGAAATTGAAATTATTTCGTGGAAATGCCTGCGGCTCGGCAAGGCGAGCATCTCGGGCCGGATAGCAACGTTCCGCCTTGGGGCGCTGTCCATTTTCAGAATTCATCGGTTATCGACGCGAGGAATTATTGATCGATCAAGAGCAGTTGCCAACCGTACTGGACGTATTAAAAGAATTCTATACGCCGATCCACCTTTGGCTGTCCCGTCTCGTTCGAATAGCGGGACACGCTATCGGAACGATGAATTTCTCAGTTTTACCAGAGATATTCTTAGTAATTCCCGTGGAATCCAGGTTACGAGTTGCTGGGTGGATTATTTTTAATGCCAACGCGAAGGTACGGTTAAATATACATATATGTATGTGAATTTCACGTGAGATGGAACTTCATGCATGCGTTTACATGAGATTTTAAGAGGAGCGTGAAATAACTGGCGGACATCTTTACAGAACGTCTAGTTCTGTAAAGCTCGTGCGCGTGTGTACTACTTGATATGAATTTAACTTGTAGATAACGTTCTATACGCGAGTTTTCTCTTCGCCCTCGATATGGTGCTAACTGTTTCACAGAGGAGATTTGTAATGAGATTTGTAATTTGTACATTCGTTTATTAGGATATCAGAAAACTATTTCGAAACGAATAACCACGAGGAACAAAGTAATTTTTAGAAAGTCGTAAAATTGCCGATTCGATTATCACGCTCGTAAGTTTCTCTTTAATCCCCTGCGAAGAGATTGATTTAAAGACAGTTGAATCTCGGCGCTATAATTTGAATTTTCTTGAAACAGGTTAAGAACATCGAGCAACGGTAGAAGAAATGGAAGACGAGAAAGAAGAGCGCAGGGAAGACTAAGAAGTTTACCTTCCGCATCGGGCGTTGAATTATTCCAGGAGACTCGGAAGACGAGAAAGCTGATCTTCGTAGTTCGCAGTTCTTCTAAATAAGTTGTTTCACCGGTACTTCGCGACAGCGGAGTTCCGAGGTAATCGATAAAAACACAATTAACGATATCTCTATTTAGAAAATCTTTCGTACGAATGCACGATTGATCGAAATAATCTACGTTAATTTCTCGTTATCGCACGAGCCTCGCAGATCGGATTTATTACGTTAACGGAACGTAAAGAACGAATTTCCTCGAGATGCAAGGAAATTTCATTTCTTAAGCGGTCGCTAATCCGCGTGAGCCGTAACACCCAATAAACCCGTAAATCGGCCCGCCTGCCGCGGAATCGATATCGAATGCTCTGGTCCACCCGTTTCCACGGTCCACGGGGTACGGATTTAAGAATATTACGGTCGACCTACACTCCCGAGCACGTTGCGGTATCGAGCTGCGATATCGGTGAGCTTTCGAAAAGCCTGCGCTTTAAGGCTCTTAAATAATCGTTCCTTTGACATACGCGTCGTTTGCCGTCTCGTTATCCGTCGCTTCTCCTCCTCGCTCTCTTTCTCGCCGTTTCTCTTTCTCCCTCCTTCTCATTCCATCCTCTCCACCTCGTGCACCGGTTTTCGCGAATCGTCGAGTATTTATACCGGGGCCGACTGCTCGCCGGTGATGTCAACCCCACGGGGGCACTCGATCGATATTATTTTTACGCTTCCCTCGCGAGCGGACGTTTACAATAATTTTACTTTTCTGTGTGCGAGAAAAAAAAGCAACAGTCCCCTTTTCCCATGCGAGTTCCGCTCTCGAAAATTGGGGGTTGCCAGCGGCACAGTGTCTCGTGAGTAAAAACTGCGTATCTGCTTTCCAGGGGTTAATGGAAATTTATTGCTTTAATTTTCACGTACCAACTGACTTATCACTCGTGCGCGGCGAATATCGGATTTGTCGCGTAGCACGCAAAGGGATTATAACGTTTTAGCGCGATACGCTCGACGGGCGGCTCTTTGCTCGTACGAACGTTGGAGGTGCAGGTAAAGGGGTTGGTCCTCTACCGGGCTGCAGGACGGTCGGAAGCGCTTTTCCATTTCCACCGTGAAAGTTATTTCGAAGCGGCGGCGGCGTTTCGCGAGTTTCTGCAAATTCACTCTGCCTCCCCTTTCTCTCTTTTTCTCTCTCTCTCTCTCTCTCTCTCTCTCTCCTCGTGCGCCACGCTCGCTTTCGGAAACTCGCTCTCGGAAGTTTTTCCACTAACCGTGAACGTGACCCGGACCGCGATAAAATTGAAACGTACCGACGCGTAACCTTGTGCCTCGTGCGCGTGCCCGTCCCGTCAATCTCCGCTCGCTTCCGAGAACGTGTGCGCAGCATTGCGTAACCGCTGATTCTCCGGTGGGTCCACGGGACGGGTCTCGAAGAATGGCTTCCCCCCCCTCCGGCCAGTCCCAAGAGTTGGCAATGCGATACTATCTCCATGGTCCACGCACAGGAGACGTATCTCTGGCTAGTAGGCATTGGCTCACCCAAGTCGCGCCAGGGGTATCGTCTAACGCAGGTTGCGTCAAAGCAAAGAGAAAGTAGCGTGTGTCCGCGCTGAAACGCTCTGTAGTTCCGTACCGGTGCCTGTGGGGTACTGGGCGAGCTGCTGCTGCTTACACCGCGCTTTATTGTGTGTGTGTGTGTGTGTGTGTGTTTGTAGGTGTCCGTGTGCGTGCTGCATTCCAATACGCTGTCGTCCTGAATTGACTCCGTCCCTTCGGCGTAGTTTCGTTTCTCTCATTTTCTCGGTCGAACGCCGGTCAATCGCTCGAAACTCTAAAGGCTTTCTACGGATAAGAGCCACGTCGATTCGTGTCGTCCAAGATTTCGTATGGTCCCTTTGTTTCGCTTTCTCTTTGTAGCTTCTTCTCTCTCACCTTTTCCGTTTTGTCTCTCGCCCTCTTGGTTTCTCTCTTCCTCCGCCGGTTGCCTCGTTCCTTTCCTTCTTCTTACTCCACTCATGTATTTTTCCTCTCTTTTTCGCCTTCTTCGTCAAACCCACTCTCGCGTCGAGTATACACACACGTGCTCCTGTACGTTCTCATTCCGTACCGCTCTTCTCTTTTCCTTGATACGCTTAGCTTTAACGCTCGCGCCGCGCGGCGCCTCTTTTTTATCTCGCCTCCTACCGTACCGACTTAAGCGCAGCCAAATTACTCAAAGTCACCGGTTTACTGCTCCCGTCACTAATCTTTCGGATTTCTCCCCGGGAAGTTTCATAAATCCGGCCTTAAAGCGGCGGAAAACTTTTCGAATTCTTCATCGCCTTAGTTTCAATCACCCTCTATCTCACGGCTGTCTTTGTGTAATTTGGATGGGAGAACCAAATGAATGCGCGCCTTCCAATGGCCCTCTGACACAACTTCACGGTGATGTACGGACGAAAATGTCACCAGTGCATTCTTTTACAGCTATCGTCCCCCTTTCGGAGCATTTGAGAAAATACGAAAGATCGACCCCGGAGAGTTATTAAACATTGTCCAAAGGGTGAATATTTCAGAGATAAATCCACTCGGAATAAACGATCAAACGAGCTTCGAATACAACCTAAACGAGCGACGGATCAGTACCTCGACTACATTTATCGGTGAGAACAGGGCCGGCGGATTTAATGCAAGGGCTCCATACAATCCCGAAAAAAATAAAAGCCTTGCTCTCATTTTTTAAAATGAATTACAAAATGTATTTGGGTCAGTTATCTAGGATAATATCGACCTCAAACAAAGATGTAAAAATAATCCGTAAATGATCGTTGCTTTATGACATCTGCCATCCATACCACACGCATTATCTTTTTAAAACAATTTATATAGGATACGTAAAATCCCTTCCTCCACATATATGCCTCCACAAGAGGTCCAAATAGGTAAATCCAGCTTTGGTCGAGAATATTTCCACCTAGAGAAGCAGGCATATGAGAAAGGTTCACGAAAATGCTCGGAACTATGGTGGATGACTCCTTCCCTGGTGAAGCTGGGTGGACCGAGAGAACACGATGAGAGTCCCTGGCGAAAGAGCACCGGGGACGGTTTCGAGGGGTGAACTTCCAGCGTAGTCGTGATTAAAAAGTCATCGCGGCCGATGCCCTCTTCACGGCACGTTGGTCATCGTTGGGGTGCGGTACGAGGCGCATTATGTCGCGTTTCCGCCAGGAAGCGGGCGCAGTTGGGACGAAGCAGCGCCTGCTACTCGCTTCCGCACGCTCCGAGAGGAGAGTGCGCGCCTGCGGAGCACGACGACGAAGAGAGAAGGAGATAGGATGGAAGAGTGTGGTGGACACGTGTGAGCGGTGTTCGTGTGAGACTAAACTGGTATAGGTGTAATGGTTCCACGGGAAGAGGAGAAAGGGGCGAGTAAAGTAAGAAGGAGTAATGGAGGGATGAGAATTCGATGGAGGAACAGAGAAAGAGAGAGAACGAGAAAAGAAAAGTAGAAGGTATAAGAAAGAGGACGGATAAAGAACGAAGTGAAAGGACAATGAGCATCGAGAAGAAGCAAGAGAGAGGAGAACCCTAACCCTGGGTAGGAGAGACCAGAGGAGGTGGAAACAATGCCGAAGAGACAAAGTGTAAAGAGGAGACGGAAAATTAGAGAGAGCTACGAGAAGAATTGCGTGCTCGTGGACGAGGACGGGGAAGATCGAACGGAAGAGAGAAAGTTTGCTGGAGTCAGGAGGGAGGAGAGTGAAGGGTGAGGTAGACGCGCGAGGTGGCGCGAGCTAGAAGGGTCGAAGGGGGTGGAAGAGGAGCTCCGGCTGGAGCGGCCGTGCTGGCGGCGGCGGACACGTTCGTGGCACTAAAGCAGACTCTCATTTCGGGGGCGAATCCGAGTCCACCCCCGCGCGAATGTGTCTGCACGTGCTGGAGGGTTGGAGCGGGCCTGTACATGCCGGCCGGTGCGCGAGAGGGGATGCTGCTGGATGGTTTAGGAGAATGAGACGGAGAGAGCAGGAAAAAGCCCAACGGACGAGGAGGATGAGAGAGGGATGGTGGGGGTGAGCCCGTAGGAGGGAGTCAATGCGCAGTTTGTATTCCACTCGGCAGAAAAGACTCGTTCGTTACACCGTATACCTTCCTCGTCCCTCTCTCTGAACGCATTCGGCAAAACTCGTCGCCCGCGTTCGTAGGGTACCCGCCATCGTCTCCCACCTAGCAGCCACTCCACGCCCGTGGCTTTATATTCATGACGATACCCGCTCGCGCCGAAGATACGAGCGCCTCGCGATGTATTAATTTACCATTAACGAAATATCGCGTGCGCGCGGTGAGATACGACCGGTTGGCTTGGCAGTCGCGGCGGTGCCTCTCCGCGGTCGGTAGCGTGGACCACCGCGCACGAAGAGGCGCGGACATTAAATCGAGGATGCTCGGCTCGTCCCGCCATAGTGAGCGCCCCACGGTGAGAGAGAAGCACGACGTAGTGTTTGCAAGTATGGCGCAGTTCCTCGGATTCGCACGCATGCTGACGTCCGAGAGACTGGGCAATTGGAGAAAAGAGATCCAAAGTGGAAGTAGGATCCGTTTCTCATTCCAGAATATTCGCATCCTTCGTTCTATCTTCGTTTCATCGCACCGGGTATAGTCCGAAAAGATTCGTGTCTTTTGGCGTTTCTTACCAGAGAATCGTTCAGTCTTCGAGGGAGGAGTAGAGTGGAAGAGCAAGACTAGAGGATATTACTGCGAAAGCTTGGAATCTAAGATGCAGAGCGAAATGAAGTTTGACTGGGGTAATGTCTCGTTAGCCTGACTCCGTTCTTGCTTCCTGCCTCTCTCGGCTCGCGATGCCTCGTTTCCGCGCTTTACCGGAAATCTATTTCTCCGCGCCGAAGCTTTCTCAAAAAGGTCTATTTCGGAGTGGCACTAAGAGCCGAGATTCTCCAGGAAGATGAAGGCGAATGATGCGAGAGGGGATAAAAGCTGTAGGTTGTAGCGCGGCGGAAAACGAGCGTACGCCGTGGCGTACAGGAGAGCGGCTGGTACCGGCTCGCGCGAATAGCTCGATTGTTTATTTTCGTGCGAACGATATGGCGGAACGATGCGGCTAATGCTGGGGTGACAAGACAAGTGGGTACTTCCCTCTCCGTACGACCGGTCGGATGAAGAGGCAACGAGGGTTCTCGTCATCCGTCGCGGTTATTGGCTAGACAAGGAGCGCCCGAGCTCGCCTCCTAGATGGATGGATCGACAGGCGGAATAAAAGGGAGACGGGGACAGAGAGTTCAGGAGAGAGGAACAGAGTGATGGAGATACACGGAGAAAAGAGAGAACGGAGAAGGAGAAAAGAGCAGGAGTTAGGGGGATCAACGATGAGCGTACGAGGGCGAGAGAGGACGGAAGAAGATGGAGAATGTGAATGACGTCGAACAGAGAGACGAGTGGTCCTCGAGAGGAACGAGAGACGGGAAGAGAGAAAGAAACGAGTGAAAGAGAGTGGAGCGGCACAGATTAAAACCAAAAGAAGCCGGGCTAACGGGTCGTCCCTGACTCACTCTTAAAACAACCTGCCAACGGGTCATCCTAGAAGTAGACGCGGCGCCAGCTGCGACGTTTAAACCGTATCGAGAGGAACTTATCTCGTATCCCATGGCTCCTGAGACTCCACGATCCGTCTCCTCTCACCCTCTTCCCCGGCAACTTTCCGCTTCGTTGCTCTCGCTTGTTTTCGAAGAAAATAATTTCGCCCTCGCTCGTGTCGAACGTTCCTCACGGGGCTCGTCTTTGTCTTCGTTCTCGCGGCTTCCGCGGAGGCGGTTAACCGTGAAGGGGAAGGAGGTAGGGGAAGAAAAACGAGGTGGAGGAGGCGACGAAGGATCCCTCGGCGCGAAGAGGTCCTCTCCGCGGTATCCGTGAAATGCGCAAACGTACCCAACTTACAATAAGCCCCGGAGGATCCTCTTTGCATTTTAAAGCGACGCGCCAAGACGGTAGCGCCGTGGGCGCCGCGACGACTGTCATCCCTCTCCACGCGCAAATGGAAGATTCTCACAATACGGGGAGGATCTTGGAGAAAGAGGATCAGCGTATCGGCGCGAGGAGAGCCTCGTGGAGGGATGACGAGGTGCCGAATGGAATTAAATGAATAGTGAGCCGCAGGAGTGGCAGATGAGGCGAGTAGAATCGAAGGGAATCAATGGGTCGGTGAGTTGCGCGTCTGATCGCTCGATCGAACGACCACGCGGGCCATAAATCAGTCAATCGGTCAGTGAGTCGATCAATCGATCAGTCAGTCGAGCAAGCAATCAACCATTCGTGCATCCAGCCGGCCATCGACGATGGCGACGAGGTCGTGGAACCGGTGGGTACGTCGAAGTGGCTCTCGATTTGGGTCAAGCATCGTCGAGCTGCGCCACGCTCGGAGCCACTTTCGTAAACATTCGTGAGATATCGCGTTTCGAGTTGCGATAATACAGGGCCACGCGGCGCGCCGTCACGTAGAATCGAGATCACGCGCGGTCTGGAGCAATAATCATTGGTATCGTATGAATCGAGGATCCGGTGGATGACTTCCTCTCTCTCTCTCTCTCTCTTTTCCACCTTCGCGTATCTCTTCTCTTTCTCCTTCCTTTCAGTTTCTTATTTCGCCAAGCCTCCTCCTCTACCTTATCAATCCATCTCAATACACTCCAGTCCCTATCGAGGATCTCATTGCGACGCCTGTTCTCTCTCCACTAGGCCGGCCACTTGAGAACACGCTCGGCTTTGAGGTCGCACAAACGTCTAATTGTGAATGGGGTCCCTGCTACTCCTGAATCATCGAGCACAAGCGTCGATCGTGTTCCACTGTCCACCCAGTGGTCCTTCTTGTTGATACGAAGATCAGAGGTGATCACGATGCGCATTGGGTGACTTGTGTAAAATCTTAAAGGGTCGGGAGAAGGAGATGCTTACCCTTCTGAAGAATTCCGTTGTCTTCTACCGTCGAAGAAAGATAGAGAGAGAGATCGAAGAGTCTGGAGAAGGAGATGCTTACCCTTCTGGAGAATTCTGTTGTATCTTGCTGTAGGAGAAAGACAGGAGGAGAAAGATAGAAAGCGAGACTAGCCTACTGAGCCGAGTAGCGGTCCGGATATCGCTCCGGACAGGGTCTTTGTACTGTAATCGCAGGAAGACGATAATGGGCGTAAATACAGCAAATCGTCAGCAATCGACCGCGACTAGTTGTTTCCTAAGCCCACACTCGGGGGCGGCGAGGAGGGTTTCTCGTAGGTGCGGGCCACGGTGCCGTGGAACGCGCCGCGAAAGGGCGAAGCTTCGCGCCGTAAATGCGAGAGACGGAAGTGGTGGTGGAGGACGCGCTTCAAAGGGAGTGCACCGCCACCGGAAGGGTAAGATTGCAAACGGGTGCTCGCTGCTCACAATTTCATTATACTTCGTTGTTATCGCCTCGACGTCGTTCTCCTCGTTCTCCTTTCATAGTCACCGACGGGCGGGCCATCGTAGCAGCACGACGAAGCACTTTCGCGAGGCGATCTCCGGGCCAGATCTACGAGGGAGTAGTATCTCGTCTATTTATCTCGTCCGACCCTCTTCTCCCCTCTCGTTTTCCCTCCGGTGTTTTCGCGCCGTAAGCCGAAACCAAAGAATTCGATATAACCTCGGATCTCCCGTTGAATCCCCGTTTCTTAATCTCACTGAGTGATTTTAATTTTAAATTCTACGGGTCGGACTACGTGGAACGAGTTGGAAATTTTCTTTGGGTTTGTGCGATATTTATCCGGCCTGAACTTCCGTATCCGGCTCTTGTACGATCTTATAAAATTTTACAGATAACTAGCATTTACTAAATCTAGTCGAACGCCATAAGTGGGAATTTAAGGAAACGCCTAGTTTTCGAGATATTGAATTTTTAATTACGATTAATGTTTTAGTTTTTTACGTAAAAAAATACTAAAATTGAAAAGTGATGTGAAGATTTAAAGCTCCGTTCGCAATTCTTTATTTAAATGTGATAAATGGAGATTGATCTAACCAGAAAGGCCTACCACGATCTCAAGGTTAAATTATTTTTTATTAAGCGCCCGTGCCGCGCCTAACCATTGCACCTGCCTAACCTGACATTATACGCAATTTCAGTCTTCCTCTTACGTAAAAATTTCAAAAATTGTTGATTTAATAATATAATTTTAAAATTGCATATCTCGGAAACCAGGCGTTTCCTCAAATTCGCACTTATGGCGTCCGACTGCATTTAGTAAGCGCTACGTACCACTAAAATTTTATTAAGATCAGACGAGGGTCGGATACGGAAGTCTTACCTTTATCCTTTTCTCGTGTATATTCGTAGTATCTTCCGTACTTTCGGTGAGTGGATTTTCCGCGTCACTCGAAGTCAAAAGTGTCGCAACTTGAAGGATAAGATCTCTGTGAATTTTCATTTTGTCTCGTGTTACGCGCGATCGTTGCCCTCCCATAAAAACCACTCGTCCCTCCTTTGACTAATTGTAAGTCGAGCGTGAAAGCTCGCGTGGACGCGGGCGTCGGTTTCGTCGCGGTGGACGCTCCGACGTCTCCTTCGCGACTTAACGACGCCTCCGTCGTTCAACTTATCGCGACCCTGGGATCTCTGCTTTCCCCGTTGACGAGGAACGACGCCTCGACGTTGGGAGTTACGCGCCTCCCGTTAGTCACCGTCGCCGTGTCGCCACGCCTGGGTGTCTCCCGCTCGCCGATCCCGAAGCGATACGTCGCGAAGCTCACCTATGTTGACCGTTATCTGCCCTTTCGTGGACAGGCGTCCTATCGATTCGTGTCGAATCGCGAAAGACATGGCTAGGAAACACCAGACACGAGATATTTCAATTAATATTGAGTCGATTGTAGAATAATTTCAGACCGATAGTTACGAATCCGTTGAATAATCCAGTATCTCAAATCTGAATATAATTGGCAGTAGCTTACTTCAAAAGGTGCAGAAGGAAAGGTAAATTAATCTTAAGTACTCAAGAAGCTTTTATTTTACGTTCCCTGCTGGATTGCATGGCCTTCTGCTGAAAATTTTTATTCGCGCTTCCGTAGGACTTATACCGAGATAATTAGTGCGGGATCATGCGGTGCAGAATCGTTTTAAAATAAATCCTTTTTTAACGACGCGACAGATGAACTTTCATGTTGAAATAATAAGTTAAAGATGTCTCAGAAAGTGTCGTGCCATTGGAATTGTAACTTGCTCCTGTAACAAATGTACTTCCATTTCGTACGCAGCTTCGAGGCAACGAGAAACACGGCACATTTTTATTTCAACCGACGACCGCGGAACGGGATTAATGTTTCGATGTACCGAGCTTCCGTTAATTTGTTCTGCCCCGAGGGTAGTCAGTCGAATGGAATTCAATACTCTCTGTATTTTCTCTATTCTCCCTATCACCCATGGATCTCAACGATATCTGCCTACCCCGTGCAAAAAATATCAACCGAGTCATTTACACGATCACGAAAAAAATGCGCGGACAACGAAAAGAGGAAATCAGTGACGTGGAAATTTCATCGTTGGAAAAAACGGACGATCGAAAACGAACCGGTCCAATGAAGCTTAAAAAAAATTCCGGCGGTATAAAGTTCGCAAATTCCTCGGATCTCCTCGCTTCAAATTCCTCACCGCAATTAGCCTCTTTTCAGGTTCCTTCGGTGATTCGCTTGAAAATCGCGTGCGAGACTCGAGGAGGCGACATTTTCAGGCGAAATTTCGTCAGCGGATAATTTGATCGGCTCTTCTGGGGGAGGACTTTGCAGGTATCTATGCGAGGCGGAGTGCGTATCGAGCGCTCGATACACGGCGTAGCTTTGAGAAAGACTTCCGCCGGCATAGTCCAATATCGCAAGGCATCGACGCGCCTGTCGTGCGTCGTTATTAACCGTGCTACTGCTCCACGCGCGAGCAACCGTGTGCGAGAACATCCACGAAGGCCTTCATACACACGGATGTCTCTCTCTCTCTCTTTCTCGTGCTTTTTGCCTGTTTTTCTCCTCTCCTCTCTCTCACTCTCTCTCACTTCGACGAGACCGCCGCACCGGAGGCGCGACGCTTTAAGTGGGTGGTACAGACGGCTCCGACCGAGTACTTTGTGCGAGCCAGCCGGAATTGGTTTAAGCCCATTATACGTGCATATATGCGCACGGGATGGTTGGAAGGAGCAAAGTGGAGTGTGTGTACGCCGGTGAGAGCGAGAAAGTAGAAGAGAGAGAGATATATATATATATATATATCACGGAGAAGGAAAGAAGAGAAACGGAGCGAGACGGTAAGCAAAAGAGACGCTCCCATCCGTCCTGCGTTCACGAGGAGGAGCCTTGGACCTCGTTCTCGTGGCCTGCAGTGGCATGCGGAGACTAACGAAGAGAGGATGTCCCAAACGAGGGACGCCCGAGTCGCGAGATACCGACAATTCCTTCGGCATCATTAACCATCACGAGGCCACACCATTGAAACGTATTCGGATTCCACCGATCTTCACCCCTTCACCCTTACAAACAATCATCGTTAAAAGTATCCTCGAAAAGCATCCGTCACGACGCCACTGCTAATGCCAAACTCTTGTAACCCGCCTCGTTCCCTACACACGCTACCTACGAGGACTCCTGGGATCCGGGGTCCGCGAATAAGCAGGACGTCCCGAGGACATCGCCATTATCATGTGAATGGGCCGGTATACCCGGTGGCACGAACTATTCGTCAAACTCGGATGGACGGTGGGCCGGAGGAGGCGGCCGGGCACCGTGCCGTAGAGAGACGATCAATGAAACGTACGGTTACGCGTGGGACTCGCCGTACGTCGACGTCCCATCCCGACGTGGCGCTCGTACACGTTTCGCAGGAGGTTACGCTCGCAGAAAGAGACAGAGCAGCTCGCTCGTCGAGTATAAGAGGGACGAGAAGAGGTGTGCGAAGAGTGAGAGAGACGTGGAGGTCGTGGGGCTGCCCGCGGGGGCGGATGGCGAACGGAGGTTGATGGTGAGGGAAGGAGGGAGGAAGCAAGAGGCAGAAGGGAGAGAAACGACGACGTTTACCGGTCGCATCGAGTTACAAGTCCCTTAGGTAATGGTGCGTACGTTATTCAATACCCAGCACTCAGGCGTCCTACGGCTGGCGAGGTACTCCGGTCGCGTAGGAGGACGCACAGGATGGAATTTCTCGTGCCGCGCGCGGCGTGTCGTAGCGACTGCTTGGAATACGCGCGTGAACGGGGGCGGTGAGGGTTGAAGGAGGATCGGAGAAACGGCACCGAGGCATTTACGCGGTAACGAAATTGTCAACGTCGAGCCTCTCTTCCATCTCTGGCCCCTCATACGCCCTCCGGTGGTGGTTGTTGAAGCGTTTCGCTCGCTTCGCCACCGCGAACGCACTTCCAGCAGAATAACGTTTCTCGACACTAAGTTTCGCGTCGTTTCGCGAGCGACGACGTGGACGTGGATGAGGAGGATGAGGAT
The DNA here is from genome assembly GCA_944319695.1 of Tiphia femorata. Taxonomy (NCBI): domain Eukaryota; kingdom Metazoa; phylum Arthropoda; class Insecta; order Hymenoptera; family Tiphiidae; genus Tiphia; species Tiphia femorata. Next base: position 15,839,476 of record OX090900.1, on the reverse strand, counting down.
GACTACTGGCGCGAGAACCGGGACGAGGACGTACGCGAGGACAAGCGTTGAGAGGGTGAGGAGGAATTACGTCGTTTCGAATGGTAACTCGTGCTCGTGACAATGTTCAACCGTCTCGCTCCAGATTCCCTCGTCGCCCTTCTACCTCTCTTGTACTCTAGGTTCCTCTTGTACCCCGGTGCGCCACCACTGCCGTTGTCCTCGACCCACCTCCGCGTGGCTTTTCCGAAATCGTTCGGCGAAGGTCCACCAGGGACTAGGAGAAAGAGGTGGAGGACAACGAGAAAGAGGTGGAGAGTTTCGGGTTGCCTCTGTGCCGTCGTCGCGACGCTAGTTGCGACGAGCGATAAAAGCGGCTCGGGAATTTTTACCGTCGCGACGAGAGAAGCTTCGAGACAGAGGTTCGCTAGAAGAGAGGGAGAGACAGGGGAGGGGGAGCATTCCTGAGGGACAAAGTGTCTTTATTAAAGTGTATCGCGGAATTGTTACTCCTCGAGTTTAATGAAATCGCTGGCCGGGCTGGATGCCGTAACACCGAGGACAAGGACACGAGAAAGAGGAGGAGAGAGTCGGTGGTTGGAGAAACGAGGAACTAGAGGTTGGAGGAAGCGAAGAACGCGAGGACACTCGCGGTATTGCATCGGTCCGTCCCGCGCACGGAACCAGGAAGTAATTATTTCACTTTCCTTCTCCCTTGCTCGCTCGCCTCTTCACTTCCTTTGTCCTTTCCTTCTGGTAAGCGTACGTGCGCGCTCGACGCAATGACGCGAGCAAATACTCCCTAGCATTTCCCACTGCCTTCTGCCGGGTAGAGGCAAATCGCTGGATGGTGAAGACACGTGTGTAACTTGGACCAAATCGTTATTCCATTAATGACGCGGGGGTGAGCGAGCGAGCGGCTTCGGTAACGAGAGGGTGCGGTAGGGCGCAAGGGCGGATTTTCCGGAGGAGGGCACCGCGACGACTACGTCGAGGACGAGTCGCTTCGCGGAGCGGCATTTAGGTCACAAACGCGGTAACAAGATCGTCAAGGCGACCTCACGAACGCAGGAGGAGAAGCTGAAGCGGCAGCGCGGGATTTCTGGGGATGGTGGAGGTGGAGGTGGAATACTCGTGTCTCCGCTCGAAGGAACGCTTCATCCACCGCGCTCGACGACCCATTTTCCTCTCTCGTGTCTCTCCCTTCTCCCTCTCACTCCGTACCATGCTCTCTCGTGTACTCTCGAAGACGAGAGAAACAATTTCCACAGTTCTCGCGCGCGAGCGCGCGTCGGTACGTCGGAAAATCGCGATCTTCTTAATGACGAAATATTATTATCCTGCCGTACCGCCTGCTCGGTTACGGTCGTCGTGGGAAACGGTGGCGAGTGACGAGACGCGAGGTGAAAGGGAACGAGGGGATGTTAAAGGGAAAATGGGGGAGGAATTATCAGACGAAATGCTCTCCGAGGACTCACGATCTCTCTCGCGAGGCAGATCGTCCGGATTCACCGCGAGAGGAGATGAAATCGTTGGAGAAGCGTCGACGAGGGATTGTGGTTGGTGGAAGCTCTCCACGATTTTGTTATTTTCCGTGGCATTGAGAGAGAGCGCAATGGATAAGTGTATGTAAAATTAACGGAGCGAGATTCTTTTTCGAAGTGAGGGAGAACCTATTTTCATCGATGTCCTATTAGCATCCGATCTTTCGGATTAAGTTTGTTAAATGCGTTCGACGAAACGACTTCCCACGCGTGCTCATCTCCCTCTCGATACTACGAATCTCGGAGATCGTTTCTCGTCCCGCCTCGGTTCTGAAATTAAACGAGCGACCAACCAGAACTCGCTGAATACGGAAACGTACGAGCTATTGCGTCAGGCGCCCACGCGCGTTCGCACGTTACGCGAGCAATCTCGTCATTATCAGCTTCGCGATCTTTTCACCGGTTTATCCCGATAGATAACCCACGCGTGATTTTGTAGGGAAATGTCGGCGCGGAGTCCTCGTCGTAAAACCAATTTCACGGGACTGATGATTCGTCGGACGACGAGGCGTCGACGATAGACGTCGACCCACACTGGACGTCGTCGCGCTTCTGCTCGTCAAAGCCGACCTCACAATTACGTAAGATCAAACGTTGCAGTGATTATCAGAGCGGTCTGATGAAAAAATTATTCCGAGCCTTCGTCTTCGATTTTCACGAATTTCCAATATAACGTGGAAGTTATTGACTTTTTACACGTGGCTGCTTGTAAGTGTCAGAGTGAAAAGTATCAATGAAGAATTGATCATGCCGCATATGTAAGCGAAGAATATTCCACAGAAATGTAGTTTTAAGTCTCTAAATCGATGGACCGAAATTTTGAGCGAAATACCTTTCCAAATTTTCTTTATTACTTTCTCATCGCTTACTCTTGAAACGGAATGAAATATGATTTCTTGCTCCATAGCTTTCCAACGGCTTCCGGTTGCTCTCGGTCTTTTTCTCTTTTCCTCTTTCACTCGTCCCCTGAAGGACCCTACGAACCGCGTCGGCCACGTCGAAGAGAGCATTTTATTCCAGGGAACGTCGAACAATTTTCGCGACGAGCGAAACAGTTTTACAGTTGCGTTGGTAGACCCCTCGTGCGTCAGGGATGGTCCACCGACGTACGGAATTCATGGGAGAAAAGGGAGCTCGGGGATGGGAGATCGGCAACACCGAGGCTTTTCCACAAGACAAAATTGTATCCAACGTCGACTCGGATTAACTAACCCTTCGTCGTCCTCGTGCTCCTCGACTCTTCGTCGAGATAATTGCTCGTGCAATTAAGAAGTCACCGACAATTACGCCGATCCTAGGGAGCAACCGGGCTCGAAGCGTTCCATACCAGTCTCTCCACCTTCCTCTCCGCCTCTTCTTCCCCGGCGGGGTGCATAACGTCGCATTAGCATAACTAAATCGCGAACATCGTGATTGGCCATTGTGAGAAGCCCGCACATTTTCTACTTTTTTTATTCATTCTCCTCCACCTGCTCCATCCTCCTTCTCTCGCGTTCTTTCGCGCGAGTTCTTTTAATTTTTCCTCTCCTTTGTTCCATTCGTTCGTTCTCTTCGATATTTCATCTTCTCCACGTTGCTCTCACTTCGAACACGATACAGTATTCGCTAGCGATCCGGTTCGGCTCAGCTAGGCTCGGCTCGATTGGAGAATTCCGTGCCATCCATCCGCGCGTGGAATTAGCGATTTTCGATTTTCGTTAACGGGTCGCGATCGGGAGGGATAGGCGAAAGAGGTCGATTGATATTTTCGATGCGACCGAAATCCTCTTTCGCGTTAATGGTCCCGCTCGTTGGTTTGGAAGTCGCGTTATCGGTCTAGAGCTATTTTCGATGTGAAATGAGTTTGACGAATGAGGTTGCTATTCTACGTTGATTGCAGCACGTTGTTCTTTTTTTATTAATCCTTTTCCTAGCTCTCTATGTTTTGTGGGGCGACTAAATTCAAGTCGAGTTCCACTTCGTCGACTGTATGAATAAATATTCAGATTCATTTTGTTCGAGTCTGAACGAAATTTTGCCTAACCTTTAGAAAGATAACTGTGAATTAGATGATAATAGTATGGAAACGATTCGCGCAAGAATCCTTCGGTAGGCAAATGTGTAACACCGAATATGCTTTCCCCACATTATAAATATAACTTTATTCCTTCTGCAGTATAATTTAACGTTGAAACGCTCTTAACAAAGTTGCTGGACCATTTCAAGTTTAATCAACTCTCCGCGGAATAACGTCTGCGATCCACCCAATCGCGCAGTCTCCGCGTATAATTATGCATTATACGAGTTACAAATTTTAAAACTCCCGACTTTCGTCCAACTAAATCCTTTATACAAATTACTCGATCTGCTCTTTCGCGTATACGCTCCGCACTCGTCGAGGAGACATCGCGCCATTAGAAATTGCAGAGAAACACTCAGCAGTCCTCCGAGCAATTTCCACGGCGCGTGCGTCGGTCGTCGCTGGGAGGAGAACGACGAAGTTCGGGGCAACGAATAATCAAGCGGCAGGCCGATAAGTTTAATTCGCTGACGAGAGAAAACTGATGGATAATATTCGTCAGTCCCGCGGCAACTGGATGAGATACGGAAAGCGATGTAATATAACTTCCCACCGATGGAACACAAACACTCGGTAACGGCATTACTGCCTTCCGCCTTTGCCTAAGTCCTGGGGCTATGTTGATTTTAAAACTAGTCTCTCCCTCCCGGTTCCTCAATTTCTCTCGTCCTGCCTACGCGCTCTCGGTCTGGTTGCGATGCTGGTTGAAGACGAGATGATCCGCTTCGGAAATTTCGGAAATGCCACTTGTCGTGGAATCGGTCGCGATTTCGTGCGCACCACGTCATCACCACCGACGAATCCGCCCCTGCGTGCAAGCAGGAGCGTATGCGGGCTCACGAACGGGACCGCGCCCTTCACTCCTCCTACCCTATGTCTCTCTCTCTCTCTCTCTCTCTCTCTCTCTTCACTCCCTTCGCCTCTTCTGCCCGTCCTCCCATCTGGTCCCGTGGAAAATATAACGTGGGCTTTAAACTCGTCCACCACCCTTTCTTCCCAACGGTGGCTCGTAAAGTCGCGATTCTCGGCACGTTTCGGGCGTCCCAAGCTGCCCCTTCGGAGAGTTCACGTCGAGCTTGTAAAGTCCTAATGACGAGAGTCGACCATCGCTCCGGTGGCATGGTGGAAGAGGGGATTGGCGGAGGGAAAAAAGTCAATTCGCCCTGGGAGTCTGCACGGACGAGCCCCGCATAATTTCCCCGTCGCCTCGTCGTTCATAGAAATCAGATTTTGAAGACGCGTAATTCCGGGCTGCGCGACTTCGACTGTAGTCGAACGATTGTGCCGGAGGATCGGGGTGGAACGAGAGCAGAAGAGAATGGAGAATCTGCGATACAACGAAGGATGAAAATCTAGGTGGAAGTTTTATATTCGCTAAGGGTGCTCGAGGTATCCTCGGTACGCGAGACGTCGATCGTCCTGGTAGAATTTCGCGCATTAAATCTACCCCGAGTACTTGAGATTTTGGATTGATAATTGCTCTTTCGTTGAAACTGGAGAATCGGGGGTAAAGAGCCACGGTAAATGGCGAACACGTGAATGCACGCGAAATCCTTTTTTTCCACCGTCCTCGTCCCACTGGCGCCGTGAAATGCGTTTATTCGGTACGGAAGTCGGAGCAAATTCCCATTTGTCCGAAATGTCCGCCTAAAGGACTAGGAAACGAGAACGAATGAGAACGAAAGAGAGAGAGAGAAAGAAAGGGGAGGAGGAGAAGAGGAAATGAAGGGCGGTGGACGAGCGAGACGGAGAAAAAAGGAAGAACTAGAAAGAGAGAGAAAAGCGGGCAAAAATCCGCGAGACGATAATTCCGTGACTTCCCTCGTTTCCATTGTATCGAAATCCGCCATTATTCCGAAAATCGCGCTTCTCCTTTCTGCGCTTGGAGCGTGCCGGGGCTCGTCGCGTGGACGGACGTTATGGGAGCTGGCGCGGATAACGCGAGAGAAACGGCAACGAGAACAGGACCGACGAATGCAGAACGAGAATGAAAATGGGTGGAGAAGGAATGCACTCTTCCTCGGTCTCCTTCCCTCGTCGTCGGACGATTCACTCCGCGACCCACTCGAGGTCTGCTTCTTATGCTAATTCGCGTGCATGGGTGGCCCGTGCGCCCTTCGCTCGGAGAAAGAGACGCGAGACGACGACGCGCGCCCGTCGTCTTCCACCTCCCTTCTCAACTCGCCTCTACCAAGATCCACTGCCACCAGATTTATGCGCTTTTGTTAATAAGCCGTCCTCGCTCTCTCTCGACGATATGAATTCTTCCTCGATCATTATCGCGAACCCAACAACGAATTGTTTACCTCTCATGAAGTTGAGATTCTCAGTCCCCTCTGCTAGCTTCTCCTTCCTCACCGGTCCGCCGGGATTTCATAATTTATTCGGACGAATCCGCGCGAAACGCTCGAGGAGGAGTATCGGAATACGAGATGAGGCAAGGATGGAAACGAAGGAAGGGAAGCGTCGACAACGACGTCGGTAATCGACAAAATCACTGCGTCTATCCGGAAGTTATCGACGGAGTACCCGTCTCCGGCAATTAAACTAAAAATCAGCAATTAACGACGCGCCTCTTCTCTTCGTACCGTTGTTTCGACGTCGTTCGAAGTGATTCGACGGCGAAAGGGACGAGTCGAGCGAATAAATATCGCGTGGACGGGACCTGCGGAAGGATGGAAGGGGACGAAATGATGGCGGAAGGGGAAGAAAGAGGATGAACGAGCACTCTCGTTCCCTCCTCGCGTGCAATCCGGGCGGAAGATCTCGTTACGTGGGTTCTGCCGCGTTACGGCCCTGCAGACGGAGTTTCGCGAATGAAACGAAATGGCGCAAATTTCCGCGAGAGAGCACGTTCCACGGGTTTCTCTCTCTCTTTTCTCTTTCTCACTTGTTCTCTCGGTATTCTTCTCCTTCTCTCTCTCCTCTTCACCCCTCGTGTGTTCGTGTGTGTAAGCGTGGGTACAACCGGACCGCAGTTGGGCCAGCAGCACGCACGCTCGGCCGGCCCGCGCCCCGCAAACCTTGCGGTAAGAGGCTCCGGTTGCCTTCGGTTGCCTTCGGTCGTCCTCGGTTGCCTCTGGTTGCCTCTGCTTGCTCCGGCACCCTGCATGGAATGACAATACACGTCGCTCTTTCGGTTTAATTAAAGGCACACTCCGCCAAATGTACCCTATCTCCGCACGCTCCCTTCTCACGTTCACCCTCTCAGTCCACCCTTACTCCTTCCTCCAGTCTCACGTGGCTGCCTTCCTTCGACCATTCCTTCGCCATCACCGTCTCCGTATCTTCCTTCGTGTACCACATGATTTCCTTCTCCCTCCTTGTTCACTTTTACTTTGCTTCGTCGTATCTTTTCATTGGTTCCTCGCAACTTTTTTTCCTCCACTTTCATAACATCCTCCCTTTTCCACCCTTTCATCCATCCTTCCTCTCACCCCTCGATATTTTCTCATCTCACCGTCCTGGTGTCCTTACGCGTGCCCTCGTAGCACCTTGATTCTTCCACCTCTCTCTCCACCTTCTTTCCTTTTCAACGTCCTTCCACCTCAGTCTACACCTTACCCTTTCCACTCTCCAACACGAATGTACTCACGTTATGTACACACACGGACAGGAATGGGTGGAAGGAGGAAGCAGTGGGGGCCGTACGCTACTTAATGGAGCGCTACGTCTGCCACCCTGTAATGGCACGACACTTTGCACTTGCGCCCGGTAGTCTCGCTAAATGGCACTATCGCCGAGGGCGGGAGGACCGTGAGCCAAATAGCTGGCTCAGTACTGCCGGCTTGGGAACAGGACCTTGTCAGAAGATCGTGGCCAGGTGTGGGTGTGTATGAATCTAAGCTCGTGCCGGTGTGGACGAGAGGGGTGGTATCCACGTGGTATAACATTTACGAGTTTCCTTGTGCCTGGCTGCATACGTAGACGCAAGATACAAGCTCGTTTGATACGCTCACGCACGAGCTCGACGCTCGTGTGGACGCGCGTGGGCGTGCACATTGTGTACGTGATATGCGACAATTCGCACGGGTGTTCGGACACACGCACGAGCGAGTGGACCGCGCGTTCTTGCAAACCTGCACACGCGAGAAGGGTGGTCCACGTATGACGGGAACGACGATCGAACGACGACATATTCGACGCTTTACCGTCCACAATTTCATCCCTCGTCCCGCGTACGTGATTGGATACAGGCCGACAGGAAGTCGACCATTTCTCGTTTCTGTAATTCGTCCGAATCTCCTCATCCTCCCGTCCATTTCGTCGCTTGGTCTTCAATCTTTCTCTCTCTCTCTCTCTTTCTCTCGTTAGATCTCTCCTCTCATTCTCGCTCTCCTTGCCCCATCGCGTGTTTGCCGTTCTCCTCGATTCTCCTCCACTCTTCATTTCCTCGTTCCTTCATCTCTCTCCAACAGTTGGATTCTCTCCTTCTTCGCAATTTTCCTGCCTTCTCTCTATCTCTCTTTCTCACACGGTGTATTCCAGGAGCATCGGTGAAAGAGAACACTCGATAACGGCCGCGGTTTCCAGTGAACGAATCGTTACACGAGCTTGTAGAGTAATGGAGATTGGTGGAAAACAGGCGCCGCGGCGCGCGAGTCAGCGGTCGAGAAGCGAGTAGGGTAGTGTAAAGAAAGGAGAATTACAATTCGTGTCTCTTAAACGCAAACGTACCGCAGTAGTCAGATCTCATCTCGGTTTGCGACACGGAGGGTCGATCGATCGATCAAATACAGCTCGGGCGTGAAGTGGAGGAAAGAACGTGGAGATTCGACGGAAGGGATGAGAGAAAATGAAGAGATCGGCTCGACTCAAAGAGCGAGACGGAAGCATGGGGGAGGCCGGAGGGTCCACGCGGGACCCCGTGATGAGGTTATTCCGTTGGCTCCTTCCCTCGGGATGTGACGTCACATCTCGACGTGATAAACACAAATATAAGTGGTTCCGCTGTGCGTGCCGCTCGGACGATCGAATCGCGTGGCCCGGCGCAAAGCGACAGGAAGCTACGAGAGTAGTAGGAGCGGGCGTTTATTCATTCCGGCCATTAAGCAATAAAAGCGAAACGACGCCGAACGTCTTCACCGATCAGCGTCTGGGGGGTGACGCGCGCCGTAAACGGCCGTGGAAAATTGCCGATACACGATAATCTTCCTTGTGGGACGGTGCCGCGCGGAGATAAGCGTCGGTGAATCGGACGAGTGGGACCGGTCTCGCTTCCCGTTCCAATATGACAAACGACAGGTTAACAGTCGATCGATAGCTCTCCTCGATCCACGTGTGCAGCTCTCGAATTCACTTTGCGCGGGCTCCGTAGATTACAGGGCAGATTGAATTTAACGAGGAGCACACGTAATTAGAAAAGCGCGGATCGCAATTTAAAGTGGGCAGGATCTTTTCGTAAGGTTTTTCGTAATTTCGCGAGTTCCCTCGCTTGGAATTACCCGCTCCTCGTTCATTCTCGTTTGACTTACCGACTATCCATTTTCATATAGCCAGGTGAGCGCGTCTTTGAAGCTTCGCAAGCTACTCGTATCTTCGCTCTCATTATTTCTCGGCCGCGTAACCCGAGCGCCACCATCCGAGCGTCCTGCCGAAAGGGAGGTGGGACGAGAATGAAGAAGATAAAATTAAACTCCACTTAACGACTCTCGCGTAAAACAACGTCCGTGCGTTACAGGAGGGGATCATTTTTCAAGAAAAATCGACCGCGCTGTTTCAAGCTCAGTCCCATTTCCCTCTACTTATTTTTCTCTACGGTTCCTCTCGGCCGGGGGCTTAACGCGCGGCCCTTCACGGTCGAAGGAGCAGAATTTTCGCTCGGCGACGAACCCCGGGTAGGACGAGAGCGAAGCTTTTTTCGCCCAGGCGAGCACCGACCAGTGCGAGGAAGACGAGCCGATGGCCATTAAGCCGTGGTCCGCAGGCGCCTTCGCCGCAGCATCCGCCCCGCGCTGCAAAATACAGTAGTAATAAGAGGCGAGGAATCGGGCTTTAAACTTCAAAGCCGCTTATCCGCGCGTACGTGTTAATTGAATTTCACGGCCACGGGAGAGAGGAGGTGGCGCACGGCTAGAACAAACGTTACATTTGTGTAACGTGGTTTTTGTCGAGAGGCTTTGACCTCCGCCCGATTACCTCGACATCGGGAATTACGACGGACGTGGAACGAGGGTGAAAGCTCGTAGCTTGAAACACAGACGGACCGAGCTATTCGTGGACAGATACATATAGCGTAAGTAGAAATGTAGATTGTACTTATTGTCAGCTGCAAGATTACTTTTTTAGTATACATCGGAGCGGGCATGCAGACAAGAAAGTAAAGCTACTGGATATAAAAATACAGAATTACGGATGAACGAAAAATTCCTTTAGGTTCCTCTCACCTTCGTCAACTATAAACCCAAAATCAGTACACTGTTACCAATGACAGAATAAACAAACAATTATCCACGGATCACTGTAACCAATTTTGATAACTCCTACAATATACTCAATCAACGATCTTCTTTCAACCCTGATTAACCAAAGATGCCGGAAAAAATAGAACATGAAAGCAGCCCTACTATCTGAGAGAACAAGGTACTGGAGGAGATTGGAATGCATCCATCTGGAATTAAGCGAATATACAACGGAGAGGAGGAGAAAGGATAGGAGGAGTATCGACTGATCATGGTGGGGCCAACGAACAACGAGACAACGGAGGACCAGAGTGGGGGTCAATCGTAAATATCCGTCGAGGGTGGCGCCCGATCTCAGACAGGGCCTTATCTAATATGCATGTTAATCGGCTTTTACATAATGCATGCCCGACACCGGTTGCGACCTGCCTAATCCTCGTCCTAGACGACAATCCTGGCAAAACCTCGATACGCGATAATCCTTGATGACTTGCTCCTGCGCGCATGCGCGCGTGTACAACACGTGTACAGGTTGCTTTATACAAGGGCGCCTGGTGGCGTCGAAGATGGGCAAGCCTGGAGCGCGAATGAGACGAACCGACGCGCGGAGGTCGTGGTTACCGAGCCACCCCCGTGGGTAGGGGGCATTAATCTTTATCGCGCGCTCGTAAAAGCTCAGCTCGTAAGGGGTGAACAGAAAAGGGGGTGGAAAGGGGTGTTCGGCGTGGTGGCCGAGCCCTCGGACGACGAGAGGATCTCCAGACCGCGTCCAACCTCCCCTCCGAGTTTTCCAGTAGAACAAAGCGTGGGAGTAGCCCCTGAATTTCTTTCCTTTCCACTTTGCCTCTCTCCTCTCCATTCCACTCGTCGCTCGTCTTTACCAACCCTCCCGTCTTCCTCTCCTCCTTACTTCCTCTCTCGTTTCGTTCTCTCCATCGCTCGTTTCTTCACCCTCACGAGTCTCTTTCGTTTTTCGCACGCACCCTTCCATCCTCTCCTCCTCCTTGGTCTCGCCCTTTCTCAAGTCCCACCGCTCGGCTACCGGCGTCCGCTCGGTCTCCTCTCCGCTTTTCGCCAGTCCCCCCCGTTCTTCCTCTCGCCGCGCTAAACCGCCTTCCTCAAGACGCAGGAGTGGGCCGCTTATCCGCAGACTAATTTTCCGTCTCTCTTTCTCCGTTCAGGCTCCTCCCGGCTTCTAGCGCGTCGTTGAAGGGTCCACGGCGGAGTGGTGACGCGAAGGAGGGACCGTGGAGGATGAGACGCGGTGAAAAAAAGGTGGTGGTAGCGGTGGAGATGGTATTCTACGAGCGGCAGGCTAGGTCTTGAAGAGCCAAGGCCGTGCGCAAAGATGAGAAGAGCGCGCAACAATTATAAACACCGTGGCAATTACGTGCCTCGGGTGCGTGCACTTCCTTCGAGGTCTCCTCACTTTTCTCCCCACCTCTCGTCTTCGTCCACTTTCCTCTCATCTCGTCTCCGACCTCCACCACCGAGCCCCGCTACTGAATTGCGCCCACGGAGAAGAAGTCGGTAACCCTCTTCAAACGGCTGCCACAGATCTCCCTCCGCCACCTCCGGCAGCTTCACCACCTCCACCAATCCAAGCCCAACGCAGGAACCACCACTGTCGAGAGCGACCCCCTTTGCTCGCTCGTAATTGAGCTAGGATTCCGTACAACGGAGAGTGAGCCCCCGTAGAACCGAGTGGCTACTCGGACGCGTCACGTGTGGGATCTTGAGTTTATTTGCAACCTCCTGCTACCGGGGGTCTTCTCATTCTCCATCTCTTCCTTCTCCTTCTCCACCTTCGAACCCTTGCCGGTGAATTGCGGTTTAAGGGGAAGCAGAGCCCAAGTGAAACGATTCCTGCTCTCTAAGATACTACAACGCGTGTTCACGGTCCGGCTGTCACGGTGTCCGTGACTACTGCGAATGCGTCCTGGAAAACGGACGGCGTGTTTCTACGTTGGAATAAATCCAATTTAGATGCTGCTTGGGCATGGACGAGGTCGAGGGGCTTTTATCCGGTGGGAGAATTGCGTGCGATATTGCCAACTCGTTTCGGAATATTTTCTCGAAGTTTTTACGCGCCGGTCTATCGATTTTCTATTTTTTTTTTTTGCAGAAAGGACGGCTGAGATGAGCGAGAGAACGTCAGGATGAGCGCGGCGGGTGTCTGAAATGAATCGAGCGATTGAATATATCCGAATGAATTTCTGTTCGCTCGGAATCTTTGTTTCCTTTGGCTTAAAGATAATGGGAATTCAAACGAACCGTGCCAGGGTACCGCTCCTGTTCCTGACTACTTTCAATTATATTTTTATAAAAAGGACGGGTTCTGGGATTGGATCAGAGGCAAATGGGACGATATGAAAATTAACGGATGCTTAACTTTGCAGTAATTTGTTGCGAATGTCAGATGGAATTGAGACGAGCAAGGTGTACTTTTTCTTTTTTAAGATGCAATTCGTAAATAAGACGTAATTGAGGGAAAGAAAGCGCTAATGCGCGGGTTTGATCGTCCATTAGTACTCGAAGCGTCTGCCGGGAAGGGACAAATAGACTTCCAATTTAACAGATTCCGTAATTACAGGAGAAGTTCGAAATTACTTCGCTGTCCCTGAGACGGGGATGAAGTCGGGAATCGGTACAGATCACGAGGAGCTCGGAGGAAAGAATCGGTAGGATCAACGAAACGAACAAACCGTGCCAAAACTTTGTTTTACTTCTAACTTCTTTTTCCGCTTCAACTGGCGCGAACCCCTCCAGCTGCCTGCCTGCAGCTTAAGCGAAAGCGATCCGAAGCACGGCGATCTCGTGGGCGAGGGCATTCTCTGTATCCTTGACTACTACCGTCGTCGGTGTCGTCGATGTTGCCGAAGGATCTACGATTGGACGCATCCTAGGATGAAAGGAACGAAGGAATTCACGAATGCACAAAACGAAGAAGCGAGATCGCACGGAGAACGGGACCCGGTGGGATCTCGAATTCATTCCGATCCCTTCTCCGATAGCGAATTTTTCCACTCGACGTTCCAACGTTCTCGAAATTCGTGAAAGTGGATGAAGAAATGATTCGGCGCTTTATTCGCAGGTAGCTTCATCGGTGTAAGAAACTCCGCTCTTTCCAGCTCCTCGTAAAAATGTTCCACCTAAAATTACCTGCAGGTGGATAGGAAGAGACGGACAAACCGAGAAGGCTCCGTTACGTAGCCTGATAAATTCTCGAAAGGAGCTCCTGCTACATTCGGATATTAATTTACGACAACAACGACAGGGGCGTAACCGCGCCGAGAAGTACCTCCACTCTGCTTATATCGCGGTATTATCCCGCAGGTGTTTGCGCAATTCATTTAATTACCTTACAAAGGCTCGTGCGCCCCACGTACACACACGCACGCACCTGTAACTGTGCGAAAGTAAAATATTATCTTGCCGTAGGAGGGTTGACGCTTAGCTTCGAGCACTGCGACGCCGTGTACTCCGCTCCTCAGAGTGGAGGTTTTCAGACATTGCGCGCCGCGGCAAGTAAGATGAAAATTATGCATAATAAAGCGTTATGCAGGTTCACTTTACGCGAACAATATGCATCCAGCTTCTTCCTCGAGGCCCCCTTCCATCCAGCTACGCCGATGCGAGATTCTCGCTTTTACATTGTCTTCTCTCTGTCGACTCTCCAGGCGCTATACGCTCTTTTACGTCGCACCCGACGACGGAACTCAATCTCCCGTACGAGTTGTTTATCGCTCACGGACTACTTTCCGTTATCACCCACCACGCTCTCGTGCACACGTTTTCACTCTCCTCCCTCTTCTTCTCGATGCACTTCACCCCTCCACCCGTGTGCCTCTCGTTCTTCTTTCTTTTTCTCCGATTGTTCGCGAGAAAGTTTCATTCCGATATACGTTAATTCTCTTTTCCAGCATGTGACTCTGTTTGTAAGCTGAAAGTCCGTAGGCGTTGTTGTTCTCGACGAGGTTCCTTTTAAGCTTCGTCTAGAGGGTTGTGAGACCCTACGAGAGCGACTGGGATGAAAAATCTTGTGTAGCTTTGATATTTTTGTGCTTTAACCCTTTGCGGTCGTATGTCTACTCTCAGCCACCAAAGCCTTTTTACCGTTCCGGTCGTATGTCTGCTCTCAGCCACCACAGCAAGGAACTATACGAATCGTATACTGTATGCATTCATGTACCAAACCAATTATTTTTGCGATACATGCACTCGAAAACCTGGCCTGCATGTTGGAGAGTGTTTTGAAAAATATCACACGAAGGAGAATTATAAAACATAATTTTTATACAAAAACATATCACAAGATGAGTGTATTGAATAAAGATATATCTAAAGTTCACAAAAGAATTACTAAATCTTGTTTATACATCGTAAACTTGCGTGTTATGTATCCCTGCTCTATCGACGGAAATTAATTCCGACCACTACGATACCCATCTCCAAATTTAATCCGACCGCAAAGGGTTAATTCCGTTGTTCATGTGTATTTTAGTGTAAGTTACTCTTGATTAATTCTAATTCTCATTCGTTCCTTCTTCCTCTTCCCTTCTTCTTTCCTCACCTCTGCGCTCTCTCGTTTATCGTCATACGAAGTTCACCCTCGCACGAGTCTCTCGAATCGCTTATTATTATCCCCCGAGGAGCGAGATCTCGTAAAAGCGGGGGACAACAGATATATGTAAGGGTAAAAGTAGAATTGAACCGTTTCAAGGCCTACACCGTGCCCCTCTCTCGATATCGTAGGATTCCAACGGAGAAACTACCTACGGGATGGCTTCATACTTTGCCGTTTCACGTTTCATGGAGACGTATCGAGGTAATACCGGCGCATCCTGCCTCCCTTCTTTCCAACATCCTCCGCACGTTTTCGCCTTTCTCTCTCTCTCTCTCATCCTCCCCCACAATCATCGTCCCTTCTCTTCCTTCCGGATTCGTCGCTTCCACGCCTTCTTCACCGACGAGGAGAAGTGCGGAAAAGATAGCGCGGACGTATTCCTCATATTTTATTCCCACTTCTTCGCCTCTTTTTATTGCAAGCTTGACTGCGAGCAGGGCTACCTCCGCGCGTTCCAGTCGTCTGGGGTGCCCAACGTCCCCATCCACGACGTCGAGAGCACGAGAAAGCGTGGGAAGACCCGTGGAATTACGCGGAATAAAGCAGAGAAGAGAAGAGCGACGAGAGAACGAGTGGAGAGAAAAATGGTGGAAAATGCGAGGCGCGGATCTAACCAGACGCGCGCGCGCGCGCGCGCTCTCTCTCGAATAACGATAGGCCAACTGTTTTACTTACGCCACGTCCTTTAAATCTCGCTGGGTGATAGTTAAGGTAACCGGGTACCACCTCGGAAATGATTTATGACGGCGCGCCGGAACTTCTTTTCTCTCGAAGCTTACGTATTGATCTTACGGTATCGGGCCGCGGGCGTGCACGCACACGCGCACGCTCACGTAGACTCGTAGAGGAGCGCGACCATCGAGCGTTCCTTCGTCGGATGTTCTTCTTTTATGAATTCATGCGGAGTCATGGTATAAAAGTTTGATAAAAGTAGCGCGCGCGCGCCGACGCCGCCACAACTGCCACGCTTCCCCCCTTTCGCGCAGGCCGAGTAAAGCTCTATAATAAAGCGCATAATAAAGTCGGCGAGGTATACGCTTCCACGTAAACGCGCAGAAACGAAAGATACGAACTCGTGGAGCTGCGTCGACGGTAATTTCGATTTTAACGGTTGGCGGTAAATCATTCGTCGATGCTCGAGGATACGAGCGGATCCAGCCCCTCCATTGGACTTATCAATTTTTCCGTACGACTCGCGACAGATACCATCGCCGTCCGTGCGCGATGGAACGTCGATGATGAGTGGGGACGGTGGTTGTTCGAGGTGGTGAGGACGAGAGAGAGGGAGATGGTGGTTCACGGAGAGCGAAGGAGAAGAGGGAGATTGAGGAAGGGAGGAAGGAAGAGGAGAGGAGGGTACGAAGGCGATATCGATTCTTGTCAGTACCTGAGGACTAATTGCAGGGGTGGCAAATACCTCGAGCCGCTATTAGTAAAGCTATTACCGTCTACTGATTCCATCCAATAAAGCTCGGTACGCAACTGATGGAGACTGTCGTCCTGAAAATATAATTTTCTGACAATCTGGTTTCCTAGCGGACGGACCGTAATCAAGCACCACTTAAGCCCTCCGCCGTTCACTTTACGACCCCCTCCCTCTTGCTCTCGCGTCGACCTCACCTCTATCCTCTCCTTTCGTCCTCCACTTCATGACCGTGGCGAGGTACGATGGAGTCGCGAAGATTAAACGACCTGACGAAAATGTCGTCGACGTGCACGCGGTGCCTCGCTCTATCGAGCATGGAGATGATCGCGGGTACGCACGAACGATCTCAGAACGCGAGCACCCGCGGAATGGTCGTGCCCTAACCGACCACCGTGCCCGTTCTTCTCCGATGTTGACGAAGAAACGGAGAATCTGTCGTTTTATGCGTTCATCCGTGAGAAGGTTCGAGGACTTTGAGTATAGTAATGTTCACAAGGGTTTTAATTCATATTAGTCACAAGGGTTTAATCGTAGCTTATTGAAGGCGTAAGATGGACAATCGAATAAAGAAGAAAAGAAACGTAACATAATCCAACATAATCGTCCGACTCGCACGCGAATCTTATATTCATATCAACTTAGGACTAGATTGTTCCAGCACATTCTGTGGCCTACCAACCGAAGCACTAGGTATATGAGAAAATTCGAGGAACATCAAAGCTCGCTTCTTCTTATCGAAAGCATTGCTTTAAAATAGTCTCTCTCGATGAAAAAAACACGCGAATATGAGAATGTTAAGTGTCGAGAAGCATTCGACGTGAAATCGAGAACGCTCGTGGTACGTGAGGGTGAGATCAAAGATAGATGGTAGGTAACCGTGTATGCACCGTCGGTAATTAATAGTTATCAAGCTATTGACGTTTCATTTGGCGTAACTGCCCCGGTGGATGCACCGCCTTACCGAGATATCTCGACTGCAATTGATTTCTCTCTCTCTCTTTTCTCACCCCCTAGCAAGTTTCGAGTACCAGCGTGCACCTATATCGAATCTGAAGAGACGCTCAAACCGGTGCCCATTGAGATTAATGTAACTTCGAAGTCGCCCTCCACTCTCCTCTTCCGCGCATGCTTTGATACATCGTCCACGAGCGTGTATCTGTGCGCGTGTAAATGTGCACGTCTGCCTCTCGCCCTCGCAGTACACGGTGCATTCCTGTAAACTTCGTTCCCGGCGGACGATCGAGCGCAGGAAATAATCAATCGCTCGCATCCGTTAGGAATGATCGAGTGAATTTATGGCTCGCGGAGATACGCGAGAATCTTGTCTCCTTATCTCATAGGTCGTTAGGAGGGACCAAGAACGTTGGCGCGTCCTAGCAAAATCCTTCGACCGAAAGCTTCCAACAAGGGGAAGCTTCTGCGTCTGGAGAAGACAATGAATTTTATCGTCGCGCTTACGACGTTGTTTTAAATCCGTGGGATTTACGTCGTCGAGCATTCGTTCGAGGGATTCGGCCAATCTCAATTTTCATCCCGAAACACGAGTCTATACGTCTCGTCTCCATCGAATAGTTCAATTCTACTTTCAAGAGCACCCTAAAGATGCACGAACGACGAAGACGAATCTGTGTTATTACTCCTCTAGTTTTATTTGCTAGAGGCGATGCGATCCTTCTTATTTTCTCGTATGCAGGAAGAGGTCAGGGGTCAGGTGCATCATTGGTATCCTTATTGACGTTGGAGTCGATAACCGAGGTACGTGGAGTCAAATCGACGACAGAAGTATCGCTTCCATCGAACTTTTCCGCAGAATTTGTTTTTGCTCTTTCGCGTGTGCTCGCGAGAGAAAATGGAGTTGTTTTGTCGAAGTGGCTTGGCACCACCCCCTCGGTCCTTTCTCTCGTGCGCGCATAACGTATCGCTGTGTACACTCGTCGACATTTACAATCTCGACGCGACCACCACCGACGATGGTATAGACATAATCCGAACGAATGGCGGCTCTCTACCAAATTAATCCTATATCGATTTCGATAATTTACGAGGAAAAGCGTGATTTGTCGTCGGCACGTCCATGACCGGATCCGGCACAGGCGGCGCGACGCTGACCCACTTCCTCGTACCCGCTTTTCTCTCGCGAAATTATGCATGCCGCGCGGAAAATCGTAGTCGACGTTATCCGTGATAAGCATTTCGAAGGAGGAAAGGACGTGCATAAGGACGAGGTGGCCGAGAGAAAAAGGACGAGGGTCGTGGAGCGAGACGAGGGGAGAGGATGAGGAAAAGGACGAGAATTGAACATGGAAAACGATGGAAAAGAGAATGGAACGAGGTGGAGGAGCGGGGACGAAAAAGAAGGTGAAGGAACGAGAGAACGTGAGGAGAAAGGACGAGGAGAAAGGGGTGAGAAGGACGAAGGAAGAGAGCAGATGCGGATAATCGATTCTCCTTAGAATAATTCCGTGGTGGATTTGTAAGGGGCCATCGATGCCGTCGCGTGGATAATGTTATTCGGTTGAACAGGAGAAAAGGAAGAAAAGAAGAATGAGGAGAGAGTAAAAGAAAACAGGGAATCCGATGACAGAGAGGAGGGAGTAGGAACACCCGCGAGAGAGAAAGAGACCGAAAGGAAAGAGGGCTGGAGAGGATCGGAGAGGAGACAGGACGGGGTAATGAGAGTAGTTTACTGTTTAATCGAGGTTTCTCGAGCGGTTTCTCGAACTACTCCAATTAACTTCGCGCCAAGTACGATTGCCGATAGATTTAAGGGTAAATCCGCATGGCGTTGATTAAACCGAGAACGAAACACGAAACTCGAGAGAGGAGTCGAGAGAGGAATGGAGAAAGAGAGAGAGAGAAATCCGTGAGGGCTCCAAGAGGTGGAAAGGGAGTACGCCAGGGATTTCTGTAATAACGGCATTCCAACTTCCAATACGATAAATGACCCGTGCCTTCCCCCTCTCTGAGCAGTCACACTCCCTTCGACTCAATTAAAACATCCTTAATCCATGTCTGCGACTTCGAGCGTACTCGAAAACCTCGCAGTACACCGCATTGACAGCAGTTTGGACGTGTGCCGTCTCTTCCGAGACCCCACGTTCCCTAAATTACATTAGAAATTTCCACGATCCTACTTTTGACTCCACAAAAAATCTGTAAATCTCAATCGATCACCGAAAATCGAGGTACGATTCAAAGCATGAGGTCAGCAAGCGCGTTATTTTACGTTTCATATTTACTCTGCAATTTATTGTATATTTACAAACAGGAAGATACGATTGAAGTAATATCATTACATAATTGACAATTTTACATCTCTAATTACGAAGTGGATGACGCGTGTAACTCAAACTCGGTAATTGATTCGTTAACACGTAACGCAGTAATGGTTGGTAATTACAACACACATATACTTCCACGAAATTATCCACGAAAGGCTATTATCACTCGACCTATTCTCCTTCGACCGCGCATTCCTCTGCCCCCTTTCATTTTACGAATTCGCGTACCGTTGTTCGCGAATACCGCGATTATCCCCACCCCAGTCCCTTCCACACAAAATATCATCGTGCGCACAATCATCCTCCCTCGAATGCGCAACGCACTCCACGCGCATTACACAACGAAATACCCTATCCCGGAAAACATTACTCTCGACAGCGGAACGATAAATTCATCGCGACCCGTTCGTTCGAGCGATTCGTTCCGACATCGGTAATTAATAACCCATACCGTCCGGGCTAATGACCCTATTGGCTCTCCCTCTCGGCTTCTCTCTCCCGTGACCGACAGCGCGCTTCGCGCGAAACGAGCGGAGTGGGACACCTGGGGGATCGAAACGAGGAAAAAAAAAGAGCTTCTAAAAGAGAGAGAGAAAAAAAAGCACCCGGCCATCTCGCACCTTTAAAAAAAAACCCAGCAAAAAACGAGAACAAGGAATGCAAATTCCTCGATGCATCGATCCCAGTGGTACGTTGTGCGTGAGGGCGCTCAGGTTATCGTCAAACGACTCGTTCCTCCCTGCTACCGGTGCTACCGTGCCTCTTACTGGTCCTCGTCGCCTCTACCGTACCTGTATCTACCGAAAGGTTTGTTGTTGTGAATATTGTTTGCCGCCGCGTACGAGTATACGCGTGGATTTCGCGTTCCAGGCACGTAGTGGCCGTATCGCGAAAGGACGAGGGCCAGAACGGGATTGGTCGGTGGATGTAGCTCGTTGTTGTAACTGTCATCGTTCAGAGTCTCGCTCAGGAAACGATCGAGGGCCCTGATGGCGTCTGTTACGTCCTCGTGCTGACTATCGCGATGACTGTGCCACTGGTGGATCCTCTCACGGTAAAGCAAACACTCCTGCGTCTCATGGTCGTCGTAGAAATTGTTTCGAAGAAAGTCGTCGGGCTGCTCCACGACGCGATACGACGAGCGTCGGTAAGTTTTAGAAGGACGATGAGAGGATGGTAGGGGTGGTCCCTTGGTCGTTACGTGCCCCGTGTTGGTCCTCGAAACCGAGGACGTTTCCTTCGCTCTGGTTATCGTTCTCCTTTCCTCGTTCCCACCGTTCGTTATTCTTTTTCTCCGAGTGGTTACTGGCGGCGAAGTAGTCGTTCTTGCGGTCAGAGTCCAGACGGTTCCGAGGAAATTCGGTGGCTGTCTACAAATTAAGACGACTGGTTAGTTAAAGGGTAGGTGATAAACCGGCGCAAGGTGTTCGAAGTGGTCACGAAAGATAACCACGTGTGGTTTAGTAAAATTTTATTTTCTTAATCGGAAGATGATTTTATCCCACGATAAAATCTATCGCGTGAATAAAGTTATGGATTACAGATGCAATAAAGAGAAATTGGAATTTTAATATCCAATATAGACGTTTGTCGAAACGGTTATCGGCAAAATATTCGCTGCGTCAAAAAGCGTGCGTTTGCGCTAGCCTCGACCTGGGGCTCGCCCACGGCAAAAGAGAACGAGTCGTAATTATCCGGATAATGTTTAATCGGAAAACCAATCGGTTATACTTTCCATGCGAAATGAAATCCATTCGGAAGGACGAATCGCGCGTAAATTTCCAACTTCGACGATCGTCAAACGGTGCACGGTCCACGATTGCATTTTCCCGTGGATATTTATCGTGCTCTACCGTTTACGATCCTCGATTCGAATGTTCTTTACTCGATGTACGTCAAACGGATGAAGGAAGCGGAAGTGGAGAACGAAGTGGAGGGGTAAGAGAGTATTCGAAGGCGAATCGTAAATAGTGACCGACCCCACACTCGCGTGGACGAGAGCTTTAAAGCAGTACTTGACCCACCTTTTTACATCGATCGGCAATTTCCATTTACCGGTGTCCTTCGTGGGTAACGAGGGTAGCGCAATGGGCTCCGGAGATCCTGATGATAGTCCAACGGAATAATTCCCAAAGGCGATCCTCGGCTTACCGGTTACCGCGTCCTCGTCCTGGACTCTTTGCACCGCCTCGTCCCGAAATAATTTCGGGCCGCGGAGTGCCGGAAGGTAATTGTGTAACGATGACGACGAGGACGAGGCCGGTAGCACGACGGTGCCCGACGACGAGACGACGTCCGTCGTCAGAATGCCCGTCGCGCAGACGCGCGTCACCTAAATTAGATCGGTAAAACGTCACAGCTGTGAGAGAACGAAACAAGAGAGCGAAACAAGCTCCCGAGCGCGAGTTCCACGCAGGGCGAGGCAAAAGGTTGAACGGAGGTTCGCGGTGAGTTGGAAGGAGAAGTACGCGAGGCAGGCCAGATGTAATTTATTCAGTTTCGCGAGAGAGATCCGTTGGATTTATGGTTTCATTGAAATCCGGTGTAGCGAGACCGCGTGATTTATGCTCCATCGAACCACCGTTCGCAACTTCGTACTTGAATTATCGATTTTCGTAGCGTGTCCATTTCCCTTCCTCACCCCTGTGCCCAAGCTTTTTTTGCCCTTCCGCAAATCGGATCGATCGCACGGGATCTTTGATATTGTATTTAGAGATCTAGAAGAGGATTCATCGTGTTTGACGTTGACACGAGACTTCCGGTTCTCGAGCACCAGAGCTCGATTATTTACACTAACACTTTTGGAGAAGTTTATGAAATGTTATTAAGCGCGTGCGAAGATCGGAGAGCGCGACCTACCAAATAAAATATGACGATTCTGTTGCACACCATCATCGAGATCCCGGTAGAGACTGAAAGGTCGGAACGCCCGGTGTGCGCCATTTATATGGTAGGTCATCGGTGTGAGCTAAAAGGCAAGTCTTGTTCGTCACAGGAAGCGCATAGGATGCGTACATATCCGTCTACAGAAGGAAGGATTTCTTTTTTCGCTTTCTATTCCACGAGACTCCGTGGTATTCGTCGCGTGCGCGCCACGCTGATTCTACGAGGGCTGCACCGCAGCCACTGCGTTCCAGTGCCGCGCACACCATTGCCTTTAATTACTTTCATTGACACGCGCCTGCTTTACTTTGGGTCAAGGCTGCGAAACGGAATTGGCTGAATCACGCTTTACACCCGCCACGGCGCGCCCTCACGAATTGGAGTGGACGGAGACGTCACGGTTCTCGAGTTTCACCAACTTTTACGGAAAACGTAAATAGCATCAGCCGAATTTGACGGACACCCTATTTTTTGAGCGAACGATTCTCACAAGGAGACCGGCACGAATTGACCTAGCACTGATTTTCATGCGATAGGGTGCAATCGATAGGTCTTAACCAGTAACAAAATGCCTTAACGGGTTTTGTCTCCGAGATGTGTCGTTTCGGAGATATGGAATATATGCAGAACGCATCAGGGTAGGCCATTATAATCTGTTCACCGAAGTATCTCAGACTCCATAAATTTTAAACATAAAGTTCCAAATACAAATTACATTGTATCGAGGTAGCCATAAGATTGCCATCATTGGTTGTACCATTGATTGTACCATTGGTTTGATCTTGAAGAGTCATTTTCTGAGATATTTCAGTGAAAAAACTATAATGATCTACTCTGTATGTATTTCATATCTCCGAAACGAGACATCTCCGAGACAAAACCCGTTAGGACATCCTCTTACTATCTAATTGTTAGCCCTTTACTGATAAATTAGCTCCATTTAAATACGCGGCGATAAGTACATTTTGATACCGTTGCTTTGGGGGATGGAAAAGCGAGTAATTAAGCGGGGAGTAATTGCACAATATTTGCACGCAAATTACGTGGAATTTGCGGGAAATAGATTGACATATTGTGCGCGAGCAATGGCGCGCATTGAAACGATTAAATGAAATAAACGTGGAGCGTGCGGTTGACACTAATAGTACATTTATGGCGCCCCTTGTGAGATTCGTTTATTTTAATACAATTAGTCATTCGACAAGGACGAATCAACAAGTGAGACGAGCGCAACGAATGGTGCTTCAATATATGTATCGATGAGACGTCCATTGATCGTTATGTTGAAAAAGTATCGGTTTTGCGCTTCTGCAATGGACTATACGCATTGTTACGGCGAAGTAGCAACAGGTAGCACTCGGTAAGATAATTAGCATTGAATAATTGGACTGTACGCGCTTACTTAAAAATGTACATAAGTATTGCACATTACGCAGTGTATAAGTGCGGTATCCAGATTGTAAAAGTTTAGATTGAACGCATCAATTTCCAATACGCACGAATTAGACTTAGAGTAACATTTTAAAATGCAGATTCGAAAAGGAGACATCTCAATCGCGACAGTGCGTATCTTTAATGTGTTAAAATCTCCTATAATTTCACATTAGAAAATAATGCAACTTTCTGTACTAAATACTATTTTACAAGAGGAATAGTGAATCTATTATAAACTATTATTATACAATCGTACGTCAAAACAGTGGACGATAAAACGGATATTTATTTTTTTCAGATTAATCTACTTGTTAGGTCGCATACTGTTTTCTGCTGTATGTATTTGAAATTTGTTTTCTCGCGTCATCTAATACAGGTGGTGCCATTCAGCGGTGCGTTATAAAATTGCCGAAATTATATCTTATTGGTAGGTGGCACCACGAAGACTAGAAAATGTAGGTATTAATCTGTAGATAACTATGTTATCGACTTTATAAAGAAATCCGTGCCGAAAATTTACATTGCGTCTGTTTTGCCACCTAGTTTGATAAGTGAGTCGATGAAGGTAATGTAGTGACAGAAAATGGATAAAACAGAGCACTGAATTTGCCGGTAATGGAACAAGCTTGCTCCAAATCGAGTCGTAGACCAAATACACCGGGATGAAGAGTCTTATGGTATCCATAGTTACCATCAGTATGTTACCACGATCAACTGTACCGCACTTGTTTCTGTATCAAATAATCTTGTGAACACTGCCCTTCTATCGTTGCAGAATGAATTGTAAATATGCCCTAATACGAATTTCCCGCCAAGCTCTAACAATCCTTCGATGCCGCGCTTCAAGTGTTTATAAGTTAGCGTGGTTGTTTTACTACAGTTTTACTTTATTAATTGATAATAATGGATGTTGGAGATATACAACCCGGACGATTGCGTGTTCCTGATGAAGTAGGGATCAAGTGTCAGAAATTATTTCAAGATTTCCTTGATGAGTAAGCTTTTCCTTGGAGTATAATTAAAGCATGTTAACATTAGTGTACCGTGATTTTGTATGCAATTGTATTACGCGTTTTTACTAAAACAAAAATTATTTACGTCAATCATTCTTGCTAAATGTGTGGAATGTCACGTCAATTAATATATGTACTTGTGTTTTATGTAATTTTTCTTCTTTAGGTTTAAAGAAGAAGGCATTGTTAAATACTTGGAATTAGCTAAGGAGTTGATCAGTCCAGAACGTAGTACATTAGAAGTGTCTTTTGAAGATTTAGACGAATATAATCAAACCTTATCGACAGTAATTATCGAGGAGTATTACAGGTACAGTTTCATTCTGTAATTGTGTTTCATTTAGTGTCATGTTATTACTGCATTTTTAATTACAGGATCTATCCATATTTATGTCAAGCAGTATGTAATTTTGTGAAAGATATTGGCGAATTGAAAAAAGAGAAAGAATGTTACGTCAGTCTTGTAGATGTACCGATTAGGCAAAAATTAAGAGAGTTGAACACTGCCAAATTAGGCACGTTGATTCGTATATCTGGTCAGGTTGTTAGAACGCATCCTGTTCATCCTGAATTAGTACTCGGCACATTTGTTTGTATGGATTGCAATGCAGTTATCAAAAATGTAGAACAACAATTCAAGGTATATAGCTTTATTTTAGTCCATCATTAATACATCAATCTCTTATGTACTAAGCAACTTGTAATGTCGAACATATTATTTGCAGTTTACAAACCCAACAATTTGCCATAATCCCGTGTGTAGTAACAGGCGACGCTTTATGCTAGATGTAGATAACTCAGTATTTATAGATTTCCAAAAAGTGCGGATACAGGAAACCCAAGCTGAACTTCCGAGAGGATGCATTCCACGAGCTCTAGAAATTATATTGAGGGCAGAGGCCGTTGAGATGGTACAAGCTGGTGATAGGTATGTACTTCAATAAAATGGTCTACGTGTCTCGAAAAATTGAAGATCCTAAAATTAGGTTTTTAAATGCAGGTATGATTTTACTGGGACGCTTATAGTAGTACCAGATGTCGGTGCATTGTCTTTACCTAGTGCAAAAGCTGAGAGTGGCTCAAGGCATAAAGCTGGAGATCAAAATGAAGGTGTGAGTGGTCTAAAAGCACTTGGCATTAGAGATTTAACATATAAAACAGCTTTCTTAGCATGCAGCATCACTGCTACCAGTCTAAGGGTAACATTATTTATATTTATATTCACACATTTGTAAGTACTACATTTATCAGATCAAAACGAATTTAACTAATTTGTGGATGACAGTTTGGTGGTACAGAAATGGCTATGGAGGAACTGTCGCAGGAAATGATGAAAAAGCAAATGTCTGAGGCAGAATGGAATCGCATATACGAGATGAGTCGTGATAAGAATTTATATCAAAATTTGGTTTCTAGTCTGTTTCCTGCGATACACGGCAATGATGAGATAAAGAAAGGAATTACTTTGATGCTTTTTGGTGGTGTTCCAAAAACTACTCTAGAAGGCACATCTCTTAGAGGGGATATTAATTGCTGTATTGTTGGTGATCCAAGTACAGCAAAATCACAATTTCTTAAAAATGTTTCTGACCTTTCACCAAGAGCAATATATACATCTGGGAAAGCATCTACTGCTGCTGGTTTAACCGCAGCTGTTGTCAGAGATGAAGAATCTTCAGATTTTGTTATAGAAGCTGGAGCTCTGATGCTTGCAGATCACGGAATTTGCTGTATAGATGAATTCGATAAAATGGATCCCAAAGATCAGACTGCAATTCACGAAGCTATGGAACAGCAGACTATTTCAATAGCCAAGGTTAGTGACTATTTAAAAAAACATTTAAATGTCTTATAAGTGTTTATATCATAATACATAATTACATTCACTTCGTTACAGGCTGGAGTTAGAGCAACATTGAATGCTCGAACATCCATACTTGCTGCTGCAAATCCTATAGGTGGACGATATGATAGAAAAAAATCTCTGCAACAAAATGTGCAATTAACAGCACCAATCATGTCCAGATTTGATCTCTTTTTCATTCTTATAGATGAATGCAACGAAGTAGTGGATAACGCTATTGCAAAGAGAATCATTGATTTACATTGTGACAATCCTCAAGTTTTAGAAATGGTGTATACCCCATCAGAGATTATAAGATATATCAATTTTGCAAAGCACTTTAAACCGATTTTGAATCAGGTAAATACCAATCATCAGTTATATATTTTATTGATGAGTGCACTAGTATCATTTTGCATTGTTTACAGGAAGCTGCAGAAGTCTTAATAGAAAGTTATACAACATTAAGACAAAGAACGGGAAGTGGGTCTGGCAAATGGAGGGTTACTGTACGTCAGTTAGAAAGTTTAGTCAGATTATCAGAAGCACTTGCCAAACTTGAATGTGTCGATGAAGTCACAGCCAAACATGTTAAAGAAGCGAAACGTTTATTAAGTAAAAGCATTGTTACTGTAGAACAGCCCGACATAGATTTAGAAGAAGGAACAGAAGTTGATGAAAACGCAGGAATGGATCTTGATGATGCTCCTCCACTCATGGCTGCTTTGAATGCTATGGATCAAGATGACCCTGCTGGATCCCAAACACGTAATATTAATTTAATTGTTTTATAATCGCTTCTTTGGAATTTCAGTCTTACAAGATAATTCTTTTTCTAGAAGGTGAAGCTCCAAAGAAAAAGCTTACTATGTCGTTTGAAGAATACAAGAACCTATCTAACATGTTAATACTTTATATGAGAAATGAAGAAATACGAGCCGAAACCGAAGGTACTATTTGCAAAATGGGAACTATATTAAGCAACTTCATTTATGATATAGTTTTTTTATGGGTTTTTGCAATACAGATGATTACAGAGGAGGCATTCGAAAAACAGAGCTGGTTGCGTGGTATTTAGATCAAATACAAGATCAAATAGATTCTGAAGAAGAATTATTAGAACGCAAGAATTTTATTGAGAAAATAATCGATCGGCTAACTTACCATGTACGTATTGATTTTCATAAATATTTTATGACTACTTGTCCGAATTGTCTATTTGCAATTTTACGTTTTTAGGATCAAATTATAATACCTTTGACAACGACAGATCTGAAAGGGACGGAGGAAACAGATGACGTGGCAGAAGATGATCCATTGTTAGTTGTACATCCTAATTACGTTGTTGATGCCTAATGGTACAAACTCACAGTCTTTATATAATATTTGAGACGCTTATACGATACCAGTTATTTTCGACTTATTCATGTGCTACTTATGAACAAAAGATTAATAAGTTGTAAGTGTAGTAATGAAAAATGATATTATTTATTCCAAGTGCCTTTGTACATGTATGCCATAGAAAAACATTTTTAATGTAAGACTCTACAAACATAAATATCATTTTTATACAAAAATGTTTTTACAAAAAACCGGATAATAAAGAATGGTTTCAATCATTACATTCATTATGTTCTAGTGAGCTCATTTATCGCTTATGAAGCACCATATGTTATCTGTCAAAGTGCTATTTACTTATTTGGCAATACTGGTAAGAAACAGTTTAACTTTTCAGAATGATTGTACATATAACGTATCTTATGTTCACTTGAATGTGCACGTTTGCGTAATTATCGAGTCAACGCGCGAGCCAACGACTCATTATTTAATACAGCGATAATGAAGATAGTTTTATAAAACACATATGACGCGTTTCATGGCACATGATAATCAGCGATCGTCGTTTGACTAGCTCGAACTCCTGCGCTAATTACTTCGTTGTATGTCGCGCTAATTGCTTCGCGTTTTAACTGCTCTGTTAGAGAGTTTAACGAAATAGTCGAACTGGATTGTTGACCTAAGTGGGCCCGACCTGCACAACTGTATCAACTGACAGTCACATAATTGTACAAGGAAATTCTTCACTCTTAAGCGTGTAACGGCGCGCGCGATAAATCATTTCGTTTGTTTTT
The DNA here is from genome assembly GCA_944319695.1 of Tiphia femorata. Classification (NCBI taxonomy): domain Eukaryota; kingdom Metazoa; phylum Arthropoda; class Insecta; order Hymenoptera; family Tiphiidae; genus Tiphia; species Tiphia femorata. Next base: position 15,810,854 of record OX090900.1, on the reverse strand, counting down.
TAAAGTTAATTTATCAGTATAATCATTTCGGGGCGCTGATTGGCAAATAAACCAAATGCAAATGAGCCTAGAGCGAAATCTAAATTCGTTGAACTATAAGAGCGTAACGCGTTAAAATCTAGCATAACAAAAATGTGGTGAAGGAGTATCACAGTTGTTACATCGTATACCGATTTACCGTCCAGGGTCGCGAATATCTTACGCATGCCATGGAACGTGAAATTGCATGTGCAGAAATGTATACACGTGCGTTATCGCCTTGAAGATACAAGTGTTGATCTAGCACAGTGGGAGTATTTGGTACAATGATCCAGATCATACATCTCAGTAGCACAAGTTTCTTCTTATTCATTTGTAATGTCAGCCGGGGATCATTACGGGAAAAAAGGAGTGCGGGTAAGCGTTTCAAATGTGTCACAGATCCGGATATTTAAATGAATAATTTACAATCTACATACGCTTTATTTTTCAATAGTAAAAAGATTTATTACTCATTCTTTATTTTATATATTGCGTGCATCTTCATTTTTGTTGAGCTTTCCATTTTGCGCTGCTTTTTACATTAATTTGTAAACGATTTTTTTTCGAACAGAGTCACAGTTGGGCGGCTTTCGTGGGCGATTTTCCACTTTTGAAGGAATTCTTAGCGGAGAAGGATTCACCGATCTGGAGTATAATTCAGTTATTCGATGCTTTTTTACGCGGATTCGGTCAAGTGAGTGAAAATTGTATTTTCCGGTCTGCTTGACGGTGCGTGTAATAAGTCCCTGGGGTACTTTGATACCAAATTATATCATATACGATATACCGCACATAAAAGTTCCATTAAATTACCGTAACCAGTTTATATGCAACAGTTTTACGAATTAGTAGATTTTCCAACCAATAATTGTTTCCACCTTTCATATGTCAAAGAAAAAATTCCTACAAATATCCTTATCATCCTCCATGTGAGAATTATTCACTCGATTTTAAAAATTCGACAAAAGAAGTTTCCAAAATGTTTACCCTACTTCTGTACCCACACTACGAAAAGAATCTCATTTTCATTTCAAACTTCACAGGTGGTCTTCGCGAACAACCCCGTGAGTGGCTTCCTCATAGCAGTCGCTTTAGGAATCACAGCACCAGGGACACTTATCTTTTGCGCATCGTCGGGTCTTCTTGGTCTCTTGCTCTCGGTGGTACGTGTCCATTGGACAAATTTACCACCGCCTTAATTAAAAACCCATACACTCGAGAGCACCTTCGCAAAATTCGAGCACGAAACTTCCTCGCATAACATTACATCCTTAGCTTTAAAAATTCATCGAATCGCCCATTTCTATCCAGCACGACACGAAACTTCAACACGAGTCTAAGAAACTTCGCGATAGTCGTTCGCATGGCTAGCGTCAATTCATCAGCGCGTGCAAAATCAGCAACCTCCTTCCTCGCCACCTCTTCCTCCTCCACCCATCGTGGCGCACGCTGTAATCGGCCGCCCGCGAGGCTTGAAGCAATATCCACTGCAATGCGGAATTCCTCTTTGCCACGGTTAATTCGCCGCCGGACCGCAGTGCATTTCCGAGGGATTCATTTGCGCGTCGAAGAAAAGCTCGCGAGGAGGGTCAGGGGTGAGGTGAGAATGGAGGGTTGCACCGGAGGACGTCCCTGGGGGTGTACTGGAAGAAAGAAAAGCACCGTGTCGTCATCGTCTCGCGAAACACTCGCGTCTCTCTAACCGCTCTCCTCTTTTCGTAAACATTCCCTCTCTCTCTCTCTCTCTCTCTCTCTTAGTTTTTTACGGCTGTGTTTTCTTTTATTATGTTTATATTTTTGTATCTGTGTTTAATTCTTGACTTGTCCTCAAGGGACCTATGGTCTCATGGGCAAGAATTATATATTCTATTCTATTTTATTCTATTCTCTCTCTCTCTCTCTCTCTCTCTCTTTCTCTCTTGCAGCTGATGAAAGACTCCCAGGACAATGTCGAAAATGGGTTAACGGTGTACAACCCCTTGTTGGTGGGCGCCGTCTCTTACGCCCTACTCCCGGATGCTTACGGAGCGCTCGACTCTTTCAGCCTCCTCCTGTTGCTCCTCGCAACGATATTCAGGTAGGGTAGTCGCGGACGAAATTCGCAAGGCGAGCTCGTTCGGTGAATAGGGAGACGGTAATGGAATCTAGGGGCGAGGGTGTAGACTCGAAGGACGTTGGGTTGGATCCAAACGCGAGTAGGGAGAATGGCATGAATAAGACGAGGTCGGGGAGCAAGTGTGTCAGGGATGAGGGAATGAATTTTGGATGGTGAAATCCGGCTGATTATGATCGTTATGAAAATCACGGGAGCCACGACTTTCGATCGAGTTTAAAGAAGCGTAAGCGAATCAGGAATTCATGATATTCATTTTAATACGATCCTTGGTTTTAATTAAGCTTCGATATTACTTTTCTGTCTGGGTCGACTGGATTATGCAGAAGGGAATTAATTAAATTGTAATTTTATCCTAGATAAATTTGATCCGACTCGAAGTCATTTGTGTCCGAAACGAAAATTATTAACAAAATTTTCGTAATTTTGGAAATATTGCAATGAAACTATTGATGAAACTATTTCAAACCTGCTGTACCGCAGCTCGGTATCAGTACCAGAATTCCCATGACAATCTCAATAATTCATAGTTTATGTTTTCAGTGTTTATCTGGCTCGCTCCCTGGGCACCGCTAAATTTCCATGCACGACGTGGCCGTTTAACCTGGCTGAGTTTGGTTTGCTCTTTGCCCTAGCATCGCAGAACGATTCGACGGAGGGAATGAGCGCAGGAACGACCGAGGCACTGGCACGAATGGTAAATCCACTTGTCCACGTAATACCGTCCAGGATTAATATTCCTTGGAAAGGACACGTTTAAACAACGTACATTAGGCAGCTCCTCGGTCCGAGCACCGAGCAAAGCCGAGGATTAGCCGCTATTTATGTTGATCGCACCGCGATGAATTTTCCTCCGCCGAAAGTACACGATTCTTTTCAATTTTTCTTTTCACACCCACGTGTCCACGCGTACAGTCTCTCCCAGCGAGGATTTCGTCGTCCCTCGTGGGAGGATTACAGAAAAACCTTTTCAGTATTCAGAATATCCTCGACGACACAAACGTTGAAACACGCAACAGGAATTAAAGTATACGGGCGAACCAACGTACCTTTTCTCCTTTTTGACGAAACGATTGTGCTCTCAAAGGGAAGTGCTCGAATATTTCTACCATACCGGAAAAGGGATTAATCTGTCATTTGAAAGTGGAATTCGCTAATTAAATTCCTCTCGTGTGCTTGTTAAATCCTGAGGAGTCCTCGCGCGTGGAACCTTCATCGTCTTCTAATCTTCTCCCGTAAGAAATTGAACAATTCCTCTAGGGTAATCGCGAGGAATCCAAGCACTTTGCCGCACTGGCCGCGTAGCTGGCGAAAATTTCACACGGACCGACAAAATTTCGACGGAGAAGTTAACGGGTACGGTACGGGAGAAGCATACATATTTGACGTGACTTTGCGATGATTTAGAGAAGCGGAGAAAGGAAGAGGAAGAACCCACCCACTGGCGTACGGCTTTTCTCCGTATTGATCAAACTCGCTCGGAACTACGGCGGACAATGAATTACCTTAGCCAGGATTTATTTTATCATGGGTACTAGGCGAGCGAGACCTCGGCGCCCTCATCTCCACGCGAGAATAAATCAATTTCCTTTTTCGTGCTCTCAAGAGATTAAATTCCTCTCGTCGCATCGCCGCTTAGAATTGGAAGCATTCTCTGCGTATGCGATTCTATGAGATGGCACCTCATGATTTCTCGATGGCCACAAACGAGGGGGTTGGAAGAGGGGGTGAGAGGTGGAATCACAAGTGATTGTCTCGTCGGATCCGTCGAATGGAGATTGGGGTCGACAGCTCCTCCTTTCTTCACGGACTTTAAAGAATTCACTGCCGCGCGTTCCTTTTAAATTAATATCGACGATCCTGAGAAACTTTTTTTCACTTCTGCGCGTTTAGCATTGAAGCGAAGAGAGAGAGAAAAATCTTCCAGTCTGCTTCTCTCAATTTGTCAGAGGATAATGTACCTTTTAAAGTGATATTTAGTATTTTCCGTGAATAGTAGTTATTTCGTCGGAACGCTTTATAAATATGATCGCTTTACGACCGTTTTCGTCGAACAATTTGCAAGGCGCTATCGCAGTTACGTAACGAGGCGAAAAGAAGAGAAGAGAAATGGATTAGGAGCTGCGATACAAAGTGAGAGCGGCCCTGTGGGAAATTCTTCATCTCCTAATGCACCTTATTATAGAAGCGAAGTGTCCCCTCGTTCCATCCTCGTACTTTTTATCCCGTTGTCCCATTTTAACGTTACTCGTTCAGCTTCGTGGTCCATTTTCGAATATTTATTCTCTCTCCAAGGCAGATTCGTAAGACGGTAATGAGCAAATTCTATCTCGCTTCCTTCGTTCCGCAACAAAGGCCACTATCACGAGCGATAACATTTGTCCACACGATAAATATTAAAAATCGATAGTCCTCGTTTCAATAACTTCAATTTTCAGGCATACAAGGCACACTGAAAAATCTATAAAAAGAAAACACCTGTTACGTCGTGACCCCACTACCAACGATGATCCGCGACTGAATATTGCATTATTAATTCTGCAAACATATTTTCCCGAACTGAAGGGAAACTCGATAATAGCCGGCCAACTTAAAATTCCATAACTCGGGGCAGAGGCGATTTAAAATTCGATAACGCTCGTGTAACTATGTTCATCGCAGCTTTCATCGCGTTTGTTTCCCTCGGCGCCACGGGGTGTGTTTCTAGGCGCTCCATTAACGAACCATCCCTCCCATAATTTATAACAATATCGCATTCCATTGTTCGTCCTGTGCCCGTAGAATTTTCCACGAGAATCGTGCGCCACGGCATGTGCTCTTCACTGCGGTACTCGAACTACGCAGTAACGTATCACACCGTGGCACACGCGCCGCTTCTACACGCGCATTCCCATTGTTTTGCAGGACAATGCAACAAGTGATGCAACGGGGGACGTTGCCGACCTCGTTCTACGAAACGCAACCACCACTGTCAACGTCGACTGGGGAATGGTAAAGTAACTCACGCACGTTCCACTTTTTGCCACTTGCACAACTTCTGCCTGCTGCTATCCCTTTCTTTCGCTTTCTCCTCCTTTCTCCATTTCGCGCGTCCCTAATTGTCCACGATTAGGTAATTAAATGCATCGACTTGCACGCCAACTTACTCGCGTCTCGCGTGTGACCTCTTCTAGCCTTTGTAAATCACTACCTCGTCGCGGTCACGCGACTTTGACACTTTGCAAAGGGATTTTCGTGGAAGTGAATGTTAAATATTAATGCCCTCTCTCTCGTCTGACCTTCTCTCTAATTTTTTTTCTCTACTCGGGGTCCGTTTTCTCTGGCTTTTTCGTGATCTACTATGCTCTCTTTGGCGTTTTAAAATTTGCTTGGACGAGTTTTCAGGTTTTTCGTGGATTTCTGGTGTCGCCGTCGCAAGTGTACGCTGTGGAGAACGTGGCTGCTGGCTCGACGATATACTTGGCTATCCTCATTTACTCGCCGATTACGGCAGGATTCTCGTTTCTGGGTGCTCTCATGGGTACTCTTGCCGGTACGTAGAGTAGAATTCTAAGAATCGTCATTGAGACGGCGATTTTTCTGATTCTGTATGCTTTTTTTTATGAAGATTCAGAAAATTCTCTTCAGGTATACAACTGGGTGTTCCACTGGAAGAGATCTTTTCGGGATTCTGGGGATTCAATAGTCTACTCACAGGCGCCTCCTTAGGGGGTAATCTTTTCGTGGTGAATGGACATACCGTAATTGCCACGATAATTGCTATTATTTATACGTCTGTAATTCAATACGCTGCGCTGAATTTACTCACGAGGGTTAGTGAACAAAAATTTGTTTGCTCTGAAAATTCGAATAAAGTTATTTGTGCATTTTATGTTTCATAGATCGGACTGCCTATACTAACGATACCTTTCGTAACGGTGACTTCGTTATTTCTCAAATTACGCGATGCAGACGATGCCGTGTTTCCACGACCTGCGCTCGTGTCTTTTCCAGAAAAGCAACGTGCCGATCACCATGCAGCTCGTGGAAAAGCATTGGAGCAAGTACGTTTTATTTTCATTCTAGAAAATATTAATGCGAGTAAATTAAATTCCAACATTCACAAAACATTCACCTGCTACAATGAACATTATCTAACAGCGATACCCTCCGCAATAGGTGTGTGCGAGTACTCGTAATTTACGAGTCGAGCGTTCGAATTTTTCAAGTTACTCGAATCGGCGAACTGCTTGAAAAAAATTCGAACTACTCGAAAACTTCGAACAAGTCGAATATTCGAACTACCCGACTACATTCGAGCTACTCGAATATTATCGAACTATATACGAATGATAGTTCGAGTAACTCGAATGTATTCGGGTAGTTCGAATATTCGACTTGTTCGAAGTTTTCGAGTAGTTCGAATTTTTTTCAAGCAGTTCGCCGATTCGAGTAACTTGAAAAATTCGAATAAATCGAGTACTCGCACACCCCTACTCCGCAAGGAGATAAGAAACGTCGATACGTAAAATTCAATATCCCATCCTTCAATGTCTATCGCAAAACCGTTCGGGCACCGACGGATGTATCGATAGAATCGCGTGAGAATTATTCTACAAAACCGACGTCCCTTTATTCGAAACACGGATGGAATAGGGAAAGAGGGATGCAAGATTACGCATGCGGGGCTTATCGGCATTTCTCGCATGAGGCGAGAGAAAAATCCAGAGCTTTTTTCTCCGTATCTTCGAGGCAAAAACCACCTCTTTACTCCCCTTCTTCCTTTTTCCCTTCCTACGGATAAACACATTTTCGTACGTGGAGAATCTCGCCTGGCGCGATCAAACGAGGTCGTTCGCCTAAGAATGGGGCCATTTGGTGGCGCGCCTTTGAGGGTGGTTCGTGAAGCCACACCCTGTGATCTTCGTAGAACATAAAATAAGTTCGAAGTGAACCGCATGGGTTACTTGCGTATTTCTCATCTTAAAAAATGAAGAAAGTAACACAAGGATTGTAACTTATACCGTGAACGTCATTCGTAATAAAAAGCGTATATGTGCCGCAAAAAAAAAAATGTAGAACGACGACGACAGTGGCAGAAAGAAACTTAAATACTCGCACGTCAGTTTCAGCGCAAAAACGCGTTGCCTTAACCCCGCGTCAGATGCGCCGGCGCACGGTCAGTGCTTTCCTTTGTGAACAGTTAGCGACGTCGGGCTAACGACTGTTTACCTTAATTATGCCATAGCATTTGAGGAGAGCCGGAACAAAAGGGGACAGCTAACCTGCACTCGACAAATTTCGCATGTGCTTTTGCATACGGTACCTCTCTTCTCGGAGTAATTCCGAGGATCTCGCGAAGTGTCAAGTTACATTTTTCGAGAGAGAAACATTTTTTACGGAAACTGAACGCCTACGCGCATCTTTACGTTTCGTTATAAAAATACTGTCACCGAAGTACGGACAAGAAAGGTCTGATAAATTGTACCGGGAGGACAATTAGGAACGACAGGATCGAAAAAATGCCCACCACAGGGACAAATTCTGCGGGAGGATGACAAATCGTGTCCTGGGCAAGCTGCCATTCTCGAGAGAGACCGCAAGAAGCGACCCCCTGCTCGAGGAGTTACATGCCCTCGTGAAAAAGCGTTCTTCGTCTCGTTAGTCGAGCTTCGTGGATACTCCTTGAGATTGGCTCTATTTAATATTTTTCACTCTCGATGATCGACGATTGTTTATCTCGTTAGTCGAGCTTCGTGGATACTCCTTGAGACTGGCTCTATTTAATATTTTTCACTCTCGATGATCGACGATTGTTTATCTCTAATACCTCACCACGTCCCAGAATAACTCTCTCTTGTTCATCCGTATGTAGAACGTCCACGAACTATCGATAAATCACGCACCTTCCGAATGTAAATGTCTCGAGGGCATGTAAGTCGTTACCGAGCGGGCGCTCATAAAACCACGAACAAGAACGTTACAGCAGGTCTCGTTACGACGGTGGTTATCGCGAGAAATACGTTCGAGTTTCAAACCACCCGGTGACGTTAATTACAGGGGACCTTACGAGCAGGCCATGTGCTGGGACGAACGATGGATCGTAAGACTAAAATTCACGAATAATTCGTCTTCTTTTGTCCGTAGGATGAGAATTCGGGAGGAGAGCTGACGCGTGAAGAAAGGCAGACGACGATTGTAATCGAGGACTGACGACAAACGAGCCAATTACCAGTGGCACGGAGTGGACAGATTGTATTCTCGCAAGAAATCCATCGACAAGAACGATTCACCGTGGAACGTAAAGTAGGCGAGATTAAATGGCGAAACTCGAGGTTATTGATGCTCGGTAACAAAAAGGCACGTCACCTGGAAATTCGATCGAATCAACTACCGTGTAGAATGCTGTCGCGTCGAATCGACGCGGTTGAATTAAAGGAATATCGAGCAAGCATCTCGAAAGCCTCTTGCGAGCTCTATATCATCTTCGAAGACTGGTTGCCAATCCGGATAATCCTTTATGTTGGCTCGAGCGGATGCACCCTAGGGCGAAGCAAGCATCGACTGTAATTACCTCGTGATCGATTCTTTCGATGTCCAGTCTTTTAGCTGCAGGTCGGAAGGCGTGCTCGTGATCTTCTCGCGCGTCAGGAGAGAGAGAGAGAGAGATCGGCGGATCGATCGTCCGGAGAAATCAATCCTTTGGAAAAAGATAAAAGGGGCAATTTGTCTTCTCGTGACCCGCGGCAAGCGGATCCTCTTTCGGTGGCTGGACATTTATGATGTTTACATGGAGTATAAGAGGAAAATTTAGAGAGAGGGAGGGAGTATAGAGAAGAGAAGGAACGTCGGTACGCGGATATCGGTGATCACCTCGCGTGCCTCCGTGTGCGCAAGCGAGTGATTATGGCGTGACGTCAGTTGGGTTTTACGGCTGGTGCTCGTGGTGGTGCGGTGGTCTCCGAGGATGAGGCAGAATTCAATGCCTTCGCGGAATCTAGGCGGCCTCGATGGATCGGGCTGTCTCTTCCTTTTTTTTCAACCCACCATCTTCTGCCTTCCCTTTTCTCTCCTTTTCTTCTACCTTTTTTCTCCCTTGCCAGCCTCATCCCCAAAAAGCTTTGTCGAAAGGCGCCGCTTGCTACCGATTTATCATTATTTACGGACGAGGCGAAGGTACCTTCTTCCAAAGAAGCCCTTGCTTTCTCGAACATTTTTCCACGGGTGCTCCCCTTCTTCCACGTTCCTTTTTCGTAGTTTCCATGAGAAACATTGGCCCGAGATCCTCGTCTCACTTCGATTCGTCCGATGACGTGGCTCAAGGGGTGGTGCGAATTTTTTTTCCTCCTTTTTCCTCGAAAGAAACTTCGTACCCTTGTATTCCGGAACTCGACTCGAGTGTCGACTGCGCGAGAAAGGTATCGGTGGTGCTTTTCGTTGCTGCTTCTACGAGGAGAGACTGAGAGGGGGGATGAAATTTATTTTCGCGCGCGCCTCTCGCGAACCGCGACCGACGTCTTTAAATTGCGCCGGTTAAACGGCGAACGTGCAGATGACATCGTCCGAAATGACTTGCTTCCAGAATTTATGAATTCCTCTTAGCGCGGTGCGAATGCATCGCCGGGCCTGGGGCTATTTGCATTGCAGTGAGCTATTTTAAAGGAGATGGGATGCCCGATTATTCCGAATTTTTCAGTGCTCCGTCTTTGACTCGGGTATTAAAACGCGAAATAAGGTGATACGCATTGTATCGTCTCGGAAGAGAGCTTCTGCCTTTCACGAGTTTTTATTTTTAATTCGCTTCGAAGTCCACGAACACCTGATCCAACGGCAAATCGAAGTCTCGCGCGACGGATCGTAAATCGCAAAGTAGGTATCGCAGATTTTACAGATCGTTGAAATTCAAAATTCCATTTACTCGATCTTCGTAAAAAAAAACCCTTGTGCGTTATGAGAATGTAAAATCAAGCCAAGAACGTGCTAATCTCCTTATCTATTCTGAGTAGCGATAGAGGCACGCCCGACCGTGTACAAAAACCACAGGAATTTTGCACTCCTCCAGATCCTCTCTCTCTTTCTCTCTCTCTTTCTCTCGCTTTCTTTCCTCCACAGGAGCGTGCACTTTTTGGATAAGCCTCACGGAGATCCTCAGCATGGTCTCGTGCCACCCCGAAGCCACAGGTCGATCGATGAAATTTATTTCACCACTTCCACCGCCATAAACCGTAAATTCGACGCTTGAATTTTATCGCTCGCCCATGGCGGCAAGCGGCCGCAGTCTCCTCTGCAACGTAGACTTCTTTTAAAACTTGCGGTAAGATCGTACACCGTCCGCCTTATCCTGACTTTATTGGCGGCGTTATCGGCGCCGCTTTCCGGCCCACGAAAGGCGTCGCTTTATCGCAGGATGCCTTTGAAAGTGAAATTCTAAAAGTTCTATGCGCCCTTTAAGACGAGGCCAGAGCGTGACGTTTGATCGACAGTCATTGTACCGGCGAATCGAGAGTCTTTTTTCCACTGGACAGTTTTTTATTTACAAATTTATTCACGTATACGAGGAAGAATGGTATAGCTGATTTAACTAATAATTGTAGTTAATTTGGCTCGTTCACCGAGCAACATTTATTTAACGTTCTAATTATCGAAGCATCATTTTCTAAGTTCGTGCAGTATAATTGACAGTGATATTTGTCATTCGTAGATGTATATTTAATATAAAGATACCTCCACTTTTGACGACTCATAGACCGGCAATTTTTATACCATTAGCTGGATACACACGTAAAGATAAATCTTACCGATAAACCGTACCAATAAATCGGCAGATACATTGGTTTAAAATATCGTTAAGATAAATCGGGCCTTTGACACTAACAAGCAAATTTATCTAAGCGATTTGTTATAACAAATTTATCGGTCAGTTAAGTTGGTACATGTGTGCTGGACAAACGATGTATCTTTTAAATTAGAAAGATATTTATACGATCGCTGATCTTTCGGATTTCCATAAAATTTGACCGATATCAGTTGGGTATAAACAATTGGTACGATTTATCTGCCACCGTCGCCACCTATCGATCTTCTCGTGTGTATTGCACCACAAATAAATTGGACCAATTTATCGTTGATCTTTCAGTTTTTATAGACAACACTAACCTGCAGATTTATCTCTAAGATTTGACAATTCAGAGATAAATTGTTCTAATTGTACAGAGAAATCTTTACGTGTGTATCCAGCTATTCTCTCTATTCAAATTGTACCACGTCACATCGTCGTTGCATAAGTTCCTTCATCAAGGAGGACAGGCAGTAGATACGGCATGTATGCAACGGACTACACCATCGTCTCTCAAGCCCATACATTGCCAGGAATAAATTTCACGAGGGTAACCACGACGTCGTCGAGACGCCACGAGCTCGCACGTCTCTCTCCCGTGGGAGCGAGAATTCTTCATTGTCCTCGGCGCCTTGTGTCTTGTCTCGCGAAAGAAATTGTTCTCCGAGAACCTTATTAAGGGTGGGTCCAGCCGAGGGCACGAGCATCTCCTCCCTCGTGTTCCACGGTGACCTTATCGAGCCAGTGAAAACAAACTGTCGTCAGACGACACGGTCGAGTTTCGTGATTTTTTTTTTTTCGGATCGCAAGGGCGCCCAAAACGGGAATAGAAGAAACACGCCCAAATGTTACGAGCTTGTTTGCGATTCTGCTATTTTATTGCGATTTTTTTCTGCTCCCGATACATCGACGACTTTTAGAGGTCACCGCGAAACTCTGGCACGAGGGAACTTTTTCCATCCTGTTTCGAAGCTTTTCATCAATAGTGCCCAGATTTATTTTTACGATACGTCGTAAAACAATTCTCAGTGTAATAACGCAGTATTTGCGCGATTCGAGGGAGCCGGCTTTGAACTATAATTTTATTAACATACAATATTCGTGTAATTAACTACAAACCCGCAGGACCGTGAAGGGCGCGCGACCATCAATCGATTCGAACCCGCAACTACGCCCATTATTATCTTTATGTACCTTTTAATATTAATCACCACGTAACTCTAGACTACTATAATTATTTTCAGCTACTTCAGTCATAGATCGACGAACTAACCCGAGAAAACTACAAAAAAGTGTCGATCGTGCACGAGACTTTATCCTACAATAGCTTTCGACTTAAAAACAACCCCCATCCCCCTCTTTCTCGTGTCCTTTCTCACGCGGACACAATGCCACGAATTTCCATCGAGGCTCTCGAGAAAATTACGAGTAATCTCTCGATTGGTCGTTCAACGAAAAAGACACCCCCTCCACCTACCTTTCATCAAATCTACCAACGACGATTGCAAACCACCCCCTAGCCTCCCCTAGAATCCAACCCAACAGAATCAACTGCGTCGAACAAAAAAGCCTCTCGTCCTAGCTATCTTCGCTCATCCAATATCGAACATTTCCGGTGGACAGGATCTGGACTCGATTCGAACCAGCCAATACGGCCCAGGGCAAGAGCGAATATCGCTGACAACGAGAGACGAATTAAAGAAAATTTCAAACCCGGTCGTACCCTTCTGAGCGTTCCCTTTCTCCACGCTTGCTGTCCTCCTCGAGAAGAGGGGGAAGCTTCGCTGTACGTCGAAGCGGAGGCTGGAGGCGGTTGGAAAGTGACGGTGGTGGTGGCGTTTGCGATTGTGTCGACACTGGTGTCCGTTAGTGGTGGCGGATGTGAGGTGGTGGTGGTTGGGTTTACTCTCTCGTTCGGATTGGTATCCTGCTTGTGACGGTGGTGGTAGTCGTGCTGGTGGTGGTGGTAGTCATGCTGGTGGTGGTGGGTGCGCGGCGTGGTGGAGGATAGAAGGAGAAGTGGAGAAGGAGGTGGAGTGGAAAGAAGAGGAGGAAGCGACAGGAAGGGGTAGGGCTGAACGCACCCCTGCTAGACCGGCTACCTGCCTACCAACCCCGTCGGCTCCACGACGCTTCCCAGTATTCGGGCGATCGCTACCACTCGCACACGCAGGTCCCTCGCCGGGGAGGATGTTGCGTCGTGGAACGCGCCATCGTGTCGTCGGGGCAGCGTACTAAAAAGCAGCGCGTGGAGGTAGCGTGCGTGACTACCGTGGTGAGATCGAGAAGCCGTGCACAAACACGCGTGACAAGTTTCTCGAACCTCGGACAAAGCCAACGATCGAATAACAGAAGCGATAAGGGATGAATTAGAGAAGAGAGAGCGAGGTGGGCGGACGCGTGTAAACTTGCCCGCGTGTACGAGACACGTCCAAGGGACTGTCGAATTTTCCTCGTGTCGACGAACCTCGAAGCGTGATACTTCGATCACGAGACACCGTGACCACTTGGTGACAGTGAATTATGGATTCAACGTGACTCTTCCCAGGTAACACGCTGGACGATTCTCCACGGGCGTGCACGAGGTCCTGCACGCAGAAACGACCACTTGGTTTTTCGTGAATTACGGTCATTTGGTTCGTTCTTCTTTTGATACCACGCTGGACAATTGGAGATGACTTTCTAGTGGCACCTGCTGCGACGGTGTTACCAAAGGTTAATAAACAAGAAGAGAGAAAGTTACAGGACAACCCGCGAACATCCTACCTCTGGATCAACGAGAGACCGTGCTGCACCCTGTAATCTTCATCGCGATTACGTTAACATCGGAACGAGGATTTGTAAGGAGAATCTCCTGCGCGGGTCGGAAGAGCGTTCCTTGAATAATTCAACCCGCGTGGAGGGCCCCGTAGGACGCAGGAAGAGGCTGCGTGAGGTATCGTTCTTTGAAATAAGATTCTCTCCTTCGCTCGGTGGCATTCTCCTCTTGGAATCCTCGTGGCGCGGAGAAAATCTGTAAGAGGATACCCTTGAGATAACCCTCGTGAGGGGAGTGGGTCGACTGTCGGGAGGAGGAACGGTGTCGGATGTCCCTGGATGGACCATTCCTGCGTGACGCGTCACGATTTTGCACGCGCGCTGGGCCCACGAGACGCGACGTAACGCGAGAGGTTTTCACGGAGGAGCGTGCGAGGGAGCGTATTGATGCGTATTGACTGTGGTAGGTCGTCGGAGGGGCAGGGAAAAAGGGCCGAGAGTGGGTAGAGGGTGGTGAAGAAGGAGAGTGAAGAGAATTCTAGAGAGAGACTGTATAGAGAGAAAGAGGCCTTGTGTAGGTAACAACCCTCCCCCTCTCGACGTCCCTCCTCCGCGCGAGCAAGCCCTCCATCCACTTCTCTTTTCTCTCATTGTACCGCGAGACGACTTGCACGAGGAGCGTGCAAACAATGGTGATATCACCGTAGCAGTACCCTCCTCCATACCTACGATCAACGATGTATAAGAAATTTCGACGATACCGAAGGTACGAGGGCTGAAGAGCATTCGAAGGGCGAGGTCGCTGGAATTCGAGCGACGCTCTTCACCACACTCCAGCATCCTTGGAGAATTCACTATAATCCTGGATCGTTTATACGATGACTGCGATCCGGAGATCGGAGCACGTCGCGTCCTACTCGCGAGAGAGGAAAATATCCAGGACACTTGTCATCGAGAATAAAGAATTTCCGAGACGCGCCGTTCTAGGACGATGAATCGGAGACCTCGTCACGTTTCCTCCTTCCCCATTCAGGGACAACGGCCGAAGGGCAGGCACGACGCGAGCTACTAAAGATAGCCCCAGGTATTTGCGCGCGCGCGCCAGCTAACGAGGAGAAAGCGTTCGCGTTAACGAACTACCCCCCATTAGTGAGAAATTGCGAAGAGAGAATCTCCGATCGTGTTACATCTCCACGGAGATGGTTTCCACTCTGAAATAGATTTAGGAACGTGGATGCTTATACGTTTGGCGCGATTGAAGCTCGTAATCGAATAGCCAGAAGATCGAATTGAAAACAAACATCCCATAAAGAGTTTGTCAAAAGGATTGACCAGGGGATGATCATAAATCGGTTATGATTTCATTCGATGCTCTCTCCACCTCCTTCTGCTCTCGCCTATGACTGTATTCTTCTCTCTAGAGGAAAGCTAGAGCGAGAGGGTCACCTCGGTAAACAACGCACACCGACGTAAACATCAACGTCAACACTGACGAGACTAACGACGCGACCTCGTCGTAAGCCACCCCTGGACCACCACCACCACCACTCCGCGCCGAGCTGGCATGGCTGAGGGTTTCGTGCGCCCTTCGCGCGTCCTCGTACAAAGGAAGAACGAGGTCATTACCTACACGAGGGATCAGGAAGGGTCGAGGGAAGTCGGCCGCCCGAGAATAAGTCGTCGACGTCGTCGTCGCGGCGCCTTCTCAACTACCACCTACACTCGGACTACTCCGCCGTTCGCGAAGGGCATCGCCACGGTCGATCCGTCGTAGTAGCCCGCCGTATTAGAAATGTCAGTAGCAACACGTTGTCGATCGTAACTGCAGAACAGCCGTGGAGGAGTTCTAGGGGACCATTGAACGAGGCACAGGTCGCGAAACGATCGATTCCTCGCTTTGGATCCGTGCTTGTACTCACTTCGTCGTAGACTCGTTTTTTTCTGGTGCCTGTCGTCGTCGAGACGTCGGTGAATTGATGTATGCGGGGTCGGTGGCGCGAGCGACGAAAAACTTTTGCGGCTCGCGGACACCGTGCGCTAGGCCGGAAAGTCGAAGGACGTTTTAAAAGCGTGGAGGGCCTGTCGTCTTCTCTCGATGCATCCTCGTGTCTCTGTTGAAACCCATCGCGAGGAGTGTAACGTGCGCGTCGTCGACGAAGCGAGAGCGATTATCCTCTATCTTTCTTTCTCTCTATCGCTCTCGTGAGCCGGGCAGTGACGTCAGTGGATCGAAACGGTACTAATACGCTTGGGCTAATAGCGAATCGTTTTAAACGCTAGAGGCCGAAAGGATAGAACCCAACAGAGGCGCGCTTCCACGCGCGCCAGGTGGGTGGCGAGAAGCTCGAAAAGGAGGGAAAATCGCGCGCCACGGAGAGCTTCGAGAAGCGCTCTCAAACTCAGGGTAGAAGCAGATGTGCTGACGCACTGGAAGTCCTCGCGAGGAAATCGTTCGCGCGTGCGACGCTCGAATCGATCGTAACTCTCCAAGAGGAAAGACGTGTTGTTGAACCGCAGAGAAGATTTAGAAGCAGAAGAACGGAGGACGAACATGGAAACACTTAAGAGGAGGAGGTTCCTCGAGAGGAGCCGTTCGCACGAACTAGTTCGCGAGAAGCGCGCGAGGAATCATCCTATGGTGTTTGCGATTAGATAATATTCGTTTCCCTCGTGTCGTTCGCCGAGAGTGTGTTTCGCGAGATCGTGGAGCCTGTAGTATCGACTCCTTGATAAATAAGAGAAAGAGGAATAAGAAGTTCGATAATAATCAAGAGTAACACGAGGAAGAGGAGATCATGGTGTGGATCGAGCTTCGTTCTTGCAGTACCTGGTGCCGGTGAGCCGCACGAAGTGGTAGAGAATTTCTATTCAAGCGCGACCAGAATCGGCCTCCATGCGATCTTGGTGGGCTTGCTGGAGGCAGAGGTCCTTGCGCGGACCGGCCGTATGATAGCTGGTCCGACACGGTCCTGAGGAGATAGCAGATCACCAGGGAGGCTTTAACGGCTCCGCCACGGGCCAGACTCATGATCGACCCCCGATCGCCGACGATCTGATCGTCAACGCGGACGGCTCAGATCGCTCGGTGAGCAACGTCGAGGCCGGCGAGCGTAATGTGACGGCGCATGGTGAGGAGATGACGGTGATGCCGTCGACTTCCGATGTCGCTGACAAGGCAGTCTCGACGGACGACGGTGGCAGTGGCGTGGAGGTGGCACGTCTCGAAGCCGTCCTCGCTGCTCTGGTGGAAACGAAGGTGGAGGCTATGAAAGCCTCCTCGACACTTAGCAGACGCTCCGGTAGCGCACCCGCAAGTCCACGTCGACTCAGGCTCACCTCCACCTCCACGGCCTCCTCCTCACTCAACCACCATCAGCACCATCATCATCATCAGCAGCAGCGAGATCAGCACCACCGAAGGAAGAGCCATCACCATCATCACCATCACCAGCACCATCATCAGCACCATCGACGCAAACGCCACGACTCCGCCCCGTGTGGCGATTACATCGAGGACCTGACCACTCGTCATCAGCACAAGGCACATCACGGTGAGGTTTAGGCTGGGTATTCTTTTTTTTTATGAAGTTCGAGGGGTGGTTCAGGTGTGGGGGGTAGTAACCGTGTGAGAAGAGGTAGATGTTTGTAGAATCGTTAGGAGAATATATTTTTTGAGAAGTTTTATTATTAGGCGAATAAGAATGAAGGATGAGATATTCTCACCTTTCGTTCTCTATTCTCTTAGATGTTATACAGTTGATGAATATTCTCGTGAACGTTTAATACTCTGTTTAATAATTTGTTCACGTTCGCGTATGGAGAAGCGAAATGATATTACGTGTGAATATTGTGCAAAATAATTTGATCGTCCAATTATTTTGGGCAATTGGGTAGAAGTATGTAAAGCGTTGTTACGAGCGAACGTGATAACGACTCGGTTCACCTGCGACAACGCCATATTTATTTTCAATTTTAATGTCACATCGCTAATTTGGCGAAAGATAATAAATAAAGCCCCCATAACAATCACCGGCCGAAATTTTGTTCCTCGATGCACGCGCATTACCATCCCAAAGGGCGTCCGCGTGAACCCATACGTGGCCAGTGGCAATATCGTAAACCGCTTAAACGACATTTGCATGTGAATTCTATCGACAACGTCGGCGCTGGCGGTAGTAGTGATACGCCTTGTAATAACGTCAAATCGTTACTTGGCGCTGAGTTCGCAGTGTACGTCGAAACCCCTATATGCCATTCTATAAACGAGGGCTTTAGAAATTTCTGCTCGACGAAGTTCCGACAGACCCCCTGAATTATTCCTAGGAATTAAGTTGCGCGGTGAAACTTGCCTTTGACGTTAATCACGTGTATATCGCATTAAGCGAATAATTAAACGAAAGGATGAAATTCGAAGTTCTTTTATAACGAAAATTAGAATAATTCATTTACTGCCATCGAGAGATATCGCATAAAAAAGATCTGAAGGTTTTCACGATATTGTAGAGAATCGTTAGCACCTAGTGATTTCGTGGATTTCTACTTTACGCGATAACCTTTTAAAAGCGTTTATCCACTTTTTGTTTTCAGGTAAAGGGAGACGACGAGCTTCGGAGAGTCCTCGAAGTCCTCGGAACAAGCGTAGGCATTCGAGGAACCCACACGTTTTCCAAGGCGTCGTCCAAGACGTTCAGACCGGCCTCGATTCGCGCTTCGAGCTTCTCGGTATCGATGGCGATCAGGATCTAGCGTTAATAAACTTCGAAAGGACGAGAGAGGCCCTCAGCGACTCCTGCGAGTACCCGCGGCTGCACCGAAGTGCCTGCTACTTTTCTCAAAGCGCAGCTCAATTGTGAGTACCTCGCGTTTTACCATATTCGAATGAGAAGTTCGACGATACGAGTTTTAACCGATCGGATTTCAAAACTATAAATGTACCAACGTTTTAAACGAACTGGAATTTTTTATCCAATGAAAAGAGCGTTTCGTCGATGCATCTAATATTTTACAATCGAACTCCACGAAGAGCAATTGAATTCAAGTACAGGGTCCTTATAATTTCGCCATTTCGGACAATCTCGGAATTAATCGGATTATAGAAAAAAAATCTGCAGTGATTTTCTAATGTCTCCTTTGGCCAATGTGGGCTCTTTAATATCCATACGCGTACAACCGATGGACACTTACTCCCGTGCTGCAAATAGCACGTGTCGTACTATAAATATCACTATAGCAGATCATCGATGACTGTCCTTCTCAGCTGTTTCATCGCGGGCAAAAGTTCACGTTCCACCGCACATTCCGCTTCGAAAACACACCCGTCGTATAATTAACGTCATTCTGCCTATGAAGAGCCCAATATTTTTTTTTTACTCGCCACGCTCACCATTAAACGAGAGTATGTCCTCGCGCGTATTTAAATTTGCATTGCAAAAGAGCGAGTAATTTCGAATGAATTGTCTTCGCGATTCCAAGCGTCTGTGAAGGTATTTCGAGAAGTTTGCAGAAGCTTCTGTTCGGCATCTTCCCAACGACATATATACCTAGACCAAACATTCTCTCTAAAAAGAGAAGCCAGAAGTTGGCAGTTTGGGACAGAGTGAGAAAGCTGTTTTGCATCTACTGGTTTCTCAGTCTAGCTTAGAACGACTGTCAAGAATCGCCATATTTGTACTACGAAAAGCTTAGGTCAATATGGCGTATATACGCTCGTGATGTCATATTCGTAACTACAGTTGTCAAATTAAGTGTATGTTTCTAGAAAAATGTATGAAAGAAACGTATAAAATATGTAAAAACACAGATGAAAAGTTTTATCAACTCTAGCTCGTCATTATTCGTATAATTTCTTTCACTGTTAACAGCGAAAATACGAGGTAGGTCAAGAGTGAGAAAGCATTAGACGCAAATCAACTTTCTCCCTCAGTCACAAACTGCCAACTTTCGGCTTCACTCGCCGATATGGTAAAAGTATACGAATGCTTGGTCTACGTATATATGTCGTTGCATCTTCCTCACAAGGATTCCTCCTTCCTTTACGACGATCGGTTTCGTCCGACAACGAAGGGCGACTCGATTGAACATTGGCGCGTAACTGTGACCGGACGATATACAAGTAGACATCGAGCAGTCTCGTAATGTTCTCTCTCTCTCTTGCCTTCCGTTACCAATGGCGAGAGAGAATATCAGAATATCAGGATCTGGGTCACTGCGGTGCGTGGCTGCACACACCGTTGCAGTTTTCGTTACGCGCTCGACCAATGCCGTTTGACGGCCGGACGAACGTCCTCTCCCGTCTCTACAACCTCTCCACCCCCGCGAACAAAGGGCACCAGCAGAGCTTGAACGTTCAATGAAACGATGACGGGGTCGCGGAAATAGAACCGTTGGTGTTCGATGATGTCGCGACGTCTCGGGCGTCATCATCGTGCCGTTGCCCATTGTATCTCACACGTTTACGTTGAAACTTCTCGAGCACTCCCAGTGAGCTCACACGTGTGTGTAACTGTGTACAAGCTCGTGCGCATGAACGTGGGATTTCATTTGGCGCGTCACACACGCCACGCACACTCGCGCCCTTTCCTTACATTCGTTCGTTCCTCGCACTAATTGTAAAATCGGATCTCCAACCTTTCAAGGAAACGCTGGAAGCGTCGAGAGAAATTGTAAGAAACATTTGGTACGAGAAAAGATTCAATTTGGAGCGTGTTGACCCACTTTTTCCACAGTTGCATTCTAGCAGGTTGATTTTCTCCTGCGCGAGACGGGTAGAATTACTGTTATGGATACTTGGTGAACGACGGTAATTATTATTACAGCGTTCCGGTGGTTGGTTAACGTTGCTTTGCGAAGCATTGTTGTTGTGTATTCGTGATGGTTCGGTGGTTACACGCAGAATTTCGTTGATTAATTAATTGGGTATTTTATCTCAAGTGATTGGATTCTAGCTTGGGTAGCTTACAACGTTGTTATTAATCTAGCTGCAACAGCAAACATCGAAATGGCTTGGATGATACTTGAGATTACTTCTACTTTATTGTTCAAGCATTTGGATAATATTATATCACGAACGATTATCGAGCAATTATCGTTGAGTTGGAAGATAACAAAATGTCAGACTCTCGCAAAATCTCCCTCTTTCTCTCTCTGTATTTCTCTTTCCTCACTTACGCCGTAATATTCGTAATCATTGCGTCAGCCAATTTACCGTCTGCCCCGAACAGTTCTGCGTTATTTACGAGGTCTTCAGATAGTTCGTATCACAATTATTGTTCTCGTTATTGTTATCGTAACTCATCGTCGACGCTTGACGTGTCTATTCTGGTGGCAGCCCGTGGGCATTTACGGCCTCTCAAAACTGAAATGCACGAGGATCTTCGCGCGTATCTAGACCGTTGTTTAGATAAGTCACGCTAGAACAGACAGCGCATCGCTTCTCCCAGTTATCTATGAACCGAGTGTCCAATATGCACACACGCGTTACACGACTTTACGACCCTCCGCACGCTTATGTAACGCGGAAGATCGGGAAAGCCTATCTGGTATGCGTGTGGTGCAAGTGGGCAAAGCGTGTCGGTGGTTTGCGGTAACGGGGAGAGAGCTGATTGCTCTGCAGGCACCGTATCTTCGCATCTCGGTCCCCTTTTACTACGTTAAACGTTCTCTAAAACTATGCTTTGGTGGCACCGTGGTGTGACCTTTACGTGCAAAGCGCGGCATGACGTGCAGGTGAATTAAAAAAAAGTAGAGGAAAGAAAAAGAGAGAAATGGGATGACGAACGATTGCTATCCGACCCTCTTCTCTACCCCTCCTCTTTTCGTGACCCTTCTGTCTCTTTCTCTCCTCTTCGCTCTGCTCGACACGCTCTACCGCCACTATCATTCGTGAAATCTCCGCTTTTATTCGCACTTCTTTTTTCTTATTATGTTACAATTCCACGTAGCTGCCATTAGCACGAGCTAGTTAGTTTTATGTGTATTTAACGACACATTTCGTGCCGCCAGCGATGGCCGCTGAAAACGTTCTCAGATGTGTCGTTGAGATTCCAGGTATTTCCCGCGCGCGATGCATTTCCGTTGATACGAATTCCGCATGAAAATAACCTTTGAATGTGGAAATAATCGTTTGCTCGTTCACCCCCGGATAATGGGCTCCTTCACCAAATTCATATCGTTCGCTTTAATGTACTCCAGGAGTATATGTTATCGTACGAATTTCCGTTTGAATAGACTCCTCGATGGCCGATGGCACAACCGTGTAGTAGACAACTAAATAACGAATATGTGGGCAGGAAAGAGGAGCAATGAAAATCTGTAATCAATAATTTGTCGTTTGACGTGACCCTTTGTAATGCTTTGACAGAATTCCGCGGATTGCCGTGCACGCGAGATTGCAGAGCACCCGTCTGACTCATTCTTGACTTTACTACTTGTCGAGCTTAAAACCAATTTGCGCTACTTTAACTAAAGGATTAATTCTGTATATTTTAACGAAAAGGAGAACCCGGTAAATATTGGAGTTGTAATTATTTATACTGGGTCTTCTGGATTTATTATAAACTCGAGTGTTTTTTTAGACAGCTGAGCTCATACGTGAATGGAGCTGTCTTCTATTTTACAATATTACAATTGTACCATCGACAAATTACCACATTGTAGAATAATATTGGACACTAAAATCCAACTGTCGATTGGACACAATCACAGGATGAAATTCAAACCGACAATTTTTGCCAGCTCTGCAACTTCATAATTATCTGTTCCACGAAAATGCCAACCTTGCATTGAGAGATAGAAAACTATCAGGTATCTCTGTCACCGTACAACGAAATCGTGCCCATGACGAACCTTCGTCTACCGAGTAAGTGACAGCAAGCAAACGTCATCAGAGCCAATAAATAACGCGTGTATCGATCCTTTCTCTATCTTCGACCATTTCCACGATTGCAAACCACGAGTCGAAACTATGCGTGTGTCTGGACAGGCGTGTTATGAGCTTCGTGGACTGACCGATGGCGCGCGCCGTAACGATCATTCTTTGTCTGGCCAGAAAGTGGACTGCACCACTTGCCTCGCGCCTGACAAAGGATGAAGCCGAGCCTGAACCACTTCCACGATGCAACCAGTCTCGCCTCATATATCTTTCTCTCGTGACACGGTAGGTTCGAGGTCTTCCGAAGAAGCGAAGGGATTCGTTTCGCGAAACGTCGTCGTCGAATAGAGACTTTGTGTCGAGGACGAAAGGAAGCACTGGAGTGACTCAGATTTTGAGACTCGAGGTGGTGAGATTGATTCGAGGGATGGACTGTCGAGGGAATTTAATAATCGAAGGGGTACATTGATATCCATTCGCATTCACTTTCATCGAATAATCTTTCGTCGACCTACATTTGTCGCGCAATTTGAAAGGTAGCCAATAGTAGAGGTGAACATCCTGGAATAATCAAAGCGTCCAAATAATCATAGCAGATTTAATCCGCTCGTACTCATTGCTGTCGATCGTCCTTATCGGTCAATTGGCTCCCTATCTCACTTCAATTGCAAATATCGTATTACTTCACCACTTGTAGCCGCGGGATGGGTCTAAAAATGGAGCAGCTGGTATTTCTACCGACACTCGACTGTCGTGGCACACGCGGGGATGCGCGACAATGGAGGGCCCTTGTTTCGTTCTCTTCGCCTGCAACAAACACCAACTTCTCGAGTTTACCGAACAATGCAGACACGTCGTGATCGATACTCGTCTATCGTTCGTCTTTCTTCGTGCCTTTACAATCAGCGACGGGTAGAAATGGCTTATCGCGCATCATTCAGGAGCATGCGAACGAGGGATCGGGGGCGTACTTTAATTAAGGGAATGCCGGTCGACCGTGCGTTCTTATTCAAACCGAATGCTCGCTCCTGGCGAAACTGGGTGAAAGTGGCTAAGTGGAATTATTACGTACCTTTGCTCATATATCCAGCATCGATTCTACGAATAAATTAATTAGATACACGCTTATAATCGGGGGTTCGGTTTCAAAGCTGCCGTTTATGAGACACAGCCTTCGCGTTAATTGCGTATAATTTGATATTTTTATATCTCGAATTTTGAACGTGAAACTTTTATTTCATGAAAAGTTTACGGTAGAGGTGCAATGTGGCTTACACATTTATTCCGTCAAAAATAACAAAAATATTGTGCTACTTTTTTGGAATTACATCGAGAACTCCGCAATAATTCTCAGCACAATGCAATGGCGATTATATTGGGTTGTCTGGAAACTTCGTGCCGATTTTGAAGGTTATAGAACCGCATCACATTTAAATTTTGGTGCACATTTATCAAATGAGATAAGGTGTCATTCTGTTCCACAACCTTTCTCCATCTCTCCGGCAACTTGAAAATTCCGTCCTTCCAGAATCACACAGATTTTTCGGTGAAAAACTTTTCGAAATGATCTCAAAAAATCGTCACGAACTTTCCGGACAACCCAATATTATTATCAGTAACGACCGTCGATTAAATGGAGTACGTTTTACATTTGCCTTGCAGAAAGATTCACTACGACGACGACGACTACGTAGCGCTGAATGTGGCCGACGAGTTGGACGAGGAGGAGAGCCTGAGTGGTCCGGAGAAGGACGAGCCGGCCAGGGAGAGGTACCACAGGCCGCGAAAAAAGCGAAAACGGAAACGACGAAAGGTCGATCCCGTGGGACACGACGAGGAGCTCGCGGATCCGGAGGAATTACCGCCACGCGCGCGGTGGACGATCGTCGCGACCGCGTGCCTCCTTCTGGCCATGTCCTTATTATTGGTCGGCGTCACACTCAGGATGGCACCTATAATCGATGACATGGGTAAGTGGATCTTAACCTTGATCGTCCTCGACATAAGTTCACCATAGGCTAAAATTTTCTCCTCCACGTAGAACCTGTGCCTCCCCATTACTTTCACCCCAACGATGCACTCGCGTGACACGCGAAAATATCGGAAAAGTGTAAAGGTGAACGTGAAAAGCAGGCGCTCAGACACTTCTCGCCACAGGAGTTTCGGTAAAGGAGAGCGGTGAATATCTAAAAATGTTATTGCCCGGAGCGGCGCGATTTCGAAACGAGCGAAGTGGGCTGCGCACGTCCTGCGCCCGCAGATATTTGGGACACGCCTCGGGAGGTGATGGCTTGTGTGCGTCGGTAGTGGCGATGAAACATTCAGAGCTCTCCCAAGAGGAGTCACCTCGGGATGCAATCACGGTCGCCTCAATCTTTCAAAGCATTATCTTTCGATCCTTTCATCGTCGAGCAAGACTCCGACCACTAAACAAATCGCGAAAAGTGCAACGGGACGTGTCGCAGCGGTGGATCAGGGATGATCCAATTAAAAAAAATTGCGCATTTCTACCCAGCCGCCCTCGACAGCTTTCCATTTTTAATCGTCCGTACCATTTCCTTGAGAACAACCCAGTCAGTTTTCATTCTTCTCGACCTACGCCTCCATTGCGGTCTTTCAACTGAGAGAGAAAAGGCGCGGATGTCGCGCGGCTCACAGGAGGGAGGCCCGGTTGACGTTTCCTTAAACGTCGCCGTTCTTTTTCTCGGTTCCTCGTGGAGAGGAAAGCGGCGAGGAACATAAAAAGAGAGAGAGAGAGAAGTGAAATTGGTGAGAGTGTGAGGTAGAGTGCTCGCTCTAGAGATAGCGGGTCAGGATGCAAAGAGGGTTAAGGGGAGAAGAGAAGAGAGGAGGGAAATAAGAAGAGGAAGAAAGCAGAAAGCACGAGGTAGAGAGGCGTGCGGAGAACTAAGAACGAACGAGGAAGATGGAGGAGAAGGGAGAATGAAAATAAAAGCGAAGAGAGAGAGAGAAGACAACTGGAGTAAGGGCTCCTAGGCTTTGGCCAATTAACTGCTGGCGCTGTGTCGCCTTCCGCCACTTCCGCGCGCCGTATCCAAGCCGAAAGTACTTCTGCTTTCAAGCGGGCACACCCGTGAGGCCTCACCGTAGCACGTGCAGGCCGCACACCCACATTTGGGAACTATACACATGGGAGCACGCCGACATCCTCACACGTGGTGGCATACACAGGAGGAGCACGTCACAGGCACAAACTGGCACATGCAGTGCGCGAGGTCGAGGGCGCTCCACGCCTCTAAATTAAAGGCGCACGTCTGCAAATCCTCCAGTCAGCCGTCGGATTTCCGTGGGTAGCACCGTGCGGTCGCGCCTCCTTCCTCGCCACTACGCTCGCTTTGCCAGCTTCGACTCGCTTCCCGCGTAATCGGCCGCGAAGCGCACGGTCGACCGTCGACCGTGTGATCTTTCGCGGCGATCGCTCGGGAGGATCAAAAACGAGGAGGGAGGATGTGTCGGCGCAGTTGCCGCTCGGACACTGTTTAGTCTCTGCTTAGAATCTGTTTAGTCTGCGAAGATAGTCTTCGCTTCGGTGCTCGTTGAGAATGTGGAGGGATCTTGTTTTTTTCTCCTGCGTTTAAGACGAGCGCGTGTCGTCAGGTGTGTTTCCTGTGCTAAGATCGAGGAATTTAATTCGACGAAGGAATTTGTGCTTCTCGAAGTTCATCGTTGTTTCGAAGGATTTCAATGGTAACTGGATGGAGAGAGAGAGAGAGAGAGAGAGAATCGACGGAAAAGTTTTCCGAAAGCTAGAATGCGAGAGCTAAACGAGAAAGAGGATTGACGGGCTGGGGAAATAAAGTCCTGTGAAATACGCCAACGGCCTAGACCCCGCGATACGTTCGTTGGCGCGCAATCCGATTAGAGGGAGGAGAAAAAACGAGAAAGGCGGGAGAAACACGTTTACTCTGAGCCTTTACTCTGCCGTTTCCAGATTATCGATCAATTTTTCTTCGGTGATCGGGAGTTTCGGAAATCCTAGAGACTCGCGTCTGTTCCTCGCGAAATCCAATGGAATCCTCGTTTACCGGGATTCTTCGATTCTTCGCGAACTCCTTCCACCTGTAAATATATTCGTTTCTCTTCGGAGCCAATTCCTCGAAGTCTCTTCCGCGTGCTCCATGAACAATCTTCGAAGCCGAGATCTCTTCTCTGAGTCAAGGAGAGACTTTATTCTCGGAGCGTATCATTTTGATCTTTTGCCGGTGGGATAACCTAATCCTAACCCGTGGCTCGGAGCCTCTACCCGGTATTATGTTTGGACAAACTTCAGAGATTTCGAAGATTTCTGAAATATCGCGCGGAAGCGCGCAGTCGGAAAGATAAATCTTCGGAACGAGTCAGTGTGCGTGTATGCAGAATACGAAAAAGAGAGTTGGGAATTCATCGGAATTCACCTGCTGACACGTAAAGAGAACTTCGAATCGATTGGTTCTACGTTCATCTGTGGAGGATCGTTGAACGTGGAACGTGGGTTGAAAAATCTAAATGAAAGTCCGCGTGTGTAACCGGCCCTTTGTTATTTAATATCGAGTGGAACTCTCGTCGAGTCGATTGGAGAGTGACACTGGACCGATGCCGGCTGGCCGATATTTCAATTCGCGTCGATCTACATACCTCTGTTGTTCGCATCGTTCGTAAAAAGCTCATCGCAGTATTCAAATGATCTCACCCGTCGTGTTGTCCACGAGCGGGTGTCCCATTTCCTCGTACCGTGGTGGATTTAAATTTCAATTAATCGCGTGAATGGTCCCGAGCGTATTCTCGACGACGCACGGCGCAAATTCAATTACGGAATTGTCGGATGTAGGGATGGACGCGTTGAACGTCAAGAGCCGCGACACGCAAGTGCACTCGGATTCGACGTTGCCTCAAGGTTGCTCAGGATATTTAAAGACGAAGGGCCCGGAGCGGTACTAATTTTCGAATGACGTCGTTCAGGAAATTAAAGCGTACGCGATAAGCCCTTACAAGCCCGGACAGACGTCACCACGAAAATAGAGAAAATATGACGAACGAAAAATCCACGTTGGAAATCTTTCTCTCCAATTCGTATTCGCAAAAAAAAAGATTGCAAAAATATCGTGTATCGTTTCGAGAAATCCAGCTTCTGTAACGTCGTAAAGGAGGAAAATGCCCCGCGAACGATTCGAGGCGTAATATTCAAATTTATCACCGACGATTTGGAATCGAGGTCTCTCAACCCCGAATCCCCAATAAGGCGCGTTATTATCTTTATATCGTCTCATGAATCAACGCGAGGAGTCTCATCTGGAAGGATCCTGCGTATTGCTCGAGAGATTTACGACTCCAATAATAGAAGCGAAACGCATAACCGTGGCGTGCTCGAGAACACAGTGGCAGAGGTACATTCTGCCATCGTGGGGTAGGTCGGGATTCGTTGGTTGTAAAAGGCAAGCTTGCTCGGTCGTTAATCGTCCAGGATGGGTCGTCATTCGAGACATCAAAGATAACAAACACGCGACAGGACACGACGAGCTATCGAGGATCTCCGATTCATCGATCTCTCTCCCTGGTCCCACTCTGCCCTATTGTGACACTCTCTCGGCACTATTATCCACGGTAAGCTCGAATCGTCGAGCTTCGAACTTCAAACTTCGTCGACAGTCGCATTAGCACGATAGTTGAACTTTCGAATTTAAATTCGAATTAGAACAGAAATTATTTTCACCACCTCCGGATCTCGTACCCTCGACGAACCCTCGTCTCAAGACGACGTCGTTCTCAACTCCACCAATCGAGCGACGAAGAGTCTCTCTCTTGCAATTAGCGAGCGTAATCAAGGCTAATGAGATATCCAATAACGATTCGTCTCCAACGACGAACATGTTATTTTAATGACCACCGCGGCTCCGGTGATTAATTTGGGGGCACCACCGGATCGATATCGTGGCCTACGCTCGCATTAATGCATTCCTGGGGACACTTCGGTGGTAGAGTCAGTCATCGGATTACCATAATCGACGCTCCTCCGTGGTCAAAGCGTCTCTTTCGATTCCGAGGGCAGGCCCGCAATTATTCGACTAAACGTTCATTTACATAAGTCCCCGATATCCCGAGGTCATTGTTCTTCTCGTGAGGACGTCGAAGAAGGCGGGACGGGAGGAAGAGGGGCTTTTCCTTTATAAATAGACGAGAAGAATCGGGAGGAAGAAATTCCGTATAAATAGAGTAGCTTCGAGTGCGCTCGCGCGCGTTTATTATTACGACGCGTTTTCTCTTCGCAAGCTTCTTTTATTTATAATCTTTTCGTCGTGGCGCGCGTTCACCGCAAAACTCGAGGCTCGCTGGTGTCTCGGAGCGCGAGGTGAGTACGAGACGTCACTGTTTATTGGCTGTGGACGTCGGGATCGAGGCTACCTTTCGCTAGAACGGCATTGCCGCGGAATTATCGGACCTTCGAATAATAAGGTCGACGAGAGTTTGGTGGCTAGCCGTTGCTGGCGCGCAGGATAATCGTTGGTCGATAATTAGAAATTATATTCCAGAGTAAACTCTTCGGTAGATAGCTTGGCACGAGTAAAGATCGTAATGGATACACAGATTCTAGCACGATGTTACCGAGGGTTTAGGAAATTTACAGGTAGTATACTTACCTGTTAACGATCTTGCAATATACGAAGATTACGTTTCATTGAATATTAGTATCATCTCAAGTTTCGAATATTACTGGAATATTCATCGTTTCGGTAGTTGAATTAATATTTATCCGATTGAACGCGGTGTACTAGCCTAGTTTTACACGATTGCCGATCCCTTAATCGTTCTGGGTGAACTATGAACATCTCGCGAGGTCGTGTCATTCTTGAATATCCGACGTAGTTATTCGGTCATAAGATAATAGGATCTCTCAAGGATTCCACCATTAGCTTTTTACATTGCCGTCTCGTTTCGAAGGGTGCTACACTCGGTGAGATCTCGATATCTCAACAGGGTTGTACACTGTCCATGTCTCGTGTTTCTGGTTTCGTTTGACCGCGTAGTTTTCGCGCAATACGATGTCGTTGTTCGTGAAACAGCGAAAGGTACTATGTGAATGAGTTTTTGAGTAGTACGTTAATTGCAGCTTAACTTCTGACGCAGCTGTCAAGTGGGGTTGTCGATGATTCCTCTTGTTTACATCAGTTCTCTGCGAACGTCGGCTCCATTTTCACTGGCGCGTTTGTTTGAGTTTGGTGGACGCAACCACGAGGCCGCCTGGACACGGCCGACTATAAGATAATAGGTTCTTGGCTTGTCTTGGATTCACGATGTGTTTTGTACTAGTTTTGTTTACACGAGCCTCGCGAATAGGCAGTCGGTGCTTTATATAGCAGAGAATGAATCGTCCTGAGAAAATCGTGACGATCCTCGAGTTCGTGGATCTGTTGCCCTTAACCCGTCAGACCGAGAATCCAACAAAACGACGGAATACACGCTCTAATACGTCTTGTAGCATCTAACATAAATCTTCGAGTGAAGCAAACTTAACCACATGGATCAGTATCCATTAAAGTAACGTGACACGGTTAATTGGTATCTACAATTTAAACTATTTCACATCCTTGAAAAGTAAACACTCGCGAATCCCTTCAACATCAATTCAATCACTTCATCTTTCCGCAACGAGTTATTGAAAAATAAGCATCGTGCCTCTTACACTATGCAGACCAATCTGCAACACATCCGCGTTATTCGACGAAAAGTAAGCGTTCGCAAGGTCACGGCACATTGAAAATAATCGATCTGACTTTGTCGAGGGCGGTATCGCGGACGTCGACGTCGGGACGTGAGTAACATTTCCACACCGGCGATTATTCGTCACGAAGTTCGGCCTCGGGGACGAACGAAGTTCACGCGCGCCAGACCGATTCTCTCCATCGGTTTTGACGCGCGCGTCATTAAAAGTACGAATATAGACCGATCGTCATTGCTTGCTCTTGGCAACTGCTCGTGAAGCCGACGGCCGGCGCGCATGCCACGCGAGAATTGCGAGCACCGGGGATTATGCGAGGGCCGCGATTTTCCACGAGTGCTCGATGCCAGGCGAGCGCACTCTGGGGCACGTTGAACACCCGGAAAGGGTGCGCGTTGATTGTTGATGCTCGATCGTTCGTTCTATGGCTTCCAATTGAAACGAGATTCCATAGAAAAGCAATGCGGTGGAAGCTGATTGTTTCGATGCTCGGGGTGAGAACTGGATGCTTCTGTAATCAGAGTGCTAGTGTTGCTAATCACTTCACCTCCCAAGAAATATCCATCGAATCTCCATTAAACTCAAAGTTACGGGAGTAAGGCGATTTTCGCAGTTGGCATTTGGATACTCGAGCGCGAGCACACTTTTATTACCTTGCGTTTTACCGTGATGATTTACAATCTTCACCGAGCTCTCGAAAAGTAATTTGGGGCAACTTTTGGCGCCACTTCATCTCGAAGATCGTATCGAATCTAACCTTGAACGTGCTAATTATATCCAGAATGGAATCGACAATTTCGGAATCTCCACCCCCGATTCGATTCGAATCTTATCCGACGGATCGTGAAACGAACCTTGGGGGCTCGAGTGCTTTATCATTCGTGCCAGATTACGGGTCGCGCGTATTTTTCGCTGCTCGACACGCCGATCGTGGCGCGCCCGCGGCGACATTCGTCCGTCGAGACGATTTGTTTATTTATGTCAGTTGGAAGTGAGTTGCAAAGTTTCTGCCAGTATCGTCTGCGCGGTGGTGGCGGGGCTTGAGAGCAAACAGTGCTTATCCTACACAGTTGCAAAGGCTACGCTCATTTCTCTTCTCGGCGAACTGATGTTTCCTGAAATGTTTCCTCTTTGCCCGTCCATTCGTCCGCCCCCGCGCTCACGCCCTAACGCCTAAGGTCGCACGAAGTTTCAGTAGTTTTGCGTCTCATCGCGCGATCCGTCGACGCTCCACGACTTCTCGCAAACTTTACCGTGATATTTCTCGTCTAGCCCGAGCCACGACTGCTCGCCTTAATACCGAAGTGTACACCCATTACCCG
Organism: Tiphia femorata; assembly: GCA_944319695.1. NCBI lineage: Eukaryota > Metazoa > Arthropoda > Insecta > Hymenoptera > Tiphiidae > Tiphia > Tiphia femorata. Next base: position 15,779,243 of record OX090900.1, on the reverse strand, counting down.
AAATGACTAATGGCTTTCTCCACTGGCCCCGGTAATGGGCACGTTGACGTTCGCGCGCGAACGATCGTGCTAGTTTTTGAAAATATTTTGGCAAGCTTCGCGACAATTTTGCGCATACACGATGCTCTCGCACGATTTCACGAGCGCAAGGAAGAGTGAGTGCCACAGAGGCGAAAAATATTTCGCGACGATTATCTTGTGTATCCAGTTTTTCGAGATTTATGATAATGATGAATAATAGTGATAGGGTGACGGAGAAATTAGTTTTTAATTGCTACCTTCCGTGGTTCACCATCGTCGATTGCTCGTGACATTTGTACGGTGAAATGTGCATAATTGCACCAGTGCTGCAGTGACTGGAGGGGTGTAAATGAGTGTCGCTCGCTCGTCGGCTCGACGGAAACATGTTAAATGCCATCAGCTGAAATGGATACTGTGAAATGTCGCGCTCGCAGAGGGATATCCGTTCGGCCAATTGGACCAACGTATTTTCCGACTGTATCGAGAATCAGCCTTTTCGTTGCTCCACTCTCGGGTAGAGTGCCACTCTCCGTTCGCTCTCGCCCATTCGTTTCATTCGTCAATCCAGATATTACATCGTGATTCGATAGGCTCGACGTTTTTCGAAAGGCACTTCGACATTTCCCCTCTTACCGACCAGCCACTGTTTCTCACCACTCCGAGAGTTCCTACGAGATAAATATCGAAACCGTCCCGACCCAATATTTCTCGGGACGCTCACTTAAATTTTCTCGCTCTCACGAGCTCGCCGTAGTTTCGCCCTCGGCACTCTAACATCGCAGCTTCGATCTATCCTAAATTACGAAGCGAAAACTTTTCCTTTATCTTCCATCCCCGTGTCCTACATAACGTGCTCCCTTATCAATTATCAGCTTCGTGCTACACCGTCCACCAGCTACGTCGAACCTACGATCTCCTAAGGCGTAGGACCCTTCATTTGCGAACACGTGCCTCGAAACAATGAGCCCTCGATTTCTCCTCTCAGCGCTTTCCTAAATTATTCCTTCCTCCTCGTTAATAACATTGACCCCGTGGACTGTCCCGTGCTCGCAAATTCCACTCTCAAAGCGAGAGACGAGCAGGCCAACAACTAAAAAGCTCCTGGAATCCTCGAGCGCGTTTGCTTCGCATCCAGTCAGACTTTTCACAGAGGCGCATCCCCTTTCGCCTCGCTTCTCCTCTTCCATCGTTTCTCCACCTCTCCTCAAATATGGAGAGCAATATTTCCGGCTGCTCCCGCGCACTTTTTCGGATTACTTTTACCTCGCTTTCCAAATATTAGGCGGCGCTATTGCGACCACGCCGGGCTCACCGTGGAAACCCACCGACGGAAAGCCCGCGCTTATATCCGCACATTGCCCTCGCAAAGAGCCGAAGGGAAATCGGTGCGAGCCACGGGGTTGGGATTCGAGATTTCTAGTTGGAAAAAAAGGACAACGTGGCAGGTGACGGGGAAAATTGCAGAAAAAAGAATCAACCGGAGCAATACCTGAAACTCTACGCGCGTGACTCGAAAGTGAATATTTTAGAGACTTTTTCGGAAAAATGTAATTTTTCGTTGGATTTTTCGAATGCATTTTTTGATTCTGATACGCGGGAGCATCGAAGAAGCAGACGTGAGAATGACAAGTAAAAATACAAAGTGCACTATTGAAAATATATAAGAGAGTTGGAAAAAGCCCATCCGCTATTTGTAGATTATGATCGCAGAAATACGAATTCTCGAGAAAGGAGGTGAGACGTAAGATCGAGGCAGGAGAGAGAGAATTTTCCAACGGATTTTCGACGGAGCGTCTCGCGACCCTGTCATCGTGGAACGACGTGGAACTGCATTTCCGGTTCCATTTCGCACACTTGTATCACCTGTTACTCACGTCACCGTCTCATTCTCCCCACCCAATCGCCTACTTCTCATTATTATGCGAATGTCCTTATACCGTCGAGAACTCGCATATGCTAATATTGGTAACGAGAACACGAGTACTATCGATTATCGATATCTGACGGTTTGCTGGCTCAGGGATCCCGTTGAGGGTGGTAGGCTAGGGTAAAGCGGCCGAAATTTCGATTTGTCCCCGGGACATGTTCCCGATTTTAACGGATCGTGAATATTACTTGGAGAAGCTTAACCCCTTCCCAGTGTATGTAGCATATATGCACATCTAAAAAAAAAGCGATTTACTCTTGTACGATTATTATGAAACTCGGTATCTGGGGGGTTTTCGAGTCACTGAATCCGAATATGCCATCAGAATTTAAAAATTCAAAACGGCGGTTCCAATATGGCGAATTAAAGTTTGGAAAAATTGGTTTATTATAAAAATGATCCGATTTTTTTTATTTTCCGCCGTTTAAATTTTAAAATTCTAAGATCATATTCGTATTCAACGACTCAAAAAACCTCCGGATACCGAGTTTCATAATAATCGATTAAATTTTTATTCTTTCCGGTCGCCATATTGAGTCCGCCATTTTGAATTTTGAAATTCTGATATCATATTCATATTCAGTGACCTCAAAAACATCGATACTAAAATCATTACAGAAATCTAATAAACTTTTTTTTTCACACACTGCTGGCAAGAAAAGCTCACTTTCGCTACACTGTTAAGGGGTTAAGAAGATGGCAAAGTCGCTTCGGAAAATTCCCGAAAATCAACGTCTTTTTTTGCTAAACAGTTTCTAGGAATATAAGACTACCTAATAATATCAACGAGAACGTTACTACGGTACTTTAATTTTGCATATGGAGCGTCGTACGGCGCGCCAGAAAACTTGATTACGCGCGCCGCGTGCCGTTCGACATACGCTCGGTATCGTTTTCACGATATTGTGACCTATGAAGGTATTTTGTTCCACGTACGCGAGGCAAACGAGCAATGAATTATTTCGCGGATTCATTACCATTATGATTTCGTAATTATCGATGCGCAGGTGAAACTTTGGACGGCTGTTTAACGCGGTAGTATACAGACAGGATGACGTTTACCGATGATCTTCTGTCAGTTAATGAACCGTTGAGACGAGTGGAGCGGAAAAACAAGCGCCTGTAAAAAACGATATTTTAAAATCCCGACGTTTCGCGCCATTATCGACAATCACCAAATTCTTCCGACTCACTTCCACCGATTCTTCGTTTCGCCACTCGCGTCTCCTTAATTCGAAAGATTTTCCGTGGAATTGAGTCGCGTAAGCGGCTCCCGCATATAATCCGATTATAATGATTCCACATTCGAGTCTTCCGTGCCAGTGGCGGCGGAAGCTCCGTTCTCCGCTTAACGCGGTAGATCGGTTTCCTCGCTATTTATACCTCGCCAGAAGGCATCTCCGGTTTTCGCTCTCTCAAGTTTTCGCCACGGCTCGCTGGCCCGGAAGATCCGAAGAGGTAGCGTGCCCGTGTCACCTGGTGGCGACCCGGAGGGATTGAAACGGACCCGACGGATCAATTAAATCCAGTTTCCTCCTACACCACCGCTGGCAATTTCCCAGGCCCATGAGCCTGTCCTACGTGTGTACACGTACGCAACGTGAGAAGTGTAAGGGAATAGGAGAAGGTGCAAGGGCGTCCGTGCGATAAACCGACACGGTCCGACGGCTCCGCTCCACCGGCCGAAGCTCACCGTTAAGGAAATCCAATTTTCGGGAGATTGCAGTTTCCGTTCTTCTTCATTCTCGCGATCCGGATCGCCGCGTTCGAGATCGCGTCCGAGGTTATCTCTTTCGTAGCATCGGTGAAAGAATGGCGTTCGTGAGGTCGCTTGGAATCGATCGTCACCGACACGCGACTCGCGCCTTCCAGCTCGCTTTCTTCGAAGTGGAATGAAATTTTCTCGGGGTCTGTGGTAGTCGAAATCTGGACGCGTGTATCGTCTCGTGTTAATGTCGATTGAATCATTCGAGCGAGAAACATCCGCGTGACTGATGGTGGACGATATTTGTTTGGCAAAATCTTCATTACGTTTACAGTGACCGTGTTTCACGGCACGTGGGAAAAAGTAGACTGATTTTTCTTCTTATTGGATGTTTACCTTCCAATGGAATTGGTAGCTCTCGAACTCGTAATGTGGTTCAGGAGTTTGGAGCGCGCGCCTTACCTCGAATTCACGGAATCCTGGGCCAATCGATACTCACGATTCAGGCAAATAAACGGGCATCGCGCATGCAGGAAGTTCGCAGCAGGCCGCGCTTTCCGGAAAGAATGGTCTTTTGTGGAGGAGTTAACGATCGATCGTTAATTCTTGCCAATTGCTTTCCAATTTCACCCCATGGCGTCGATAACTCGGCGAATGTTCACCGGAATTGTGCCCGATATCGTTTTCGTCACGACACAGAGGCACTCGCGTGGGCATCTACGTGGAAAATGTTTCACTCGATTGGAGGAAATCGTGGAATGTTTCTTGTTTTAATAAATACCCGAGCTCTTCGATAGCACCGGACGATGGCAATCGAGCAATTGTCCGTGACACCTCTTATTCCTGATTCCAACGTCTCGGTTCACACGCGAAAGCAAAAGTCGCTTATATTCAATCGATATGGAGACTAGGCGGAGGGTGTGCCTTCCGTTTTTACGAATTTCGAATACGTCGAACCCTGATATTTTGACTCTTTGCACGTCTGAAAAACTATACACATCTCTTTCCAAAATTTATCAAAATCCGGGAAGGGTAGACGGAGCAGTTTCTTTATTGACCTTACACAATCCACAAAATCCATCCCTTTAATTCACCTATGATATCACAATCACAAATCACAAGAGTCAATATTTTTCGTAATTGCAATGTTTCTATTATTCAGCATATTAACTTCTCTCGTAATATTCACCAAAACGGAGCGGATGGAAGCTCTAATATCAAACATTCCATTTCGAGGAACAATGCGATTCGCTTACGCCCATGATACCAGCCGGACTCTCCATCAACTTTCCTCGTTAATCCTTTTCTCGCTTGTGAAGATATTCAAATAATTTCGCCGGCGCCCGTGGGCGTTAGTTCTCTAAATATTTGGTGGAGTATATTTATCGGCATGCATGCGTGTTGCGCATGTGTGTCCACGATTACCGAGTCTCTCGAGCATTCCCAATGCTCGTACCTTCGAGCGCGAGACTTGGGCGCGCGTACACGCTTGTATCGAGCGTGCGTGTACACCAGTCGAGGCGAGGAAGGAGACACGGAAAGCGGATCGGTGGCCTGCTAGATACATCCGTCGCTAAAAATACACGTCGCAATAAACTCAAGGGTGACGTTCGCATAATCGCGACCGCCTTGGGACGTCCTTACACGCTCGGCGTCGTCGTCTCGCCTCGGCGCCTTTGTCGCCTTTCGACGAAGAAACCGGCACTTCACCGACTCGGCACGATGGGGGTGAAGATCGTAACGGCTCCCTACCACCATCCTTCCGAGCCACCCCTTACTCCGCGGCACTCGCGGGGAAACAGCACCTGCAACTATTGACCGCGTTTCGTGTTACTTAAGTAAAGCTAAACTTCGTCCATGCTGACTTGTCAGGAGATTGTCGCCAGTACGGCGCAGTCTTGGGTCGCCAGTAATTATCCATCGTCGAGTTTGTGGAAGAGAATGTGGGCCACGAATGATTTTGCATTAATACTGGCTTCGAGTTTCCAAATATCTTTGCGCCAGTTGAGTAAACGTAATCTGAGGAAGTTTGCGAACGGCGAAACCGTTCGCCGATGGAGGTGGCCTCGAAGAGGAGTTTTTATATTTATTTTATGGTTTTCGTCGGAGGCGTCGTGCGTCAAATTTTTCAACGTCGGTTCCTGAAGATTTTTCTCTCGTTGCTAAAGCCAGGCACCTGTGTTGCGCGTTTATCGCGAGCTCATCTCTTTACCATTCCTGACCACCCATGGTGCTTTTATACCCGACGTCTCAGGATTCGCATTTGCATTTTCATGAATGGCGCTCGTGCGTGCTATCATACCACGCGTCACATCTTTGATACCTTCTCCAGGGATTTGCAAACGTATCCATAAGTTATGCATCGCGGAAAGTTAATCTGAAAGTGGTTCGGAGGATCGGTGACTGCTTTAAAGCGACATTAAACTACTCTGTGGTTATCCTTACTCTTATTTTAATATTGAATAATACCATCAACCATTTGACGTAACAAAGTGGATACTAACCTTACGAATCGCTAACGAATGTAAAAACGCAAGGACGAAAAGAATAAACGAACGTGCCGCGAGAGCGGACCAAGGAGAGAGTTCAAAGGCGAAATTCTAAAAAGATCTCCGCGAGCTGCCTCTAATTAAATACGACTGGATTTAATAGTCGAGAAAATAATTTGAGGCGCGCTCGCGAAGCACTCCGGCCAAACTTAAGCCGACGTTTACTCCGTAGGAATTCCCACTAAGGTCGTTACCGCTTGCGGGACGATCCATTGAAGGCGGCAGGTTGTCGTCGTCGCACGAGTCCTCGCCCGCCAACGACGTCTAAGTGAACGCGATTAGACGCGATTAGACGCGATTAAACCCCACGCTCGCCACGTTGTGTCTTACCGGCTGGATCCGAGCGGAAATAGACCTGCGAAAGAAGATTGAAAGAAAGAAGTAGTACTTGATCTACCTCGATCATCCTTCGCAACGGGACACAAAGAACTTTTTATTATTTACCCCATCCACTCTTCCGATATTTCTAAATTTCTCTCCGTAATCGGACGCTTCGAGAGCGACCGGTTCGATCGAAGCGAGCGAGTACCGGAGGAGTGTGCCTGTGAGATCTGAAAATTTTAAGGCCTCTCTGCAGCAGCAAGAGGAAGAGTTCGAGGGTTGGAAAGGGTGGAAGGAGTGCGACGAAACTCTCCATAAAGTATTCAGTCTAGACATCCGAGTGCCGCGATAAGAATAATGTCCACTCTCCGTTCGGTATATTCGAACCTCTGAACTTGGTGTCCGTGTTCTCTGGCGTGGTTGGTTGGCCTTCTTCTCTCGAGAGGTCACTATGGATACCAATCGGTTGGACGATCGGAATCGACTGGCTCCTGGCCCGTCTTCCGAAAGAATCATCTTCTACGTGGACGATCTGACGACGGATGTGGCCATTCGTGACCCGTCCGCGGACTTTTACCGACGATCTGCGACCGAGCCGTGTTTCGTGCTTTGCCCACCCACGCCCGATCCTATCCAAATGGACGAACGCTCGGCTCTGTATCCACCCAGCCCCGACAGCGGTCGTCTACAGTTGAACGATGGCTCGGCTCTCTATCCACCGAGTTCCAACGACGTATCCAGGCGCGGTAGCTCGGTGTGTTCGCAAACGGCAGACGCGCCCAGACGTAGCAGAAACACTCTGGACGTTGACCAACGGTCCAGTCGGAGGTCCAGCGTACAATCGGGACGGTCCAGGGCGAACAGCTGCACCAAGATGACGCCGTTAGGTAGTAGAACTTGGAGACGAGACGAAATTAGTTACTATTATTCTCGGTTACCAGGTCGAACCGCCTTGTTTAGTGAAATTTCGTTCTTCTTTGGTAAAAGTATAAACACATGGCAATTGTCACTGCGAATGTAGTCCTCAGGTCAGATGTCAATTTTTTTGCAGTACAATCTTGCTTATTCGTCACTACGAACAATTTCGACCGAGGTTCATTCTTGGATAAAAGAAAATAAATTTGATAGTGGGAGGTTAACGAGAAAAATGAAAGTTTGGACGATCGTCCTTAGGCGACGGTAGGAGGGCGAGCGTGACGAAGAAGCCCAGGCCGAGGAGGACGAGCACTGCTCGCAGGAAGGACTCGGTGAGACCTGCGAGAACGGAAATGAGAGAGACGAGGAAGGCCATGGAGGATGCGAGAGAGGTTGAGCAGGCTAGAAGGCATCGTAGGATCGCTATGATCGTCCTGGGAACATTCCTCTTCCTTCTGGCAGCCTCAGTCCTCGTGGTCGTCATCACCCTCACCAACAGCTCCTTCCTCAGCCCCGCGACAGGATCGAAGGAACTCACTGAACATCGTGCTCAATGTAAATCACACCGACATTCGCCGTGCCGGAGGAGTGGAAAGTTTGCATGGCACGGTGGCGTGGAAATTTCACGATTCTCGTTTTCTCCCTTATGAGAAAACTCGAGTGATATAGAGTCGAGACTCCGGGAGAACGCAGCGATCGATCATTCGATATTGCCCTGCCATCTGGCACGGTGACACGGGCGTATATAAAATTCGAATCGCTTAATATGCGATCGTTTAAGGCTCTCTAACGTTACTTATTGCCCTTGTAGAAAGTTTACAAAAGTTTTAACCTTAATAGGTACGCGAGTGCATCTATCCAAAGAGCTTTTGCAACCCCGCATTTTCATCCCCTTCATTACTGCCGCTTCTTCTCGTAATTAATCCTCATTTCCCCAATATAATACACTCTACTTTAAGCCTATTAAAGATAACAAAGCCAATTCTGTTATTTTACTTCAAAGTAAATTCGAAGATATTTTTTAAAATCACAAGTATCACGCTTATATTTTGAATATTCCATTTACTCCCGAATTAGACTGTTTAATATGCCAACCTTCGTAATCGCAACGTCCAAGTAATTAACGCGAAATCGACCGATGTTTCAGTGCGCAAAGAGAACGAGGAATTATTGAACTCCTTGAACCGGGACACCTCCGTACCGAGCAACTGGACGACACCGCCATAAGGTACGAGGCGTCAGCACGGGGATGCATCCTGTTTCGAGTTCACCTAGCGTCGCTGTCGTTCCACCGATTCGTCCCGGAAGCGGAAGCGACGATTCGTGAAATTCCGGAGAAACGGCGCGAACAGCGACTGGGAGCAACGAGGACGACGGCAGGCAACGACGGTGCCGGTAACGATCGACGGGACCTCCTCTATCCTGAGGAAACGAGGATCGCACGGACTTCTATCGTGTTCGAGGAAGCTGAGGCTCGGCCGTCCCGGTCGTTCGACGTTCCTCGTTGGTTCGGGTGCGCGACGAGTCCCGGAGTTTAATTTCTCATGTCACCAAGCCTCGGAAAACTTGGCCAATTACTCGATAATTGTCCGCCACCGTCTCACCGTCTCTCGTTCTCTCTCTACCTGCGTCATCACTTCCGAAGTTGCGTTCCGGATTGCAAAAGCAAACTGGCCTCTCCGGAGGTCTGATGTATAAGAATCGTCGCGAACTTCTTCCACGAGCACCTGAGCCAGGCGAGAATTGGGTGAGCGTCGTGAGAGATAGATTTCTCCTTGTCGAGATTCGGGAGAGGACGAGGAAGAGGAGGAAGAGAGACTCGTCGAGAAAAAGAAGTAAGGTGCTCGTACAACGGTCGACGGTTCATCGATAGAGGACGCAGATGTGAGAATTCGTTGGAGACTTTGCGAGGTCTCGCACGAGCTCGGCGCCATACTCGAGACCTGCGATTTTTCCCAAAAACCGTCGAGCGTTCGAGTGGAAAAATTCGATTCCAGGATCGTTCGCATACCGAATGCCGACAACGAAGGAAATATTTAGGAGCTACCGGTAGCAAATAGAGGCTGGACCGTGCCGTTGGCCACGGGAATGCGGTGGCGAGTCCTCGAAACACGGCATTTGCCACGGGCCGATTTAGACGTATGTTTCGTGGGCGAATTTGTCTCGGTCCAATCCGAGCGTCCAAGGCTGTCTAAAAACTCGGAAGCTTTGCTCTCGATCGAGACGACACCGTCGACGGGATCCTTCGAGCTTGATATTTTTCGTAGACGTCGTTTCGAGGGTACTGTCGAATTCCAAAATCCTCTTCGCTCTCTCTCTCTCTCTCTCTCTCTCTCGTTTCTCAATCCTGTGAATTTTTAACCCACCGACGAGGCAAAACTCTCCGCATTCCCTTCTCTCAACGGCACGTGTCGTCCGTGTCGCATCACGTTCTAACGTCGCGCAAGCCGTGCGCAGTATCGTGTAAATAAGATGATTGTTACGCAGCCACCAGTTTACAGGGGAGCGAAGAAGTATTGTAGTAAAGGATAAGGGCCAAATCGTTGTTGTCAATTGTTTGTATAAAATAAGATGTGTTAGGACGTGGTTTATTCGGCAGGTGTCGAGAGTTACCTGTTTATTCGTGTTATAATGAAGACGAAAGGTGAGCGCGTGATTGCTTTGAGGTATCGTAAGGTATATTGGTTATACGACGCAGGTTGTAATTACTAAACATAATGCCAGACGTCGGGTTTAAATTTCAAGTGTGCACGTGTCAAGCTGGTTGACTAGAACGAGAAACGTTACCATTTAAGAAGTACGCTGCTTCTGTACGGCGGTATGTAAATTCACATAACACGTGATGGTAACAAACACGTAACGATTACACCCAGTCAGTTCGAAAATTATTGGCACAGAGGCGTGTTTAAAATACGCTTGGCGCTCTGCAAATAATTTTGGGACTTACCGTGTGTATTCATTTATACATATGTATACATAAGTGCACGTGTGCACAGTTTACGCGTTCGTCGATCAAACGCTCGTGCGATCGTCTTCTCGAGGATCGGAATTCTGTCTACGCGTGTCGGATCGTGAAATCGTCCAGGATCTCGTTCGATCGAGTCCTGCGATCCACGCGTTATTTGTCACGGCCATTGAAGATCACGGTTTAAATTTAAACAGAAGGATCTATCGGACAATACAGTCCAGCACGAGCTCATGACTGCACACTTACGTACCGCACGTTCACTTTATCGTACGCCGTAACTCAGGAAGTTTTCCACGTAAATCCTTCTAGTCACGGACTCTCTGCCTCTAGTCACGAACAATAAGGATCACTGGGTTGGGAACTCGACGTTCTACCCTACCTCGATCCGTATAAAATAGTCTTGAAACCTCGCTCGTATCCTTATTAGAATAAATTAGGATCGGCTTGCGCGCCGAATTATCAATGCGTCGATGGCCGGTGAAGAGGAGCGTCCGCGATACTGAAATTTTTATCTTACGAATAACTAACGCGATGCTCATAAGAGAATACTTAGAACGTAAGAAGAAAAAGAAGGAAGGACGTTCGATTCGGTGTTACCGAGATTATCTCGAAAGAGAGTAACCGTGAAGGTATTATCGTTAGCACGATCCCACGATACAAAATGGACACGTGCATCTTTTTGCGAAACCTGTCGCGGAACCGATGGGACCCACTTTCAACACAATCGACAAAACTTCGTGTTCGATCTTTGATCCTCGACGAAGAAGTCTCTCGCTTTTTACCACTCTATCCTGTCCAAGCTGTACCGGTGCTCTATACGCGCCACCTCGGCGATTAATTCTAAAAATTCTAATCAACCGTCCTTATTGCGCAAGAACGGCGTACCGCGGTGGTACTCCGTGTTCCTCCGTCTTTATCTCTAACTCTCTTACGTGCCCGTAACTTTCAGACCGATCCTTCTCTCTGGATCGACTCGCGATAGATTCTCGGACTGATTTGCGGCACTCGTCCAACGGGCACGTGCGATCTATCGATCTTCGAATTTTAATAAACTCGACTTTGCAAATTTTCTCAGATCGTTTCGACGATGGACTCGTCTCAATCGATCCGTTGCATTCGGCTCAAGTGCGACTTTATTCTCGACGAATAATCACGAACTCATTCTTCGATTTTAACGAATCATTCGAATTTAATAAACTTCTCGTTGGACGCTTCTCTTCCGTGGACGATCGGCCGCGCGCATCTATAACGGCCATCTCGGCAAGAAACTAGAGCTTGTTTGAAGTGCATTCGCGTCGCACAATCGACTCGGCAAGTTTACTTGCCGATTATGCAATACTTACGCGTACGATCGTGTATTTATAGAATCGTGGTTTTAGTAAGCGGAGCGGGAATGGTAGGAGGACGGGAACACAATGAAGGGAGTCGTCTTTTGCGCTTTTCGACATTCCCCGACGTCGACGCGCATTGTAGCTCAAGTGTCGCGCGAGCGAAACAAAGGTGAGAAAAAAGGAGACGCTCGCGGGACGGATAATAGTAGGACGACGTCGTAAATAATAGAAATTGTAACGATAAGTGTCGTAAGGGCGTCATCGTAAGAACCGTTCGATAAATCGTTCGTTATCCACTCGGGGAAAGAAAATATAAAAAAGACAAGGAGAAAAGCAGCAAAGTTTCTCGTTGAATTTGATTACTTACGTACCTCGTCGAGAGAGGCTTTCTTACGCTCTCGTTTAATCGCCCTCTCTCACTATTTTCTATCTTTCAATCAGACCAAGTGACCGCAGAGACCACCGAGAAACATCCCTCACAACTTACCCTTAACTAGAACCACGCGTTCTTCTCGCGTGATCGTTTCCCCTTGGAATTCGATTACGGTGAAATAAAAAAGAAAAGAAACATTTACGAGAGATTCCACGCGACGGAAGTAACGCGAGAAATATATCGGTCACGAGAACGCGTGGGGGAGAAATCGTGCGGGGTGGCCTCGCGCACTCTCCATTTCTCTCTTTCCGTCTCTCCCTACTCCCCATTCTCCGTGCTCACCCGTCTCGTCGATCGACCCTCGTCACGGATTCAGAGGAGCACTTTTCGCAACGCCACGAACCGTTCTCCTGCTCGCATCCGCGCCCACCAAGAGCGTCTCGCGCGCGTAAATCGTTTTGGCCTAACGCGAGAGGTATCTCCCATCGGTTCTCTTCCACTAGGTGCATGAACACGGCTCGTGGCGAAGGCATAGATTTTTCCAAGGGATTTTTCGCGTGGCGATCCCGTAAATTTCGGTCGAATCCGAAACGGCGCGTGCTCGTTGACGCGAGAAAACCGAGCCGCATGATTCATCGTCGAGGAGGGCGAGCTCACGCGGGGCATAAAATGCGAGCGAGAAAAGTCGAGATTGGAGAACAGTCGTTAACCCAGGAGCCGTCGTAAACCAGTCACGAAGCAGTCGATTGCTTTCGAACTCGTGCGTCACGTCCGAGATCGTGCGTCACGGGGAAATCGCTCGGTTCTTCGACTCGCCGCGCTAAATTCAATTCAGTCCTCATTTGCGTGAAACTGGTACGCGCGGTCTCCAGGCGGACTCCTCGCGTGGATTTCGGAGATTCATTAAAATTAAAAAAAAAAATTAACCGCGTGCCAAAATCGCGGGTGCGTGCTCGTGAGATTGTTCGCATCACGCGCGCAATCTTCTCACTCTTTTTTTCCTTTCCTACGTCCTTTCTCTCTTTCTCTTTCTCTCTCTCTCTCTCTCTATTGGACAATCACCTCCGGCGTGTGAGTACGACTGCGTGCGAGTTTTCTGTCCGTGACGGACGAACGGAAAGCGATTGGCGGGTACGCGAACACAAAGGGGAGAAAAGAAACGCGTCCGCTGCAGACCCATGATTTGCGAGCAGGGGCAAATTTTCAGCGCGGAACGGGAGCATCGAGTCGGATTGAGCAAAAACGGGGTCTCGCAAGAAAGGGCTCGCAAAGTGGCCAAAATTTTGAGCTTCCTTCTCTCTCGTCTTCCCGAATTTCCTTTTTCTCGTGATTAGATGAAGAAAGGCGCGTCGCGAACCGGAGGAAGAGAATATTTTTGAAGCTTTTCGTTCGCGCGAGTAGTTCGCTCTCCTACGTGTGGCGACCTTTTATCGATTCGTCGGTACGAAGTGAAGGCTTTGCGCGAGGGGTATGGGGCGAGCATCCGTGTAGACGAGAATATTGGTATCCGTTCGTTTGGCGGCAACGAGGTTAATAGAGCGAATCGCGTTGCATCGAGCATAACTCGCTGATACTTCATTTTCTAATTTCTTTTTGCTGGGTTTTTTTTTCCGCAAGGGAAGGGGGACGCAACGATTGCGACTTTTTCTTTCCGCGTGAGAAAACGAAAATAAGCAAGATTAATTAATTTCGCGTACGTGATGTCGAACGGCAGTAGCATTATAAATGAAGCTCGTTAAGAGTTTTAATTGATACGCGTTGACTCGCGCACGTAACGCGGCAATGCGACTATTTCACTCGAGAGAATATATTTGCTTGTATAGGTTAGCTCAGGAGTCAGGCGAATAGGTATTACGAAATGGTATTGGGGTGAGAACCGTTGGCTCGGAACCGTAACAATTCCGACTACAAATGGTGTGTATCATAATGAAGTTGTGAAACGTTAATGAATGAAATATTAAGATTTATGTTTCTATATTGTAATAACGTTTATGTATAACGGTTATTATAATGCAAGAATATACAGACTAGTTGTCCAACCTTGCGTTCTCTCATTATTTCCTTGTGACTTACCACCCGATCGTGTGCGACGATAAAATATTCGGAATAATTTAAATCGACGTACCTTCGGGGATAGTAATATCAATTTATGAATTTTTGCCTTATTTTCCGTCGTCATACTTTTAAACCGGGAAATGCAATCTCGTTTTAATTAAATGTCCACGTAACATTTGTTAATTCCGATTCCCGTATCGTGTCGTATCGATAATCATATTAAATGCAATGAATATTTTTGAATTCAGTTTGACCAATTATTTAAATTAATTTCTCGACACATCGTCGATAATCTTTTATTATAGGAATGATCAACCGCTCGGGATTCTCATATTTCGTGCATTCAAATACAAATGTGCAGTAATAACTAATATTTATTGTTGGCGTAAATTGCAAACTTGTACATTGTAGAAATCAGTAAGATATACATTCTCATTCTTTTACACCCTGCCTAAAAGGGACTTGTAGAGAGTCGTGCAATTGCGCAAACATATACTTGACACTCAGATTAATATATCACCTATGGTAAGTGTATTCCGCTTGCATGACGGCGTATGGATAATAACCGCCGTCAGATGAGTTTTTGGCGATGCAAGAAAGTTATCAAAGCACAAACTATTCCTAATGCTTTAATCGCGGATTCATTCGAAGTTGCCATCTCTATCGTTCTATTAATGGAAACGTTAAGATACCGTATCGTTCGCGCATTTGATTAGCCTTTCTTAGACGATGTGCAACTTGCACAGTTTACACACGAGCTCGTAATAAAGCGAAAAGCTCACACAGAAAACAAGTGGCAACTAGGCCAGAAATCGCGACGATACACTCGGCACTATATAAGCGATAAAAGGTGTTAAACTATTTTTAAATATATTCGGGCCAGTTATATTCTACGCCGAAGCTATCCTTATGTCTGTTATATGTCTCACCCTGCCTAAAAGGGAAAAATAAGGTAGTCATGCTTCAGTGCTCACCTAAAACCTTCTCGCATCAGGGCCGCATACACACACAACATATCCATGTTAAATCGCGTGATGTGTTGCGCAATAACGCTTAATCGTAATCGTTATTTGATATTAGTTCACACCCTGCCTCAAAGGGATAATAAGATGGTACTAACCGTCGAGTTCGCGCGTCTAATAGTCAGCCAAAAGAATCGTGTGAAAATCAATCGTCGAATAAACTCACCGATCCTCTGTGTCCCCTGCAATGTGGCTTATTATTAAATCGAAATTTTCTAACAAATTTTTATTTTATCCTATGCAACTTCTGTACGGATGATGCTAATTGTTTTGAATCAATTGAGCCGACATAAAACAAAAAAGAAATTATTTTTGCCACAGAGGTTCCTTGAGTTTGTTCTCTGAGAGATTTCGATGACGAAATTAAAGTGTGATCCAGTTCTCATTACTCTATAGACTTAAAGAAAAGTGACCTTCCCTCGTACTTCCAACACTTTCTGAACTTCAAATTCTATTGTCATATTTTTATCCTTCAACGGCGACGCTCGACGATGAATAAATATAGTTTACGATTAATATAATTCTATCAGTCTCAAACATCAGTTTAAACCCTGCCTAAAAGGGAAGATAAGATGGTCATGCGAGTTTGCTCTACGCGTGGGGGCCCAGATAACAAACGATGCCCGCCCAATGGATTCTAAATTCGCGGATTATCGTTTCTGGCGACAATCCATCTCTTTAGAAACCACCGTCGCGCTCTGTTACAATAATCACGGCCGAGATTGATTAGGCACCCTTTTGTTTCCTTCGATCACGAGAATTTTCATCGTAGCTAAGATTCGTGCGAATTTCACAGACAAAATTTCGATTCCTAGCTTACGACCACATCACGATTTTACTTATACCGCCGTTATCTTCGCGAAGCAATAGTTGCTCAGTCACGTAACTGTTTGAGCAAGTGTAGAAATAATATTCCTTCCTCTTATTGACACGATTTAATTTAAACTTCAATTGGATTAGCAGTTTAATCGCGCTCGCTTCCGTTGGACGATGAGAACTCTCTCGATTGAGGAGAACTTTGCGATCTTGCGTCTTAAAGCGATCAGGGTGCCTTCGTCAATTCGAATATAAAAGGGCCCATATATAAATTCTAACGGCTTACGATGCTAACTTAAACTATAAGGAGAACAAAAAAATCATAAACCTTTATGAGTAACAGCGTAGGTTCCCAGTATCCGGAAAATCGTCGTATCTTGATATCCATTGATGCGCGTTTCTCGTTCATTCGATTGCAAAAGTAGATCCAAGTGTAAATCATCGATCCCCTTGTTAATATGCCGCGAAAGTTACAGACCGTAAAACAGAGATTCTTGAGTTGAGGTTTCAAGCGATGGCCTAAATTTTTTTTTTTTAAATATTCTCTCTTGCCCAAAGGCGACTTTACGGGTATGAACGAAACGAAACTTCCTAATCCGATGCAACCGGTCACAGGCCAAATCGACTAACACCATAAATTATGTTATAAATTACGTCACAATTATAAACTCGATAAAATGCTTCGATGCTTAAATTTATGAAAAATGCGAAAACTGGAGTTAATCGATTTGGCAACTGAGCGGCTCAATTATCGTCCCCTCCTTTCGAGTCGACACAGTGAAATGTACCTACACGATAGCATTATCATTGATCTCCATCAAGACGCTGATGAAAGATCCCATCGGGACCGAATTTCCTTGTCCAGACGTTGGTGCACTCTATCGATCGACCCGTAATCCAGGAAGCATAGGCGTTTATGTCTACCATTTCAAAAGTAGGTATGCGTGAATTGTCAAAAAAAAAGGGAAAAAAAAGAAGTACTACGGCCATCGCTCCAGCGCTACCCCCGACTTATGCTATCGTACTTATGTTAATTTTCTCCTTCCTTCTCCTTGCCAGGTTCCTTCTCTTGTCGCAGTTAAGCTCCTCCTGTATCTCCAGCAGCGACTTTCCCTTGGTCTCAGGTACCACGATGGCGATAAAGGTTATACCGAGGAAGCAGCTTAAAGCGAACCAGCTGAAAGCTGCGTAAACCCCGCATGCGTCTGAGATCACCTGATAGAGCTTGGAGACAATGAAGGCCAGGAGGGAGGCCCAGAGATTAGCCAGAGAAACCGCAGGGCCCTTCACGTTCGTGGGAAAGAGCTCGCCTAGCATCATGTAGGGCAGTGGGTTCAGACCAAGCGCGATGATCAGCTCGTAAAACATGACGGAGGCGTGAAGGATCCATCCCAGGTTTGTCATGTCCACGTTCAATTGTACCTTCAACAAGTAGAAAGCAGCGGCTGTTGCCAGAGACAGACCACCGAGAAACGTGGTAGCTAATAGCAAAGGCCTCCTTCCAAGCTTGTCAACGAGAGCAGCCGCTCCCAAACCTGCTGTCAATTGCAAAGCACTCAGAATAATAACCGCGATTCCCGCCGAGAGCCCGTTCTCCGCTTCCTCGAAGATCTCCTGAGTATAAGACTCCACGGCAGCTATACCGCTGAACTGAAGCACCAATTGCAAACCGAAGCTGATCAGCACCGCTCTCCTATTACCCGGTGTGTTGAACAGGTCCCATAGATGTCCCTTGTCCGAAAGATCCCTGATCAACGTCTTCTGCATTTGGTCCAGGTCCTCCTCCAACTGATCCTCGGTAGCCCCGCGCTTCAATTGTTTCAGACTCTCCATCGCCTTTGTAGGATCGTTCTTCATTAGGAGATAGTAGGGAGATTCTGGCATCCAGGCGAATGTTACGAAGAAGATCACAGGAATGATCACGCAGGCGTAAGCCAGATGATCGTAGGAGACAAAGGGTCCTACCGCGTGGGCGTAAAGCTCACCGAAGGTGACCATCAGTTTTATGAAGGAGCCCAGAGCACCTCTGATCTCCTTGTCCGCGATCTCTCCGATGTACATGGGACAGATCACGTAGACGATGCCCTGTCCTATTCCGCTGATGAAGCGCGAGGCGTAGAGTATGTATGGGTTCCATGCGACGATGATGAGGATCCAACCGACGGTTAAAGGTACACCTGCCGCGAGAAGACTGCTCTTGCGCCCGTACCAATCGACTATGAAGGCTGCCAAAATGTTGCCAGGTATCGAGCCCAACAGGTAGAACGAGGCGATCCATGAGGCGTCGTCTGAGGTGATTGGCACGTGCGAGTCTGAAGATTTCAGTCTTGGTAGGATGGGCGAGGTCCAGCCGATGTGGCAGCCCGTCGTTGCCAGGGATATGGTGGCTGTTTCGATTCATAATAATTATGATGATGTTATTGAACGGTTAATATGATCAGTGGCATGACGATTTTTCTAAGATTAATACTGGTCACGTGTGATAAGAGAGGTTGGTTCAATGAAGATTTTGATTATGTAAGAGAAGACGTACGAGTCGTATTAGGCAAATGTGTGATTATTTGTCAAAGGAAGCCCTTGGAAAGTAATTGCGTATAAGTTCAATATCGGTCCGTGACAATTACGAGATGTTAGGTGTGGCAAATATTATAAGAAATTTATGTGCCGGTAAATATGAATTGGTAGGGTGTGGAGCAGATAGTATTATTTGCATAGGACCGCGACGTAATTAAACCGCGATCTTACCCATCGGCCACTTTTAATATTTATCTGGCAGGAGCTAACGGCGACGTATCAACGACGTAGATTATATATTATGTATGCCTAAGTGCTTTGCTTTGCAGATCCACGTGTTGCTGTTGGAATTAATCGAGCCTCGAAAATAGTCAATGTCAATGGAAATTGATAAGATAATGTTGTTTTGCCATCCGAAAATGAAGTTCAAGAATGTCGTACTTCCTGATTCGTTTGAAACGTTTTGAGAAATTCGAAATTACTCCATGTTCACGAGCAGGTCGATCTGGGTCGGATCGAGCAAATAACACGTGTCGTGAGAATAATTCCTTGCGTATTATCACTTCCAGACTAAGTTTCTGCCGTCGACATTATCAGCGCGTGGCAACTCGTGCAGTAGCGGGTGTGACTGATTTGTGTACAAGATTGTAGCGCGGAATTGCATCCATCAGTCGAATAATCCACAAATTTTATGAATGCCAAAAACAATGCTTTTCTTAAAACTTCGAAAATAAAACGAGACTCTTCTCAACGTACGCGAACACGAGACAAAAGAATACGAAGAAAAAGATGCAAAGAACTGGAGAAAATCTACACATTTATCACGGCTCGGAGAGTGATTTAAGAAAATTCATTTCTGCACTCGACTGCGCGTTAACCACCAACCGTCGACGTTATAAAACCAATACAGAAACATTAAAAAAAAAATAAGTCACTCCCTTTACGGTCGTGCCTAAAAAGGAAAGGAACCGAGTACCTTCGGACACGATCAAACGAACAACTTCACGCTTACCTGTAATCGCAGCCAAGTACTGCGGCCAACGCTTAGTCTGCGATTTGTCGTCCATCTTTCTTATTTCTTCTTTTCACCAGACTGCAGGAGAGAGCATACACAAGCGTCAGTCTCAAATCTCACATAATCCCTTTTTAATTTACCGTAGCCGCGGTGCACGTTTCATACTCTCGGGTCGAGAGATCAACGCCCAAAAGTGAATTATCACCACCCTCTCTCCATCCATGATTCAACAGTTTACGACAGCGGCGCCATTCCGAAGGCCCTCGTCGAAATATTGACTTGTACAACGGCAATAAAAAAGAAAGCTCGCGTACGTCGGTGCGGAGAACGGTGAAAAGGATCGAGCGTAATGATGTTGTGCTTACAGAGATAGCGATGAGACGCGCGGGAAGCCACCAGGAGAGTACCAGGAACCTACTCAGACGCAGTCGGGGCGCCCTTTAGCGCATTGCAGACATAATGACAGCTTATACAGCGAGTAGTACATTTTATACGTTACTTTATCAGCACATCTCGTTATCGGCACCGATTCTCCCCTTCGTCCCCACTCGTCGATGAACCCTGGCTAATACCTAGTACTTTTAAGTGAAGAATCACGATTGGAAGGTGGCGGGTGATAAACGCAAGCGGGCGCGCCATTTCCTCATGAATATTCATCGAACGCGAAATCAAACATCGTTCGCTCCTGTCTGTTCTATCTGACGAGGCTACCGCGCTTATTTGTCACGCGTGTGTATAATACGAGTCGCACGCGGTTACCCGTGTCCTGAGATCGTTTACGCATGATCGATTTATTACATGATCGCACATTACGACGGCACCCTGCGATCAATCGGCATCGATCCTCTGTCATTATTTTATTAATTGCCTCTTCTTTTCGCGGTCTCTCCACGAGCGTGCGCGCACCAAGGCAAATATTTTATTCTCTAAACCCCACGCCTCGCCTCAAGGCTCGCGCGAAGATACCGTCACGAGTGGTGTTAACCCTTTGAGTGCTAAATACTCGCGACCTATGCGATTCGTACGGATCGCTGTGGACGAAATACTTTTTGAACTCTGTTGATTAAATATTCAAGAAGCAAATAGTAATAAGTTATAGTAATCCTTTTGCACGAGATCAAATAATTAAAGAGCGTTATTACCATGCTGTTACTAAGGAATACACTTTGTATTCGTCTCACAAAAAAGTAACTGTAACACTTCTATGTAGGTGATCGAAAAAGTCGACTGGTGATTGTGAAAGTGGTCTAAGTGAATAATTTCGAAAGATTAATTTTTCTTCTTACGTAGCGTTATTGTCACCTGTATGATTAAAATACGAAATGATTTGTGAGCCAAACTTTTCTGACTTACAATTAGACCACTTTCACGATCACAGACACATATGCGTCCTTAGTTCACACCGATGTCTTTCGCCAGACGCATATATGCGTCCATAGAGCTCAAAGGATTAATAACGATCGTTGTTATTTCGTGGTACCGATCGCGATTATTATTTTTTCCACGATATCGGCCTCCTTTCCGCGTTCCGTCGCGCTTACAACGAAAACAAATAGAGAAGATGCGCGCGGATACACGATCGAGAGATTTGTAAACTGTGAGGCGCCTCGTCGGGCGACGATCCGTGAAAAACAGCTCGTCAACGTGGAAGGACACTCCGCGTCGTCGTCGTCGTCCTAATGCCGAATTAGGTAATGGAGGTCGAGGCAGTAAACCTCTTACGAGAGGATCATTGAGTAAGGCGGCGGGTAAACAGGTTGTCTACCGCAAAGTTTGCATCGCAAACGATTCGGTTCTGTACTTGTTGTAAATAGAGTTCTAACGTATCGCTTTACTCTACGGTCTCTCTTACGAGCGATGAACTCATTGGCCCTGTTCTTCCTCATTGAAACCTTCTAGAGAGACACCTTTCAACCGATATACCCTGACTCGTATCTCTCTCACGTGACGAATAATAATTAGATATCGACAGATACCACTCGCGATATCAGAAACGGTTCTTTATTTAATCGTGACAATGAATTCGAAGGTATACTCGAAGATCTCACAGGTAGTCGTGCAGGGTGGTTAAGACAGGATGAATCGTGAATCGGTCGAGGAATGTTGTAAACTCGGGGTGGTGACGCGCGTCCGTCAGCAAATACAACAAAGTGAATCGCGGATGCTCGTAAATCCTACGGAGGAAACGTTCTCCCGGTCTAACGTTAAATCATTCGCCGTCAGGGTCGTTATCGCGTTTCGAAACGGTATCACGTAGCAGGATCGTCGTCGTAGTGCCGTTGAATCGTTCGGCTGTGGGCGACGCCAACGTCGACGCCGGCAAATCGTTCCAGGTATGCACATAAGCGCATCTCCACGAGATACCGCGCGGGATGCACTTCTTATCGGACCCTATTACCAGACAGAGGAATATATCATTCTCGGGTGCTGTGTGCGGGCACGTGGTAACGACGCACCAACCAGTTGTATAGATAGATGTTTTCTCAAAGAGGCGGCCCGTTTCGGGCGTACCAGATGGTACGTCGTGGGTGAGTTCGAAACGGCACACAGAACTCTCCTAAAAATTCGATCGGTTAATCAACTTCGTTTTGCAAATACCTCATGGATGGTGAATATTCGAAAATTAATAAAATTCTGGATGTTCTAAAATTTGTTCTGCGTTGAAAAGAATTAAATAAAAAATTTCGATTCACTAAGAAGAATTGTCGTTAAACACGGAGTGTTCTTTTTATCTGTAATATTCCGAAGCATTCTGCACGCTTATATAATCCATTATTTATTCACGCGGACTGAATAATAAACGTGAACGTTCGGAAAGAAAGCTACGTAATTCCTTTTCATATATACTTCATTCTTCAGTGCATCCGTAAAACAAGTAGAATCTGTCGCATTTAAATGCTAAATACCGTCGTATTTACAAGTTTAATAATCCACGCGGCGCGCCTTGAATCAATTTGAGTTTCATGTTTCGCGCGCTTAGAATCGCAATCTCGAAACATCGATCGCTGGCGCGGTGACGTGCCGAGATTCTGAGCAGTCGCGAGTCGCCTGCCATCAGGACTGGGTCTCCGAAACAGTGTTCTTCGATTTATTTCACATGAGTTGATACACATGCATCGAGTTCGTTAGATAGTGAAACGTTGTAATTCCGTTTGGACTTGCGTCGAAGTCTTCGACACGCAAGGGATTCACGTGAGACGAAAAGTGCGGTCGAGATACGCTTTAAAGATGTGCGGCGGTTTTACGTGCTCCAAAAATGCTCTGACGGCACTAAACATTCTCTACATCGTAAGTACTATCGATGAGATACCAGGTCGAGTGAGGTCGATTGGCCACCCTCCTGGTTCGGCAAAAATCATTATACATTCGACGATCACGGCCCCAATGCAAAGGTCGTCCCTCGTTGATTTAACCCGTTGCAACTCCCTCCTCATACTTTGTTTATCTTTCTTGAGCTTATAATAGACGCGAATGATTTATCTAAAATTCGAGACGATATAATGTGAGGAAAACTGTAAAGGTTGCCTCGTACGAGTTTCTACACGGAAACGAGTTTTCCTTTCTCTCGTGCGAAGATTTCAACCTAATGGGATATAATTTTCTATGCTATATATACCCGTTTCGTTGAACGCTCTTATGTCATAACGCTTAAACACGTGCAAGCGGATGAATTTCTAATATATTAAATAATTCCGATTTTTGTATGCGTCATTCGATAACTTTGTTGACACATGTCATACGTTGTGATTTGCAAGACTGCAAATGTATATACGCATATAAATGTATGTGTGCATTACCGATACGTTAATGGCACGCAAGAGGTTAATGTTATCATTATGCTCTGACAAGTGCTATGTTACATCACATATGTATTTTGTAACAGGTTGTCGCGTTCATTCTGATTGGCGTGGCCATTTATGGAAGGGCTTCCGCTTTAGTTACGAATCTTCCAATTATCGGTGGTATTCTGGCTTGCGGGGTGATTTTAATTCTCATATCGATACTTGGTCTAATTGGTGCGGTCAAGCATCATCAGGTTCTGTTGTTCTTTGTATCCTTTTGACTCGATATATCAAAGTAATATGAGTAAAGTATGCTCGTGCATTTGACTCTTTCAGAATTTAGGCCACGGATGTATAGTATTCCTTAATGTATTTTTACAGTATATGCTTATCTTGTTTCTCTTGTTCCTCATCCAATTCAGCATCGCTTGTGCCTGCTTGGCCGTCAATGCAAAACAACAGGAACAACTGGCGGAGCAGGTATATTTTGCTTTAATACATGTCGTTAATATAGAATTTTTTTTGCTATTTTTTATTGCACATTATATCTTCCTAGGGATGGCTTCACGTGGATCATGAGTTACGAAAAAAAGTGGAACTGACATTTAATTGCTGCAGTTTTAATGACACACTTAGCATTGACAGTGATATTGATGTTGTGAAGTGTGATGGGGTAGGTATTGAACTGTGAATTGATTATTTACATAATAACCGTTCATTAAGTATCAAATATTATTACAGAAGCCTTCGTGCATGAAGAAGTTGCAGTCTACTATAGATTATGCGTTTAAATTGTGTGGAAGTATAGGATTATTTTTCAGTTTTACTGAGGTGAGCGCTTATACCTTTCTTATAAAATAATAAATACTCTTTTACTACTTACACAATCACACATTTAAGTATTCACGCTACAATGGTCACATTAAACTAATAAGTGTACAAATATTTTTTTTATAATGTACAATATCATTCAAACGAATGTGATAACACAAACATATTTCATAAGACTGATATTTCCTGACAAACACGTTAACATCTACCATTGAATTGATCATAGTTGTTGTTATATACAAGTTCTCACATTGCTAATGCTAACATGTATAACGGTTGCAGTTTGTTGGTGTTTGGTTGACCGTCCGGTACAGGAACCAGAAAGACCCGCGAGCTAATCCTAGTGCTTTCCTCTAGTCTAACACCATCGCCATGTCCTCTGTCTCCTCACACGACCCTCCTAATAGATGGTGGGTGATCTCATAACTTTGGTTGTGGTTTTTCAATTTATAACATATCATTGACTTCACTTTGCAACAGCATAGTAAATACAGCATTAATTTGTAGATATTAACTATTTTATATATTTAATTCTTCACTGATTATTTTTAATACCATCTCAAATATTGACATTGAATATCTTTCATGCAATCTCAACTTTCTTTCCTTTAGTATTATATTATCAAGTGTAAGTTACATTTTGCAGGTAATTGCAGCATTCCTGGCAAGACGTTACAGGAATCAGTTAGATCCACAGGAAAAAGCTGCAAGGGCCAGTTTTCCCAGACAAAATTATGTTTACTGATATGTCTCACGTCATTTTTCTGATCACACAACCTTGCCTTTGTTTGCTTTAGCTTTTATGCTAAAATTATTGATCCTGGAATACCTTTAAATTCAAAAACCAAAAGCTATATTCACGAATTATTATTTACTTGACAAATGCTCCATCAGGTACAGAAAATAGTGGAGCCAATGAACAAACTATTATTAAAATTATAATGATATGCTAAGTTTAAAACTTGTAAGTTGTCTTTACAATGCTCAGCAAGACACGAAAACAATAACCACTAAGTTCAATGCCTGGGCAATCGTAGATTTTCAGGACAAGTTAGGTAAATATAATAGCTGAAATGTGTGCTCTAGTCATCCACTTAGAACACTCATACAAAGCCTTAATGCGCCTTGTAGTGTAGTATCATAATCTTCACATAAATATCTGTGAGCATATTTTGTCTAATCCATTGCATTATCTTCGCGTGGTTAGGACGACTCTTCAATTCTCATAATGAAAATACTCGGCAAAGAAGCACAATCTAAGAGTAGTTTTTATTGAAATTAATTTCTGTGATGTACGTCGAAGAAGTATCGCTTAGCCTAAAGCTGTCTCTTTCATCCTGAATAAGTATGATTGAATTAAGTAAATTTTCTGATGTATATTGGTAAGTTCCTTAATTTACTAATTCGATAGAAATATTAAAATGATAAGAATACTTATTCTTATTGTTTCAACAATATTAATTAATATATTACAAGAGTAGTAGTCTCAAAACATATATTTGCTGATTTGGAACTGTCATATTACCCCTTACATTCATTAGAGCCATTAGACTAATCTTTAAACTTTCAAGACTCTATGTATTTATCTATAATTCAAAAGTACTAATGTAACAAAATTTTATCATCTGTCTAAGAATTATATTATTATAGTTTGACTGTAATACTTTCTTCCAACGAGTTATAAATATGAATATTTGACTATGCATTGCCATATGTTTTCCATAGTTTAAATTTAACATATCGAACGTTTTGATTTAATAATCAAATTCTCAATGTCTTTGTAATTTAATTCATTTGACGAGAATCAACTATTCTACATACTATTCACATTTTGATATAAAAACGATGATTATACATTAACATATTACAGTTTTTGAATATTTAAAAATTTAAGAAGATACAATCTGCTTCCTATTATTTTAAAATATTTATCTTTAAAAGTACTTGTAGATTATGTTATCCTTCACATGTAAAAATGTCAAGAATGGTTGGAAATCATTTTTCATCTTATTCGTATAACCCGTTTATTTTAAAAGTGAGGCAAGTCCAAGTTTTCTTGTTCATTTAATATTCACGTAGAAAAGATAGCATAGCAATCTGCAATTCAAAAAACTTAGTTATTTGTTTTGTTTAGAAAATGGACTTACCCTGCTTTCAAAATATACGACTTAAACATCTGTTGACCAGTACATTTCATGATTTGCCGATCCATTTCCGATTCAGTTAATATTATTTTAGGTAAAAAAAAAAAAAAAAATGTTATTCAACACAAGCGCTTTATTCAAATCAAATCATCTGGTGATTGTAAGTCAAATCACGAAATGCGTACCTATCTTAACATTTATCTTGCGAAATTCTAATTATAGTTAAGAACAGATGAAAATTTATTCTACATGCAAATATTGAGGACGATTATTATACTAAATATATATAGTGAGATATACAATTATTTTATAGTTGATTTATAATTTGTTACTTTAGTTATTTCCGTACGAATCTCATTGCATCGTAAAATGATTTTATGTAATTAAAGATAAAACTCTAAATCAATGCTTGATCAGAATAATTTGTGAACAGTCAATCTACAAGTTGGGGAACACGTTTTTTTTGTCAAAATTAACACTAAACAAACTTAAATAAGATTATTAGCACATTCCGATATTTACATGATGTATACATTTCTCATGAAGCATTTATTTAAGACTTGCGGGACGAAGTTCGCGTCGTACAAGTAAGGTACCATAGTGTAATACCTATACATATTACATACATACGTATCATATTACACAGATATATTAGTGATTAGATTTAAATAATATGCATATGTTTTAAGGCCGTAAAAATAATTCAAGTAATTATACTATTGGCGTTCATGCCAATTGTATTGATATATGATATATTATGTAAAGGAATGTTATAGATATATATTCATAATTCACAGCAATAGCAAACAGTATATGTGAGCTTTTGAGTAAATTCATAGTACACGATAAAATTCCGCGGATATTCTATGTGGTGCTTAACTCTTAAGCCAAATAGCTTTTGCATATCGAAAGAAAGGTCTCTTTTATACCCATAAATTCGTATGTCTTCTTTTAGTACTCTACGATATACTGTTTGCGACCCTTGCTTTACACCTAGTTGCTTTAATGTTTCCATAAAGGAAGGCTTGCGTTCTCGAATGTCATAATATGTAGACCGTTAATAATACTTTATTTGATCTATGTCATTTACATAATTAATTCCAAGGTGTAATTACGTTTATGCGTAAATTGTAAAAACAATAATTGGAAAACTTTATGTAGACGATGTGAGCGCGCTTTACTCTTGCTGAAATAAAAGTACTATTGTATACGAATGCTCATTGTCCTAAGCTTATAGACCTATCGTGTAATGCAAATTTTCGGTTGCTCTGGAGCCACCCGTACCATCTTATTGTTAGAGTCGCGTCCAACGTCACCGATATAACGCAAGAATGAATTCTAGCGTACTAGTGGTAAATATTCATAGCACATTTGTCTTTAATTTATTTTCAATTGTAGTGGGGTGTTTCTGTGCTTATAAAAATTTTCGATGCTTGTAGAAATTGTAAACTTTATATAATTTTCTTGTTTCTTGGGAATTGTTAATTTGTACAATTCTTTCGCGCGATAAACAAGTTGTAATTTTTATGTTTGCAAAGATAAAACATCGGAAGCGTAAAACGCCTTTTACCTAAAAATTTGGTAAATTTTATTTTTGTATACATTATGCCAGACCGGATTGCAGCATATCACCCTGTATCAAGTCCCTCCCTTAGCGGTTGTGTCTAAAAAATGCGCATGCGCTCGTTTTTACATACTTTACGTAGGCCAACTCATATTGTGGCAGGCCATTCTTGACTCACAAACAATGTACGACAGCCCATTATCGGAGATGATTTCTTACTAAGGACTCCAATAGCGACTAAACAACAGCAGAGTTAGCAAGTGCACACCATTCCATTTCTATCCGTGTAATTAATTTTCATTTGTAAGAGTCGCGTAATTTGGAAAATAAAGCAGGTCGCATGTTTCCAGTCGATGCGATTTTTTAGTCGCACGTGCGCGGATTCTCATTGAAATTTGTGAGTTCCATTTACGCGACTGTATAAACGCATGATTAAAAAGTCTCAGGTGCACACTTATTCTAAAATAAATTAAATTGACAGTACGCGCCTTTTTTGCAGTGCATTGTGCTGGGATCCGCCCCAATTATATACGCGCGCGGACCTGTGAAGTTCTTTCATATTTTCAAATACATATGGTAAAAAATACATTTCAAAATAAATTAGCAACGTTTCGATTAAACAATTTGGAGACGTTAAACATTTTTCTTTGATTTTCAAGTAAAGCGATGAGAATGGAGAATGGGGTAAGAATGTTTGGACATATCTATAGATCCTTAAAAAACTATTGTGGAACAGTTTTCTTGTCATCCATGTAGCATAAAAGATTTTTACAATAAAGATTTTTTAACAATAAGTCAATTTGCACGGGCTCCAATAAATGTGCGCCTTCGTTCGCTTTCGATGCCATTCACTATATGTGCACCTAAGTGCAAAGTCGGTGTCCTTTGGAGTGCTTGCACCGACCTTCCATCATTTTAACAAGGCAGCATTTTGTTGTTGTAATGTTAGAGATCTTGCGATCTTTTATTCAAAAATCTGTCATTTGACTCGATATCCTTCCTTAAAATTAGTTCTTGATCTCTCCGCTTTGCGTGGACAGGGGTCGTTACGTTACCACTATAAATTTTCGTTGCATCGGTAATTCAGTTTCGGGTGACAAACCTCCGTAAGATATTAAGGTTGATCCTATATCTCATCTGTGCCTACAGCTTCACCAAAATAATAGTGTATCTAATGTTTTCACTTATCTTCAACCCCTGCACTCTCCTTTGAATTATGAACATATAATATTATTAAAGTTAATCACGTATATTTACTACAGACATTATAGTACGACTAAAAACCTAATATTACGTTAATATTTCGTTGTAATTATAATTCAGTTTTCTGGCGGCAAGTTTTGCCGCGCTAACGCGAGACAGGCACGATAATCGATCGAAACAAAATACACCGATTTACGCAATCGATTGTTCTACATCCCCCTCTAGTTAGAATGGCTCTCATTCCAAACGCGTGTTCGGTAATTTTCGCTGTTGATAAACACGAAGTTTGATAAAACGGCTTGCATAAAGGTGACAGACGATCGTCGACAAAGTTTGTCGATGATACGCAGTATCAAATATATTGACGCTCGACGCAAAGATAATAAAACGCGGCAAAAACGTCGAAGTGTAAGAAAGAGAACTGCAACGTCGAGCGTGGCGTTGAGGTTATGGACAACTTCGTCAAGATCGAAAAGATAGGGGAAGGAACTTATGGGGTGGTTTACAAGGCGAAGGACAAGGTGACCGGCAAATTGGTGGCTCTTAAGAAAATTCGCCTCGAAACGTATGTTGTTTCTGTTACTTGTGTTTTTACTGTCATCAAATTGCTCCTCTTGTGGATGTACTGGAGTGATATAATCGTGTTTATAAACATGACCTAGATGCCTGTGCTGGTCAATAATCAGTTTTTGAAAGATAACATTATCCGTTTTTTACGTAGAGATTCATTTTGAGATCCGCCTTCAATGAGTTCTTGTTTGTTTACTTTAGGTATAATAATAGATTCTTGATGTTAGCCTAATGCATTTTATGCACTAAATGAAACATTCATGTATTTGACATTTAGTGGCTAATATATATGTTCTTTTTAGCATATCTGTGTACTTGCATTAATGAGTAAAAAGTATTGTTCATTGATAAATGGGTATCTTCGTGTATGATGTTGATAACGTATCCAACTATTTCTTCGTTTTTACTTTGTTGTTGTTCTATATTTTAGAGCAATTAGATATATTTATCTACATTATCGAATGCTTGACAAACGGCAAAATTCTATAAAAATACATATCTTTCGAGTTTTGTTTTGATACAATAGAGTTGACTCTTTCACTTGTTTGACATATACATGACATTTCAATAGTATAGTAATATCTCTTCAATATTATTTGAATCATTGATGTGTAACGTGTTTTATTGTCATAGAGATGTATGTGTAATACCATTACTTTATATGAGTATATAATGTTTTGATATGTTGCATCATTAAATATCTTTAAAGTCTTCGGTGTTTTTATGAGCATCTATTTGTTAAAGCAAAAGAATGTTTTTAATCGAGGAAATTATTAATCTATTAATATGAAGGCACTGTATAAATTTTTAATGCAAGCAGTTTTGCATATGTTTTATTATGCAGTAATAGTACTTGCTTCATAATTTAACAACCTCCGAGCTTTAAAGAAATTCAGGGCATTGTACTCATATTGGTTTTATAAAACTAAACTTGTCTTTAATTCTATAAATATACCTTGGAGATTTTCAATTGGCAGAACTTCCATATCAGCTGGGCTTTCGCTTAAATGCATTTCTAACACGTCTGCTATTATGCACCTTGGGGTCAGCTGAATCTGCCGGGGCCACGTTACACTATATTGTCGTAGCACCACATTATTCAGCTTGTCCCATCGTGTCATGCTCGCCTGGTTTTTAACTTTATGTCTTTTAATTAATTCATTGTAGCCGCAATCAGCATAAACAGGATTTTCAGCTGTAAGTCCACTCCCCCAATAATGATCGATAATGTATATATTTTATTAGCATTAATATTCTTTACTAAAAATCATTTAATGGATGCTTTATTCGAGCACCTTACAGTCGGCTTAGTCACCTCATATTTAAATTTTACTCACTGACTCCTGGGACTCTTAATTGTGTTTATGTGGCTTCTATATGTGAGAGTAATCTATTCTTTAGATTTCACAAATTATATCTAGAGTAGGCAATGATGGGTTACTTCTCCCATGGTAGATCTGCAAATGCTGTTCTATAATTGTTTGGAGCATCGGATTTTTATTCTCGTTTAATTGAAATGTGTAATGGAATTTCAATCAGGGAGAGCGAGGGTGTACCGTCAACTGCGCTCCGGGAAATCTCACTGTTGAGGGAGCTTGCCCATCCAAACATCATACAACTATTCGATGTTGTAGACGGCGATAAACACCTTTACCTTGTGTTCGAATTCCTCCAGCAAGACCTCAAAAAGTTATTAGATTCCGTGAAAGGAGGTCTAGATAAAGCGCTTGTGAAGGTAGCTTTTCCAGCATAAATTGATAATTGGTATAGGGGTACATAATATTTATATAATTCTTTGATTCTTTTTGAATCTGAAGGCTTCATATTTCTACAGCTATATATTTACTAACTAGCTTTAATGTAAGGAATTGTATATTACTATTATACAATTACGGTATTGACGTATATATACATATACATATATATTATATACGTTATACAATTACGTTATTTATTTTTGCAGAGCTATCTGTACCAATTATTACAGGCAATTTCTTTCTGCCATCTACATCTTATTTTACATAGAGACCTGAAACCTCAAAACCTTTTGATCGATCGTGAAGGTCACATTAAATTGGCAGATTTTGGTTTAGCAAGAACATTTGGTGTACCTGTGAGGACATACACACACGAAGTAATAACACTGTGGTATCGTTCACCAGAAATTCTTTTAGGGACTAAACTGTATTCAAATGCAGTGGATATTTGGAGTCTAGGTTGCATTTTCGCAGAAATGGTATGTAAGTTAGTTATAGAATTACTGTAGTAAAATATGTGCGATGAGAATATTTTTCAAAAACGGTTTGTTATAAGTCATGTGGGTTTACATCAATGTTGTAGGCAACTAGAAGAGCTTTGTTTCCTGGTGATTCAGAAATAGATCAGCTGTTCAGGATATTTCGTACACTAGGCACACCCGATGAGACTATCTGGCCAGGTGTCTCACAGCTGCCTGATTATACTTCCATGTTTCCAAGGTGGGAACCTAGTAGTTTAGATGAAGTTGTGCCTTCATTTGATTCAAACGCCAAAGATTTGCTTATGGTAAGAGACTAAACATGCCATGTTTTCAATTGCTTACAATATTAAAAAACTTTGAAATTTCTCCAGAAACTTTTAACATACGATCCCAATCAGAGGATAACTGCAAAGAAAGGTTTATGTCACCCCTATTTTTCGGGGGTCAAATTAGTTCCGCCACTGCTGCCAAAGAAAAACTGACATAGATTCATGGCCTATCAACTTAATACAATAAATAATAGCTCGGTTGTATGTATATTTTTATACGGTCTTGACACAAAAGTATTTTTATGCACCCTACTGTCTATGCTGTATACTGAAAATTGTTCATCAACTAATAATGTTGCTATATAAATTAAATAAACCATTTATACCTTTTACATTTTGATTGCTTTAGTTATAAAACCCACTCAACTTTTCTCAGATATATACACAAGTAATCTAAAAATTGTGGAAACATCTGTACTATATAGTTGTGAATAATATTATTTTTATTAATGAGCGATATTTACATTTGCGTAATTATAAAACTACGAAAATCAGCTTTGGTTAATGAAGCGAGCACTGAGACTAAATAAAATAAAACTATGTACCTATTCTGGTATTTTTGTGTTCGTTTCGCAGGTGACTAAAAAAGCTCCGTTATAATTGTCAACTCCCTTTTATGTCATCTTCGTAAACGAAGAAGATGCGGGGTTGTTTCGTAAAAGTCTCAAGTCAAAAGACATCGATTTGCGACTCTGTCAAACCGTCTTTTTAAAAATTACTTTGCTAGAACAGAATTTTCTGACGATACCGGTAACATACGCGGATGATCTTCCTATTCTTCTTCTACTGATTACACCAATATGGATATACATAATGAAGACATGGTCGACAGTGCGCCTGTCCTCTAAAAGAATAGCACGCGAAAACCAACATATTATATTTACGAACGTGCAACTGATCAGCGATACGTTTCTAAGGTCTTACGGGTTGGTAATGAATGATAACTCTGGCAAATAAGTATCCTGAAGTTCTGTATCCGATATCATTAAATAGATCTCGTGGGCGTGCATGTGTTCAATGGGTTACACGAGCTGATTGCGCGGAAGGCTCGATAAGTTTTGGTAGACTAATTTTCGATTGAGTTTCTGTCGGGGGAGTGAATTCCTGAGCTACTGGCGATGTTGCCAACTTTGGAAGGCGCAACTCCTTTGGAGAAGTCTTTCTAGGTGTGCCAGGTGATTTGTCTGGGGTCTTCGATCGTAGGCCACTGGGTGGCCTGAAAGATGTCGGAGATTTTACGAGCTTGTCCTTAGAAGTGGCCTTGGTCGGACTGTCTTGCGTAGGACTCTTCTTGGTAACTGTGTCAGCCACTTTCGCACTAGAATTTTCCAATTTAGTGCCGATACTGCTCGGTCTTGGGATCGTGGCATCGGGAGATTTAGCAAGGCTGCTCCTAACGGCACGAGGAGTTACCACTGACGATGGAGATGTGACAATGGGGGCTCGTGTTGGAGTTGAAGGTGGCGGTTGTGGTGACTCGTCGTTTATCATTTTTTCGTCACCTTTCGCCGTTTCTTCCCTCTCGTCAGTAGCTTCAACCTAGAAATGAAATTTCGTTCTTAAACTGCGTAGAGCGCCGGCAACGAAGCGAATCAACGTCAATGTTATACCGTATTTAAATATCACGTAGCGCGTGCAGACTGACCTTGAGTTGCAGAGGCGGTGAATGGTGACGATGTTTCAGAGGCCGACGTGTATTATGCGTGAAGGTGAAGTACACGCTGTGCGCATAATCCTTGCAATCCAGATAAACTTACTACGTGTTTCTAATTTGTACGTACTAAACGCTATGATGGATTAGTGATGAACTCTCGCGTTCATTAGTTTGGTCAGTAGGCGTAGGTCGATAATCGATTCGCATTTAAAGATCATCTTATCGGAGTTATACATTGTGCGGATAGGCCTCGGAGATAGGAGAATGTTTCTTTATACTTATTTTTTAATTCGAAGAGAATACCTGAAATTCTAAATACGCAAATACGTCTCGATCGATCGTCTCGTAGTGCTAATAGTGTAGGAATCGGGTGCAATGATAAATTACGAATGTAAATTTAAAAACAAAAATATTATTATACTGGCTCCCCGGATACCTTTAGAAGATACCCTGGACAGCCGATACAGAAGTGTATCCTTATGAAGTGATAACTTGTGACAATTACGAGGATCTAATATCAGTTACTTCATTCGTTCTCGTGAAGTATCGCAATGTTAATCGAACTGAAGTACATAGTAATTAATGTGGAAGCAATACAGTGTAAGTAGTGCGTGTTACATATTTCGTAGCAATGTGTAAATTGCATGAAGTTCCTAAAAGTGTCGTACATGGCGGATCTTGTGGTATGCTTGCACGACCTTAGATTTATCATCTTCTCTCTGCCACTCACTTACTCTCGCTAATATTACTTTAGGGATTTCTTTTTAGTATACTCCAGCGGTACGTTAATTGGTATTATGCTCGTAGGTGCAACGAATAAGTAATAGTTTACGTATCTACAATAACGATTAAGAATGTCTCGTATTATTATTAATATTATTAATATTATTATTATTTAAATACAATTCCATAAGTTCCATGCGCCAAACGTAGTGCGTTCGCGTTTGGTACATCGAACTTAAACATGCGCACTGCACTTTTCTACTGGTACTTCTTGCGGTTCAGACATTTAGACGCTTCTACCTACGCCGAGGAAAGTAATCCGCTTTGCATTTCATAGTCTTGTTTCTCGATAATCAAATATTTTGGAATAGATCGACGCTCGACGTCGAGTGAAGACTTTATAAGGCGATCATACCTATTAATCGCCGCTCTACCTTAAAGACCCCTGCTTTTTTTTTCCTGTTCTTGCTTAAGCTCTTCTTCGACTCGGTACAATCAATATCGGTAAAAATAAATCAGCACGTAGCTGAAGTTCCCAAAATAATTGTCGCAGCTTCCCGGGGATCGGAGAGGTTCTTCGATAGTCTACGTTAAATTCATCTATATGCTCACTGTGCACGGGTGGTTCTGCAAAATCTCTACGTACATGACTCATACGTACTCGAATACACTATCCAATACTAACAAAACAAAGAGATACCAACTGTTTTAAATCGAGGTTCGTCCACAATTGAAATTACTTCTGACGGGTCCAAGGGATAAAATATAGGGAACCACTGGTCTACAGCAGTGGATCGTCGCATGGTCACAAAAACTATCTCCTCCAGATAACCGAATAATTTCGAAGCAGATTTTATTTTCCTATAACGATCCATCTACGGTGCCTTCTTCGCTCAATCGTCATCCGGATCTGATTACAATCGTTTCAACCGTGCGACGATCTGTACTTTTAAAAATCGATCCTCCTGGGTGACTCGAGGATGTTCTCTCAAGTAAAAGACAAGATCGTGCTCAAAATTACGGGCATCGTGGACACGGAGAACGTCAAGAGGTGTGGGAACTATGAAAGCACATTTTGCTAAGGACACAGGGTATGCGCAAAGTGGGAGCATCCTCTTCCCACTACGTTCCTAAGCACGAGCTTCGCCAATATCACGCTTCTCTGAGAAGACGCGAGCGGATTAACCGCGCATATAAAATGATAAACTTATCCTTATTGAAATTCGTCGGCTATGCTGTACGGATGCCGAGGTTACACGGCGCACAACGGAATGCCACTCCGGTATAATTTCTTGCTTGCACTTATTCTACGCGTTTCTTTGCCACGCCGATACAAAGCATTACGAACGTACACCGTTAGCTATGCTCGATTACCAGTGATGCACAATGTACGCCTCTACCCACGCTCATCCCTTTCCTTCTGCATTTAACGGAGTACCACTTCCCTTCCTTTAAACCGCAAATCGTCGCGACTCGTCACGCGATCGTCTCCTAACCCTCCACCGTCGAAGAACGCACAATAAAGCGTACAATAAAACGAGACCCTCATTCGTCCATTCGGTTTTCGCCCTCCTTACGCCTATGCCGCCTCCCGCCTCATTAATATGCCCATGAAAGAAATTGTGCACCACCGCGACTACGTCTACGTACCGAGCTACGTTAACTATACTAAATATAGATTCCGGCTCGCTCGTAAAATACATCCGTTCCACCGGTCAATCTTCTCAATATCTCCCTCTCTCTTTCATATGCTCCATCTCTCCGCTCCTCTATCGTCACGTCAATGACGACGTTCATTAGCATTGCACGAGCGACGGAGCTTCACCCCTTCGACCATACTACCATTCTGTCACCCTGCAACCGTTTCTGGACGGTCACGAGAAAGACGAGTTTCCATCTCTTTTAGTCTTAAGCGTAATGCGCTCCTCTCCTCCGCGCCTATATTCACCAGGGCTCGTCCTCCCGGCCAGACGGTGAAAATTCACGGACAATCGTTACGCAGAGTTGACGATTCGTAAAAAAATTCTTACCCCCGCTGCTTCTCTCCGTGGGCCGAGTATCATGCGGTGACTCGAGTGCGAAGGATTTACGACGGTATGAAGTGTGCCGCGTGCTTTGAGCGCGTGTGTTGGAAGAAAGGTTCACGGTTGGCGGGTCTGCCCATGACCATCTGGCCCAAGGAGGATCATCGCGGACGCCGTGTGCTCTTCCCGTTCCTTCTACTTTCGCGTATCACATTCGAGTCCAGGATTTTACTTCCGTTTAATCGAGCTACTTTGCGATTCACTCTCGTTCCTCTGGAATTTCTTACCACGACGAACTTATTAGCCTCGACTATCACAAATGCGGAACAAATGCGTTTAACCACGCGGAGAAAGCGTACGACTCCTCCTCGTGAATGTAAGTCACTCTCACCTTGGTACGCGTTTTCAACATTCGGGAATTTATGCGCACGAGGAAAAGAATTTCGCAGAAGTGTCCTAAGGGTTGAGACATACCGTAAAGTTCCTTTATTTAGGCTCGCGTTTCGATGCCAACTGGGCCGATGATTCTCGGGTCACGTCGTACCTGTACTTCGTCGTAGCGTGAAGCGTTTCGCGGTGAAGCAAGTGTTTCATGAGAATGAGAATATGCGCGTGGTATAAAAACGTCACGGAGCGTCCTGAGATTTGGCGCGTCCGTCGAGAGAGTCTCTGGCAATAACTTTGATTGTGTCTCTTTCGGCATCCCTCTACCCTTGCGAGAATGACGATAATATCGTGATTGTTTTATCGGCACGTGTATAATGATGCGTATCGGTGAACGAACGAATATTGTCTCGACGAGCTTAGAACGACGAGGAGGCGCACGTTCGGAGCAATATTCGTCGATGATTCCGATTCGTTCGAGGATTCGTGTGTGATGACAAATCACCGGGCCGACGATCTCTCGTCTCTGTGAGTCCGATCGTCGTCGACCTGGAGTATCGTTCGCGCGCGTAGACAACGCCATCCTCCTTCGATTTCGTTTGTTCAAGGGGTTTCTTTTCCGGGGGTACGAGGGGAAAGGTACACGTGATTAATTAAACACGCAGCGTGACAGGGTTAAGTGTGTCTACCGGCTGACTTTTGTCTTTTGCGACCTAGCATTCCTGGTTGAGGTTCTCGTCCGAGGTGGGCAGGCCGTTCTTGTTGTCGGTGATCGCGCCAGGGGGCACGGGGCTCTGCGGGCACAAGACAGCAGACATCAGAGAATTAGATCCAAGTCGGATTGTTATAATTTCTCGCATTTTTTTGTTCTTTTTCGTTTGGACGCGTAGGCGCATATTCGAATTCGATTTGAGTCGACATATTGGGCACTCGTGAAAAAAGATCCCTTTTGCGTTGCGCGCGATTTCCCGTCCGGCTTTGCACGAGGTTGGGCAAATCATGCGATCTCGCAGAAGTAGATTTCCGCGTGTGATGTAGAATTCTGTTTGAAGGTGAGAGGAAATCTAGTCTTTGACACACAGATCGGACTTCTAAAGATCATCCGGTATTCTCGAAGGATATGATATGTGTTAAGGTACGGCATGTGTAGTATGTTTGACAACTGTCAACTAGTACCGCAGGGGAAGTGCCTTCGTGTGACACGGAGGAAGGTCCTGCTGTAAATCAAATCTATTACGGGAAAGGTTTAATCAGGGTGCCGTGAAGAACATTACAGAGAGACATGCGATGCGTGGGTGTGAGCGCCATTAACGCAAATGTGATTTTAGTGCAAATGTAGGAGTGCCGCGGTTAATAGGTACAACGTAATACCAAAGTTAGATAATAAGTTGTTCTCGACAGTCTGATTCTTTCTCTTTCAATTGTTATGCAAACGAAACTTGCCGAGAATCATTTTCATCGATAATTCGAATTTCGAAGTAACGAACGTTGTGACATCAAATCAATCCAATTTTCATTTGCTCAATTCGCCGTTAATCGGCACTTACCTGCGATCCACTACCACTGAGACTCTCCACGTTTGAACCAGTC
This sequence comes from Tiphia femorata, assembly GCA_944319695.1. NCBI lineage: Eukaryota > Metazoa > Arthropoda > Insecta > Hymenoptera > Tiphiidae > Tiphia > Tiphia femorata. Next base: position 15,740,674 of record OX090900.1, on the reverse strand, counting down.
TGTCGGAGATAATCTCTGTCGTTGAAGATCTTTTTGTCTCCGCCTCCAGGCTTGTGCTTCACGTTATCCATCGATCCCACTTTGCTCTCCGCTTTGATGTCGACCTTTTGCGTCTGAATCTGTAAGTACGAAGGGACATTTCGTCGTAAGCTCGATCTTATATCTATCAGCTAATCGATATCCGAGCGTATAAAAAGAAGGAAAAACAACAACTACGAAGATTTTGCATCTGGAAGTACAGGCTTACTACGACGTAATCGATCATCCAAACGATCATCATTGTTTATCTACACTTTTAGACAATTTTGAAATGCAGCATACAGCTACACTGTATTGTTCGAGCTTCTACGTGAATCGCAAGCATGCGGAGTAATATCTTGTTTTTCCAAAAGATGTTTTACTTACATAGCTGATACCTACACTCAGTGATATTTTTATCCAGCTACCGAACGACCAGATATAAAGTTCAGGGTCCGTCACGTGGATATTATACTTGTGTTACACGATAAAGGGATCAAAAATTCTTTTTCCACTTATTACCAATTGTTACTAACAAAAAGTAAGAATCTCTTGAATTTCAACGCAACGCGCCCAACAAGTATTCATCCAGTGACGAAGAATCGTGTGAGGAGGTAAACTGAGAAAATAATTGTTCATCGATCGATAATACTCACGTCAGTGTCGGTATCCTGGGGTGTCTTAGGGGGCGTCATGGACGACTGAACACCAAGAAATAACAATGACTTGTTAATAATGAGGAGTGACAACACATGCGTACGGGGCGAACGTTTTCTTAGCTACGTCTCTCTGTGCCTGTTCGATGTCAATGCCCAAGAGAGGCTCATACTTTGGACGTGAAATTATGCGTATTTACGAGTGCCATTCTTTTCTACATATTCTTGGTAGCGCTAACTCATGGCCCACAAGGCCAGCAACGGCACGCTGCGTGCCCGTGGGCCGATATCGACATTCCGCATGCAACGTCTCATTCAACGTCGACGTAGGTACTCCACTTGGCGAACTCTTGAATATTCTTACGGTACAATGAACGAAGCGAGCGCTGTATTAATGTAGCGTTTCGAGCTGGCGAAAACGGAGCAGCTTTTAGGCAGCGAACATGAGAAGCAATCTCTGGCGCATTATGACATGACAGTTGGATACTTTTCCACTCGGCCACGGCTAAGGTAATGCGACGCAACAATCGGATCTTGCTATATGCCGGTTAATCACATTGCCATGGGAATATTATTTTGCAGTTCACTTGGGACGAGACACGAGGCAGTAATTGACTGTTACACGAAATGATCAATGCTGTACGATTACGATCACTAGAACTCGCTTCTTCAAGTGTTTGCGTTTTAATATCGATGTACACAAGAGCAAATGCACGTATTAGAAAACACAGTAACATGATATTAAATTCTTACATGCCAACTTTACTAATTAATTGAAATGGATTTCTGGCAATGTCTCTGGTCATCTGTAAAGACAAAGTTAAATGAGGATGTGTTGATTTGCTTACCTTCACCGCTCCACCTCCGGGCATGTGTTTGGCGTTGTCTTTGGAGCCTACTTTTGGCTTTGCTTTGTCCTTGAAATCGAGTTTCACCGTTTCGATTTTCTTGTCACCACCTCCTGGCTTGTACGTAGCGTTATCCAGAGAACCTACTTTCGGCTTGGCGTTCCACTGAAGCTTCACTTGGGCGATCTGCACAGAAGGCAAAATTTGAGATCGACTAATTTCACAGTCCAAAAAAAGAACTTATTGATCTGTGCTCAGCCAAAAGAACTCTTCTACCTTCTTGTCGCCTCCGCTGGGAGTATATTTCTCGTTCTTCGCAGCTATCTTCGGTTGTGCCTTACTGAAATCGAGTTTCCTGTTCTCAATTTTTACTTTACCACCGCCTGGCTTGTAGCTAGCGTTATCCAACGAGCCGATCTTCGATCGAACGGTCTTCAAGTTTGGCGAGGGTGTGCCACCGACTTGAACTTTGTTCATTGGTAACTCTAAGCAATTAAAACATGTGCGTGATTTCTTGTCACGATCTTAGTTTCACGAGTTTATTTTTTTTTCTAATTTTAGACTCACTCTTTTTGTCCAATCCAGCCGTAGAAGACGGAGTGTCGGGTGTTCTTGGCAATGATTTCGTAGATTTGCTCGGAGATTTTGTGGGAGAACCTGCCGTCGAACTCTTTTCGCTCTCTCGTGTCTTCGAGGACGATTTTTTCGTCGGCGAATCTCCAACTCCGTTGGAAGTTGGACTCTATAATGCAATTCCGCGTTACGATCATTTCTAAGATACAATCGGCACTCGATAGATAAACGATATTTCCTGTATGATTCAGCAATATGCAAATCGTAATAACAAAAAAAGCTTCCTACTTACATTATCGTTCTGCACCGCCCCGTTCGCCGTGCTGCCATTTGTAACTTCTGCGAATAATAAAAACACATTGCTTGTTAGAATTATGACAGACATTATTTTCATAAACATTGCAAATCAATGAAAAAAAAAAGTTCGAAGCAAAATCTCAGGAATCTCGGGGAATTTTAAAAGTGAACGGAAAATTGGTTGCAATATGCAAGAATTTTACGGAACGATTGAACGTGATACACATGAACGGGAGAACCTGCATTGGTCGGAGACTTTTTCGCGGATTTCTCCTTAGCCAATTTCCCCGGTGTCTGCGGCCGTTTCGACTTTTCCACCATCTTGTCCGCGCTCGTCTTCGATACAGCTTTTTGTTCCGCCTCTATTGCGCCGTTCTTCTTCTCGACATTTTCCTCATCGCCTTCTTCTTTAGCCACGGAATCCTCGGCGAAGGTGGTCTTCTTTCTTTCCTCATCTATAGTCTTCGTCGCGTCCATGGGCGACTTGGGAGACTTAGGCGATTTGGGCGACTTAGGAGACTTAGGCGATTTAGGAGACCTGGCCGACTTTGGTGCATTCGGTGACTGTGGGCTTGGAGGACACGGCGACAATCTTGGAGACAATGACTTTCTTTGTCCATTGTCGAAACCCTTGACACTTTCTTGAGGAGAAGGCGTCGGAGTAGCGGGCGATCCCGGTACCGACAATTTTTCATGACCCTCCGAAGGCGCGGGAGACTTCGCCGATCTACTTGGTGATTTTTCCGCTTCCTCTGCCTTGGCAGGACTCGCAGGGGCAGTTTCCACTTTATCACTCGAAATACTTTCCGACTTCTCGCGCGGTGGAGCCGGTGATAATCTCGGAGACTTGGACGCTTCAGCAGGGGTGGTTGGACGCGTTAGGTTCGGAGACTTTTGTGGAGTTTTCAAATGTTGCTCTTGGATCGAAGCTTCGTCCAACGGGGTAACGGATCTGTCCACTTCATCCTTCGCACCAGAATCGGTAGACTTCTTTCCATCGTCGGAAACAACGGAATGCGCGGAGAGCGCAGGACTCGCAGGACTCTTTCCCGAACTGTCCTTCTCCGATGTCCGATCGACGTGCAACCAGTCATTCATCTTCTCCTTCGCATTGTCTAGCTCCGTTGAGACGTATCCCTCCAAAGTTTTACCCGCCTCCTCCAATTTGCTCTCCACCTTCGCAGTCATCGATCTGCTGGTAGACTCATCCACCTGGTCACTGACTTTCGCACTCGCTGGCCTGGTTCCATTTAGCGTGCTTCTTGAATCACTGCCAGCGGATCCTTGGGTCGACTTGACGTCCACCTTTTCAGAAACTGGTCTGCTCGAAGAATCGAGCACTTTGTCGTCGAGCTTCTCGCTAGTCATTGTATCCGATTTTTCTTTCGGCGCTTCACTGATCGTAGCTGTCCCTGGCCGACTGGGGGATTTCGTAAAATCGTCCAACTTCTTCAAAATTTCTGGAGACTTTACAGAGTCCACGGAATCTCCGCCGTCGGACGTGGCATGGCCATTTGGTCGTGGAGATTTCTCATTGTCCATCACGACGTCGTCGTCGTCGTCATTATCACCGCCCTCGTGTTTCTTCTTAGGCGTGGAGTTCTGCAGTTTGGAGTGCTCCAATTTGGAGTGCTCCAAGTTGGATTGCGCCACGTCGGCCATTTTTTCAATTACGATACGAGGACGCGTGATCGGCTTATTCTCCTCGATGGGTGAAGGATTCGGTCGCGGTAGATTCAATAAGGACTCATTTCTCTGCAGTTGCCTCGGTACCTGATGATCCTGGTGGGGCCTTTGCAAATTGGGTGGACCTTCGGGTCTTCGCTGATACGCGTTATGACCGTTGGTAGGGATAGAAGGATCGAATGTAACTCTCTGCTGGGGACGTTGATCCGTTGGACTCGGTTGTTGGCCTTGATAGTTGCCGACGAAAGGTGGCCTAACGCCTGGAGCAGGTCCTCTTAGTCCAAGAGGCTGTGGAAAACGAGGATTTTGCGGACTGGTCGGACTGAGCGCGGGATTCTGTCCAGGTTGGGGATTTCTCAGAAGAGTTGAGCCTCCTGGTGGTCTAGGAGGCCCGTAAGGTCTTAACTGCGTTAACTGTCCAGGTCCGGGTGGGCCTAAGGAAGACCGACTGTCTAGACGACGAATAAGCTGGGGTGGATGTCCTGGGCGAGGTCCTCCACCTCCTATAGGACCATTAGTTATCGGAAGTCTTGGCGACCCTGGAGGTGGACCTTGCGGTCTCGGTTGAAAGCCTGTGGCTAACGGTGGGTTCTTCACCTACGGAAGAACATTTAACTTCATCTGTCATCCTTAAAAGTTTCACGGTAAACCGTACGGAACGAAAAGTCGTATGTTTGAAACGTCTCTAGCTAGCTATTGGATTTTCCATTAAAACTTTGTATCTGTTGTTTTCTAGAACTTCGTCGTCCATCTCCTTTGTTCTATCCGATATTTAAGTACGTGATTTGAAATAAAAGTATCGAATGTACAAGCGTTATTGCTAAATACATCACGTACGCCTGTGCCTGGTCATCTCCCGCTGCCCATTAAGCTACGTCTAATCTAACTAAACATAACTTGATTACCTCTAACTCTCCTAAGTCTTCCCTTAAATTACTCATACCAGTCTACCTTGCATATACGCATATTGCCACTCCCACTATGACGGCGTTCTACATACACACACCGCATCATACGAGATAGTTTCCAACATTCTTTCATTATAGACTCACGCGCCCATTCCATCGCATTTTCTACCCCCACCAGATAGGAAACACTAATCTACTCTAACGTTCGACCTGCACTTGCACATGTAGTTCAACCCGCCTACGTGTCTCACAATCTGATAACCTCTTCCCATCGATTTTCAGAGTCGTGTCATCCAGTAGCGTAATGACTCTCACGTTTGTCAGATGTACCGTAGAACTCGTTTTTGCGTACGAGCTTGCCTTTGCGAAAAATGTTCGACAATTGATTTTTGGACTTTTCAGTTTTAATTACTTCTAATTCCTGACGTTCTACGCGTAATAACCACGAAGCTTCTAACGCACGCATTGTCGTAGACGCTCTACGAGAACGCATCCGGGAGGATTTGATTACGATGTCTCCGGAACCCCTGAATTCCCTCACGAGCTTGATGAATATATTCATTAAACCTCCCTTTGTCTACGATCCCGTCTCCCTTTTTTCATTACGCACCAACTACCACGCACGACATTAAGTCGCAGACGGTAACTTTAATATATCGTAAAAGACTACGAACGATGCTGAAAGATTGAATCGTCATTTAGCCAGTGTCCCATAATAAAGCAATCGTCATTGGTGAATCGTCATCAAATTCACTATCTTAGATGTTTATCTCTTATCGACCCCGAGTGAACTCGATATTTGAAGAATCTCATATTGGGCACTCTCGGATTAATTTAGCCGTGGACGATTAAGCGAGAGGCAAAATGAAGCCTCGCAGACAAACGAATTGGGATGAACGATATTGGCCCTGAGCCCATCGATCTCTCGATAAGGCAGGACGGTGACGTCTCGACGAACATTTTCACCGTGCCTGCCACCGTTCAACTTTGTGCTCGTTATGGGATCGAACCACGAATGACTGTAGCGTACGATCGACATACACCCTGAATCCGCGAGGCATTTCGGGATAGCGTGACCTCAAATAGTACCTTTTTGGAGGGCACACGAGCCCGCATCGCTTGATCTTCCTACGGTATTCCTACGGACTCGTACTATGCATTAGAATTCTTATATCTCTCTACGACAAATAACCGTACTGTATTATTATTGCAGAACTTTCTGTCCAATATTTTTTTTATCGAGATCATCGTAAAGCGAATCGACGAATATCAGATCGTGCACGACTGAGAGATACATTCCTGTCGATAATTTTATTGCATTGGTGAAAAAATTGATATTTTTTTAAAATTTGATATAAGTTCTTTAGAAATATTTTCGTTCGACAGGATGCAAAGTGCTTTGCAAGGAAGTTTTGAAAACGCGGTGATGATTTTATCTGTCACTAGAATTGATGAAATCCCAATGCTTCACGCTCCCTGAGCGTCCCCCTCTAATGCTTACCATATTGACTGCACGAGCCGAAGTGGGTTCGGTCGGATTGTTTGTGGCTTCTTGCGAATCCATTTGGAGTTCGTTCGCATACGCGCGCACCACTTTACGTCAATTCGAGGATCCCCTCGCGGCTGATAAAATCGTTCTCCAATAACCTGTTGCGTATTAATGACTGTCACTAAATAAAGTAACGCGTCCTACGCAAGGCCCGAGTGCTTTTGCGCCAAGGTGGCTACATGGTGAGCGATGAGAATTACGAGATGTGACGTCGAGTACGGTGATGAAGAGAAGAAGAACAGTGTCGTCCGTGCGCTTTTAAGGTCATTAGTATGAGACCCTGGGCGCACGGAAGGAGGCCAACTACGAGATAGAAAGTTAGGCCTTTACCTACGAAAGCTCATTTTGTGTACGCGAGTGGAAGGAATCCTGTTGACGCGGCACAGCGATTGTTTTCCATCGACACAGTACCAGTCGGTGAGTCTCGTGTTTTCCAAGGAAAATCTGAATATTCAGGTTCCTTGTTTCCGGACTGTGTTTAAGTTAATTTTAATCTCGAGCATTCGTGTGTAATGAACGAAACATTAACATTTCCCGTTAGGATGAAGTAATCAAAGTACCCAGGCACCTTATTAGATGCTATATCCGAGAGTTAATGACTTACTCGGGTGTCGGCTTGTCCTTTAATTAGTGCACCTTAACGCGATTACTTAGTCGCGTCAAAAGGATTCCTCCGACCTCTTATTACCAACGCTGTAAAACGGAAGGGTGCGTATACGTTTAAGGCTTGAGGCTACCAGAGTTGAAATTTTCCAAGTAGCATTTGTAATTGACAGTGATTACGGGTACGACATACTTGACAACTAAGTATACACCTACTTTAATATGTACCTACGATGCGTGCTACAACCGGCAACCTTCAATTAGAAATTGCCGGGCAATCTACGTGACTACGAACGTAATGTGTCGACAAATCGGCAGTAATTGCTTACTTTGGTGTACATACCGAGGGTGCGTACTACTGGAACAGGAGGAGTACCTTGACGAAAGAAAGAAACCGATTTACGTTCATAAGTTTCCACGGCAAAGTAACGATCTTTCCAAAATATAGAACCACACTTCACACATTTTCCTCGCTTCTTTTAAAAATGCTTTTAATGCTCAATTTTTTAATTCTAATAAACCTGGTCCAATTCATTGTCGCCGCCAATAAACATTATCCAAAGATTTTCCCTATTTAATGCCAAACTACTTTGCCGATTACCCTGAAGCGATTCTCTATCAGCTACTGGGAACCCGCTTAATTACTATCGACCCATTGCTCGAGCAGGTTTACGAAGCGGTACCAACGGAATGTCGATTACCTCCAGGAGATGACAGTTTCATCGCCCGGACGAATAATAGCAGACCGTTTTGCGACCAGCTGCCGGTCATTAATGAGCCTCGCAAAAGGAGCAGACGTGAAGAAGGGTGGGCTGCAGGCTGGCGCCACCGCAAGCGGACAGGAAATGCGCGGCCTATCGTGACCGGTGGGGTACCAACCGCGCGAGGTGGAACGCGTCGTCGCGCCCAGCTGGCGATTGGATTGACCTTGGCAAATATACCCGTCATCCGCGGCATCGACGCAACCAGTTCGTGCCTCGGCCCAATAACTGGGCAACGCACCTTGAAATCAGCCCGCGAATAATCAGCTGCCCTACCAAGACGTTTCGACGCGCCGCTGTTGTTATCAGGACGCACAATATCTGCGGGTGAATTGGGTAGCAATCGTTATCACCTGCGCGTGACTAGCACGAGATTACGGACCTAGAAAAAGGTGGTGATAAGTAATTTGGAATCGTTGGATAATCGCGAGTACTTGCGAGAACGGTCGAACAGTTTCCAGATTGGATTTTATTTACACATTGCAAAATAGTGACGAAAAAAAATCTGGTCGAATCAGATACGTTGGATCTAAGCTTGCCTCAAACACCACGCGTTCCGCTCGTAGAGGGTAACTGCTATTTCACGCTCTTAACCTGCAAGCGAATCATTAATACGCTTGTCGTTTTTACGTGTCCCGACGTGTTTGCGAATGATGCATGTAACGAAGAGCGATCAAGAATCGTGCACGTTGAAATTGGCCAGTGACGAAGAAATACGACGATAATTCACCTTCTCGAGCCTGTTCTCGCCCATCGTGCTTATTACACGTGACCTAATTTCTTTATGTACCGCGGTACGTCTCGCATCTGAAATCTTTTCTTGCGTCTGCGGTACGCTTTGTCGAAGGGAGAGAATTGTATAAAGAAAACGGGTTAAGAAGACGAGTTAAGAAAGAGTCAATGTACTCGAGTCAAAGCCCCTTCAAAATTATCAGGAGCCCGTGTTTTTTTCTTCACTTTTACGGCCCTTCCTCATGGTCGTGGATGAGACCGGGCCGTTGTGTCGAGTACCGAGAATATATTTTACGTCGACGGCGAATGAATGGTGAAGAGTGAAGTGAAGGAAACGAAGTGGGGTGGGGCCAGGGTACACACTCGAATCGTTTGTTGTCGAGCAGTCACGTCAGCCTTCACGGGGTAATTAAAATTTAAGGTGGGCACGAAAGCAACCTAAAAATAAGGGGTGAGTGCTTTGTCCTGCCACGAGGCACGCTTGAATTCGCGGGAGTCACGCTTATGCAAAACGCGACCTCACGGGGTTAACGAAACATTTTCTACGTGCTCCTTAAGAATGTATGTTAACCTTCGCTTAACCTCCAGACAACTCCAGGAGCATTGCTATCGATTCTTCCAACCCTCTCTCCCCCTTCATTTTCTCGCCTATTTTCTCCTTTTTCTCCTTGGATTCCGGAGGAGATATTGCCAGTGGTTCGATGCCACCCCTTTCCTTCGCTCCCAACGTCGTCGCCGTCAGATTCTCCTGGGACATGCGCTAGGCGTCTTCGTAACGAGAGAATTTCTTCAGAAGTCCAGGGACGGCGAGGATTACTCATCGTCACCTGGGATTATCAAAGACGCGGTACTAGCAGGATCATATACGCTTCCGAGTATTCTTCACGGTCCAACATCTAACCTTTATTTTACTTCACCCGTCGTCTCCACTCGAGAAGAAGGACCCGCGTTTTTATCCATTCGTTACACCGTAACGATTTTATTACGAAACAACGCGAGTTAAGGGGAGCAAATCCTTTAAAATTGTGAAGAAATCGAAAAACAACAAAAAATGGAAGAAAATCAGCTTTTCGAGGAAACTGAAGGGTTGTTATATGGGCCTGGAATCGCTGATTGATTGGTAAGTCACCAAAATTTATATTTTTATCGTATAGAAACTTTAAACGCGATTATCTCCAAACTACATTTTCAAAAGTTGCTCGCACTGCAGCTCAAGAAGTTATCGATCGATCTCACTGAAATTTATAGAGGTTTTTGTCTATGATATTGCCGGTAGGACAAACCTAAAGTTTGAAGGATTTCACGTAGATAAATCATTTTTTTGGGGTAAGAACTGTTGAAAAAATGGTCGAGAATTTAATTTTTTTGTTACAAAGACTGCATAATTTTCAATTTCATACTTTTTCATGATTTTATAGGTATATCCTACCCCTAAACGTGTCAGTAATCGAAAACAATTTTTGCTTCCTGTTTCAGATAAGCAGTAAAAATGTGAGGAGTGCAGCCGTTTTTGATGGCACAAGAAAGACGCTTGAGGGCGAAGGCTGTTATATCGCCATTTTGTTTTATGAAAAAAAAAAAAAATGTTTTTAAGTTCTTCGAACATACGTTAAAGTGATTTTAAAGTTAAAAAATGATGCGATTATTTCATCACCCTAAAACAAATTAACAAAAAATGGCTCATTTTCGGGCGTCTAAAGGATTTGCTCCCCTTAAGTCTGAGAGAAATTTCGAGTGAAAAGAATTTGTGGAGAGTATCGAGCGAATCTTTAGTTTCCTTTGATCCTTGATTCGCTCTCGCATCACGCGCTCGTTCGAAAGACGGCCGGTTAATCGCACGCGCGTTGAACTTTTCTTTAATTGCCGCGGCTCCGACCAAGCGGAGCTCCTCCATCGTGAGATTACCGATTTCCTTCTTCATTGTTTATCCCGTGGTACGCGGTGGCCGCGAGAAGAAGCCACGGCGCGTAAGGCAGGCGTCTAACGTAACCGTGGGCACGTCTGAGGACTTCCGTTCCCATTTCCGTCGGAAAAGCAGAAACAGGCCGCCGCGTGCACGCCCGCGACTCACTACGCGAGTAGGCAAGTGCCCATTCCTGGAGTTATTGATCCGACCCGGTGAGCGTGTTCGACTGCACCCGTTTACGTGCACACGAATGGACACGCTCGTGTGCACGCAGTGCACGCGGTGCACGCCGATCTCTCACGCGCGACGCGTGCCGCACGCACTTTTCAGAGCGCGAGCGAGCGGAGAGACTTTCGGGAAAGATCTGAAGAAGGAAATCCGGAGGATCGAGAATGAGAGAGTGTGAATGTAAAATCGTTTAGAAGAATCGACAGTGAGATTTTTTAAAAGTTCAATTTCACCGTGCACATCTATGAGCAGTTCTGGCAGGTGAAACGGACTGGAACAGGTTCGGTCTAGAACGACTTGAATCGCCATAGGGTGAGGAAATCTCAAAAACGCTTTCCTTCCTTGGGTCGACGGAGTTCGTGGGCCATGTCGTGACTCGACAGAGGAACGATCGCGTAGAATGGGGTTGAGGCGAATGGTAACGGTTATCAAAGGAAGATCGTGAGGAAGATCGATCGCGAGATCGTGAAGGAACTGGGTGAGCTGGGTGAATCCGCGGGAAAGCGTGTGCGCCGCGAAGGAGTCGATGGCTTCTTGGCACGGCACGGATGTTTGACTAAACGAAGAATTGATTAACGATACATTATCCGTCGAAGGGAAAGTTTGCCGATGCTTAAAGGGGATCGATCATTTCTTAGGGACAGCTTATTACTCGCATTGGCTCCGTCTTTCGAGTCACTTCGCAGTAGGTAAATTTTTAATTGACCGATGCGAACTGTTCTCCGCCTTTGCGAGACCTTGAAACACCTTTTCCAGGATCGCGATAAGAACTGCGATTCCAGCTGGATTGTTTACTTTGCTTCGTGCGCATTAAACTTTTACCGAAGGGCCGAAAAAAAAGTCGACGGTACGATTCGCGCAGAACAGAAATAGAATTTTATCGATTGGTCGGTTAACAGTGCTGCATGGGTGCTCGGTAGGCACGTTTTGCGCAGTTTTCTGATTTATATTAATCAGTCGTTTACTACTTCAGCCGATGTAGCGCCTACGATTCGTGCACGCAGTGGTAACCTGGTTGCATGTCCGACTCAAGCAAGGAACATAAGTTGGCACGCTTACTTACAGGTTGGAAAGAAGAAATCTTATTTGAACTATCTCACTTCGTTCTACCGCGAAGATAGATATATCGCCTTATGAAAATGTCAAACTTTTAATTAACCGCAATCCGAAATTCACCCTTCGCGCGATAATAATCGAGGCACGTGTCTACCAAACCTAATCTACATAATAAATATATTATTCGCCGATCCCTTTCCGAAAGAGACAAAGAAAATTGCCCCGTTCTGTACATATATCACCCATCACAATTTTACCCTACTCCGACAATTACAATTCCACGAGTCAGCAACAAGTAATGGAGAATCCCCCAATCGTCGAGCATACCGCAATATCACAAATTTCGGCCCGTCACCCTCCAAGGAATTCATCCCTCGTAATCGGATAAATATTTCTGCCCGATCGTCGTGCACACTCATCGTCGCAATTTGCCGCTTCGATTGCCGAGTGCGGAAGGGGTTGGTTATGTTGCGGGTGGGTCTCGAGAAAAACGTAAATTGGGAGTAACGACAGATAACGAGCGCAACGGGTGCGAGCCCGGTACGTCGATCTATCGCCCTGTCGCATCTTCGAATCGCTCGGCATCGCTATGTGCAATTGTCACGTGCCTGCATTTATCGGTACCCCATCGACACTTCCTGGATGTTAACCTATTTACCGGCCTGGCCACTCTTTCTCCCCCACGTGCATCTCTTTTCCTATTTCGCTCGTGCTTTTTTTCTCTACATTCACCATTAGATCCACGGTTCGGATACCATTATTAATATAGTCGGAAGTACGGAAAGCGCGCGAGAGGTGGGGCGGACAAGAAAATACCAAGATTGACGATCTCGGATCTATAATCGAGCCGGTAATACGGCAGGAGGATGGAAGGAAGGTGGAACGGGGGAAGAATAGTAGTCACGGAATACGCGCGAGATTAAAAGGAGGGTCGAGTGCCAACAGCGAGGATGGTACAAGTCGATAATCGACGATGGAGTTTGGATTCGTACACGAGCATGCCCTCGCACGAGGACGACGAGAGACCCTTTTAGACCCGAAGTGGAAGCCCACTCGCTTTTACGAGAGTTACCGAACGAAATTTCGCTTATCTTTGGGACACCGTGGATTCTACCATAGGACGAACCAGAGTGACTCTGGTGGACGTCGCTTGTGTTGAAGGTGACGAAATACGTTGCTAGTCAAGCAAGATATCGGTTTATCGTTGCTCCGTGGAAGGGATCTCGACGTGAGAAGCGTGCTGGCGCAGAATCCGATGAAGTGGATGCCCCGTCGATAACGAATAAACCTACTGTGAAAATTACGAGTTCTCGTGGATCGAGGAAGAGAGCGGACGAGCTGATAACTGGAACGTTCCCATCGAACTGACGAGCCAAATGTCAGAACGTAATTCGGTCCGATATCGCTGTAGGCCCCACGAGGGATATGGTTTAACGAACTTTCGTCCAGTGATTTATTAATTTCCTTGTTAATCCGAGGAATGAACGCGAGCGCCCAACTCCGAAGAATTTCGAGGAGAGTCGTGTACGAAAGTAAAATCCCCAAAGGAAGTCCATTAAAAATGAAGAGAAATAAAGTACGACGCGGTCGCGACGGGGCTAGGCAGGGTCGTCAAAGTATACCGAATAAAGAATTTTATACGGCCCCGAGGTATAATTTATGGAGGCGCTGCGATTGCCCGATTGGAAACTGGACAGGCTACGATTTACTGGTATGTTTGCGATAGAAGTGTGCGCTTGTCAGTCGATTAGGCCGACCTACTATCGCACGGTAGCTCTTTGCCTCGAATACCTTTCCCACTAACGTGCTGAGCTGTGCATTCGATATTTGTTTTCCTCTCTTCTCGAAAATCGCGAGGAGAGTATCAACGACCGCTCTCGAAGGCCGAAGATGAAAATTCCGTCGTGCACGCGGGTGCGGTCACCGTTTACAGTTGTTACTTTGCCAACGAACCAGTTGCTACTTTATCCTTCTACGCGGCGATGAGGACAGAGAGAGAGAGAGAAAGAGAGAGACAGGAAGTTCTATTACTAAAGATGAATAGCGAATACGATGAATGCACCGAGCATTGAGAATTGCATAAGCGATCTTACTTATTCAGCAGAGAGTGAAAGAAGTAGAAAAAGACGTTCGATGATTGCGTACTACGACAATTGGTCCAACTACTACGATGAGTGTTTTTACTGTGACAGTGACGGCGACTGTCATCTATTTTTACACATCCAATGTATGCCCATAATGATTCACTTCGCGTGCATTTGTCGCAGGCAACATTGTCCAAGCGATTTTCCACCCTGGAACTTTCCCGTGTAATTCGACATTCCAACTTAACCGAATCAATACTCGCGTAAACCGATACCGCGCCTCCAAAATTTCCCCCTTACGTTACACTGATCTACGTTACGCCATTGAAACGACAAATATTTCTGCGGATCGTACGAATGACAGGACACTAAACAAAAACTCTATCAAAAAATGTATCAACCACAATTTTTACTTCACACTCGTTACTACGTCACCCACTATTTTCCGACGAAGCGCAAATTGCGTCGCGAGCGAATGACACCATTCGATAGCCACTATTCCAACGTGTCCAACTTCGGTACAAGGAGAGCGCGGACAAACGTACGACAATGGGAATCGCGCAACGTCAATTTCGCGCTGGGTACGGTGTCCCGAGAGTGGAGCATCGCGATGTCCTACTTTTGACACGGGCCTCTTCTCCGTCTCGAGTCGAGGAAAATCATCGATACGGGGTTCGGAGGTCCGTGGAAGAAAAAAATCGAGAAGGCAACGTAACGCCGGGAAATTCCGGTGGACCGGTCGAAAGGATGTTGCAAGGACTCTACGCGGTGCACGAATCGGTCAGAACCATAGCGGGAGGGATCGTGGCACGACTTACCTGATTATCTCGCGCTCACTTCGTCTCGAGCTCGTGAGACCGCCTTCGTGCGAGCCTCTCACTCGTACTCTCTCACCGTCTACGTGGGCACGACCGACGAAGCGGAGCGTGGCAAGTCGATCACTGCCTCGTGAGTTACTAACAGCCCCTATAAGACCTGGATAGATCCTTCCTTACCGGAGGGTACGTCCGTACGCTCCGTGCGGGCGTCCGTTTGTCCTGCGGTGGCTCTGCTCCTGCGCCCCAACGCCCAACCAGACTCAACCTAACCCCCGCTCACTCGATAACCGCCGATGTACACTCGCGCGCGCACGACTCTCTTTCGCGAGACTGTCCGTCGATAAATTATGTATTTCCTGCGAGTCCTTTTTCTTTGCTCTTCCCTTTCTTTCGCGCTTTCTCTCTTACTTCCTTTCGACGCAAGGATACGTGTCACTTTTCATTTTACGTCGTACACTCTGCTTACGATGTCCTTTATAAGCCACAAGAATGATAACCGAGGATGAGAGTCTCATGTGGGGGAGGTTCGCCAATTGGGGTGGAATAGAGCGTTTCCGGCGCCTCTCGGATGTCGCGTTCAATCGAACCAAGGGAGACCGAACAATGATCGGGGGTGTAGGTCGATGAATAGGACAGGGGTGTGGGCACGGTTGAGAAAATTTTAATCGGAAGTCTCGGAGATTGGGTTTCTTCCTGTGATTTAATCTCGGGACATTCCACATACGAGCACCGCGTTTGATAATTACACAGGCCCACAAAAAAAAAGTGCCCTGTGCTGATGATCTGACTAGGCTAGTCTTATGTATTTTGTCCCGCTGAATTCGAATCTGACGTCAGAATTCCTCCATCACGTCACAGTTTTTTTTTAAATCGCAAAAATAGACGAAATTACATAAAAATCGACATTCTAAGGCAATAAGATTGCGCTTCTTAAACAAGAAGTTACCAAAATAATATTTTAATGTATTTTCAAACGTTATAAATTCAAATTCATCCTAGAATGCGTTGTGCTCGATTTATGATTCGAGTTGGACCTAACGTTCGAATAATGTCACTTACGATCGTCTGCGCTTACGCACTCTTTTATCTTGAAATGATCTGTGAAGCGGATTTCTTTTACGTGTTTTTCTTTTTGTTATATTTTCTCTTTTAAGCATCCAACAAAAAGAAAAACACGTAAAAGAAATCCGCTTCACAGATCATTTGAAGACATAAAAGAGTGCGTAAGCGCAGACGATCGTAAGTGACATTATTCGGACGTTCGGTCCAGCTCGAATCATAAATCGAGCACAACGCATTCTAGGTTGAATTTGAATTTATAACGTTTGAAAATACATTAAAATATGATTTTGATAACTTCTTGTTTAAGAAGCGCAATCTTATTGCCTTAGAATGTCGATTTTTATGAAATTTCGTTTATTTTTGCGATTTAAAAAAAACTGTGACGTGATGGAGGAATTGTGACGTCAGATTCGAATTCAGCGGGACAAAATACATAAGACTAGCCTAGTCAGATCGCCAGCACAGGGCACTTTTTTTTTTGTGGGCCTGTGTTATTTACTGGAATTTAAGTAAATTGGATAAATCGTAACAATAAAAAACAAAATAAATCTTCTTACTTCCCCAGACTATACTTATCCATATTCCTTAAAAGAAATTAATCAAAGGCGTCCCTGAATGAAAATTTTTAATAATTCCACCGCCTAAGGAAGGTCCAGGCGATTCATATCAGTCCGCTCTATAATTATGAATAAATTCAATTTCCGTTGGTGGATTTTTTTACTTTAAATATTACGTCCCTCGTGCTTCTATCGCCTCGTGCTACGCGAAGGGCGCGCGGGTAGGAGCTCAGGCTTAAACACACCTGTCGCCCTCATTTCTAATACCGCGAGCTTTTTGCACGCGGAGTCGGGCTCGGTGGTACGTTCACCCGCCCTCTCGTCGCCACCACCGTGTGTGTGCGAGGAAGATAATGGCCGCTGGAGCTAATAAAGTGCCGGGACGCACCCCTTTCGCTCCGGTCGGCCGCCACTTTAATTCAAACGTCATTACGATAATGCGCAACGTGGCATGCCCGGTTTCGCGGACCCTCCGAGCCTCCGAACACGTCGTCGTTTCAACCGACAAATTACGCGCGATGAGATGCGCTTCTTCTGTTCGCGAAGAAGCGAGGACTCGCACGCGAGCGCGCCACAAAAGTCGCGTCGGAGTCTCACCACTTTGGAATTTATCGATTGGCTTAATTCGCGAGACTCGATCGTCGTCGGGTCGCGCGCGACCGTCTAGGATCTCGTTAATTGCCACCCGTCCGCGATTCCACTGGCAATTAATCCTCGATCCCTGTCACCGCGTTGGAACCCACCCTAAAAACTTAAATTCGCGTATGCCACGAGGTCACGAGATCGTGACTTCGTCATCGTCGATTAACAAAATCCTACTCGCTGATTACTGTGTCGCATCGTGGCTGACCATTAGCGGAGTATGGAAAAAAATCGGCGTGGGTGAGGCCTCTCTTCTTCGAGGAGCGATCAAGATGAGCCGAGTCAATGTTGACGTTTATATTCCTCCAATGAGACAGCACTCGAGAGACGGTGATCGAACGATATTCTCTTAATTATCAGCGGCGATGGTCGAGCTCCTCGCTCGGTTACAGATCGTAACCATTTCCTTCGACGATGAAAGGAACAGGCACCGACGCAATTGGACGGACGACCGGAGGATTGCGAGGAGTCGTTCGCGGGCTTCGACCCCCGTGGAATCTATCGTTCATCGCGCCAAATTAGTGCGCGCTTCATTATCTCGCATTGCGTCCTCCTCGTTGGCGCGTAGTTCTCCGATACGCTCGCGCACTCGTCCAAGAAGTTTTCTCTCGCATCGAGACAGCTTGCCCATTCATCGAGCGACTCCTCTTGAGACTCGTCCACGTCCCTTTCATCTTCTCCTCGTTCACGTTCCTCTCTCGCAACGATGTTATCGGCAAAGAGACTTATGAGTGCAGTCGCGTCTCCGAGTCGCCGGGTCCCGAAGCGTGGAAAGGGCGAATCGATGCACTTTTAAGGGGCACGCGAGCAAGCAAGCGTGTCCATTTACGCGCGCGACAGTCCATCGTGGAAAATGTCGGGAGGAAAAATGTACTGGGACTGGGTGATGGAGTTACCGAGATTTCTCCTGAGATTTTGCTTAGATCGATCGTACAGTCGACCCCCTCGAGCCACCGTGATTGGTTGACTGATCTTTCTTACCTGAAAGCAAACAAGAGGAAGTATCGTTAGTAGGGTTAGCACTTGTATAGGGTACGAGATAAGTTTCGAAGTTTTTATATTTGGGTTCGTGAGTTTTTGTTTGAGGGACGTGGTGGCGCCTCGCGAGTCGTCGACGGCCTCGCGATTTTCACACCCTTTCCATGCGAATTCAGAATTACGTTAACACGGTGACAAGAAATCGATGGGTAGTGCACGACAAAAGTGGCGTGCGAAAAGCGCGTCTACTGCACTGCCATACGAGTACCGAGAAGACGGCTGACTCACCTTATTATTGCAATATATGTATGGAGGAATATATACGTGTATTGACCTAGTGACACATCGTAAAAGCCGTCGAACGTGACCGCTGATGTTTGTGCATAAAAGATTTCGACATATATTATTATATTTTAAAAGTAAATGGAAATTATGGGCTCCTTTGCAATACGTTCTCTTCCAGTCTGACGTATAACTTTCTCACGAGGGAACAATTTCTTTTCCCTAGTTTTGGATTACACATGGGCTGTCTGTTTGATCTCAATACATAAAACAAACACCCTGAAATGAAAAGCGAATCTCGTGTATTTTAAAAATGTCTACGTTTTGGAAACATCAAAATACGATTTACCCACGTAATGTGAAAAGCATGTAACGCACGACCGTGCCGTTCCTCGTAGAGTATAAGTGGATAAAATTTTCAGTGCCGTCATCGTAAACACGCGAGAAAGATTTCACTGCGAAGGGGATGAACCCAGGCCCATTTCGTGGAGCCACGAGCGGCTATGACGAAAGATGAGCTTGAATTTTTTCGGTTGAGTTGAACCGTCCTCCTCTATGTCGTTTGAAATCGATTTCTCGACAATGCAAAGACACCCCATCTCGCAAACTCAGTTGCACCCCTTGGTGCGTGAACATATTATAAGGTATGTAAATTTGATGGAGGATGAACTCGATCCAGGAAATTTGTCTTTGCTTCGGTTAATTCGACGCTTCGTTCGTCCTAAACTATAATCGTATCGATGAATATTCACATTTAAGCAGGTGTCGGTTGCGGTTTACTACTATACCGTCCGTCGTTAAGCGAATAAAATCAATAAGAATGTTTCTGACCTACCCTCGGTAGAAATGCTCCGTCTGGTTGATGTCACGCGACAATACGAATATATTGTTTCACATTATACCACGCGAGTAAAACGTGTAGCCTTTGTACCGACCGAGTCGATAAACATTTATACCGCCCGCATTCAACGTGAGAAGGTTTATTGAACGTTCCCAGGGGTGCAGGGATAAGCGTGCACCGCCATCTAAGCTCTCCGTGAGCGCTGAGGTAAAACGTTTTCCCTCAGTAATTGGTTTACGCCCCTGGCGCTCCAATTCTTCGAATATCTTTAAATCGTCGATAACTCGATTGTCCGCTGGTGACCGATTTTCAATTTTTATACCTTACGATAAGAAGAATTCACAAGACGCTTAAAAGTGAGAACACTTAAATATTCCCTAGAATCGCGGTATCACCTTTGCCATACTATAATATACTTACTCTAATCCGATAAGTACTCATACTCAACTGGCAAGTAAGTATTTTTATTACATTTTTGTAATGGAGAAGACTGATTTTATATGCGCGTGCAAGGCTTCAGCGTGAGGTAGCAAAGCAGCGTAGTATATTTGTACAATATTTTATAATCCGGTATCACAGTGGGGAGCTAAAGAGATAATGCGATTAGAGGGAAGAAGAATTGAAAGCGACTTAGGATGCGACGCTCGCGGGAGAAAAAGTCATTCTCTCTTCACGGAGGCAGAGCTATACTCGTTGTGGCAGCTATGTGCCCAGTCGAGGACTGCTAATCCACACTGATGGAAGCCACGCAAGTTCCCCTCCGGAATCGAACCACGAAGTCTCTTCTATCGATGAGAATCGATAGTCTCGGCAGTCTTTTTACCCCTTGCGGATGCTACACGCCCGCACTGCACCCCATTGATATTCATTACGCGGTAAGCCAATACGCGGAACAAAATTGATATCCTAGACCGCTTGGGTTTCCTACGGTCGTCCATTAAAACCGAAATTTTTTATCTTTCGATCTTACGCAGCGTAGACCAGGCATCGTCTACGCGAAAAATTCTACAAAATTCTCAGAGCCCGGTGAAACTACCACGTGGACTGCAAACTCAAAAAATTAGATAATCAATATTCGACCGATATCATAATATTTTCAAACACACTTTAATCGTTGAACTTCAACGCGTACCCCTAGGCAGATGCACGACCTAACTTTTCCCTCGCGTTCACGCAGCATCATCGATAAACCAAAATAACCCCAGGAATTTTATATCTCTCCCAAGAGAACAACGAGTCGCACGACGTATAAACGACACCATTCTCCCATCCCTGGTCCCCGAAATAAACCTAATCCAGCGATTTCGAACGTTCGTCGCGAAAAGTGTCGCCCGTCACCGTGCACGCCACAAATATCCACGAAAGCCACGAGGATCGAACTCTGGAAGGAGGTGGATATTTCCAATTCACGGCACGTGGCAAATTTTCTAATCGTCTCAGATGTCGCGCGCACAGGGTTCACGCCTGGGCGTTGGTCGCACCGCTTGTCTCTCTTTCGAGGCGCGCGTGTGCGCGCCGGTTCGTTCACTCTGGCTCACGTCCGCCTTCCCGATCGTGTGGAACAGTGGCCCACGTTGACGATTTACGTAACGCGCGAGCTTGCGACTCGTCCCGGATGGACGCCTTCCCGAAACACGGCCGATAGATTCATCGGCGCGGACAATGTGTCGTTAAGTCGATCGCGAGGGGGTGGAGACGAGTGGTGGAACGTCGTTGCTGCGCCTCCTAACGGAAATCCTCGTTCGACCACGTTAATTAGACATGCGAACGTCGATGATTCGAAGCGTGGTGTCATAAAAGATGGACGTTACGGGAAGAGGCAGTTAATCACCGTGTCGGTGGGCGACGACGAAACGCTCGGTTGGAAATTGCACGAGCCTACCTCCCTCCGTGAGAATGGGCGGGGTGTCATAAGCGAGAGATTCGAGGGTCGATTCGTAAATATTTTACTCGAGACCTCGATATAGCCATCCGGATGCTGGGGGAGCTTACGAAGAAAAAGAGAAGTAATTTGCCATAGGAGCACGTACTTCCGTCGAAAACAAATATCGTGCTCGTGCACCCCACGACGATAATAAAAAGGAGAATAATTAGCGGTGTTACTTGAGATAGACGCAGGAGACAGTGGACGTATTTTGAAATTACAATAGGGCATTGTTCTCGGGTGATAGATTCTTTAATCACTTCCTTCTCACGCTGATGACAAATTATACCAGTCTCTGGGTATTCGATACGACGATTGTGCAATTCTTGTGGAAAGTATTCGATTGGTTTGGAGGACGAATTAATATGCGGACAAACAGACCGCTGTAATTATATCGTGCCGGCAGGAATTAGTCAGACGAGAAGGAAAAGGTGACACGGGCGCTATTCTTGGCGCGAAAAACTGCTGGGACCGATACCTGTTTAAAGTGGTGTGCTTTCGACGATCTCGCGGATAAGTGCGCGCGTGTGCGTCACGCACACACGTGGGTGATCGATGCTTCTCTCACTCTCCACGTCTACGTTTAGAACGCTCGTTGACTCGTACCCTCCCTCGTTCGCAAGTAATCTGTGCTAATTGCGCGACTAGCCTAAATTCCACGGATTTTATCTTCGAAATGCGTCTTAAATGGTCTCGCTCGAAAAAAAAAACTGAAATATTTTCATCTACCTCGGTAGAACGAGTCTTCCACATTCGTCCTGATATTTACGTTTCATTAAAATATATTCCCACGTTCGCGTGGACTCGTTACGGAAAGCGGAAGACGAAATACATCAAATGCGCAGGCTTAACGCGCTAATGGGAAAGGCAAGACTTGCTCGCAATCTCCGCCGGTAATCCATTTCCTTACTTTCGTCGTCGTGAGACGGTGGAAAAAGTTGCCGGACGGATAAGCTCGACGAATGCTTAAATTAGCATTAAAGCGTCCAGTTGCGCAATTCTTACGCAATCTCGCGACGATTAATAACCATCTGCGCGAAAGTTCCTCCAGGCATGATCTCTTCTACGTCGAGTTACTCGCGATCGGATAACCGAGACAAGGATCTGGCCCATTAGCCCGGGACGAATTATCAGGAAGGCGACATCGTACACCGACAATCAGTTACGCTTCGACATCGAGACCCATAATGGTGATTGGTAGGGGTGTGCCTGTCGGTCCTTCTGCGACAGAATTAGAAACCGATCCTCGGTCTTCGTCCACATTCGTGTCTCTTCTGGGACGAATCACGAGCCACGTAATTTCTTATTTAACGCGGCGGCCCGTCACCTTTCGGGTAGGTAAACATTAATTTACCTCAAATTAAATTCCACTTCCCTGGAACAGCGATCGTCCGCGAGCTTACGTGCCTTTAATCGTTCCTCGCCGCGAGTTAAACGCCCTCCGCGCACTCACTCGCCCGCTCTCGTGCCTGGAATTATAAATGTACCCCCATGTGCACTTTCGATTTACTCGTCGAGCAATTTCTTGCACGACACCCCGCGTGCCGCTCTTTACGCATGGTGGCGTCGTTTTAACGCCTTTGTGGGACCCTGGCTCGTGAGTACGGATTTTTGTTTTCTTTCCCCACTCTCGTTCGTCTCCGCCAGCACCAGCGACCGGAGTATCCCCTACTCCTCATTAGACGGCGCTCCCTGAAAACTACTTTAAACCTTTCTTCCGTCCCGTTCCTCCTTTTAACTGCCTGCGGTTGCGAATCAGCGTTTCCGTCGAGCATAGGGGGAAAAAAAAATGATTTAAGGCATCAGGAGTGGTTCGTTACGAATGAATTAATTACACCGAACGTCGTAATTCCTTTTGATCCCTTCGACGAAAGAAACGTAAGAAAGTTTTGAACAAAATTTCGCGAAAATACGACGTTTCGTTTATAAAAGATCGCGTTCGACGATTCTCCTCGCGATTCGTTCGCTCAAAACCTCTCGATCCCACCCTATCTCGAGGTACTATAGTCGAGGCGGTGCTAATATCATCGAGGTATATTTTCACCGCTATCGCATCTACTCGCTCGAAATCGCGAGCCGTGCATCACGCGAGCGTATCATCGTTCGATCGTCGCGGGACCAATTTCACGTTTCAACCGCGCCACCCTGCGCGTGGAACACGCTGAATTCTAAAAGTCAAGCCGTAAGTGCGCGCGCGCGTACTTCGCCTCCTCCACGGATGCTGCGCGCCACCAGCGCCGTTTTATTATCGATTTCCGCGTCTGGCGCTCCCACAAGCTCTCTCTCTCTCTCTGCTCTCTTCCTCTCCTCAGCCATCCTACCCGTCTCAGTCGTTGCCTCCCTTTCTAGCGCGACCCCCAGTGCCCTTTACTCGGCCTTTGTGCGAGGAACGTGCGGCACCCTTCCGTCGGTCACATGCGTCAGCTCGAAGGAGAGCGTGGCGTAGAGAACACGCGGCTACGTGCACTCGCATCGTACTCCATGCATTTGCAACACAAAGAGAGACGCCACGAGACGACGCGACTACGGACCCTCTTCTTCTTCCACCCCTCTTCCTTCACATCCCTCCAAAGAGTCGCCATCGTCTGCCGAACTTCTCAAACGACTCTCCGTTCTGCCAGCCGACCGTGGCCACCAGGCATCCTGGACGATGTCGTTTCAGAAATAAATAGCACGAGTTCCACGCGAAACGCTCCCGGGTTCATCGCGCGTACACTTGTGTTCTCTCTCGTTAATGGGGCTTTTTCTGGGATGAGAGGTGGAGACGTGCCATCCAAACGCGATTTATTTGCCCAGCACTCGAGCGGTTACGATGGTCGTATTCGTACTTGTAAATCACCCGCGCTCGATATCGCGCCTCGATTTATTGCGAAACGAGGAAATTTCGATATGACGATTAATCGTGCACCAGTGAGACGCTCTGTAATGGGTGTTTTTAGGTTCTTGTGGGTACAAAAATTCTTAGAGGGTTATTGAAGGACCGTTTCCAAGTCGTGCTCGAATCGATATCTACTCTCTGAGCAGGTGATGGAACCGATAGTGGCCCGTGACATTTTACCGCTCACCAGCGAATTGTCTGCATAGTTGTCATACCCGTGATCCGGAATTTATGGTTTCACGGTATAGACGGGAATGCAATTTTCTCCACACGAAGCTCGACTCGTTAACGTGACTTTGGGAGATAGGAGGAGGTCGAGCAAAATTCGTGGTGGGCCCAGGTGCATCCTGATTTTTGCCTCGACTCGGTCTATCGTTCGATCGATTGAAAATTTGCTCGATGCAAATAAGATTTTTATCGGCGTGGGGATGCTTCGTGAGGTCAACCGAAATTTACGAAATATCAGGCGAATTGATCGAACGCGGATTTCACAGTCGTAATTGACGATCGTCGGTTGAGAAATACGAGGGGGACGAGCAGAATTATCCGAGGGTCCAGGTGCATCGTGATTTTTGCTTCCACCTAATCGATGATCCATGCTGAGGATTCTCTCGATGCAAATGAGATTCTTACTGGTTTCGGGCGCTCCGTAAGGTCAAGGATCAACGAGAACGAATGCTCGCCGACGCGAAATTCGCGAAATATGAGGCGAATTGGACGTACGCGGATGTCACGTTCGCAGTCACTTGCGATTGCCTCGTAACAGCATGACATCACCGATTATCATGACCAAAGTTAGACCAGTCGACGTCCACGCGTCAACAGCCTCCCAGTTACGTGCACCGGCTTGACCGTTACGGGTACTAGCGGAGAAAATGAATTGAGTTATAATTGGCGAGCAGTTCGACGAACGGATCGGGACCACAAATCGAATTACGACGATGAAATAATTACCCGCGGAAACGAAACAGGGACGCGGTTCGCAGGGAGGCTGGTATCGTGTGAGCACACCTTCTCCCATGCTCCCGCGCGATCTCACGTTTCGCGTACGCATGGCGCAACGTCTTTTCGACTCTAAAATAACACCCTAAGAAAGTGTATAAAATGTGTCGTAAAAGTGTAAGAGATTTTTTATTAAAAATTTCTTTGTTATAGCCGGAGTAACGATGGAGAACTATCAACGTCGATTGTGTCGTACCTGCACTTGTATGCATCCGACCTGAATTTTACTTCGCATACACTGAGAAAAAAGTATATGATATATGTGACTATAATGGCATAGTAACGAAATTATAGTTGGAAATATCATATTTATGGTAAATGTTACCATAGTGTCGGTAATAATTACGATAGAGACATAGTATAAGCAACTGTATTATTTTTTGCCCAAAATCATGGCTATTTCAACTAAAAATATAGGGTGATTGAAAATATATAATGGTAACTATTTTATATAGTAAATATTGTCAGAATATTTCATACGTAGTGATAAAACTAACTATATCCACATAGCACATTTTACTGTGGTAACAAGAACAAAGGTTAATAATACAATCATTTACATAAATCGTTCATTCTACTATATTTTGTATGGTTAAGTGAACTAAAAAATATGTTTGACTCCAAATTTACCTATAAAATATATTCCGATTAAGGATACTAAATTCAACCACTTTTTCCCTCAGTGTACTTACACCTATATACCTCGATGCTCGAAACAACACGAAAGCGTCACATAGTGAAAACCCACCGAATTGTCACGATATTCGTATAATCGATCCCTCGCGGCACCAACAAAGAGGTACACTCGAGCGCACCACTCTCAAACTGCTATCTGTATCCGTGTATCTCGATTTCCGCAACCGATACGATTTTAACGCTGACGTAACCATGCGCCTCTCGATTGGCTCGCATGCGCTATCGACTCTCAGGTAACTAGACGGCGCGCCTCGTCGTCGGTCTCGTCCTCCTCAGGTGTGTATCTTTAACCCGCTCGTGAGACGTTTCTGGCTTCGATTCGCGCGAGCACGCACTCGCTTCGCTTTTAAAACGAGACGCCACCGGGAATGGAAAGCGGAACAGGCGAGCAAGGAGCTTTTAACATTCGTCCAAACGCGGCGCGAACACGACAGATTGACATTCGAGCCGCATTCTATCTGAAAGTCGTTTATGGGAAACTACGAGGAGTTACCACGAGGTGGAGGACGACAACGACGACGATTGCGCTTACCGCGTGTACCAAGCGCGTTGCACGTAGAGGGACGTTACATGCGTGCCACTCGACGTGGATACAAGACTCACAATTAGACGAGAGCGCGTCGACGTCGTCGTGGTCATCGTGGCTCGATTGCGTCACTGACGAGGACAGGTGGTACCATTTAGTTACGAGAGGGCTCGTGGACCTAGCCAAAGACCAACGTCCGTTGACCGAAATCGAAGCGAGAGAGGCCACGAAGGCATCCCTCGTCGACGTTGTCCTCGTGCTCGTCGTCGTCGACGTCGCGCTCGTTCATTCATGATGCAAACGACGTGTAGAGCAAGCGAGGGTTTTCATCAAAAGGCAACCTCCTATTCCCCGGGGGATTTCCGCGCGCGCTCGACCAGGAATGTAGATTGAAATGTAGCAAGCGAGAGAGCAGTGGTAGGCTAGCTTCGAGATCGCTTGAAATTTAACGGAGCAAGCGCGGACTAGCTGTGCCTCCGTCCTGCGCGTTTTTAGGGTGCGTCGAGGGGTAAACAGATTTATCGCGATACGACGAGGATGGAGAGGCCAACTTGCCGCAGATGGTATTCGTAGTTGCATCAGTTTCTCCCGCTGTATCGCGTGTTTTCGATGTTTGCGCACCAATGGAGACCCGCGTCGTTTTCGTCGTGCGAATAGATAAGCCCAACGAATTTGTAGTTATGTCGCATTCGTCGTTCGTGACAGTTTGATGACAGATGCGCTAGACACATCTTGAGTTCGGATGAAAATAGAGTGTAGCACGAAATTAATCGTTTATGAGATTTATCGAAATTATTACTCCTGCCTGGAGCTCGTGATCCAGAGTATCGATGTAAGAGGGAAGGTAGTACAAGAAAGGTGATAAAAGCTTCTCGCGACAGAGTAGTTCAACACTATTTCTACCGCAATTTTGTATATACCTATTTCGACCAAGAGGTGTCTTCTTGAATGTAACCATTAATATACGAATAGTGAAAGAAGTAATTGTGGAACAATGATTCGACTTGGAAAATTGTTTTAAAATACAATTTGAGAGGGCGTCTTTTGATACCTTTGGTAGAAATAATGTTAAAAGAAAAAATAATTTTTCCGGATTCGAAATACGTACGTGTGTGTAGGATTTATTAATAGAAAAGA
The DNA here is from genome assembly GCA_944319695.1 of Tiphia femorata. Lineage (NCBI taxonomy): Eukaryota > Metazoa > Arthropoda > Insecta > Hymenoptera > Tiphiidae > Tiphia > Tiphia femorata. Next base: position 15,713,426 of record OX090900.1, on the reverse strand, counting down.
CAATGAATCAAGAAAAACAAGAATGATACAAAACGAGCCTAATCTTTGGAACACGTGAGGATCATTAACTAAATCATTTGTCGCAACGTGCGATCGCTACGACTCTCTCATTGTGTTTATGGGCAACGCGAGATGTCGCGCCACGGCCCTACCGATTCCTACATGCATCGTGTATTATATCAGCGCATCCGGCAAACGTATAAATGCCACACGAAGTTATACGTACAAGGATAAGAATATAATACGATCGGTACGAATTCTGAGGAAATGCAAAACGGAATCGTATTAGTTCGGGAGATTGCAAGTTACATGACAGCTACGTGCGAACTTATTCCCCGCGGGCGCTCGTAACGGGAATTCGATCGAATGAAAGGTGAATTTAACAGGACTATAAATAGAGTTGCACGGACGGTTTTAACATTCGCCATAAAACGTGCATGTTCACGACACGGGATGTCACAACGTGGTGCGCGCGCGCGACTGTACGAGCGCACGATATGAAACCAAGGACGCGCACCTTTGCGTCGTCGATTCAGACTGAGATTATTCATGGCAAATGTTGCTCAATCGCGAAACGACATCGCGTACGCGCTTTCCAAAATAGCCACTCCCGAAGATGCGTGCTCGAGATGGCAAAACATCCCACGGAATCTTCTTCGATCGAGATGGTCGATAACAGCCAGTGATAAGAGCCCAAAATCGGCAAGTGTTATCGACCTCTTCTTCGCGAACCAGTATTCGCCAAGCGATACCATTCCGGCGGAATTCTCTTGGCGGTTGGGCCAATTTTTGAGAAGACTAGCGGCGCGCGTTGGAAACTTTCCGAGAAGAGGATTGCGATAGAGGATTCTAAAAATGAGAACATTCTTCTAGGAAAACGCTCTAGGAGACGGTCCGTGGTGAAATAGAATCACCCTTAAAGTATACTTCTAGTCTCTCGATTCGATCTGTCGGGCGAAGTGATTAATTCTTGAAACTTAATCGCAGCCCTAGTAAAAATCCCCGTCAAGTATAATGGGGGAAAAAAATTCAACTCATTTTTTTTCAACCAAACTGCACGCTTGATAATAATTATTCTCTCTTAAAAGGGGTTAGCCCGACCCAGAAAATGATAATAACGAAACGACAGATATACAAACTAAAAAACCAAGTTACATTAATAATAGAATAAAAATTCGCGCATCACTCTTCGTCACTCGTCGCCCTGTATCCGTCCTGAAACATTATCTACGAACGATTCTTGCATTTATTGAATAAAATCAGATCGAACGAGTTATCGACACTATCATCGCGATCCCGTATTATAGTGCCAGGAAAATTACTGTCCGCGGTGTGATGGATCGTAGCCGCGATTCGATAAACTCCCAGGCCGATATATTCGTCGCGGAGTGGATCGAATTACCCACAATTGGACAAATCCGACTGATTTGCAGACACGAAACCGGTCCGTGATAAATCCTGGCCGCGTGTAATGCACACGGGCGACCGCAAAAGGTGGCGTTTACCGATCACCAGCAGGGGTCCTCTCTCTCTCCCCTCTTTTTCTCTTGCTACCTCCCTCTCACGCGCGATTTCGTTTATTTGTCACGTCCCCATCGTGACCCTCTTGCGACCCCTGGCAGGAAGGAAGGGGGAAAGGAGTGGCGATGGCTGAAGTAGCGGGCGGATAATCACGGATGCTGTTCAGGTGAATCTTAGGCCTAGACGGGGTTGAGGGCTTCTTTTTTTCCACGTATTCGTGGTGAGCCCGCTCGTCACGCGGAGCTTTAGCGGTCGCTGAACCAGCCACTCTGAAAAGTCCGACGCCTCTAGTCTCTCTAGGCGGACAAGCCTTAGCGGCTTCCAAGCTAAACGATCCGCTGAGTAGTGCCTGCCGTCCTTAATAGGCCGAACGCGATTGATCACGTGCAACGTACGTAGGAATTTCGCGAAGTTGCAGCAGGTCGTTACGACGTTTCCCCGAGAGTTTGGTCAATACCGTGAGCATGCAACTGGGTACAATATAAGCGAATGCTCGTCCCAACTTTTTCACCACCTCATTAGACCCGGTTGTTCGCGTGCGTCGTTGTCGAGGGGGACATGTGTGACACAATATGACTCGATGAAAGATCGTAAAAGAGGAAGATGGAGTGGAGCAATGAATATTGTCGCGTTGTCAAAATTACCAGACAATCTTTGTATATAAAAATAAGAAACATGAAATATAAACAAATGTGACTGGTTTCGAATAGATCACTGAAAAAATGCGATACAACTACTCTGTGCTCGAAACGATCTACTTTAGGTGAAACGAAATTATGTTCTCCTATCGAAGATGCATTCTACACTATTGTAGTGACACAACGTTACCCGTTGAAAGATCGTAAAAGAGGAAGATTGAGTGGAGCAACGAATATTGTCGCGTTATCAAAATTACCAGACAATCTTTGTGTATAAAAGTAAAAAGCGCCAAATAAACAAATGTGAGTGGTTTCGAATAGATCACTGAAAAAATGCGATACAACTACTCTGTGCTCGAAACGATCTACTTTATGTGAAAAGAAATTCTTTTCTCCTATCAAAAAAGATGCATTCTACCCTATTATAGTTTCTCAATGAAAAATACAAGCAATGCAGTTGCACTCTCGAAAGCGATACACGCGAGAACGTTCGAATAATCACAATTCACCCAAGTGTATTCTAAATGGGACGTAGGTTGACGAGGAGAACCTTGGCCCCGTACTCGCGTAACGATAAGCGTGTGTCTAACGATAGGTGCTGGGCGTTCTGGTCGAGCACATCGACGTGCAAATGAACCATTAACTCCCCGAAGTGTGAGAGGCCACTTTGAGCAAGGCTTGTTTTAAGAGCATGGCATTTAGGTACCGTGGGAGCACGCGTTCACGTGGCACAGAATCTTTCGTGTGTACCCAGCTGTTCGTCATTCGTCATTTGCGCGCGAGTCAGACAGTTCCTGTAATTTTTAAGTGTTTCTCAGTGTCACAACCATGTGAACTCTTCGTCGTAACGTAGAACGCACGTTCGAATTGATAGTCAGGCAATGAAACATTTTGATCGATGGGATGTTTGAATCGTCCGATCAAGCTAAATCAATGGAGCTGGCAATTGTCGGGCAAGAACCACGTAACACATAATTCATAGTAATTTACAATCGTGAGGTACTTCTAATTTATGGCAAACGTATAATAGTACATTTTTGAAGTCACGTCATTGTTTACAAAATATACGCGAATTGTTTTCGATTCTACTGTGTTTCTTGCATTGCTTTCGTCGTCGTCTGTTCTCCAGTCAAGTCGAGGATAACGCATCGTGATAATTGCCGTAATGGAAGAACCCTAACCGGATTTGGAGTTGTCCGGTTGTATGCGGCAAATTGCGATTGTCACTTCCTCGCCGAAAGCATCGGCCTATCTGACGATCCGGAGGATCTTCCAATTAAGGTTTCTCCATTCGTCGACCATCGGCGACCAGTCACCATAATTCCACAATTACACGCCCACGAATCACCGTTAACTCATTGCAACCGCGTCGCATTACCAATTGCCTTGTGTCACTTTTTCATGCGACGATTTTTCCTGTCCAGCAAGTTCGTCGAGTAATTCGAATGGACGAATGCTTTTCTTATGCCTTCGATTAATATACCGGCCAAAACTAAGTATACTTATAATACTATTAGGAAAGAAGAAAAATGGGATAGGGTTTTTTCGAGCAAAAACTTCGTAATTGCTTCGATATGGATTAGTTACCACCCCGCCATTTTATGTAGCTTCTTGAATTGCACTCTCTAAGCAAAAAGCAATTCTTAAGGTCGTCGAAAAGGTTCTCACGCGATGTAATCGATTCTGCGATAGAAAGAGGCTTACGAAAACGTTTCGAAACAAAATCTAAACTAGTTAAGTGCACTATCGATCACAGGGTAGTCCTTGTTTGCGGTTGCAAAGCTCGTTACAAGATGTTGAGATGCTCGTAGGGAGAGCATAAAGTTACGGAGTAAGTTTCGTGAGGTACACAGTCCGAATTCTTTATGGAGCCGACCTTGGAAGCCTATCGAGTGGGACGGTCGGCACGATTTAAGTTTAAATTACACGCTGACCGCGTCACGGAATCTGATAATGTTTAAGACGATCGTGAGTGACTACAAGAGCTCCACAATGTATTACCTACACGTTAAGCATTTAAGCATCGCGCATTAATTAAGCCCACTTTATCGTTAAATTGCTCGTCGAGCGCATCAGAGATTGCGATAACATTTAGGACGACTCGTTATCGTTCGTCTACAAGAGGTTAAACGTTAGCGAGTGTTTTATCGAGGTACGATGTAGAGTAACTCATTTCGAATTATGCGCGCCCATTGTCATTTAAAGTGAATCGATATCTCGTAAATTAAGTTGACTTTGGTATGCTGATTCGGCGTGCTTCATTCGCACAAGGCGGATTCGGCATCGCATAAATTATGCCCGACGGCAAAGTAAATTTCCAAAGTCACGTGTTCGACGAACGTAACAGCGGAAAAATAAATACTATCGTAATAACAGGAACATTAGTTAGTTCACCAATCCCTTTCTCCTGTGTAACTGCACCGCATACAAATTGGCCTCTGCTCCTTCTCCACGTGTTTCTCGTACGGACTACTCGATGGGAAAAAAAGTCCCTCTCAGCTTCTTCGTATATGGCGCCAAGCGTAACGCACGCCATATCCGTTTATCTCATTTTCATCGTGCTACCGTACTATCCGTGAACAGAAACAACTTTGTATACATACTCCGAGTAACGAGATACCGGCTCCACTTGTAAGCTGCTACCGAGATGCTCTTAAAATCGATGTTAAGTAGGAAATTAATTGCGCGCGACCGTTTGACGCGTGCTAATGAGTTAATAAGCATCCAAAGGACTTCCTCGGTCTTGCGATTGAATATTACAACGAGGTATTTTCTCATCGCTGGGAGTCTAATGCCCCTAGACATCGAGGCCGTGGTACAGTCTCTATCACAAGTGCTCGTGTGGGTAGAGCGAATGTCGCTTCTACGCAATCGCGCCACGTGAGAATTGTATTTACTTCCTTTGCGATCGACCACGAGTTTTTTTTTTACGAAATACCGAGAATAGTTGAGAGAAAACGTAAGTGGCAGCCGTTCACCGACATCGTGTTCTTTTTTTATAAATTGACGTATAACCTTTTGTCCACAATTATCTCTACGAGGATTCTTGTAAGGAACTCCTACCGATTAAATTTTTGCGAGATTAAATTATCATTTACTATCGTGTACTCTTCAATGTTTAATAGTGTTCCGTTACAATATGTTTAAAATCAATCTTATAGTAAATGCACTTAATTCTGTTTAAGTATCCGGTGAAAAAAATAGAACGGTCATTCAACTTCATATATTGAAATTTAAATTCGCGCAAAGCTAAGTATTTTCCATTATCAACGTGTGCTCGTTATTAACTACGCACCGATAAACCGGAATACGGGTTTTCGCATGAAAAATATATTTCGCACCCTGTCTTCCAAGGCAGTGAAATAAGGCGCTTGAGCATACACGGAACGCATTATCAGTAAGCGCACCTCAGTGGCGTCTATAAACGAGTTCACGTAGTAGTATTGGTGACACGAAAATGATAATCGACTCACCAGAGTACACAACGCACGAAAGTTTCATCACAATTGAATTACTAGACTGCTCTACTACTATGGATAAAATAATATTTTACTTTCGCGTCTCACTTATCTCCTGACAAGAGAATCCATTTAACTGTTCCACTAACGTTACTCTCGCGTCCAGAAGAATCCAGATATTACTTGCGCAGGGAATGGCGCTCTTGTAATCCTCGCTTCTAGATAGAGCGTTTTATCTCTATTCTTACGTTGACCGCTTCGAGTGCACGATCGAGCAGTATGCTTCGCACGCGTATATCTGTCAGATTTGCACGACCCCAACGAAATCTCCGTAGACGCCATTCAATTTCATTCCTGGCATGCATACGACCCAATCAAATCGTATCACGAGATTCATTTATGGCCAATTATTCACTCGCGAGTTCTTCCATCGTCCTTCCCTTCCATACAAACAGAGCATTTTTGTGTTCAAACTAAACCCTTGTTTCACGACTACAAGTCACGCAAAATATCCTAGAGAATTGATTTTCGAATATTCAAGAGTATGCGCGTTAAGATTACCGCGTGATAAATCCACATGCTGATTTGAAACTAAATAAAAAAAATTACGCATCGATCGTAAACCAGAAGCTACAGATGCATCAGTCCCCAGAAACTGTAGAGTACGGCTAAAATAATATTTGGGGACTTGGATTTTCGAGTGAGAAACGTTTCAACGCCCCAGGAATCGTCACCCCAGAGCGTACGCATTCTCCCCTGTCTATCGTCGAGCGTGTACACATCGACAATACGCAAACACACGTTTAATTCTTCGTACTTCTTCCCCGACAGGTTGTCGAGGGGCAGTGGCATGTGCAATGTGGCGCCCCTTGCCGTCTATGCACCCTGCAATGGTTGACGAGGAAGGTGCGAAATTGTCCTCGATTCTACAACCACGACTACACTCGAATACAACGTAGTACCATTTTCCCCTTGCAAAAAAAAACCCAAACCAAAGAACGAGAAGGGTAGTTCCGCAACGTCACGCGAGGCCACCAAACGGAAACCTGCGTACGCGTAGTAAAAGTATTTAAGCCATCTGGAGAAGAACAATCTCAAACTCGAGACAACTTCTCTCGGAATAAACTCGTTCACGCGAGACTATCGCATGGGAATATCCATGTAGAAGGATCGTTCTCTCGAGAAGGCGGAAGCCGGAAGAAGCGTCAGTTTCACGCTGAGGCCACCACCGTTACGCGCGTCTCACCAAGATGGCAGAGTGCACGTCGAGCCAATCAACGGCCCAGGATGGACCACTGCCACTCTCTGGAGGACGGTGAGCGGGTTGTAAGTGAGAGCTTTGTCGCGAAACGTTCACGGTGGAGACACGAGGAAGGCGTCGCGACGCCAGAGCGCACGTAATCGTTGCAACGTAGAGCACGGAGCGCGCGCGACTTCTCGGCACCAACCTGTTCGCTGAATGACGTCGTTCTGTTGCAGTCTGCCTCCAGCATCGTCCTTGCCCGTAGTCACCTGCACATCCGTCATCCTTGGTATCTCCGCTCGATTTGCGTGATTCTTCTCTTACTCTCTCCTTCTCCCTTCAACCGGAGCGTAATCTCCGCAAAGCGCGGAGAATAACACGCGTGTAATTCGTTTACAACCGTTACCACGATCGCAATGAGCCTTAGCACTCACTACTATTATCTACTCTTCGACTACTTGCACGTAAAAAAAAAATTCTCCTTTGATTTTCCGTTTTCCTTCTCGATTAGGGTTGCGCGCGCGCGCGCACCACGTCCACTCCGACTTCTACTTCCTTATTACTACTCGATTATTATTGATAAACGAAGCGTGGATTTTTCTTTATCGATCTCCCGTGGAATCCTTTGCGATTCTCGATGGATTCTTTAATCTCGTGAGTGACTCGTGCGAAATCGAGCACGGCACGACGAGACGCGCGACACTTACGACGCGTTTGAACTGACTGGCTCGACCGCCGCGGCTTGCCGGGTTTCACCGAAGGCTCCGCGTCTCGCTTACGGAAATCACCGAGGACTTACGAGTGGCGCGCTCGTGCGCGATGCCACCCGCGCATCGCGCACCGATGCCTCCGTCAGGTACGCATATGTGTAAGATTACCGCTGATTAAAATCTGCGGACAATATATGCACGTAGCGTGCGACGCAGGGCGATGTACGATGGGAGAGCGGTTTATCGTGTTTTTCTCGTCTTTTTTTTTCTCTTTACTTCTTTTCTTTTTTTATCGTTCTCTCTGTTCGGCCCGATTGACCGAGATAGACCCTGTTCCGTGTTAGTCGCGTTCGATTATCGTACCGGCTACGATACCCTGTTGTAATATTTTTCTGGTGTAATGTTTGCGAATTGTGAATTTAATAAACCGATCCTGCGATATGCTAATGAGACGCAGGAAGTGTAGACGATGATCCTAGATTTTTGTTTGTTTGAGATTCACTTTGTAAGGACGTAATACGATACAGGTGTAGTTGGATGGTTTTATGACAATGTACTGGTTGGTTTGGATATAAATGAGTCGAGGTGTAAAGAGCATTATTTGATGATATGATTTTTTAAGAAGTCGTATTTAGCGAAACAAGAAGTGTTTCGTGTTGTCGTGTATCCACGTCACGTTGATTCTTAGTTGAGATCATTTTGTCAAGCGTTTAGTCTATAATTACTCATTTATACATTTTTGCAATGTAACAATGGTTTTGCATATATTCGAGGTCTTTTCACATTGCAGGAGAAAAATTGTTTCCCCATAAGATTTTTGTGTCTCGCAAAAAGGGAACGTCATGAAACTTTTGGCAGTCCTCGGCGAACGAGAATTGCAATTTATTAAAGTAACAGTAAGAAGTAAATTAACATCGGTTGCTTTCTTCGGCTTCGTACAATGTTGTCCGACATTATGCTAATTTCCATTAACATCGATCGAGGTATAAACGATTCTTACAACAATGTGCTAAACCGAAACGAATAATTGTTTTTGCTTTAAACCTGTCATACTGTCGTCTCATCGATGATTGTCGCGGGATTTCATTAATTTCTCTGTCTCGATCTGAGCGCCAAAAAAAGGTTCGGCTGACATTCGTGCTTCCTTAGATTATGTGTAAGTGTGCAATACACGCCTATATAATAGTACGATGATATAGCACGGGGATGAAAAGTATGATGAATGTGACGGATGTGTCCTTCGTCGACGTGGAGCCTGTTGGATGATTGCCGACGTCACGACGGTCTTATAATTTTACTTGTTCATTCCTCGTCGTCTGCCGCTGCTCTATCGCACAGTCTACGAAGGAACGCTGGAAAACATATAATTCGTAAATAGGATTGTTCAGGCAAAACGAATGGCAAGACGAATGCCGAGGAAGGAATGATCGCGAGGTAATAATGTACAATAGTTGAAAATATCCAGTTTGAATGGATCGCAGAATTTTTTTAGATTCACCTACGCGATCATTTCCAATCCACGAAATAATATTACGTCTTGCCCATTCGTGAAAACGTCGAAGCGACACGTGTGCAAGCAATAGACATAGTGCATTAAGCATGAGAAATATTCCTGTCGTTCTTGGACAAACCCTGCACCTGCTTATCATCGGTGCATCACAATCGAAATCTAGTTCGAGTTTCGTCAATTTATAAACCTTCCTGTTATTTACACTTATTTAATTAGACCGTCGAGTTTAAACGGCATTAAAGTTAAACCATTAATACGATACAGAAGCGTTATACACAGTTTCCGCGAAAATAAATCTTGCGCGTGCTGCAAAAGTAATAATAGAATCGTGAGAGGAATTTTGCTGGAGAAGAGAAAAATGATATTATCACATGATTGGAGAATACACGTAGACCTATGGTGAGTACGTTGTTACATGTGTAAGAGGCCCGTCGCTCAATTGGCAATTTTTTCGACCAGCCATTATTTAATAAAGATCCGTCACAAAATTGAGACTTTAACGAATCTCAATTTGACGCTCGTAGATTCTACTCCACCTATTTCATTTACTAGGAAATCAATATGCGCCGGTCTCATTGAATCACGGGCCTCGTCTGTGAGTATGTTTAAGTCCTCGTACGTGTCTCTGTACGAGAAGCGAGTTATCGATTTCAGCATCCCTGCGTGGCGCTGCAACGTTGCGTCCTGTAAATCACTGGGATGTACGTGACGAGACAAGCGAAAATGAAAACGAGACGAACTTGTAGACTGTTGGAAGAATAGAGAAATGAAGAGAGAAGAAGAAGAAGAAGAAGCAGAGGAAGCGAGGATCCGTTTTACTACAGGATGTACTCACGATCGGTGATCTCTGTGTCGATGACATCCGGACAGCTTACAATAGCACCATCATCTTCTTCAAGAATGCTGCGAAACACAAAAATCGTAGGAGCGTAAAACGGTGAGGGGAGGATTACGTGGAAATCTCGTGGGGATTGTGAGCTTCGTTGCGGCCGGAACTTAAACAGCTGCTTGTCTATCTACCAATTAACTATCTACGAATCATTTACTTTTCAAATCGTCTATCTACGAGATGCCTACACGCCAACAGCGAATCCACTCTTTCACTACATATACTTTGTACGGGAAAGGGATCTAAGTGTACGGACGATGGTATGTTTAAGTACGTGGGGTGTGATACTACAAATGGACGTAACGAACAAGGGGTACTGGATGACTCTTCGTTGCTTCCTTCTATTGAATGTGCTTCACACTAACGCGACTCACTTGTGCAGGTCGAGAGTTACCCTCATCTCCTCTATACCGTACGATGCATTCATTTATTTCTGAATAGATGGAAATCGATACTTACGTGCGTATGGGATGAAGCCATCTTCATCCTCCTCGTCCATACAGTCCTTGATCACCTGGTCGACTTCTGGGTCAGTCAAGCGTTCACCTGTGACAACGAAGGAATGTAAGTTGCGATATTATTCTCGGGCAAAATAATCCACATACAAACTAGGTAAAACATGATAAACACAAAGGTATTTAACCTCAATCTTCAGGCTCTCTTTAAAAAAGAAAGAAAGACAAATTTTTGGAAAACTCCTGATGACGAGAAACGATAATACGCAATTTACTGATTCTACAAAAGAATAAATCGTACCAAGTGCCAGCAGCGTGTGCGAAAGCTCAGCACCGAGCATGGTGCCGTTCTCCTGCTTGTCGTACAGTTTCAAACATTCAAGGAAGTCCTCGTAGCATCCTTGTTCCTTGTCCTTTTTGCACTGGCTGAAGATGGGCAAGAACTCGTCAAGTTTCATCTTCTTCTCGCCCTTCTTCTGCGTGCCACCGAGTTTCTCAATAGTACTATTCGTGGGGTTCAGGTTTAAAGCACGGAGTACATTTCCAAGGTCAACGGCATCGATCACGTTGGTGCCATCGGAATCGTAGATGGAGAAGGCGAATTCTGCCTCTGTTCGAAACAAATAGGTAAATTGGTGAAATGCTCGTCGCATCCATGAAAGAAAAATAACAGATCCGTTGGTCCGTTGAACGTTTCATCGCTGCAGCTTTCGTTGCGCTTGATTAGCGCGTAATTATAAATTTATAATATTTTAATTTTCTCGCCCGATTGTCTCGATGGTATGCCAACGTCGTAGCTTCCGAGATACGAAGAATTCGCAATCTAGGTTAATATCATCCATCGCCGTCGACGCCGCGTGCGTACCTGGTTCAAAAATATTAGTCTATTTTAAGATGCAGCGAGTCCCCACCCCGGGGCCAATTCAAGAACTCGCCGGTGGAAGTAGTGGGTCAGATTACCCCGGCGAGCCATATAAGAACAGAGTAGTGACTATTTTTGACGCCGCGCTCCCCATTCGAGAAGCTGCGGTTTTGCTCCACCACGCAGACAAACGATCCTTACGTAACGGCATAATCGTTCCGCTGCATATAAGAAAAAATTCAAGAGCAAATAGGACGCGAGCATACGAATTACGACGATGGATGAGAATTTCCTTATTTGGTGTCCTTTCCGTCGAATCCTCCAAACTTCTCTAAATTGTAGGCACGCCTACAATTTTTGTTGGCTCCTTACAGCGCGGATCCGCATTGCAAACGATGCGAATGTTAAAGAAGAGGATCGTCGATCGTAATTAATCTAAGGCGCAGTGTCACATATTTGACCGTCCTACGTCGTTCGTAGCTCAAAGATTGTTTTTTGCTGGATCATAATGCAATACACCGGTCCGATGCAACGTAAATCATACGCGAAATCTTCTAATGACACGACCTTGCGATTATACGCGACCTTCTACATCCGCTTTCTCACCACTACTCACGATTGCGTCACACTTCTCGCGCAACGGCGCTATTCACGAAATTCACTTCCGCTTTTCACCAATCGCGATTCGGACCAACTTTTCGGAGCTTAATCGTGCACCCGAATTCCACGAACTAAATTAATCCCATTTCTCGTTTCTATTACTCACTTTCGACATCCCTGGCGCTGAGGTCCGCCTGGAAAAGAGAGAAAGAAACTATTAATTTAGTTTTACTGGGTTTTAATGTATACAGGTCTTGGGACGCGAGTAAAAGAGATACTTAGGAGGATATATCCCGGAAGTTTATATATACGTTGGACAAACAATTTTTAAGAATAATTGGAAATTAGTGTAGATAACGATGTACCATTTTAGGGCACTCGTCGTGAAACGACGGTATAGGGTGGAGAACGAGGTATAAATTGATACAGGATCTAAGTAAAAGGATTTTTCGAGCGCACACGGTACTCACCATTTTTGTGAATCTGGTGCTACTGGGATGTTCACCGAACGAAGTTTGAACCAGAAGTGGTACCGAGTGTTACCAAATTTATTCATTTTATTTCTGCAGATGGCGCTGCGGCCAGGACACACGAGAATCACGAGAGCGAGGACTAGGCCGAAACGTTGATCCGGACGGCGAGGGTATCGGCAACACCGCGATCCAAAAACAGTTCGAGAAGCAAAGCTCCGCTTAGCGTTGCTTCCTGCTACGATAAATGGTTTTCGAGGGGAGCATTCTTATGTCAGGGTTGCCAGATCTGCCGTTTAGACGTGTCAAACGAAAATATACCGAGGATGACCTTCGATGGCGCATAAACTGCAATGGCCACTGTGGTTCTCAAATTTTCGAAGTTCTCCCCTTCGAACTTCCACGCGAGGAAGACCCTACGAACGAAAGTCTCGAGACCGTGTCTCCTCCCATAAACGCATTCCATGTTTACCGAATAAAGACACATACATTCTGTTTTTTCGTTTTCATTAAAGAATTTTACGGCAATCATTCGGTATGCGAAAGCGCAAATGCTCCAACAAAAGCGACTCATCCAACTCATCGTAAAACCGCGCAGTTATTTTTACTTTGCTCAACTCGTACGGGGGCGGCGCATTTCTTTATCAAGGGACGCGCGTCCGCGAAACAGTTTCTCGTCTCGATCCGTACTACGGGGTCTGTTCCGTCTCTCTCGAGCTATTTTACTAAATTACACGATCCGACAACTCTCTCTCTCTCTCTCTTTCTCAACAAAAAATGAAGTATCTCTCTGCTCTTTCCTCTCCGAGACTGATCAATTCTTTCGTCGTCCGAAGGCAGCGCGAAAGAGCTTCCTCACTCTTTGCCCGAGGCCCCTCTTTCTCCGTGCTTTTTGCTTCTCCTCGCCCGTGGAGGAGAACGACTTATTCTCAAGCTCTCCCTCCATGTGCAAAATGTTCGAGTCAGCTGGTCCTCTCGTGCCCGAAGGGGGCCTCAAATGCAAGGTTGCTTCGACGCAGACGTTCCTCGCGTCGCCACCCTCTATTACAATCTCCTCAAAAGAATTGTTCTTCATCTGTTCGGACCTTAAAGACGAGCGCGACTCTTCGTTCTCCAGGTACTCATCATCGACGGATTCGACACCGCAGAGAGTACGACTCAGATTCGAGTTGACCTCGTGTAACCCTTCGATAATTCGCACGAATTTCTCCTCCTTCTCCTCCCAAGCAACCGCGTCTTCCTCTGCACCTTTCGCTTCATCTTCATCGGTTTCATCCTTTTTCGTCCCCGACTTCTCAGTGGCCATCTCCAGTTCCTCGATCATTCTATGCAGCACGTTTCTCGACACTCTGGCGGTGTCGTTTGTCGACGCACAGTTGTCTCTTTCCTTGCGATCGACGTTCTCACCGTGTATGATTCGGTCCACATCGCCTTGACCCTGCGTGATGTGCAGACCCATCCCAGTCGAGGTAGCGGGTGACAGTACGTCGACATTCGAGATGGCTCGTTTAACCTGATCAAAATAAAATCTTGCGATACTCTCCTCGGTCGGATGACAATAAAAAATAAAGATTTGAGAGTAGAAGAAATTAATTGGAATTTCCAATGGCTCGGTGTACCTGTTGCTCCAACTTGGTTAATTTCGACTGGGCTGGGAACGACGTGTCGCCGATCTGTACAATTCGCAAATCACGTGTCATATTTGCGATACCTTCCGTCATTTCTATCTGAGCTCGTTCCACGTGCGCGTGTCCGTGCATTTGCGCCTGCATGATTATGTACGGGGATTGGGATTGAGATCGTGGCACTCGATCGACGACCTGCTCACCGGAGCCCTGTGTGCGCCATTTTTCTATAGAACAAAAAAAGGTGTTCGCATCGACACGCAAGAAATGTCACTTTGGAATTGAAGGCGCGCGATATTGCGGATCGGTTCAAGGGTGGGCTGGATGTAATGTCAGTATTTTACCATCCTTTCCGTCAGTGTCCAGAACGTCGAGAGCTTCCAACATTATCTTGTCGACCAGACCTCTGGCAAATGCCTCGACCATAATTTGAGGCATTCTCACGTCGTCGAGGGGCTGAAATTCAAGTCCCGCTCTACATCGCCACCTGACAGACGGTTCGACGCGCAAAAACGAGCGTCATTTGTCACGTTCTCCTATTACGCTTGAAGAGAGTTTATTCTGAATTTATCGCGTATGCGCAGTTACCTTCTCTTTCTCGTCTCGGTCGCGCGTCTCTGGGGCGCGGAAGATAAGCAATGAAGGAATACTGTAAAGAGAAGGACAATGCTTTGCCTTAATGCTCGATGATGGTTGTTGCGATTAACGGTCTTATTGATCCATCCAAACGATTATCGTTATTTATTACTGAAGGGTTAAGCAAAGTAGTTTCTTTTGTGGATGGATTGGAAAACTTTGTTCGACGAGCTTACTTTTTGTCTTATCTCGTGATAATAAATGGATCGACCTACGATTGGGGTTGCTTTAATAAATAATATTTAAAACAAGTAAATGGTTTCACGGAGACTCCACCCTTATACGCAATTTTCGTCAACTCTTAAATTCGGACATTCTTATAACCTTTCTCACAACATGCCACGTGCCGACGCAATGTCACAAAAATTCTCGTTCGAATTGTCAACGGGCGGACGTAAAACTATATTGACGTAACGGTGAAATAAGGGAGATGTATTGTTGTCCTCTGGGCAGAAAGAAAAAAAAACGCAATAAAAATACTCGAAGAACAAAATTCCTCAAGAAGTCACTCGGGAGTGATTCGGCAGACAAGCCTGTTGCCTCTCAAATCCCATCGACCTTTGTAGATTTAACACAGCAGTCTAAAAGATTCAACGAACCGGATAGAAAGAATGTTCAAATCTCCACTGTAAATCAAGAAAATTCAAGTGAGGTGCGCATCCAAACTACTGCAGTGAATGAACTAACCTACAATAATACTGCTGGACCATTTACAATAAGTAAACTATCGGAAGCTAACCAAGATGATGGACACCTGGCTTCAAATATTTATCGCAATGATTCTGTCGTGGGTACTAGCACGGACCAACATGACGATAATAAATTTGTTAATTCAAGGAAATCATTGAAATCACAAGAGCACGCTTTTGACGTCGAAGAGGACCTTAGTGTAATAAATGGCAAGTTAACAGAAAATGATTTTCCTTCTAAAAACAATTTAATGCACTATGTTGAGGGAAACACGCGCACGAAGCAACAATGCAACCATCTCATTGAACTAGGAGCCATTCCGAAGTTGCTTCTCGCCCTTGCTAATTTCGATCCGAAGATTCTGCCTTTGATCGAATCGTGTGGAGAAAGTATAAATAAGTTGCAACACTTGGTAAGCCTGTGCAGTAAGATCGAATTAGAGACTATACTTTCCGATAAATCAATATTATACAGATGTGAACATTGCAAAGTGATCAACGTTTACAAAGCTTCAAACAACGTGACAAATTCGTTGAAAGTTCAGACTTCTCATAAGAGTTGTTGTGTTCCTGAGCGTCATCAATATTCGAGAATAAGAAGTGTCGACAAAAATTATTTGACAATGCACCAACAGCAAAGAGGATACGAGATACAAAATGCGGAATCTTATGATTATCGGACAAGATGCGAGAAATTCTCGATGGAGAAGTGTACTGACGCAGAAAATAACATCGCATTTGAAAATAATGAAAATAGAATGCACTCTAAATGTCAAAAACGGAAATCCTTCAGGGAGTTCGATAAATCGCTAAATAAAGTAGACAGAGGCATGTTGCAAGGTGTCGAGGTACATGTGCCAAAAAATACCGATGTAAATAAATATTTACGCCTGACTTCGAAATTGCAACTGGACAATCTCATGTCATCTGCTGTAATCGATGATACTCAATCGGGTAGATGTACCAGAAATTTTCAAGTGCACTCATCAAAGGATAGTCTTCGTGGAGCGAACCTATTAACATATTTATCCCAAGATCTTGTCAGTAACAAAGATGAATCTGTTTCACACAATGGTGAAGACGATCCCCATCATCTCGATAGCAACCAAGGATTCTGGTTATTCGACAAACGTAACCCACAGGCACATCCATTCGAAAAGAATAGTTCCATCTTCAACTGTAAATTGAACACCACGAATAAAGGTAAAAATCTTTCAACGACAAAATGTGTGGTTAACTTACAACAAGCCTTCGGTAATTCCGACAGCAATATGAACCCACTGCCCGACTGTGACTCTTTGGATAACTGCTCGTTAAAATCGAGCACTTTACAAAATGCGAGTGCGGTTACACTTTTTAGCTCATCGTCCGCGGAGCACATGATACAAGAATGGATCACGTCGTACAGACACGTCGGTCAAAATAAGTCGAGAAATATGGAGAATATGAAAAACCAGTGGTCGGACAACCAACTAGAGAAGGTACCACAGCGAATGCCCGATTATAAGGATCGATGTACGGATTCCAATAACTCGTTCAGTCACGTTATGCATAATCAGAGATTCACCGACACACCAAAACTCCCCAGTCACTGCTCAATGCTGGTTCACGGGTTAAGAACGTCTTGTGTCAAGGAGGGTGGCCAATACTCTCAGCTCTCTCAAGACAAAAACGTCTATGAGTCCTCAAACGGCCTCATGATAGAATTGAACAGCAGTATTCCTAGTGGTCAGAAAATTAGAAGAAACTTCAATTCGATTTGGAGCTCTGGACCGGGTGTAAGTGGTTCACCGTACTCATCAAATTTGACTTCTTCCAATCGAACACAAGGATGGAACAGAGTCATGAATTCTCCGATGCCAGGTGACAGAATATTCGCAAGACCGACCAATGACATGTTGACAATGATCGACTCGGAGCGTTTCGAGAGACAGATCATGTACGAGGATGTCTCCTCGAAAAATCAAGGCAGCTGCGAGTCCACGCAAAGAGAATCAGATCTTGAGCCGGTCTATCGACAGACTGTAAGTCGGGGCGAAGAAATGAACTGGGATAGTTTCGATCAGTTGATCGAGAAACTGAATCCCGGCCAAAAGGAACTCTGGTCCGACATTTGCAAGGCTATTGCGAACGAAGCGAATAGAGTGGCGGGAGAGAGTGGCTGCGTCACGGAGGTCTTTTTGGAGGTCAATCCATCGATCCTAAATGGACAGACAACTCAACTAAAAGCAGATACCGGTGGTATAAAATTCGAGATCGACGTATCCTTGGACAATACCGAACGGACCCTCGCCAAAGATGAAAAATCCACGAACGTGTAAGAATCTATCCACACGAAGCAATCCAAGACCGGAATTTCAAAACTCCACTTCATCTAGGATTCTAAATAAACAACTATCCATATCAAAGGACAGTACAATCGAGGTATTTTCAGTATCTCGTTACAACCTAAACTTTACACCTACACCTTCCATTTCAAAATCCATCCCTCTATCGTACATATTCAGTAAAGTTCGATCATGTAGGTTTCACGTCCGTGCGTGCAATTTCGAGGATTTGGACGTTAAATCGAACTCGATTAAGTAACAAACTCGGATAGTTGAGAACTACCTAGGAATCGCTGGTAATGGGAGTACGATGTCGACGTTACTCTGGGCTGTGAACACGCTCTAGACGAGTATCCTCGACAAAAGGCGGGCCCTGGTATGTCGGCCTGCTCATCGAGCAGCTCCGCCGCTAGGTGGGTAAATGGGTTGGTAGGAACGAGCTCCGACTGTTGCGAAGGGTGGGTCGCGGCGTAGGGGTGGTCCAGCGAGCAGATTCCTGGGCTGATCGATGGAACGACCGGCGCATTGGATTTTCCGAGAGTCGCGCGCGCATTCCCATCCTTTCCACCGCGTACGTAACGTCCCTCCGCGTCTCTCAGTTACTCACGATCCTGGCGTCGTGGTGCATCACCCTCCGTGGTGCTCGTACCTGCCGACTAGAATCATGCAACTGTGTCACTAGGCCGAGTGGCACGTGATCATCTCTCTCTTTCTCCTCGACTCCTCTTCCCCTTTCTCAACCACCAAGTCCGCTCACCCTTCCTCTCTCTCTCTCCCTTTTTCTCTTCTCGTCTAGCTCTCTGTATCTCTTTCCTTTCGTGCCCTACCCTCCACTCCCACGATTGGAGGATCCGCGAAGTGACCAAGTCTCCGTGCGACTGCGTGGAAAATGCAACGTTCAAAGTTTCGAAGACTGGGTGCCTGCACGAGTGCGCGTTCTTAACGTTCGAGATACGGTGCATCGTTCGTTGGTTCTCGAGTGTCCTCCGGGGTGCGAGAGAATTTTCCACCCGCGCGTGACTCATCCCGTGGGTGAGGGAGAAGAGCACGAGGGGGAATCGAAGATCGTTGATTATCTTTCCTTTTCTGGCTCTACTCGAAGACCAGACTATGCGTTATCAGGAGGAGATCGATTTATCGGAGGACGGGGTTGCCCTTCCCATCAGGCGACTACGTGAGACGCAAAAAAGGGGCGACGCGATTGGCGTGTAAAGACCGGGACAGGATCCGCTTTACGAGGTGAGCCACACGTGGCGGAGGGTTGACAGCTACGCCGCTCGCGCTTGCACGCTCCTTATCGATCCTGCGAGCAGTTGCAATCCAGCTGATGCGTATTTTCGAACGGCACTTTACAGACGTGCATCCACGAGGATCGCAGAATGGAGAAGCGACGATCCCTGGACGGTGGGTTGCAGGAGCACGCACTGCCCATTGCTGTTCAGATGTTTCTCTGGCGGCAGCTCAGGTAAATATTCCATTCCAGTTGGCTGGAACATGGGTTCCAACTTGTTGTTAGACTGACGGCTAAATAAAATATTACGACGTCCTACCCATATGCTCACAGGCCATTCATTCGAGCGAAACTGGGCAAGCATCACGAGGCATCGTGTACGGTAAGATCCGACTAGCGCGTTGACATTTCAACCCCCTAGAGGGAAGGGATGAGCGAGAACGAAATGTGTATATTCGTGAAGGGGGCGAGATTGTTGGGGAACGATGCGAGAGTGCCTGCTGCGTATGTAAGACGTGCGACAAACTATCAAATACAAGAGGTCGCTGACCGTGGCGCCGGTCGTAGAGAATCGGTGTCTTTGATAACGGCATCACGATTCGTGCAGGGTGATGAAAAATATGTGGATACACGCTTATGTTCTGTCTACGAACGGTGGAACCTACTACTATAACTACCGTTCCGCCCGATCTTTGCTTTCGTGGTCGTCATTGTGAAATTGTGCTTTTAGTCAAACGCCTGCCTCACTTGTCCGTCGATATATGCTTTTTTGCAATCACGACTATTAAAATCGAATAGCCTTCTTGTGACAATGTATTTATCGTTATATCAACGAATGACAATACACAAAGGGTTTTGCAGTTAATCCAATAATTATTGCATTTTGTTTGGAAAGTATTCGCGAGACGTTAACATTGTACACGTGCCCGAGATAATTAGGTCAGATAGTTTTCAGACGCTTAATTGCGTCCATCGGTAAAGACAGGTGTATGATGCAATTTATCGTCGATAAAAAATTTCATCCGCTCTTGCAAAAATTGTTGAAAGATGCGAAGATGCGACAGATGCTAATTAATCTCGTATCCCTTCTGGCGATGTTATCACCTTGCCTGACCTGCACTAATAATGTAACCTCCTCCACGCGGCCGCCTCCACGTGCCACCTGCAGTTCTGTCAACACGCGCCAGGCCACCATGTAAGTTTGCTAATCATGCTTGCAAACTTACTTTCCTGCCTGCCCTTACTTGTTTCTACGATTTTATCTTCGCGTGAGAGTACAGACCCTAAATGTAAACGCTATATTGTAATTAATTAAAAATAACGTGACCAAAGATTGAATATTTTTATACGAATTGACGTAAGGTACCAGAATTTTTTTTGACAGATGTCTATACAATCCGAACTATCGTTATTTTGCTCGCTTCTTCTTAACATTCTGAAATTTCTTAATTCTCAAATATAATATGACCGTCTATATTAATACTATATTTTGTGTCAGTAAGTATCTTTTTAACAGACACGCTATTTTCGAAGCATGCTCTATAACGCCTATCTCGTTTTATTAATTTATTGCGAATAAATAAATGTAGCTTTAAATAACGTTTACACTACTTTCACGTATGTCTTCGTTATCTGATCACCCGCAATTATTTTAAAATGCAATAATGTATTTTTATTAACGCACACGTAGGAAATGAAGGAAGCTTGCACGGTGGGTATAGCACGAGAATACCGACTAGTGTTGAAATGACTCGAGATTATGCAATATCCCAGGAAACGAGTTAACACTAAAAGCGTGACGATCCTCTATTCACAGTCTCTTGAGAAAGTGTTGGTGCAGAATCTTCACAACGACCTGACGTCCTCGCTCAGCGCAATATTGGGCACAGTGCCACGATGGCGTTTGATCCAAGCCGCCCTTCCTTACATTCTTCACGCCACGGCCAATCTTCTGCACAATAAGTGAGCCTTCCTCGTCTATATCTTTTGTTCCTAATCCAGGTTGCAATTACGACATCCCAGCAACGTGATCGTTTTCACACTTTAAGGAAGGATCTTCAAAACCTTGCCGCCATGGAAACTACCCTACTCTACATCCTCCATTGGATTCTATTGGACGCAGCGGAGGAATGTTCTGAGAGCGAGTCCGATCCTGGAAGTCCTTTCCATTATGTATTCTCCATACCCACCATGACTGTAAGTAACCTGTAATCCTTCTGGAGCATCAACCTCCAACTTCGATGGTTCATTACTTTGCAGTTGTTCGTGTACCTCTTCGCCCCACTGTGCAACCACCTCAAGGACATCGACTTCAAGACGAATTTACGATTGGAAAATGGACTGAAAATATGGTCGGCCATGTGCGAGTGCCGCCATCCGGACACTTCGTGCTTCACTGCCCACTGTCGGGCCAAGCCACGAGTTTTGTGGGGCCAGAGCTTCAAGATGGCCAAGCACCATCAGTTGTCCGACGATGTCTTCGTCGGAGGAAGTAAGTGAACTGTGAAATATGAATTTACTTATACACGATAATTCATCAGACACTGTGATTAATGATTATAAATTTGTTTACAGATGTCGAGAGTCCGCCCAGTCAATCCGTCAGCGCTTATTCCGACCAAAGCACGCCCATGTCGAAACAAGCAGACGAGGATGTAAGAGATTTTGTTAACTAAAAAATATCTAGTGATTTTTATGGCAGAATACTTTAAACTAATGATTTTGTTGATAGAATACGTGGGTATCTTCGCCAAAGGATACGGTATTTCCGGAAACGATACCCGAGGAAAGTTCAGGTGCCGAGGACGAGCATGTAGTAAGCATTGTTAAAGCTTTCCATAAATTAATTCAAGTCTCACCTGATACTAACTTTCTGATAATATATCAAGTTTACGTTCTTACTAGGTTATATTCAGATTGCCATCATTGACGGAGTCGGACAGGGCAATAGACGGCGTAAAGGAAGTCTCCACTATATTTGCAGTACGCTCTTAAACTATACTTCCTCTTGTAATAATGACGCGTGTCATTAATATCAGTTCTTCGATGATATTAGGGTGAAGCTAGTATATTTCACGTAGCTATGGGTAGGACCACGAGCTCGTCGAAATCAACTTTAACGATACAGCAAGTGACAGCAATTTCTGGCCTCGACACGTGCAAGCATTATGGAAAATCAGGTCAAAAGTCTGTGTATACTCTTAGAAAAGTTTCTATCGTATATTACCGTAGAATCATTTAATACTGTTCACAATATTTTCATAGAACATCGGACAAGGAAAAAGAAGAGCAAGATCATAAAAGTGATAAAGATGGGGTGGATACCAAGGGTCGTTCCGCTGGTACACAACGACAAGGTGTACCAAGTGATACCACTGGTAGACAAACTGAGAGTCATACTAGCATCGTTGACGTTGACGTTCGTGCAGCGACTTTTCTTGACGTTGCAGTTCTGAGATGTCTCTTTGTGCCTCAGTGGCAAGAAGAGGGCGTTTTTTGGGCACTTCAATTTTTGTACCACAGGTGAGTAACGATTAATTCTGCAAGCATTAATCGCTTCGTTAACCTCGTTGTACTTACTTTCAGACTGCGTAGAATAAACGAAGAGAGTTCCGTGCAACAGATGCCTCGTCGACGAAGCAATTCGTTACCGATACCAAAAATCGAGGTCTCGATTTATCAGAGTCCCGAGAGCAAGAAGAAAGATGTCTCGAAAGATTTCATAGAGGTTCCCGAGGTGCGCGATGTATCCTTACTGACGGGTACGTGTCAATGCCGATCCTACCCCTTGCCTATATTCTTTCTCGTATAGACCTGGCCACATTTCAGAATCGCCCTATGCAATTCGTAAAGGTCACGATGGCGATTCGAGTCATACGAGACGCGGCAGCGAGAAGACGAAGAAACGAATGAAGATGGCCGATCTCAAGGCTTTCGTTGAAACTAAATTGCTCTCCAAGTCTGAGAAAGCCTTGGAAAAGATTGGTCAAGATGAACCGAAAATGCTATTCGAACAGGTAACGAGTAGAATAACGTGTAGTTTTTTCTGATGTTCTAATTTTGCCAAGTATCAAATTAGCTTCCCTCGAAATATTTATAATGCACTTTTCTAGGAATGCCACAGGAGTTTAGATACCGGGGATGATCACTTGACGAGGCCAACGTCAACTGCATCGAAAATCTTTGACGCTAAGGACGTGGATCACATGAAGCACCCGACCAATCTCATCAAAGGAAAAAGCATGCCGAGCCTAAGGTACGGAACATCATTCGCGAGATGTGTAAACTCGACGAAATATTTCCTCTATCTTATAGAACTTTTTCTCTTTTCGGTTCTAATACCGTTCGCCTGTTTACACATACATGCGTTTATTAATTAAGAACTACTCTTTCAGATTGTGCAATCATCTTTTCTATATAATCTCATTCGAATAGTCCTTCTTTAATTTCATCGCAAAGATTTTCTTTATCATTAACATTCTTTTTTAACAGATTTACATCTTCTAGAAACCTAACTTTTCAGTTCGGTGTATGTATGTGCAAGCATACGTCATTACGTAGACTAGTGTAACGGGTAAAAACATTCAAGTTTCATATTCAAATTTTATATAAAAGGACGTAGTGGCGCTTAGGCTGTACGCAATAAGAGTGAAGCGTTTTGTTAGAGCGACAATTTATTCACGGACGTATACGATAATCAGTGTTGGGTTATATAATCCACATTTATCACATGTATTCATATCCAATTAATTGTCGTTAACAATTATGCGGATCTGTTATTTATTTCATAAGGTACTAAGCGCGATAAAGAAGCGGCTTTAATAAGTCTACATGTAACAGAAAAGTTTCTTCTGCCCAACACTGAACCAATACGACCCGCATTCGGACATCTAACCCAGCGCTTACTTACCGATAAGCCTTTCGTAAGATTTGTGCGTAATGTCTTTCTCTGTATGTGTCTCTTTTCTCTCTCTCGTTCGCCCTTTCACCCCCGAACTCGTGCTCAGCTGCTTGATTAACGAGCTGACCGCGGGAGGGTAAGTCATCAACGTCACTCGGAGGAAGTTCCGTACTGCAGCTCGGTTCACACGCTTCTTTTACGAGCTTCCTGCTTCCGGTAGGGCGCACCATTACCCCTAAAAAACACACCAAATTGAGACCCATCGGCACATCGGCAAATTAATCTGCCGATTATGAAGTAAAAGTCTACCTCGTCATCCAGCATCATCACTCGCATATCTTACACCTTCGATAGATAAAAAATAATACACATTGTTTATGATATTCTTAACCCTACAATTTTTCTCTACTAAGAACCCTTCAAAAGTGCGTGCTGAAATTTCTTTCCTGTAATCATCTAATTGCAATAAGATTTCTATACGCAGATCATATGTAAAAGATCATAAAACAGGACGATTACTTGAACGAATACACGAGATTTTTATTAGCCTTAGTGCTAAAATATTATGTAACATTGTCCCAACCCGATTAATGCCCCACCTGTATAGAAAGTATATGATATCACCACACAAGCTTCTTACAAAATCAGTACACCTCCTACAACACTGTAGGCCCCTTCATTGAACCGCTCTTAAGTAGACGAAGAATAATAAATATCGTAGAACTAGTTATTGTTACTCATATGTCTATGCATGTTCTTAGACATCAAAGAGAATTTCGTCAACGTTGCTTCCAACTTATTCGATGCTACTATGCAAAATAATTAACATGCTCTTTGCATCGTGAATACAGAGATGTTTCAAACTTTTGCATTGTACGTGCAAAAATTTAATTTTTGTTGAGTTTGGAGCAACGTACCCAAGAGAGTATACAAAACTATCCAGCATGCCTACGCGGAATGATAGGCACACGATTCGTAGATAAGGACCGTAGAAATTAGTGCTTGACTAGGGCACACTTTGGCAAGTGGCATGGAGAGACTACCGACCTTACTGTTGAAGCGACCTTCTCATCATTCGTAATTCGTAGGTACATCGGCGATACTCGTATCGAGAGGAAACAGAGTCGGTTTTATAGTCAATCCTACACCGCTCCGAACCCTATCATCACCGTCACGGAGCACACGCCTACTCCATCGCCTGATTATATGAAGCGACAGGTAAGAGGCATGCTGGTACTTCTATTGGAGTAGCCTTTGACATTCTTTCTACTGATTTGAATAACATTGAAGCATTCGACATAATATGAATCTAGATTCATAAATCTAGATTAAATAATTCTAGATTAAATCTTTTATCGTGTAATGAATATCATGAAAATCATTTCACATTTCTCTCTACGTATTCGCTCAGGGCTCTATCGACAGTCAGTTGGACGCTATCAGCATCATGGGCAGCAGATTGGATTCTGAAAGGAAACCCAGTCTCACCAGGTCACAAACAGATTCGAACATTACGTACACCGGAGATGAGATACCCGAAGCTCCGGGATCAGCCGCCTACATCACTAAAGAAGGCGATATTGATTATCAAGTGGTTTTGAAGGTTGAGTTTAATCGTTTTAATTAGAGATAGGCAAACTGTTCTCCTCGAAGACACTGATCTTTCATTTTCCCCTAGGCTGTACACTCGGTTGCACTGCGAGACAATGCTTGCTGCACGCCGCGCGTCTGCGAGATCATCTTAAATCTCGTAGAATTGCTGATGGACATGGGAGTGATGAAGCAATGCCTTCGAGAGGAAACCATGGGCAGCAGTGCAGGTAATTGAATTTTGCTTCGCTCTCGGGCACGTCCAAGGCATCCATTACGAGTGCATCATTGTATCTTACAGGCTCGGGTACCGGTGTCGATAAATGCGATACTGGAAGAAAGCACGATTCGCCGGTGAACGATCAGGAACACAAATACGATTCTAATGGGAAGAAATCCACGGCTCACAATTTACTCATGAATTCCGTGATCAGAGTGTTACGGCACTTGGGCTGCCCTCACGGCTGCTCCGAAGGTATTCGAGGACCTCAAGCGGATCTGTGTCGCTCCCAGGGTCAGACGATCCTGGGCAAACTTCATCGGGCGAGCTCACGACAGTTTTCAAGATTCTTGAGATCTATGATACGCGACCAACCGTTAAGCGAGCTTTTGGACTTCTTTCACTCATATGTTGGTTTTTGCGTCGACCCCAGCTCATTGTTGTCGCCTCTCAGTGAGCAACTTTATGATCTTGTTTACTTGCGATTCACTGATCTGTAGACTTAAATAACTTTAGAGAAATATATTAAATTGACTCAATTTACCTATGTGCTTGTCGATACGTTTCAGATCAAAAACGAGGTTCTAGCAAATCACCGGACGTGGCGTCCCAAGGTGGATACGCAACGAATTTTGGCATGGGTCTGATGGGTAGTGGAATGTGCGGTGCTTCTGGTGGTGGTCCTTCGGGGACTGCTGGAGGAGCTGGAAATATTGCTGGATCCAGCGGAGGTGGTGCTGTCGCTTCGTACACAGGAGGTGGTTACGGCTCGCGTGGTATCGAGAATCAAATTATCAGCTATGTTTTCAAAGTTCTCGTCACGCGTTTCGTAAAGTGTTCCAAGGAGTTGAAATCTCAGGAAAATATTAGTCTCTTCTGCGATTTGAGACTATTCATGACTTACATCAAGGAAGCACATGGGGGTGTTTTTCGGCGTGTTGCATTGAGTGGTATCATTGATTCGACCGATCGACCCAACAAACGCTGCAACAGTAATGTTCAAACTACACGTGTGATTAGGTCTGTAGTTCTTTACAAACAAAATACATTCTTAAGCAGTATTCTTAGAATGGAAAACATAAAGAACAGGCGTCATTCTTACAGGCACATACATCAGTCAGATTTGGAGGAACAGGCAGATATCGGAGGCGATACGTGTTACACAGTGGATGATAGAGGGACTCGAAAGTTTCTGTTTAAAAAAAGGAGTACTTCTTCCACTTGCGCTGTAAGTATTAGATTCATATCTGTTTCTCTTTCTTTTGTGGTCCTAGAATACTCGAGAATCCTATTTTCATAGAGTCTTTTAGAGACGGAGGTGAGCGAAGAGAATGCGAAGATTAGTCAGAGCCCATTAGGAAATCTACGAAAGAAACATCATGTTCTCACGCCTCGGCAAAGCGAACGTAATTTAGGAATTGGAGAACCTTCGCTGGGTGCGGGAAAAGTACGGAAAACAACGAGATTTCAAATCGGCGGTATTGGTGAGTGTAAGAATCCTTTAAGAATCGAAGGAGGGCAAAGCGATTTGTGGTACACGTGTATGGACGGGGTTACGATGAAATTGGGTCGATTGGTTTTAGTGAATTGGTTTAGAAAGGAATACGGCAGGACTGATTCGACGGATAGTCACGAAAGTAGTGAATCGCCTACGGAAGGCAGTTTCGTTAGGCAGCCAAGTATACCTTATGGACATCATCGTGGCGGTTCACGAGCGGGTCGGGGGTCTGTAAAAAAATATGACTAAAAAAGAAAAAAAAATTATTTAACGTGCGATTCTTAATTTCATCGATTTGAATGGCGCATTACAGAGTCGGCCTGACCCTGCAGAAAGCTAAACGACGAATGGAGGATCAACTTAATAAAATAGGATTTGGAAAAAGCAAGAAAAAAGAGAGCTTGGAAGAGGCGCCTGGTAGTTGTGAGTAAATGCTCGCATTACCCCAAATGCGCTGAAGTCAAATTATATTTAACACCTTCGATACAGATTTCAGTAGAAGAAATTCCATGGAACTCGGGGAGGCATCTAGGGAATCGGAATTCGTGGTTCTTAAAGAAAGAAGATTGGTACCTTGTACAGCAGTTCACGATGGAATGATCAGATTTGCTTTTCTACTAGAAACCTGTCAACCTGGAGCAGTACCCGATCATCATTTAATGGCTGCTATTTTGGACTTGGTAAAACAATTTCTTTTTAAATTAATTTGTAAAACATAAATTTCAAGAAATACATAATGTCCAATGCTTGTTTAGCCTTATGCGCCAGTCGTCGCACGTGCATGTTTGATACTGGAATGCGCGTATTTAGTGCATCAGTGCAATAAAGGACATTGGCCTGTTTCGACGAAGCTGAATTTTCCGATGTTTCGTCCGTCCGTACCAATGAACAACAGAAACGCACCAACTGCCCTTAGGCGTGTTCACGTATTACAACGAACTGCAGGAAAACTATTTTATCAATGGGCAGAGGCAAGCATTTTTTATACAACATGATACCATAATGTTCACTGTTTTAAACTTTGAATTACTATCCCTTTAGTCAATTGGTACAAGATTGGAAGAATTATTAGCCGAAGACAAACAGAATATGGAGCAGGTGATGTCTATGGTTTCCGAAGAAAGTAAGCAACGAGACTTAGTCATAGAAGATGAAGAAGAAGATTTTCTCGATGAAGGTAAAACTAATTAGAAAATCTCCGGAACTGTGCGCATTTCTATTATTAAATTAAAAATACCACGTGCAGCTAGTATAAACAGCTATGGATCACAATGTCCCATCGCATTGCGTCTCGTGGCCACCATTCTGCTGCTGGAAGTGACCGCATTTCTAAGGGAGACCTACCAAACTCTACCGAAATCTAGCAAACTGTTGACTAAAGAACGTCCACCCCCTTGGGAACGAATGTACAGCAGAGAGGCTAACAGACGGTGGAGCGTAGCATTATCCTCCATGGGACACTCTCAAACATCAGCTCAGAGCCTTCAGTCCATTGCCGGTGATCGAGAAGTTGCTGGTAAATAAAATTCCACGATTGATCGTGTCTTGGTTAATTCATGTGTGATCAGTTATCCATAATTCTCAGTCTTCAATAATACAGCGGAGAGGAAGATCAGCTTTGTTTTGTATGAACCTGACAACGAGTCCGAGGGAAGCAGCAAGTCGACCGTAACGATTCAAGGAGAAGATGCTCAAAATACAGAGAAGGAGAAAGCTAAGAGGGTGCAACCACCTCAGGGTCGACCGTTTCTTCTTCGACGTGGTACCGCGGCTAATGCGACTGGTTCGTTCAAGAAGAGGAGCCTGAAACTTCGTCGGGGCACGAAAGAGGGCAAGGATACCGAGTGTGAAGCATGTAAGAGAAGAAATAGGAGATATTGCTAAATAAGAAGAATCTGAAACGTCAATAATTTATTTGTGATTAGATATGGTGAAGCGTGCTGATTCCATCCAATCCAAAAGAAAGGTCAGTTCTCTGTCGGACAGAAGTGACACCTCCGAACCTGGACTCGCTGGTGAGGCCAGTGGCGAAGAGTCACCGGGAATACTCAGTGACGATCAACCTCCAGAAAGTCCTAGCGATAGCAACGAAACCGATGAAACGAATAAGAATTTTCCATGGATGAAAGTGCTGGTCCAGCTCGCCAACTCTTTCAACTTCTATTGCTCTCATCAAAACTTTTGTCACCCCTATTGTCATCGTCGTCAGATGCGAGCGGCAGGTAGATTGATTAAATCCGTGAGAAAAATCTATGGAGAAGAGTTTGGAATCCTCAATGGGACTGGAATGTTAGAACTGGATTCTGATAAGAAAGAAGATGGAAAGAAGGAGAAGCGTAGTCGCAAAGTGTCCGAGCAAACCAGTGCACAGGTGTCGCCTGTACGACGTAAAGACAGCGTGGGACGCAAATATAAGTAAGCAGTATTTTCTAAATATTCAAAGTTACTCGCGATAATAAAATTTGATTTTCCAAAATCAATGTCCTTTGACGGAGCCTCTCGAGAGTGATCTTATTTTCTTTAGAATCGAAAAAAATTTGGATGGTTCGCAATCTGGTCGCTTACCTCAACGCGACTCTTCCAAGGACCTGGCCGAACAAGATTCCGAACGAGGTAAAGAATCTTCGAAAAAGTTTTCGACGAAAAACGACAGCGAAGCGGAAAAGGAAGCACCAGCCATTTTGAAGTACGTCAATACTCAAGTTAAAGACGCTTTTCACGCACCGTTAGCCACCCTAGTGAAAGGAGCGGTGGTGATGACGGAGGATCTTTTCGTCGACGTACTGCCAGTTGCGTGGGAACTTTTATTAGAATCTAATCAAGAAGTAGCAGCGTCTGCCGCTTCTCTCTTTATCGTAGGGGCTGTACGCGCGCCTGTTCAAGCGAGCGAATTGATGCACCACGGCCTGCAGCACCACAGCACGTCCGTCCGTATAAATGCCATTTTGAGATTCCAAGTATTGTGGAAACTGCGCTATCAAGTGTGGCCGAGAATGGAAGAGGCTGCCCATCTTACTTTCAAAGTCCCTCCACCAGGAATAGAGTTTACTCTGCCCTCTCCCAAAATCGGTATAGAATCTTTGCCGGTAGTCGATCCACCATGGATGCCACAGGTGAAGACCAAGGTTGAAGAAGTCACTATTAATCAGGAGAGGCATGTGAGTTCATTTACATGAACTTACAACTGACTTATTGTAGACTCTTCCTTTCTTTCAGATTTTGTAACTTGCCTACATTCCACCCGGATTAAGACGTGCAGTAATATAGATATATTATTTCAGCGATCATTGGTAACGGCAACTAAGACCCGCAAAAAGCAACAAACTGAGTTAATTAAGAAAGCCTTGCAGGCACAAGATGACAAAAAGAGGGAAGAAAGAGAAAATTTTCTTATCACAACTATTCCGATTACCGTGCAAGCTGCTTATGAACCTAGTCCAGTTGGTGACGATCACGACGAGGGTAAAGTCTTCGTTTACAAATTAATCGAGACCTACCTCTAAGATTTCTTATCGTTTATACCATTTCGATGTGGAATACAGGGGACGAAGACGGTGGTGAAACTATGCCCAGGAACACATCCCATCATGGACAATCTGCTCTTTCTTTATTTCCCTCTTCGTTGTGTTCTGCAATCGTTCAAATCATCAATTTACTCGACGACGCAGCTGTCTCTGACGATGGAAACGCCGTGTATGAAGTTGCTTACCAAGTGAGGAAAACATTTAATCATTTATCTCAAGTGAATCAAAGCTCTTCATGGCTAACTGACGTGATGAATATCGTTAGGTAATTTGGAGTTGCTTGGTAGAGGACAGCGCCCTTTTCTTACGTTACGTTTTGGAACGTTTGACCAGGGAGAAACAAGAGCTGATGTTCAAGATTCTCAGGCATCTGATTAGGTTCGTTCCCAAGTTACCGCAGCAGGCTGCATTTGCCCTCTATAACTACATCATCGGTTACGTAATGTTTTACGTAAGATCGCCCCACGAGGAAGGGCAGAAATTAATTGGGACGGCGTTGTCTATTTTATGGATGGTAAACGAACTTCTAAAGTCGATTTCGAAATGTGGAACATAGGGAGAACGATCACAATAATGATGCTAACGCTTTCAGGTCGTGCACAGCGTGCATGGAATAATGTTCAAGGATTTGAAACAAATTCTACGAAAAGAGCAATGCGATGCGTCGATTTTATTGACTGCTAACGTACCTTCCGCCAAAAAGATTATTGTTCACGGTCCACAGGATCCTGATGCCGGAGGTATCCCCTCGCAATTTCCTGTACAGGAGGACACTCAATTCTGTCAAATACTTCGAGAATCTTTGGACTTCTTTGGAATAGAAGAAACGAAACATCGAGAATATTTCCTGGTGGATTACAAGACACGTATGTATTGTTTGTTGATACTTCTCTGCAGTTTGAATCGTTTTGCACAATTTCGAGTTTATGAGCACCTAAACTTTTTCAGATCAAATACATAATCCATCTTCGTACGTCAGAGATTATTACTTCTTCAAAAGGTCTCAGTACCCGCAAATAGAACTTGTGCATATGAAACCGGAAGACGCGTTTAACGCACTGCAACGTCAGGAATTAGTACACAAATTCGTAGAGATCGGCAAAGTTTTACTAACCTGGGCTATTTTGAAAAATGTCGATATGGTGGTTCAAAGAGTCGTCTTTCTCCACGAGGAACTCATGAAACTTCCATCTTTTCCGAGAAAAGCGTTAGAAGCTGATTTGGATTTGTACAAGGGCGGTGAGATTGGAAGGGTAAGTTAATGTCGCAGTTCCTCGAAGAAACAGCAATTAAACTTTACAATAAAAATTGTTCCATTTGTTTATGCCAGGAACTTCTAGGATTGGACGTAATGCATAAGTTTATGTGGGTCAGATTGATAGCCAGAATGTTCGAGGCAATGGCTGGAAATTTCGCATACTCCGGTGATATACATCTCTTCCTGAACGTACTAAACGGTGCCGTGATACTTCATAGCGAAGATTCATGCATATTGCGTTACGTCGTGGCCACTTACATAAACGCCGCTCATAACTTCAAGAATATCTTCTCGACAAATGGTTACCTGCTCATAATGCCAACTCTGCTGCAATTGTACTCCACTCATCAGACGAATAAGTTGGTGACAACGACCGTTGAATATGCCGTAAAGCAGTTCTATTTAATGAATCGAAAGCCGTTCATCTTACAAATGTTCGGAAGTGTATCAACCATATTGGATACGGACGAGACGAGCATACACGGGGAAGCACACAAGGTTAATGTCGATTACATCAATTAAATATGCTAATTACTGAACGTTAGTTTTCAAGTTAGTTAGAATATTTCAATTATTATGCTTTCAGGTACCGTCAACCTGTCTGTTCAATCTCTTGTTAAGTCTGGAAACTCCATCACCCGACCCTCTCAACATAGGAGAACTGGTTAAGGAAGAGAAACCCTTGAAGGCTATCGATTTCTGTTATCACGATGAAAACGAGATGGTTACTGTACTGGATTGTATATCGTTGTGTGTAATGGTGATAGCATATGCAGCAGACTCCATTCGGGGACAGCAAATGTTGGTTAGTTATTTTCTGATAATGTAGGAAACATATTAGACGTAAGTAACTATTCTACGTCATTTACGAGAAATTGCACCTTGCAGATTATTCTAG
Organism: Tiphia femorata; assembly: GCA_944319695.1. Classification (NCBI taxonomy): domain Eukaryota; kingdom Metazoa; phylum Arthropoda; class Insecta; order Hymenoptera; family Tiphiidae; genus Tiphia; species Tiphia femorata. The sequence continues at coordinate 15,680,674 of OX090900.1, read as the reverse complement.
AGGCTATACTACCGTGTTATGTTCAACAAATTCAATCACCTACTTATAACAAAGAGGGGAAAACAGAAAAGGAGATAATAAATCAATTGGCAATAGCTGTGAGAACTTTGGTTAATAACTCAGAAGCGCTGACTAAGTGAGTGGTGGCTTAATTTAATTAGATGTTGCTATTCGATGTCAAATTTTATACTGTACCTTTCTCACCTTCTGGGCAGGTACTACAATGGTCCGCAGAAGTCTAGTCCAGAGCATAAAGGTTCGAGTCAGAGGAATTATGGAAAAGGTCCATACTCCCCAGGGTTTGATTTCGAAGACGAGACGCACACTACAAAATACATGGAACACTCAAAAGTTCGAAATTTTTACGATAGAGACAACGACGATGCCGAGAGTAGTCATAAAAACGAATTTAGACGACCACGAGACACTTTGCTCAATATGGTGGGAGATTTTGTTGCACGTTGTACGACGCGTTTGGTAGAACTCAATAAGAAATCGCAGGATGGGAAGACTATTGAAATTCTCGACTCAAAATGTCACGTTGTAAGTAAACATATACTAATATTTCTGCTATTTGCTGGATGTATAATACGTCTACATTTTTAAAACTGCATAGTGATATACAATTTTGAATACACGCATTTTTGTATAAAGAAAATTTTTCTACTAGCCTTATTCATTTTTTCAGAGGTTAGCTGATGTGGCACACAGTCTCTTGAAAATTTCTCCATACGATGCAGGAACAATGGGATGCCGCGGTCTGCGAAGATACATGAACGATGTCCTCCCATCGACCGAATGGTCCAACGACGACATGCGGCCCGCGCTAACAATAATTCTACGAAGACTCGATAAAACATTTAGCAAAATTCATAAAAAGGCTTCCATCAGAAGAAATACCGACTGGGGTGCCGCTAGTGATCTTCTTAAAGGAGTCTACGAAACTTTAGCTAGATGTCCTTACATCGCACATTTTCAATATTTGAAAACTCTTTTGGGCACTTGTCAGGTATTGCTCAATTTTTTTCACTTATTTTATGAAAACACAAATTTTGCTCTTTTATGTTAGCGACTCATATATATTCTTACTTACAGTCGTTGATAATCGGGGACACACCACCTGAAGACGTCACCTCGGCATCCTCGGCAGCCCTCATGAGCAAGATACCTCCACAACATTTTTGCTCCACCGTTTTGCGTTTAATAGCTCTACAAGTGATATCGCTGGGAGAGGGATACTCCTTCGAAAATGTCTGCGGTGGACAAGCCATGTTTGCCACGCAGACGCGTACCGAGAACATGTTGCTCAACCTTTTGATACCATTGTTCTTACGCGTAGGAACTGGACGAAAGGGTAAAGTGACGTTGACACATAAAAATAATAATAATAATAATCAATGACGTTACTACGACAGTTTTTGTTCGTGACAGACGTAACAAAGTTAAGACAAGCGGACATTAGCTTTGCTCTCACGGCCGTACTGAATACACTGTGGCCACCCAGTGCGAAGACTGCACCTCTGATGGCGCAAAATCTGAAAACCACCACAGACATGAGGACAGGTAGTCTGACATTTGCAGCGAGAGATTCGAAGACTTTAACCAAGACATCTCTGACATTGTACCAAGTTGCCTTTTTAGGTATGATTTTCAGCAAAATCCAATGCATCGCTTAAATAAATAATACATAGCTAAAGCTAGATACGAAGATTTTTCATTTGCAATTTCAGCTCTAAAAATTATGACTATATGCTTCGAGACGGAACTGAAAACGGAATGGCCAAAGATATTGCGTACGATGCGCTTATTGAACAAACGAAACGAAGCTTCCATATACCTATGGAATTTCATCGAATTTGTGGTCACGCATCGTACGGCACTGTACATACAAATGCTACCTTTCATAGTCCACAAAATTGGCCAAGCACCGATCTCCGAGCACGAGAGAAACATGCACAGCATCATCAAGGAGAAAATCAACGGCGACGGTACTGTCCCTAAATCTCGTGGAACGTTGCTAGCAGATCTTATTCATGAGTTGAAGGACATGAAGGAAGAAATCGAAGATCGAAGATTCGGTGAGCAGAAGCGTCCTTACTCTTCAATCTCTTTTTATGAATAATTCTATTGCAACTTCCGTGAATTTATGTCTGAATTAAATTAAACATCAAACTCTTCAGACGAGATGCAACCGGAACCAAAGAGAAGCGTGGTTGATATGCACCCGCAATCCGAAGGTCAGCCTCGCACTCAGAGACCATCCTTGCTGATCGACTTGTTAACGGGTGATCTTGGATCGAGGGCCCACATAAATCGCACGCCAGCGGAAACACCAGTGTCACATGGCACAGCTGCTCAATCGACACATCCATCGACCGTTACGAGTAGTACGGTGAAGACAACAGCGCCTAGTCAAGTTTCAGTTCCTTCAAATGGCACTCACGTTACTCGCGGTACGTTTAATCTATTTTAATATCGATTCAATAATTATTCAATAATATTTGTTCGCAGGATCGGTGTCTAGTACCAGCGCCGGTTCCTCGACCCTACGAGAGGCGAGTGACATCGGCATGGGAGATTCTCATACAGATCAACAGGCGCCGACAGGTATTCGATCTCTTACGAGAAATTAAAAAGTAATCATTATGGACCTTGAATGCAGCCGATGCGACTGCAAGCCTCTGGCAAATGTTTCGTTGTCGTCACAAGAAAGATCTCTACCACAGTTGGATCGAGCCATTGTCTATAGGGCACTGCGTCTTATTTTGCGTTAACGATCGCGATTTATAAGTACAGATACCATCGTTTCACTACATTACCTTACAGTGAGGCTTGCAACGAAACATTTTTTATTTTCTCGCAAGAGAGCGATTCTTTAATTCGCCGAGAGTGAGAAATTAGGTAGAGTATTTTTTTTTTTTTTTTTAACAAACCAGGTCCAAAATTAACAAGAAATTTTTGATTCCGTAAAACTGACTCGTTTGGGCCTCTCTGTTGGGTCGTATGATTGACACATTGATCATTGCGTTGCTTCCATTGCTAGCTAGGGAACGGAGGTAAGCGGATCGATTCTACAATCAATACTGACACGATTTACGATATATATTCTGCTGGTGTGTATCCCCTTTCATGCTTTTCACTACTTTTGTAATACGATCGATTATGTCATTTTTATCCTTAATACTCTGTTTTTTATCCCTTTACGATAACGCCTTCTTCCTTTACGTTTTCTCTCGCAATCTCCTGTGTATTATCGTGGGACGAAATCGAAGAGAAGTAAACGTACTGTTATAGAGGGTGGGCCTATAAAAATATTAATAATTATACTCGTTACTTATCTGATGTGATAAGTGGGCAAAACGATCTCGTCCCGCGAATCCCTTCTTTAGAATATTAATCTCACTGTCATTTTCTCCTTCACGTTTTCTACACAGTCATACCGAACTTATTATATAGCAGTATTTAGACAATGGTAATGTCCAACAGTTGGTACCCTCTCTATCGTTGCGTAGCCATTCTTTATCACTACGTAGTTGCTTCGACTTTCCTCGCCTATCCTTCTCTTATGGGCACATACATATATCTGTGTGTATGAAGAATAACATTTATAGGTATTTTCGTAATAGGCACCGCAAATTTTACTATTCTATCCCGACACTGTCTAAAATCTCTACAATCTTTTCATGTGGCTGTAACACTATATGCAACACAATTCCAAGTGTGCCCACCTAACGTTTCAATTGCTGTGATCTTATCGTGTTTTCGTTGCTTTTCAATTCTACTTCGTCTCATTTCTCATCTGTACAAAACGTGCTAATTGTCGTATTGTTGAGTCTACCAGTGCCACTTTCCTCTTGGGATATTACGCGAATACAATGACTTACGCACACACCGAACTCTCAATTACGATACGGTTACACCACACACATCAAATGCTGAGAGAGATCATAAGCGAAGCAACCCCGTAGCTTAATATAATTATCTAGGGAGATCCATGTAATAAAGTTCACCCCCCCCCCCCTTTAGCATAAAATACTCATTCCTCGTTCACGTAATCGTTGAACTAATTTTCAAGGACAATTGCACACGAACCAATTCTATCCCACGTAATGCAAAACATTGCCTTGATCAAGGGACCACAAGTAAAATCGCCACGAAATAAAAATCGACGGTTTCGCTAGCCCGACACATCACGGAAGAGAAAATTAATGTGTGTATTATTATATTTCTTTACTACGATCGATGTGAGCCTTGAACCACGTTTACATATACGTTACACAATATCCTGAGATGTAATTACGTGATCGTTATTAATTCGTGATGTGGTCTGTCTCTTATTTGTGCCGTTGGTCGTCTTTCTCCCCTCACATTAGACGTTCGATGTGGCATGTTTCAGATAGATCCCAACCATCTTCTACTAGCGATGAACGTAACCATGTTAAGCCTCACGCTATATTACCTCATCAAAAGACGCCAAAACTACGCTTTGTCTCTTCCGTAGAGTTTAGGCACTCATCAGGTAAATCCCCAGTCCCTGCTTTAATCAATAGACCCAATAATTTTGTTCACGTCCCTCCACTCAGACATCCACTATCTCCACCCTCACACGACAAAATCCTCGTTGACCAAACTCATGTACAATGTCAATAGCACTGTTAGACTCTTGCAGTTTCTGTTCTACGAATTCAGATTCCAGTTCAAATTCCTCTCCATAATGTAGAATCTCAGTAGATGGATAGAAATTTCGGAGAAGAGTGTAATATGTACGAAAGGTATGACTATTAATTTTTAATTTGTATGTACGTAATCCATAGACTACAATTGGCTATTCAATACAACCTACAAATTATGAAATATTTTAACGCGAAATTATACTAATAGTAGTAGTAACGAAAGAAAAGAAGTGCTAGTAGTCCACGTACGGCCCTAGAAATTGTCAAAGTAATACGACAGAACTATAAAGTTGCATGATAGGGCATGGTTTCATCGAGTACCATTTTAATAATAAATATCCCACTATTCACACGGACAAATCTGACAATGAGAGATACAAGAGGATTTCATTATTTGCATTAACTTAGGAGACGAGATTAGCTATTTGTGTTTGTATGCATGAACCATAATCCCTTGTGCATCCATCTAGCAACAGAGCATCTATTAATGTCATTTACATTGCAACTATTCGACCTCTTTCACGCGGGTCGAAAATATTGTCTTTTACTCTCATTACGCAGGATGTGCAGCTTCACTTCTCTTCCACATTTTACTCGTCCTCTAATACGAAACTCTATAACATATTCACTGTGTAATATCTGTGTATACTTTAACGTACTACTGTAACGTTATTTTAACCATTACGGGCATGATATATAATACTGCTGAACGCGGTAAGCCGTACCTACTACGTAAATTTCTCGATCTCGTCAGATTTAATCGAGTGTATACCTATTGTAGAAAATCTCTAGCATACTAGAGTAAAGTAGACATTCTCATAGTAATAGCATAACGAGTGCCAACGGCATTCTACACCCTATATCTGGATGAACAGTATTAGAGATCCAAGCCTTGTCTGTACCCTGCAATCTTCTCAATAGTATTTTACAAATGATCACGAATCGCAATATTAGCCAAAAATAGTCACTGTTCACGTTACTGCAAAAGGTACAGATATATTCGTAAAAATAGTGCCATGTCGGAACGACGCACAATTCGTAAATCACGACTATGAATTCGGGTGCACAACGAGATGTCGAATTTAAGTGATCGATAAACGAAAGTATGGCATGTGTAGAAAGAGAGTAGAATATAGATCGAGATTGAATAATAGATACTAGGTGACCGACCAATTTTCCACCAGGGGAAACCGTGACGAGTCAACTAAGCCCGAGCAGCCCGAACGAGGACAGTTCAGGAGAGTCTCGTCCAGACAGGCCTCGATTACAACGCTCCATGGGTCAAAGCAAGAGGACGTTCCGTCTGAGAAAGAGCAGAAAGACCCATGTTGAGGTAAATCATCAAACGATAGGAGTGTCAATAAAAAGAATTTCCTTTTAGCTACTGGTGTGACATCTATTCCTGGAAACAATGAAGATTCAATTTTAATTGCATTTGAATATTTATCGTCTAGACAAGTCAAGCGAAATTGTCTCAGCATGAACCAACGGTGCTTGGACAGGCAATAGGAGCGCAAGTAGGTCAGGCAGTAGGACAGCCAGCGATACAAACACCACCAACCCCTGCGATGGAGCCGTCAGTCTTTAACATTCCCTCGGACTCATCCTCGATACGTTCGCGACGAAGTTTGTCGATACGACATTCCGACGGGAGCAACAACGTTACAGTCGATCAACAGCTACACGCTGGCATCCAGCAGCATCAGTACCATCATCACCATCACCACCATCACCATCTTCATCCGCAGGCCTCTGACGTCTCCTGGGACGAGGATACTTCCAGCACTTCGGGCTACCGCGAATCCTACAGTATGCAGATAGTCTCCTTGGAGAGCAACAATCGATCGATTCACGCGCCACCATTGGCATCTCCCGATTTGAACGACATGCCTTCCACCAGTAGCACAACGACGAACTACATGGCTTTTGACGGAAGCTCCCCAGATTGTTCGATCAACGGTAGCGGCGGCGAGAAGACCGCACTGTTAACATCCAGTCAAAGAACGACCTCCCAACACTCGCTGTTGATGGTCTTTCCGAATCAAGACGAAGATACTTTGATATAAGTTGTAACGGACCAAATGTTTTAACATTCCGAATTACACCGGTGTCTTAAAATGGAGCGTATCCAGAGATGATCGGAGATTTAACTGTTTGTTGTAGATTAATGTCATTCGAAAGTAAATAACGCAGTCATCGCACATACTCGATGTCTAGATATTGGTATTGATAAAGCGAAGGTTAAGCACACGATCGAGTTGAGTGCAGCAGTGCAGAGGTATGCAGTTATCGGAAAGAGCAGTTAAGAACAACGTAACGAAGCCTAAGAATTGCCTCGTGGATCGTCGAATGTTTCTTATTCCCCCGTATACACGCATTACCAAATTACAATTACGAGGCTGACAGGCCTAACGAAGATTTGTACGCCGCAGTAATTAGTTGTATCTACGGAGAGTATTATGTTTGAAATAAAGAAGCGATAAGATAAAGTAAGATAACTTGAATCCCAATTGTATTATCACACAACGAGAGCGCTGTACTGTACTCACTATTAACGAGGTAAATCTACACTAATGTCCGCTAAAACGTAAGCTACCGCGGCAAATAAGGCCGCATTCATGTCGAGACTTTCAGGATCCTCCACTAGCATAGTATCGGCGTTCGAGTGGTGATAGTAAAAGTACTTATCAGCCTGTGTCCATAGAGAGCCACCAGGTATACCACTACCATGAGTCCAAAATGAAATGTCAGGTCCTTCATCGGGACTTTGAGTGTTCATATTCCCTAAAGGCGCCAAGAGTCTGGAAACATTAAGTCGTCGATAACACACATCGATCGCATTGTTTGAAAAGTGATAATAATACTCAAATAATCTCCATATTTCCTTACTGCATCACGTTCCGGAGGATACACTGGACGTCATTGTTTCCGCTAACTAAAAGACCCATAGGTCTGAAGGTTCCAAAATCGGACTCCATAACGAACTGTAGGTTTCGTTCTTCGGCTTTGTGTGCTTTCGTGTACTGATCGGCTCCTATCAATCCAAATTCTTCTGCTGTCCACATGATCATTCTTGGACAGAAAATAAAGTAAGTTATCTGCGCATCATCGTCCCTTCGAATCTAGATGTTCCTTGATTTAAGTACCTTATCGTGCGGCGCGGTCGATAGCCAAGTTGATGCAGTAATCGGACAGCCGACCAAGATATGAAAGCACCACCTCCGTCATCCATTGCCCCCTGACCTACGTCCCAACTGTCTATGTGCCCAGACACTACCACTACTTTTTCCGGGTTAGTTGACCCTCGTATTTCAGCGATCACGTTCCTCGACGTCGTATCGGGCAAATTGAGAGCATCCATTTTCAATTTGATCTTTATCGGGTTACCTACAGGTCGAATTAATAAAGCATTGAACGTTTCGAATGGATGCGACAAAAGAAATATGATCCGCCGGAAGTTAAGAACTACCTCTTTGTTCCAATCTCTTCAGAAGAGTCGCATCTTCGGCCGTGATACATGCTACAGGAATTTTTGTCACGTTTGCACCATATTCCTGCACACCAGTATGCGTTGTGTACAATGAGAATGACGTTACTGATCTAACCAGAGCAGCAACTGCACCTAATGCTGAAGCTTCAGTTGCACCGCGCGACCTGTACTGTACAGTTTCTGGATACGTAGTGAATTCTTGATTGTACACTACTATTTTCCCAGGGACCTACACAGGGTAACATTTACAGAAGGTCATTAGAATTAGCATACTACTTTGCACGTGCGCTATTATAATACGTTACCTCCTTCGCGCGTGCCTTCAGCTCTGCGAAACTGTTCACTACGATGGCATAAGCGGTTATTCCTTCGGGAGGAGTACCAACGCTGGTTCCTAAGCCAAGAAGATCAATGGTTTTGTATCTAGGTAGCAGAAGCGTCGCTGACTCGAGCCCTCTGAAAAAACGCAAAATCAACTATCAGTCAGTATTATAAATAAAATTACAGATGTGTCGTTCGCGAAACACAAATTATGGTTGAAGAAAATTGCAAAAAATAATTGCAAATGTAAAAGTTGGTATACGCTATTACGTTAGTGATAGAAGTCTGCTTTTCTTCTACCATATTTTTTCAAAACGTGCTATTTGTAAAAAAAATGCTGGTTAGTGATAGCGTGCATTTTATGCAAATATATAAATTGTTTTATGTTAAGATAACTGATTATCGAGAATCAGGTAAAAGTTTAGTACTTTAGGAAATGGTATACATATATTGATCTGAAACCAGCTAAACATTCGACAGAAGTAAAATAAAAGAGTAACGTTTCGTCAGTGATTATATTGCAAAGTAACACTTCCTAAATCGATAAAAGTCAATTTATATTATTCTCCCAAACGCGGAACTTTACAGGAACAATCTGGTCGGGGCAAACATTTTTCAGAGTTATTTAAATGCAGCTGATTGTATGCGGCGCTCGAGATCGGTTTAATCACGTGCGCGTCAGACAAGTGTCGTTCGATATTGTCGAAAATAATATTTGTCGTGTGACGGTGTCTGTACTTATTTTTAATTTTACCTGATCCAATGAGGTACTTGTGCAGGTTCTCCGTGAACATTTTCTAAGCCATAGTGCACAGATTTATTTAACACATAGTCAATAGAATCCTCCAGAACTTTACTTCCAGCCAATCTAGGGCCAAATTTATCAACAAATGTGGACAATTCGTCCCAAGTAGTCCCCTTGAAGCTTCCATTCAGTGCTTCGTGTATAATTCTCGAAACTGGTAACGCGTATGAATTAATTTCCTGGGCCAAGTGTCGCGACAAATTGCACATATTAACTTTTGCATAATTGTCATTGTTAGGTGTACTGATAATTTCCTCGATGAGCAACAGCAACAGCCAAGAGCTGCTGAACAATCTCCCGATAAGCCGCATGACTACCAGCCTCAAGGCGCGTGTCCTGTTTCAAATATTACACACCATACGTATAATGTGACACAAAAATAATATTATATCCAGTTCAAAGCAATGATTTAATACGCAGAAAAGATTATACGTTACGAAAAATGTTTGATTCGCCTGAGAATAATTGTAGTAATAAATTACGTTAATACTGCTTCAAAATATTAATATCCAAAAAATTAATATTTTAAACGTGAGAACAATTGCACTTTTATAATACATTTGAATTGATATTCACTTATTTTATAATTGTAGTACCCGGAAATATTCTAACCTTCAATAACTGTTCTCGACACAATTCCTGGGGACTCTGCACTCACAGATTAACTTCCAGTGAGGAGGAAGGCAGCTGCTACACTACGCCTACGGTCTTCTCCTCCTACGTATGGGCGAGTGCGAATCGAGCTTTTATACGCACGGGGTAGCGCAGTTTGAAATCTCTAAGTGTTGTCCATGACAGTCAAATTTTGCAGACAGAAGAGGCACAGTTCAAAATCCGATCTCATCCTGACATCATGGAATGTATTATTTATGCAATTCTATCTCATTGATAGCTTTCGATAACAGATTTGTTTAGCTACTGATAGCTACATAATATTGCACCGTATATCAGATTTTAAGTATAAATATTACCTGTGATATTATCAATTTAATGTAATGAATAATAATTCAAGAGCTGAATCTTATACTGGCTAATGATTACAATTTCTGATGTGCGTTTAGCGCTTATTAGAACAAAAATTGTCGACAATGCATACACTTGCCGAAATAATCGTTAAGTGTGTTGCAATGTGTTAACTTAATTGAATTGTTAAGAATTAGGATACATTTTAGTGTGCACTTAAATTCTCTTAGTTGCAAATTTCAAATATTAACCAGTACGACTAACAAGAAAGAGAAAAATAACTTTTACGAAGCGCTGAAATGGATGCAAAATGTAATTAATCGAAAGTAAAGAAATATCTAAACGCTTAACAGAAATGATTTCATGGGAAACATGAACCACAGAACTTCACTGTATGATGACGTAATTGATAACACTACTATATTTGAAAGGCATACAGACACGTGGTATCAATGTGACATTCATAGTACCCGCGATTTTAGATGCCCGAAGAGTAAGCATCTACTACTGGCGCGCTCTGTACTTAAAAGCGAACTGTCGGTCATATACGACCCCTCCACTACCATGCCTAGGTATCGACGTTAACATGCTATGCTTAAATAACGATACCAGTGAAGAAATAATAATAATAAACAATCATATCTAAATAATACAAGTTTCTAATAAATTGTGGAAATTAATATCAGTGAAAAGAGGACAAAAATGAAAATTTTTTAATGTTTACAGTAACGTTTTCAGAGAAAAATATATTAAAATACAATACAACCACGATTCAAAATTTGTGCATTTCAATCCACACTTTTAAAAAAAATATTAATATTGGTTTTTCTACAAACAATATATTTCTACTGTTGGTAATGGAAAAATGGAGCAAAATACGACACAAACTCGGTAGGTGATGCTTCTGCGATCGTGAGGGGCCATACTCGTCTACGTTTCGTTAATTCATAGGTATAAATACTGGTTAGTCATATGCCTTGTCGCGATTCAGTGCGGGAATACACGTCAAGTTGTAACCTTGCGACAAAATACGTGTGTGTGCAACAAACTTTTAAAACGTGGGACGCAACTGTTAAATCAACCATTCGGTAAAAGCTATCCCATTAGATCTGTCAGAGACATCGTGAAAAATGTCAGATTATTTTGCTGAAATGGGTTGGACACCCCTAGCAGAAGGCGAGACCCCAAATCATTTCTTACAAATGGCACGTTTGTTGAGGGACTTTGGAATGTGGGAATTACTTGGACAGGACGCGAAGTTGCCCCCACCTGCGTCAAAAGGCGCTGTCGAAAAGTTAGAGGAAATTGAAATTAGTTTTGGAGAAGGTAAACAGTGCCCTGTGTGTTTGAAAGATTTCGAGAGTGGCACCGCCGTAAAACGGTTACCATGTAAACACCAATTCCACAAAGAATGTATACTGCCCTGGTTGGAAAAGGTATAATTCGTTACATTTCATTCTACTGTAATTAACAAATCATCCCATTGTTATAATCTTATTTTAAAAATTTTGTTTTCAGACAAACTCGTGTCCACTCTGTAGGTACGAATTACCAACTGACGATGAAGATTACGAGATGTACAGAAGAGAGAAAAAACGCGCGACAGAGAGAGAAAAAGATTTAGAAACATTACACAACTCTATGTTTATGTAGTTAAAATATATGTATTTTTTATAAAAAAAAAAGAAAAAAACCTTAATTCTTTCACACACTTGTCTCGTATAAATCAAGTGATGAAGTTAGATGGCGCCACGTGCCTAAGAAGGTTCTGTCAAAAGCAGTAGAGCGCATTCCTTTGGAAATCATTCTAATGCTAAATGGGCATAATGTTAGAATTATCCAAAACGCAGGTCCTTAATTGTAAACCACGGTACTCTAAGTTTACATTCCCTTTTTTGCGACAAATTACACGTAATTACGAGCAAAGCTTCTAAATAGTTTATATCGATCGTGCACTCTACTGTATTTTACACTTTGCATTTCAAAACACAGTATGCACAATGTGAACGAACGATTCGTCATTCTACGCGAAATTTCAGAACATTATCAATGCGTCGAGCGAACATTATCTGCTTCTACCTGCGCTTTATCTCATGCGCGGGCTCATAATACACAGCATACACGGAAAAACCTACAGACAGGATAATAAAACGAGAAATGTACTAGCGATAGCATCGGCACAGGATTGAAAAGCTCGGGCAAAAATTACTTTCAGCCCCAGCTTAAAATTATCATCCACGATAATGAACTACCATCCGCTGCAGAAAATTCAACGAAGCCTGGAGTAATCGACGACCCTGAGCGCAGGACCTACCCCACGAGAATATTCTATCGGTACAATCGAAACTAGCCGATGCCTATCGTTCTACGTTCACTGAAATAGGCGCACGACTGGTACCATTGTGCGCTCTTTCATTTCCCCAAGAAAGAATCGAACGGGTCCCCGTTTCCCGTGACGCGGGACCCAGCACCATTTTATTTGCGCGAGTGCTCGCGGGTAAAAAAAAAGGGTATACTTGCGTTGGGGCAGGGAGAAAGAGAGAGACAGAGAAAGAAAGAGATAAAAACAAAAAGAGAGAACGAACGTGATAGCAAAAACCGCGCGCGGTTTATTCTCACCGCGGGCAGGATACGCCGTGCGGGTTTTGTATCCCAACGGACAATACGTAATTACCCGGAATGTCCGATCGATACGGGACGCGGCCTATGTAAGCCGGCGACCAATGATGACAGTCAGGACGATAACAATCAGCGGCACGCCGCGCCGTCGCACGATATGCGCGATTTAAAAGGATTTCGCGAAGCGGCACGTTTATCCGCCCGCGCTCGTCGGCTCATGCGCGCAACGGGCCTGCCCACCCGCCACCTCCGCCTTCGGTTTAATGTACACTCCACACGTCAAGCAATTATGGAAACGTGCAAAAAACATTTTTCTACGTATCTCTTCGTTCCCTCCTTCTCGTGCCTCTCCATTTTTGAGCTTTCGATTAACGTTGGGCGTGTCGCGCATTTCAACGTTAAGCCTCGAACAAACGCAAAATTAACTCTTATTAATTATAAAAATTCGTCTTATGCTTTTGGTTGTGTAGTGATCTGGTCATCACCTGTCTTCTGCCGATAAAAATTGAATCGCATACGCTCGAGGTTTAAAGTAAAACCGGTCATGCCTTCGCTTCCCTTCCATCCTTCTCTCTCTCTCTCTCTCTCTCTCTTGCTCCTTACCCTACTTGTATTTTTTAATTAGATCTCACCGTGTCACGCGTCGAGTGTTTCGGTGACCAAAGACAGTTCGGTCGGGACCCGATTGGTACTTGCGGCGAGACCGACCGACGAGATCGAGCGCCGATAAAAACGACAAAGTTGAATGTCTCGCTGATTTTCAAACGATGCGTGCGGACACTCGCGAAACAGCTTCTCCTCTTCGAAACGAATACAAAGTGGCAGCCCGTGCGTTGTCGCTCGTGTATCCCAGTAATCGCGAGACGATCTTCCGGCGAGTTACGAGATCGACAAAGTGTCCTCAGAGAGAGTTGCACGCTTACCTTGGCTCCCTCCCAGACGCGTGCGCTCAATTTTTCTCTTTTTGTCCTTTTAAGCTGAACTCTTTCCGAATGAAGCCAGGGTTATTCATGTGGGACGAGAAAAGACAATCGAGCGTGTCGTTTCCATCTGTATGGACAGCTTACCGAGACGCTTCCGTTTCTCACCTGGAATACAAATTGTCACATCGTGAAATGTAATCTCGAATATTCACGACGTCGAGTGTATAATACGAGTCGTTCACTGCATAAATCGATTAACTCCATAAAATATGTTCAAAATTATATTATAAATATTAAAAGTAGGAACTTAGTCAAGTGCTTCGATGCTTAAATTTATGAAAAATGCAAAAAGTGGAGTTAATCGATTTGTGCACCGAACGGCTCATATGACGAGTGAAATGATTTACAATGAAATAATCGAAGCTTCGTGTCAATTTCATTCAGAGGCGTGCATCGTTCGGACATCGCTTTTGAGATTAACCACCGACTCGTGAAAGGAGGGAAATGAGACGTTGTCCGTCGCGCGTCAAAGCGATGCTGTATTTACATAAACTCTTGAACGACCAGGATACCGCAGCGATAACACGAGCGCGTATAAAATTGCACGTTGCGGCACCCCGTTGAACGTCCCTACCGTGGAGGAGAGAAAAAAAAAATAAAAATGAAAAGGTACTCCCTTTCGCCAAATCGCGAAACGCAAAGCGAGAACTCGTGTATTCGTTTGACCGTATCTCGAGGAGCGATCTAATATTTATACCGTTTCTGAATAATGAGGTGCGATAGCGTTGCGCTATGCGCGAGCAATGTTGCGTGCCATACCTGCACGATACGAATTCCTCATTTATTTAGACACTTTCCATTAGAGACGACGGATAAGCATCGAGGGGTTCTTAATATTTTACCCCGTTGCCCAGGAACGTGGCAAAAAAGTTCAGACGGTGCACGGTCGCGCTACTACGAGAAAAGGACACGCGGTTGGAGCGCGAGGAACATTTCGCCTTTCCTCCAAGTGAATTCGAGATATTTATGCGCGCCTCTCGCGTTTCCCCGAACCCAGGGAAATTTTTGCGTAGAATCCTTTTTGCCCGCGAAAACCACTCCAATATTCGTAAGCCACGGAACACAAGGCGCCACGGCGCCGTTGAATCGACCACGCGGGAAGAAAGTTGCGCCAATTCGCACCGAACTTTCGAACCTTCTTACCCGCGTCGAGCTTTCCAAGAGCCTAGTAAAAGTTCCGATGTCACGTGCGATCTACCTCGTCTGTTTTTCCTCTAGACGCGAAGAATTCGAAGATCTACGGAGTGAAGTGAAGTAAGACATCTGTAGCTTTTGAATGAAGTTTTCGTGTTCTCTTGGGGGGAGGGGGTGAGAAAAAAAGCTGGGCGTGGTACGTACTCGCGTTGTTCTTCGCCACGAACGTTTGTTGTTTTTTAAAATCGTGACACCCTCGAATCCTAATTGAATATTACACACAGTGGAATTTGCGTATCGCCGATGCGGATGAAGAACCCAATCGAGCAAGCCGAACGCACCTCTCTCGTAATCAGATTCAACGATTCATTCCGCGCACCGGAGCAAAGTTGCACGCCAGTCTCGCTCGATGTATATTTTCATTGGATTGGACGTATCCGTTGGTAGATCTGAAAGTAGCTACATGCGGGCAACAGGACGCATATACACGTCTCCGACCCTGGGCTTGTCGTCGCGTGTGTATCAAACAGTTTTTTTCCTCCTCTTCATCTCTCTCTCTTTCTCTTTCTCCGCGTGTCTCTTTTTCTCTCTCCATCTCACGCCTCGTTTTTTTCACTCCCACCCTTCCCGGTTCTGTACCCGTCGCGTTACACCATCGCGCCGAACACAAAAGGTCCGCGCTCCACATTTCTTTGCTCGCACTCGTATCGCCATCCTATCCTGACAAAGGCCCTGACGTGCGCCGCGCGCATTATTATCTTCATTGACGGGGGGGGAGGGCCCGTCGCCGGTGTGAATCGAGAACCGGATTTTAATCCCGCGTGACAGTGACGAGACGCTGACAACGAAGATCCGCGCGCGCGCGCGCGCACGGGGCACAATTCACGCTCGCGTCCTGTCCACGGACCCCTCTCGTCGTCCTTTCGAGATTGAAAAGGACCTCGAAATTTGCATAAGCACCACTGCCAGAGACACTCTAGACGCGTGGACGTTGGTAATAATTGCGCGTAGAAATTGTAATCGGACAAAGTGAGATCGATCGGACTATTTAAGAGACGTTTTGCATTTCTTTTTTTTTTCTGTAACGTTCTACCAATAAAATGAAATTTCACCCTCATCGATTGAACGTAATTTCATTAAGAATGAACAAAAATTTCGACGATTCCGTTTTATCGTCGAGCACACGTGCGCAAATTTGCTTTTAATTATTTAATAATCGATATTTTTGCGCACGCGCAAAGTGAATTTTGCAGTGCGCGAAAGTGAATTCGGCGTAACAATTTAAAGGGATCGGGGTGGCTCTGATACCTCGCGCAACGATTTATACCTCCCCGTAGAGGGAGCGTCGAAAAGGCCACGATACGGCGCAAATATTGTGAATAACGGAGAGCAAGCCGACACTTTTAACGCAACTGCACCCAATTGATCGTCCCACGCGTTTCCCTCACTCTCCCTCCGTGTTGCTCTTTTGCGCTCACGGATGCGAAGCGTGAGTTTCGACGTGAAAACATCGGGGAGCGTGGCGAAAGGTGGAGAAGGTACGAGCGCAGCAGGGTGGTACCTTTCTACCTACACGCTGTATTTTATGATAGACGGGGATATTACGATACGGAACGATTCCGTAGGAAGGAAAACATCCAACGGCTGGCGGCGACGTGCAACGGACAAAAACCACGTGGACCTTCCGTTCGTCCCCTCGCCACATTCTCGTCTCCTTCTAGCTCCCCAATCGTCTGCCTCGTTTCGTCGACCTTGCTGTTTGATTTTAATGAATGCTCCTTTCTCCTCCTCCCTCTCTCTCACGCGGAAAGCATTATGATCGATAGAGCGCGATGTCATAGGACGTTCGAGGGGTCGAGTCGATACTTTTTTTTCAAGTGCAAGGTGATGCAACGAGTCCGTTCGATACGAATGTAACTGCGTTAAAAAACGTACCGTTTCACGGAAACTCGCTTTAATAAAGGACGAATCCCGCTTTCAGGAATCTATTGTTACATGGATATTTCGAGGTGAGCGCATTTTCGCGGGAAAAAGTGCGTTTCGCTCTACCGATTTAGCTCGTAATTTCGCCGATATTCGTTTAGTCGTGACCTTCCAACGAATAATTTTCCGCGGTCGATTAAGCGAATTTATTGTTTCAATAACCACCCATTTTCCGCGGACCGATATATTCAAAGGAGACGTCCGAATTTCAATTAGTTCGTCAAAACGAGTGAATTTTAACGGGCGGATTAAAATGACTCGCAGAATTATCTCTCCATAATCTCCAAAAGTGTTCCATTTGCCAGATTTAGGATCCGGCGCGATCAGGCCCCGTCGATCGCGCATCTCGCTGCAGATAGAACTAAATTCAATCTAGATCGAATCGTAAGCGAAGATACGATACAACGACGATTTATCGAGCGCGGAAAATTATCGCGAAGCTACGAGCGCACGAGCGAGCGGTCCACCTACGTCTCTCCATCCGGTATAACACGGTAACAACCGCAATCGTCAAATTTATCGCACCCCATCATCATTCTCCGCATTATCACCGCAACTGCAGAGAAGTATCTCGGCCCCCACTCGTACGGCCAATCTGTTCAAACAGATTTTACCCACGAACATCATTATGTACCCCACTAGCCGCAAGAGCGGTCACCGAATCGCAAACGAGTCCAAGCGCCCCACTTCTCCTCGCAAGAAATCACCGGTAATCGAGAAATAATGGATAAAGCTGGAGAAGGCGATCGCTGTGACGAAATTCGCCCGATGTCTCTTGTCCACGGTCGGAAAGAGAAACGAGGGGAATGAAAAAAAAAAAAAAATCAGAATGAAAAGAGAGCAATCGCTTGGACCCACGTACGCATCCCCTTCGCATCCCTATGCAATTAGCGTCAATACGAAGAACTCGTGCACACGTTGCACGCTCGTACACGCTCGAACACGCGCGCTTGTCCGGCAACAACGTCGAAACCGATCCAGATGGTGCCCGAGCGGGAGAGGCTTAAGCCCCGCGTAGTTTGCGCGAGCACGCACCCCCGTGCCACGCCGAATGGTGGCCCGATACGATCGTAATTCCGACTTAACGCCGATTTATCGTGCCAACCGGTGGAGGCTCCAAATGTACGCGCGAACCTCCACCAGCCCTCCCACCGCTAACCATCCGTTTCTCGAGGTGTCCACCATGGCCACCACCTTTTTTTTTTACCCCATACACCAGGAGCTAATAGTCAAGAAGCCGCGTCGGTCACGTTCGTTAGGTGAATGGGCAAATGTCTTCGAGCTCCTCTTCTTCGAGTCTTATCAATCGTCGGAAGGACATCTCACATCCTCCTTCCGCTCGTGCGCCCATCTGTCTTTTTTTCCCTTCGGTTCTTTGCCCCGCAACTTCTTTATCCGTCCCTTCATCCGCCTCGCACTCCTCGATACTTTTTTTTCTTCTCTTTACTTCCAGCATCGTCCACGTCGACTGCATCCCTTTTCTCCGACGTTCTACGCTCGTCAAAAGAGTTCGAGCAAGTCGTGACAAACGTCGAGCCAGCGAGATTCGTAGCGAGGAATGCGCGCGCACGCGCGCCCTTCCTTTGCCAAAGAGACTATTGCGTTTCTCGTTCGCGAAATAGGAACTGGCTTCTTCCTTTCGCGATTCCTTCCCTCCGGAAGTTCTCCCGAGAAGGAAGCAAAGTTGCGCGGGGATAGATTTTGGGAAAGGCAGGAAATCCGGAATGGGAGGACGTGGATCGAGCGTCGAGTGACTTACAAGATTTAGGGTGGTATAGAGAGATCGTGAAGGAAGATCGGTTTGTAAGGGTGAAAGGGTATTGCTTGACCGGAAATTGCGTTACGTACATCCTAACCTTTCCATTCTGTTTTTGACAACACGCGTAGACCGAGAATAAATTCCTCTGACGTGAATCAAGGTGCCACGAAATGCTGCACAGATCCTTAAAAAAAGAAAAAAATATAAAAGTGAGACGATTGTAGATATCCTTCCGCATAATTGAGTCGATGTAGCTAATAATGAAACGTCACGGTGCACGTGCATTGTGAAGGACACTCAAGCGAAGTCTTTGTCTTCTCTTCATTAATCCTGTCCCCCAGCTGTTCTCTTAATCCTGGTTTCGGCAACGCAGTTGTTCGCCACTTCCGCTGCGTTCAGCTACTTAATTCTTCGCGACTCGCCAGATGCGCCCCGTCGATGAACCGAGACTTCAATTTCCCTGGGCTAAGTTTTTCATTATTTTTTATTTACGTGGAGTCTGCCTCTCGATCGAGAAAGTAAATTACGAAATCTACGTAATTACAGTATAGAATTTTCTCGTTACATAGAAAGGACCCGAAATTACTCCTCACGACTTCAATATCACGGATGGATAAAATTTCGGTAAACGCGCTCTACAAATTTCGATTACATCAGAGTTATAGGAGTGTAATGTAATCAGGCAGGCGTATACCTGCTCTGCGCTTCCGTTACCTTGCCTCGAAATTTAACTAAGGCCTCTGCTCCCGCATCACGTTCGACTTTTCGCTTAAAGTAAGAACCGAACGCCAAGCGAAATGGAAATTTAAACCGAATCGGGGTCTAACGCGAGAAGCCACTTCTATCCACCGACTTTTCACCGCGTTCGCATTATTTGTCAGTCGCAAGAGAGCCGATAGTGCCCGACCGCGCGCAAACACTCGAACAGAGGCAAAACGAAAATCGAATTGATCGAAAATCTGCTTCAACCAATTTTTGAAAATGTACCGAGCTCGAAGCCGATCGGCTTTTTTCTCTATGCGCAGTGTACCGCACGTGACGAGGATCGGGTGCTCTTGTGGTGGTGGTAATGTTGGTGAGAGGACGAAGCAGCGTCGGAAAGGGCGGAATGGAAAAATTCGAGATTTTTCGAAATTTCGTCCCCTCTCGCGAACGGGTCGGATGGGACGGCGATATTTGACACCGATGCGGGATTATGGGAGGATAAATGAAGAGGCAAAAGTGGCGTACGCGGCTTCCGGTGACTCGTCGGGCGCACGTGTGTTCGCACCCCCTTTTTTTCGGAACACGCGAGGAGACGCATAACGCGAGCAAGCGGAATTCCGCCCTCACCTGTCGCCCAGCCGGCCCGTGTCGGTGCACTCGGCAAAATAAAAACTTCGAATCGATCCTCCACTCACGGTGCTCGATTTAGCCTGAAAGGGAAGAGTGTTTTTCTCCTTCCTTCTTTCTCTCTCTCATGCTTTCCTTCCCCTTTTTCCAAACGAATCTGCTTCGGAGAGTCGCGTACGCGAAAGTTTCGTGCGCCCGCGAGCCATTTCCGTGCTGAAAATTCTCATTGCAGAATCCGGTGCGCGCCGGATAGATACGACTACCGTGAGTGACACGAACACTTGGCAATATTCTAAATATGCCAGGTAACATCCGACCATTTGAGGATCGGACATTTTGGTGGAACACGCGGTGGTGACACGCAAAACCACGACTTGGTTTTCGGATCCTTTTTTTTTCCGCCTTCTCGTCCTGCGTCGTTTTTATTATTTTTCGCAATTCCCCGAATGAAAATCGGCGGCGTCGTCACCACATTCCAATCCATATACGCGTCTCTCTCTCTCTTTTATTCTGTTCTATTTTCTCGGTTACCGTGATTCGACGAGTTTTCAGTTATTTGCCCGATCGTGAATTACGATCGACGGTAGCACATGTTCGCCGAACTTCGTCAAACGAAGGGTTACAGGAGCGAGTCCCGTCCGATCGTATTGCCCGGAGCACTGTGCTATTTTTTTAACCGACTTACATCCGCGCAAAAATTTCATTTCGCGTATGGTCTGTGCGCGATGGACGACATAGACGAGTGGAACCGCAACGACCGATTTCGTTTGGAAAAACATTTAGTCCCTTGCGGTCCTACGCCCGGGTATTCCGCGCAATATCTAGATTCGCAATGCCAGGGATTCGGAGAATACTTCTGGCGGTATTATCCTTTCATTTGATTCGTTGTGATTCTTCCGCGCTTCGCACGCGCGTATTGAAATATTCGCGTCTATCGAGTGACTGTTGATAAATAATTACAATTAAAATTGTATATGCTTATAAACTTAATCCATTAAGTACCAATATTCTCATTTAGGACTACTCAAATTTTATCAATTTTTCATGTGTTTATTATTGCGTATATTTTGCAAAAAATATATTTAACCCTACAGAAAAAAGTTGATACTTAATGGGTTAAACTCATAAGCTTATACACTTATAAACATAGCATTTCAAACGAAAATTTTCTCACTTCGGGATCTTTTACCTTGTCCCCGAAAAATTAATCAATTTGACAAATAAGCGTATCAACTCTCGAATTACAGAAGAATAATGTTCGTCAAAAGAAAGAAATACTTATTGTACATTGCTATGGACAGGATGTCAGCTCGAGTATTGGGCACCGAATCGCGCCGCCGAGATAAGCGATTTAACGAGAACGACGTGTTTATATCGCGCACGTCGCGCGCAGCCTGTTTAAAGAGCCCGGAGTCGCCGCGTCGAGGACGTGCCGTTCGAAAAGCGAAGATGAACGAAGAAAGGGCCGGAGAAAAAGAAGAAACGTATCCGGCGGACTCTCCAGTCTCCTTAACAAAACGAGAACCGCTTTACCGGTGGACGGTCGGTGAATCTCGGATGCCTTCCGGTGGGCCCTTTTTGTAGGACGAGGTGGGGGGAACGAGGGCGAATCGACGGGGCCGCGATGAATCGACGTGGACCGTGGAAGGTTGGCGGGGACAAGAGAAACGCGAGGTGCCCAGTCGTATGTGTATGTGTGTGTCGTGTAGAGAGAAGAGGTGAACGGAGAGGAAGGTGAAGAAGGTACCCGTGGAGACAGGAGGCGAAGAGATCGGCCGATAAGGAGAAAGAAGCGGTTTAAAGAGGCCGGTGGTGCGCCTCCGAGAACAACTTCTCGTAACTCGTTTAGGGAGTTTGAATCGAGTTCTTAACACCGAATGCATTAAAAAGTCTTTACGCGGGTGGGCGCCGCGACGGGTGGTGCGCGAAAGGCGTGGGAGCTGATAGGAGGCAGGAGACAATGAGCGAGGAAAAAGAACGTCGCGCGAATGGGCATAGGGCCCATCGTCCCGACGAGCGTCCTTCTCTCGTCGTCCGAATCTAATCTAAAACTCTATTCCGTGGATCCGATAAGATGCTGGCCCCCGCGGGTTACTCCCTTTCTTCGTCCCACCGTCGTCCCACGACGTAAGAAAGGGTTGCTTCCTGACTCATTGGGGAACGAGGTGGTGGACGAACGCTGGCCGTATTAGCTGGCAGACCGGAGAGCCAGATAACGGTAACTAGACGCTCGTTAAGAACTTACTTAAATCCCACTTGGCGGAAACAACCACGGGTTTCTCTACCCGGCTCCGCTTCGCAAGGCGATGGAAACAGTTGAAGGAGAGGAGGTGGAGCACTGATGGGACCAGAGCAAGGGAGAAGTTTCGTGGCGATTTTATGGGGTGTCGAGGCTAAATCCGAACACCGACGTCTTCCTTCTACCACGTTTCTCGTCCACGCACGATGTCCGTGTGTATTTATCCTGGAAGAGTAGAGATAAGTCCAGGCACTCTCGATCTAGTTGCTGCGGGAACGAGTAAATAATTTTAATATACAAGGCGTATGAGCGATTTCGTTAATACGTTGAACGCTCAAGATGTGGTAGTTTGATTGAAACCAACAGCGAGGGGAGCACGATCGTAGTCGACAATGTCTCCTAATGTCATTACGACAGTGGAGCCTGGTAATACGGTGAACAGGGTACAAAACACATCGCGAGAAACGTGCCGGTGCTAACGCGCTCTCAACCGGGATATTTTCTTAACATTATGCAAAACGATTCCCACTGAAATTACCCATGAGGTACTCGGATAATTCACAGAAGTGCGCCTTAGGGTTATTCTCGCACGGCCTCCGCAGTAGCAAATTTCTCTGAAATTCTGGTCGAAAGTAAAACTATTTTTTCAAGATTTTAACAATCGACGTACATTTTTCACATCGCCATAAGACC
Organism: Tiphia femorata; assembly: GCA_944319695.1. Taxonomy (NCBI): domain Eukaryota; kingdom Metazoa; phylum Arthropoda; class Insecta; order Hymenoptera; family Tiphiidae; genus Tiphia; species Tiphia femorata. The sequence continues at coordinate 15,657,680 of OX090900.1, read as the reverse complement.
CTTACAATATAAATATATCACTTATATATTTATAAACTTAACCCGTCATTTGCGTTAAAATGTTCTTATTGAGAAAAGAAGAAGAAGGTAAAGAGGAAGAAGGAAACGAAGAAAAATAGAGAAATTGCTAAATATAAAGTAAAAAGTCTTTCAGACGCGTATACTTATAGGTTAACATTACCATTCGAATATTTAACCAAATTAAAATACTTATTAAATTTCATCTTAGATATATCAACCTACCTTTATTCAGGATTTTGGGTAAATTTGTCACTGTGCATTGCAGCGGTCGTCTGGATTCGTACGCTCGGATGAAATGTCGTTTCGAAGAAGAATTCACATCACTCGGGCTGCCGTTGGTAGATGTTTCGTTGGGGAGTTGGGTGCCTGTTAAGGGGTCATAGTGATGCGAATGGATACTACGACGTGTCGCGGGTCTACCAAAGGCAGGGCGGAAAAAAAGCATTATGTCGAGCCCTCGGTGGAATTGCCAAGGAGAATGATGGAGGGAGCGAGAGGTGTGAACCGAGACAGAGAGAGAGAGAGACAACGAGAGAGAAAAGCGGGAGAAAAATAAAATGGGAGGGGTAGAACAGCGAGGGAGGAATGGCAAAGGGAGCGGTAAGGTTTTCCCCGCTCGATGCTCCGTAATAAACAGTCTGTCGATACGAAAATACATCTCTCGGCCCTTGCGATGGTTTACGATGATACGCTGTATATTTTAGAGAGCCTTCTCGAAATCGTTAAGATGGAATCTCGGATAATCACAAGGACACTTCCAGTTATTTACACGCCCTCGGTATTTACAGTTCCGCGGCGCAAAGTACGTTTGCACGGGCTCATTCTCGATTACCGTCCTCCATAAATTTCAAAACCCCTCGAAAATACTCAGTGAGGAATGCTCGATGGAAAAGACATCGATTTGGCGTCGAGCTTGCTACATCGAAACGAGATCGATTTTTACATCGATTCGTAAGGTGTATTAGGATAAACCGGAGTAATTTTGTCGATATTTAATTTTATGTATTAATATAAGAAATAAACTGAGCTAAGAGCCCCATGCAAGATATAAAAAGATCTTGCGTTTGATTATTGTATTAGCCCATTTTATATCTTATCTTAATACATAAAATTAACCATCGTCATAATTACCTCGTTTTACCCCAACACATGTTGTTTGCGCGCCTACTTAATATGTAGAAAAAGGATCTTACCGAGTTCGGGATGTGTAGGTAATTAATTGAGAAACGTGCGTGCTGAAGAGAGGTCGCAAGCGGACTGCGCGGGAATCATGAGTAATTTCTCGTATTCGACCACCGGCTCACAATCAGCCAATGCGATCAACTGACGTCATCGGTTACGGGAAGTCACATATCGCTCTCCATAAATCGATTTCCAAGAAATAGACATCTCGAATTACAACACCTACGAAATTAACGAAAGCTTAAACATCGCTACAACTCTGCAGATTGACGTCACATTAATATATTATTCAAAACAATATATAAAGAATGACATAAACTATATATTTACAAAAATCAATAAAATAGAAGAAATGCAACTGTATTTTTACCAGAAATATAATACATACATCGAAAATTCATTGAAATATGGAACATTTTCGATGTACTGCGTCGATCGATTATTTCTCAATGAGATTTCATCGAATCGATATCGAATCGATGTCTTTTCGACCAAGCATTCCTTACTCGGGGGGTACTCGCAAACATAACCTTAATCTCGGTGACACTCACCAAACAATCTTCGAGCGTGCACCTCGGCGTCCATCGATGAAAATATTCAGCGCGAATAATTAAACGTCTCGCAATCCGGGGATCTGCAATCGTCGGAGATGATCGTCACCGAGAAAATTTACGTCACGCACGTAAAGTACAACGAGTGCGAATAACAGTAAAGGTTAACGTGTCCGGTAGAATTGCGAGACGCGGCTACGCTAAACATAATTTAACTCGGGCACGCGACACGCGGTTTTACGTGTCAATTTCATTCTAACCTCGCACTTAAACAAACACTCGGAGTTTACACCCGCGAGAATACGGATCAACCGCAGTGCGCTATTCAAATCTGTCTAGAAATTCGCACCTGAGGTAACCCGGGCGCACGACACGTCTACGCACACACGCACTGTGCCAACGACCCTTGTATTTACCATGATGAAGGAGAAGGTAAGGTATAGAGAAAGAGAGAGAGAGAGAGAGAGAGAGAGAGAGAGAGAGAAGGAAGGGAAACAAAGAGGAGAATGGAAGAACGAAGGAGAGAGTGAGAACGAAGAAGGATCAAGACGGAAGAGAATGAGAACGAGAGAGAGAGAGAGAAAGAGAACAAGGGTCGTTGCAAACGAGAATGCAAGAGCGAGAGGGACACGGGTGTAAGGCGCGATAGAGACTAACGATGCGAACCCGAGGGAAAGGAGCGTGAGTTGAAACGAGAGGGTAGAGCAGGCCGTGGAGAGGGAGGACGAGAAGGAGAGAGTGGGAGAAGACGATTGGGAGAAACGAGGGAAGAGAGCGAGAGAGTTCCCCTCCGTCGACAGGGGGTTAGACCTTAAGGCACGATACACACGAGGCAGAGCCGCGGCGCGCCGCGCAGTCTCGACGCCGATTGGCCGATGAGAAATCCGCGCCAACGAGCGGAGACCAGTTGAGCGCGAGACCCCGAGTCGAACGGTTGTACGCACGAGCGCAGCGCGGGCGAGCGGCTACCAACGGTCCCGAAGAGATCGTACTAATCATCGGGAAGGAAAAAGTAGTCGACGACGTTTCACCATTCGCGATAATAATCCCCGTGTAGGTTCAACGACAAAATAGTTCCATTTCCAAAGTTCGTGGACACACCATCATCGACCTCGAACGACGTGTGCGTCGCGTTTGAAATTTTACATTTTTCATTGTTGCAATTCGTGAGGACTGAAACGCACTCGAGTGTCTTAGGTCCAATCGACTTTTGGTGATTCGCCTCTCCAGAAAGAAGATAAGAGTTCTAGTTCGCGTAATCCACGGTTCCTTCGATCGACGTGACTCGTCCTCGTTGTTTGTACCTCATCGGGGACGCAAAGTGGAGGACCAATCGCGTGTCTGCTGGCAGGAGGAGGAGACGTCGCCTCACCGGTACACTCGGTGAGTACTGTCTATGTACCTCTTATCGCCAGTGAGATTCTACTTGTTTTTCGTGTACTTGGTTTTACTACGTACTTTTTATCCTACGTTCGATTTCGATGGATTATTCGTAAATGATTCCGTGGGAAAATGAACGATGGATTTTTTGTGTGTCGTGTCGAGAAAAGTGACGAGTTTTGTTTTTTTTCGACTGAATGATTGTCGAAGTGGGTCAAGGGGGTACCTCGAGTGTTTTTTCATTTATTGCGTGGAAACCTCGTGAATTTTTATTCGACGAGGTCGTCGTCGTCGTCGAGCTGCCCGGCGTGCCTGCACGTGGTCCCCGAGCCAGATCGAATTTTCGTTTCCACGATCGGATTTTCTTCGTTGTTCGAATCGACGGTGTTTCGTGTATAGTGTTTCGCTGTCGGTGGTTTTCTACGCGAACATTGCGTAGGTATCCATGTCCCGTGAGTGTCACCAGGCGTTACACGCCGATCTTGTTGGATTTCATGTGTACTTTACTCTTATCGATCGTCCAGCTACCCTCGAATGGATTCAGTTTTTCTTTTACTATTAAACGTGCAAGCTGTCCTTGGTGTCGTATGTCGTTACTTTGGTTTTGTGTCGAGAAAAAACATTCTCGGACGATCAACAAAAATTAAGAATCTTTGGACTTAACCCACGACTGCTTGGAGTATTTTTTTTTTTTACAATTTCGCTCGGGTCCACTGTACACCCTGAGCAGGTATATGAATTGAAAAAATTCCTTTACAAGGAACAGTGTTCGTAATCGTTTTGCAAGTTTAATAACATTACAACGTGCGTTTTAAAAAGTGTCGTATATCCATCGAAATTAGCATTCGAGTAGATCGAAAATACGATCGGACGGGATTTCTCTTTGCGCTTTGATTCGCGTCAAACCGTGCACCGATTTAAAAAGGCAACACGTGCGAGCGGTTTTAATCAGGATCCCTCGACTTTCGCGTTTGTCGAACGGGACGTGGCAAAGCAGAAGAGAGGGGCACCTTTGAGCTCGGGTCGCTTTTGCAAATCTCTCGCGTAAGCCCATCGGAATAACAATTGGTGCTAATGGGCAACCAATCCGCCGTCATAATGGACTAATATCGCACAACCCCGTATTCCGCTTGAATCTCGCGTACGATGCTTCGTGACACTGTTCAAATGACAAGCGCCGCGTGCAGTCTCACAGTCTGTCATTAGCATCCTCTCTCTCGTATCTTCGGGTCTTTTCCTTTCACGCGTGGATCCTCTACGAATAAAAACCCAGAAAGAGTATCCCGTGTGCCTCGAAACGCTTCATTACATTACGAAATGATAAATATTCAGGCACGACGGGAATCACGTACTCGAGGGTCTAATTTTTGGATCGCCTCCCGGCACTTAACGGTTTAATGTTATTCGCGCGCACATATTTACGTATAATGATAGTAATGAAATGCGACACGGCCCTTGGCAGATCGAGTCGATCCTCTCTCTCGCACGGGTCATCGCCATTGGTCCATGCTCGAAACCGTTGACACGATGGGAAATAAAAATAGAAAAAAAAGTGAAATAAAAAAAATCGTGACGCATTTTGCGGAAGAGAGCTACCGTAGAGCTACGGGTATTTTACCCCATCGAGTAAACGTCGCGTTCAAGCGACGATGGAATGGATCGCGATAAAATGAATATCAATTTTTTAGACACACCGTGACGTGTATCGGGATCGACGATATTCGATTCTCGTGGAAAAAGTGCGAGCACGTGCGATAACTTAACATTTAACGCGCTAAGTGCATCCTTCTAATAGGTCTTCCGTCGGGCACTCTATGTTACGAATATCGACGAATTACGGGCAACTTCGAAGCCTCGAATCGATAACCAGTCTCGGAGATTCTTCCACCTGTATTAAATAATCGACAATAACGTCGCTCATTGTATATTTATCCCTCGAGCGGAGAGTAATGCTACGATTAAGCACGACACCCTCGACTTTTCGCAACCCTCGAGCCCAGTTGCGTGTCCGTTGACTTTGGTGCGTGCGCGCGCCAAATTCTTCTTTTTGTTTTCACCAGAGAGGGGGTGAGGCAAGCTTATCGGAGCGAAAATTAACAATTACCGCGGGGGTCGCTTTGGACAGAAAAAAAAAACGGAGGTGGAAAAGAAATCGGAATCACGCGAGACATTAAACGACGCGACGCCGAGCGTCGAAGGAGATAAGAATCGAGAAGATGGAAGATATCGAGAGCTTTGACGATGCTGTGACGTCACCGGTGATCTCGTGGGTAACAGGAACTCAGAGTGTCTGATGCTTGAAAGTTCCTCGAGGCAGGCTCCTCTCGCGGGTCTCTCCACTTTGACCCAGACGAGGGCTGCTGCGTTTGTTTTCGTATCCACCGAGCGGCCTGTTTATCGCGGCAAACGAGAGCGAGCGCGGATGAGCGTGGAAAAGAAATAACGTTCGAAGTGAGCATTAACAAAGGACGTTAACGGAGTTGTGGGAGTAGTAGGCTCGCTTTTGAAGTGTCTGCGCCACGTTGCCCCGGCCTTTTTACACGGGCTTATCGGCCTGCTTTTGACAGGCGCGTTACTCACGAAGTCTGGAAATTCGACGTTGCGGAGGCAAATGCGACTGCTCCGCTTTTGTCCCTCCTCTGGCCCCCTACCTCAACCTCCAATCTCCGTTTCGCCCTACACTTTCGACGTATCCTCGTGGCTAACCCCCGCGAGCTTCGTCTCCGATAAAAAGTAAGGTTGTTGCGAAGAGAAAGAGCGAAGGAAGGATAGATACCGTGGAAAGAGATTGGCCTCCACGATCGAACGTAATTCGATGGACCGGGTTGATTCGCTTGCGTTTCAGTGCTCGGCTCTCTTCGGTCGGTACGTCCATGCGTCTGCCGTATTGCCTCGAGGCCGTAAAATTTTCAAATGTTCTCTCGCACGCTCGAACGACGCAGAATTTTCTCTCTCTTCTCTCTCTCTCTCTCTCTCTCTCTTTCCTCTCGCGTATCCTCCGCGTGCAATTACGTAAATGCGCTTACGCGCGCGAGCTGTTCCGCGATCCACGAACGGAGTACCGCTGTCAGGCGTTCTCCTCCACGTTTAACTCTTACCCTCTCCGGCATTTTAGAAGCGCGCGCGCGCGCCTCGAAGAAATAGAATTAATTCTTCAAAGTCGAAATGAAAAATGTTTCCGAGAGAACGAATGCCGTGGTGTTTTCTACGCTTGCCGACAATTCGCGGCAATTAACGTCCCCGTAAGTTCTTGCGATCTTTCGAAAGATCGTGGAGATTTTCGCGCGAGCTACCATCTCATTCAACGTAAGACAGTCGAACAAACGGTATTAATGCGGCGCAATTAATGCCGCTTGCCCTCGGCGCTACTCGCCTTGCCGACCGCAATTTTGCACGTAGGCCGTTGATATATCGAATCACCGTCGAACCGAGGAGGGAAAGGGGAAGGATAAAATTTATCGACGCAGCTCCTTTCACTCCGCATCGCTAAAGAGCCTGGTCCGATTGTTGATAATGACGTAAGCGTCTCGTATCCTCGCGGTCCAGTCTCTCGCACTCGTGAAGAAACGAAAGAAAAAGGATACGAGGAAGGAGGATCTTCCTTGCTCCGATTTACGTCATGCACTCGATCGTCCTCTTACATCGAATTCATTCGAGGTTGAAACTCACCTCGGAAAATTATCTTCGAGAGTCCAGAGAGTAACGAGGCGGATCGCTTCTTCATCGACAAGGCTCGAGAAAATGGGGCAAAATTCTGATCGCGAATACTGAAGGAGAGCTCTTCTCGGCCTGCGACGGAACAGCTGGGCGAAGCGCAAAAAAGTATTCTTCGGCAAATTCGAATCGGTCGTGGAAGAAAGGAAGAAGAATAAGAGAGAAAAAGGAGGAGATTGCTGAGGATAGACGGTGGAGAGACGAGGTGGAAGCAAAGGAGGACGAAAGTATGGGCTGAGAGGGGGGATAGGAGCGCGAAGAGTAGGACACAGGAGTGGCGGAGTGAAAAGTTTTCGAGTTTCACGAGAACGTAACCGGGCCTCCGCGAAATCCGTCCCCACCGTCGGCCCCTGTGGGACGAGAGGAGAGGAGAAGAGACACTGACGAGATCGATCCACTTTGTCATCGTGAAAGACCGAAGGAGGAACTTGAAGAGGGTTCCTCGAGACCCTTTTTAGAAGGAACGAGGAGGCGGGCGCGCGCGCACACACGCCGAAGAAAGAAGGAGAAAGAGTAAGAGGAGAGAAAGATTTCGAGAGAGACGAGAGGTGGAAGGAAGCATTGGGAAGCGAGAGTGGGCGGTGGTGTGGTGGTGGTGGTGGATGGGCTTTTGAATCAGTCGAAATCTCTTTTCACCCCTCATCCCACCCTTCCTCCTCCATCCTCCACCATCCTCCACCCCTCGATCCTCTACGTACCTTTGCCGAGCGCTTAGGTGTTTACTTTCGATCGTAAGAACTTTGTTGCCTAAAAGAATAGAACCCGCTTCCTCCTCCCGTGCCGGTTGGTGTTTACGCTCCAGCGCGGAGGCGCGCTCCCAACGAATCTCTTCCCGGTCTCTCTTTATTTCGGTCCACGAGTGTATGTACATACCGCGCGAAGCTTCCGGGGGACACAGAAAATCCTCATCCAGCTTCTGTTTTCGCGTCTCTCGCTCTACCTTCCTTCTCGTTCTTCGCTCGGATAACGCGAGGAAACAGAATTTTCCGCGGTTGCCCGTCCTCGTGGGCGAACTAATCGTTTTTCGTGAGAACAATGGGCGCGAGAATCTCCCCTTTAATTTTCTTCTCTTGGGGATGCCGTGCGGCGTGCGTCGAGAGTCGGCCAGTGGCGCGCGCGCAAGAGAGAGAGAGACTTCGATTTTTCAAACTACCGGCGCCTCCGGAAGGGTTTCAAGGGCGTGCGCCATCTAACCCAGACGCCCATCGTCGTCGTCTACGGCCACTTCCGTGGACCACGAATTACCCCCGCTCGTCCAGAGATTATCATCGTGAGTGGATCCTTTTAGGGTTCCCAAAGTTATTTTCTCTCCTCGATAACGGAAATGCCACGCTATCGTGGGCACGTGACGCCCCGTGGGGTCCGATCTCCTCCAATCCTTGGGAGAAGAAGCCTTTCGTCGAGAACGTGCACTCGGCTGCACTTTCCTTTTTCTCTTTCTCTACGTTTCAAGCTCGTGGGGTGGTCCAAACTCCGGGAAAAGGTATCGCGAGAGAGAATGTAGCGGTTCACGAGATCCCATCGAAGGAGAATAAAATTTTCTCCGAGATGTTTGCTACCTTCCAGAGGAGCTTCTTCTTGGCTGAGAAGAAGTCAGAGTTCATCGTGAGATCCCTTAGCGCACTTCCGTTCTACGGCATTGCCACGGGCCTGGGACACGCGAAATGAACCGGCGCAAAACGAAGTAACCGAGTAAAAACCCTTTACTCCTGTGAGAGGGCCCGGGGTGGAACCTGCTCAGGGCACCGTCCTCTTCTCTCTTTCTTTTCCTCGTTCGCCGAACCTTTGGTCCATTCTCGTAGAACGCACGCTGGTCACGAGGTTCGTGAGAGAAGGAGAAGCCGAAGAGAGAGAGAGAGGGAAGGAACGAGATAGAAAATAACGTGTGTGGTGAGGAGAAGAGAAAATGATAGAAAGAGCCTAAAGACCATCTCGGAATCACAAGGGCGGTCGTCTATCGAGGACTCGAAAGGAGGAAAATTCTTGGAATTTCGAATTCTCGTTCGAATCTTTCTGTACCTTTTTATCCGAATGTTCGATATTCGTGTTTTTCCGATACTGTCTCGTTTGTCGTCCGCCGTCAGGAGAGTGGAAAAAGTTTGGAACGTATTTTCCATTTCCGACTGCTGTTGTGGCGTTAATTCGCCGTTACGCATGTCGTACGTCACTTCCAACGAAAAGTAATTTGCGACGTGCGACCGGGTTGAAAATAATGACAGATCGGACGAACTGGACGTTCGCTCGTAATTTTAGCATATCGGAAATTTGACGACCGACTGTCGGGGAGAGTGGAAGCGAAGTCGCACAATGATCCTCGGCGGATTTCGCATGGATTATGCGATAACATTTGCCGAGATCAAGCCGCGTATAAATGATTCAAAGAAATTCGTGGGTAACCTCCCACCCCCTTTTCTTTTCTCTCCTTCACTTTTTTCACTCGGCTTCTTCTCGCTCTCCGTTTCTCCGCACTTCATTTTGCTCTCTCCTCTTACATTCCGACCCCTCGCATTAACTTATCGACCTATCTCAACCCCATCCATCCCGATTCACGGATATTTAAATTTGACGGCCCACGCGAACAAACTCTCTCTCCTCGCGTCGGTTTCTCTCGTGGATTTTCGCGCTACTCAAATGCTGCATGCGGAACGTATACGTTGCGTTGTTGAAATTGGACCGGTGGTTTTTGCTTGGGCGGCCTGCAACGAGCGCAAAAGCCTCGAATGCCGGCGGTGCTCGGTGTCGGGAGGGGAAAGGGATGAAAAGACAAGAGGGAGAACGAGACTGAGGGGTAGGAGAGGAGGTAGGTAGCGAATCCGGAGGGGTAATGGAACGAAATCCATTTGTCTCGCATCGCTGTGGCCACCAGCTTAAAAGGTCCCTTTTCCCTCCCGTCTCTTTACCGTCTCGAACCCGTTGGCCGGACGAAAATTACTCGTAACAAGATTTATCTCATTTAAATGAGGATGTGCGCTAGGCGCCCCCCGCTGAAGGCGCGCGCGCGCGCGCTCCCTTGACACGCGTTCTCTCCTTCTCGTCTTCTTCGTCCGCTCGTAATCCCTCTTCCCTTTTTTTTGGCCCTTTCTTTTTTTTTCAAACCCGAAAAATGCCAATCTCGTTACGAGGATACGGCCAGATGCGCTTTATTATCGTTGTTACTCTCATCCTCACTAGTCCGCGTGCGCCCGGCCAGCTGATGACCTGTATTTAATCGATGACCTGAACAGGCTGACGTCCATTCAACGGCATTCTAAAACGATAGAGACGAATCGGCCGAAGTTAATTGTTTCGTTGACGATTGTCGACAGGGAATTGGAATGTGCAGGAATCGATCGTCAGCTTCGCAGACACTCGAACGTGCTATTCTCAACTCGAGCATTCGCATTCGTTGTTATCGTCGATAGATCTCGTTTCGATCTCTCTCTCCTTCGAATCGATTCTTCCTCAATTCCTAACCCTCTTTCATAAAGCAGGTCAAGACTCTAACCGCATTTAGGCATTGTTGGAGATAATTGCCCGACTCTCTACTCCGACTCCAACCTTTTTCTCGTCTGTTCGAATCTTACGATTTCTTGATTATAAAACAGTTTTCCATGGTTGTAAAATAATTCGGTTCGATTCTACCCTTCCTCGAGGGAATTTTCGAAAAGAGAAGAAGGAAAAGGTACTGCAGAAAATCTTGTGCCTCGATTTGCTCTGTGCTCTCGTTACTTTTTCGAGCACCTCGGGCATCGTAACTCCGCCTGCAACGGTACAAGTGAGCTTCTTTCCCGATTCGTCTGGCAGCACCTTTTCGTTCGTTACAATTTACGTCTCGTTGAAGCCTTAATGGGACCTTAACTCCTGTAGACATAATAAATGTAACTTTCATTCGTTCCCCTTTATCTCTCCACGATTCCGTCAATCATCCAGTACTCGAAGTAAGAGTGGCAAAGTAGCGCGATTTGCGTCGTCGATCGAGATAACGTGGAACGATTGGAACGTGTCGAACGTCGGGAGCGGTATCGCGCCGCGGTAATTTTGCAAACGAGAGGCCGACGCTAATCCGACGTAAATTACGCGAGATTAGGAGCGCTGTCCGGGGGAGGTGCTCGAGAAATCTGACGTGACGGCGTCCACCGCATGGACGATTATTACGCGATACCAGTTATTCGTGTTATTAGATTTTTCGTCGGTCGGTAATGGGGAGTGACCGGGCCTCTCTCTACCTGGGGCCTGGGCGCGCAGCGGGTAGCCCCGTGTAGAAATTCGTGCCGCGATTGCCCGTCGAAGGGGGCGAGTAAACAAGAGATGGAAAGATAAAGTGAAAAAGGGAGGAGCGAGAATGAGATACGCGCGAAAAGAGAGACCGAGACGGAGAGAGAGAGAGAGAATGAGAGTGCAGAAGAGACGGGCGTAGGGAGAGAAAGTTTTAACGACGCTTTAGCTGGCGCGGCGCGCAACGATCGGTAAGCGCGAGAAACTTTAAGAAAAGCATCGTTTCGATCTATACGTACGTACCGGGGAGAATAAAATCATAGACGGTGGGTGTATTATGGCTATCCTCGGAATCGGTCCTGAATATTTCATAGCTACGGGCGTTCCTCGTCGAAGTGCCAATTTGTGCGTTGCCTCGAATTCTTCCCGTTTCATCTCTCGACTCTCCCTCGATCCTTACGGTTCCGCGAGCCCTTCGTCTCGCCTCTATCTCTATCCTCTTTTCTCCCGACGTCCATAATCTGCATAAATTGGGTTGTTACACCCGACGAGTGAGCCAGAGCGAAAAAGTAAGTTTAAGGAGTTGGCCCCGTGAGAAAGTTCCTACGGTACTTTTGATTTACAACGCTACGTAACGCGGAACTTTTACTTACTGGGAGAGCAGCTCGCAGGGGAGAATGAATGTCTTTATGCGCGCGGATACGTCGCGCGCTTTATCCTCGGGTATACGCCACTATTGCGTTTATCGCAGGTGGTTTTTGTTGCCCTCGTGCCAATCGCCGATACCCCACGAGCGGCGGCGCGTAACGCGCGTGGATTTAAGGAACGGTGGAAGGTAGGGTAGACCGGAAATTGAAAATTGCGAGCGTTCTTATTCGGTCACGTTCTTGCTCACTTACGACTACGTTGGATTAAAGCGATACCGCACGTCGAGCTTCGTTTTCCAAGTAACTTCATTCAAAACGAAAGCGGATTTCACGTGTACCCAGGAAATACCGCTCGACATACTTTTCCAAGGTATTCTCGTTCCGCAGTCCCGACGTATCGATCCATCGAAATCCATCGCGGATACACTTCGTGCCCAATAAGATTACCGCATCTCGATACGCCCGGTTCATCAACGAAGACCAAAAATAATTGCAATTGCGCATCTTCCTCCTGCAAGTTACGATCTTCTTTTTATCCGTCTCATGCGGATGTATCTCACGTTTTTCCCTCAATCTTCGGGCGCTTTATCGGCTTTACCTTCAATCTTCCATCTCCTACGTTGATCCCTTCTTGCGCGCGTTCTTTCTCTCTCTCTCTTACCCGCGAAGCTCGAAAAACGTTTCCTTCCGGGCACAGGCCGTATAAGCGCTCATTCTTCCGATCGTTTGCGCGCAGCTTTTCCACCTCGATTTCAGGAGCCGATAGAAAATCAGGCGTCGCGACGACGCCGTCGTTCTCGTCCTACGCCTTACCGCCTGGAATCGCGATCGATCCGTGGAACGAGCGAACGTGGGAACGGCGGTAGTGTGGAAGGAGGTGAGCACGATGCTCGCATCGGAGATAGGTACTACTGTACGGGAGATAGGGAGGAGACAGGAAGGATTTATCATCGATGCGGAGCGCCTCCTCGACTGTCCTTGATTCCTCGATTCTTCCGACACGGCTGGGACTCGTTGCGAAACGCTTCTTCTCCTAACGGGCCTAAAATGAATAGTGGAGGGAGATGATGGCGGTAGTGGATCTTCTTTTGAAAGGGAGGAGGACGGCTAGAGAGAGAGGAGGTCGGAATGAAAGCGAGAGAGACGAGAACTATCCTCGTCACGAAGCAGGATCGAACGGACAAGAGAGGATCCTTTTTTATATTCACGGTGACACGTGTTACCGACATCTGTCGAGCGTCACGACGTCGGACACGTGTCAGTGCCACGAAGTTCCCTTCGAGTGTCGTGTCGTTGTTGTTCTTGCTGTGTTTCTCCACGTTGTCGTCGTCGTCTCGTCACCTCCGACCATCGTGCACCCAGAATCAGAATTTGATCTCGCGCACCACGGAAGAGTCCTTTCCGCGTGACTGCTTTTGATTTAAAACGACATCCTCGTGGTTACGTAAACCGAGATTCATCGTGTGTCGTTCGGAGCGTGTCTTTCGATTTTGGTCCTTTGACGCAGGTCAAAGTACTCGTGGGGCGCTCTTTGGCATCGAGGAAATCGAATCGTCTTTTGTAGGGATTGTAAATATAATGTTGCTACATTAGCTTTTAAGCGATCGGTTGAGACGAAATTGGATATGTCGTGAAGATTTGATACACTCTAAACTCGGACAATTTTGTAAAGTGAATTAAAATATGCTTCGGCAGTTTTGAAATTTTTATGTATAATTGGGTATTATACGTGGTACGTATGTTTTATTGAGGAAGAGAGTAGAGAAGTAAGTGGTGGGCAAGACCGTGTGATCGTTCCGATCGTGAAACCTTACCATGCGAGATATTCGAGCGTGGAACCATCTTCATCCCTCTCTTCCAGCTGATCACAGACAGACTTCGAGTGCGAACTTTCGACCCTCAGGGAACTGATTCGATTTTTCTGCCCTTCGGGTCCGCGTTATTCCTATTTTTTCCCGGTTGGATACAAACGAGCACGAAGGAAACTTTTGAATCTGGAAAAACGTATTCGTACCTTACATTTTGATCTCCTTTCCACGGAGAGTGGAGAGAACAAGTTTCGAGAAACTTTCGAATCTTCACGGATGAAGTCATACCTTACATCAATGAGGTAGGTAGGTACGTGAAATTTTCATTCCTTCTCACTGGACGTGCAGCTCCCACAGAAGTTTCTTGACCTACGCGAATGAATTCCCTTCTTGGGCCAGAAGAAATACTGGAAGGAATTTCTTGCTCCCCTTGGCAAAACGTAGACAGCGCCGGAGAAAATTTTAAAATATGCCATTTCGAATTTGCGTTACATTTTTACCGCGCATTTGAAAACACTTTTCCAACCGGGATTTCTTTACTTCTGTTAAACCAGCATCCTCACGCATCAATTTTCCCGTCGGATCGTTTTAGTGCTAAAGTCGCAAATGCACCACTACATTATCACCTCTACCACCTTCGAAAATATATTTGTCAATGGTAAGGTTGCTAGCTTAATGCCAATGATTAATTTGGCAAACTCCTTCTATCTCAGAACGATATCTTTCAACCACTCGAAAAAAACAATTTTATATGTCCAAAATTAACGATCGAACCCTCGAAATAGTTCTCGAATAATCGTGACAGGCACGTACATGAGCGTTCCCCTTCGTCCTTTTCGTCCTTTTCGTCCTGTCGAGCGCCCTCGACGTTCTCGCGCGCGCTGCTTTTGATGTACCTTATTATGACGACATATATTTCTCATCGCACGCTACGTCGATTTCTATCGGGGGGGTAGAGACTCGATCGAACCACGAGCGGAAGGAGAAGCCGAGGAGGGAGTAGGACGATGCCGAAAGGGAGCGTGTAGCGCGCCGCCGACTTCAAACGCTCGCGCGTCACCGAGTTTCTCGCATTACTTGCGCCATAAAATCCCTGAAGAGGAGAGAATACCGAGGAACTCTTGGGGGTGGGTGCAGAAGGAGGACGAGGAGAAAAAGGGAACGAGGACGAAGAAGACGAGGAGAACACCCCGACGCGTTTCACCGGCGTCGATTTGAATTTTAAATCTTCCGTGCGGCTTATACTCGACTAATTTTCAACGATTGCGCGCCCTCCGCGACTACCTCGTCGAAGGATGCGTGCTTTCTACACGCGGGTTCTCGGTATAGGCTCGTGCACACGCCTAACAAATAAATATACGTACGCGAAACTGTGCTGTGAGAGCACGCAGAACTTCTAACTGCGTCGCAGTGGGAAACCTCGAAAAGGTATTAACCCTCGTCGGCCGTTTCTGCGACTTCCTCCACCCCGGTTCGTGGCAATGCGTTACCACCGATAACGCGCACGCGAAAACATTTGTTACTTCACGTCCGATCGTCATCGACGATATGCTCCCTGTACAATTTGAAATGTTCTCGTATCTAAATACTCCTCGTCCCGCCCTTTATCCTGGTGAAGCAGCGTGCCTTGTCGATACCGAATTTCTAAATTATTCAAGAACGAATCGATTCGAAAGAGGAGAGGGAGAACCTCGAAGGAAGGTTTCCTTTGTCGAGCACATTCTACGTTTTTACCCTCCCTTTGATAATTACTCGATTTACCTAGCAATTGCTCGACGCTCGGTGAACGTGTGCGCAGGCAAGCGTAACGCAATCACGTTGTGTATCTATCGTGGGCGAAAAGTGACTGCTGGTTTTTTGATCGACCAATGTTGCGCGCCGTAGTGGGCGATGTGGTTCCGCGCGGAAATGCTCGAGAAGTGTTGCTTGCCTTCAATTTTCCATTGATTCTCGAGAAAGGTACACGTTCGTTTAAACTTCAAACGCAGAAATTATTTACTTATCACACGATACCATCAGAATTTGTTTCCAAATTTAAAAAGAAAAAATACAGGGACTCGTTTTGAACTATATTCCGAAATATCACCTCGTTTTTGAGAAGAACGCTTGTCACGGTGAAGCTTCGTAACGTCAGGCACCGTCGCTACTATTTCAACGAATTTTCCTTCTACCATGCATCAGGCGCGCGCGTCGTAAAAACGAGAAAAAAAGTATTGCGAAAAATCTGGAACATCGAAAAAGAAATATAAACGTCGATCGCGCCACCATTCTCCGAGCGTGGTATCCCTCGATTTCCTGTGTGCTCGGGAACGCGAGTTTAGCACCGGTGCATTTTAGGACATGCCTCGACGCCGGGCGTCCGCGCCAATTTCCTCGGACGACAGACGGTAAGGGCGGAGAAGCGGATCGGAAAATGCCGAAACCGCGGGTTGGGCAGGCGCCGCGACGACTCGCGTCTCGCGCGTCATTCGGTACCGTAAGACAAGAAATCTTATTTCTAGAGCGGATTCGCTCTCTTCTTTTTTCTTTCTTCGCTCGAGAGGGCGCAGCCTGGCGAGGGAGGAGATTCCGTCGTCCAACTTTCTCGCACTTTCTCCTACTTACCCGCGCCGTCTCGCGCGTTCGAAGGAGGAGGAGAAGGTCGAGAGGATTCGAGGGCAGTCGACGAAGGAAACGCGACGATAAAGGAGCAACGAGAGAATCCGCTTCGACTCGCGCTCGAAGAAAGGGAGTATCCAGCCCCACCACCCTCCGAGATCCTCTTTTTCTTCGCTCCCTTCCTCCTTCCTTTTCTCTCCTCTTACTATCCTTCCTTCTCTTACCTCAACAGCTCGATCCTGCGACGAGCTTATTTCGCGCAAGCTCGCCTTGCCCATCTTTCTTGACTCCTTTCCCTTCGCTTCTCTCACCCGTCGTCTCTTTCGTCTCTCTTCTTCCACTCCTTCTCCCTCTCTCATTCTCCACCTCCCGGTCGTCTACTTAACTTCACGGTACCGCGAGCTTTCGCCGAGAAATACAGCGAAACGCTTCGCGGCTTATGGCTCCGGGCACTTTCGTCGACGATTGCGACGCGGGTCCGACGAGGACGATTTCTCCTCGCGTTCACGGAGGCAGACGTCACAAGCCGCGGGTCACTCGCGAGAAAATATTGAAAGAGGGTGGTTTTTACACGCGTATTTGCGCTCGACTTACTCCTCGATTACGCGTGCTTCGTCGAGTGCACGGTAATTAATTAATTTATTAATTGAGCAGCGCTTTCGAGATTCGAACAATAGGCGAGAAGAGATCAAAAGAGCCCGAGGGGCTCCTTTGATAATCGCTTCTGCTTTGGTGACGACTCCTCGATCGTTCCTATCATCGCGAGAATTATTTTTACCTTCGTGAATCGCTTTTCCACCGCAGGCACTGGTCTCTCGGTACCACCATCCACAGCTTTCTCGCTCGAACGACTCGCGATCGGCGACAGTGGCGTACTCGTGTAACGACTATCGGGTTCAGTCCGTGCCCCCGAGGGTGCGTTTAATTTACAGAAAAAAAGAAGAAGCCGGGAGGGATGTAGAGAGAAAAAAAAAAGTGCGCGTGGGGTAGAAGGAAGCGGTTGGTCGGGTGGGTCCACCGTGGGAGTTGAATTATTCATGGTACCCCGTGGAACCGATGATAAAACAGGAGGATGAGGGGAGGGGCTACGGTAGACCGGTGCCGTAAATTTCAATTTACAAAACTGTTAAGCATATCCGGACGTCCAGTTACGTAGGTACCTGCTGCCCTGGGTGCCTGCCTACTTTTCGGCCATCATCCTCTCTCCTCCATACATTTACACCATCGTATATCGATCTAACGCTCGCGTGTCACACCGTGCGAGAGTGTACGTGCGTGCACGTATAGGAGGACTGGTTGACGAGAAGGGCGAAGGAAGAAGGGCACGGGGCGGGCATTGGGTGCACCGACGTTCCACCTGTCTCCGTTACAGTCCGCGTATCCGTCGTCGTGGTATACCCCATAAAACGAACCCTGCCGCACTCCCGTGGGGACACGGTAATGCTTGCCGAGAGGATGAGGAATTCCTCTATGTATATAGGCGGTCACGAACATGCGCGCGCGCGCGCGCATGCGCCACGCGCGACGATGTGTCGCATGTATATGCAGCCTGCTCTCTGTGGGGGATAGTTCGCATACCTCAAGCGGTGGCTTTCCTTCCCACGTTTCGAGGGGTGAAAATGTGCCCCCGGCGTGCAGCAAGGGTAGGTAATTGTTTTGCCCTAGGTATATCTCCTTCTCTCTCCCTTTCTGTCTCTCGCGTTATCTGACGCTCGCGGTCTCTCTGTTTCTCTTTCTCTTTTATCCTCTCCTCGTCCTTCTCTTCTTTCTCCTTTTCCACCCTCAACCTCTCTGCTCTGTCCTCCTTTCACCTTCTCGTTACTCGCCCTCGCCATTCGACGACTACGACGACTTCCCTTCCACGACCCTTCACACTTCCTTCCTCCCGTGCCTTTCGTCTTTTTCACTTACCCACCATTTCTTCCGCCCCTTTTCCATCCTCGGCCTCGGCCACCACTTCCTACTGTTTCTTCTCCAACGAATCCCCGCTTCTTTCCCCGTCCGCGGCTCCTCTCACCAAGGATAAAGAACCGTAGCCCGGACGTCAAGCCCCTGCTTTTTCCCTCTGATCGCGCCGTCCCGGCGCAGGCCCGACGCGCGTGACTTTCCGCCGCTCGAGCCCGTGGAAAAGCGCGGCGGATGCAGTCGCCTCAGCCAGAGAACACTTTCTTTGACGGTCTTTCGCCACCGTGGATCGCGCTCCCTTTCCGACGGCTATTTTTTAACGAATCCTTTTGTTCGCCCTCGTCCGGCCCTCGTGATTTTCACCAATTAAAGCCACGAGAGAAATTAGAGACGAGAGGCAAAGCGTAAAACGATCGTTTCTACTCTCGCCCTTCGAACGCGCTGTGAACGTCACGAGGAAGCAGCTCCACTTATCCACTTTAGCCGTTCGTGTCTATACATCTCGGGAACGCGCTTCGCTCACCCAACTTGCCATTTCTCAAGAATATATCCGCATAATGCTGACGCTCGCCTTTTGTACCGGAGAATCTATCTTCTTCCATTCTCTCGGCGGCTCGCGCGGAAAATCCGCGTCGAAATATTTGGAACATCGATACGGGTATAGCTTATAGCGAATAGAAAGCGGGATCATTCGATCGAAGATGAAGATACTTTAAAGATGTATTTTAATTGCGTTAATACTGTAACTACGGTGCGCGTAACGTGTATCTATTTATTTTTACTGCAAATCGTAGAGTGATGAATTTATAACGAAAAAGAAGAATCGGATATTCAATAGAAAATGATGCTCGTTTCTTCTTTCGCTATGATAAAAAATGCATAAGCTCTAAACCTACAAATCAATGAACGGTCACCTTATATTCTATCGTTACTTCGTACGCAGAAAGAAATCTGTTTTCTTTATTCCGCGCAAAATAGTACGTCGATCGCATCTTAGTCGTTCCTTAACACTTCCGTCCGCATCAGGAAAGGGAAACAGTTTTTCCCCCAATGCGGTAACCACCATCGGAGGGACTTACACCGAAGATCGTTCGAGCACGTTGCCATATCCCGAAGAATATATCCGCATAATGCGCCCGGCGTCGACTGGGTCTCTCTCTTTATACGAGAAAATCCATGTCTTACCCTTTTGTCGATAGCTGGCCGTTCGCGCGGAGAGGTCATACGGAAACGTTCCGGCGTACGTGACTTATCGTTGTATCGCTTGTATCCGATATTTTCCTATCCATTTTACCGTGCATTCTCTCGTTCCAGTTCCGATCACCTAGACACGCCCGAGGGTGGCTCGGGGTATCAAACTGTTGGGTATTTTCGTAGAAGGGTGAGAGAGGGGGGTAGCACATATCCGTCCATTCGACATCAGGGTCAGTTTCTTGGACGTACTCGGACGGCATACCGTATTCGATCGGCGGCGCGGATACTGCGAGATATCGAAAGATCGCGCGCCAAGTTCCTTTCGTATGTATGGCGAATGCAGCCACGGAATATAAGGGACCGAATTGAGTTTCGAGAGACGCGAAGATGGACTGTGGACGGAGTAGGACGCGAGAGAAAGAAGGGGTGGAGGAGGTTGGACGGTGACGAGAACCTACCTCTAAAATCGCGACGTCACAGCACGGACATTTATCATAATTCAGGGGATGTAGTCGACATAGTTCTCTCCCACGTCGCTATCTCGTCTCGAGAGAACAGTGAGAAGGGAGGAGGAGAAATAGCTCTGCTCTTTTTCGCCCGTCCCTCTTCCTTGTATCTCCGCGCCACGATTATTCTCCACTCTTCTTTTCTCTTTCTTTATTTTTCTCTCCCCCTCTCTCCTTCCGCCCGTTTTCTCCGGTATCGTTTATCCGGCTGACCCGCGCGCACGCGGTGAATTCTCTCCTCGGAATAAAGAATAAAAGGGACTCGTGGCCCGATCGCTATCTATCGTAAAACCGAAATGCTTCCTTCCGTGGTGGTGCACCTCCTCTGCACGCGTACAAAGAGGGTAGGGGGTGGACTACAATCTTGAGGTTGGAATTTCGATCTGGTCTGAGAGAAGAAATTTCGCGAGAAAATCTCCTTGTCGCGAATTCTCGTTTACCATAATTAATAGCTATCGGCGGAGAACCCTTCGTTCTTTATCCCCACGGGAGGAAAGGGAGAGACTTGGCCGGATGAAGGTTTAGAATTTTCGTTTCATCTTTGATTCTACTTTCCACTTCTCTCTTCCTCTATCTCGCATGCGAGTATCCGGGCTGATCCCCCGTGCTCTCCTTGCGAATTCCGTTCGCGAAATGGAGGATAAAGCGCCGTGGGACTCGTGCCCGATCGCTATCCGCCGTAAAAGCGCATATCCCGTTTCGTGATTCTCTCGTGTGCACCTGCGGGAGTTACACCGGTGTGCGGCGAATATGCGCACGATGAAACCGACGCGCGATGGTGCGCGCCCCTGTTACTCGTTCCGCGTATTCCACCGGGTAACGAGGTACGCCGGAATCTCCGGGAAATTTATCATAATTCGTGTTGGTCCACATTGCTCTCCGTGTCGCTCTTTCTCCTACCCTCTTCTCGTCCTCTTTCCATCTCATTCTCTTCTTCTACGATCCCTCCAGTTTCGTCGCTCCGTGCTCTCCTCCCCTCGCTCACCAGTCGTACCGTAAAATACTATCTCGTTTAGCGCGACACCGATTTAATTCGGTCTAAAGCTGCATTGCATAAATAATGCTCCGCGTGGCGGTAAATATAGCATGCTCGCAGTTCGTAAATTTTTTCTCACCAATTTTACGAGGTTACAGTAGGAGTTATCGCGTGAATTTATATCCCTCGAAACACCCACCACTCCCATTCGTGCCGCGATCTTTTACGGGTCATCTTCGACGAATAAATATTCGTTAATTAATATTTACGCGAGGTCACGTATCGTCGAAAAAGATTTCTAGGCTTTGTTAATTCGTGCGCGAGGTGGGTCAAAGATAATCGTAATTAATCTCCAACGAAATCTAGTATGGATATATTTGCTCATAAATATATTTAGGTATGAAATTTATTTTTTTTTTAATCTCAGCTACGAGAATGACCGACTGACTTGGGTCAGCGAGGTGAGAGGAGCAGACACGAGTGTGAAGTTAATTTCATTCGTGACGAATTTGCACCGTACGGAGACCGTGTACGAAAGAGCGCAAAATTCTAGTCGTGGCCCTCGTGTAGTAGCCACGTCCTCTGACGCGTGAAATCTCTCTGGACGGTACAAAAACTCTTGGCTATTATTTTTTTTTTTCGCCTCTCCATCCCTTTTCTCTCATAGACAGATCGGCATCTGCGCCCGGCGCGAGCGCACTTCTGTTTCCTCGCGGTGGAATACAGAATAAAGAATAAAGGGGAAAAGGGAGAGGGAGAGTCTCGTGCCTGATCGCTATCTACCGTAAAAGCGTAGATCTCGGCTGGTGGCTTTGGTGGGTAGCCGGGCGACGTGTGCACAGTCCTGGTGCAACGACGATGGAATTCGTGCGGGTTATAGTGGGTATATGCCGCACGGAGCATCCAGAAAGGTACCCTTTCTCTCTCCTCTTCTCCTCGCAAGCGTGTTCTTGGATAGTAAAGGGGTAGCACGCCGATGGCACATGCATGCCTCATTCCTCGACAGGAGCTATGCATTATTTTCGTGCCGAGTCGCGGAGAGAATTTTTTTTCTCCTTACAATGTTGGGACTCTCTCTCTCTCTCTCTCTCTCTCTCTCTCTCATCCTCCTTCTCTACGTAGCTTCGAAAACTGCAGGAGCGTTCGGGTAGGCGGTAAAGCGCCTAAAATATGTCCCGTAAGGCTCGCGTCTTTCGATATTTCGCGATGCTCGGTCCCTTCGCCTTCCACCACCACGGTATTTTTGCTTACCTGCAAAGCAGTTCGTACGTGTTCGCGACCGCGTGCAAAATAAATGCGAATATACGTGGCTCGCGTTGTCATCCAGGACTCCGTTCCGGAGGTGTTGGTCTCTTCGAGTTTGTAACGTGATAAATTTAGTCGGAAGTAATGTAGGAACGTGTGGTAGCTTCGTTAAATAAATTGGAAGCGGTGTACTATTTACAAAGGAGCCGGTGCAGTCTTCGTTCGCGACGAACGGAATGGTATATTTAACAATCTTGTTTATGTGCTCCTAATAGGAAAATAATAGGCTTGTCCTCGATCCACGATTTTTCCTTGTAACGAGAACTAATTATGCTTTTCGTTATTTCGGTGACTGTAGAACGCCAAATCTCATATTATTGGACAACACGGTTACGTATGTTAATTCGTATAATGGCACTACGAATGTCTTTGCGATCGGAAGATCGAACGAAATTTATCGATAGGATCCTGTAAAAGACAAAACCGTTTTGTCGAGGTAAATGTAGCAGTACTGTCATTTTCCACAAATTCAAGATTGAAGGTACAGCTGTCTCACGTACTCTCGATAGACAGTAATTTACAACTGATACTCTTCCGCGCCCAGTTGAGGGCGAATGCATTTGTTAATAATATTCACGAACGCGTAGACGAGTGCGTCGTTGTATACAAATGAAGCAGGGTACACCCAGTCTTTATAATTTATAAACTGTCCTACAAATTGCGACAGCGACCGCTAATGGGCTAATGAATATTAATCGACACGGTGAATATTGGTGAACTAATGTCAGGATACTGGCCAAATAAGGAACATTAAAAACATCGGCAAACGAATGATGTAATGACATTGATCGATGCATTAATTATATCGAGCATTAATTGCCGCCTCACTTGGGCATCCTCATTACCATTGTTTGTCGATCCACTGCATTCGCCTCGTCAAGCTCTTTTTGTAATGGTGTTTACTGCATTTCGAATGATTTAATGAAAGTGTGGACTACGATAAAACTATTTCTCATTTGCTCCTCGTTGCTCTTGTCACCTTCACGAATAAACCACTGTCCATTTCGCAATTTTTCCATCATGACACAAACCGTGTCCCGAATCGTACACCTTTTGCGCGCGAAAAAATTCTTCACACTGTACACCGACTAATACGCGAGCTAGAGCTAAATGAGAAAGGGTGCGAACGCGCGGATGCGGAAGCTGGCGATTGTAAAAGTGTTGAACGGTGCACCGCATTACGCCACGAGGTTACATATACCTGCTACGTCCCTTTTGCCCTTCCCCTTCCGTAATTTCACCTGGCTAGCGAGACCGAGTTCATTCCGACTTTGTTATTGTTTTCCGGACTGCGTACGCATAGAAGTCGTAAAGGGGATATCGGAATCGAGATCTAAACTGTTGGCAGTATTTTAGCCGACGTCACGTACGTGCCCGGCTACACCTATACCGGGACCGGAAGGGACGTATTGTTACACAGGTCAGGAGCGTAGCCACACGTCCGCGCGAGCAATTTCCAGAACTGTTATTCATAAAACGATAACGGCCTGCGTCACTATCACGAGCCGGTGGGCTCAGGATAAGACCCTGCGCGGACGATAAAGTCACGGAACTACCAGGCGGGTCCGATGTAACGTGAACCCCGCCTAAGCATTCGGAGAATGCGGCGAAATTGATACACTTGATTCTTGATCCGTGTCTACGCGCAACACTGTTGTAGATATTGGATCTAGCATATTCTCAGAATATTGCTTTCGGAAGATCGCGTGGAAAAAATTCTTTAAATATCGAATGAGTACGCGGCATGTAGGTATACAATGCGCACAGTCAGACATTGGAACGATCAAGTGCTAAATTGCGAACTAAAAATTGCGAGTAAACAACGGAACCTACAAGCGGAGCCAATCGTTTCGTCACGCTCGATTCTCCCCAGCTGTTGGCACCGATGGCGAATTTATCGATTCGCAGGTGCGAGCCAATCGCTAAGCTTAAACTAGTGCTAGTGCCGACGAGGAGCGAGTAGCTGCCAAATGGAAAATTTACTGGCAAACCCCGATTGCAATAATAACGGGCGCGCGTTCTCGTAAACATGGCCAATCGGCCAACGATTCTGTCGAATTTAAATTCACCGTCGTACTACCCATATTTTCGTGGAAATCTACGAACCATAGTGAACACGCAGGCACCTCCACTTTGATCGGTCGAGGCAAAATGAATGACGACGAGAGGAAAAGTCCAAAGTGAGGAAACGAGCGGACGGAAATTGATGGGAGCAGCTGGAAAGTGTAATTAGTTCGTTCATTTTTTTAGGGGATTTTTCTGAACTCGAGAAATTTATTCTTCGTCTCGTCACGTCGTGCTAACACCATCTAAGAACGACAGGGTGGATTTCGAGGGGATGGATGCAAGGAGCGCGAGTCAGGAGAAGATGTTGGTTGAGAAAGTGGGAGGAAGAGGGAAGTATCGGTTCGTGGAACTGAAGGTTTATCGTGGTCGCGTTGCCATCGGTGTATTCGTGTTTGCCCTATCTGCCACGGCGCGATTAGATATACTCTTGGTGTGCTTACACGACGCCATATTATCGCGGAGACGCATCGAGCAGGAGGTGGAGTAGGTTCGATCGATCCTTCTTTCTCGGCTCGCTTTTGGTGTCCTTTCGTCGATTTGCCGCCACGTCCTCGAGATGACTTTCTCCCGTGAGAAGAAAGAACGAGGAAAAAAAGAGGGAAGGAGAGTGACGAGAACTCGTAGGAAACCAGGCGAGAAAGGATTGTACGTGCCGGAAGCGAAGCGGCCGTTCGAAGTGGTCGGGCAAAAAACGGCGGGGTCGATGGAGGGCGAGGAGGATGACGAGAAGAGATGAAAAAAAATTCACTTGCTAGGGACGAGAAGAAGCGGCGGACAGTGAGGATCGAAAGGTGCGCGAGACCATTATAGATTTGCCATTAGACCTTGCGCGCCGCCCGAACCACTTCATTTGGAAGTCACGGAGAAAGAAGCAGAGAGTCTCTCTCTCTCTCTCGTTCATTTTTCATTGATCGCTGCTTTCACCGATGAACGAGTTCCTTTCGGTGACGAGGGAGGGTCAGGGAGAAAGGCCGGCTAAAAAAAGAGGAAAGAGAAGAACGAGGGAAGGACAAGTGGATTTTTTATTGGGACGAATGTCGGACTTAACGAGTGTCGACGGGATGCTCGAACCAGCCGAATGGCTCGATGACTGGGACAATCGAGAGATCACGAGCCCCCCAGGAAGCGTTTTAATAATCGCTTTTAATTATCGCATAATTGTCCCGGTAATTTTGCCGTCGTAAAAATCTCTACCGTGTGAACGCATCTATCGCGTGGTTCACCGGATATCTTAAAGTTCTAACGGAAGTTAAATGCGATATTCACGTTTTTATATCGATCACTAATGTATCTTCCACGTTCGCAGTGTAGCCAGGTGTGGCGACTTATCGCCAATTGGGCGACATGAAGGAGGTTGTTTGCGACACTATTTTCAAAATTGGCGACTGGCGATGAATTGGGCGACTTTAAAATGTTTTGAAGTTTATAGCTTGCAGTAATAATTACTAGATGACGCTGTCAATTTTTATTTTAGTTAAGTTTCGTTTAATTTCAAATTATCGTTTTTATGATCTCTTTAGGATGGTTGGTAAAAGAAAAAAATTCGAACATTTTGACGCAAGCTTATTGCAAAGTGTGTCGAGCCCATTTGAGAGTACATAAAACCGACCATGTGACTACAAAAGTTCATATTAATCCTAACCACAAGATCACGCCACCTAACAGCTTATTCCTTTTTTTTTAAATTGGAGATTTTGGGCGTCTTCTGACAGTAAATACGGCGACTTTAGGTTAAAAAATACTGGCAACACTGCACGTTCGTGTTACCACCGTTTACGCACGATCTCCCTCTGATTTCATTTCTTAACCCATAAACGTGGAAGCGCGTATTAACCATCTAGTTCTGTGTACGCAAAGTTTGCCGACCCCTGGCCTATAGCACCCTACTACGTGCAAATCGTGTCACGCGAACGGTCGTGCTTTCTCCGATACCATGTAATATTCTTAAATACGAGAATCCATCGAGGAAGGTGTACTCTGTTCGCGCACCGATAACTCAAGCTCCTCTCATCCGGTCTGCTTTAAGATTCTACGCGCACCTCGTGAGACGAACTGCGGAGTCTCGCCTAAACCGCGATAAGAGGCTAGGCCATCGTAGCTGACTCGCGATCTAGGAAGAGGATGATGAAGTCTTAACCCTCTCTAGCTAGAGCTGGTCGTTGACTTCGCGCGCACACAGACGCGGCACACCGAGCGAATCGGCCGTGCCGGCAATTTTCTTATGGAACGACGCCGCGCGATCGTGAGAGCACAAGCGTGAACCGCGAGCGATTAAAGTCGGGCACGCGCGATAAGGCGAGGCCTTGTCAATATTGAACTACGACGGCGGTAAATAATTGACATTATTCGTCCCGTCGCTATCTGCCTCCTTCCTTCGCCCCTGTCCGACCACTCGAAGCGGCAAATGTCGACGTTAAGAAGTTTAATGACATCGATGCCATTGTCGTCCCTTATCGCACCACTGCGTCCGATATCGCGCTCGAATCGCAAGGTCCTCTCGATGGTACACGGGATTGGGACAGCGGGAATTTTCGTTCGAGATATCGGCTCGTAAGCCAGGATTATTCATTCTCGAGTCGATTCGGAGTGATCGACGCTCTCCACGCGATTCCACGAATTTTAACACTATTCCTACCACGACCGTTTTAATGGTTTTTAAAATTTCGTTTAGAATTTCCTATATACAACGTAATTGCATCGCTTTTAAATTTTACGACTTTTCCGAAAATATTGAAAAGTGTATTATACGTATATTTTAGAAAAAGTCGTGAAATTACGTTGTATATAGGAAATTCTAATCGAAATGTTACAAATGGTATTTTGACCGGTCGGTAGGAAGAGTGTTAACAAAATCGATAGAACGTAGGGGTCGAGACACGATTTGTACGTTGAGCTCTTGTATTTTTAATCGAGTGTTGGCAGGGTGATTTCTTCAGTGAAATCTTACCTGTTAGATCTATGAATATTTTACAAACCAAAGAGCAACTTAACCCTTGACACCCACTTATTTCCAATCATTGATTTTCCTGCTAATCCTAATCATTCCTAATCTTTCAATTTACACGTCTGCATACCTCATCGTTGACTTGATATTCACGCCTACGCATGGTGGTCGCCTCTGTTCACTCCTACGAAACATTCACTTACTTTTGCGGCTCGATTGCCAATCCACAAGTCACCCCTGGCTCAACGGGATATTTTCATTTTTCACCTTCGACGAGAAGAATCTTGCGAACTCCTCGCCGGGCATATTGAAACTTTCCGGACACACTCGCGACGTCTGCTCCTCTCGCGAGCACCGGACTCTCCATCTATCTTGTCGCCCAATAGCTGACGTGTCTCGTGCATTTTTCGACGTACGGGTTCACATCGAGGGGCAAGAAAACTGTCTCGCTCCGGTGCTCGTTGGTGGAGTCGCGTCCCTCTCGCGGAGTAGCACGAGGGTGAAAAGACGAAATGGGGGAGAGAATAAGAGGCGAGAGAAAGAGAGGAGAGCGAGGAGACGAAGGTAAAGCGAGAGAAGTGGTGGTGGGTGGACCGAAGGAGAAGAACGCAGTCTAGACCGATTAGCGTTTGGTCGCCGGAACTTCGAGACGGGCTCGGAAAACCGGCGGAAGTGGCTGGACTTGTTCCACCGTCGGTCGGCTAGGGGAGAATACGGAAGAGGGGTGGAAAGACAAATAGAATTCGGAAGGAGTTTTTGCCGCCCGGCAAGATTTAATAGCACGCAGACTACTCCTCTCCCTTCTCTCTTTCTCTTGTATTCCACCTCTCACCATTTCTCTCTCCTCTTACCGGTGGTTCGTCTCCTCCACTCTCTCTCTCTCTCTAGCTAGAAGAGGAAAGCGTGTTGAGTGTAGGGACCGGAGAGACGAATGCGAAGTTCGTGACGAAAGGGATCTAAGGGTGGGCAAGGGACGGAGGAGAGGAGCGTGAATTCTGCTGCGTTACATCGCCTTTTCGGGGATGCACTTTGATGCCCGTAGTAGACGGGACGTAGTAACGAATGGACCTCGTAGCGGGTAACTTACGACTCGACGATGACTCGTGGGTTTAATGGGGATCGTAGAGATACCCGTGGCAAGAGTATAAGGGACCAATCCGTAGCATCCAGGGACTAGTGCCGCGATTTTGGCCGCGTAAGAGTTCGAGTGTGGATGATTTGTTTTATCGGGGCTCGCGGACCTGTTGACCGAAGCGTTTTACGTTAATTGTTTCGTGCTTGATTAATGTAACTCGATACCGTGTTTGTTCGTATTATCGAATTTCCCTCTTTTCGTCGACGGAGTAATTGTATTATACGAGGATACGATTGCGCGCGCGTTGCGTTTATTATTTGATCACGGCGATAAACGCGACGGGGTACGAGAGTATACGTCTGCATAACGTACTCACCTTACACGTAAAATTCAAATGATCACAGTGGAACTTCTTAGTTTCCAGCCTCATCTCGACTCTCCGATTCCTTCGATCGTTAATCAAAAACGATTTGTACCTCGAGGAGAGAGCCCTCCGAAATCATAAAGAAAAAAGAAGCAAACATCCGCGAGTGTCTCCCTCGAACGGAAAAATGATTACCGCTCGCGTGATCCCCCGAAGGAAAGCAGCAGGCCCTACTTGCTACCCTTCGCGTGGTGCGCGCCCTTCCTTCTCGTCGTCCGATCACGGCAAAAGGACGACGTGGATTCCCGGCAATCACCGAAGTGTCGATATATACCCAGACGAGAGATACCGCTTCTCCGGTAATCCTTTCTCATCTCCTCCCGGCCCAGGGGAGACGGAGTGGATACCGCGAGGAATGAAAGAAGATTCCGACCCCGATTAATACACACCGCCATCTCCGTGTCGCCAAGGGCTCCGTGTACCGCATCGGTGCTGGAGGGTGGAGGTCTCTTGGACTTCCCTCTTAAGCACGGTGAAAGGTGAAAGGGATGGAGGTGGGATGAGAGGACGAAATGGGAGGAGGAAGAGGTGGGCGCGCTCGTGGTGGCGATGGTGACGGGGTGGGGTGAGGGCCAATTCGTATCTAGTGTGATTTCCCCGGGGTAAAGTCGGCCGATCAACCGATCGAGTGGGTGGTTGAAAACCGCACTGGGAAACCTAATATCCGAGGGTCTCTCTCCGCCCTTCCACTCTTCTCCTCTTCTTCCTCATCCTCTCGCTCCTCATCCTCGCCCCGAGAGTCACGAAAGCTTCGAAGGGAGGAGGATCGTAAGCTCGCGTCGAATAGACTGTACGCACGCTTGCTGAATTACCTGGAACACGTGATCGATACCGGTCGTGTCTTGGTTACGTTTGACGGTGCGTTGGGTAAGAGGGTTGGAACGTGGAAGAAAGCGTGTGCTAGAAGGAATTTTTAATTTCCAAGGGTGCCCGAATGTAATTTGGGGTTTTTGGTTATCGACGAGGAGATGCGGTAAGGGCGAGGGCCCTTTCAGACGTTCTTTTTTCTTTTTTTTCTCTCTTGCTTGAGTATGTAATCCTTTTCTCGGAAGATATTGATTCCTTTCTGCGCGAAGTTCGACGAGTGGACGAGGAATTTTTTCAGATTTTTTCTTTGTCAGAGGAACCTCGGAGGAACTGCATTAAATGGTAAATATACCGCGATGTAGGTTAAGCTGAGAATGCAACATCGTACCGGGACAGTATCGCGATAATGTTAGCAAAAGTTTCCCTCGGTTGATACTTCCCTTTCAGCATTACGAAGTGGAGTAATTAAATTCAAGTGGCAATTTGTTCGACGCTATGCTCGTCAACTCAAATATGTACTCATCTGCAGTGGTAACGTGTTTTATTTTAGAAGCATGCAGAACGTGTTCTATGGAGGGTAAATACGATGTCGCGTTCCGTCGTATAATATTTAGGGCTTAAATTGATACTCCTTAATTTGAAAAAATTTCACGATGCTACCGTGGAGACCGTAAAATTTAAAATTCTACTTTTTCGAGCAGAACTTTTAGGTGGCTGCAGCCACAAAATGGCACTTTACTTTGTCCTCCCTACGCAATTATGCAAATTGCAGGAGAACTGCACGCACGTGCACGAGGCAACGCCGAGTACGCAAAATAATTGAAGAGTACTTGTTGGCCGTATTAAACATTCATCCCCTTCTCCATCGGGTCTGCCATCACGAGGGTCGTTCGATGCGTCGATCGACTTCGGATCGTCTCTCTTCGACGTGTCGTCGTCGCGACGCCATCGAGGACGTTGTCATCGCTCTCCCGGGTACATCGATTTTCGATCGGCGCGGCCCGCGACATCCTACCGTCCTCTTTTTTCCCCCATCCACGTCAGGGATCCTCGACGGGCACCCTCGCGCGTCGCGCCTTAAAACGAAAACCTTAAAAATCCATTTCGCACGGGCCATTAGGCACACATGTTAACCAAACATCTCTGGTTCCAAGGCAAACTGCGGGCCTGAGGTTTTTCACGAAAAATCGTCGGATCTCCTTTCCCTTTCGTTCGCCATCCACCCGCTCGTATTACCTCCGTCATTCTTCCTTTCGCGTTCTGCCGCTGCTGTCTCGATTGCACTCACTCTACCGCCCTCCTTCGACGCATTCCCGGAAGGCGAGGAACGGCCGATACGAGAAACGTCGGTTGAAAATGCGGTGCACGAGAGAATTTCTACGGCGACGAGCGCGGAGAACGATGGAGAGGAAAGGGTGAGCTGACGAGGGAAACGAGAAGATCGAGATGGACGGAAGAAAGAAACGAGAGAAGAAGAACAGAAAGAGTGAGAGGCAGGACTGAGGGAGAGAAGTCGTGGAAAATGGAGAAACGCGCGTGTACGTATCGAGTGGGCGGATCGAGCAAAGAGAAAAGACCCTCGGGCCTCCTGCGGATCGCAGGACTCCTTGTAATTTGTTCGAGACGTGTGAGAATGGGATCGCCGTGGCGTACGTTGTAAAGCCGTCGAAGGGAACGAATAGTCGATATTTTCCGTGAAATAATTTCGCTCGTTACGGACGGTAAGGAAAGTCTGCGAAGCAAATCGTTTCATTCGCCGACGCCAATTTCCTTGGACGGACTGTTAACAATTTTAAATGGCCGATCGCGTGACTTCCTGACCTTCGGAAATCGACGCACGAAAAATCGTCGAAGACTCTTAAATTCTCCTTAAGAAGTATCCGAGAAATGTTTTCGAGAGACGAGAAACGCGTATCGCGAGCTGTATAATGATTGCCCCCGAAGGAATATTCTCCATACATTCACCTGGTCTACCGTCAGTCTCCTTTCCATGCCCCTTCCATCTTCGCATAGGGGGTTGAAATTGTCTTTCGAAGTGGCTTACAAATATATTTCAATGGGAACGCAATATCCCCGAGAAAAGAAGTCGACAGTGTATTGGCTGCCTTTCTTTCCCCGTGCTATTCCACCAACCCCTCTCCCAGTGGATTGTCCGATTTCGCTCGCTCCCTTTTCCGCGAGCGTCAAAGGGATTTGCTGCTTCTTATATAGACATCTGCCTACCGTAAATTTATCGCTCTCTGCACGCTCTCCACGCGCTCTCCGCGCCGATAGTCTCGAAGCGCGTATTCCGATCTCGCAATAGGGTGGCGCGGCGGTGCGTCTCCTATTTTGCATCTCTCGCCAAACAGCGAGAAGAAAGAGTGTATCGACGCCGACGAAGGGTGCTTTGAGTATTTCGAGGATTAATGTAGCGCTCGAGTGTACAATGTGTACGTGGATATGAGGCTCGATCGATTGGTTTTCAAGGGAGGAATGAGCTTCCGTGTAAGGGGTGGGTGCGTGGGCGCGCGTCGCGAAGTGGATGTAAGCAAACGCGTAAGGGGCAGTTTGAACGTTGAAAAAAAAAGACGAAGGGGAGAAAAAATTGGAAAGCTCGATGCGTTGACGTGTATGCACACAGACGGACATTGGTACGCGCGCGTTTCCGATATTCGCGTGGAAAAAAATGCATCGGGTCGAACGGTTCGAATCAATATTTTCGTCGGACTATATTTTCGTAACAATTAAATTCTGTCCATTGGCAAATATTTAATTAAATATCGACGGTATATTCCTGCTTAATGACGCGAGCGTAATGTAGCTTTCCGCTTGCCGATTAAATCCTCGAACAATGCAATGTGATTTCATAGCCCTTTGACTCACTCGATAATTTAAATAACCAGTTAATGAAGAAGCCTTCCGGTAAACACCGCATTCAACCCTCTCGCCCTATCCAAATCACGGGCTGCGAACACGTGTTCGAACTTCCATCGAAGCCCTGGAACATATGTCGAGCGTGTCCTGTTCTTTCACAGTTCGCGCGTGGCGACGTCGAGGGAGACCGCGCAGATACGATCTGAGTAAGGGTTGCGATGGGGCGATGATGAGAGAAAAGAAAAGCTGGAGTGAGGTCGAAGAGGAGAAGGGATAACGCGGACATCGTGGATCGCGACATTCCCCAACTTTTGTCAATATTGACCTCACCTTGTCCCTCTCGACGACGAAAAGGGCCGCGCGGAGTCACCGTTGCCGATTTTTTTTTTTTAAAAGCTTTAATGCGCTTTACAAACAGTCGAACAGAAGGGACAAGAATTCGAGCCAGTCGTCCCCTGTAGACTCTGGTTTTACAGACTCGTTCCATACGCGCGATCGTCTCGCGCTCGATTTGTTAAACGGCCAGGAGCACAAGGGGCATCGATTGTATCACGATCGATTGTCCCCTCTTACCTCGCAAATATTTACTCCGTCATCGTATTCCCATTCGACGCACGATGTGTATCCCTTCAACACTAGAAACGTCTTAATTCGACGTGACCGTCGTAGGCCTTTCCGACTGTCCATCGTCGAATCCTTCCTTCCTGAAAACTTCCTCGTTCCAGTTCGCCCTCCGTCCCACGTTTCTACCCTGCTTCGAAGATGATTTAATTAATTATCTTTCCCTGCCGGTTAATATACTTTTTTTTGTCCGGGCGTGGAGCGACGTGATGTTACTCGAATCGATTTTTATCCCGTCTCGCACCATCACCCTTCTCGTGTTCGGCTCCGACGAGGGACTACGTGTACGGAGGTCGAGGAGGAGACGCGGTCGTGGAGCACGAGGTGAAGGAGAATGAGGAGAGAGGAGAAAGGGGAGGAGAAAATGAGAGAGGTGTCGGGCTGACGACGTCGAAGAAGAAAAAGGTTTCGACCTGGCGATTCCACTTATTGGCACGCTACTTTGCTTCAATTAATATGCGCTAACGTTGTTAATTAATGCAGAGCACCCGTGAAAGAGGGACGGGGGGTGAGAGGGTGATTGAAGAGGATGGGAGATTGGCGCGGAGGAGCAAGAAGACCTTCTCCTCCACACGCTTCTATCCGTCGCTCGTGTTGCATTCGGAGACGAGAGAGGGGGTGGCATCGTTCACCACCTGCACACCCTTTCAACTCCCACCCACTCGTGGCAGGTACCTTAACTTCGGCATCAGAGCCCGCCAGTGCGATATTATCCGTACGAGAGTGCTCGAGAATATTATACGTGCGTGGCGTACACAGCGTATCGGGGGTTACCTACTCTAACCGTACTCGAGGGTGGAAGGGAGAAGGTTCTGAAGCGAGAACTGAAGGGGGACGCGAACCCAGAACCGAGAAAAGAAAGGCAAGATGAATAAAAGTGCGTGATAGAGACAGTCGGAGGGACCAAAGACTACTTAGTTCGTACGAGTAAGTATGTATAGAGTGGAGGTACGGGAAGAAGTGAATGAAAGAAAGAGGTAAAGCAGGGAGCAAAGATTCTAAGTGGAATAAGATAGAGAGAGAATTGATGGAGGAGTAGAGAGGAGAGACCGAGTCGAGGAGATAGACCTGCTCGAAAAGTGAGACGCTTGGAGAAAATGTATGCGCGCACGCGAGAAAGAGACCCGGGGGAGTGGAGCAGAAGAGGGTGCTCTGGCGAGTAGGCACTGGA
This sequence comes from Tiphia femorata, assembly GCA_944319695.1. Lineage (NCBI taxonomy): Eukaryota > Metazoa > Arthropoda > Insecta > Hymenoptera > Tiphiidae > Tiphia > Tiphia femorata. Next base: position 15,623,734 of record OX090900.1, on the reverse strand, counting down.
GGAAGCGCCTCCACCTAACCGTCCTCGGCACCGACTACTGCTAATCGAATTATCGATCCCTGTCCTCACTCTCGTAGGGAATATTAGATTTTCGACGAATTTTAATGTACGACATAGGCCAAAGGGCAAGCCTCGTTTAACCGTGGGTCGCTCGGGCGTCGTCGTCGTCGTCGAAGAGCGTCGCCTTTCGTCCTCCACTTCGTCTCTCACCGCCATCCTGACACATTCCACGAACGAGCTAGGAGGATGCAACGGCGGGTACATGATTTCATTAAATTAATGGACGGGTCTCTCAAGGATAGCCGGATATTTTCGCCGTCTTCTTCATTCCATGATATATCGCGCACTGGCGTATCCCTTCTCTCCTCGGCACGGATACGTACTCCGTTTCTCCTCTCGTCTTTTCGTAGTCGTCACGTGGTGGTGTTGCTTGCGTTGTACTCGTCGTTGTAGGTGCGACGGTACCGTGGCCCGTTCCTTTTTTTCTCTCGTTTCGACGCGACGCATCGAGACGCGCTCGTCGTCGCTCGATATCGAAATGAAACGTCTAGACTACTTCCTGTTGCGTAATCCGGCCGGATCGGCTCACCCGGGTTAACAAATTCCATTGATGGCTTCCGGGCGAATCGAAAATAATGTGCAGAGGAGGAGGAAGGAGAGGAAGGACAATACGTTTTGTTGTGCTCGTGGCGATTCGTTAAGATATTATTTCGTGAATCGATTCTTTTTTCTCTCTTGTTTGACGCATTTTCTAGAGGTAAAAATAAAAGCTTCGCAAGGCCTGTAAAAATGTTCTCCGGTGAGAAAACCTCGAGGAAATAACGGGATTTTTAGCAAATGTACCAAGTGGTCTACGATACGCGGGAGAAAAAAGAATTCAAGGGGTAAAGGTCGTGTGTTGGGTTAAAAATAAAAAGAAATTGCGGTATATAGAGATTCTACGCAATTTAGTCAAAGTTATCGTGGCTGACAAGTGAGCAGTGAACCGTGCGATGTTTGCTTTTACAGGGAAACTTCAACCACGCGTAGTCTCCTTCTCCGTTGACCGTTTCATTTCTGCCTATTTCTCCTTCCGAGTCTCACCTTGGGGATCTAACAATACCGCACTTTGACATTCATTTCGAATTCCCCTTTGACTCGGAATAAATCATACCGGGTACCGCCTCCGACGTCATAATAAAATTTAAGTCAACGAACGGATCGCGATGCGAAACCACTACGCGAGTGAAAGTTCTCGTACAAGTCCGGCCAACTCGTGATCCTTACTTCCATCTCGTCTCTCCCGCCACGATTTCCCATCGGAGTTTCCGTTCGCATTCGGACCTACCGCGCCACGAGATTTCCGTGCGCGCCCTCGTGCCTCTTTCTACTATTCCATTTTCGGGCGTGCATTCCGTCTTGCGTTTCACGAACGCACGTACGGGCGAGAAAGCGTGGGGGTAGGTTGTCGGGGTCGCGTTTCTTCGTGAGAGAGAGCAGAGAAGAGGATCGAGGACGAGAGAGAAGCGAGAGGATAGGAGGAGTAGTCGAAGGAAGGGCCTGGGTGGGTGAAGAAGGTGGACGGATGATGGAAGAGAGAAAGAAGGAAAGAGGGAGGAGCGGAAACGTCGGTAGGAGAAAAATTCCAATATGCCTTCGAAACTCCACCGGCCGTGCGCGGAATGCATTCGAGGCCTTGATTGTGCTTCGGAAGCATATTTTTCTCGTACTTTCCGATATTGCACAGCTGGGTTTCTCTCTTTTATAACTGCCTGCGCCTGCTTCGGCTTCATCCACCATCTTTCCGCCCTCCCTTTTACCTCCTCTCGCTCTTACCAAGGTGTAGCACTCGAGCCACCTTCCTCTTTCCATCCTACTACCATCCTCTCACGCGCTCCACGCGTCTCTCCGAGACTCCACTCATCCCTCGCCCTGTCTACACTGGGAAAATATACTTTTTGGTAACGCATATGGGTACCGTCGAGAAAGCAGAGAAAAAATGTTCCGTCGGATTGAATCGTCGCTTCCCAGTCGCGAGGGCCGCGCGCGTGCCAGGCTTCCCTTCACTTTCTCCTACCCTTGGAACACCCTCGTTTCTTTTCCTACTCTCTAGTTTCTTTCGCCCTTACTCACAGCCGCCTTTCTTTCTCTCATTTCCTTGCCGCACGCGCGCGCACGTCTCTCCTTCCACCGATTTTACTCCCTCTTACCTCCTTCGGCCGTTCGTCTTCTTTTCGCCGCGGTGCACGCGCCAGAGAAAAAAGCCTCTCCCGTCTGGCTGAGTGAATCGCGAGAATATCGTAGCGGGCTTCTACGCGCGTACGCATACACACGCTCGCTGCGAACTTTTTTTCGCTCGTGGTGGTGGACGCCTCTGACCGTTTCCTCTTCCTCTTCTCCCTTCCGCGCAACCCCATAGCCTTACTCTCGAAGAAAGAGGGGCGTTCGCCGCCCCGAATGCGCTGTATTAAAAGTTTATATCGCAAAGCGGTTTTCCTGCCGTTTCTTCCTCGCTCTCTTCCTCCCTTTCTTCCTCTTCTTGCTTCACTCGCTGTATAATTCAATGCGCGGCTCACTTCGCCATCGTGTACTTTCAGTTTCTTTTTTTCTTTCCTCTTCTACGCGTCGGGGCAACTGCCATTCGCCGTAATATTTTTTGAGCGTTTCTTGACGGCTGTGCGTGAAGGCGACGCGAATCGATAGGACGCGCCACGTATGCTCGAGAATCGAGTGAATCAACTTCCACGCTTCGTGTCGCCTCGGACTCTCGCCGCTTTGAATGAAGCGTGGGCGTGCAGGGGAATAGGGATTCTAAGATCGCGCGTGAAGCGCGGGTGAGTGGATAAGTGGCGCTTGAAAGCTTTAATCGCGTCGGATGCCAATTTGTACGGCACGATTGTCGAATATGAGGATCTTTCTACGGATTATCATCGAGGTGAACGGAGACGTGGGATTCTCGAATTACAGGTTAACGTTGCTGAGCGAGGTCGACGTCTTTTCCCTACAACTTTCTGAGAATTCGTAGATTGGTTCTTGAATTTCGTCGGACGAACATTTTTCAGGGAGACTGCCTTTACAACCTCGTATCTCATCGGGTAGTTGGAAACTTTTCCAGGAGTGATTCCCGGTAACTTTACCATCGGCGTATTAGTAATATCGTTTTTATGAAATGCTTTCGTTCGACTTTTACGAGAGTCCTGTCTTCTTCCACGTATCGATCCCGTAACGCTCATCGTAGGTGCAGCGGGGTGGCGCGCGGTGGCTTTGCCTCGGAGCGAGAGTATAAGCAATTTGCAGGATATTACGCGCAGTAAAATCAAGCGAAATTCACTTCCACCGACGTTGTGTACGTCCGTCCCGCTTCCAACCGATACCACGCTCCCGCTCGTATTTTGTTCTTTCACTTAGCGCAGACTCTCCCGGCTCCTTCTTCTCCGTCGAGCGTCAGACGTCTCACGCCCTTGCTTTATCGTCGAGCTCATCCGCTCTCCTTCTCCGTTATTTCTTACGAAACTCTTTAAGGCGTATCGCACCAATTTTCCTTTATTTATAGTGTTTACCATCCACCAACGTATTCCCATTCTTGCCGAAGCTCACGGCTGTTGATGTACTTGCGGCCGTTCGAGGTTGCCTCGTAACGACCTTTCACGAGTTTATCCAGAAATAACGGCTCGCTCCCCGCGGTACGTTTTACGTATTAATATAGTGCCTTCGAGATTTCTTGCGGCGCGTTAAAAGTTGCCCGTGCGAAAGTCGGTGACGTTGGGACGGTCGACTTTGTATAATCAACTCATCCGCTTCCTCACGTTCGATAATACATCCCGTAGTAAAACGAATGGATAATCGTGAGCAAATTTACATCGCGTAAAAACACAATTAACTAATGCCCGGTATTCATAGTCGTTCCTTATCTTAAGGATGAAGGAAGCCTCCATGAAGGCTCAAGGAAGCTCGTGACCACCCTTGTAATAAGGAAGCCAATAAGTCTTCTCCTTGTTCGGTCAAGGAAGGTTTATGAAATGTGGAATAAGGAATGACTATGAATACGGGTACAAGAACGACGATATTTGTGTAACGTGTCAATCGAGGTGTCAATCTTCGAAATAATATGAGATGGGCTTGGGTGATACTTTCTGCGGCGGATTTTCCACAACGTTTTTTATTCTCTGCGTTACAACACTTGATTACAATAGCTCACGAGACAAAGGAATGCGTACAAGAAGGACATTCGTAGCGCAAACCCTTCCGTGCGCGTCGGTAATATCGACGGTGATTTTTTATATCGATAATCGAATCGATGGAGGGCGCTCGCCGCAGGTTGGGGTAGCAATAGCGCGCTAGAGAAAACCTCGACTTCTAACAATTTGTGATCTTGGAGTGAAAATAAGAGTCGTCCTTGTTTCAGGTGATGCATCTGTCCGTCATCGAGGATTCCACTAGCTTCGAGGAGCAAACTCCACCCCAAGTTCACCACCACCTATAATGCCGGTATAACGAAAACGCATCAGGAGTCGAGCAGCCGCGTTTCCAGCCGCGATTAATAAAATCCCCCGTGATTCGAAACCTCGTGTTCCTCCTCGTCCCTCCCCCGTAGCAGCAGCAGCCGCGTTGCTGATCGGCATCGAGGAGCAACGAGCAGTCAGATCCTACCGACAAAGGCACCGGCTTGGTAACCCCGAGGCTACCCAGAAAGGAACAACAAATAAAATCGGTAGATGATCGTCGGCGGGCCGGGAGGTGTCCGCGAACGATTTCATCCCGGCACGAGCCACGTACCCACTCGGGTACGATAGATCCTTGGCGGAGGACCAGCATCAAGATAAGGTCAGTCACAGCGGTGCCCGAGGATGCGCAGGAACGGGTGGTGCCGACGTTAGTGCTCGAGCACTCCTCGGAGGGCAGGCAAGGACGAGAGGCGGAGGAGGAGGAGGGGGGCCAGGCGCGCGGCCCCCAACAGGGCCTTCTACTGGATGGTTTAGCCCGCGAGACGCGGCCTTCGTCGGGATCCGGCCAGAAGTACGACTCTAGAGAGGAGAAGGAGGAGGAGGAGGCGAGGAAGAGGGAGGAGGAGGAAGACAAAGAGGAGGAGGAGGGGAGAGAAGAAGAGGAAGAAGAGGAGGAGGCTTCGGGTAAGGCGGAAGGATCAGACGAGGAGAAGAGAAGGATCGGCGCCGCCCGATCTTCGGAGGAACCTGGTCCCGCATCCGGTCCGGGACGCGACCAAACGAATGCCGAGGGTCTTAATTCCGTGGAGGAACTCGCGGAGAGGAGAAGTAGCGGTAACAGAACTCAACTGCGAAACGTCCATCGAGGCGGTGGCGGCGTAGTACCGAAGGAGTTGCCGATCGCGGTGCATCAACAGGACCACCATCAACAACCCCACCACCACCACCACCACCATCATCACCAACAGAAACGCAGGCACGAGCGCGCGTCCATCGCGACGGTTTACGCGGAATTCCCCGAAGTGCGATACGAGCGCGTCCGACGTACCATCTGCGGGGAGTACCATCATCATCATCACCACCACCACCACCGTCATCTCTGTCGTCAGCATAATCGTGAGGAGGAGCGCGAGGAAGGGGACGAGGAAGATTACGACGAGATTCGCGCCGCGGTATCTTCGTCCTCGGAAGTTCGTGAACGTTGGAACGACGACGGCGGCGCGTGCTCCGCGGGTCTTGGCTGGAGCGGAAGCAGGCCGGTTCAGGGCGCGGATGTGACGAGGAAAACGACGACGCCCGGTGCTTGTCGATCCTGCCGTGTACACGCGCGACGGAGGGACTGCTGGACGAGGGAGAAGTCGGTGGATAGAGGGCGAGCGACGAGACGCGGTGGCCCGCCAGGGCCGAGCGAGCTGGAGTGTTGCACGATCGTACGCCTCGAGCAGGATCCGATCCTCGAGCCGGTGCGCGTCCTCGGTTGTCCACCAGCGGAGGGACGAGAGATTTCCTCCTTTCTCGAGCCGGTCTCGTCCGGCTACTCCACTACCTCGTCCTACGGTGGAGCCGGTGCTTCCCAACCCGGTGTACCAGGGCAAACGAGGATTTCGAACGAGGCGCCCTGCTACGATCTTTACACCGGCCTCGATCACAGCAACATACGGCCTAAGAGCCGCGTAGGCAGTTTCGCCAGGATCCTAGACGGTCCGAATCGCGCGGTTAAGGACATCAATCGCAAGGTCCTGGCGATGGCACGCGCGATGACGCCCGCCTGGTCGTTGCGTCTCCTTGGCGTGAGCTGCGGCTCGGTGGTATGCGCCTGGGGACTGCTACTCATACTATCCGTGCTGGGCGGTGGCGCGTCTCACGGGACCGGAATCGGTAGCCTGTCCAGCAACATGGAGGATCTCAACGGTGGCACGTGCCCCTGGGCCTGCTCCTGCGACGGACAGGAGATCAACTGCTCTCAACGCGGACTCACCCAGATACCCGGGGACCTAGCGTCGCTTCTTCTCGCCGGAAAAATGTGAGTCACCGAATCATCTTTCTTTTTCTGCTTTGATCTTTAGGTGCACGGTGTTCCTAGAACGATAGGTGGATATTTCGGGGACACGAATTTCACGAATATAATTTGCTTTATTCGAAATTCGCCCAATCGCGGGATTACGATGAACGATTCGTCGACATTCTTCTCTTGATTTCGAACGAGAGAAATCTCACGTTTGTTTACATCACCAAAATGCTCGTTCCCAGGATTTCGTTTTGCGGCGCTTTAATCCCGCCGTGTCGATGTACACGCGTGAAAGGTTCGCGCTGGATGCTTACCGAATACGAAATGCGTGTCGGTTGGGAAATCGGCTTTAACGCTAGGCGGTCGTACCCTAAATATCAGGATACACGCCCGAAACGACGTTTTTTCTTTGTAATTTCTAGGGTACGCTCGTGTGGATAACTCGAAATGGAAGATACACGGGGGAGGGGGCGCGGGCGAAAAGCCGGTATTAACGCGCTCGCGCAACATTTCGCGTGACGCTTATCGCGCATTGATTTATTTACAAAAGCCACGGATCCGATTTTTCTCTCGCCTCGGCCGAAATTTCAATAAAAAATAAAAATAAAAAGAAAATAGATTAATCGATCGCGGCGATTTTCATCTTCGCCGTAAATCCATTAATCTGCCCGAACCGTCGAGACTCTTTTATATGCAAAAATAAAATCTGCAAAGCGTGCAGGAAGGACGGGATGGAGCTACCGGCGTTCCATTGTTTTATAGGAATAGCGAAAAAAAAAAAAAAAATAACTCGTCCTTGATTTCGCCTCGCGTTAATTCCGACGCGTCGTCGAATTTATCGTACGACGGGGTCGAGCTCGCCCCGGGAGCATTTTTAAAAACAGATAAGATCGCATGGTGGGTAATATCATCGCGCACTCACTCAACTTGTTCTCCCCCTATCGTCGACCATCTGTCGCTCGTCTCTCCGATTGTTGCGATTGCCTCGGTACCTCGATCGAGGAAAAACAAATCGTCTGAATGGGCTATTGCGAGGGGGACAGATCACCAAAACCCAGAGAGAGAGAGAGGAAGAGAAAGAAATGAAAGATAGCAAGAGAATCGAGAATGATCAACGCGCCTGGTTGCAAATCGTCATACCAACGTCGGGCAAATCCGTTTGTTTGTTTTCCTACGCACCCATCTCATTTCGCGGGAAAACAAGGGAGATGTTTTCTCAAGCTCACCCTTCTTCGGCGCACGACGAAAATGCAGCTTCTTCCTCCAGTGGCCCAATAACGAGAGACCCTTTCCTTAGCCTAGTCCTCGCGGGGGAGTTTCCAGGAGAAAAAGAAAAAACGAAAGGGCAGTCCACCGTCTTAACGAGGACCTCATCGATCGCTAGGTCGTAAGGACGGAGGGCGGAAACGTTGGAGGTAGTCGTCGGAGGGTGAGAGCGCCTCAGGTACATTCCGAGGCATGAAATATTCTATTTCATGGACCGCGCGGCGAAGGGTTGGGGGTAACTGCGGATTAATGACCTTCGATTTACGCATCCAGTAAAGACTAAGAGGGTAGATCGTTAAACCGTGAGATGGTAGGGTGGGACAGAACGAGGGAAAAGAAACGACGGGAGGGTAATAAAGAAAAATATTGCGAGCGTTGGCCAATGGGGCATAATATCGGGGAGTATCTTGCCCTCTTTGGGCGAGCCCTCCTGGGAGAAGTTACAGTTCTTACGTTCCACCGATAATACCAGCACCCCCTGTAATATTCTCGGCCTTGTGCGCGCGAGTCAACTCACCTTTCCCACATTACACGTTAATACGCTCCATCGTTCGCGCTCGCACCCAGACTGAGAAACACCGCGTTCATTATACATCCGTGCCGCGTGGCGTTTTAATACTTTAATTCCACTTCAAAACTGGAGACACGCGAGCGCTCGCGCGATCCTCCGGGGATTATCCTCGAAGCGGAGTGGGACGCGAGCTACCGAGAGTCGCGAAATATGTACGTCTGGCACGCGCGCACCGACCGATTTAAATAAATCGACGGGGTCAATCTAATCGCGAGAGAATTAGCGTCCCGTGCCATTTCACGACAGTCCGTGCCGTGGAGCGCGCGATTAGACGCGTTCGAACTAATCATGCGGCAGGCTCGATAATGACGAGCTCTGGCGCAGGCTTCATTTTAGAGACACCTCGTGCGATAGTTCGAGATCGTTGCCGATAATAATCGAACGTGGATACGGGGGAGGCTGATGATGCCAACCCGGTGGTGGTTGGCTTCTTGATTTCGCGATCGACCGCCTCGCGATTGCGCCACGGCCTCGATAAATCTGCGGGTGCGTTTGCGAGAGGCGGGAGCCGGAGGTGGGGGCGTCCATTAACGCCCGGCGTGATTAGCATACGATTAATATGCCGTCGACCTCGCGAGGAAAAGCGGGCGCGATTAAATCCTCGAAATACATTAGCGCGTCTGCGTCGGACGAGGATCGCCTTCGACGACGCCTGAACGTTAGCGCGGAGGGAGAATCGCGGAAAGAGGATCGTGGACGACGGACAGGGCGAGTGAGAAAAGGAAAAATAAGAAGAGTGACAAAAACGTCGCGATCTCTCGGAGGGCACGAAGGACCAACGTTCTCCTGCCATTAACGCGGAGACGTCTACTTAATGCGGATTACGTACACTTAAACCTGTATACTTAAGACCTCCCACCTCTCTCCTCTTCGGGCGAGGGACGAGAGTCGCGCGAGGAGGAAGAGGCGAGGAGTAACGAGAGAAAAAAGAAAGTTTCCTTCGTCTTCTATCCGGCAACCGAGTTCTCACGTTTCGAGGGATTTGCATAGGACGATCGGTCCTCGAGTTTCGAAGAGAAGAGTATCGCGTCCCCGTGGTGGTGCGGAGGTGCGCGCGCTGGACGCGATATTCATGGACGAGGTCGTGCGTCGTCGTGGGTACCCTTCATAAATTTTTATAATTAATGTTAGCCACATTCGTCGCGACACGCGGAAGGACGAGGATCTCCCGGAGGCTGGTCGGACGGCCGAGGGAGAGAAAGGAAGGAGAGATTGGCCGAGTGAGAGGGAGAGAGATGGAAGGAGAGACACCAGGCGCGCTCGTGTAATCCCCGAGAGCGACCGCGACGAATTTATTGCCGGGTCCACAGGCCGTTTAGTTTGATTATATTGCCTCGCATAACTTTGGATGTTAACACGAGTGCCTCTTTGTTCTCTTTTCCGTATCCTCCGTCTTCCATCGCGTCTCTCTCTACCTCCTCGTCCTCCCACTTGGCCCTCCTCCTACGTTCCTCGCGCGCCCTCCGGGGCCGCAGTCTCTTTGATCAACCGCGTCGGCTCGTTGAGAACCCCTGCCTCGTACCTGGCTCGTCCCGAAGGCTCTCTCCAGTCCCGATGCCGAGATAATGAGGGACACACGAGAGGAACAGATTTTCTCCCCCCTCTCTCCTCCACGTGGCGGTGTCTGTCTCTAAACCCCATCTGAAATCTAAATCTGTGGTCCACGCTCGGCTAAACACAGTCGTGTAGTACACGGGGCCCCTCTACCGCGATGATTTCTGGTGACGCGCCGGCCGTTCTACGGGCCACGAGGAAGAAAACCCTCGAGAATTCTTTGAGTTACGCGGTGGCTGCTGCCTTTGCCCGGTACGGGCCGCCACTACCACCAGTCAATCCGAACGAATAGTTTCCACTCTTCCTCTACCTACCTCCTTCCTCGTGGTTTCCACGCTCCGGTTTGGTGGTCGCGTAGGTAGAGGCTACATCACCGAGCTCGTGTTCGAGCGACACGACGACGAGAACGCGTGTCCTTTCCCGGTGGTATTCCGAGGATGGTGCGGGTTTTCGTGGTCGGAAGTTAAGCGTCCGGAGTCCTCTTCGATCGTCTCGTTGCTGGTTCTTTAATGCGAGAAATCGTTGGAACTGGTTCGCGGCCAGGAGAGAAGGAGCGAGTAAATGGTAGAGAAAGAAGGGCCGTCGTGTGGCAGAGGCAGGTCGCGCAACGATAGTGGCTCGCGCGTAGTTTGCATCTCCGGCTAATGTATATTCATAGTGCGTTGATTGTTTTACGAGCCTACCCTTATCGAACGTTGTAAATTCCACGCTCGACGGCGAGTTAACTTAAGTTGTCGTTGTTAATTATGCAATCTGCATATAGCGATGTACATACTCGTTGAAAGGTTGACTTTATTTCGATCCATAATTCTTTCCCTTATCTGGGCGAGGCAAGGGCCTCCCTTGTTTCAGGCTAGAACCACACGTCCATTCTTCTCCTCGTTTACAAATTGCCTCTGATCTTCGACTCGCTCGGTAAACGCCCTTCGTCGACCAACTGAAAAATCTGTAATTCGTTTCAGCGCCGTATATTTCGTTGCCTCGTCCGGTTTATCCGTTCCTCGTTGCCTACGCGCGGATTCGCGATCGCGGATATCGAATGTTACTCCACCTTCGACGTTCCGAAAATCCCAGGGAGAATAAAGCGCCTTGTGTGGAAGTGTTTCGTTGAAGCATGCACGGGATACCCGACACGTCGGTGTAGGTGCATCGTTCTAATGAAGCCATTAGATTTACGAGGGATAGCTTCGAATGACCATTGGCAATAACTCTTGGCCGGTTATAACGCGAGGAGTCCCGATTTCACTTGCCCGAGAATCGATTGGATCGAGCGGCCAATATCTTTTCCGGGCCATCTTTCTCGGCAGTTTTCCAAGCTCCTGCCGGTATTATCTTCTTTATTTCGCGAATGAATGGCCCATGGCGCGAGCACTCGTCCCGCTACGAGGTCGAGAATGGTGCGCATATCGAAATATTCGCTCGACTGAAATTGTTCGTGTGCGGTGCACAGACTTTCTATCAATAATGTCGGAGGGAAAAGACTGGAAATTACTTTTCGCGAAAACGTCGAAGCGGGGCTATTATTCCGCGTCGGGGCTTATTTCGAGTTTCCGTTTTTGATTTCTCTTCTCCTTTTCCCTTGGAAGAAAAATTGCGTGGAGCTCGAAAAAGAAAGGCAGGGTTGATTAAGAAAATTTGTCATTTTCTTGGAAGCGAGTATGTTCTTCGAAGAATTAACGAAGACTTCCAAATAACAATAGGGCGGTAACGTGCGTACGATGAATGAAAGTTTGAATTTAGCAATGATTTAAGGGAATAATTTCTACCTGTTCGCGAAGACGCGAAAACTTATTTTGGAATGAAATCGAAATGCACGGTACTTTACAGTCAGCTCCGGATATTGTGCACTTAATTCCACGATTGCGTAATTTTCAATATATACGGCGCACCAACGGCGTCGTCAATTCCAATTTCGAAGTATCGCTCGACGTTTCTCCCGTGGAAAGTGTTTCTAAGGTGCAATTTGCATTTATGGGACATTAAGTCGTTCGAAGCTTCTCGAACTCGTTACATTCGGCTCGGTAATCGGAAGGGCGATTCTTACGTCTACGAAGGTGAAGCAATTTGTCTAGCACTACTCCCGTTAAATCGGCCGCTCATTTTCGTGGCTGGTACGAAGTTGTGGGAGAGCATCGACGCGCGTTCGGTACGTCAACGTTGCATCGTGAGAGAGCGAGTGGGGGCGTTTCCGGTTGCGTTGACGTTACTTTCGTGCCGGTGCGCGCGAGGCGCACGGTAAAACTTTGTCCACGTTCGGGCGCGCTCATAGCCGAAACTCGTCGGCACTTGCGATAGACCAATTAAACTGCAATTAGTAAATGCAATTATAGTCCACTCGAACTGCATTAAGCAAAGGGTGCTCGGTAGAGTGCCATTTAGCACCATCGATGAATAACATTCGACGCTGACATTTACCGAGGAACGCGCGGCAGAAAAATCGACATTTATTGTAGTTGCGAGAGTGGGGAAAAAAAAGGCGAAAAGAATATGAAACTACAAAGTTTCGAAAAATTCCCGTTTTCCACGCGGCACTGCGGTGCCGCTTTAAAACTGATTGTTCTTTTATTTTAATCCGAAACTTTTTCCTCGATCAGCGAGAAATTGCGTTTTTTCCACCACAAGCTTCGAGCTTTACACTTTCAAAATTCCTTCTAGCAAATATGCCACACGTGGGGTTCACTGTAATTAACCGCTTCAAGCGTAGATGCAAATTTTTTCCAATTATGCATTTTCCGCAACGTGTTTTTGCTCTAGCAATTAGCCTTGGTATTCGAGAATAATTTCAATCGCTTTTTTTCAACGTTAATCCTCTGCGACTTAACTCAGTATCGTGAAACTGCTCTTAAAGCGTCTCTTCACTGGAATTCCAGTGTTCCTTCGCCACAAATTTACCACTCGGTAGCCAACCCCTTTTCGAACGCTCCCTATCCAACGATTAGCGCCATTGTCACCAACCCGTCAAACTTGTCACCAGAGACGTCGCGACGCGTCGTTCACCTCATCGCATTCGTCGCTTTAATCGCGAGCGCACTATTCTGGGTCCACCCCTTTACTCGGCCAAGTCTGCCTTTCGCTCGTCAACTTATTTTCGTTGTCTGGCTCGTAGAAGCGCGAGAGAAGGTCGGCACCGAAACGACGAGACTCTCCATAGGCCATCGGCACTCACGGTACTTTTGGCTTCCGGTAATTTTTTTAACCCTTCCTCCGCGTCTTCTCGCGTTCACCTCCTGCTCGTCCCTTTTTCTAAGCCCGCGGGAGAAGACGAGAGAAAAGGGGGAGACGCTTGCGTCTCCGACGTGGTTAATAGTCGTCTCGTATCCACATGTAACGAAGGACGAGGGGGCACTTATGATTTTTCGATTAAGCTACGTAAACAGTACTCGGTAAGCTAAACACAGGAGACGAAGGAGGAATGTTTGAGGAAGGCCCGATACGATGTTTTCCCAAGTAACGTTCCACGTCCGTAAAGCTACGCCCTACATTTTAGTTACGCTTTGGGTTGTTAAGTGTGTAAATGGTGGGCGAAGGAGCGTGGATTGGAGGAGCGGTGATTGCGGAACACGAGGGACGAGAGGAAGCGAGGATTTTTTAAATTTTTATATTAAATCATTTGAAATGCTCTTTATTCGAAAGTGATTTTATTCGAGCTCGCATTTTATCGAATTTTACAGGAAGCTGAGAATTTTTATCTCATGGTACACGGTGGAATTAAAGTATTTTTCATTTCCAGGAAATGCAGTTGTGCAATTTAATTTTTCGTAGAAACCGTGCAATCCGGAATGTAATTTATCTTCGGTTCGCCAGTCGCTTAGTTAACGAGCGTTATTAGTTCGAGCGTTCATGGTTATTATTTTCTCGAGACATTTGCATCCTGCGAATTTTTTTGCCGCGAACGTTTCTCGCCCCCACGGACTTTAATTTCATTCTAAGATGCAAGATGCTAATAAGATTCTTGACAAATTACAGGGGATCGTAAACGTCGGGTGTCGCGACTTAACGCCCAGTAGGTACGTCGCTTTATACGTTGTCACGACGATTCTCGACGTTCCGTAAAATCGAGCGTGAAATTTAATTTCCTGCAAATTGCGAGACATTCCCAACGCGACGCACGCACGCATTGATCTCGCGGTATTCCGGTTGGATTGGCATACCACGAACCCCCCTCGACGTGCCGTGGGTGCCCCGCGGGCCTCGAGTCCTTAGTCTTCCAGTCAATGAATCTTAATTATATTTCCAAGATAAATAGTTCGCTAAGTAAAACGATGTGAAAATTATGCGCGCCCTTCTATGAATTCCAGCGGCACCTTAATCACGCTTAATTCCGAACTTATTCATTACCGGCGCGCCCATAACGGGTCGAGACGTAATTAAATTTTTAACCCTCCACCCAGCCGGAATAATTTCACTCGACGATAATAAACAATTCTAGGGGGGTGTTGCAGCGCGGCGATACCAATTTCCACCTTGGAATGAATTTTCTCGTCTCGTTGCACGGAGAACTATTTAAGCGATACAGTCCTACGGAAATTGCGGGACGTTCCAATGGCGATCGAGCATTTCCCTGGCGCTTAAAATCGCCGATCCCGCGAAATTCTTGGCGACGCCGGTGTCGCATACCAGGGCCCCCAGGGGCGAAGCCACGCGCCTCGACCATTCGTTCGTCCCGCGGCAGAACAGGCTGCCTGGTCGAATCTTAATTAGATTTCTTTCGGCGCGCCTCCACCCCCTCCACCACCACCTCGTGGGCGCTGCTCACGGGGCCCGCGAAGTGTGAAATCGCGGAAGATATGTAGCCGTGTCCCATTCAGATTCCTCGGGTGCAATGCGGTGGCCCGCATAGTTGCTCGTAGCTGCGTGAAACTACCGTTTCTCTCGACGCGGTTCGCTTATAACCCCAGAATGGAGAACGTGAAGGAGGAGGAGGAGAGACGAAAGACGAGAAGGACGTGTAGAAGGGAGAAAACGGAATGGACGACTCTTTCTTCTGCCCTTGAATTCTAATAGCTTCCCACGGGCCGTCACCTGCGACAAGTAGCTCGAAGAATTAACCAAAACGAATGTAACTGAAGCTATACGAACACAACGATGGAATAGAGTGTTCTAGGAACTGGAAGGGAACGATGAATAAATTTCGTACGAGTACCTGTTAAAACAGAAGCGCTCAGAAATGTGATGAGAGCTAATACGTAAGCGTATAATACACTGTCTGACACGTACTCTTCGAGTATCTGCAAACTCGCGCGTTTCCAAGTACCTGGAGAAGCTGGCTCGAGAGCTGATTCGCTCTTCTCTTCCTATCCTTGTGTTTTCGTTCCTCGATACGCGGTGAAGCTTCCTTTTACGCCTCCGTTTAAGCATCGACTCGCGAGATGGCCCGCAAAATCATTTACGACGCGGCAACGAGTTTGCGGAGAGTCGACGAGCGATGGGCGGGCTCGTGACGATGATGTCGAAGATGGAGCACCAGAAGGTGAACGTTGGGGAGGGCCTCGGTGCAAGGAACATAACCCATAAGAGGTGGAGCGCGAACAGGGACAGGATATGATGGGTAGGCAAAGCGCGACCTGGGATTTCCATCATCCACGAGCATAGTTATTTGCGTTACTTGGCGAGAGGAACCTCGTCGTACCAGATACACCGGAAGCGGGCGGTAACGTTGGGTGCAAGGGCTGGGTGCGCGCTTCTTGACCACCACTGCATCGCTCGCGGCTCGAAGAGAAGCTCGAGAAATGAAATGATTTTAGCCCGTTTCGTCAGTGCACCTCTCTTTTTCTATACTCGTGTTCCTTACATTTCCTTTTTCTGCTCTGACCTGTGAACAAAGGGACGAGAGGGAAGGAAGAAAAGGTACGTGCTTGATTTTAGTTCGAATTTGCAGTGCGCACCTCTTGCTCTTTCTCGTGGCTTTTCGGCTTTTAACTACGACCTAGGAGTTTACGAGATATGGAGAAAGAGTGGACACTCGATTTTAGCTCGTTTTCACGGACTATCTCTGTTCGCATTGGTTGTTCTAACTGTTAATAATTATTCTTGTTTTTCTTTTTGTTGGAGTGACTGGCAAGGATTGATAAATATGTATTCCATTCCATTCTACTCGGTTTTCGTTCTTTCGCGAGGAGCTGCGTTCGGACCATGGTCAGGTAACCGGGAATATTTTACGGGACCTTCGGACGAATATCCACTCGTACGTTAATTTTCGTCCACGTTATACCACGAACAGTCGCGCTACCAACTTCGTCCACTTCGTCGTTTTCTCGATGTTTGTCTCCAATTCAGTGAGGTCGCGGCGCGCAATGCAAATTTCGATATCGAAATTTACCTCCGTGGCGAGAGAGATGACGAGAAAAGGTGGCGGTGCGGTGGTGTGGCGCGAGCGCCGCGACTCCTGGCCCTTACACGGTAAACATTTGCTAATGTAATTCTTGCGAGGTAATTGGATCGAAAGTTCGCGGAGTGAGTTACATTTCGGCACCACGACGCACGCTTCTCCTGGTATTTCCGGAGGTATTTCGAAAATTGTTCGCCTCGCAGGTGTCTTTCCCCCGAGGAAAATCTAGAGAAATGTAAGGGAGCTGGCGCGTCGGTTGATTAATCCTTCGACCCTGATAAAACAAATTTGCCTTCAAACGAAAATATTCGTTGGAAGCATATTTTCGAGGAATGTGAATTTTTTTCCCTGGATATCGGACGATTGATCAATTCTATTTCAAAATTCTCCACGATTGAACATATTGGTACTATCCACGAGAGGCACTCGGAATATCGTTGGGGGGTCGGTAGATTTCGCAAACTGACACGATCGTCGCCCACCGCGATTCGGTTGAATCATCGTCATCCGTCAAACTTGCTCGATGTAACGATTAATCTAGCAATCGATAATTAAGTCGATGATAAACTGGGTGGCCGTACGACGATTAGAATTATTATTTATAATGATACACCACCAGGCACGTCCTGCGTAACGCGCGTTCTCGGCGTCGCGCATCGACCCACGTCAATTAATCACTGCCTCCGACAACAATTACGGCCCGATTACAGTGTAGGTCGATCGAGATATATTGTAATTAGTATTGCCGTAACGCCTTGGCACAGGACGGCGGGAAAGTAACTCGCGTCCCTGTGGATCGATCTGTCGATCGTGATCGCGTGACTCCGTCGCGGGTCGATTATCGATACGGATAAATTTGCGGGCCAATTGTCTGGAACGGGTCCGTACTTCGGTCGATCGATTACTTTCAGCCTACCTTAAATTTACGTCTAATGACGTTACCCCTGGTGCAAATTTTACCTGTGTGAACTTGAGACTCGATTTTAAGATATCGAATTTTTTTTTTCTGCAATCGCAACAGCATCGTTGGTACATCCGTTATTTTCGTTCGTACCTCAAGGGGTTCGAAGATACAGATACTTCAAAAATTTACAAGTGGCTCACAGTCTGTTTGTGGAGATCGACCTAGGTATCTAGAAAGCTTCAATACGTCCTCAAGTTTCGATTATTGGTTTATTCAGTTTATGAAGCAAACGAAGCAAATAAACCAATAATCTAAATGTGAGGGCGTATTGAGGCTTTCCAGATAGATCAATCTCCATACACAGACTGAGCCTCTTCTCGAATTTTGAAGTATCTCTATCTCCGAACCCTTTAAGATACAAACGAAAAGAAAAGAGGTACAAACAGGTACAAACGATGCTCTTTCGATTGCAACAAAAAAGAATTCGGTATCTTAAAGTCAAGTGGTATCAGATTCACACAGTTGCAAATTTTCACGTCGTCGTGGAACGATCTTCTCGCGGCCCGGATTTTACAACTGCGAATTACACGCGCGAGGGTCGTTGAACTCTGGCTATGATCGCGCCCACCTCGAAGCGTGGACACGGTGCTGTTACCTTTTATCACTGTAAACACTCCATTGAAGAGTGCGTATCTCTCGGGTCGCGGAAAAGACTACCTCTCTCGACGATTCCACAATGGGTTGTTTGTCAGAACACAAACGTCATTTGTTCAAGCGGCACCGAGCGCGCTTTTGCTCTCCCTCGGTCGTTAACTCGAACCGTGCTTGACTTCCTCGTCTCCGCTTTAAAAAGCTGCCACCGCAAAAACCTCGAATTCCCACATAGACACCCCCGCGATTTATAATTACACCTCGTAGCTCAATCGAGAAAATCGTGGAATTACTCTCTCGGCATCCCTTCAGATTACACCATCCGATGCTTTCCGCTTTCCGTCTCGCCCTCTCGAACTCGCGCGCCCAACTACGCGAGCACGTCGTAAATATCGATACGTCGCGTTTCGCGAGCGCAATCTTATCGAGATCTACGAAAGTACCATTAGATGGAGCGCGTGGCTTCCCGGTGGAATTCCGAAAGGGTTGCTAGTTTGTAGTGGTGGGTGATGAGTACGGTGGAAGCGGATGCCTCGCAACGACTCCTCTTCACCTACCTGAGTTCTTCTCCTCTCCTCCTTCCTACGTACTCTCGCGCCTCCGATCCATTCCGATGGCGAAATTAATGGCCTCTCCCCAACGTGGAAGTGGCGCGCGCCCGGGTCAAACAAAGAATTATTCGTGAAAGGGTTGCCGAGCATTTTTTCACGTCGCGCGTCCGGACGATCGCGCGTACTTCTCCATTTCCCATCAGGTGTCCCGCCGGTAACGCTCGCCCAGTGAAAAATGAGCCCTCGCACGCTCCGCCTACCCACGAACGACTGTTTATAGATTTTCGTGTGCAGCTACGGAGTCATCCACGCGTATTTCATTCCCGGGGCGAGCCACGTCGAAACAAACTTTCAATACGAGTTACGAGAGGGTTGAGGCGTCTACTCCCTCGATCGCGCGCGCACTTTACCTTCGAGTGAGAGATACATCGAGAGTTCGAGTCCTTCGAGGATTCTCGCTCGTGAGAAGGATATCTTCGCGTAGTCGTAGTGGATCGTGAGAGACGATCGTTGGCACAGGAAGAAGCTGTTTGAAGAACTCGAGACCGTTGGTCATTTTGTCCGAGCTACAGAAAGCTTGGATTTAATAATACGCCTGCCAAGTCTTATAGAGGCCTAGGGTGAAATAATCGTGAGCTATTAACGTTCCATATAATTAACGAAGTAATGCTTCCCTATGATTTTCGGTGATTTATGGCACGCCGTTTATCCTAACATCTTACGCGGTACCCCTACAGGTTTTCCATTCTTCAAAATAACACGTTATCGGGTAAGATCGCGATTCCATCGAGGGATTCCCGTGGCTCGAAGGACTCCTCGGAGTGACTGTGAATCCCACGAGTCATTTCGAGCGGTGAAAATTAATGGTTTCTCTCGGCGCGCGCCGTGACGTTCAAACGAAGGATTAGTCCTAGGAAGGTAGACGGCACATTTTTTCACGTTCACCGTTTCCTTCGCCATTTCGTAGGCTCTTCTCTTCGCTGTCCTTTTCAGCGTACGCGCCGGCATTCGTCCGCAGGGCTATTCGCACGCGTGCACGACTTTTAGGACCGCCTTCCGGAATTAATTTGGAAGCGTTCAGGTAGCGTGGCCCGTTGCGTGGGTGTGGCACGTGACCGCGCATCGACGGGCCGACATTCTCGAATTTGAAGAATATCATATTCATGCCGCGTACCCGACCGTCCGCCCAGCCTGCCGGCGCGTTCCGTATGCGTCGACACGCTCCCGAAATTCGGCGGCCGCAAACTGGCGGCGCCGTCCGCGGCGCATCTGTTTTCCATCTCGGAAATCCTCTCTGATTTACGATTACTCGTGGGCACGCTTGCCTGCGGAGGGTCAGTCAGTTATGGGAGGCACCAAGCGAGAAAGTTCTTTTCTCTATTCGTTCGCATTCGATGAACCTCTCTGCGGATGGAGATTAAAGGGTCGATCCCCAGGAATGATAATGAAGATCGTTTTGAGATCGGTCGGGTACCTCTTTTCACCGAGCGAGAACGGCTTCTCGAAAGAGGTTTTCGCCATAAACGGTCTTTCCAGCCTCCCTGGTATTATCGATCCTAAGATATATTCGAGGGTGGGACGAGGCAGTGGAAAATCATGGGATAGGTATAACGAGAAGGGTGCACCGATGACTTTTGTTTCTCCATCGCGATCCCTTATTCATCGCGTTGCCCCAAATAGAATTCAAGCGCGTCTTCCTGGGGGCACGATTTTAATTTACTCCCAGCGCGCGAGCACCCTTTGCGTCACGTGTGGCCACGAGGAGAAAAAAACCTACTTAGGCATTATTAGCAGGCGGACGTAGGAATTAGTCCTTGCGTCCCACGTGCACCATGCCGCAGCCAGTCTGACCAAACATCAAACCCTACTTCCCCTAACCCTTCGCATACTCAACCTCAATAACTCTTCTCTCCTTCTCTCGTTCTCGCTTGCTTCTCCAAATCCAGCCGCATGGACCCCCACACTCGCTTGCGTCTTCACAATGAGCAAATCGCGACGAGCCGTCATCGCTGGGATTACGTGGACACGTAATGGCGTCATAAAGAGATCGACGGTAGGTCGGCAAGAGCTTTCTCTCCCTCCCTTTCCGTCTCTACGCGCCACGAGAGGGGTACGAAGGATGAAGACTTTTGGACGGTTCGCGCGAGCCGGGATTGCCGATAAATCAGAATTAAGTCTCGACCGCTCCCGGGGACCCTCCCGTACGCTCGGTTTACCGAAAACTACGTCGATTTTCGGCTCGACCTAGAGTTTAGGGGACGCGCCGAGAGAGCGAGGCCCGTTGTCAACGGACAAATCTCCCGTTTAGAGGGGCCATTGTCAGCGGATTATGCACCAATGGAGATTCCGTCCTTTCCACGGGCGACCTACCCGAAGCAACGAGCGGGACGATTCTCGCGCACGACCTCGTGCTCTCTCTCCTCGTCTCCTCCTCACGGATTTTCATTTGACGCGCGTGCGCGAGCGCCGCGCGGCCCGGACCTGTTGAAGCCACACGGGTAGAGGAAGAGGAGACGGTGGAGGATCGCTCGAAGCGGATCGTTTCACCGGGATTATCGGACGAGTTAATCGAGGGTAACCTCGTGGAGTAGTTAGCCGGAGGTGAAGGAGGACGAGGTTGGTGGAGACGTAACGATGGAGGTGGGACAGTAGGAGGTAGAGGGCGTCGAAATATTCTATTTTTATCGGCGGACGTCGTTAACGCGCCGCGTCCACCAAGCTTTTGCCCGTCCTCGGGTGTCCACTCCTCTCGTAACCAGATCGATTTTATCTGTTGGCTTCGTTTCGGACGAGGGTCCCTCCACTCCTCGTGGCCTTCCTTTTGCCACGCGTTTCGTTAAACCGGCTTCTCTCCTCATCCCGAGGAGGGCCATCCTCACGATTTAGTTTTTGTTCTTCGGTAAGATCGTCGTGAGCGCGCCCGCGAGAGCCGGAGATCGGCGTAAGAAGTTTATCGGGCCTCGCGGACCGAATGGTTTCTTTCAGCCGAGAGATCCGAGGTGGCAGGTTGAAGCAGTCTCGGGGATCGTCGATTGAGACGACGACAAACGATCTTCGGCAGTTCGGTGCATTCGATTGGAGAGTACGTCGGAGCATTTAATTCTCGCGAAAGATAAATTGTTTCTCGATCAGTTTGAATATTCGCGGATTAGGTACATATGCACGGGGAACAACTTTTTCCTCTAACAAAATCGCCGGTCTTCTCTGCGAACAAAGATATTAACCCCTTCGACGGCATTGATTCAATAAGTACCGCGGACTATAATACAATTGACTAGATTTTCTCGTATTCGAGTTTAACGCGTAAGTAGAAGAATCCAATTTTGTACTATTTCACATGTATCATTTTCGTAATTCCCAGAACGTATAACATGACCGTACACAAACCCACATTTTTTCGTTCGCAAAACTAATCGTCGTTGCATCTCTCGGAATACAGCGCGTCGGCTCCTAGAATTCTCGAGGCAAGGATCTCAATTTTTCGTCGATCAAAGGACCCTAACGCGCCGCGGCGCCGTATAAAACGCACGCACGAGCGCACCTCGCTCGTCCTCTCCTCCTTCCACTCGTCGCTCCTCCACCAGTCTCCACACAACCCTCTCGCAATCTTTAATCCCGCGCGGCACGGGGACCGTCTGGAGGCTGTGCAGGCCCGTGGTGGCTTCAGCCAGCCTCGTTTAGACCCGTCGTCGGAATCTCTGTAATCTCGGAATACGGCGCGCGAGGTACAAGGACGTAAATAACAGGAAACGGATGGCGGCAAGGAGGAGGAGAAGGAAGAGAGGAGGAGGTGAGGCAGGAGGAAGATACGAGGAAGGGGATGGGGCGTCGTAGGTCGGTACTACGCTCAACCGTATGAGCGTCGGCTCGCGCGGCACATACGACGTCGCGCCGGTTTTCACCGCGGAGTACGCACCGCGCCTTTGGACTTTTGGATCGTGTCCTCCGCCCCAGGAGGCGAGACTCGACGTCCGCCTCGACGAGCATGAATCACGTGGCGCATGCAAATGAAAAGGTGCGCGCGCGCGGTGGAGGAGGAGGACGCCACCTTCAAAAGGTCGTAAGTGCCACGCGGTGGAAGGGAGGTAAGGGGTAGTGGGAGTAAGGAGACGTGGAGAAGAGCCGTCGGAGGCAGGAAACGCGAAGGGGGGTGGTTGCGGATGGAGACGAGTGGAAAGAGGAGGAAGAAGAGAAGGAGAGAAGGAGAAGAGGAGAAGGGTGAGCAGCAGCGGCCACGCGGTCCGCCAGGAATTCTTTTTCTGCGGGACAGCCACGCAAGTGCGGCGAAAACGTTGCGGCTGCTTGAGACCCCGAAATTTATTACACCGCCGCGTTACAAGCTCGACTCTCGGGGAACGCAGCTTACATAAAGGCGATCTTGCGTTCCTTTTTGCGCTCGCGAGCCGAGTCCCGGGGTGTAGATACGTAGAAGCGTATTTCAAACTGTGGTGCGCGTCCTCTCCCTCTCTTTCTCTCTGTCTCTCTCCCTCGGTCCTTCCTTTTACCTCCTCCTCCTCTCACCTCGTTCGTCCCTCTCCGAATTTCCCTATGGTCTCCCCTCGCGGGAAGCACGCACTCGCGCACACGCGCACAAAAGGAGTAGAGGAGGGTGGTGGAGCTAAGGCTCACGGCGAACCATTTCTATGCATTTCGCTCTCCCTGCTTTCTCGTCGAATGCGTGCCGTCTAACGTCTTCTTCCTTCTTTTCGACGCGCGCGCGCGCGCGCGCCTATCGTCGTACGTGGGCTCGCACACGCGTTTTATTTGCCTTCGAGCGGGGTGACATTAACATTTATATTACGCGGCTTTCCGCTTTCTCCGCGCCCGATCTACATTTTTCGGACAATGCCGACCGCCTGCGGGGATCTCCGGGGAGGCTCTCGCAGGGAGCGAGACCACTCTTCCCGTTTCGGTTTGCGAGCCTGAGAAACTTTTGTTATTGTCCCCGATCGTGTCGGGAGTCACAGCGCCATGGCACACCTGCGGGCCATCGTGCGAAATTTGGACAGGTTGATGGCCGCGCTCGTCAGTTTCCTATTTCTGTTTTTTTTTGCAGAAGGGGAGAATGTAAACCTTCGAGGAGAGGCGCGTTCCCTCGGAAAAGGATTTATTTATAGGTAGGACGAGCCCGCGAATCGCGGCATTTCAGCAACCTTCAACCGTACTCCACGTCTTCTCCTTCCGACAGATTTGAAATAAAAATCGCGATGAAGTACCCACGCGCGGTCATGTTAAATTTGCATTTTCAGGATCCTGTAAAAAAACACCGATTGACCTTTCGCGCTTCCGTTGCCCACCTGTGATTCACCTTCGTCTTTCTCCCTCTTCTTCTCTGATTCTCTCTTCATCGTTGATCGACTCACCTTCGAGCCAATGCACCGTCATCGTTCACTTCACCGCTACTCCATTCAAATGGATTTTCACAAAGGACCTTACGAGCGCCCCGCACGCCGCCTTTCAAATCCTTCCGGGCAATTATCTCGAAGGTTTTAAAAGCCGTCGAAACCCCCTTGAATGGTGGCGGGGGCGAGAGAGATTCGTGAGGAGGGCAGAGGCGCGCGTGAGTAAATAAATAAGCGCGACGGGACGGAGAACAGAACGGGGAATCTGGCGGAATGTCAGCGCGGAGGACGACCAGGCGCGAGCTGCTCGACGTTAGGAGGCGCGGAAGGGGCACGAGGAAGGTGGAGAAAACGTCGAGGAGAGAAAGAAGTGGGTCGGTCGAGGGGAGACGAGCAAACAGAATGCATTCGTATATCCCTGGCGTCTGTCAAAACAAGCGACGGTGCTTCGTCAGGGACCTCTTCGGGTAGCACCTACCGGTCTCCATCTTCTCTCCTCGTTCCTCTTTTTCTCTCCCCTCTCACTCCTCTCTACTCTTCACTTTTCCTTCAACCAGCTTCTCTATTTTCTCCGAATCCACTCGTCCTTCACCTCCCTTCCTTTTTTACATTTCCGCACCCCCCTCCTCAGTCAGCCTATTGACATCGACGACACGTAAGTGGAAAGGCGAGTGGAAAAAGAAAAATACCGATCGATGGAGGATTCAACCTCGATTCCAACGACGTGTCCTCTCCTCTAATCGTCGCTATTTTTGCTCTACTTCCAGTAGGTCACGAGAAATCGATGGTTCTTCGATACCGTTGCACGGTACTTGCCCAATAGTCCAGCGAAATGAAGACTTCAAAACGCGAGAGAGCCCTCGGAAGCCCTCGAGTGTTGGGATCCTCCTAGCGGGCCCTCGAGTAGCTCCTTACATATTTTATACAAATTAGTATCGACTCCGAGTCGATCGAGAGATCGATTAATCTTTCGGAGAAACGCCCCGAGGTCGTCCACCTTCCTCCACTTGGGAGGAGAGTGTGTTCGACTGGTTTCGAAACGCCTTCTTCTCCACTCTGGTGGAATCGATCGAGGGGGTGAGAGAGGGCGAGAAGAGGCCGAGGGGTACGGAGCAGGAGCTCTTAAAGAATTTCGTCGTAAGCCTGGATTAAGTTATGACGGCCGGAGGAGGATTCTTCTCGTGCGTTTGCTCCAACCTCCACTTCGTCCTCTTCCTTCCTTCTTTTTCTGCCTCGCGTTTTCTCCGTCGCATTCTTCTGCCGGCCCATACGGCGCGCCCAGGAACGTAGAAACATCGTCGAACGAGAAACGTGCCTTCGTCGCGGGTAGATTCGAAGCCAGTTTCTCCGGACCCTACGACGACAGTCCGTTATTGTTTCTTTCACGAACACGAGCCAAGGGGGGGTACGACGAGACGGTGAGGTGTACGAGAGAGGCAAGAATAGCGAGAGGTGGAAGAAAACGCACGAGCACGAGGACTGGTTCGGAAGGGGAAGATAGAGAGACGGTGAGACTCTGTGACGAGAAACGCGAGGGGTGGAGAGGAAGGTAGACTGAGAGGAGCGTGGTGGAATGAAAGGGGTGGTGGAGTGGCGAAGGTTGAGGGACGGTGTTGAGAAATAATGGAATAACAGAGGGCGGGTAGACGAGAAAAAAGGCAACGAGCTGGAAGAAATAAAACGCATCCACGCCGCATTAAAGCCCGGTGCGCACTGTCTGCCCATTAAGTCTCGCTAGGAGGAGGTGGTTGAGGAGGCATGAGACGAGAAGCGGTCGGTGAAGGAGGGAGGGTAAGACGGAGACACGATGAACAGGGTGCGTGAAGTGTAGAAAGAGAGGGGTAGATAAGCAAGAGGAAGTCGAAGAGAAGGAGGGTGGTACCGAGGGCAGAAGACGAGAAGGAGGAAGGAAGGGCAAGGGTGCGGATGGAGACTCCAGTGGAGGAAGATCTCTCGCGTTTTCCGAGTTCTCCTCGTGACTCGCGCGACTCACGCGCTCCCAACACGTCTTATCGGAGACAACGTTTTCCCCTCTTCGTTCCGGATATCATTTCCTCCGAAAATTACCATTGCTCGGGCACGAGAAACCATCTTCAAGGGCGAGACGATGAAACGAGCCAGTGGACCCTCTCGCACGATCTCTCTCTCCTCTTCTTCGGTGTCCTCGTCATTCTCGTCATCCCCGTCATCCCCCAACAGAGACGAGAAAGTTGTCAAGCGCGCTTCATTTCGATAAACGTCCCCGATAAGAGTTCGATCTTAACACGAGGGTTGCAAGACACTTTGACGGTCGACAATGAGTCGCATTATCGTGTGCTTTACGACGCGACATTAACGATTCTTTTTTACGAGGCCTGCTGCTAGCTACGCGAGACGTTTAGATGAGGTCATCGGCGTGTTTTAACGCCGAGCGACGTCACGTGGCTCGAGATTATTTCGCGAAGAGTCTCTGTGCGATCGACGCCGATCGATCCTCGAGGCCCAGATTCGTCAAAGTCATTAAGCTGTTAGGAAAAATGGACCATGCTAAATATAAGAAGTTTAGGACCGATCGAGTGGCGGGCGCGGTAAAATTTAATGGCGGTCGAAAAGTGGAGTCTCTCGGGCACTTTGGCCCGTAAGTGGCTTATTTATTACCGCCCGCTCTATTTCTGACAGCCATTGAACCAGGATCGGTCGATTCCAGAGAAGTAACTAACCCAAAGTGCGCGCTATGTGTGCTAAAAGTGTCCTCCGTAAAGAGAAACGCGATGCATCTTTTATATTCGTTTCGTTGATTAGAACGAAGCTTCTAGGCGGTCACGAAATATACGCGCGGAGGATGGTGCACGTGTGGATGCGCGCTTTCCTTAACGATGATACTCGCCGCCTAACGAACTTATTACAGCGAGATGCTTGCACGCGCGTTTACCAAAATACTCGAAGGAAGACGCGCCGTACGGTGGCGCGGTTACGCGAAAATTTGATACCGCGCGTCGGCCCGGGCGTGTATCTAAATGCAAAACGGTGGCACCGGGATATGCCGGTTGGCGAAACACGCGCCACCGGTGGTGCGCCAACCAGTGACCATAATTAGAAATTTACGTAACGAAGACCTTATACCGAGGGACGGAGTCACATGGCGTTAAACTTCAACCCGCTCGCGTGTAGTAGGACACTCCGTGGTCCAATAAGAGCGCGCGTTGTTCTCGTCTCGCGGAATTGTGCGGCCCCGTAAATCACGAACCTCTGTGAACCTGGTACCCGATTTTAAGATATCGAAATTTTTTTTTTGCGATCGAAAGAGCATCGTTTGTACCCCTGTTTGTACCCGTTTGTACCTCGAAGGGTTCGGAGATAGAGATATTTTAAAAAACCTAAGAAATAGTCTTTAAAAACAAAAAAGTTACCTCTAGTAAATTTTTAAAATATTTCTATCCCCGAATCGCTTGAGGTACAAACGGCTACAAACGATGCTCTTTCGATTGCGCAAAAAAAAGTCGATATCTTAAAATCGGGTGCCAGATTCACACAGGTAAATCACAAACGACGATACAAGACGAAATAATACGAAGTCCGCGTTCGTCGTTCGTTCAACGGGACGTTTTGCGTGGAAATGATTCAGCGTTAAACGGCTCCTCCGTACCTTGTACCGAACGTTTTGCTTTTACGCGGCGGAACGAGGAGTAGGAGGAGGAGATGAAGCGGATGGCTCGGATGGCTCCTGAAATATGCAAGCCCAGGCATCCGCTACTTTGTACATTTTCACGAGGAATACGGGAAATAATGGCGTATCCTTGTTGTCGATATTCGATATCCTCCGGCGGTTTCGAGCGCATACGTAGACTCTCTCTGGCTTCCGGTGCTGGATAAGTCCGAAAGAGAATTGAGAGTAGCGGTTGGCAGGAGAAGGGGGGACTGCGATTCTGCGGGTAAGCGGGTCGATCGAGGACAGAAAAGGAAGACGAGGGTGGTACGAAGAGGAGAAGAGGAGAGAGGGGAAAAGCAAAGGAGAACGTCGGAGAGAGCCCGCGGGGAAAAATGGAGGCAAACAATTATCGGCGCGGCACTTACGTAGATGACTCGAAGTCCAATTAACTTAAGACTCGGCCTGGCCTCGCTCGCCACGAGGATCGGGCGGGGCAGTAGAGTCGATTGAAAAATTCTTGCTACTCTTGCGCTTTCCCGTAAGGAAGACCGCCTTACGATATTAAACTACAAGTGAATTATCTCGTCGCAAAGGTTCTACGTTTACCGGACGAAGAAAAAGAATATAGAGCGCGCTTCGATAAACGATAATCCGTAACTTTCAGGAAAAATAATCTCCTGCAAAAGTAACCTACGAAATTCGTTTGTAAAACGACCGCGAATCTGCAAGCTGGAGAAACGACTATTCGCGAAACTATGCGAAAGGGCGCGAACTACTTGCACCCTTATCCTTGGAAGTACGCGAAGTTTAACTGGCGGCGCACCAGCTCGAAGACACGTTTCATTTCGACGGTAGAGATGGAAAGAGGGCTTTCGTTCGTGAAATTTATCAAATCTCCGCGATTACGTGAGCACGGCCATTACTCGGGGAATGAAGCGAGTTTTACGAGTAGATCAACGCCGGGATCGAGGCGAAGGAATATCAGGCAAGTTTCAAGTCACGGCGGTGGTCCCCGCTTTACTCTCGTTCTCCCTCTCATTTCTTTCTCTACTTTTCTCTCTTACTCTCACTCGTCATCGTCTCGTCTCCTTCTCGTGGCTCCAGACTCGTCCGCTTTATGGTACACTCAATTGGCGGGAACGCGCACAATCTATTTCGAACGTGGCTGCTTATAGCGCGCGTACGCAGCGCGCGCGCGCGTTCAACGTAATAGGGAGTTATTGTCATTTACCGTTAAGGATTGGCTAATGTCTCCGCGCTCCGACGTTTCCGCAAATTAGTTATTTCGTAGCCCTCTCCCTCTCTCGTCATCGTCGCTTATGACTCGGAATTGTAAATTGCCTGCGCGGGCGCGCCATCCAGATGAGAATATTCATCCTACTTAGAGTTTACATCTCAATTCTCTCCGTCGTAGTTTATTGCATTTCGCTTTACCGCTCGTATTTGCTCTCTCACAGAGCTCTCTCGTTCTTCTCTCCCTTCTGTCCTTCGCGTAGTATCGCGCTTCGTTTAACTTCGTACACCTCCATCTTTGGTTCGTCGTCTTCGCGAATCTACTTCTCCACCTCCTCGTGATTTTCCTCGGCTTCGAGTCCCGCGAAGATCGCCCGCGTCTCCTTTTAAATCACTCGGAACCGGATGCGCCCCCGACCGCGTCGTACACCAAGGCCGCGATTAATTTTATTACCGCGAGATACTCGACCGTTAAAAGGCCCTCTGGTTTCTCGAGGCGTACTCAGGTGCGCCACCTGTGCGTCGATTTAGCCCGCCTGCCGTCGCTACGACGTAATTGCCTTCGGTTTTGATCCTCTCCTCTCCTTCTCTTCCTTCACGTTTGCCCCACAGGGGAGAGATTTATGACCGACCGGGTTAGTTGCCGCGGACGAGACTCCGAGCCGAAGCCGAAGCCTTCGGAGACGCTGCCCGTACGTTTCCGCGCGCTGTCGGCACGCCCATGAACACCACCGTAAACTGTCATTTTGTGGGAAATATAGGGTCCTCGTGAGCGCGGGCATCGCTTTGTCGCGAGGATGTGTGCTTAAGCCCTTAACAGTGTATGTAGCATATATGCACGAAAAAAGTTGTGAGATCAGGATGACATCAGGATTTCAAAGTGCTGAATGACGATTCTGCATTTGAAAAAAATAGTTGGATCGACGAGATTGTCATTTGCCGTGTGCACACGTTGAAATGTAATGTCATATACTGTATTTTTACCTCGAACTATTCTGGATTGTAATCCACCCTTTTGATATTCTGACATAAGATTCTTGTTCAGCGAGCTTGGAATACCTCAGATATTAATTTTGAGCTTTTTTCAACTTCAGTCCGCTATTTTAGACGCGCCTTTTAAATTTTGATATTCTGATATCATATTCGGATTCAGCGATCTCAAAAACATCGATACGAAATACACTACAGAAATGTAACAAACTTTTTCTTACACACTGGTGGCGAGTAAAGCTCACCTTCACCACACTGTTAAGGGTGTTAAGTCGCTTAAGAATCTAACTTCATCGGTGAAGTATTCGAAACTCGAAATTTTATCTAACACTTATACACTGTTGGAACATTAGCTTCTCGAATTAATCGGGAGTCGAGTGGCTCTATGGGGCAAACGTGGTAGTGTTTTTTTGTTTTTACTTCAAGACCTCGCTCTCGAGAGTTAACGTCGATTTGAAAATACGAGGTCTGTTAAGAGAATTATACGATGCTACGTTTCTGCGGTGTAATGCACTCAAAGCTGCCCGGAGTTACATCGTGAATCGTAAAGCGGGTGAAAAGCTCAAAGAAGGTACTCAAGGGAACGAGGGTAATTACTGTTTCCCTTGTACGGTGGATGTGCCCCGCGATTACGAAGTATAATGTGTGTATCTTATACGTTGCCGGTTCCGCAACGGTGTTTGCCCATGTAAGAAATGCATACGGGAAGTAGGCGGGCCGCGGTACTTTACTAGATCAAAAGAGTAGCTGGGTGGCGAGCAAACGAATCCCTAATTTAATCTTCTGTCCTGCCTTCAATTGTAGGGATCTCCCCATAATGCCTACGTAATGAGCACTGTTAATAAGTAAATAATCCAGTAAGTGCCACGCGTTCGCTTAGAGGTCGATGACCCGGTTGATGAGCCAAGCGAATATTACCGTTCTCCTTTCTTATCATTCGTCTGGTCGGTAAACGAATTACGTCGGAATCCACCATAAATTACCACGATGTAAATTCGATCGACGGAGCCCATGATCTCGAGTTTCGACGAGTGAAATTTAGCAAAATTATCAAATGCTTCGATTCGTAATGCATTAATGAGCTCTCCTGAATCCAATGACTGTCAATTTACGACCTTAATTCGCTCTCAGCTTCTTCCGTCCGTCGGTTATTCACTCGACAATAATAATGATAATAATCATAATAATCTCGTTCTCAATGTCTATTCCCGATCGACTCTCGTCCTCGTGCCAGCGAGCTTTCAACCTTTCAGCCTCGACTCGAGGAATTGCGAATTCGACGAGCGATTCCACGGGGGATCCGGAAAGTTTCTCGGAAAATTACAGCGTACCCAGGAGCAAAGTGCCAGTCGCGTACGGCGCGTGTGTAGGCACAATCGAAGTTTATTTCGCGAGTGCCAGGGACGTTGTCGACTTCGTCATCGCGCGATCTCGTCCCCTCGTCATCCTCTGTGAAGCGGCGTCGAGCGACGGTAGTTGTCGTCGTCGTCGTCGTCGTAGTCGTCGGTGGTGCGTCGTGACGGCAAAACTCAAACGTCAAGTTTCGGCTCGACGGTTAAATTCGTTAAGAGAAGTCGTAATAAGGTTGGCTGACAAAGTTTCGCGAGTCTCTGCAGCTGGCTCCCGGCCCCGACACGAGGCGCGCGCTCGCAATCTCTACATTTGCCTAGGGTGTAAACGAGCCTCTGCCGTCTCTACTGCGGGAAGCGGATTAACCGGGGCCGCCGGAAACGTGCTTTTGTCGGAAGAAAAATTCCAAAGCGTCGGGTGAATCGAGAGACCGTCGCACCTCCGGTTCCACCGCGAGAGTTCGTTGCCACGCGACGAGAGTTCGTCGTAGCGCGGATTCGAAGGGTATGAAACGTGAAATTTGGCGTTCAATGGATGTAGAAAGTTTCAAAAGCTTCTTTCAATTCTACCCGCAAAGATCTGTTTATTATATCTCCTCGAGGATTCCATCTCGAGGATTTTCAAAGAAGAACTCTGATTGTAATGTATTCTCATCTCGTGTATATTTATCCAGTCACCTTATCTTAACCCCCCGAGACTCTCTCGAGTGCATAGTTTAGATACTTAAGATCAAGGTAAAGAAACTCTTCAAGTGCATCGTCCTCGGACCGCTTGCGATAAGTTCCAGCGATATCATTGTGACTCCATATTATCCAGATATTCGAGAATAGGTATGAACTCGTTCGAGTATTGAAAGATCGTCGACTTGAAATTAGCCTCACTTTCGCAATTCCGTGGAACAGTTTTACCCCGTGGGTCGTAACTCGAAACGTTCTCCGAACCAGCAATGGTGCAGTTGTACCTTTGAAAGCTTTCTCGCGAGCTCGAACCGCACGAACGAAGTTTTCGAAAACAGGTTTTCTGTCACGAACAATCCCAATGGCCTTTAACGCGCAGTTGCGAGCCCCTCGCATTCACCGACGAGCCATCCAATCCTCCTCGGTGCACCGTGGAGATTCATAATTCCTCCTCGACGACGATGCGCCACTCTCCGCTCCACAGGTTGCACGATTTTTCCCGCGCTTCGACAATAAACGTCACTCGCAAGATTACGAAAGAGAGTGCACTGCCTCCCCTCTCGACGAAATTTCTTCTCGCGAGGCGAGCTTCCGCGGATACGAGCGCACGCTAAACGATACATCAATAACGCGCAGCTACACACGATGTCTTATTCATAATATCCATCGAGTCGGCGAGAGCACTCGACGCGCGGAGCAGCACCAGGCCACTCCGTGGATGTCTCGTGCCTTCCTACGTCGCTCCACAGGTTGCACATTTTTTCTCTCGAATTCTCGGTGAAACTGGCGAGTACCCCTTCTCTCTCTCCCTCCTTTTCCGTAAAAATCGCGCTCTCCGGAGAAATCGACTCACCCCTCGAGCCTCTCCTCCTCACGCTCGCAAAATTTCCTCGCGGAAGCTCCGTCGAGTGGATGTACAAAAAAAAAGTAGAGGACAAAGAATCGCGCGACGAGACGCGAGTGGGGAGATCGCGTTCGTGAAAATTATACTGCACCATTTTCCGGCGTTTAACCCATCGTGGTAGAGAGGAGGGAGACCAGCTGAAACGCTTGTGTCCGCGCGCGGAACGTAACGTAATTTCCGCTCGTACGCTCCCGCGATCAGCTCGCGTCGCCTCCAGCGTAAACGTAAGCGCGCGCGCGCGCTCGCCAGATCCCAGAAAGTAATTTCCGCGGTTGCGCGCACGCGTTACCGGTTGCCGTTACGAACTACTGCGGGGGTCGAAGGTTAAACCACCTCTCCCGCCACTCTCCACGGAATTTAATGGCCCGCGCTCGCCCGCCTAAATTGTTCGTTCGAATTTGCGGATACGACTGACGCGGTGGAGGGTGGATACATTTGAGAAGGAATGATTTCATTGCGATTCGCTGCGGGGGATTGGACGGGTGCTACAACGTTGCTCGTTAAACCGGCGAAGACTGTTATCAGACGCGATGGATTTGGATAGAACGGATAGAACTTTGTGTCCGTTTAAAACGGAAGGTGAAAGTTCGTGGCCGTTGTTCGGAAATTCGTTAATTCTCCTGGCTTATCGAGTGACTCGATTTATTATCTTGATTTCCTTAGACATGATTTACCGAAAATATCTTATACGCCTTCAGATTTGTGTCGGTGATTGTGAAAGTGGTGTATATATAGTCAATAATTCCGAAAAATTAATTTTTCTATTTACGTAGCGTTATTGTCGCCTATACGATTGAAACACGGAATTATTTGTGAACCAAACTTTTCTGACTTAGACCACTCTCACAATCACAGGCACAATTGATATTTGCTGATTCTTCGATGAACTAAAAGTTACCAAGAGGTCACATGTTTTGAGAAAGTGATTTTATTAGCTGCTCAAATTTTTTGGACACTAACTTAATACTTTAACGAGGAAAAATATTTAAAATTAAATATTTAATGAGTTGATAAACATAGGACGCATTTGCCCCTGTGCGAAATCAAAATCTTTTATTTCAGTTTACTCGAAACCTTGTATTTGTGGCGTAACCCCACTTTATCAATTTAGGTCTTCGTTTATTTACCAAGGGTCTCGGTGTTGCACTGTATACGCGTTAGCACGCAAACACAGCGAAATGACGAGTCGCGCGCTCTTATCGCTCGGGTTATTAAACATTTCTCGCCTATTGGCGAACGTGCCAACTGTAACAACGGGGCCTCCAGGGCAGCCTGGAACACGCTCGACCATAAGACGACGCTGTTTGCATTCTTCGCTAATGAAACGTCTAGCTTGGCTGTCGAGCGCTCGGTAACGATATATCACTGTCCCCCGACAGCGTCATTGTCATTCCCCGTAACGCAGTTATCACTTGGCAACCTGAGATTAGCATTTCAATGTTGGGTGCCGATACTTTGTCACTCGCGACGTATCCCCCGTACACGCGGGAGCGCGCGAAACTTATCGAAATTCTTTCCGCATTCCATACAGCCGCGTGCTCGGCACGCCCTTCCGATAATTTGTTTTCCTTTTTTCATTTCCTTTTTATTGAAACAGCGCAACCAGGCGAGTGTAAGAGTTAAATGCGCTTTTTTTCCACGGTACGTCCCACTTTCCACGAGTGCATCCGGTTTTTCAGGAGAATACGCGATCCGTGGGTACCATTTTCTTATCTCATTTAATTTACTACTTCTCTTGTTGAAGGAAGTACTGACTGTCGTCATGCACGTCTCGTTATCCAAGTTACCGATAAAACTTTCGCTCACTCGACACAGCGCATTCGGAAATACTTTCTACGGATTATTTTATCGATTTTATTATTAAGTCATCCGTGCGATCCTAAATACGCGATCGTGAACACGCGAGAGAGGAAGAGTCGGGAAGTACGTGGTTGTATACGACGTTCGGAACGTCACCGTGAGAAACATTGTTCATTAGTTCGGTGCTTTATCGACAAGCTAAATTACTCAATGGAATTTGCTTAACGGTAAACCACTTAATGGAGAAGCTTGTTTCGCGTTTCTTATAGTCCCTCGATGGAAGGGAACGCATTACGGTAATTTATCGATTCCTTCGAAGCAGACTCCCCCTTGTTCAGTGTTTAGGGCGCCGCGAGCGCGCCAATCCGCGAAATACTTGCCTCGAAATTCTCTCTCCTTCTCTCGCTTTCTCTGTCTATCTTTCATTAACCGACGCAACCTCCTCCCACTCCGTTGCCTGCGCCATGCGAGAATTACTCCGTAGTGCCATTAGGTTCTCGCAGAAACGTTTGTAACGTCTTACCGTTACAGAATCAATTACCCGTGTTATCCGAGAGAGTCGCGTGTGCACCTACGTTTGAGTTTCCACGCTCCGTATCGTTGACGATGCTGCATTTCCACGAGTCGTATTTTCATCGCGCTTTCCCCACAATTTGGCCTCGTTCTACCGGTAATCGAGAGTTACGGCTCGCCTCGTATTAATCATCTTTATCGACGTTCTTAAAAGTTTCAACAATGGCGCGCGCATTGCGGTGACCCAATTCGCATTATTTCACGTACTCCGCCTGCTTCGTTGCGAATTATCGTCAAGATAAAAACGAGCGAGGAGAACGACCGGCATGGAAAATTAGTCGAGAATATTTTGCATTCAGGGAAAATACTCGGTTGTTTGATAAAAGAATTAACGATGTTTGTATCTGGTACGTCGACCGCGCGCGCGCGTGGTGCGTCAGTTTTTCGAAAGATTAATCGAAAGTATGGGGAATTAAATTTGCACAGAATCCGGGCCATTTTATTAAAATATTTATCGAAACGTCGACGGGCCGTGTAGCGCCGGACGGGCGCGCTTTGAAAAATAAATTGCGAGCCGAACGAACAGCGCGGGT
Organism: Tiphia femorata; assembly: GCA_944319695.1. NCBI lineage: Eukaryota > Metazoa > Arthropoda > Insecta > Hymenoptera > Tiphiidae > Tiphia > Tiphia femorata. The sequence goes on along the minus strand of OX090900.1, from coordinate 15,588,447 downwards.
GGTTTGTCTTAATTAAACCTGTATCTTTCATAATTAAAACGTCACATTTCCACGAATTTACAGGGAAAAGAAAACCGAAATGCGTTTCCTTTCCGTTTCTTGAGCGTCCGTCCAAAAAGAAGGTAGAGAAAAAAGCAAGGAAGCAGCGGTGAAACGAGAAACTTTTCTTCTCCACCGCATGGTCCCCATCCTCCGTACAGTTTCTCTCTTTTTCTCTCTCTCTCTCCTCTTCTCACCCACCTCAAAGATCCGCGATAGTTTTACGGAGGTCGTGCAATTAAACGCATCCAAGGTCGCGGTCCGGAGAATTACTTTTACGGTCTCGCGGAGGCTCTAATAACTCCCGTTTCCTTTACTTTGTACGCGTCGGGGCACCCTAATGGCGGAGTTGCGTTTTAAAACAAGAATGTCACGGCGAAAGACCGCGCGATGGCGTAGGAGAAACGAAGGAGAGCGACGAGGAGAGGAAAGTAAGAGAAGGAGGATCAAAAGAGGTGGAACGGGTGAGAGAAGGAAGGAGAGACAGAGGAGAGTTTCGACGGGGGGACAAAGTCGACGCCCTTTCGACGGCGTCGGTGCCGACGTCGGTGGGTGGTGGCGTGTAGCTGCTTTCTGGAAAAGGGCGGCCACCGTCGAATGATTAACCGTACAAACATTTATTTCTCGCCGGGCAATTTGTCGCGTTAATTAGGCGTGTAACGAGGGCCACCTCGCGAGAGAGTCGCACGCCACCTTTTTGGCGGAAGACTTTTCGACGTGGATGTTGGGGGGAAAGTGAGAGTGCGGAAGGAAGACGAAAGAAGGAAGGAGAAAGGAGGAGCCGTGAGAGAAGGGATCGACTGTTTGAAGGCCCTCTTGTTCCGATGCATCGCATGCTGTTACGTTTGTGCGCGTGCGCGAGTAAGAATGTCGCGTGCGTTCCTCGGAGTGAGAGAGAAAAGGAAGGAGAAAGAGAATGAACGAGAGAGAGAGAGAGAAGGACGTCTCATTAGCTCATTACCGGCGCTTGGTCTTACGCACGATCGGCGAGAAAGGAGGCAGAGAGAGGCCGCTCGATATACCGAGAGCGTCTCGAGATCGTAAATCACTTGGAGGATCGTTGGGAACGCGCCTCCGAGCGGCTATGCCACTCGCAATCGAGGCGTCGCGTTTAATCGTCGCTTGGATTATCGATCGCCCACCCCGTGTCTCTCGCTTCTCGAATACGCCTCGCGCACTCGCGTATAAATTTCAGATTTGTCGTCGGCTTAACCGGCGAAGCGGCCAGTACCGTGTATCGTGAAGCAGGTATTTTCCAATGTTTACACCACCACTCCATCCCTCCTTCTTTCCGCGTTACGTATTAACGATCGGCTTTTACGGACGCCCGGCTAGTGACTATTGAATTCCGTTTCACTTTTTCGCTATCCAAGGGCGACGGTTAAGTTAAGAGGCACACACATTTGGAGCTCCCAAAAAAAGGCATTTTTCATGCATTTTTTTCGGAGCCAAGAGATAAATTGTAACACTGGGGCTTTTTGCATAATAAAGTACATCTTTTATACTTCTTATTCAAATTTTATTGGAAAGATATCCATTTTAAACAAAATGGTGGATTTTTAAAGTTAAGGCTGACTTCACGACGGTAAAGAGGAGATTTTGCAACTATATCTTTACAATAAAATTTGAATAAGAAGTATAAAAGGTGTACTTTATTATACAAAAACCCCCATTGTTATAGTTTGTCCCCTGGCTCCGAAAAAAATTCATAAAAAATGCCTTTTTTGAGAGCTCCAGACGTATGTGCCCCCTTAAATGACGAAGCCGAGTCTGCAACGATGCACTCGCTCCAGGCGATAATTTATCGCCACGTGATACGGCAAACAAGCCGAATAACAGAGTGCGGGCGGAGGCGTTGTCTCTACGTCCGACTTAATTCGTCCTGAGTTGTATTCTTGAGCTTCGCGCTCGCTGCCTTTAACGACCGGTTGCGAAGTAACGGTGAGAAGTATTCGCGAGAGAGTGACAGATTCATTAAGTTAATTAGCAAGGGTGGCACCTGAAGCAAACGACCGTCTAGGTCGACGGCACCCGGGTATAGGGTAAGAATGGATCTTTAAGTAGAGATACAAACAGTAACTGTAACACGGTAACAAGGTTGCGAGGAAGGAAACTCAAGGTCGAGGCCAACGCCAGACCTAACGATATCTTAACGAGGCGCGCATCGGAGAGCTAAGCTACTTCTTCCAGGTACTTCGAGGTGCTCGTCGAATTTCTGCTATCATTCGCAACGAGTTTTCGCAAGAGGTAACAATTAGGAATGTTCGTTCGTTCGTTCGACAAGGAAGTTCTCGGTTTCTTATTCAACCCGTCGCACAGTGGGCCGTTTGACGATTCTAGCTGGACAAAAATAGGAAAATCACTTTTTCACGGAAGCGAATGACAATTATTTATTTCGATAGTCAAGACCTCAAAGTATCCTGGTATATGCAATATTTCCTCTGAATAAGTCGTTAAATAAATTATCATTAACATTGAAGTCAGAGTAAGACTAGCTAACCAAAGTAGTCGTTTCAAGTCACCTGCATTCAATCTTACACCACACAAGTGTTTGTGGGACGATAAGTTTCGTTGATGGCTCGATATATAAGTACAGATCTTTAGTTTACAAAACCTTTCGGTTTCTTGCTGTAACTCAAATGGTTTTCGTGTGGCACCATTTTCAATTGTTATGTGCAACTTTTCGTAATTCTCATATATAATTAGACTTACAATTTGAGTGCTGCGGAGTTCCGCGATGGGCTTTGGTGCGTTTGAAAGCTTATTCCTTACCCTCTCGAATGCCACAAAATTTGGGTGCGGTCGCCTGCGGCTCCGGTTGTTATTTCAATTGTTATAAGTAACCGCGCGGTACATCCCATAGTATATCTCCAGAATTAATCAAATTCTGAAGAAACGGCTCATTGGATTGGAATAAAATTTGACAGATTAATCGAAGATGTACTATTGTGCTTATATTAAACTTTCCAGACCGCCATTTGTAGCTGTTTCAAAATGTCGGTTATTGATATTCATAGCAAAGTTGTATTCTCTTGAACTCTCGTCGGAACTAGACAAAAGTTGAAAGATACGTGCAAATTATGTCAAAAAGTATATTGTCAAATTTTTAAACTTTTGTCTTGAAACGACTACTTTGGTTAGCTAGTCTTACTCTGACTTCAATGTTAATTATAATTTATTTAACGACTTATTCAGAGAGGATATTGCATATACTAGGATACTTTGAGGTCTTGACTATCGAAATAAATAATTGTCATTCGCTTCCGTGAGAAAATGATTTTCCTATTTTTGTCCAGCTAGAATCGTCAAACGGCCCACTGTGCGGCACTGGGGTCGTAAATCAAAAGCCACAAAAGGGACATAAATCGAGGAATTACTGTATACATATATCAATACATATATAATATATCAATATATATATATATATACAGGGTGTCCCGCAATTGGTGTAATCCCCGCGAAAGGGTTGTAGCTGAAATAATTCTAAACACCAAAAAAAAAAAATTAGGGTTATGGTTAGGGTTAGGGTTAGGGTTAGGGTTAACCTTAAAAAAATTAGGGTTAACCCTAACCCTAATCATAACCCTAATATTTTTTTTTTTTTCCTCTACGGGCGCGCTCATTCGCCTATGTTTTTCCTTAAGTTTTGAATTCTTAAAGAAAAACAGGCGAATGAGGAAAAAAAAAAATTAGGGTTATGGTTAGGGTTAGGGTTAGGGTTAACCTTAAAAAAATTAGGGTTAACCCTAACCCTAACCATAACCCTAATTTTTTTTTTTTCCTCTACGGGCGCGCTCATTCGCCTATGTTTTTCCTTAATTTTTGAATTCTTAAGGAAAAACAGGCGAATGAGCGCGTCCGTAGAGGAAAAAAAAAAAAAAAAAAAAAAATTAGGGTTATGGTTAGGGTTAGGGTTAGGGTTAACCTTAAAAAATTAGGGTTAACCCTAACCATAACCCTAATTTTTTTTTTTTTTTTTTCCTCTACGGGCGCGCTCATTCGCCTATGTTTTTCCTTAATTTTTGAATTCTTAAAACACCAAAAAAAAAATTAGGGTTATGGTTAGGGTTAGGGTTAGGGTTATGGTTAGGGTTAACCCTAATTTTTTTAAGGTTAACCCTAACCCTAACCCTAACCATAACCCTAATTTTTTTTTTTCCTCATTCGCCTGTTTTTCCTTAAGAATTCAAAAATTAAGGAAAAACATAGGCGAATGAGCGCGCCCGTAGAGGAAAAAAAAAAAATTAGGGTTATGGTTAGGGTTAGGGTTAACCCTAATTTTTTTAAGGTTAACCCTAACCCTAACCCTAACCCTAACCCTAACCCTAACCATAACCCTAATTTTTTTTTTTTTGGTGTTTAGAATTATTTCAGCTACAACCCTTTCGCGGGGATTACACCAATTGCGGGACACCCTGTATATATATATATATATTGATATATTATATATGTATTGATATATGTATACAGTAATTCCTCGATTTATGTCCCTTTTGTGGCTTTTGATTTACGACCCCAGTGCCGCACAGTGGGCCGTTTGACGATTCTAGCTGGACAAAAATAGGAAAATCATTTTCTCACGGAAGCGAATGACAATTATTTATTTCGATAGTCAAGACCTCAAAGTATCCTAGTATATGCAATATCCTCTCTGAATAAGTCGTTAAATAAATTATAATTAACATTGAAGTCAGAGTAAGACTAGCTAACCAAAGTAGTCGTTTCAAGACAAAAGTTTAAAAATTTGACAATATACTTTTTGACATAATTTGCACGTATCTTTCAACTTTTGTCTAGTTCCGACGAGAGTTCAAGAGAATACAACTTTGCTATGAATATCAATAACCGACATTTTGAAACGGCTACAAATGGCGGTCTGGAAAGTTTAATATAAGCACAATAGTACATCTTCGATTAATCTGTCAAATTTTATTCCAATCCAATGAGCCGTTTCTTCAGAATTTGATTAATTCTGGAGATATACTATGGGATGTACCGCGCGGTTACTTATAACAATTGAAATAACAACCGGAGCCGCAGGCGACCGCACCCAAATTTTGTGGCATTCGAGAGGGTAAGGAATAAGCTTTCAAACGCACCAAAGCCCATCGCGGAACTCCGCAGCACTCAAATTGTAAGTCTAATTATATATGAGAATTACGAAAAGTTGCACATAACAATTGAAAATGGTGCCACACGAAAACCATTTGAGTTACAGCAAGAAACCGAAAGGTTTTGTAAACTAGAGATCTGTACTTATATATCGAGCCATCAACGAAACTTATCGTCCCACAAACACTTGTGTGGTGTAAGATTGAATGCAGCTGACTTGAAACGACTACTTTGGTTAGCTAGTCTTACTCTGACTTCAATGTTAATTATAATTTATTTAACGACTTATTCAGAGGAAATATTGCATATACCAGGATACTTTGAGGTCTTGACTATCGAAATAAATAATTGTCATTCGCTTCCGTGAAAAAGTGTTTTTCCTATTTTTGTCCAGCTAGAATCGTCAAACGGCCCACTGTGCGTCGATCCGCAAAGAGCGAAGGTTTCGACCCTTTTCACTGGAGGCTAAATTACTCTGATCTTACCCCCTCTCGTCTACTCCTTTTCGAATCTCGATCACCTACTTCCTTGTATTCTTACTTCATTTCTTTCTCCCCATCGACATATTTTTCTACTCCGAAATTTCTTTCCAATTCCAATATTCACCCTTTTTCTTCCCCTTTGCATCTCGCACCCCCAATATCGCTTTCTCTCGACTCCACTTTTGGCATCCACGCGTCGCGACTGTCCCTCTCGCTCATCGCGTCCCCCGTACGGTAACGGCCGTTAAAGCCGGATGGTTTTAAAGCTCAGAAAACAGTAACCCTCGCTAATAGTAATCAGATTGCTAATGGATTCCGTCGCGTCGGTGAAGGGGTGGCAGACCGAGTGAGAATCGAAGGGAGAGAGAGAGGGGAAGGGAGTGATGCGACGAGAGAAAGGGTGAGAGAGAGGGCCTCGTGCGAGAGGCATAGCAGCTTTTCCAGGACTCTAATACCCATCTGCGAAGGTTTATCCGGGGATATAGCATTCCACTGGGGCAAATAAGCGGGGCGTTCGGTTTCAAATAGGATTCGAGCTCGGGTTACGCGTCCGTTGTTGAAAATTTAACGCCAGCTTAAGTTTAAATGATCGTCCCGAGGCGCCCGTTCGCAAGCTCCACGAACGTTGCGCGCCAACGTTCACGGATATTTCCCCGGATGGCACGAAGCGGATAATTCGCACTTCAGATTCTCCTCGTCCGAGGTGTCAAAATAGACCGAGACAATTGGCTTTTCCACACGTAGCATCCCTCGCCGAAGATCAACATTGCGTTCTAAAGATCCCAATCCAAGAAGAAGTCTCTTTCGAAAGAGGCCTTAATTACAAAGGATGCTGTTAACCTTCAGTCTCTCCGCCCTTGTCCCTTTCGGTTTCGTTCTGCTTGCTGTTAACTCGCTCCTCTTCTCCTTCTTCATCCCTCTCTCCCCTCTCCATCCGTCCTTGCTTTGTCCGCGAGGGCACAACGAGGCGCGATTTATTAAAAATTTAATTACGACCTCGCGTTGCAGCAATTAAGAGGACCTCGTAACGAACGACGGGTACGCACGTAAGCGACGAGGGAATTGGGGATGACGGTGGTGGTGGTGGTGTCGGTGTCGGTGTCGGTGATCGTGACGATGTTGGTGGTGCTTGCAATGCTGCCTAGTTTATCCAAGCGTGTCCCGTTCCTTCGAGTGACGCCCGGTGTAACGTTCCGAGGAAGCGTACGATTGGATCCTGAAAGTGGAGAGCGCGACGGGGCGCGAAATGGTTACGCCGATATGAAATTACGCGTTCTCGAGTTCGGGACCTTCCGTGCTACGCACACGCGATGCAAATTTTTCTACGCGAAGGAAAGTGCGTGGTAGACTCGTGACGGTATAAATTACACGCACGATGCCCCATAATTCGAGCAACGCGATACGGCGAAATGAACCTGTAACCCATCCTCGTTTATTCGCTGGTATGTTTCGTGCGCTACTCGGTTGTCTCGATGATGCGTGACCGGCGTGAATCTTATTACGTAAAATGCTTATGAGAGCAGGTGAAGATAAAAGTGAGCGAGGAAGTCGCAAGGAAGGAGGTGAACCGTCGAAGGCCCGCGGATAAGGGTTGCCAGGTGTTCGGCTTTTTAATCGTTTGTCCGGCCAAAAATAGTCGGCGTCCGGCTTTTTTAACGACTTTAAACGAGTCTTAAAAAGTGTCTAAAATGTGCGTTGCCTATTTCAAATTATGGAATAATGCAGAAATGTATTCAGAGTTCCTTATTCTTTGTGAATATTATTTTGCGGTTCCGGGACATAACGCAAATGTTGAAAGAATGTTCTCTTTAATAGGCCAACAATGGTCTAAAGAACGCAACAAACTTCATGTAGACACTATAGGAAAAATGTTGAATTTAATCTACATTTAACATGTAAACAATTTTATGATTAATTATTAAAGAGACAGAAATATTAAAGGAAGTTGCTGCTAATTACAAATATTAAGTTACATTTTTGTTTCCAAATTATATAACGCATTTTATTTTTGATATAATTTGTTTTTGAAAGATTAAAAATGTTGCATTTTTTAATTTTATAGAAATAAAGATGATCGATGCCTATTAGTTATTCTTTGAATTATTCCATGAAATTTATTTTTTTATATCTTTGCCCGGCTTTTTGATTCGAATGTCCGGCTACCCGATTTTTTGACCTGGTAACCCTACCCGCGGAAGAGGAAAGAGATTTTGCAGAGTAGACACAAGGACGATGAAGAAATATGCGGAAAGAATGTTTCTAATATCGGAGAACGCGTCGTGGAACGCGAACAATCTTACGAATAAATTTCTAACGAAATTACGCGGTTGACGCACGGGCACGGGAACCGTGCTGCGAATATTAACGCGCATTTCCTTTGTGTGCGTTCCACCAGCATCGTGCGCCACTGCCGCTCTCCTATCCTCCGCTCGGTAATTCGCGCATAATCTCATAAGAAATAACAAACGTCGCGTTCACCGGCAACGACCTACCACCACCATCACCAGGAACCATGCACCGACAACAGCAACAATAACAACGAGAAAGAGGACGAAGCCATGCGAGAGCCATCCTCTCACCACGTCCCTTTCCAGAAAGTAGATTCATTTCGCAAGGTAAAGCGCGCACCGAGTGGCCCCACTAATTTTCCTCATCCGAGTATGCACAATATGTTTCAATTAGTCCTTCCGGAATTCCTCGTGGGCTCGTGGGGTGAGATCTTCGCGCGTAAGGTGGGGGAAAATCGGGCCAGACGCGAAGATTCCACGCGACTCTCGTCTCTCATTTTCCCTCCTCTACTCGCGCCGACGACGAAGAGACGAGACAAAGAGAAGAGAGAGAGAGAGAGAGAGAGAGAGAGAGAGAGAGAGAGGAGAGAAGGATGACACGGCGAGATAATGCGCGAATTAGTAGAGGCGGAAAGGAACGATACGCGGGTCGAATTGCGCAGGCGCGCGTGTGCGCAGGGCCACGTCGCGCCGTTTGTCGTCCTTTTTCATTCTCCTCCTCGTTCTTTCTTCTCCACCTCCGCCTCCTCGTTTTCCTCGGCCTGTGAAACGCACTTAACGCCAGGAGCTATTTATTTCACGAGGGTTACTCCCCACCCTCCGGCAGCGCGCGACTACCCGCGACGGCGCGCACGGTAGCGCCTAACATTTTTGTAATTAGTTCGGTCGCGACTCCCGCGCCCAAGAATGGAACAAAAGGCGGTGAGAGAGGGGTGGGGGTGGCTCGGCGAGACAACGGGATACCAGCAGTTACCGTGGCACGCATGGACGTGCCACCATTACGCACACCCAACGGCAAATGGTAGTTGGTTACTCGTAATGTAGGAAGAAAGTGAGAGAGGAGTGGAAGGTGGAGGTTGAGGTGTGGAGGTATAACGAGAGGCGAAGGTGGACTGAGAGGGTAGACGAGTGTAGGGACGGAAATGCGACGAAGAGAAGTTAAGGGTGGAGCGAGAGGGAAGGATAGTTACCGAGGGAGGGGTTTCGAGAGAGATGGAGACAGTTCTGTCGCAAGCGGGGAGTGAAGAAGTCGATACGCGGAAGGTGAGGGAGAAAGAGAAACGAAAAAGTGAGGGTCGTGAGTAGGCTAGGGATACTTTGGTAAGGTAGAGGAGAGAGACGAGGCGAACGGTGGAATGGAGAGTGGAACGGAGACGCCTGGAGGAAGAGCATAATGGAGGAAAGGAGGAAGAGGGAGGGAGGAGAGAGAAAGAGAAAAGAGAATGTGGCATTGGAGGAAGGGGCAACGAATTACGACGTACGTGATACGAGCCTCTAATTGCTGCGCGCCGCGTTACGGGTGATTATTTTTTAATTGCTGCGATTAAAAGAACAAGATCACCACGCATCGGTGCGTGCATTGGGAGCGTTTGATGTCCGACGTCGACGTCGCGGGCCGTCGGAGCGAAAGGAAGGGGAACGAAGGTAGGAGAAAGGTAGGGTGAAGGAAAAGGCGAAATTCTCCTCGACGAGAAGAGTCTCGTGGAGTGCGCGCGAGAATTGCGAAGGCTTTTCGTCGAGGATGAGTAGTCAGATGGACGAGGATGTTGGGGGATGACTTTGAAGTGGTTAGGTACTAGAACGTTCGATTTATACCTACGGAGGACGGAAGTTATTGCGCGTCATTGCATAGTCTCTAGCAGCCTATTGCTAATATATGCATTTGGCAACTGACAAGAATTATTCGTTAAGAGGTGCATCTCAGGAGCCCGACACAAGAGGAAACTAATTTATTTTTTTTCTCCGAATCTCCTTAGATTTTGCATCGCGCTCTCTCTTTCTCCCTTTCTCAACCGCGGTATTCCGTCTTCTCGCCGTTTTCTTTCTCTTTTCATCTTTCTCTGTGCTTGCGGTCCGCTTGCGCATCTACTCGCCGTACATCGTCGACTTTATGCTGCAAGTTATTTTCACGCTTTACGCAGAAACCACTGACGCCACCGACGACGGCGCCTTTCGCCTTGCGCGTCCTCCCAAGCAATAAATTTATCTCCCGATGCCGCGAGAGCGACTTTATTGCGCGGCTAACGCGCTTATTAAATCAGTCGATATAATTAATGTTCCGCTCCGCGACACCTCACGATCCCGCGAGAGAAAAAGAAATCGGAACGTTCCGGAGAAAGGTAAGAGGACGCTCGGAAGTCGAAGATGTTAAGTAGGCGCACACGTAGTGTACTCGGGAGACGGGACCGAGTAAACGAGTCTGCGTTTTTCAGACAGAACAGAAATTCAATCCATACGACATAAATGAGAAAATTAATTTCGTTTGAGAAAAGTCTTTGAAGAAATGTCTAGTATTGTATTCGTTATTTTTCTTTCGAGCACTGCCACGATTTCTTACCTGTCACTCATTGCCCTCTCCAGGTGCATCACTGGATAACATTCACCATCGAACGCGTTCTCCCGAAGGCGTCCAATTAGCTCCCGAAGAGCATCTTCCTCGCGAAGATAAGGTTACACTATGCGTAGGAGCGAAGCAACAATAAAGTTCGAAACTTTCCTGCGCTCGTTCGTCACTCGTTACATGGTCATTTAGATTTCAAAGATCACGAAAAAAGCATGGAGAGAGATAATCGATATAAAGAAAACTCGAACCATCCACAAAAATAATAATTTTGTAACGAATCCAAGAAAACGAGAAGAAACAACGCTCTCGAGCCAGCTTCATTCTCCTCGTCGAGAGAATCGAATAGCGTAGGAAACAGCCTGGAAATCGTCCGGAAATCGTTTCAATTTCCTCGAGTTTATTTGCACGAAGCCTCGTTCGGCTCTTAAGGTATAAACGTGAGACGAAGAAAACGGCACGATATCGCATCTCCATTTCGTATCTGATTCTCGCGCCTGGTTTCACCGTGGCTAATGCGTGCGAGCAGGTGCACGAGAACGCATAAACGCGCGCAAGGATGCATCGGGATCCGATGCGACGCCGGCGGCGCGGCGCGCCAATGCGTTTAGTCGAGACATTAGAGCCGATATCGAGCGAGCCGCGTCGTCGGCGTGTCGTCGTCATCGAATCGATATGCCGAAACACCGTGTAATTTCCACAAGATTACACGTTCGGTCTACGTAATATAACGGGTGGCTCGGGTCTGCCACGTGCCCCCGCGGGGAAACCTTCGGTCTTTCTCTCGTGCGCACGCGCGATAGCCCGTACCTTCGATCCTATTGATTTCAACGTGGATCGATGCGTCTCGAGCAATTTTCGATGCGACTCGATCCTCGTCTCCACTAGAGAGCCTTAAATAAGAGTGACGACAAGGGGCTGCCACTTCCGATTGGTTCGCTATTTTCGATCGATTCTCGCCGGATTTCAAGTTCGTGCACAATATATTTCAGTTTCGTTCATGTATCATTTGCAAACAATGCTCAAATCAATACGTACAGTAGTAATACTCATTATTAATCGGCGTATAAGTAAATAGAGAGTATGAACAAAGTATTATTTATTGCAGTCCTATTTTGTATAACATACATATTTGCACATTTTGTTATGTGAAAGAGCCATCGATTTATTGTCGTAATATTTACGATTCGGTAATACAATTCTTCGTCTATTTTAAAATTTCAAACGAACTGTAGCAAATTTCCGCAATAGTTTTGAACGCATATCATGACAATATTGAATATGACCTGTGGGTACAGAATCAAACTTGTTAACTAAAAACGTATATAAGTCTCCACTATTAGAAACATACTTCACTTCGTCCTAGGGAAGCTCGAACTTGGATCCACGGGTACAGAAGGTAGAAGGATGCTACCCTCGCTCATCGTTCATCTTTAAAGAGCTAACGATTATGTTTCGTTCCTGATATTAAATTCTCAATGCATGGACATTGTCGTTAAATCGTAGCTAAGAATCTCCGAGACACGTGGAAATTTATATGCGAATGCGTTTTAATCGTCCTATTAATTTCGCGGAACATAGGTAGGGTGGAGAACTGTGAACGCGGAGAAACTCGCAAACACCTGGAGGATGCACGTAGGACGGTTTAACAGTCCTGTTTATTATCGTCGAGCAGTGGTTCTTCGCGATAGTGCGATTAATATCCCGCACCTCGTAAACGCCTCGAACACCTTGGAAATGGCCGTGTAAGAAGTGCCGACCGCTCGGCTTCGAAAGTCACTTGAAAAACGTGAGATTGCCGGGAGAGCAATTGCCGCGGAGCCGGGCAAAAACCAATTCGAAAGCTTTGCGAACGTCGTGTTCCCACGACGAGATTGCGAATCGGTAAAGGGGTAGAAGACTCGTGGCTCGAGCTAACGTTAAAGGGAGGTACGTCAAAGTATTACCTCCGACGCGAATATCTCGTCTGATACCTACGGAAAAGCGTCCTTTAATCGTCCACCGATCGACATGGAGGAACGCGCGCGCGCGCGAAGCTTCAGAGGCGCTCACCAAGAGGAATGACAAGAATGGCGCTTGTCGGCTAATGAGTCGGTCGCTTTGAAACGGGCGTCTGCCCATTGTCTCACTCTTACTCTCTCTCTTTCTCTCTCTCTTTCTCTCTCTCTTTCTCTCTTTATTCTTCACCCCTCCACGTTCTCCACCTCTCAACCCCCTCTATTTTCGTCTCCGTCTCTTTTCGGTAAACGTCTCTCCTCATCTCTCCACGCGCCACGCGTTGTTGGGCTCAGCCGAGCGTCACTCTCGCGTTAGACGTACGTGGGACGAGACACGCGAGGTTATAGTAATAATTAATTTCGAACTCGCTTTGAAGTCAGCTGCGGACCGGCGGCGCCTTTGAGCGAAGACGTAAATGTCGCCCGCGCATCCGGACACCTAAGGACTCACCTTCGGTTTCGGCTCATCCGTCTAATTCGGTGTACAAAGTCGACGCGAGAATGTCGACGATTACGGGACCCGGTGGGAAGGAAGGCGGTGGAGAACGCGGAGAAACAATTATCGTCTCTCAGTCCCGAGTAAAAGGGGAGCTGAATTTCGGAATCGGTCCAAGGACGAACATACCGTTGACTAATTCGCACGATGAATCGATTCGAAGGATAATTTCAGCTTAAGATCGCTTTCGCAAAATTCGAGCGAGTCTAACGCAAAATTGGCGGAGCTCGAGGTAGAAGTGAATTTTCGACGAACGACTCGACGTCTGCCACCGTGTCAGAACCGTCCGGTAGAATTCTTTCCGAACAATTTCCTCGCCAAATCGATTCCTCGAAACGTCGGTGCGCTCGAACCGAGGAACCATCGACTTTCGTTCATCGGGGTCGATTGAAGGACGAAGGAGCAAAGGAAAAGGAAAAAGAATGGGAACGCGGAGTGGCGTACCCGCGGCGAAGAAAAGCATACGCGCTTTTCTCCTCGCGGTTTTAGCTATGATTCACTGCCGCTCGTAAAAACGTTCCACGGATTATTTATGCCCGTGGAAGTTACGGCGCGTATGCAAAGTCGATGCACCCGCGTCGGGCCTCGTGTCTCGAACTCTGCGTTTGGATTTCTAAGACCCGAGGATTCTCGGCGCGCCGTCCATTAGAGGCCCAAAGCGAGCCTAAGTGCTCGGCCCGCCGCGTAAGATTATTATAATAATTCGATGGCAAGTTACCGCACGTAGTGTATCCCGAGATGGTCCTTCGGGAGTCGCTCCGGGGAGTAGGTATCGATTTTCGGACACGTTCATGGTCACCGTAATATCACTTTGACCCTGCGATTCGGTGCGTTCGAGATAGGGTGTAAAATAATGCTTCCTGCGAGGTGAATCTAGTCGTTGAGGTAAACGCGGTGAAAATTCGTTGGTTGGGATCGCAAAGGCTCTCGAGAGAAACCGCGGCAGAGGGAAAATGGCGTGAAAGGTGCAGTGGCTGATCCACGTCCGATTAGAAATTTATGCGTCAAGAACCGCGGTACAGGAGTCGTGCGGCCAGAATGTCGGGATTAAAATGTCTTCTGGCTTTAATCATCGTCACCCCTCGACACCTCGACGCCTCTTTCTGCTCTCGCACTCGCTCTCGTTGAACCTTCCGAACGGAGAGATTATACGCCCGCTTTCTGAGCCGCTTTCGGGGGACCTCGTGCGCAACGTTATCTAAATGTTTAAGTAGACGTTCGCTAAACTTTCTCGTCCCCTGCTGCTCGCCTGTGACTAAATCTTCCAGACAGCTACTGCTAAATCGATTATTATAATCCCATGTCCCAGGTGAGACTGCGTTAGAATCCGGTCCATCTGAAAAACTCCTCTCATCCCTTAGCAGGAAAATGGTAAGGTCGCCTCTTGGTCCTGTAAATAAATTGCAACGATGTAGACACGTAGGTTACTTGCTTAAATTTCTTCTTCTTGAACTTCCGACACGATGATATTTTCGTTTCGATGAATTTTTTTCCATAACGATGGCTAATATTTCATGACCGGAACACTTTAGGTTTTATGCAAAGTTTATTGGCGAATAATTTAACTTTTACTTTTCGTCCTACCTGTCGCTATCCCAGCATTCGCGGAAACTTCGTAGAAATGTTACTACCGGGGAAGCCATTCTCGTCAAGAAAGTTTGCAAACGTAATGTTAGGTACGTATAAATAAATAGCTTTCACTTCGGCATGCCGACTGTTTCTGACAGTAGTCAGTGGCCCCGACCGCGTGCGGCTTTCCGATGCAGAGTATTCGCAACTCACACAACCCGCATTCGTACCGAAAATTATGGAAACACAGAGCAAGCAACGTTTCTCGAGAACAACGTTTTTTTCCTGGTAATTGCACACTTATTATTTAAAAGAATTAACAAACATCGATCAATCGAGGCGCGCAAACCACAAACGACCTCCCCTTTACCGGAATGCAAGAAACACGAAAATCAATTTACACGAATAGAAACCTGAGGAAAAAAAAAAGTTCACCACCCTTCCACCTCGCTCGTAAAACATCAGGATCGCGAGCAATTCTCTCGACTGGCCGCAGCAGGCCTTGAGATCTCGAAAGGAGAGTTATCTCGGAGAAATTAGCTCGGTACGGGGCCGTGGCTCGTGGAATTGCCGTCGACGACAACGACGGGAGGAGAAGTAGAGAACGTAAACGGAGCGGTAGTGGGTTCGCGTAAGCAGTTGCGCCCCCGGGGGCATCGGGGGCGGCGTCCCTTCAACCGGTCCTCCCGATGTATCGTCGTTCCGACGTGCGAGTTCGTATTTTCCGGTCGAACACGATGCCATCCCCGCCCCTCGACGTCGTTCGCCGCGTTATTGCCACGGCTAGAGGCCCGTTAAGAAGGCGGCCGTCTTCGTGGCTCGCCGCCGTTAACGACGTCGTTACCCGGGAGCCCTCGACGATCCGCTTCCACCTTTCGCTTCCTCCTCTGTGAATGTGTGTGTCTTCCTCACTCACTCACTCACTCACACACACACACACACACCAATTCCTTTCAGTCCACGCATAGCACCCTCTCCTACGCACCAGCCACGGACATTCCACAATCGCGCTTACTCGTAGATGCACTATGCCAATGCACGCGCCAGCTGCCGCCTCCACCCGCATTCGCTGAGCGCAAACGCACCTTGCTCCATGCTGTCGTCGAGACGAGACGAGAGGAGTAGTCGTATTCTTCGTATCTTCACCCAAGTGTCCTCGACCGGGCGCATCTGGCAAACCTCGTTTCGAATTACGACTCGTTCTGGATCGCCGTTTCCGCCTCATCAGCGATCGTAAATCTGGATTAAAAGAGCGTCCGAAGGTGGGAATAAATCCCTAATGCCAGTCAAGGATGGCTGATTTTATTCGGTTTTGTTTACGGGGGGTGTTTTCCAAGGAAAGAAAGTCCTCCTCGGTTCCGTCCACGCAGCAATTCGGGATGTTTGCCTCTGTCTGAGGAAGAACGTCGAGATCGATCGTCGAGTAGTTACGAGTTCAGGCGAGATTTGTCTTTTTAATCGTGTTATCGTCGTGGAATCGTGTTTTTGCAAGCTTCACATCGAGGAATCTCGCCAACTCGGTGAATCGTGAAAGATGTTAGGAGAAGTGGAGCGATTGCTCGGTGACGTTAGGAAATTTTAAGGGATTTGTAAATGTCATCACGAGGAAGAGCAGAGAACGAGAACGAATCGCGTAATCAGATTCTCGTGGAAATAATTCGTGAACCGGACAAAGGTGCGTCTAGGGAGAATTCTCGACGAGGATGGAAACATTCGCACGAATGCGAGAAAGGACATTCTCGTCCTGTGGGACATCTTGAACGATATCTTGTTAAACGACACAAACTCGGATTACATTTGCCTACCTATTTGCGCCTTTGCGCGGGCGTCCCGCAGCGACGTGCGAGCGGGTAATTGTTGCTCTCTTTAAAAGGGACCGACACGCGTGGCTCCTTTGAGGCGGCTATTAAGTAATGAAATACTCGGGGCGCGGAGAGTGCGTAGACGCGCGACGGACAGCTAATGTTTCCTCGCGAGGGTAAAAGGCACGTCGTCCCGAGGCAGACCCGGCAAGGCAGAACGAGACTGCTCCGCTCGGCGACAAGAGCTCTCCGTCTCTATCCGCGTCTCTCTTCTCTCCTTCGTTTTCTTTTACTCGCTTCTCTCTTCCTTCGTGCTTCTCCCTCAGGTCCCTTTCTTCTTTCCACGTGTCACAATTTCGTCTCTCCTACTCTCACCCCACATTCTCCTTCCCCTTCGTTCAATTTCATAAGTCTATTTCCATTTCCTTAATTTTCTTCCACTTTCCGTCTTTTCCCTCGGCTCGTTTTTTCTCGTCGTCCACTTCCGGTTTTTTAAGTTCCTCTCGTGCCGAACGCGCGAGGCCGAGTTGTTTGTTTCTGCAAAACGAGAGCCCACTCCTCGCGTGAGTTACGATCGTCTGGCTTGGATCCTCTCGCTCTTCTCGTGGTTCGTGAGGCGAGAACGGGCGGGCGAGAGCGAGTGGCAGAGCGGCGTGTGAGGTCCCGTCCGCTCGGCGGAGCTTACCGATCCCGACACGCGCTTATATATAACTCCTCCCATTATTCGCTTTGAGGACAGTCGGCGCGTCCACCCTTTTGCCTACCTACTTTACCTTCAGCACCTTCGACGTCCCTTCTTCCTCCGACGTCAGCGCCGCTTCGTTGACGCTGCTTCGGACGACGACGCCGGTGGCGGCACCCGACGCGACACCGTCCGCGTTCCAACCACCGAGACACGCGTTCTCCGCTCCTTCGTCACGGACTTTGCGAGCACTTCACTTCGCACGATAGTATTTTCCGGTGAGCGACCAATTAACCTATCATGCCTCGACACGATTCAACGTGCTGTGAGAATGTCGAGGCAAGGTAAAAGATCGAGCGTGTCGAACGAAATTGATTTAGCATCGAACCGTAGGCTCTTAAAAATTCTGGAAGGTATAAACAGCAGGTGGGTTCGGGCGCAAGAGGGTTCTTCGCAGGGTGCAATTGCAATTGCGAGGCCAGAATCGTTTCGTCGATCGCAAATCCGCGTAACCTGCGAGTCGTTTTACGCGAGCAGTCGAGCCAATCGTAAGTGCAATTTCTAGCATTATTGCCCGCTCTGGCCTCGCCCCATTACCCTCGCCCACCCTCCTCGTCGTTATCTCCGTCATTCGCGTCCGAAGGTCGCAGTTAAGGTCGTTGCTCCTTCTTTTTTATTTGCGAATTTCCACGGGGCCCGCCAGCCGGTGACTTCTTCATCTTCCGTTTTATCTTCCCTTTTCCCTTCTTTCTTTCGTCCTCCTCTTCCACCTTCACCCCTCTCCGCTTGTTAGAGGAAACGTAAATGCGGCTCGTAAAACCGCGGGGGCGAGACCAGCCGCCACCCTCGCTTCGCGCATCGTCGTTCTTTGTGAGGCTGGCCAACGAAGTGTCACCGCGCGGACACGCGCGTCCCGGCGAAAATGCTTTACCGCATCCTGGTGGCGGGCGCGCGTGGCTACGAGCGAGATTTTTAACGGCGAACGTCAGCGTTTCGCGACGCGACAACGTGGTTTATCGTCGTTATTCTTATTATTTATCGTCCTCGACTCCGTCACGTTGTATCTCCAGGATGCGAAGGTGAAATCGGTAATACGGGAGTGAAGCCTCTCCTGTTCTCTTTCTCCTTGCTACCATTCTTTCTTCTCCGCTCGTCCTTTCTCTTTCACGCGCTTCATCCCTCATTCTCTCGGCTTACGTCCCAGGGTCGGACGGTAGCTGAATTTCCGTCGGGTATACTCGTACGTCTCGTCCCATTATTTACATTGCGCACGTAGTCTCGCTTCCCTTCGTCACTCCCCGCCCTCCGTGCTCTTTACTCACCGGGCTCCGGTCTCTGCGCCATCGTCATCATCACCTCGCTTACCGACACCGACGCGCGGCCGCTCTCTTTCACGTACGCGTCCAGCTGGTAGCCGCCGGTAAGCCTCGTTCCCGCTGCTGCTCGTACCTCCTCATTCTTCTTCGTTCCCTTCTCGTTGCCCACCTCCCGCGTACCTTGTTAGAGCAAACAGCGCGCGCGTGTCGTAAAACAGAGTCTGTTCTCCGCGCGCGTCCCATCGCGACGTTCAGTTCCCATTCTCGCTACCGATTGTCCTCCACCACCACCTCCTCTTCGTCCTTCTTCACCGGTTTCTCCGTCTGCCGTCTCGCGTCGCCGTTAAGCCAGAGGCAAAGTTCAAGCTCTCTCTAGAGCGAGGAGGAAAGAAAGAGGAGCCAGTCGCGTGACGGATGGTCGACGGGCAACCGGTTCTGAAATTTTCTTGCATTTTAATGGCGGTACATCGGCGGTACCCGTTGCGCCCTGAAATATTATTACTGCCGTTAGATAAGATCCGTGAAGGGGAGAGTAGCGACGCCTCAGGAATTCCACGGCAAGTATACGTCGGTGCTTGATCTTCGGCTGGCAGAGAGCAACGGTGGAGTCGTTGCTTGCGAAGATCATCGCGAGACTCGAACTCGATTCCGTCTCGCGCGATTCTCTCGCGTTTAGTCTCGACCCTTCTCCGGTACTTGGTCGAGAGGGTGGGTAGTCTTCTTTCACCGTGCGTTCACGTAGGGCGCGTTAACCTTTGGACGACAATGTCGTCCTTTCGTCGTCAGCTCGCGGCGAGTGGCGCTCGTCGCGCGAGGTCCACGGTGGAGAACGAAGGAGGAAGAGAAAGTGAGAGTAGAGGAAGGACGGAAGGAGAGACCCTTCCTGCTGCGCGATCCCTTCCTCCTTCTCATCCTTCCACCTTGTACCTTCCTCCTTCCACCGTCGCTCTCTTTTTATCCGTGTGTCTCTTTCCGTCGGGCACTCAGACGGGTCCAAGAGTGCTTCGGGATCCCTCGTTTTCCTCCCTGCTTGTACCTCCGGCGGCAGCAGCCTCCTCCACCACCTATCCTCCTCGTCCCTCGCCTACACGCGAGACCGCTCCCTCTTACTCCACCTTCTCATTCTCGTTCGACGTCCCTCTTCGTCTTGCCTCTCCTCGTAGAATACCATTCGTCGGGTACACTGTATCCCCCTGTGCTCCAATTACGAGAAGGAATGCTCATTTGGTACGCGGCAGGGGATCTATAATGGTCAGCGACCACTCCAAACTATTATCGACCCACGGATTCTCCTTCCACTCTCCTTCTCTCGCATCGCGTTCGCGCGCTTCCTCGACCCGCGCGCTTCTCAGTCCCCTTCCGTTTATTCCCGTCTATTCAGCGCGCTTCGAATTTTTAATCCGAATCCGCCGACTACCAATCTCGTGGAAAGCACTTTCTAGTATCCATCGACCGACGACGAAGGAGCCGGTGAAGACGACGGTAGGCGACGCTCCTGTGGACGTCCCTCCGCATCCACCCACTGGATGATGGTGCGTACCGGTGGAGTGGAAACACCAATCGAGCGATGGAGATTGCGACGGTAACCTTCGGGAAAAGCTTTTCCACCAGAAGGTCCTCCTCTCCTTCCGCCTACTTTTCCCCTTTCTTCTTTTCTCCTGTTCCACGTTCCATCCTTTTGCTTCTCCTTGCTACTTGCCTCTCTTCCCTCTTTCAGCTTTCTCGTCTTTCTCTCTCCTTCATTCTCTACTTTTCTTCGTTCACTCTTTTTCTCGTCTTCCTTCCTTTCCTCTCCAGTGACTCTTTCTACTCTGCTTCTATCTCTACTCCTCCACCGTGAATGCGACGAACCAATCCTCGATCGTGCATGCACGCTCCCTCGACCTCGTCGGATTAAGTTCCCCTATCTTTTCCTCCAGGCTAACGAATTTCGTTTAGGTATGTTTCTGGGTTATTGACGAGCATATCATCTCCTCGATAGGTGTTCTTGTTTAACGCGGTTGGGTTGTTTAAGTGAATGGCGAGGGGAGGTATGAGACTGTTTCTAGGTGATGCATTATAATTTTTTTAATGGACTTGCGCGACTCGAGGGTAAACATAGCTCTACCCTGCATTCTACTTTTTCTTTCTACCCATTTGCGGGGTACCAACCAAGTACTGTACTTCGTCGCGTAATATTTTCGCGTTTAAAATGAGCGGAAATATTTTTGCAGGTCTTTTACATAGTTTAAAAAAATTCTACAATTCCATTCGTCTTTCTTTCCTCCTCCTCTAAGCGACTGCAAGCAAAAGCATAATTCCACGAATCGTTTCTTCGTCGCGTGTAAGCGCTCGTCCCGATCGATACGCAACCGTGTCTGGTAGTCTCGAGTGCGAGTGTTTAATTCACCGACGCCGTCTAATCCTTTCATCGTGCGAATTCGAATTCCATTGCGTCTGGATATCGTCGGTCAAAGGAAAGCCGCCGTGGTAACGGGGAAAGCTTGCGAGGGGGTGTCAGGCAGAAGACGGTCGCAGAGAGAAATATTAATGCCGTACTTGGTGTCGCGACGTAAGCCGGTAGCAGTACTTTCTTAAATCGACGATAATCCCTGGCCGTGGACGTTATCACCATTTTCTTCGTCGTGCAACAAGCTTTACGTTTAACCGTCAACCGCAATTTGACTTCCTTGATTTACTTCCGAACGCGAACATTGCGAAAATCGAAGGAAATGGAGATGATGATGTACGAGATGCGAAAAACTGGGTTTACGATGACTAACGGGAAAAAAGTCGCAGCGCATAAGCACACTTTATGCGGCTTGGTAATTGAGAAAGTAGGTGGCCGGGATAAAATTCATTCGGCGTAAAGGTAGTTTCATAGTGGAGGCCGATGATGAATCGCGCACTTTAGAATAAAAATGATTATGAATTTATGATCGAGAGCACCAGCGGGGGATATACTGGTGGGGTGCACAGCTTTGTTTCAATAACAGGATGGGACAAATTGATGATTTACGCCGTCGGGAGACGACTCGTATTTCTTTGTCGTCTCTCTCGCGCTCTCACTCCCGCCCTTTCGTTATCTCTCCCCATTCACATTCGTGCTCTCTCTTTCCGCTTCGCTTTTATCGTCTCTTTCTTCTTATCGTAAAGGCACGAAGCAATTTTGACGCCTCCGCAATGGTGGCGCGTGTGTGCGGCGTGTGCGTACAACCAGGCGTATAAAAGTTTAAGAGACAATCTCTTTAAAAGTATCGTGCCAAATATACGCGCTTGTTTAAAGATACACAGAAGGATGGGAAGCTTAATTTTCGTGATACCTCTGGAAGGAGAATACATCGGAAATGCAAATTGGAAACCATAAATTTTATCGTAGAACCCTGTTACGCGGAAAACATCCCCTAAAATTACTGTTCTTGTTCTTTTATTTATCGTAACTCGCTTCGACGTATTTTTTACTCGAATCCACGAATGTATCCTTCATTTGAGAAAATCTTAAATTTAAATTAGTCCTCGAGCAGTAGACTTTAACAGAATATATTATTTTTTTACTTAGATTTATAATTGTATCCCTGCAGTCAAAAGTGTCTTAAGCCTTGGTCCTCCTGTGTCAAGAGTAACTCGACGTCACATTTTTTACACGATCTCGAATATCGAGCTAGCCACGACATTATAACTCAATTTCTAAAATGAATTAAAATGTCGAAATCCGATTAAGATTAAATCCACGTCAATTCTTAATCGACGGATAAAATTCAGCACCGATGTGTTCACGCATGAAGATTTTACCCGTACAATACGACGTAAGTGACGTGATTTCCTCTCTCGGTCTCCCAGACGCGAACGCGTCGGCGACCGATTGAGACATCGTCGCGAAGGACTCGTGCTACACGTACGCGCACAAAACACGCGCCCTCGTACACACGCTTACGCACACGGCCAAGCCGAGTAATAACAATGTCGAGTGTACTCATTGGCGTGCGTGAGGCGGACCCGACGCCGTAGGTACACTCCTGAGGGATGACGCAACGCGAGAAATAAGGAAGTCGCACTTGAGTCGATGCTCGAAGGCGATGCCGTTAATTTATTTTTCAAAAGTCGCGCGGCGGCCCTTTATGGCTTCCATTCACCGCTCACGCGACACGCTTTCACACCTTCTTATCCCGTCAGCCACCGTTAGTGCCTCCGCCGACGTCATCGTTATCTCCTTTTATTGTACGACCGAGAGATTTGATTTTTATTCCCGCCGATCTCACCTTACAGCTTCGAGTGTCGACTGGTTCGCCTTAGTCGCGCCTCCGGGCATTATTATTATTTTGCCGTTGATATTAGTTCTCCT
This sequence comes from Tiphia femorata, assembly GCA_944319695.1. Taxonomy (NCBI): domain Eukaryota; kingdom Metazoa; phylum Arthropoda; class Insecta; order Hymenoptera; family Tiphiidae; genus Tiphia; species Tiphia femorata. The sequence continues at coordinate 15,565,783 of OX090900.1, read as the reverse complement.
CGGTTCCTTCGCAGACCCGGATGAGAAGATCCGTTCCGTTAATTGCTTCGATAGAATTTTACATCGCGCGTGTACCCTCGTGATTCTCCTTTCATCGAGGGATACGAGATTGTAGGATATTGCTTCATATTTCACGATTGGTACCCGTAGCTTCGAACCGCGGAGAGGAAAAGTTCAGACACGAGAAAAGGGATTTCGGATACGTCGTGGGCGTGCATATAAGATGCGCGCACATCAGACGCACGTGTCTCTCGCTGCGTCCTTCGTCGGAACGCATTTCTTTTTTACGACTTCTTCGAGTCTCCGCGTTCGCGTACCTTCGAATGCACACATGGTACTCGTTTGATACGTCCTGCGACGGTCGCGTACTAAAATATCTTCGTTTTTTTTTTCTTCTCGCGCATAAAGTACGTGATTTAGAACGATTAACGGGAGGAGAGAAAAAAATTGCTCTAACGAGGTAACGAACGCCCCTATCCCGCTCACTAATTGAAAGCCGGCCGGATCTCGTTTACGTTCCACTCAAAATATTAATTATCGTGTCTCTTCCAATTAAGCGCGCGAACTTCGAAAGTAATAAAAAAAGATGGAAGTTTAGATTTTTAATTTCACGTCAACCTCATGTCCCATGCAGTCTATCCATTATCATCCGACATACTTTTCATTGAATTCGCATGGACTAAAAATCCTTTCCTCAAGATCCACGCGTTACCACGAGACTCTCGTCGTTTCCCGCACTCTTGTGCTCACGAGAGAAAACTTTCCGCGACAATGCGCCTGCATGCTCACGTAGTCATGCGCCCCTCTCTCCGGTGAGCGCCCTTAAGTATCGGGCACGAGGTTGTACGTGAACGGGCCCTAACCAGCCACAGGAGTGGCGTTTATAAGGTTCGCAGTGTAGGTAGGTGCGCGCAAACGGGGCACCGAGCAAACAGTTTTCTCTCGTGTTGCCCTAAAGTTCTTGTTTGCGAGCGGTCCTTGTGAGAGACTGCGACGAGAGAAAGAAGAAGAGAGAGAGAGAGACAGGCCAGAAGGGCCAGCGTTTTAAGGGATGGAGAGGAGAGCAGAGGTGGAGGGGAAAGATGCCCTTTCCAAAGCGAGAGCAATTCAATTATGGCTCGAGAGCCAACGGCGCAACGAACTTCCGTTCCACGGTGCGTATCCAGGACGAACGATGGCGCCTCTAGGGCCGATAAGGTATGGACAAAGGGCGCGGAGGAGGAGCACGAGCATGAATTATTGTGAACCGCGAAACAGAGGGTGATTAACAAAATATGCAGGAGAGAGGGCTGGTGCGTGGCTGTTGATCCCGAGAGGGACGAAGGGTTCCCGAGAGGACGAAGGATGGGAAGGGACGAAGTGAGAGAAGGTTGCCCTCTCGCGAACGAGAAGCGGAACGAGCCAAGAATCCGCGCAAGAATCGAGCGGGATGCTCCGCGAATGGATTGCATTCCTACCCACCCTTCCGCCCTTTCTCCACGCGAATGCATTCGTAGACTCGTATTTGTTAGCGCGTCTCTAAAAGTAAACGCGCGCGGAGCTATGCATTCGGTGTAATTCCGTAAGGGAGGAATCGACGTTCCGGCCCTTTCTCGTTACTACTACTTCTTTCGCTCTCTCGTTCGAATAAACGACCGTCACGTTGCATCCTGCAAAATTGCATCTCGAGAGATGATGTCTCGAGAATCCTCGGATTAATGTTGCGTTTTGATTTACGAAGCTTTTGACTGATTTACGCGACGTGAGAGGTGGTGTGAAACGACAGATGAGCTGTTTTATTCTAGTTTATGAATAATTTCGCTATAAATTGCTTGGAAAGAAAAGAAATCGAGAAATTTTTCTTTTTATATGTCACTTGTGTCCTTTATCCACGAAGCAAATAACGATCGCGTACTTTTACATATTCGTATTTATCTATGCTTCGTTATTAATGTTGAACTACTATTAAGCAACGACGTATCGATCCCTTTTTAGGCACGACCGTAAAGGGAGTGACTTATGCAATCGCCATCCTGAAAACCGTTCGTATGTATGTGTGTATGTATGTGTGTGTGTGTGTGTGTGTGTGTGTGTGTGTGTGTGTGTGTGTCCGTGTATATCCTCGATTTTGGGAAAACGGCTGAACCGATCGGGACGAAATTTGGCACAAAAATCAAGTACACTACTGTGAGTTGACAATAAGGTTTGTGAGCCGCCATCTTGAACCGGTACAAAATGGCGGGAAGTTCAAATATCGAAAAATTCATATCTTTGGTACTATTCATTGGATCCTGATAAAATTTTACACGTTTATGTACACGTACGCAATGACAATTACTGGAAATTTTCAAATTTTTTGGTTGGCCGAATCAAAAATGGCGACTAATTCAAATCTTTAGTCCATTATTCCGGCGAAATGACTGAACGGATTCGGGCAAAATTTGGCATGTACATCGAGTATATACCTATTTGGTGCCACGAAACTTTGTGTATCGCCATCTCGAACCGTTACAAAATGGCGGCAATATGCATGGTCATCTTGAAACGGCTGAACGGATTCGGACAAAATTTGGCATGTACATCAAGTATATACCCATTTGGTGCCACGAAACATTGTGTATGGGCATCTTCAACCATTTCGAAATGGTGCCAGTTTCAAATCTTTAATTCACTATTTTATAATTATAGTTTGAAAATTCCGTAATTTCGAAACGGTTGAAGATGACCATGCATAAAGTTTTGTGGCACCAAATGGATATATTTTTTTAAACTATATGCCAAATTGTATTTGAATCCGCGCAAGCGTCTCGCCGGAATAATGGATTAAAGATTTCAATTTGTCGCAATTTCTGAATGGTTGAAGATAACCATGCATAAAGTTTCACCGCAGCAAAGGTGTATATACTCTATGTACATGTCAAATTTTGGTTCGGATGCATTTAATTGTCCGGTTTTGATCACTTGGGCCTATTGCAGAAATGCTGCATTTCGTGGGCGAGCGCGAAGCGCGAGCATCCGATGACCTCAGGGGGTATGGCGCTTGAGCGAAGCGAAAGCGCAGAGGACTCTGTAGCATAGTTTAATATTTCAATACTTGAATTTTCCACAATTTCGAAACCTTTTGAAATTCGTGGGCGAGCGCGAGTGCCGCGGTCGTGCCTATTGCAGAAAAGCGAAGCTTTTCTGCACCCGTTAAGGCGAGCGCGAAGCGCGAGCAAAGGCGATCTTGAGGGGGTTGGCGCTTGAGCGAAGCGAAAGCGCAGGGGGCTTGCCCCCTAGTTTTTCTTCTTCCCTCGATAGTCATCGAGGCACCCTTCGCCTCTGAGACGCGGTGCCACTTCCTCGCCGCTTACCCTCAATAAGAGTTCCACATAGATTCTTTTGTCTCGGCGCGCGCTCCCTTTGGCCCCATAGGAATGCACTAGACGAGTGCTCTCGTGAGTACCGTGCGATTTTCGAACCAATCTCCCTCTCTCACTCCCTGTCCCTCATTCCTCGTTCTATCCGTCTTTCTCAAGCGACAAGAAGGAAGTCCACCGACGCGCGAGACCCCCACTGCGTGCCCCTGAACCGACGTTTCTCCTCCTCTTCTGCCCTTCGTCGCCTTCTCGGGGACAATTTAGATTCTCTTTAAACGCTCGACACACACCGGGTGCGTCGGCGCGCCTACTCCAACCCAGGGAGCCATCGAGCGTGGTGTTCGTGCGTGCGTGAATAAAGCACGCGCGTTTTTACACGCACGAAGAATCGAGAGCGACGACGATGGAAGAAGGAGGGGAAGAAGGTGATGAAGGAGATGGAGAAGGAGGAGGACGACGCGGCTGGATACGCACAATCAGCCCGCAGTGATTGAAGCATTCAAGGCGTGGGCACGCACTCGTGACGCACGCTCGCGCGCCCCGACGCCCCGCCGGATTCTCACGCTCCCTTCGCTCGGCCCAACTGTCATAGAACAATTGGATTTTTACGAGACCGAGATACGTAACTGTGGCGCGATCCACCGGTGCTAATTATTTCCATGTTTTTCACTCCGCTGCTTTCGCACCGTTCACAACCTCTCGTGTAAAATTCAGGAAAATCACGGGCGAAAATTAAAACGATATTAATGGAAGAAAAAGCATGGATACGTAAACATTCGACGAAACGAATAATTCGATTCACCTTCGTTAATTGCTACTTGCTCGTTATCCAATGCCTCGTTCAAACAGTCGCATTACAGGAAGAAGAGTATCGCGGCTTATAAGATAAGCCATTGGATCAGCTCGCTGGTAAAACGATTAGCTCGGGCAATTGTCTAAATTGGGAAAGCGTTAAATCGGATTCTCCTTCTGGAGTGGCGGGCGTTTAGCGGGACAAGCTCGAGAAACAATATCGGCCGCGCTGAGGTAGGAGAGACGACACTCGCTCGAGGGAAGTTTTTCTTTCGGAAGCCTTTTGCGGAAAAGCGACTTTCTCTGTGGCCGACAACTTCATTAACGAGTTATAACGCGAGATCTCGGTATCCTCTCGCTCTTTCTCCTCGCATCCCAGACTCTCTTCGTCCTTCACCTCCGCAAGTTCTCTTCTTCCTTTTTCCATGTTTATACCGCGCCACTCGTTCGACGGCGGCGGTCGTCTCCCCGCTCCTGCGAACCGGAGGTGAGCGCGGAAGGTAATCTCCCGTAGGACGATCTCTCTCGCTCCCACCTTCTTCAGTCCTCCTTTCCCTTCCGCCGACTTTAATTACTTCCTTTCATCTTAAAGGGATGGGTAATTAGGAGCCACCGCCCTCCTCGTCGTTCTCTCCCCGTCTGTCGTATCGCCGCACCGAAGAAATATTCGCGAAGCGTCCTTTTGCTTCTACTCTTCCTCTCTCTCTTCTTCTTCTCTTTATTCCTCTCTCACTTCAATCCCTTCTGCATCTCGCGTCCTCTATCCTAATTTCGTAAGCTCAGTCGAGGTGGATCGTAGCACCGCGCAATAATTATCCGTGAGTAAGAAAACAGACGAATCGAGGGAAAAAGACGGCTTCCATCCGTACGAATGGTATCGCGAGGGTAAATTCAAAACGAGTGTTCGTCGATTTGACGAATTAATCGTGGCTAACCGTACGAATCCATTTCACTCGCTCTTCCTATCCAGGTTTTGTCTTCGTTCTTATCCCTTGCGCGCTGCCTTCGTCCCCCTTCTCCTCTCGGCCTCCCGGTCTCTCGGTTTTTATTAACTTCGTCCCACTCGTCCAATATCGCGTTATTGCACCTTCGCCGCCTGCAGGGTCGCTACACGCCGTCCGAGTGTAGGTGGTCGCTCCATTCAGCTTCTGCTTCCTCTATTTACCTCTCCCTTTCTCTCCTTACTCCTTCGTCCTGTCTCCTTTCCACCTCTCGCGTCTCACCTTCTCCTCGTTCTCCCTTGGCCGACGACCGCGGTCTTTCCTCGCCCTTCGCTTCGCTCCTCACTCGACCCACCGATCCGCTTTATCCGTTATCTCGTTCTCTTAGGCGGCCACCGTCTCGCCCGTTGCTTTATTTTCACCTGCTCGGATTGTCCACAATAAGCCGCAATAACCGAGAAATCGACGGTTAGCTCGATGCCGGGGTGGAGAGTCGCCCACCTAAAGTTACGATGCCACCTTCGTCCTCGTTCGCTCTCCCACCGGTATTGTGGTCCAGCGATGATATTTTTCTCTCCCTCCAAGCCGTTTCCCTTTTTCTCTCGCGAGCTCGTCCTCGGTTCCTCTCACGCCCATCTTTTATTCTCCACTCTCGCTTATGAGACTTTTATGCCCGCGCACTCCGCGCGCGGTGCTTTACAATGTTGACTGGGCCGCGAATTTTCCTCCTGGCACGTTTCGCCCGACGATTGGCCGGTAAATTTTCAGATCAAAATTGTGGTTTTCGGGATGGTTGCTCTTTCGTTTACCAGAGTTTTGTTTTTTTTTGCTTTCTGCGCGCGGGCATATTGCGTATCCCACGAGTAACGAAACATTCGGTAAAGCGCACGGTTCTCGTTGGATATTATTGGAAAATTGATAATTTTACGAGAAGTTTCGTGCTCGATTAATCTTCTGAAGTTTTTATTAAACGTTTCGTTAAACGAGTGCTCCCAAAATCAGTAGATTTCACGGCGCTTCTTTTCATCCCTCCTCGTAAAGCGATCCTTCGCTTCGTCTCGATCGACCTAACGAGAGATATCACCGTCCCTCGTCTCCAGTCTGCTCTCGTCAGAAAAAATCCAGTGGAAAACTATAAATCGTCGATCAACCGCGAGCGAATGCCCCGTAACGAACGCGCCACCATAGCTAAGCCGATGAGGAGCGCGCCCTTAAACCGGACCGAGGCGATATTTTCGAACTCGATCGTGAACGTCGAATCGTTTAAGGCGGCTTTATGCCGCTCGTTAGAGAGGCCTGGTAGAAGGGCGCGAGGAATGGAGAATCCTTTTGGCGCGAGAGGGCCATTACGGTGCGGCGTGTCGTATCGCATGCACGTTAGCCTGCCGTGACGAGTAACGTCGTGAGGGTCACGAGAGGTGACGTCGCTATCGTGCATTTCGTGTACAAATGCGAGGACCATCGGTCAACGGAAGAAGAAACGAGGGAGAACCCCGCGTCCCGCGTGTTAAGTCGAAGAAGAGAGGATCGGACGAGTGAAAGAGGAAAAGAGAGAAGAGTGAGTAGGAGAGGGAGCCCGAGGACATCTCAGGGCGGAAACGTAGCACCGCCGGTCGCTTAATAGAAACCTAATGTCCATAACTAATGTTGCCCGGGGTACCGCGTCGTGACGCTTCTCCGTCGTCGTCGTTCCAAATCGTCCATCTTCGACGACGTCTCGGGGGCCACTCCCCGCGCATAAGTACGTCCGTCTTCGAAGCGCGCGGGTCCGCGTCGATGGAGCCGACCTGGACGACCTCTTGCGACACACCGGTGAGAGAAGCAGGGAGAGAGGAGAGAGCGCCTCGTGACGAGGAGTGACGCGATCGGACGAGTTATGTGCCTAGGGATCGCAGAGGAGAGATCGATGGAGATTTGGATGACGGAGAGAGCGTCGTTGGGGCTCGGTGACGTTGTTGCGACAGGAGGTGAATCGATGATCGCGCGCAGGGACAGTCGAGCATTGATTTCCCAAGGATTTATTGGTTTTGTCGTTCGGTGTAGATCGGAAGGATTTATCGATGCTTGTATTCCTTCTGCATGGTACTCCAGAAATTATGAGCTGGATTTAGTCGTGAGAAATTTTTATTCTTTCGTTGGTAAGTTTTGTCCTTGGTTTATGCTTCTATCCTGGGGTACCTAATTCTTTCTACGTTATTTCCACAAAAATGATTTTCTACATTGACTAATCTTTCTGGCGTTAAAAATTCCTCGGCAACTCGATAAGTATCGTCTAGAAATTTTTGGCATGTCCACTTGAAAATGATCGTAATGATACGTATGGATCTTGCATCGAGGGTCTTGCAGTTTTGCCAGCTTACCGAGCCACTCTCGACAACGTGTCGCATCGCGCGACTGGTTAGAAATTCATTTGAAATCTAAACGGCACTCGGAGAGGGGGGATAAGAACGATCGAGGCGTGTCGCTCAATTTTTTTTTGTCCTCGCTCACGGAGACACACCGGAGGAACGCGCGACGGTGCGTGGACGCGAGCGGTGGAATAGAAACTTAATGTTCAGAACCGATGCGGCGCTTCGACGGGCACGCTCTCGTAACACCCTGGCTGTGTAGGGCAGCGTCGCTCTCTATTAACGTCGACCACGCCTTTCCACGTGCGATCACTCCGTGGAATATTCTCGTCCTCTTCCTCCTTCCTCGAGTCGATCCGTTGCGATGTTCGTGTCAGGATCGATCTCGGATCATCCAAGGAATCTCTAGGTTGACCGAGACTAAGAAAGAAAGAGAGATGGAGAGAGAGAGAGAGAGAGAAGTGCTTTGTAAGGCTTCGTGGTGGTCGTCTTGGGTGGGATTGTGTGTTCCTAGAAAATCACTCGTGCCAAAGTGCAAAAGAATCGAAGGATTTAATAACTGGGAATCTTTCGACGATTAACTCTCCATCCTCGCCATTTCTTTTCACCAAGCTCCCACAGCTTATCTCCAGTAACGGTCTTTCTTTTCAATTCGCCTATTTATCCTCGCATTTCCCGCGTAAAGGTGCCCACGTCGACTCGGCAACGAAACCTTTTCGTCATTCGGCCCCGTCCAGCCATTAATATTCTCATATTCACTGCATTCCGGAGAAACGCGGCTATTAACTCCTCGACGCAACCCCATCGATCAACCCCCTTGGAAGGAACACCACCTGCCTTAACGGGTCGGACATTAAGCATAACCTAAGCCAACCTTCCATCTCGTCCCACGTAATACGAGAGAAAACAACTCCGGTGCGGGGCATCGGGAGGCGTCTCCATAAATCAGTTACGCGTTTCGTTAGCATTTGACGCGCAACCCTCCCCCTATCCACTGCGAAGCGACAAATTGCTTAATTTTCTCAACCCCCTTGATTAATCGCTTATGTTCCGCCGCCGTTGGAGCCTCGAGGTTTCGTAGAAACTCGAGGATACTCATCGAACCACCGCTCAACACCGCGCTCCGCTTTCCACCGCACGACACACGATCTTTCTAGGAGGCACAAATAGTTATCGTCTCGAATTACATTATGGATGAAGTGGACCGTAAGATGAGGAACCGACGAAAATTTGTTGGAACGCGAGTGAACCTCCGGACAATTCCTCTCCAGCTTTCTTTCTTCTCTCCGGCTTCGACGTCGTGAGATCTCGCGAGCTTTCATCGAGCGCACGGTGTAACGTTACAGGCCGTTTTATACATCGTGCCGTTCGGTGTAACGCGTCGTGACGACACGAGCGTGTGGATTTCTCCGGTTGGTCTCCTGAAAACGCACGCCTAAGCGCAAAAGCGTCCACGCGCACGGCCCGGTGAGCTAAGCGCGCGCGACGTCTGCGCCCTGCATTGCGAATGCGTCGCTCCACAACGATACGGAAGTGCATCGGCCCGTGGACGCGGATCGCTTGCCAATGCGCGCACGTTTGATGCGGAGAAAATCAGATCGGTCGGCTCTCGCGTGGCTCGATCGCCGATGAGCGTGGGCTGCTAGTTCGCCAACGGGCGTTTGCTCCAGGTTCGTTAATTTTATGCTCGCGTGAGAGGAAAGAGTAGTCAGGGTTACATCGTCGGAATATAATCATCTTCGTATTTTGGCTGAACTTCCGCATCCGGCTCTTGTCCGATCTTAATACAATTTTACAGGTAAGTAGCATTTACTAAATCTAAGTGCGAATTTAAGGAAATGCTTGGTTTCCGAGATATTTAATTTTTAATTACGTTTAATTTTTGAGATTTTTACGTAAAAAAAGACTAAATTCAAAAATGTTTTACTGAACTGTTTTATTTTGCCTAGCCATTGCACCTACCTAACCTGACATTTTGTGGAATTTCAGTCTTTCACTTACGTAAAAATTTCAAAAATTGTTGGTTTAATCGTGTAACTTTAAAATTTAATATCTCGGAAATCAGGCGTTTCCTTGAATTCGCACTTATGGCGTCCGACTGCATTTACTAAGTGCTACGTACCAGTGAAATTTTATTAAGATCGGACGAGAATCGGATACGGAAGTTTTACCCGTGTTTTTTACATCAACAATGTAAATTGGATTCCTTTCAGATTTATGTTCGAGTCGAATCGCGACTAAAAAATATCGCCACCCTAGCGAACGGAGAATTTCTTCTGTAGACACAGAAAATAATTTTCGAAATCCATGCTCGATTCCATCGTTATCCGCTTCCTCTTCGTGTTCGGCTTTTCCCGTTAACAAGATTAGCCGAAGCCAAACAGTTTTCGAGCTAACGCACGTAGGTAAATAATTATCCTACGTGACCGCGTGGACGACTTGCTCCGACAGCCTCGTTAGGAATCCAGGTGTCGCGGTCGATCGTGTTACAAGTTTTGCAATAAGATTCGGTCGCTCGGCCCGTTTCGAATCGACTCGAATCGTGTCGGGACCAGTCGCTTCGGAAATTAAGTCGAGGTCGAGGTACCGCAGGAGGGAGAAACGGGGTGGTACGAAGGAGAAGACAATAAAAGGAAGGTGACAGAGCCAGCGAATGGACCAGAAGGAATCTCTGGATCTGGTGTGGTGCGGGTCGGAAGTGTTGGTATAGAGTAGAAGAATGGCACGAGTGAGGTGGAAGACTCGAAAGGGATGAACGAAAAGCACGACGGGGGTGAAAAGGCGGCGCGCGTCGCGCGCCACGGTATTTTTGTTTCTTTCCTTGCTCCACGCTCTTTCCATTTCCTCTTTCCATTTCTCCCTTCCACACTTTCGTTCTCTACTCTCGTCTTATCGCGCGCGTGCGCGCGAATCCGGAAATTCTTCCAAGGTAAACGAATTAAACTAGCCACGCGTATCTGCAACGAAGGGTTTCCGGTGATCCTCCGTGGAGGAGGGCGCGAAAGGGAAGAAGTATCCACCTTGAAGAAGGACCGAAGTGGTTGGGTAAACGAGGGAGGACACGCTCGCGCGCGCGTGCCCTGCTAAGAAAGTAAGGGACGAAGCGTGGAAGGTGGTAGAGCGGGAAGAAGAGTATACGGTGAATTCCACGAGTTTTCCAACAAGGATTAACAAAACCTCCCGGTTGAGGTCCATTGTCTTGCCTCGTTCTCTCTACCTTTCTTCGATCGTCGTGCCAGAGTTTCTCGGCTAATTTCTTGGCGCGTGCTTCCGCTCGCCAAACGCGAACGAGATGAGAGTGAGGTGGTAGGGAGATGGGAAGAGGAGGAGGCAATGAAGGGCTCGCGAAGGACGACGCAGGACAAAGATACGAGAAGAGGGAGATGGGATCTCGAGGAGAAGGACGGTGCGAGAAGATCTTCCGCGTAAGATCGAAAAGGTAATCAAACTCTCCCTGCCCTGGCTATTAATTACCGCCTACCGTGTGCGCGCCCTGAATTCCAAGACTATTCCTCGAGGAATATGCCAACGCGGCTAAGAGAGTCCGAGAGAGGGAGTGAGAGTCACCGGAAACTCGAGGCTGCGAGGTGGCGAATACCTTCAGACACGAGCTCTGCTCCGCCTTGTAATGAAACGTCCGACTGTCGCTTACGACGCATGACGGTCGTTTGAGTTTCGAATCGGGAGTCCCAATGTTCAGCTTTACGACGCGTCATCCTCCAACGGCGGGGAATCTCACGTGCCAGGGTAGTTGCGCGGTTTTCGTGGCTTCAACGACGCGCGTGGAATTTCGAAAATCCTCCGTATTCAAAATTGTCGCTTGCGACGAGTAAATAAGGCCTGCGAAATTGAGTTTCCGCGAAAATTCTTCTGAAACTATTGACACTCCTCATATACGCGTTGAATTAACACTAGAAGTACCGACCAGTCAAAATAACCGGGTGCGTCAATTTTTCACAACAATTTTTCTTTAACATTAGAACTACCAATTTTGGTTTTCGTATGGAAACTTCTTTTGTTGGCCAGTCATTTTGACCAGTTTGATAGTTCTAGTGTTAAATATCCGTCCTAGGTAGGATCGAGATATTTTCCTCTCGAGACGTTCCTCGCTCTTCTCGAGATTCTCAATTTCAACGATATTCCACGATGATCGCTCAGTTCGCCTCTTTTCTCTCGTAAGGCATTTGAATATCGCGGGCATTATCGGAATCGAGTTAACCGTGCGGATCGATGTAGCGATTGTCGAGTGGGTTGGTAAGCGCCTTACAGGGTGTACCGTTTGACGCATAGGGACCGTGCAAGAAATCCCGTCGCCATTGTTTTCGGCTTATAACCCACCCTCGCGTGCGAGGCTGTAGAGAACCTTCCTCCGAGCGAATGTCTCTCCACCTCCGTCTCTCACGCGGGCGCCCTGTCTCTCGGGGTCTCGATTCTCGCACAATGAGAGCCCACCTTCAATGGATCTCCTACCGTCTGCCTCGTACAGGAACGACCGACGACGTTTCGAGTTTTGATCCTTTCAACCCCGTGTTGCGGGATGACGCGAAGAGAGACGGAGACAAAGGCGAATAGTCCGTAGAAATGGGAGTGGCGCGAGAAGTAAGTTAACTTTATATTCCGCGAGTTTCGAACTACTTTTTTAACGTGAAATTCAAGAAACGTTAGTAATCGCGGTGAATAAGAGAAAAGCGGCGAAGGAGAAGAAGAATTCGGAGAGGGATGAGAGACGTCGAAAGGAGAAAAGGGTTAGGGGTGGATCGAGCTGGGTGAGGGAAGGTTGAACGACGAGACGTGGAAAATGGCGAAGGGTTAGGGGAATGGAGATAATACGGGGCAAGGACGGTGCGCGAAGGGAGGCAGAATGAAAGACGGAGAGATAAAAAGAAAGTGATCTAGCCTCGGCGAGAAACCACCGGCTGCGTTTCGACCCCTTCGAACGAGAAGGAACTCGTTATAACGGTACAGTTGGTTGATCGATTAACTGGAAACCAATAAGGAGCGGTGCACGACGACGAGGAATCGTGGAGAGGAAAAAAAGGAGGACTTCTCTCTGTCCCCTATTTCTCTCGTGACGTTTAAAAGGAGTCAGGCGAGCGTCGAGAATGCGAGCGAACGTGCCACGGCGTTTACGACACGGGCGGAAATTAACGTCCCGATCGATCGGCCGCATCGACGTCGAGAAGAAGAGCGAAATCACTTCTGGGTGCATCCTAAGGATGCGTCGGGACGCCAAAGTGCTCGTGTGCGTCGCGCGAGGTACCGTGAGGCCGTGAGTACAATGGGAGCGCAATGGAATAGGGTGGCACACGTGCGCCGGAGGAATGCTTGTAAAGGGGGAACAGGCTCGGAATAATTGTGCGACGGCGCACTCGTATATGTTCCTTATTTTATTGGACGTACCGAGCGCGACGACGATAATCATTTCTTTACGTAATTATTACACTCGCAGGTGTACATTCGGTGAAAAGGACGAGATAAAGAGAAATACTTTTTTCACGGCTTTTTTTTCAGATCGTTTGTCATTTGGACCAACGAATCTTGAGAAAAGGCGGGTTACTCGAATCCTAAAAATCGTTAATTATCACTCCAATCTGTTATTTTCCACGATGGTACAGCCCGACGATTGTTTAAAGTAGAATGTTATGGGTAAAAAAAATCTCGATGGAAATACATTCGGCAAGCATTCTCTAACCTCTCGACGCTTCTCTCTTACCGACCCCACACGTTCTCCACGAGAAAGTTCTCGGACGAAGGAATGCCGAAATAACCGCTCGTTTCCGGGATCGTTTAATAGGGCGTGTAATCGAATCCTCTCCCGGGAGCCAAAATGAAATACCCCCTTGCTTCAACCACCCTCCGTCCCCCTCTTACAAACCACTGATCGCGTAATGCCTCTTATCTTCTACCTCGGTGCACCTTTTTCGGTACGCGCGGATATTACGCGGGTACGGGTAGCAGAGGTGGGTACGCGAGAACAGGAGGGGCGGCAGTTTTTTAAATCGTCCACGGTGGACTCGCGAGCCCATTTTCGGATCTCTCTCTCCCGCTCTGACTACCAAAAACCCGAGGAAAAATCGAGGCGATCTTCTCTCGTCCTTGATTCCTCGCACGGCGAATTTATTCGCGCCCGCGCGCTCAACGAAATTACGATAATGACGGGAACGCGAGCTCGATGGTAATGAGGAGTCATCAGAGCGCGCGCTCGTGATACTCTTGGGGGGCTTCGACGCTTCATCGTACGTTCGGGTCACCGGGCCTCCTTGCTCACCCGGTTTCATCCTCTCGTCGTAATCAGCGAGGAATTATCGAGCAAACGAAAAACGGTCACCGCGCGTCGTTTAATCGAATTTTCTCGTTTTTCCGTTGAACCTCTACCTTGTGCTCGCGCTTCTTCACCTATGTGAGCCTGGCATCTGACTTTAAGGTATCGAAATTATTTTATTTTGCGAGCGAAAGAGCATCGTTTGTACCCGTTTCGTTTGTACCTCAAAGCGTTCGGAGATAGAGATTCAAAATTTTACAAGAGAGGTTCAGTCTGCGTATGGAGATTGATCTATGTAGAGAGAGAGCCTCACAAGAGAGCGCAATCAAGTTTCGATTATTGGTTAATTTGTCTTATTTGTTTTATTTGCTTTATATACCAACTGAACCAATAGTTGAAACTTAAAGGCGTAGTGAGGCCTTTCGAGATAGACCAATCTCCATAAGAACACTGAGCTTTTTGTAAATTTTTGAAGTATCTCTCTCTTCGAACCCTTTGAGGTACAAACGAAAAAGAAAAGTGGTACAAACGAGTACAAATGACGTTCCTTCGATTGCAAAAAAAAATATTTCGATATCTTAAACTCGGGTGTCAGGTTCACGCAAGTCGCTGCTTCTCCGCTCTTTCAACCTTCTCTACCTTCTCCAAATGCCTCGCAATACCCTGCCAGCTAAGGTCGACATTTAGCGCGCGGCCTCTCACGGTTATTCATGTCGGAACGTTAATAACCCCCACGAGAAGCAGTAGGGAAAAGCGAGGGGGGAATCACTCCGATATTTAACGCGGATGAAATTACTCTAACGACGGTGGCGGCATAACGACGGCGCGTCACGCGCTCGTAGGTACCGACGTGTCCGCTAACGACGTCCCGCGTCGCGCCCGTCGCCGCAGTCCGGGCTCGTCGAAAAGGGCAAAAAAAGGTTCTTACGATTCCACGAGATACATCCTCCGTCGTGGCGGTTTTCCTCGCGAATCGCGTGTCGACGGTATTAAAAGGCGTGCCGCGCGAGAGGAAGGAAAGAACGAAGGGAATGGAATGGCAACGATTTTATTGTAGGTGCCCTGAAACTCGAGTTTCATTTGCTGGGTATTTCAGAAATGTGCATGTCTGGTAATGGTAGGTTTTAATGGAATCGCGTAATTGAATAGCATACGCTTGTTTTTTGTAAAATAATTGCAAACGCCGAGAATACAATGTAAGTGAGCCGAAAATATTTCGTGCTTTTACGAGTCGCTCGTAAAAATCCAAATATTAATTCATCTTTCTACTTCTGAATGTGAAATGTATCGTGGTGGATGTTGAGTCGTGCCAGGGTCGTTTTACACGCGCGAAGAAGGAGATAGATGGAACGAGCGAGCGGAGGAATATGAAAGAAGGCGAGAGCAAAGGAGAATGATAATAATCGGAAGGATGTTTTAACGATCCGGTCTCGAATTCGTCGCCCTCCGAGGCGGAGTGGGACACGAGTCGCATTAACGCGGCCGTGCCATCGGCCCGAGGCGCACCACCACCTCTGGAAAGCACCTCCAGAGATGACTCTCAGCCGGCTCGACTTCTCTCCTTCTTATTCTCCCTCTCGTTTCTTCTCCTTTTGGTGCTTTAATCGCCCGGAAGTGTCGGATTACGTGGGGCCCTCCGCGAAGGGGCTCCTCCACGCGCCTGGTACCTGCGCGCTCTCACGATGGACTCTCCGCCACGGGGTTGGAACGCGGAGAGTATTCCACGAACTTTCGGAATTCTCGCTCATTCCTCCACCGTTTCTCTTCCCCTCGTTTATCTCGCGCTCCAGTCTCACCGTTTCCACTTCTCCGTCGATCGAACTCATTCCCAAGATATCGTCGCAATGGGTGCCGCAACGAAAATCGTTTTACCGAGAAGTTCGCGTTTAAAGGAGAGGAATACGTTTTACGGAGAAGGGTGAAAGCGGTGATTTTTCACGATGTTCGGGTCTCCTCGAGATACCACGAGAAAATCTTTTTTTCGCTGTGTTAACGACGAAGGATAACCATCAGAATGATTAAACTCGCTTGACGAACTTTATTTCATCCCCGTAACGAGAACTTACCCCGACAGTCGTTCCATTATATCTCTGGATTGTGAGAAAAATGGGTCACGCAGTCCCTTCGCTGTACTTCGCCACCGTTCCACCACTCTCCCAGACAATTTCAGGAGGGCGCAACTTATCGCGAGTTAAACGAATTTTTACCGTGGAGAACGTTTTCTCCGCCAAGGGAATTTCGTTTGCCGCCGGGGAGGTGTTTCTCCTGGCATGTTTACCGAGATCCTCGAACCGTTTTCCAGCGTATCCGAAGATATAACGCGCCACTTTGTACGGCCGCGAGAATGAGCGGAACCGCGGTAGGAAGAAACGGTCCTGTGGAGGGAGCGGAGAAATGGTGAGAGGGTAGAGAAGGTAGGGTGCTCGCGTTAGTTACGTCGCTTTACGGCACTCGTGGCATCGCGCGCGAGGCCGCGTGATAAAAGTTCTCGAGTATCTCCACGGTTTCTCTCCGCGAGGCTAATAGCACCCTCTGGGATCTCGTTCGAGCAGCTGTTTTGGGGGTTGCGACGAGAGGAGCGAGCACGTGAGAAGGAAAAAATGAGAAAGAGAGAGAGAGAGAGAGAGGGCATCGCGATTGTTATATTCTTTGCTTTAATCCGCCCTTTTGTCCATCCCAAGCGTCGAGATTTGCCCCAGCTAGCTGGCACGCTCTTTGGTTCCGTGCTCACGAATAACGCGTTTGCGCGCTAACCGTTAACATTCTCCATGCGCCTCTCCCTTTCCCCTTTTGTACGTACTCCTCTCTTTCCCTTTTGTCCGTTTCGAAATGGCGCGTGTTTACATTTAAACGACCCAGTTCGCTTTGTTCCTACGCTCATCGTATTGTCTTGTCCCCGTCGCGGGAATATATGCGGAATGTCGGGCTTTAAATTTTAATAAACTCGCTCGAGATAGGATAATGGGAGAAATGAGACGTTTTAGGATCGGGCTAATAAGAAGCGCTTTACTTCCTACATCGAAAGGGGTCCTCTGTCCTTTATCCCGTATCGTTGCCCACGTCGTGATATAATCGATAGTCCTTCCGTGCCTTTAGCAGCCACGAGGGAAGATACCGAGCGTAACGAAACTCGCGCGCGGACCGCACCTCGTTTGGAATCTCCGACTCTTCCGATTCCGTCGCGTCGCGACCCTAATTTTTAGGTCAAATATCGTGTTCCTGAAATTAGAGGCAGGTGGTGCTCCGGGGAGTATATAACTCGACGCACGAATTTCTAACCCGAATTGTGGCTGCGAGAGAGCCTCGACTTCGCCTCCACCTTCTCTCTTCTCGACCAAGCTTCACTCTCCTCTCACACCCTCCCGTTTCTCATGCTCCGCGTGCCGTTGGGATTCCATCGCGGGATCCTTCTCGACGAATCTCTCGCGTACCTAATGGCCAATCCCACGTACCACTCACGAATTCAAATGCCCCAGGTACCCCCCTAGTCAAGAATTAAATCTCAAGGCCGCTCGAACTCCGTGCAAATTGGCCACCGATCGCCCTCGGGCCGCGGGATGAATAATTTGCATCGAATACGGACCGACTACCGGCGCGGCCTAACCCGCGGGTTAATATCCGCCGCGCAGGCGGAGATTCGTACACTCCAGATCCCTAGGAATTTCGTCGCTCGTTCTCGTCATGGTCCGTGCGCCTCCTACGTAAGGTGAAACGATTTACGTTTTACATCTTACCGCGATATTCTTCTTTACGAGGGAATAAATACTAAAATCAAATACACAAAGGAACGAAGGTGGAACCGAATTCTCGTGCGAGGCTCGACGCTGGAATCTTCTTCGGCACGAGAGAGTTTCGCTCCAATTAGAAACCATCCCCGCGACCCGGCCCGTAGGAATTCATAAATATTCTACGAGCCTAAGCGAATTAGCTCCTCGCGGGAAACCCGACAATTTTTCTCGCTTCTTCGCTCGAGCTACTTAATCCCATTAAAGCGACGGTGGCACGTGACTTTCCGCGTCGCTTCGAGGCTTCGGCTTCGCCGCGAACCCGCGGGACGCTCTTACCCTCTTCCGGAAGCTTCCTGCCCTGTCGTTAACCCTTTGATCGCCCAGGTGTTACGCCACTTTTCGGTCACTTACCCACCCGTCGGTGTACTCTCGTTTTCCATTCCGCTCCACGAGGAAAATTCAGGAGTTTGCCTCTGGTTACGAAAACTCCTAGAATTAGATTCTAATCCGTCGAGTTCCTAAAATTCACTTTCCGACTCCGCACGAGTGAATAAAGGGCTCGCTCGTTGGAAACAGTTGAACGTTTACGCAAAACCCCGTGATTATTTCACCGAAACCTCGGTTAATTATGAGAAATGCACCCACTGCACGAACAATTCGTGAAATTCGCTCCATGATAATCTCGTCTCTTTCCAACATTAATAATCATCGACGATTCTTCGCGATATCGAACCCTCGCCGGACTACCACCTACGAATAATCACGCGTGTAATCAATCATAAGCATCCCCAAACCGCTAGGGTTCACGCTCGAACGCGGACGTGTTCTGCGTGGCCGTTACGACTTTGGGATTCGCCATCGATCCAATTATCCAAGTTAATCGCGCGGTACAATTCGGACGCCGACGCTCAACCCTCGTGGGCGTCGGGACGCTCGGTAGTGCTCGTCCGGCAAGGATGATTCCACGACGATTTCTCCGTCGGTCGCGAAACTACGAGGAGGGTGGTGGGGCGCTACGATGACGGGCATTATGCAGATTCGTCGGGGGCCGTATAACGTCGGGTTTAGCGCCGCGACGTCAGCGCACCGTGGCCACGGCATAAACTCCGTGGAGTTATGCACCGGCGGGATTGCAACGACGGGTGCATCGGAGGTGCAGCCGCGCTTGGAGTCGGTGCTGCACCGGCGAGCGGGTGCACCTTCAATATCCTCGCGCGAACACCTTCCGTTTCGTTTCTACCTCCCTCCCTCGCCTGTGTCACGTCGTTTCCTCATTCGTGGCGACTGCACCGATTGTAAATTCTTCTCGTAAGTATCGTCGTTTTCGAGGGAGGCGCGCTGTCGTGGAGTCGTCCAGCTCGTTGCGCAACTCGAGAGGGGTCTGCAAGTGTCGAGGGATATCGAGGGTAGGATGAGAATCGCCAATGTCCTTGGAATTAAAACTGAAAAGGAGTACTCGTTCTGCATACGAGCCATCATACCGCTAGGGTTCTTGGGATTAAATGGAGGAATGATTATTTATTTATTTATTTATTTATTGACGGGACAAGCCCTGTAGTATACCAAAGATAGATAATACATCAAAAAATAGCAAAGTACACAAAAACAAACGGAAAAAAAAAAAAAAAAAAAAAAAAAAGATAAGAAAGATGAGATTACCGCGTACGGACAAACATTAAACATGCATCAGCACCTCGGATAGAGCCTTAGCTCGTACGGCCGAGCGGCTAACATCGAACAAATTGAAGTCAGAGCCAACCGCCCAATTATTGGCGATATTACATACTCTGGAAATAGTGTCGGCATGACCTATCCCAGTGCGGTAAAGATTAGGCATAAAAACGGCAGGCGACCGAGTGGACCTCAATAGCGCACAGAAGTTAATTTGCCTGAGAAGGTCCGGACAGGAAATAAGTCCGTTAATCAAACCGCTTAAAAATACTAAATCAGTTACAATCCTACGGTCCTTAAGTGTAATAATCTTAAAAGAACGCATTACCGGGCCATAATCGTGCAAGAAATGCGGCAGTGGGTTACCAGATCTGAAGGCCAAAAGTCTAAGAAATTTATGCTGCATAAATCCTTATGAAATTATCTGGGTCGTGTTCCACGAGTCCTTCGTGCATTTTTTATTCGATCTTGTAAGTCGAGACGAAAATTCGGAAATACATTTCGAGGAGTCTGGTGACTCGCGACGACCTCGCGTCATTCGTTCGTCGTTCTCTCGTTGAAACGTCTCGCGAGGCGAAACGTCGAAAGGCCCGAAGACGCGGTAGCAGCGCTCACCTCGTAGTAACGTCATCGGGAGCAATGCTGGGCGGCAATGCCCTGCCGTTCCTCGGATTCCTTCGCTTTTACGAGGCGAAAGTCGTTTTGCGCCGCGGGATTTACTGCACCGGCTACCCCCATCGACCCCCCTACGCGCCCTGCGGCTGCCTTTTAGTTCATCTCGAACCTTCCTAGGGAGCACGCGAGCAGTCCTGACTTTTCCATTTTCACCGCTCTCCCTCTCCTTCCGTTCGATTCTCTTCACCCCTCTTCTCTCTTTCTTCTTCTTCTCTCTCGCCCGTAAGCTTCGAAACACCCTTTTTACTTCTTTTTAGCCTTTCTCCCTAGCGTAGAAACACTTCCTCCTTTCTTCGTCCTTAGAATAGAAAGGAGAAAGAAAAGGAGAGTCCAAGCGAAGTATATCGACGATACTCGCCGAGTCACCGAATGGATCGTAAAAAATATGGAACCGTCAAGAGGCACCTATCGTCCTCGCTCTTAACTTCAAGCGAGAGTCCCGCGACACTTGCGGAGCCTCGCGATTCCCTCGTTTGTCCTCGTGTTTATCGATTTTCTTCAAGACGACACGTCGACGGATTTGAATGGTTACGCGAAAGTCATTTTAACGCGAAACCGGTCACGACCAAACGAGCCGTCGTATGAAAAAGGGAGAATCTTCCTTTCTCCTTCGTCTTTCTTCGTAGAGTTTCTCTTTCCTCGATCTGCATCGATCGTTGATCCCTTCTACTCGATAATACTATCAGAAAATAAAAATCCTGATCCATAAAATCCTCCGAAAGCCCCGTACCGATTTATTTCCACCCTTCTCGAGTAGCACGAAGTAAGTTTCGGTTATTCATATTCAAGCCGCTAATCCGCTAATCGTCGGGCGAATCTCGCGTAAACCGGGCCGCGCGTAAAAGCAAGCCACACGCGAGGAACGTTTCTCTTCTCCTCGTTCTTCGTCTTCGTCCTACCCTCTCGAGAGGCAGCGGTATAAATTTTACTTTGGATGTTATATTGCCCGGGTGATCGCTAACCCCGAGGCAAAAGGCATTGCGGCCTAAGCCGGTGGGTGGAACAAATAGGATAGCAGTGAGAAGGAAACAGGGTAGAGGTGGGCCACTCGGACGTTCGAGATTTTCGTGGCAAGGCAATGGCGTGTCCTCCTTCTTGCAATCGACTCGTGCGGAGAGAATGGTCGTCTAATAATCGATTCCTTGCGCCGTGACGCCAGGCGCGGCGCCGTGTATCGACGAGAGGGAAGCAAAGAGGGAGAACGGCAGAGAAGAGAGAAGATTTCCCTCACGGAGTACGTTGTAAAAGGAATTACACGATCCTGGCGTGTCCTCGTGAGAGCAGTGTCCCGAGGAGGAGAAGACGCGAAGCGGTGAATGGATGCGGATGGATTCGTTAGGCTGAATTGTTTGCGACGGGTGACGAGTCCTCGGTTGTTGGTAGTCGCTTTAGGCTGATGTAATAATTTGTCGGAGCGAGGATCCAGCGCGCCTTATTCGGCGCGTTCTAATTGATACGGTTAGGAGCGCGTAATTGCGATCGGCGTGGGTAGCGCGTGAGGTGAGAACCGCTTGAGGAAGGAGAAACGTGGATTCATTCTGCTGGTGGGGCGAATTTCGCAGAGTCGTAGGTGTTTAGAAGCTGGAGTCTAAAGAGGAAGAAGATTGCGTGGAAGTTCGTGGTGTGTCACCTGTTAGGAAGAGGATGAGGTCGAATTCCATTCTTAAAATCGTTTAGGACTTTGTTTCTATCTCGGCAGGTCTCTTTCGATCCGACTCTATTGCTCGTTCCAAGGTCCTCGTGCACCCTGGAGGGAAGCATCGTTTTCTCGTACTCGCCAAAAGAAGAAACAAAACGGGGTCGCCGGAAAATGTACACAATCCGGAGGATATCGTTCCTGCTTCCCGTCCCTACGAACAATTAAACGTGTTTACAGTGGAGACGAGGGTGGAAACGGCCGGATGGCGGAAGGGAAGAAAGAAGGACAGAGAGGAGAATCGAGAAGGAGAGGGAGAAGAGTGGATACGCGAGTTGCCTCGAGAGAAGATCGGCTTCGTGAGCCTCGTTTTACCTTCAACGGGAATTTTGCCTTCGTCCTGACGTCTGCTCGCGAGTGTAAATAACGGAGTTCCTCCACCAAGATCGTTTCCAGTTCCTTCTGGCACGACTTCCGAGACTGCAACGATCTCCTCTTGTTTTTTTCCCTCGTGTTAGGATCAGTGGTCGTACTCGCCCGAGGCTTTGTTCCAATTGGACGAACGTAATCGAACTGTATTTATTACTCTTCAACGTAAGGTGAGATGGAGCAAGTGCATACGCGAAAATTCGAAATTTGTGTTTACTCTCACCTTACATAAAATTCTTCGTAGGATTCAACGTTTATTACCTTCTCGGGTGACATTATTAGACGTACAAAACTGTTTCGTTTAATTTCCATAATTCCATTAAACCTTCGATATCCAATGTATCCAATATTGCCCCGTGTCGACTCGCTGAGTAAATTCTTCGAGGTCATCTTGCCGCGGTACAAATTGTTACATCGAGTCCCTTCATCCGTCTTATACGCGACCCTTCGACTCGCCCGGTGCCCGTCGACGCGAGAGGGTGTCTGGCCGGATTAACGAAGGAGATTTTTCTCGTGGACGTCGTCGCAGGATATAAATAAGAGGACGGCGATCGAGAGGCGCTTTGATATGCGGCGCGCGGAACGATTTCAGTTACGGCGGAAGCGGGGATAAAAAATTCTTAGTCTTTATCCCCGCGTGTGTCGTGCGATACAAAGCTACCGCTCGGGAGACTGGAGATCCATAAAAAGCGGGAAAATAGACGGCGGAAGAGGGTCGCGGGGTCGAGGAGTGGTAGAGGGGTAAGGAGGTGAACGAGCGCGCGAGTAGGACGGAGAGAAAAAGAGAGAGAAGTGAGAAGTAGAGAGAAAGAGTGCGAGAAGCGAAAAGACGAAGAGAGGGAAAATCTGTGAGAGATGGAAAGCAACGATGAGAATGAGAGGAGCTTCGAGACCTTTTCAGCTTTCGTCGGGAGTCACGCATCTGTTGCGTCTCGGGTATTAATCATGGGATAATCCTTTTGATGTCGAGCCCTTGGTTACGCTGTAATTCGTGAACGGTGAACGTTTTGGCCTCCCTGCTTTCGAGCGACCGGTAGCACCGAGACACGAGGGACCGGATCCTCCTCGAACTGCCCTCCGGCAAAGTCTCTCTCTTCCTTCTCTTTCTCTGTTCGTGAAGCCCCACCCGACGAAATCCGAAGGAATTGTTTCCCGAGTGCCCTTAAAGCGTTCGTTAAGCGTGGAGGAGAGCGCGAGGATGTCTTAGATACGGGTAATTCCTCTCTCGAGGCTTCGGTGTGCTCGTACGTGCGTGAGAAGGGACGCTATTGACGAGCCGATGAGGGTCTTTGGGTTTGTGTGTCAGAACGGGGTGGCGAGTCTACCGAGAAGCTTTCGTGCACGAAGAATTCTTCTTATATTTCGCTGATCAAAGGAACGATCACGATTTATCCGTCGATGGTCGGTAATCCGCGGATTAAGGAAGGCGTGGAATTTATTTTTCGAAAGACGAACGGGGTTCAATTATTTTACGAAACTCACTTTTCGACTTGTTCTCAAGCGCAATCTTACAAAGTGACGGGGCGATTGGCCAATTCCGTTCCTCTTTTTTTAATTCCAAGGAAGGTCTGCGCCCGAAGAAATCATCCGCTCGCAACAACGAGCAGGGTGCTTTTTAGCAATCCACCGACCGACCGGGGATGAGAATCTTCTCCGTTCCACGGATTAATTTACCTTCGTCCACCTCGAGGGACCCGAACGACAAAGAGTCCTCCTTTTCCGAGATTGGCGCGGACGCCGCTTAATAAAAGCCGAAAGAAGCGGACGTTGTTCTCGCCGTGCGAGCTGAGGATTCTCAATCGGGAGACTTGCGGGCTGTAGACACGGATGCACCGGCGCGGTTTGTTCTCCACGTTCGTGTAAATAGTAGTGGAAACAGACGGATAGACAGACGTACAATCATCTTGCCTCGAGCCACCCCGACGGATCTCTCCCGACGTGCAGTTCCACTTCATCCCGCGAAACGTCCTACGCGTATTCCAGGTGTCTGTCGGAATCTCGCGAGTAAATATGGAGACACGAGACTTCGCCTGTATGCGACACTAACGAGCCGTCAAACTTTGCAGTTTGCTCTCCTCCTCGAGACGCGCGTCGCTGATCTCACGATGGAGCGGGAAGAGGGGGTGGAAATTTCACCGAGTGCATCCAGCGAGGAATCATCGTGGGAAGAAGGTCGGTGGATGGCAAGGAGAAGGAAGAGAGGAGCGAGAAATTGACAGGATCAGCTCGTCGAGCGGATCACGCGCGCTCTTCTTTCTGGACTTTGTTTTGCAGCTTGGCCCCTTTTCGAAGTTCCACGAGGGAGACGAGGACTCAACGAAAATTCGTCTTACTCGACTATCCGGGCCTCGAAGGATCTTTCGAAGGTTCTCGGAATCTTTTTGTCTCTTTCTCTCTCTCTCTCTCTCTTTACTATCCTCTTCTTACCTTACGAAGAAGGTTAGCCAAGTCGGTAGAGGCGAGCACGAACGAATCTACTGCAGCCTGTGCACCTTGGCGAGGATCGCCGGGAGTGGGAGAGGGCAGACTTATCGTGGCAATTAGAGACCAATTAACAGGCACCTGCCCCGACTTACCGATCGTCCTCTAATTGCCGCGAGGGTTGCATCGAATCGTAGATATTTGATTCCGGGCGAAGTTACGCCCCTGGGCTACGCGAGGAGCCGCGCCGCGATAAGCGTGACTTTAATCGCCAACCACCCGGCCAATAAGTAATGGTGTACGGCTAGGGCGCGATGGGCCGGAGAGCAGCGCGCGATGGAAATTACTGGCCGGTGATAATTTCTGTGTTTAATGGCCGAGCGGAGCAGCGCGCGCGCGCGCGCGGCCCGAGTTCGTTCGAGGGCCTTCGCCTTTCTAACTCGCGATTATAACGGGAGAGAGTCCGCCTAGCGCTCTCCTTTGGCCACCGATCCTTCTCCACGATCGGATTATCCTTTGCGGATGTAGCGCGCCACGAATGGGGTGTAGCCTTGATACCTGAACGCTCTTACCGGGAACTCGGTGTGTATCGTGCACAACTTAGAGACGTTGAATAATCCAGGATTTACCAAGGACCAACGGTGGATGCTTTGCTAAACCTCTGAGATCTGAATTCGATTAAACGATATTTCTGTAATGTACTCCGTGATCTCGCGAGAGAATAAAAATAGGGATAGAGTCTCTGTGCCGTAAGTGGCGGATCCTTGAGGATGCTTCCTCGACTTTAACTTTATCCAGGGCTGCGGGAGAACGAGGCGAACGAGGGCCCTACATCCACCTTTCTCTCTCTTTTTCCATTCGGCGAGACGGTCTTGCATTCCGCTCGTCGACAACGGAATTATTTAATTTTCAGCCGCCTTCTCGTCGGCTGCCACCGCGACGGGAACTTTTCGTCGAAATCGTTAGCACGAGTCGTAGACGGGACTCCTCTGGATTCTCCGGGAACTGAATAAAACTCGCGTCGCTTCACGGGCTACGAGGGGGGGGGGGGGGGGCGTGGCGCGCGAGAGGGTGCGTGGTGTAGTACGCGCGTGCACGTGTAGGGATGCGCGCGCGAGGGTGTTGGAAGAAGAGGAGGAAAAAGAGGCGAGAGAGTAAGGGGACACCTTTAGAATGCGTCCCTGGATAGGAAAAATGTGCTTCTGGTGGATGTTCACTGTAAGCGGGGGTGAAAGGGTGGTGGAAGTAGAGAAGGTAGAGAAGGTGAAGCGATACGACGAGGCGAAAGAGGAGGAAGAGGAGCGGGTTGGCAGTCGCCGCACCAGGACGAGTTGATAATTGGACGCCTCGTTACTCCGGGTTACTTTCTCCCTCCACCTTTATATCCCTTTTTCTTTCTCCCCTTTCCACCCTCCCATCTCACCTTTCTTCCGCTTCTTCGTTCTTTTCCGTACTTTTCTTTCCACCCCCAGCCACCCTTATCCACCCCGTGCTCTCCCCTTCCGGTCTTTCGTCTTTCTCCTTTGCGTCTCTCGCTCTCCATTTGACTTTCTCCATCTCTCTCTCTCTCTCTCTTTCGTTGCGGTGAGCAGTAAAGCACGAAACATCGCGCCACGCTCTTTAAACACTCGAACCCACCCTCCCGAGCCACCTATCGCTATCTCCTCGCGCAGTTCCTCGATGGCGGATCGAGAACTGCAAAGTCGTCCCGGGCACTTCGTTAGCGAGGAAAGCGCGAGAAAGTCGAACTTCGCCTCTCGTCCCATTCCACCATCCGTGCCCTCCTCGCGTTCCTTCTTTTTTCTTCGTCGGCTCCCCCCTCTCCAGAGTACGCCCCTTCTTCTTCTTCTTCTCCGAGCACACGATGGATGCGGGTGCGTACAGTAGTGGGTACTCGTCCGCTCGAGTATCAAAAGGATGGCAGAAAGAGTGACACGGAGAAGCTTCGTTACGTTGATTCTACGCGAGAAAGCTCGAGAAGTCTCTCTCCTTCAATGGCATTTGAATCCTTCTTTATTTTACCCTCCACCTGTTCCTCCCGAGTGTATGCGCGTATTCTCGTCCTATATATTTTTCTCAAAGCTAGCTCGAGTATTACTCTCGAGCTTCGTCACAGTTCCCGGTAACGGAGAGGAATAATCGAGGGACGCTTGCCCGGTCTTCGAAATTTTTCGATTCAATTTTTCCTACCCCCGCTTTATCATATTTCCTCGTTACAATCCTGTCGTAAGACGCGTGACGTAGGTAGACGTTCCCTTTGCAGAGCTCCTCCAACGGAAGGGCAATAAATCGAACTTCCTCTTCGCCCTCGCAAAACCGGATATGTCCCTCTTACCGTCAAATCCCATCGAGCCAATCCTTGCTCCGGGCATGTCGCACGCATCCTCCTGCAAAGTCGAGGACTTCACGAGGGCCTTATAACGAGCCGGTGCCTGAAATGTCGAGTCATCGATCCTCGACGATCGAAGGCAATCGACAGCACGTCTCGTCGAGACACGTCTCTCCTCTCTCTCTCTCTCTCATTCTCATACACAACACCCACTTTCACTCTCTCTCTCCCTCTCTCTATCTTCCTGTACACCCTCCTTCTGTGAGAGCAATTATCCACGATCGCTTCCAACGAAGTCCTTTGCCACTGAGGCGACAACCTCGTAACACCTTCACCAACCCCTAACGATGTCCAGCGTCGCGACGTCGTCTGCCGTCATTTATCCGCGCTCCATCCCTTTCCCAGGCGTTACCAGAAACTTTGTGGCGCGCGCGCGGAAACTTCGACGATACGGTGGTGGATGGTGTCCGGCACGGATTCCACGTCGGCAATCTCGGTGCAGAAATGGAAGTGGTGAACGGGCAAGTGGCCGTAACCTCGGCGTCGGGACGCTACAAAGAGCAAACCGAGGACGAGGCGTCGTCGTCGTTGTCGACGCTCGTTACTCCGAGGATAACGCGAGCTCCCGTCATCCGGGACGTTGTCTGCGTGGCCCTGGGACGACACGCCGGGACTACGGGACCAGCAAATTTGACATCCTGTTCGCCGGAGTGGAGGAGCGGAGGCGAGTGATCTCTCGACGTTGCTCTGGATGCGGGGACGCGTGGGCGTGCGGAGATTTGTGTACGTCGAGGTTCGGTGAGAAGGCCACAGGGTGGAAGAGGAGAGGAACGACGGAAGATGACGGTGGAGAGCGAGAAGAGAGAGAGAGAGAGATGACGAGACGTGAGAGCTGAGAGAGACGATTGATGACAAGTCGAGAGGAAGCTGTGAAAGGGAGAGGGAGGATAACGAAGAGAGAAGACGAGAGTGAGATGGATACGAAGAGAGACTACGACAGAGAAGGAGAGATTGAAGAGAGAAGACAAGAGAGAGAGAGAGAGAGAGAGATTGTATGTTCCTGGCGTAGTCAGCTCCGCCAATTCCGGCTGGCCTCTCGGCCTGCCACGCGTGACACGTTCACGTACAAGCCAAACACCCCAGCGCGTCGAAGGGTGCGAGGGATTTGCGATGTCGCGGAGCGGAGCATCCTCTTCCTCCCGCTTCACCACGGTCCTGCACGTGTAACTCCGTGTGCAAGCGCGAAGCGCAGTTGGTGCCGACGAGAGAAGCACACGAGGGAGAAGGAAGAGGATGAGGAGGTACCGGCCGGCGCGAGGCGTCCCGTCGCTTTCGTTCCTCACCAGCAGCGTCGTCGTCGTCCCCGTCGTCTGGACTATGAAATATCACGGGGTCAGGTCGGCTACGTGTCACTGCGAGGGAGTTGGACGCTTCTTAACAAGGCGAACTCGAGCCACGCCACCCTCTTGAATTGTGGAAGAAGCAGGAGTGAGTAAGAGTACGAGGAGAGAGGTAAAGAGAGGGACGAAGGTAGGTGGTCGGTTCCTCGACACCACCCACTTTTCTCCATAGTCGCTCTTCTCGGATCTTCTCTCTCCCTTCTTCGTCTCGTGTGCTCTCTCGTCTGCTTCTTCTTCTGGAGTGCGGTGACACGCGATAGCTTGGTCCCCGGAAGCTGGGGAAGGATCGAGAGGAGAACAAAGAGGAAAGGAGAGAGAGAGAGGAAAGAGAAGGGTGCAGGTAGCCGCTTCCGATCCTTAATTGAGAAACCCGTCCAGGATATCTGCTCTCCTGGATCAGGATCCTGTTCCCCTTTTCGTCTTGCATCTCGTGCACCACGTGCTTCTCTTTGTCTCCTCTCCATTCTCCTCCCCGTCATACCGCGAGAGAGTGACCTCTCTTGTTACCGTCGCGACTCTTGCTATTCTCTTCCCGTCCTGAAAGCGTCCAGCTCCCCTCTTCGATCGGAACGAATAACGTCCGTGGCTTTGGCTCGTATACCGTGATCGACGGTACCTCCTCGATGACGCTCGTTCGTCCAACCTTTTGCGGAACTGGTCGAATGGTCAAGGAGGCGATTCTCCGCCTCAGCCGGAAATGATTAGGCGCATCGACCGACGTTTCCGATCTCTCTCTCTTATCCCGGATCGCGGTTATGCGCCGTTGGACGTCGAAGCCTCGCAGGAATTCGAGACCTCCCGCTCTCTGGAACAGTCGGGCTATTGTTGCTATTGGTATTCATTGTCCGCGGTGAGTCGGTGGTCTCGCGGAAGGGAAGGAAGTCGAACGATTCGCGAACGCTTCGATGCATCTTTCGGATCCAAACGAGTTCTTGGGATAAATAATTAGAGGAATCGTACGGTGAAGAATCTTGGAACTTCTCTCGGTGTCGTAAACATCTCTGCCGCGCTCTAAATCGTACACGGGACGCGAAAGTGCCGAGCCAATCGGTCTCCGCGTCTTTTTCACCGCCCAACTTCTCTTATCTTCCTCGCCCACCAAGCACCCCCTCGGTCCATCTCGATTCGAAGGGGAACACAATCGACTAACCTTATCCCGACGGTGGTTCTCCCATTCTCCAAGGATCTCACGCCGAATCGAGAAACTCGATCGAGCGTTGGAGCGTGTATCTCGCGCGAATCGAACGTACTCGCGAGGATCGCGAGTTCGCTCCGTCCACCGGCGAGTGTCGCGTCGGCTCGGGGAGAAAGCACGATATCGCACACCCACTACTTTAATTTCCTATCGCGGTACGATCTCTCGATTGGCACTCCTAAAGTCGGTCGACGCTTGCGACGCGACTCGACTCGGTCTCTTTCCACCGCATCCTTCTCCTTCGTCGTTCTCCTCGTTCGACCTCGTCGTTATTCCGTTCCACCTCCTCGTCCGACCTCTTCGTCCGTTCTCTCCAACGGCCTCCTCCATCTGCAGCCCGCCTCCTGCCCCTCCCTGGAAACGAGCGCTCGACAGGCGAGCTCCTTTTCGAAACTGGAGCATTCCGTTGGCGGGGTAGTAGGGCGACAACAACGACGCCGACGCTGAGCGACAGGGCCACCAACGGGCCACCTCGAACGTTTCGGGACTTTCGAATGCGCCATAAATTCACAGCCCGGATAAACGATTGTTATTCGTCCTGGTGCTCCTTCCCTCTTCCTCCGTGTATCGAAGGCTCTAGGACCGTTCTCTTTCAATTTTCTCTTCACTCGATCCTGTCTTCGGTTTTCTCCTCGCGCATGTCCTTCGATAAATTTCTTTCTGACTTCGACGAATTACTCCTTCACCCTTTGTCTCTCCTCTCCTCGCGCTTCTCGTACTTCTCCTGCTCGTCCTTTATCGCGCTCGTAGAATTATCGCCTCCTTTCCCTCTCGACGATCCCTCGTCCACTCTCCTTCCTCCTTTCTCGCTTCTTACACCCACTCACCCTTCTTATCTCACTCTATCTCAGTTCTTTTCTCTCTCTCTCTCTTTCTCTCGCGACGAAGCCCCGTAACGTGCCATTTCGCAAGCCGCGCGATATCAACGCTCCCGAACGTAATGGCGGGGCTCCTTTGTGCGGAAATTATGGTCCGAGAGGAGCTCAACGGTAATACCGAGAACGATATCGCGCCCCGGTACTCCTGGCAATCGATCGCGACGCTCGAGAGAGTACGAGCGGAACGCGTCGGCTTTGACGAGATCCCCGGGACGATAGTCTTCCTCCTTAAACGGCTGAGGGATGAACCGCTCCAGACTTTTCGACGCCACTCGCGTAGTTTTCGCAGCTCTCGTCCAACGAGCCCAGCCCTTTTCTCGTGCTCTCCTTCGAGCTATCCCTCTCACTTTTTGGAAGGATTTTCGAAGGTTACCCGCCCAGACGACTCGTTCGAGATATCACCAAAGCTGCACGGTCGATCGAAGTCGAACTAGGGTTGCCAGGTCAAAAAATCGGATAGCCGGACATAACGGACGATTCGGTCGGAGATTCGAATGAAAAAGCCAGACAAAGATATAAAAAAACAAATTTCACGGAATAATTCAAAGAATAACTAATAGGCATTAATCATCTTTATATCTATAAAATTAGTACCAATGGAACGACGACCAATCGGCTCGTTAGTAAAACTGCCAATTACTCTACAGATTCAAGTATCAAAATTACAGATATAAAAAGCCGGACGCCGATTATTTTTCGCCGGTCAATCAATTAAAAAGCCGGACATGTCCTTACTAAATCCGGACACCTGGCAACCCTAGGTCGAACCACCGAGTTTGGCTTAATCGACGCTCCACCTCCTCCCTTTTCCTCGTTCATTTTTTCGGTGGAGAAGTAATTAGCTCGGTGGGTGCGCACCACCGTCGTCGTAGGAGTCCTTGTACGTAGGAAAGGCTTATTCGCACATTTACCTGTTCTCGATTCGAGAGGCGGCTCGTTCCCCGAGGATGTAGGCGAGTCGTGAAGTTTGCGGGGGTGGACGGGAGCAGGACAATGGAAAGAGGTCGAAACGTTCCGCGGGGACAATCGGCGGGGTTGGAGGAGAGGAAGGCGGCCGGAAACCCGGCGAATGCATCTCGATGTTTTTCCCGCTGTTATCCGCGCAACGATCCCTCCACTCCACGCCGACGAAATGTCCCTCCCCTTTTCTCGCTCATCAACTTCTTCTTCTCTCTCTCTCCTCGTTGGCTCTTCTACTGGTAATCGAAAATTGGTTCACTCCGTCGAAGGCACTCTCGGCGATGCGTCACGATTCGACGAGCTAACGAGGAGAGGTCACGATTTCCACGGTTGAAAAGAGCACGGGGTCGTAGGGAGGGATGGTGGAGGAAGAGGCGGCTCGATGGAAAGGGAGGAGAAGGAGACCTGGAAATTACGAGAGAAGAGAGCGCGAGGGAGGGACGAGGAAATCAGAGGAAGAGTAAGTTCCTCGAGGAAGAGAGAAAACGTGGGCTTTGATCTCTTTTTCTAAATTGTTGGAAATAATGGGGCGAGCACCGTATGCTGTGGTGCGCTCGAGAATGAGAGAGATACAAAGAAAACACGGAGAAACGAAGAAGAAAGAGAGAGAATAACATGAAAGGTGCTCTCTGGTTCGGGCTAACGGGTATAATAGTGGATTTTTATAAAAATTGCACGCTCTCTCCTTGTCTTACGATCACTCTTCCACCGTAACCCTTCCTTCTTCTCCAACCCTCTCCAGTCTCTGCGTCCTCGTGTCGCGCGACGTTTTCTGTAACGAGAGGGCCACGCCCGCTCTCTCGTCGTCAGCCACGGTGAATCAACGGGGCCCCGACGCATTATCGTCTCGTAAGAATCGAAAGGTACGACCTACGTGGCGAGAGGTTTACCCGCTTGGAATCTGAGAGAAGATCGTTAGGTGAAGTCACTTTGCATAAACGATATTCTTCTCCTTCCTTCTTCAACCCTGCTACCTGTACCCTTCTCTCATCCCCTTGACTCCCTCCTCTTCTCATCGCCAACGGCACGGTGCGACCGGTCTCCTCAAAAAATAAAACGCCCTTCTTCTCTTTCTCTCTCACCTCCCTCGACATCGTTCACCCTTTCCTCGTCCTTCGCGCGACGTCTCGCGGATAATGGCGCGAGTAGGAAAACGAAACGGTCCACCGTTCCGTACGGTATCCTTCCTCGAGGTGGTGCCCAACAGCAGAAGGAGAGAGGTCTTGGACGGTCCCGTGTTTGTCTTTAGGTGAGTTAAGCGTTGTAATCATCGAGGGAATCGATATCCCGCGGTGGATTATTATTCCGACCATGCCGATCGCCAGCGTGGATACCGTCGATATAATTGGATACACGGCGGAGGCGTGTTGATCGGCAGTTCCTCGTGCACGCTCGCCGGGAATCCGCGGCTGGAGACGTAGCGGAGAAGGTCGTGAGGAAGGAAAGAGAAAGAGATCGAAAGAATGCGCACGCGCTTGCGAGACCGGCAGAGAGAAAGAGAGAGAACGTAGACCACGAAGATGCCGATCCTACGGAGTAATCGCGAACGCTGGAAGTTTATAGGGAATTTTAATGAGAGAATGTGTACGGGCCGTGAAACGGCGCGAGGGAAACGATCGAGAGTGAAGGTGAGACGAGAGGGAGTTAAGGCAGGACGATGTTAAAATGAAGGCAAAAGGAAAAAAAGAGGTGAGACGCGTGAGTTAAGCGCGAGCCGAAGATCGTAAAGAGGATCGTTCGACGATGTATCGCACGTTTTATCGCACGACGATTCCAGAACGAATTCTACCTCGTTCCTCGAGGAGGTTTCGATCGATCGAAATGCAATCTTGGATTCCTGTATCGAGAGGACGAGTGAGGATTGACAAGACGTCTATGATATTAGCATCGAATTAAAAAGGGGAAAAAGGGCGAAGCTCGCGCGCGACATCCTACGGGACGCGCTCACCGGATCATTTGTCTTCGTTCGGGTTTACACCTGCGTGGGATAGATGCGCTGCGCGGCTCTGAGAGATTGAAAATAAATTCCAGTGGATGTAATCGAGTGATCGTCGAGGTGAAGGAGAGTAGGAGAGATGCTTCGTGAGGAACGTCGACGTCGTTCGCTACTCCTCCGCCTTCGAGCGTATCTGCATTGATATCGCGTTACGCGCTCATCTTCGGCCACGTCAACCGTCAGTTTTACAACGGGATCCGCGCGGGCGTCGTAACTTTGCGATCACCTGACGGACTGAATCGTTCGATAGGTAGCCCAGAGAAAGTCTCATAGACCAGTGATACTTTCAGCTTTCGAAATGACGATAGTATGCGAATGAGAACGCGTAGGATAAATTATCTAAAACCTGAAAAATTCGTTAGTTCACCAAAAAATATCCAATGGACTCAAATAGGCAGGAACTCAAAGGTTTACCTATCAGCTTTTCGAAAATTGCTAATTTCATTTAATTGTAAATTGTCTCTCGTTCGGCGCGAGTAAGTAAAAAATGTAAAGTGGACGTACATTCTCCAAATACGATATCTCTCGCTTCCACTCGAAACCACCGAAACAAAAAGAAACCGAAAAAACTATGGAAAGTGAGTAGTCGGGAACAGAATGCAACGCGTTTGATTACCGTGAGCAAGAATTCTGTAATGCCAAGGAGAGACCCAGAAATTGCGTTGAGAGAGTGGAAAGGAGGTGGAGAAAAATGTTTGCAATTAAGCGCGCACGTGTTGCACCCGTTCCATTCTCCAGCATCCGGTAGATCATTTCGTTGCGTAAGCGTCGTTGGGGATCGTTCCGTTCGCGAGTCGTAAGAACGCGAGATTCGCGGCGTGACAACGGACGATTGAATATTTATTGCTCGTTCGGCAGAGCTCGTAGCGAGGTCGAGGGTAATTGAAATAATGATTTACCGGGATGCAACGATTGGAATGTGCTATCTCCTCCCTCGTCCCCAGTTTTTCCTCTTTCACAACCTCTCGTTCTCCGCCTCTCGACCATTTCTTTTCTCTCTTTCTCCTCCCATCCTGTCGACTCGATGTTTTTCGACCTACTTCCATCCCACATTTCTCTCTATCCATTCTCCGACAAATGACGGATTGCCTTGCGATTACGAGCATCTCGAATGGTCCACGCCGCCGGTCTGTCGCCACGAATTATCATAATGTGCAATTAGACGGATGGCTGGACAAGAGGAAGAGGCAGTGATTGGTTCGCGCGAAAAGGGAGAGCTAAGGAGAATAACAGTGAAAGAGAGACAAAGAGAGATGAAAGACGAGAGACGAATCGATGAGTTGTGGAAAAGGAAAAGTCTGGAATCGAATTGTCGTCGGATCGGCAACATTATCGACGGCCCTTGCCATTAAACATCGCGCGTTATCGACGTTTATAGCCTTACGTCCGAGAGATTTATTATTATCGCGGCATTTCTGGACGTGTGCCTTTACTCTTCGCGGCTGGCCGCGCGAGGTGATAATTTTTCAGTAGGTGCTTTTCCTCGACACTTAAGCGAACCTTCAGCATCCTCCTGTCGTTTCTCTTGGCCTCACGGTGCTCGCGAGTCGAATTTAAAATTCATCGCTGATGAGTAGCAGGTATTTTTAGACGCACGTTCGACGCTTGACACGATAAAGTGTGCCTGCGAAATTAACGGTTGTCGATGCTTCGTGGAAATTATTGTAGAGTCAACTGAGCTGCTAGTTAAGGCGAACAGTTCGTTGTTTCTGATTTGACGGTGAAACGTCGAAATTGGAAGGACGAGAAAAGACTAGATCTCCTCGTTATCAAGGATACGTGGACACTGCTAAAAGCCAATGCGCTATTCTTCTTCCCCAGGTGTCCCATTCGGTAACTCTTTTGCGCCCTTCCACTTTCCGTTCACCGGCCCGATCTATTTTTATCTACTCGCCGATCTCTCTATCGATAAAATCTCTGCACCTCGCTCGTTCTCTCGAGCGATATATCTACCATCCGATCTGGCCCGTAAAATATGCCCTACGCCTTTTCTCTCTTCTCTTTTCCTTCTCTCCATTCGCCTCTCCCACCCTCGCACCCAACGCGTATTTCTCTCTCTCCACCTCTCGTTCTCTCCTCCCGTCTTTCGCATCGAAACCCAGTCCGTTACCTCCCAGCTTCGATATTTATCCCGCGTGTAATCGAGAACGAGACGAGCCACGTCGAGCACCCGGCGTCGCTAAACGAGTGTCACCCTTTAAAATCGTTACCAGGATCGTTGACCCGTTACGGAGGATCCTCGATTATGCGAATAAAAAGTGTCGAACGGAACGACACCGACGACGGGCCAGCGCAGATCGCGAGCACGAGAGTGTAGGCGCGGCTTTGCTCGTTTCCCTCTCCTACACCCATCTCTTCTTTTTTTTTTTTGCATCCACGTCGTTTAAAGAACTCGCGACGGCACGTCGGATGCGTCCCATTCGACGAGCAAGAGGCGATCGAATCGGTTTTCCTACTTTTTTTTCTCCTCTTTCCATCGCCGCGACAGTTTCCAGAGCGAAGTCGATTCCAGCGTATTTCCGGCGCGCTCAACTCGCAGATGGAATTTTTAATGACGCGACGGGAAGCAATAATTTCACGCGCGAATTAAATCTGTCCTCGTGGATTCTTCTCTGCCTTATCGTTTTCGAAGGCGAATACTCGTAGAATTCCATTTGCAATGTACGCGCGTAAAATTTAATATAAAAGTCGTGAACTTGCTGCATCGCGTGGCATTGTGATTCTGGGATTTGTTCGTGCAAGATAAGCATTGGATTCACGTCTAACAGAAGTTACGAGAGAAATGTGGTAGGTACGAAGAGTGTTCGTTAATTAGGAGGACAATGAAGGTTGGAATTACGTTGGTTCGCCGTGACTCCGTCGAC
This sequence comes from Tiphia femorata, assembly GCA_944319695.1. Classification (NCBI taxonomy): domain Eukaryota; kingdom Metazoa; phylum Arthropoda; class Insecta; order Hymenoptera; family Tiphiidae; genus Tiphia; species Tiphia femorata. Next base: position 15,529,920 of record OX090900.1, on the reverse strand, counting down.
CTCTTGTTCAAAATTCCTACTACGCGTCGCGAGTTGGAAGAGGGAAGTCAAATTCTTCTGCAGGCATTTGGACATTTCTTCGTGTACCGTTCGAACACGACTGCGGGTACACTCTGGGTCTGCTATCGTTCCGTTGTTACTCAACCATGTTGTAATCCACGTCCATAAGAATCTTAAATATTCATATGCGCCATGGTTTACACAATGTAAGTTATGAACGAGCAGACAGTGAATTACGAGGAGATAAATGCTCGCTGGTGATATAACGCGAAAAAATTCTCTCTACGTGAGATTATGCCGAGGAGATGGAAAAAAAACATTGTAGCTTTAGTTACGCACCAATAGGCAGAGTACAGTTGCCGATTTGATTTATGCGACACGTACATTAACGCGTGAAAAGTGAAAGTTAAGCACAATTGCATCGATCGTGACAAGACCTTGTTTCGTTCCTATGCATACCCATTAGATTAGAGCGTGCATTATTTATCTTATAACTAATAGATCTTGTTTTTTTGATTACAGGTAAGTCTCTCCTGCATTCACTGCGCGAACTTCTCTAATGACGGGGTATCGGTAAGTTTAATTCAGCTCAAAGGTCGCATCGGATTTATCTTCGTTATTAACCTTTACAATTTTTCTCACCTTCCTCGCGCGTTCACGCGCCTCGCCATTTCTTACACTTCTCACCGAACGATGTTCGCCGGATTTCAACTTCTTTGAAATCCGCGAACTGTAATCCGCCTTCTTCAACCGTGTGTCAATCGCTTTTACTGCTCGGCGCGGAACGACGACGCGCGTCGAGTCCCATCAAAGGCCGAAAGACTCTCCGGGCGCGTTCTTTCCTCTCGTTCGGAGACGACGTCGGAGAAAATGAGCGGGAAAAAAGGGCGTCGTGTATACGCGAAAGGATTTGCGAGTGGAGAAGAAGGAAGGGCTGCACGGGCGTCGAATAGAGTGGCAGGTAGGACGGGCGATAAAGAGGAACGAGATGCGAAGGAGAGAGAGAGAGAGAGGGACGAGAAAGAGAAAAGGGAGAAAGGGTGGAGGAGAGAAGAAGCGAAAAGCACGAAACTCGCATTTCCCTAAGTATAACGTATGCTCTTAATCCTGGAATTTATGCGAGCGGAATTAACGCGCGCTCGTTGCGCGCTCGCTCACCCGCTCGGGCGTGGCGTGCCTGGAACGAGCTCACCTTAAGCACGTATCGTTTGTGTATATCGCTTGTATATACATCCATAAACCCTTGGCACGCGCGTAGCACACACAGCATTGCACGCCGTATAACCTTAGATACGTACGCGATCGACGTTTACACCTCCCGACGTACACCCAGAGAGATCTTCCGCTGCTTTCTGAGCTCTGCGCGCGCGAACTTCTTCGTCTACGTGTTTCCGTCCTCTCCGTCCTTCTCCATCATTCTCTCTCTCTCTCTCTCTTGCACGAGAATTTTCCATCTTCCGCCTCTCCTGTCACGCACCACTTTCCACCTCGTCCCTTCGTCCTCGTCCGTGTGAGTGCATTTCACGGAATGTCACGTACACGTGCCTGCAGGCTCTGCTTGGACGTAGGTGCACCGCGCGAACGCATTCACGTGTCGCGAATAATGCACAACGGCACTCGCCTGTGAAGCGCGTTCTGCTCACGGTTGGAGTTGTGATCTTTTTTTTCTCTCCAAGGAGCACAGGACCTCGAAGGGTGGAAGTGAGCAGAGGGTAGGTGCGCAGAAATACGAGGAGAGGTGTAGAGGGAAAGGACAAGGATGAAGGATCGAAGGGAGAAAAGTCGAAGGGCTCGTGGGATGTGTGCGCCGAAGATCTCATAAAGGGACCTTTCGCGACAGACGGCTCGCTTATTTGTCGGATATTTCGTGAAGGGACTACTCTGCGACCGATGGCAGGACGATTGCACGTGCATGCGTAGCTTCGTCCACCCCGTAGTAGTCGGCTCGACCAAATAAATTGCTTTTCGCGAGTAGCTCGCCGATCGAGCGAGAGTAAACAAAATTTTCTCCCTCGCGGACCATCGGAGATCTGTGCGCTGGAACGACGTGGATAATAAATTCTCCGCTTCGAATAAACGGTCACTCAGAAGAGAACAACAGGACGGCTTGTAGTGAGAACGAAACTAAAATTGATTCTATTCCACGATATCCTCAGCTATATCCTAGAATATTTAAAAATGTAAAAAGTCGCATTAACAGAACTCGGAATCAGCACGTAGAATATCTTCCTGCTCGTAACTACACGTGTATTAATTGAAACTCGCCCCCGACAATCTTCACTCGTGCCCCCTTAATTCTTCTCCACCGCAGAAACGCGTAACAATTAAATTCAACTCCCTACTCTACTCGTCCAAGATAAAAATCCTTGCCACACACGACGTAATTACCCACGGGTGAGACTTTACCCGTGAAGCGGACGGAAGGAACGGTAGCCGAGCTATCCGCATCACGAAGCAGGTACGATACTCGCGATAGGGAACTCGATGGAATTGCGTCGAGTCACCCTCGAGCACTTTCCCCTTTCCTCTTCCTTCCACGAAGAAGGGTTAAATTTGTTCTGCTACGAGAACGAGGATCGATACACCCACCACGAAGAAAAAGAGAGAGAGACACGTCACAACACTCTCTCTCCTTGTATATCTTACGTTAGCTCGGTAGGGGCGCGAGCCGTATAATTCGTATTCCTTATCGATCCGCGCACACGCGGAGGTATCCGAGGCGGATCGTTTCTTACTGACGAGAGAGTAGAGTCCCGCTGAGCCGCCAGTTACGCGCGCGCGCGACTAACCGCGGAATCCGTCGACGGACTTCTTCGCGCGATGACGAGCCAAGTGGAAGGAGCTACTCGAAGCTCCATCCGACTACTCTGACATCGACAGCAACGTTATGCCTAGCGATGATCGTTCGTACGTGCCTTCTGTCCGCTCCTCTTCTCGAGAACGAGAAAGTGAGAACGAGATAGAAGACGATATCGCGTGGCGATCTTAACCAGGAGAGAAGACACTCGAGAAAGTGCGGATAAACTCGACCGATACCTCTTTCCTCGGCATCGATCGATGAATCCTACGAGAAGAATTAGAATTAGAGTTAGGAGCGTTTGTTTCTAGTACCCGCTCGATTTTCGCCATGAGGCGTGATTTTATGTTTCAATTTCGAAGACCCGAAAATATTCGCTATATCCTTTCGATTAGTGTACACTTATTAACGATAAACTTTAAATATGAATTCTTTATAAAATTAAACAAAAGAAATTGGAAAGAAATGGTGGAGGAACTAAAGCAAATCAATAGGCTACCGGTCGATCAAGCGTTAAGATGTACAAATAGTCCAGATTTAAAACTACGAATTGAGGCCGACTCGCGAATAGTACAAGGCAGAACGTTCCAAAAATAAGCAGACTTTACGTAGAAAGCCTTTCGAAGGGTTACAGTACGACAACAGGGAATAGTCGGATTGGAGAAGGAGAGAATACTGGGTGGGTGCGCGTCCCAGTATCTTCTCTGGTTTCGCCGTCGTCCTTGTCGTCGGCGCGGAGATCCTGTCGAGACGACGAGAATTCTGAAGTACGTCGTCGCTCGGTTTAGCGACCGCCGGGGAGGTTAAACGATCGTTCGACGTGACGTGACGGGAATTCCGGGCTCGCTTGCACCGGCTAGGTATCGAATTAGCACCGGAAATTGATGAAGTCTCGATAGTCGGAGACGATTTACGTGTCGGACCCGTCGAGACGCCCCTAGTAACCCTCCTGTACTTCCCTCTTTCTCTTTCCCTTGACCGGTTCGCGCGATCCCACGTCCCTGACCTCTCGGATTCTCTCTCAGCTGTGTTCTTCTCTTCTCGATAAATCCAACGCGCCGCGAGATCCGACTCGAATCGGTCTTCATCCGATTAACGATCGAGGGCGAAACGATCTTCGATATTCTTGTGTACAAGCCGCCGGGCTGTTCCAATCCGTGGATCGCGGCCATTCGAGATGTAATGCAAATTAAATCAGGTCAAAGCGGATCTTACCTCCGTCTCGAGAGAGCGTTCTCTCCGGTGCCGCTTTTGCTTCGGTGTGATCAGCGGAGAGTGGTAAGGCGAGAAGACGAACCACCGGATGTTGCACAGGAAACGCATTTCTCGTCGCGATAATTTTCATCGAGTATCCCCAGCTTCTTCTTTCTGGGTAAAGCGGTCGGTTCGAGGGAACTCTGAAAAATCAGTGAAGCCTTCTACCTTCTTCCTGGATAACGATCTAGGGGTTATCTCGGAAAGCGGGTGCGCCAGCACGGGAGTCTGTCTCGGAAATAATTTCACGATCAATCTCCGAGTTATCCCATAAAATAGGTAGGTACCATCGGGCCTCCCAAGGTCGTTCGAAGTCGATCGAAGAGAGGGGTGAGAAAAGCTGGAAAATAAGATCGCGCGGGGAAAACGAGCGGTATTTACAGTCGGGTCGCGTACAGGTCGTGGGAAAGGTGGCGAGAGAGGAAGAGGGAGAAGAGTCGGAAGGCAGGAGAGAGACACACAGAGAGAGAGAGAGAGAGAGAGAGAGAGAGAGAGAGAGAGAGAGGCTCGGTGATTTCGATTGAGACGATTATAATAAAAGTCTGAAATCGGAAGGAAGGAGCGGTGGCCGTCCCGGTGTTTACGGGAGATGCGTTGGCGTGACGAATCACGAGGAAGAGAGAGTGGGGAGGGAAAGTGCGGAGGGCCAAGGGGCAAGAGAGAAAGGACGTGGTGGAAGGCGTAACCACCACGGCACCGACGCGGTTTCCAATCACGCAGATTTGCATTTTTAATTTCCGTCCTACGGTCGCTCTCCTTTCCCCTGCTCTCCTTCTCCCTCCTCGCTTCTCTCGTTCTCCTTTCCTCCGACCTTCATCTCCACCTCCACTTCCACCCCCAAACTCGCCTCCACCTCGGCCCTTCCCCTCGGCGTCCGACCCTTTCCTGCCGGTTTAATTAACTCCGTTTTCTCGCTTCTTATATCGCTCGGCGTATCCCCCACCTCCTTCCTTCCTCCTCCTCTTTCACCTCTTCTTCTCTCCACCTCCGCTTCGTCCTCCTCCCACGCTCACCCACCGCCACCGTTTCACAACCGTGCCGCTCGTCCACCTTCCTCCCGTCATCCAGGACCGTCTCCTCCTTTTTCTCTCGTTCCAGCTTCCACCCACCCCCGAGCGGCGCGTATCGGTCGCTCGCTCGAGCTCTCGAGTTTCTTCGAGCTATCGACAATTTTTCAATTACCCGAGCGTAAACGAAGTAAATTAATTGTTACGGCGACTGACGATACCCTCCCTCTGCTTCTCATCCTCCCTCCGCCGTTTCCGTTCGAATTTTCCCTTTTTCTCTTTTTACTTTTCTTTCTCCTCTCTCCAACCCCCTTCTCGTTCTCTCTCTCTCGCTATTTTTTCCTCTTCCTCCTCGAGTTCTCTTCTGTTCGTTCCTATTTCTTCCATGACACACACTTCTCTCATCCCCCTGCGTCCTTCGTGCCAAACTTTGCCTCCTTCCATCGGTGACTTCGCTTTTCTCACTCCTTCAACTCCAGCCTCATCGAATTCTTACTTTTTTCCAGGTTTCTTCATATCCCGGAATCCATTCGAAGAAGCACGATTATGTGCCTCGCGGATCGACGACTCGTTCCCGTTCTCACTCCTCCCCGTCCCGAACGATACTTCATTAAAACTCTCGAAGCTTCTCGCTGCTTTTCCTCCTTCCTATCTCGGCCAATCTCTCTTCCACCACCCCCGTTCCGAAGAGGGGTGGTACAAAAGAGAGACGAACATGCGCGAACATAAGAGCGACAAAGAGAACAGCGTAACGGTGCCAGAGAAAGAAAGAGAAAGAGAAGTGAGAGGAGGAGAATCGACGCGCCGACTATTCGGGCTTGTCTCGTTAAAATGTTACCGGTTCTCTGATCAATTCTCGAGAGCCTCGTGAAGGTGGGGTAAGAGGAAGAGAGGCGGTGGGACGCACGAGGAGAGATGGCACGAAGGAGGAGGAGGTGGCGAAGGAGGGTGGAACAGGACGGCAGTACTAATTAGATCCTCTCGTTAATGAGCGTTTCTATACGAGCGACGACGTCGAAGCCCCTTTTTCGCGGATGCAGATAAGTGGACGATTACGTTGGGATAATGCGAAAAATAAATGTCGCCGCGCTAATGAAAATTAATATCGCGAGTGTGCGCGGCGGTCGTGCGGGAAGCACGCGGAGAGACGTGGAACCGCTTGACTCGAGTTCGAAGTGGGCGAGATCGAGTTACACGGAGAAACGAAAGTTTTACAAGATAAAACTGACCGAAGGGACGCGTCTGTTCCTACGGTGAAAACACACCAACGGATTCTCCGCACAGCTTTCTTATTTATTCGCGCGCAGAATTCCGCTTCTCACGCGCGACAGGCCCGATACGGTTTCATTAAGTGTTCAAGCTGGGAATACATTACGGTGATTCGAAGCTGGCAGGAATACTCTGCCTGCTTCCACGAGCTTTCAGTTTGTCACGATACGTATAGTAAGAGTTTCCATGCCATTTGTGACGATGAGCTCGGTCATCCCTGTATTTTTTCATTGACGATAGAAAGTATTATTAGAGAACACTTCGACGAGCATTTTAACTGGAAATAAATAAATACCGGTGCCATCCTGCGTGGAAATACCTAAATCAATTCGACGGACGTGCATGGTGCACTTCCGATACGACGATTCACGGGAAACATGGAAAATTTAAGGCGCCGATGAAGAGTGGCGCGCGCGTAGAACGCCGATGAACGTCACTTAGCAAGATATGACAACCAGGCATTCATTCGGATACTTTTCGTCGAATAAAGGAACGCTTCGAAGCAGGAGGCAAAGTTAGCGCGAGTGAGATACATCATCTCGCGTGTCGCTGAAAATTCTTTCGGGCTCCTTCGACGCGAACAGCCGCGCGCGTTTATGCCGGGACGAGGTAAAAATAAAGCGCGACAGGTCGCTCATTAATTCTTCGAGCTTACCCACCGATTGACATTAACCTCGTGAAGAAAAACTGATCGGTGGATAAACGCGCAAAACTCTGTCGCACCCAGAATAGAACTCGTTCTCCGAGTACTCTTCCTCGAGGGTCGACGATGTCTTTACAATCGAGAGAGGAACGAGCTCGCGAGTAAAATAAACGAGGAACAAAACTGACGGAGGAAGATCTACGCGCGGACATTACGCGCCATTGAAGAGAAGAAACGAATGCGATTACGCCGTGGGATTATTCCACGTGCGATCGAACGATCGCTTACGCACCATCCTTCGCAATAATTCTCATTGGGCTTAATTCGCGATAATCCAGGGGCATTTCTCATACAATTTGTACGCATGCGCGCGGACACCTGCACCGACCGAAAGATTAATAGCATCCCTTAACCACGAGGCAAAGGATGCCCAATTAATTCCTTCCCCGAGGTTCCCTCCCGGCGAGAGGTCCTCTTACTCTTTCCCACTCGCAAAACCTACGCAATCGCGAGGCTCCAGTCGCTCCGCCCACTCGAAAGGAACGAGACTCCGCTTTCTTCTCCCTCTCCTGCTGAAACCGACGAAGAGAGAACGGAGTCGATCAATTTCTCCTACGAGGATTTCGCCGATGGCACGAAAAATTGACAGGGTCTTGTTTGAGAGTGAGAGGAGGGTAGAGTGGAGGAAATTCGTCGGGGAGAAGGGTCGGATACCAGAGAAGGGAGACACGGGATCGTGGATTTCGTGTTTTCTCCCTTCTCTTACCCTCTCCCTTCTCCTCCGGTGCGCCATTTCGCGCGGAATGAGAAGGAGCTAATGGCACCAGGTGCGCGCGCTCGATGGAATATAAATAAATACGCTCCGATAGAGGCCGATCGATCAAAAGCATCGTGCGGCGGTTGGCTCGTAGCCGCGTGTGGGTCGTTCATGGACGCGTGAGTTTTACGCGCGTGTACAAGCGTGCGCAGTTATATAGTAAGTACGGGCCGACGACACGCATCGGCGATCACACATGCCGTGGGGTTGGAAAGTACGTAACGCAGGTTACCACGGCGAACTTCTCGTAAGTTTACGGCTGTCGGGGACGCGTACGATTGCTGCCGCGATTAGTTAATAATGACCAGGGGGAAGGCGAGCTATCGACGGGAGCGGTCCACGATCGATTCTCGTTTGTCCAGTGCTCTCGATGACGGGGCCGGACGTTGCGTTGGATTGTCGCGAGGAAGATAAGGGAGAGAAAAGGAGGATGGATATTTTGTAATGCGCGCAAGGGTTCGTACAAGTGGTTATTTAAAAAGATTGTACTTACAGGATCTAGAAGAAAAGCTGAAACGAAGCTTGTTCCGAAGTTCCGGCAACTTGAGCCTCCATCTGGTGTCTCCACGGGCCAAAAGGACACCCTTAGTCATGCTTCTCACCTCCGTTGTCCCAGGTCGAATTAACAAAGCGCTTAGTTATCGAGTCTTCTTCGACCCCCGAGTTAGACAAAATCGAAAGTAGAAATTGTACGCTTACGAGTAACAGAAAGGAAGGAACCTGGAGAAAGGGAGAGTGCCTATGCGTCTATGAGCGAGTAAAATTGGAATCCGGTTTGTCGAGGATGTTGCAAGTGCGCTGTTGCAAGAGTGAGAGATTGGGGATAAAATGTTATCTTTTTGTTGTTCTTTCGTTTATCGAATCGACCCTGGACGCGAACGGTTGGTGCACGCGTAACAGTACTTTAGCAGGAGTCAAGTGATAAATGGAGTGAGGATACCCACGAGTGCTGTGTATTGTGATTCCGGGCTACCGAACAAATTACGTCGAGGACCGGGCGAATTTATAATTTTTAATTCCACGTTGGAAAATGTCGTCCTGCCGAGCGTTCTATACAATGGATATCCTCCCCGGTTCGCGCTGAACCCTCGACCCATCGTTCTCCGTGGTCTCCGCATGAATTTTCCTTCGAGATGTATTCAGATTTTTAATTAGTAGCCGCAAGGAGGGGGGTAGTGGGTCAGACGCACGAGAGAGAGCTCACGGCACGATAAAGCACCCGTTCCCTAGCCGCGCGCAAACTTTCGCCTCGTTGAAATTCAAAAACCTCGCCTCTCGCTCCCTTTCTCTCGCGATAAAAAATATCCCACGCTCCCCCGAGTCAGACTTTTTACCCATGCCAGTATTTGTTATTCAGTTCCTCCCCGATTCGCTGTTTGCCATCTACTTGGATTTTTATCGCGCCCGCCGCGCACCAACGCGCGTACCTATCCGCCGATTTCCCTGCAGTCGGAATAAATCTCGAGTACCGCGGAATGTTTACACATGCTCTTCCGTCAACACGAGCTAACTCATTTTTCTGTCATCTGCACATCCGTCTGAATTTGATCGCTCGGACGTGTTACAGCGCGTGGTTCGTGTAACGTGAGAGTGGGAGAGGGTGGGATTCGTACCCTGTGCGAATCGTTTCGCAATTCGGTCCATGTTACATCCGTGCACCGTGTTTTTCAACGGCGCCTTTTTCGAAACGTATTTCAATCGACCTTAACTATCATCCGCGGACGATACGCGATCCTCCAGAACTCTTATCGTCGCTTTTCCGTAACAAAATATTTCTCCAGCCGGGTAAACACGGAGTTATTGCACAGGTGATTGTACAATCTATGCATACTATCGATAGTATTTCGCGAAAGAACTTTGATGGGTCCCTGGCACTGTTTGATATATCGAGAACTAACAAAAACTGTTGGAATAGAGACTTACATCTGTGAAAATATGACAATGCATTTTGTTGAAGGTAGAAAATGTCAGCTTATAGAATACTATACTCTACAGAATCATGTACAATGATCAAGTATCGTTTCTCATGCAATTATCGACTTTGATCGTTCTCGACACTATGCTACGCTTTTTCATCGACCCTATCTCACTTTCACTAGCTTGTAACATCGAACCTTACCAAATGTGCGTGACTTCGAGCGCTAAAGCCTTAATGTTGCGATCCCCTAATGGCGTTGGTAACACTCGACCTCGACCTCGAAACGCTTCTCGGCGTCGTCCGTCAAACTTACGCGTGTTTAGACGTCCGCCCGTCGTCAGGACGAAATCATTTTTCTTCGGTGAGCTCGTTAACGATGGATCCGGTGAACCCAGCCTGGGTGACCGCCAGAGGAGGGTGTAACGCGAGACTCGCGCGCTAAAATTCGATTCCCTCGTTTCCCACCGTTCTCACTCTCTTCTGCCTCGCTCCCCTTTTGCGATCTCACGCGTTGCTCCTCGTCACATGCGTGACGCACACGCGCGCGTTTCACGTTCTCGCTTTCTTCTCGTCTGGCGGGATCTCTTACAGGAGCGACTCGAGGATGTAAAAAGAGAAGCCGCGCACGCACCAGCCGCGTAAATACTAACGATTAGGGTGTCATCCATCATTCGCGGTGACACTCGGTTACCAGTTTGGTGTCAGGATCGTTGCAAGGAGGTGGTCATTTGTTGGCCGACCGACCAGAGACCGCTTCTCACGTGCGCATTCGTGCCTGGGGATGTTTCACGAGGCATTGAAACTTTCCTTTTCTTGTTGCTCCTCTTTTCGTGATTTTAGGAAAAGGTGACGTCGTGTGTTAGGAGCTTGAATGGCGCTTTTTCCGAGTGTCGAAGCTTTGGTGATTCGTCGAGCAAAAACGTCAGATAGCAGCAAATAGATTGAATTTTCATTTAGAAATTATTTTTGTCAGGAGATTATCGAAATGGATGGGACAGGGTATTTTTTTTGTTAAAGAAATTTATATCGTCAGGTGTTCGCGTCGTGTGAGCTAGGAAATGGTACAGGAAGAAACTTTTTCCCCGTCGCTAATCAAATCTTACGAATTCCACTGCGGTGGGATAGCAATTGGATACCGTTTTCTTTGTATCCTCGCGTACCAAGGGATTCTTTTCTTGGCGAGTTTGCGGGAAATCTCTTGCTCGAGTAAATTTGGCGATCAACTTGGAATTGTCCTCTGTAATCGGATCGATGATCCCATCCGACGACTCCGAGCGAAGAAACGAGATTGAATGCTCTTGCGGCTTATGATCCTTTGAGCCACGATTTGGGGCAAACGTTGTTATTGTGGAAGGTCATGTTCCGATGGCACGATATCGAAAAACGAATTATCTCGAATCGAATGTATATCTCGATCTTGCTTGAACGGATCTTTACTTTCGAAATTAAATCAATTCTCAGGGGCCGAGCTCGTCAAGAAGAGTACAATCGAAGACTCTTACTTCCAGGGTAGACGATTCCGTTTAGTATAATTATCAACTAGCAATAATTGTGTGAAAATTCTGTACGATTTCCTACTTCAGTTTAGAATGAAACGCGCGTGTCGGACGCAACCAGACTGTATCCTGTTCAGAACTGCAATATAGTCTTCGAGCCAAGTTTATCTTCCATCTTCTATTACAACGACCACTTCTTCTCCCTGTTTTCTCGCGCCTTTGTAACGCGCTTTAAAGCGAGCACCGACACGTACGAATCTGTATTCTCCACTGTCTGCCAGGCCCATAGAATTGCATTCCGGAACTAATCCGTCAAGCCGTATCTAAGCACCCATTGTACAATCCTACGCACGTGAAAGTTCAACTTTTCCACCCCGCAAAATTAACCCTTAATTCGTTTCTTTCGCCATTAAAGCGTAAAATGGTGAATTACGCGAGTACAATTTACACGCTCACTCGATACCGTATCTAACCACTGTCGATATTTCTCTTCGGGTTTTCTCCTCTCCTTCTCCACTCTAGCAAGCTACCACTGACCCAGAGAGATTTCTGGCAGAGGATCGTCCGAGCCATTCGACGGAGTACATTATTTCCAGTCTCATCTTTGGCGTCTTATCTGGCGGCGGATCAACTACTCCGACGGCGCCACATCCAAGGGCCAAGGCGAAGGGTACTTGGTGAGATCGCACTCACCTCCAGTCTCGATGCCACAAATTCTCGATAATTCATCGTCGTCGTCGTGCCCCACGCCACACTTGGGGTCCGTCCAAGAACTACCCAGTCTCCATTATCCACGGCCATTTCGTCTCGTTACCGCGAAACGCGTCGCCCTGGCCACTATGCGGCACCGTACAAGGGAAAAGGAGAGCCTCTCCCCTTCGTCTTTCGTGCTTCGCACATTTCACCGACGTACTTCCGAATATACGCCTCCTTCTTGCGACTGGGGTCACAAGGGTGGAGCACACCAGGGTAAGAGAAATCGTCGACGATGACCCAGTAGAGATTGCGGAGTAGAATATTTCGGTGATTTGACGCGTTCGAAATTTCTTCTACGAGATATACCAATGGTAGAAATTCAACGTTAATTTTACCAACGTATCGTTTATAATTATCGAACTGCACCAAGAACTAGACTAGCGAAGAAAGTTTTCTTTTATCGTTTGAAGAAATTCCTCTTGGTTTCGGTGGAAAGCCATAGGTATTTTCGCAATTGTGCTTTCCCTCGTTGCGTAATATCGCGCGTTTATCGTTCTCCGCAATGCTCGACGCTGCGACGTAATAACCAAATTCCAGAGACGTTTGTCATTTCCGCACGCGTTTCCCTCTGACATCTTCCATCGACAAATTTTTTCGTAGGGGAGAACGCGCCACTCGAACATCACCTTTTCTTTTTCTCTCTCACCTCGTCCACTCTGATCTCGTCACGCGCTCAGCAAATGGCACACGTCCATTTTCATTACCGAACGTCCAGTTCGTACGATTTTAATAATTCCAGCTCACGGATTAATTCGTAACGGCGACACGTTCCTGTGTCCCTCCACGTGGCGGTTACACGACGCTATTCCGCATTCTCGTTATAAGTCACGCTCACATCGAGGATACGTGCAATTAATGAAAATTTCCGTACTTTCTTCCGTCATCAGGCGCACTTCTGTTCCAGCATCTGGGCCGTATCCGGTCGTGCCGAGATAACGACAACTCCACCGTTTTCATTAAACGCTTACAAGGGTAAAGGGTACGACGAGACGCGAAACAAGAGGGTCTTCACGACTCTTCCCACCCTACTTAATTTCTCCACTGGTTCTCGCCACTCTCATCCCCGCGCGCGACACTTTTCTCGAGTCCTCGGGGTGCGACGAATGTTCGTGACGGCCTACAACGAGGTGTGCCGGCACAAGCGGCGCCAATTAATCCCACAACGCATAATTCCCGTAGAGCGAAATTATAAAAAAGGTGTTAGGAAGGAGCGCGTGGGGGGGGGGGGGGGGGGACGTCGACGGCTCGTTCGACGCGGAGGCGATCAGATCGGCACGATCCATTCGAGTGGCAGCGAAAGGGGCGAGAAAGAAGGTGTACACGAGATTCGAGGTATCGATACAGGGGCGATACACCGCCTCGATTCCACGTCTTCGACCTCCTCACCTCGTCCTTCTGGTCCTCCTCGCGTCGCGACTGCGAAATTACGCGCGCTCTCGTGTCGGCCGATCGTAAGGGCGGTGTCACACGTCTCGAAATGAGATCGTTGCACGAGCACGCACACCATCGGAGAGTCTCGAGGTAGACGCGTAGGTGCACGCGTCGAGTTCGCGTGAGCGTGCGTACTCGCCCAGAATCGCAACGGCGCGAACGCGTGTAATCGCCTTTGTGCGAGGAGCGACACTCGCACGCCTCCACACCCACGTTCGCACGCGTTGACACGCCCGCGTGTATTTGTGTCCACGCTAAATCCGTTACGATCGTGGCACCACGAGGTGGCTAACGTTCTCCATCGGTAGTTGACGTTTCTCGACTCACTCGAACTTTCGTTATTTTCTTTTTCTCTCTCGTCTGCATTCTATTCGAACTTCTCTCTTACTCTTTCACCTTGTTCCCTAGAATTGCTTACGCACCTGGATACGATCTTCAAGTGGATAGAGAAGCTTAGCTCGGAGAGCTCGTTCGATCGATTCTTTCCTTCAACTACCCTTGTCTAACTCTCCCTTTTTCCTCAGACTCGAGCGTGTCACCAGCTCGCGTCTCGTGCTCCCACAGTGACAAGCGGCTGTGGAGTCTATCGTCGTGTAAAATCTTTCCTTCTCCTTTCGTCCTTCTCTCCTTCACATCCATCCCTCTGCAATTCCAACACCTCCCCTCTCGCTTACCAGCTAGCAATAAAAGTCTCCGCAAATCATGCGACACGCCATCTCGCGCCTACCGGCCCAACACCCAACGATTTACCGTTTCGTTTCCACGACCGTTCGCCATCCCTCCGTGTTTCACGCGTGGGGGTGGGGATGAAAGTGGGAGAGGGGTGGTAGTGATGGTGGTTGGCTGGCAGTCGGGACAATTAGCACCTGCCCCGCGGCTAAGCGCGACACACACGAGTAGAGCGCACGAGGATCGACGGTGAAAGGGGTCGAGAGGAGATTGGTGGTAAAAGGGAGTAGGAAGCGTCCGACTCGGCACGACGACGAGCCAGAGCCAGTCCTCTCTTTTTTTCCAAACCACCCTCACCCCTCTCTCGTCCCCCTTTTACGACAGGAAGTATTAACTGCACCCCGCTCGTATCTGACCGCTTGCGCGCGACCCTCTTTCAATCCACGTTTCGCTCGTGTTTCTCCATCGCGGCCGAAGCCCGCGCGCCAAGCCGAGGTTACGTTTTAAAGCAGAAGGGGTGGGCTCGGGCTCTCGGGGGTCGGTTCTAATCGATGACTTCCTTGATTCCCCGGGATCACGAGACCGCGGATAATCCGCGGGGCGCGCGCTCGCGAAATTCTTCGCGGGAGTTTATCGCTCTCACAGAGCTCGCGTGGCTCGCGAGAACACCCCGAGGGAGAAGGAGTGGCGATTGAGAACATTTTTCACTACCCGCGGGAGATTTCTTTTCCAGCACACCTTTTTTTCTCTTCTTCTTTCTTTCTTCCTTTTTTAGGTAAACGGACGCGATCGGTTTTCCAAAGGCACACTCAGCCGCGCGAGAACCGGTCGTTTTACATAGTCGATATTTCGCAGTCGCCTCTCCATGGAGACGTAAAGTGAAATTTGCGTTGGGATTTTCCGCGCGCACGCGGCGGTGTTTATTGCGAACTCGCGCGGACGTTTACGACGGATTATTTTAATGCGCCGCGCGGACAACGTGCATTTATTAGTGGACGACCGTGAGAGGTTTATCGTGGCGCGGGATCGTGCGGCGGGCGGTGTTTTTATCAGCGGTGAATTCCTGAATAGGCACTGTGTAATTCTTTCCGCGGCAGAGTCACGTGGAAATGAACGGAAGCCGGTGCACTGGAAGTTGATACAAATTTATCGAGCGATACCACGAGTCGGGCGAGCCGAACGAAGGATTATTGTTTCATTGTATTCGCATAGCTGATTAAAAATTGTGGAATACCTCGGCGCTCGTCTCTGATACTTTTTTCAGTTATAATGTCATTGCACTCGTCGAGAACACGCAAGAGCCACGAGAATCTCGCGTTTCGTCATTTCCGATAAACGACGATTGCCTCCAGCCTCTCTCTCCGGTGCTCTCCGAGTGTGCCGTGCACGGAGCACAGCCGATATTCTCGAGTAGGTGCGCCGAGATAAAATCAAATTCGCATCAGCTTTTCTCGTGTACCCGTGGCGCCGTGTCGCATCCAGGCGAGACGAGGCAGGACGACGCCGACGCCGGCGTCACGGCACGATGCGACGTCCGGTATCTCGTGCACCACCACAACCGCACTAAAGCGAGGGGGGTGGGGGGGCGAGGAGAAAATCGACTTTATACACTTCTGAAGGCCTGTTGATGCACTACCGCTACCGCCTCCGGCCGAATTTAGTCCCCGCCTTTACACGGACGGAATATTAAGTAATCCGCGGTGGAGGTACCGAGAGAGGAAAGAGCGATGGGACGAGGGAAGAGGGTCAGGGGTGAAAGAGACGAGAAGAGAGAGGGTCGTAGGAGGGAGGTAAAGAGGGTGCGAGGGTGGTAGTAGCCCCACGGTATGAAAATAGGAGGCTCAGGAGCGGCGCAAAGTGGCCGTTATCAGTCAGAGACGTCAGCGGCAAGGGGTTCTCTGGGTTGCTTCCAAATCGAGCAAATAAATTCACGTCACGGTCCTGACGGGCTTATGCGGTCTCTCGAATAATCGTTGTGTTTCGCTTTTCTCCCGCGGCGATCGACAGGATTCGAGGGAGCGGAGAGTACGGCGCAAAAGGGGTGGCCTTTTGCGGCAGAAGTGGTAGACAAGCGGGGAAATAAAATCCTAATCGCGGCTCATTTTCTATTTCGACGCCCCGGCCACCCTTCGTTCTTTCTTCGCTCGAATGGGAATCGAGCGTCTCGGGAGTGGCGTGAAAGATGAGGCGATTCGGGAAATCGAATGATAATCGTACGCCGTTTTTCTGCGTTCGCGTGTTTCTGTATACCATTGTTTCTTAGCAAGCAAGAACCACGTTAACACGTTTGCGCGTTGTTGAGTGGCCCAAGAAAATCATGCTACTAACGGTGTTTGATTTAACACTATTTCTACTTTTTGTGTATACTGATTTCGACCTGGAGGTGTCTTTTTGGGTCCAGGATGAGCTGCAAGATAATGATGCCCCTAAATTAATTTAACAACTAATATACGAATAAAATACCGAATTTGAAAATACAATTTGAGACGGTGTCTTTTGACACTTTTGGTAGAAATAGTGTTAATTCAGTCACGGTTGGTACAATTTTTTGTCACTGGATGAGACCTCGGTACTATCACCAGTGAAATAAAAAAACCTTCCAGCACCATGGTGAAGTTAGGATTCGAGCCACCGACAATTCAATCTCCATTAAAATTCTCCATCTCGTCCTCGAGAAAATAAAACTTCTGAACCTTTCGTCATCGGTGCCACAATTCGCTTCCGCTCGACGTCATTCCCATTTCACCGGCATCCAGCAACGACTACCCCGCGCTTTTACATGGCCAAAAATCAACCGCGCGAAACCTTCGAAACAATTTCGAGCGAGCGTTCGCGACCGCGTCGGCCAAACGGGGGAAAGGGGGAGTGGAAGGTGGTGACATCCGCTCTTTTGTCGTGGCGCGTGTTAACCTCTACCGACACCCCTGCGTGCCCAACCCCGCGACCCTGTCGGTTCCCATCGGACGGATCGAACGATCGTAATTGAATTTCGCTTCAATACCGGATAAGCGAAGCCGCAAAAGAGATCGCGTTGCTGTGTCGTTATTAACGCCGGGCGCGCGAATGAGAGAGGAAACATTGCACGTACAGAGGACACTAATTATACGGTGGCACGAAGAGAAAGAGAGTCGGTGGTGACGGCTGCTCGGGTGGCGGAGAGATGGCCGATGTGGGGGTGGCGACGGTGGTGGTCGAAAAAGAGGGGAAGAGAGGACGGTGAGAATATACGATTGAAACGACACGGAGAAAGGGCGGTGCGGGGCTGGAAACAGGGGGTGGAACGGAAGGCAATGACGTTAATTACGATCGTCGCTCACTACCATCCACCCTTTCCACCACCCGCTCTCCCCTCTCTTCAAACGTCGAGAGTGCGACGAACGTATTTCCAGAAGTAAAATCCGCGCGAATCGTTTCTCCACCGAGGATCACGTGTTCAAGGGCATCGATCGGGGGAATCGTGGATTTCGAGAAGTCGACGGATTGATTTGAGGGTAGGTTGGGTCAAGAGAGTATGCAATTTGTTATGTTAATCATTCGTCTGCACTCTTGCGCATAGTTATTCGGATATTAAGAAATATCTAGTTTATCGTGATCCTCCCAGCCGTATATTTATTCCTTATATTAATAGTTACTCAACTTAATATAGCGTTCCGAGAAATTTCATAACCGGACCCCATCGTGCTCGGCCCGCCGCCGCTGTTGAAACTAGTTCGCCAAGCCGGAATGTTACCGATACGGGCAAACGTAATTTTCGCACGAGAAACGCGTTTCTATCGAAATTACTGGCTTCCTGTGAAGTTAGAGTTATGCCGTGGCGCAACGAATAATATTGGGTGCCGGTAACAAGTGTAAAGCCCGTACAATTTGAATAACTAATATTTAGATGTTGCTATTCCCCAAACTCGAAACTTCGGGTAACGTTATTAAGGCGAACGAGAAAACTGAAGGCTTTATCTCTCAAACCTGATTCGTATCAAACTCGAGCATATACCACGGACATAAGAGAAATAAATAATAGCCGCATACGTGTCATTTGTCCTCCCGTTTATCACTTTTAATCAATCGTATGTCTCTCTACGATGAAAAAGTAAAACGAAGCGTTATTCGCTTAATCGTCAAAAGTACTTTATATCCCGGCAACTTACTCTGTCGCACGTACCTTGGTGTGACTCGTACACACGCGTGCGCGCATGATATTGAATTCTGAGTGGTGGATATTAAGTGTCGCGTAGGGGGATGTGCTCTCGAACGAGAGTAAAACTGGAGGACGAGAGGCGTAGGGAGAAGGGATATTAATGCGAGGATGCGATCGGCTGGAGAAGAATGGCGGTTTCTGTGGGGAGGGTGGCGCAGGTTACGCGAAAAGGGCGAGAGAAGCAAGAAAGAGAGAGAGAGAGAGAGAGAATGAGTGAATGACAGAGGAGAACGAGAAAGTAACAAAGGAGTAGGGGTGGCAGCAGAAGGGAGGGCAGAACAGCGAGGCAGTGGGGGTTGGGAGGACAAAGGGGGTGGAGAGAGAGACCCGATGACATTAATTACGTTCGCTCGTCGTTCTCACCGCAGGCCGTCGGTTTCAAAAAGTGAAGCGACCTGCACACCACGCTGATCGCCCTCTGAAAATGTACGAGGGCACGCCCGAAGGGGGTGGAAAGTATCGGACGACCCGTTCGATAGAATCGGAACGCGATTGCAAAACTTTCCCGGTGATGATCGGTAGTTGAACTCAAATTGACGATGCTACCAATCGCGTCGATGGCCACACGGAGTGTCCATGTCGTTCGGTTAATTCTCTTTCAGGGCCGATAGTAATTTTTGCCTCGCGACGGGTGGCTCTCGATATCCCGAAAAAGTCCATTCGCGCGTAGTAACAAGGATACATTAAGCGTGAAAGACGATAATTATGAGGAGGAGTTTCGCAACGATGCCCGTGTTCATCCGCAAAATTAACATCGCACGTTCGACAAGATCGAAGATCGGGCCGACGATTCGTTTCAACTCCGTTGAAGAAGAGATCGGGGCGATGGTCGTGACGATGTCGATAATCGAACGAGCTTATCGAAATCGACGATCACCGGGGGTGGTTGTTCGTAAAGCTCCGTATCGATCTCCTCCTCGGGGGCCGGCAAGAAACTAACAAGGGGTAACATCCGTGACATTCCTGATTCATCGTTCTTATTCCATCGTCTTCTCGCCAACTCGGACAGGCAATTAAGTGGAGGCCAGGCCGCTTCGAAGCGGTGGCGACGATGCTGGTCGTAAGCGTCAGAAGAGATTCCGTTCTACCTAGGAGGAAGTCATCCGCACGGAAGCTGGCCAAGGGCACTTGGAAAGAGTTTCCGCCGAGCTTCGGGGAAAATTGTCGTGACGTGAGTCTCGTAGGTCGGACGATTTCGTCCTCGCCTCCATCCACGGCTATCAGCTCGAGCGAGGCGACGTGTCTTCCTCTCTCTCGCTCTCTCTCCCTTTTTCTCTTTCTCTTGCTCTCTCGGAAAGTGATTTCGACGTGGCATCTAGCCGCGGTCGCACGTGTCTCTGAGTCTTTATTAGCGGTTGCGTTCGTGGGGTTGGACGAGAAGTGAAACGGGAAATAGGGAATGAGAGGAACGTGGGGAGGAGGATAAGGGAATAATGAGAGGTCGGAGGGGTTGACGGATCTTGGTTGGACGCTTCTTCTTCTAACTGAAAAAACTCTTCGTACCTTCTCTTTTTTTACAGCTTTAATTGTTGGACAAAGGATCCGATTGAAGATGTTTTGTGAAACAAAACCACCTAAATGGACGCACGAATGAAAAAGCGCTCGTACATAATTTGTTATTTACACGCGCATCTTTAGAAAATTAATTTAGTTCCTGTAATTCGAATTTTACTACACTTCTCGCATTTTCTCTCCATTTTAATCCTTTAAAATGACGCGTGTCCAGTGGGCTTGGCTAAACTCGTACTCCTAATTCACGATATATCTAATTGTCTCGTTCAATCGACTCGCCAATGGAAACAACTCAACAACCAGTTTACCTTTCACACCCCGGTCTACAGATCCGACACGCCTTCTTCGCGCGGTACTCGACAAATTGCTCGCCCAACCTTAGAAAGCTCAACGGCACGCGAGCGGATCACTCAATGCGTCTCAGTCGTCCTCATTACCGTGCAACGGATATCGCACGCCATTCGCGATTCCTCACGGGCAATCTTCTCCGTGGAATCTCACGAGGAGAAAAAAAGAGCAAGCATTCGAAAAATCGTGGGACGAGAGAACATCGTGGGTGAGGGTTGGGGACAGGACGCGTGACTCGACGACACGCCGACCGCCCCCGACTCTTTCCACCTCCCGTCCACTTTTCTTCTCCTACCCTCGCATCACCACCACCTCATCCCTTTTTATCCCCGCGTTTCCGCGACGAGGCTCGATCCTATCTGATCTCACGATTTCTGCTCTCGCGATCGTGTCGGCGCGGCCGACGTCGTCGGACGATATAAATTATTAATGCGCCTCCATGGCCGATCGTGTACAAACGTGCACTGGGAAGAGGGACGAGAAGAGTAAGAAGAGACGAAGGAGGAAGACGGTGAGAGACGCGAGACCAGCCGAAGGAGCAAAAGCGAAACGAAGTCTGTGTCGAAACTTTTCACGACTTTACGAGAGAGAAAGAGAAGAAGAAGGAGGAAGAAGACGCGTGTCGCTTCTCGAGATCAATCGCGACGAGGGAAATTGCGTTCGAGGGATCTTCGTGCTTCTTCGTGGCGACCCCGCGCCACTCGTAAAATTCCGTGCCGGTATAAAGCCGCACCAAAGTCGACCCACTCCCGCGTCGGCCGTTCTCTCAGGGCTACCTCGGGAATCGGGCCGTGTAATACTTTACGCTCTACCCAGTGCGCGAGTGTTACTTTTTCGGTGGAGACGTGATAAATAATTATCGGCCCGCGGAATTCCCAATGGACTTGGACGGTGGAGGAAGGGGTTGCTCGCTTCCAGGAAAACGTTCTCCTTTGCTAACGGTATACCGCAACGGTAAGGCGACGGAGAGTCGTGATGCTCGGATGGAAAACTCTGAGAAGGAATGAATAAGGTGAGATAGAAGAGAGTGAAAGAGAGAGAGAATATTCAACTAGCACGGCGTCACTCCGAAGGAACAGCAGACGCCCATTCGTTAACCACCCGCTGCTGTCTCGATTCTCTTGGCCGATGACGTCACGCGGTACCAGGATCGTCATGGGAATCATCGTGAACTGCGGTGGGACCTTGCCAGCCACCCTTCGTGCGGATCTTCATTAAACGCATCGCATGCCGGGTGCAGGCGGACGATAAGCGTCGAGAATGCACGTCTATCTCGACGTCCGTCTGAGCGATGATAGTCGCGTGCGTGTGCGCGTGCGCACGCGTGTAAGCCGGCAGGACGTAACTCGATCCCGTTGCGCCGTTTAACGTTTCAGTCGGCGAAGAGAGAAGTATAGTATCCGTTGTATTCGGCGGTCGAACTTCCGGTTGGATTATTCGTTAAATTAAATTCGTTAGTTAAAATTAAGCATACGAAGTTGGTGCTAGGAATTTCTATTTTTTTCTAAATTTTTATGTAGATGGATATTTTCGAAGTACCAGTAATACGTACACTGTAACTTGCAGCGAACGATACCAACCGTGGCAACGTGCAATTCCGGATGTTAACGATAATACGTTTCACGATAACGCGGTTACAAGGAGGCGTGGAAGATCGAGAACGATATTTTCCGCCGCGTGTCGCACGATGTGACACTCCATTAAGCGGCCACCGAAGAATATAATATTACGCGACCGTGTCTATTTCATTCGCGTGCTACCTCGTGGCTGATTTTTATTAAATATTAAACACGCGTTACGTATTTAAATAACGATCGTCAAATATTAAATCGACACTCGATAATTTCCCTCGCTAAAATAATATTAAAAAACCTACCACTGTTGTAACAGATGTAACACATTTATCTGCGATGGAAAATTTTCCACGTTCCTCACCGCCACGGGGCTTGCTCCGTTCGTCAAGCTCTCGTTATCCAACTGGACGTTCGAGATAGTCTTAACGAGATGCATTGCACAGGCTTAATAGATGTCGCTTTACGATCTCGACAAAGGTGACGGAGAAGGAAATGGTGGACGAGGTGCGGGAGAGAAATGCCTCGTGACAAATAGAGCGCGTATGGCAAAGTGCGCGCGGCGACGAGCAAAGCGGGGCGTACTCGTCCGCGTAATCTCGTTTTCGCGCTTTCATCGCGCCGAGACTAAGGCGCAAGCTTGCACGCTCGGCTCGGTGATGCGCACGTGCGCTCGCGCTAATCCGGGATTACACGCCGCGTCCCGGCACGCCTCTCGCTCGCTCGCGTCTTTTCGCGTGTCGGAATCGGCCGGAGAGATCTTCTTCCGTTATTTCGCCGAGCGGATAACATCGGCGGATAATCCGCTCGCGCTCGTCCATCCCTCTCCTCGATATCGTCCTCGGAAACAAGCGTCGAGAAATCGTAGGCTCGTCGATCGGGCCAAAACGATAAGCACCTCTTTTCCTTTCCTCCCCCTTTTTTCTTCTCCACCCCATTCTCTCTCGATCATCTTCATCGTTCGCGTGCTCCGTGCGTCGCGTGGGTGCCTGGGCGTGCGCCGGATTACCGTGTCCTTTACGGGCTCGATCATCGATAGAGGGGAGGTACGCGTTGCACCGGCACGTTAAAGGGTAAAGATGATTTTAATGATTTGATCCTTGATCAAAGAGGACCGAGAATTTTTTTTTTTTTGGTAAATCAAATTCTCTTGGGCTTGCATTTGAAATTGTTTCAAGGATACGTTAGCTTTTCGATGTAAATAAAATTCGCGGTGGTGGATGGAAAAATGGAATTCTAAGAATTTAGATATGTAGTATCTGGTAACACAGGGTGGGTATAACGCACAAGGGTTCGAGTACCGAGGCTGCTTGAATATCCAACAGTTTAGTATTTGTGCGGAAGCGGGAAGAGAAGGACGCCGTACTGTGGCTCTACATTGTATAGACATTCTTGAGAGCGCGGATAGGTTAGCAAGATGTGCAATGCAAGTTCCAACACAATAACTCACGATGATAGGAATGTAATATCGGCAAAGTGTATCGCGGAGTGTGGGTTGTGTATGAAAACACCGTTGCAATCTACGAAGACGAAGATTGATTATCTTCAACAATTTGTACAAGTTCGCTCCGCCTTCGCGTAGTTGGCCCAAAGAGATCCTCCAGCTGGATTATTCGTCTCTGTCTGCAAAAGAATATAGCCGAGATATGTATCGATTGTGAGCTGATAACGAGAATGTAAAGTTTCGTAGCGGAGCTCGCGAATGGGAATCGGTTGTAAACTGGAGAGAAATCAGGATAGGCGGAACACGGAGGAGGGTAAATTCTTCCGTTGGACGGAAGATTCGAGTTGGAGTCTCGATCGGACGTACTCGACGTCTCTGAAACATCGTTCGGACTACGGCGGTGGAGCATCGTTAGACGTAATTTCATTCGCTCGATCTTCCACGTCGAGTGCGCCTTCGTTTCGCGGCGGTCAGTCTTGCCTCCTTTACCAAGCAAGACGAAGCGTTTCACTTCGCTTCGTAAATCCCACAATCGAATCTGACCTCCTTCGGCTCCCTCGATTTTCTCCTCCACCGTTCATCTTTATTCTCGTTCATCCGCATTTTCCTCGTTTTCCTGCCGTACTTACTGCCTTGCCTTTTCGTTCAACCACCACGCGCTTCTCAAAGTTTCCTTTCTCCGGACTATCGCATTGGTTCGCTAGGTTCTTCAAGATGTATCAATTTTTTTCATCGTCTTGTTATCGGGTATGATTCAATAAAATTAATAAAATCCAAAATTAATTTGCGTTACGGAATTTAAAAAATATCGTCGTCATTCGATCATGCCGCCTTGCGTTCGGCATCATGAAACGATCGCGTATTTTTGAAGCAGTCGCGAATTACGTGAAATTTTCAGAGCACGAAATGCTAGGCCACAGAACGAATTTTCGAAAAAGTAGATATTTCATTACTTCACAGAGTTTTTCCATTACTCCATACGCGCGCGCGAAGAATTGTCGAGGGGTTGGAACGCAATGAGGATATTTTTCGTTGAAACGGTCCTCCGCCCTTCACCTTTTCAATGCACCGAGCTACATTTTCGGAGGAAAATGTTTCCTGAAAGGGCATTCAGGAAGTTCTCTTTCGTCCTTGATCAATCGCTGATCCCTTTCCACCGCCTTCTTTCCTTCCTTCCTTCCTTCCGGCTTGTTCTCCTTGCTCTCTCACTCTTTCACTTCCTCTCTCATCCTCTCTTTCTCACTCTTTCACTTCCTCTCTCATCCTCTCTTTCTCTCTTTCTCCTCCGCGTTCATCTAGTCTTGTCTCGGTCACGGTAGAGCCGTTCGGGATTAGCTCTCCGGAACTTTGATTGAAATATGTTTTGCTGTTATTTACCGTCTTATCGGACGGCCCTCCTGCAGCCTGACCACCGTTTATTACGACACCTAAACCGTAATATCGCCGTTGGAGATGATCAGGGATATCGGAGAAATCATTCTCCGAACGGTCGACGAGCTTCTTTCTTCTTGGAAACTACTCATCTCCGGTGATTCTCATGAAAAGTGTCATCTCTGTTGTTCATAGATTTCAAGATGGTGACAGATTTATTTTTGTCTCGTGACTTCTCGCCTCCGATACCGTCGTATCGTATTTTCCTATACACTTCTGCTCGTGTAAATCCGGACACGTAGATAAGACAAGAAAATAAAGTCAATTTTAATATCTCAACATTGTGCCGAAGAAAATATCTGCAGAAAAATAGTTCAACAACCATGCGACAAAATTCTCTCATCCGTTCCATTTAGCTCATTCTTTAGCATAACTGCGCGTTCCTTCGGCGGAAGCACCTATACACAAACTTTAAAACCATAATGAAGATACTATTCTCCGATGACGACCCAGACAAATCTTTTTAGCGACCCCGATTGTCTCGCGGGTTTCCGTTCGGCACCGAGCGCCATTAATTTCCACCACCCTGAAGAATATTTTTAACTCCATCGAGACGTTTTTATCCTCGATACGAGCTCTTCCTCTCACCGTGGCACGAAGTCCACGGTAAAGATCACCCTGGCAGACTGGCATGGAGACGCGAACGGCCTAAAGAAGAGTCAGACGACTATCGAAAATCCATAAACGGCCACTCTATCGTGGAAATATCCTTTCGTCGCCGCCGCTAGAGTCGTTTGCGCGGCGCGAAATCACCGTCGATACTTTCCACTTGGCGCTGAGAGAAGAAGCGAGCGACGTGCAAGGGGGACGAGTCTTCTCGGACATCGAGAAATATTGTTTTGAGGAATACCCTCCTCGGACGGCAGCCCCTTATTGCTTCTCGCTCCGGTGGCGCGGAATACGATTGTTTTATTATACGATCTTCGTCGCGTAACTCTTGGAGGGAAGTTCGGCCCGTCCGGCTGCTTTTTTCCCCAAGGCCAGAACATTCGCGAGAGAGCTCCTTCCACTTTTCTCGGATCTCTCTCCACCCTCTCGTGCCTTTCGACCGTCGTCGGTCGGTCCATCGATTTCTCACCGTCGCGCGGTTTTTCCGCAAGCTTCGATCCGTTCGCGCGACCACCGACCGTCGTAGGACCAGACAGAGTCACAGAGTTTCTTCGGGTATAGTGGGTTTTATCGCGGGTAGAATCGATCGACGTGATTTTGGAAGCTCCACGACTTTGTGAATATCGTGGGTCTTCGAGAGGTGCCGGGTGCTCGTGCGGTGTCGAGGAACGAGAGAATTTTGAATTCGAAGTGGAGAGATGTCGCGCGTTGATATTCTCTGGTCCCGAACAGATTCTGGATAAGACTGGATATGTCTCCTTTATCTTCAATTTTCTTTTCTCTTTTCTCTTCCTCTTGCTCTCTTCGAAGAGACTTTGTTTTTTTTAGAAATTCGCACTAAGGGATGTGTTTGGTGAGTTGTCGATTTTACAATTTTTGCAGACTGATATTCTTTTTTTTTATTTTTACGATCACACGAGGAATGTCGAGAAAGTAAGGGAACTTTCGCCGAGTTTATTCGGCGTAAATTTTACTGTTATAGTTGTAATAATATAAGAACGACGTAAGTTTATGGGTTTCCTTAGAAAGTAGAGGCGTCTATCTTTGCGTCCTATTTCCTTACTACGATTTAGTCGCTATACTCTAGGCGATCGAAATGCGAGACTGGATTATTCTGCATGTTTATCGTCGTATTTTCTTCTTAGAAGGGGACTCGATATTTATCCCCTCTTTACAAAAAAAAATTTCTTTTCCCCGCGAACGAAAAATCCATTTTTCAGCCCTTATCTCTCTTTTGGGGAGAACGAACGTTCTTGTTTCCCTCCCTTTTCCTCCGTTTTTCGATTTACCTTCGATCTCGCCGGTTCGCGTAGAATTTTCTGCACCGTAGCTTCAGGGGCTGTAAAGCTTCGAGCTTAGGTACTCAGCTGTTTGCGACAATCTCCTCGAAGATACGTACACCTCGCGAAACGTCTCTCCGACACGAAGATGTTTTCAGCGGAGAAACTTAATAGGCCGAAAAAGCGTCGATATTTTCCTCGTCATTTTTCGTAAACATTCCTTTCACTATTTTTTATTCTAGTACCGTAGTTTCTCTTCTCAAACTTCGGAGGTTGAAGTGCATGCTACCAGTTGAAATATCTCTCTCTCGAGCCGTCATTTTCCTTAGAATATTTCGCATCATCCCTTAACTCGTACCACCTTAAGTTCTTTCCTTCTCACCCCACTTCTCTCGCGCTTTAACTCCACGAAAGCATATCTTCTCTTTCCATGTCGCTCTCGCAACGGTGGAGAAACCAAAACTCGATAACATCAAAAGTTACGCTCTTCTCGTCGTAAAGATGCAAAATTACACCTGCGCCATTGCGATTCGAGTACGTACCGCGTCTTATCGAGGATCCGATTATCATTCCACTTCCATTTCCGGTCTACCATCCCGCACTCTCAAAGTTTCCAGTTACTTTCGACGAGCCTTCTTCCGCGTCCAATACTCCTCGTCGCCACTATTCGCTAGCCATCGACAATGCGTTCGCGTTTTACGATGCTGCACTCGGAAAAAGGTGGCAAGGAGAGGGGTATGATCGTTTCAATACCCGGCTCGTCGTTACACCCTCGAATCAAAAATTCGCGAACTCGAGGAGAGTTCATCGTGTAAATGTAAACGATGATTATGTAAGGCCGTACCATTTTATTTCGTAGTAGCCGTGGAATACGATTCTTTTATTACTGACGATTCTAGTTGCGAACTAGAAGGAGCTACGACGGCTCCCTCTTTTTATTTTTACACCGCGACTTTCATCACTCGTGTTAACTTTAGTTTTTTCTCTTCTTCCTTCTCATTTCCTCTTTCTTTTCATCGCCTCTTTCTTTCTCCTTTTTCCGTTTCCTCTCCGGATCCGGGCTCTGCGGTTCGAGTGCTCGCGCGTACTCATGTCGTCGCTTTTACTGCTCCGTAGTTCGAAAAGTTTGGCGATTCCATAGTTACATCTTCGTTCGTTGTTCTTCTCTCTCTTCGCCCTCCTTTCTCTCACTTGTGATTCTTCCTTCGCAGTTCCTCGTTAACTCTCTTCTTTTTTTTTCCGTACTCTTCTCGCGCGAATCGTAACGGCTCGAGGGCACGTTACGTCTTCGTTGAATAAATTTATCGACTCCACCTAAGAGAGAACTTAGAGCGCAGGAAGGATCGTAAATAAGGGGGCGTCTCGAGTATAATCATATCCATTATTTTCGTTCCGCGGAAAAACCGCGGAATCGGAAGGGATGATAATTTAAAATACGCGGAAGTGGAAAACTCCTTCGAAGATTGGACGTCTGGAGGCTTTTGAAAGCGAAAGGTGAGTATCGATCCACATGCAAATACGCACAAGCACACGGACGACAGTGCACGTAAATGCGTCGCGAGTGCCTCGGGGAAGGAATTCATTGTGCCCGTTTACACGTGCGAGGTAACAATTACGGCTTGGAGAATTTTAGGAATAATAATATACATTTCGATAGATATAAGTTTATTTTATTTATTTTAAAGCTACGATGTATTGAAAATAACTTGACATTTTCAATACCACGATCATTCGATTTACGTTCGTCTTGCGTGATATGAAGGTAGAAGCTGCGTTTGCAAAAATTCAGTATTCCTACCGCGTAATCTCTCAACACGTACACTAATTCCAAATTTGGGTCACTCTTTCGTATTTCCGCATTAGAAATTTTGCCAAATGGCTAACGACCTCGTTTTAGACTCTCTCCTCGCCAATCGCGTCTCTTTCATCGTCTCAGATCCTGCCTTTTTCCTTATTGGTGCCTATCGTGACGGAAGGGGTCGCAACGGAAGAATACTTGTCCGTGCAACGCATTGCCAAAAAGTCCTTGTAAACATTCTGGCCTGATTCGCGCGCCAAGATGATCGCGCAAACGGGCCTTAGGGAGAGGGGGGAGCGGGCGATTGCCCGAGGCTGCGTCTGCCAGGAAGCTGCTAAATCGCTTCGCTACGATCCATTTGGAGTCGAACAGTCGCATTATCGTTTTTGCCCGGAGGGTGTGCTCGTTGTTGGATCGCAAACGGGACGGCAAGACTCGCTCTTCCTCAGTTCTCGCGAAATTCAAGTGCCGACGTCGCGTCGCCACTTCTCTCTCTCTCTCTCTCTCTGTCTCTCCGTTTGTTAGCACGAAAGCAAACCGAATCACGCGACTCACCATCATCGAAGTCGTCATCGCGGTAATATTCGGCCCCGAACGTCTCTCCGGTTTCGGTGAAACAAATCGTTTCAAGGGGAGGCCCTTCTCCACGTCGTGAGCGTTGTGGCGCGTGACAAATGGCGATTCTCGATCGTTCTTTCCTCTCGGTACTTTCCATCCACGCGAGATTCTCGCGTCACCCCTCGCAACGGAGACTAAACGTCTTTGCAAAACCAGTGCGAGTGAAAAGTGCTGGGGTCAGATTTGCCAATGACGCGTTTCCAGAATGAACTTTGATTTGTCGTCGATTAAATGAAAATTTACGAGTGGATTTACCGAATTACTGGTAATTTACTTTCATCGGAGCATCTGTGAACTTTTGGATTATTACATCGCAAAACTTTAGTCAGTACAGCATAGATGAATATTTTCAGTGATACATAGAACGTTTAATTACCCTCTCACGCACCTCTCCGCTCGTAATCTTCCCTTTTTGATTACACCGTGGGCACTTACGCGATACTAAACAGAAATTACCGTTTCCTCGACTACTCCCGACCGCGTAAAGTATCATTACGTAACGCGCATTATTACTTACCTAAGAGTCTTCCCTGCGCGATCGTAAAGCAGCGCCCAGTTTTCTCGTAGCTCTCCTAAAATCTCCAAACTCTCGCAACGAAGGAAGGTTCACGTCCTCGTCATAGTCATAGTCATCATTGCTCCCGGAATTTGCGGTGGTGGAGGATGACGATCGGATGCCGGAGTTTTTGCTGTACGAAACAAATTGTCCGCCTTTGTCCTCCGTGCTCGGCAAGTAGCCCTCGTCGTGTGTCGTTCGTCGTCGGGCTCGAACTCGTCGTTTTCGTCGACGTCGACGTCCGACGGTGGAAGATGAAGGACGTCGCATTCCTCGATCGGGCGAGCGCGCACGCTCGTGCGAGAGCCGCGCGACAGAAACGAGCCGGGCAATTTTTCTCAGCGACGCGTCGCGTCCGTGGGGGACCCACGATGGTTCCTACAAAAACCGAAATAATCGTCCATGGTCTCTCGCGCCCCAGGGCCCCCGGACGGACTCGCCATTTTTCGTCGCGCCGCGAGCCCCGCGGGGTGCCGATGAAAATCCCCGCCTTCCACTTCCGCTCGCCTTTTCCTCCGCGAGCGTCGCTTTTCCCCTTCCACAGAATTCTCTTTCATTTTGCTGAACCTCGTCGCTTTTGCCAACCGTACGCGGAATCGCTGGGAGCACGTGACGGTTCGTTTGGTCGATCAATCGTTCCTCGCTATCTTCTCCGATTCTCGTGTATTTTCTCTTTATCGTCGGTAGGCTGTGTTAGTTCAAATGGGTAGGTTCACGTGGTTAACAGTGTGTTTTATTGTACACGCGAATTTGCGGTGGATGGTACGAAAACGGAATAGGGACGACTAATATCGTTAATACGTTGGTTGCCGCGCGAATTTTACATGCCTGTGGCACCGCGCCATTTATTTTGTTTCTTTTTTTTTTAACTTAAAATAGTATCTACTACAGGTAAATCGAGGCACAAGACCATTTTTTAATGATTTTACTGGGGGCCACCGGCAGTTAATGTGTTAATAATTACTTCGAAGATAATTATGATTTTATCTATTGATAATTCGTGTATAGAAACATCGTTGGTCGTTTACACTCACTGTTTCTCACGAGAAATCCGTGGAGAAATCTTAGTAACGAGATTATTAGCAGAATCTCGCGATTCTCATGCTACACGTACTTTGCAGAATACCCATCTCGCATTTTTCAAGATCCGTGTAATACCCTTTACACGCAACGCGACACGCGAGAGTCCTTTGAAATTCATAACAGAGTTATCTAATTTCCCAGTATCCCTTTAATGGGTCAGTCATGCAAGTCAATTATCTTATGCACGACACCCTCGATTCCCTTATTACCATCGTGCGCTTCGTCTACCCTCTTCCCTCCGTAGCTACCCTTTCATTACGCCCTCTTGCTCGCGTCTTTCCTCCTGCTTCCCTCCGTTCTCTCACTCACTCACTCACTCTCTCTCTCTCTCTCTCTCTCTCTCTCTCTCTCTCACTCACTCACCGACATCGATCTCCTCCAGTCAATTGCTCTCCTCCGAAGTCACCGACTCCCTCTCTCTCTCTCTCGAGTCAATTAGTTACACGCACGTCACGGACGCACCGACGCGCCTCACCACCACGGAAGCTCGAATTACCTCGCAACACGGTCAGCTCACGGTCTCAATCTTCGTCACGATTCGCAATTAATCTTCCAAAAGACGAACTCGTTCGGCCGGCGGCGCCTTCGCTACGATGGACCCGCGTAGTCGTCGTCGGTCGTCGCGTTCAAAGTCATTAACAGCGTGCGCGAGAGAAGGCGGAGTAGAAGAAGAGAAGGGAAAAAAAGAGCGAAAGGAAAGGAGGCAGAACAATCTGGAACAAGCAGCAGGAGCCGCCCCTGGGAACTCCCACGACGTAGTCGGAATTAACGACACGCAAATGTGACCCGCACCCCCGGCGGGGTTGAAGCGAAGTTTAACATTTCCGTGGATAGGATCGAGATTCTCCTTTCGTCCTACCACCCCCTCTCTTATTCCCAGCATCCTCTTCCTAGTCGTCGACGTCGTTCCTCGATCTCATCGGCATGCTCCGTATCTGCTTATTCACCGGGCACGTAATGGAGCGGATCTCCCTCCGGTGGTACGAACAAAGCGAGAAGCGAAGAAACGAATTGGTGCTAGGTCGTGGAAGAGGGACGAAGGGGTTGGTTCTGCGACGTTCCGTTGCGGGTGGCGGAGGACTTCGGAGGGAGTTGGTAGGTGGAGGTGGAGAACTACGGAAGTACTGGGAGAACGATGATACGAAGACGAAGGACTAGTCGGCATGACTTGTCTGCGGAGAGAGGAAGGAAGAGTGGGGTAAGGAGGTGTAAGAAGGATGGAGGATCACCGATGGTGGTGATAGGCACGAGGAAAAGAAGGGAGAGAGGCTGGAAGGGTGACTCGAACTTGGTTCGTCGCGTCTGTTACAAGGACGACGTCGCTGTACAACGATCGTTCTACTATCTTCGGGTGAACAAAGGATGGCAGAGCCCCTCTCCGCGTTACAGGAAGCCCTCGCGTACGAAGGAGCGGAAGGCACCCGGAGACCCCTGACTTCCGGTGCCTCCCTTCGATATTCCTTCCATCCCTCTTCTCTCGTTCTCTCGTCGGCTCACGTTCTCCGTGAACCTCGTCTTGCGGGCCTCCACCGCGCGATGGAATATCTTCTCGTGCACCGATACCACCTCCACGAGAAGACGCGTTGTGTCCGTGACTCACGTAGTTCACGTCCGTGTGGTGCACGCCCATCCCCGTATTCCGAACTAATAACTCGAATGGAAATTGGCCCGGGACTCTACTCTCCCTGGCCCAGCTCGAGACATCTTCCACGT
The DNA here is from genome assembly GCA_944319695.1 of Tiphia femorata. NCBI lineage: Eukaryota > Metazoa > Arthropoda > Insecta > Hymenoptera > Tiphiidae > Tiphia > Tiphia femorata. Next base: position 15,497,705 of record OX090900.1, on the reverse strand, counting down.
TTCACCCATCCCTTCCTCAGCTACGGGAGTGACGGGATGCGCGTCTTCCCCGATTGCACGCCCTCGCGAAATCCGTAGGCACTCCACGAGACGGGAAGACGCTACCGAGAGAACGTCGAATACCACCGACGACGTCAATTTTCGCGGACGGATACTCCAGCGAAATTGGAGATGTTGGCATGCTCTGCCGCATGACGCGCCACGTAATTGATACTCGTGGAGGAGGGAGAGGCTACGAGAGATTTGCTTTCTTTTTTATTTCCTTACCGTGGAAAGCAAGGATCGCCGTATGTTAAAATGTTTACGATTATCCGTTTGATTTCCGAGATAACGAGGGTTCGGTAAGAAAGAGGTTTACGTTGATGGCATGATTATAGGGATTGCAAGCAGAGGCGAATGGAAAAATTCACTTTTGCTCGGCACGATCGTTTGGTCGATTGCAAGGAGACAAGATTCTTTGAAAGATACATTTCAGAGGTACGAGAACGCGTGATGTTAATGATTTCACAGATAAAAGCAACCTTAACGATTTCATTCGTAATGTGGAAAATTGAATAAAACGAAGTTACACGAAACTATATTTAACCTGCTTGGAGTTCCCCTCGCAAATTATTCTCACGCGTATCGTCCATTTTCAGTCCAAAGAAAACCCTCAACGAACTACAATACTTAACACTATTTTTACCGGCACTTTGTATATACCTATTTCGACCAAGAGGTGTCTTTTTGGATCCAGGATAAGATGTAGAAAAATTAAACCTCTAAATTAATTTAACAAGCGATATACGAATACTGAAAGAAGCGATTGAGGAGAAATTATTCAACACGGAAAATAAATTCAAAATACAATTTGAGAAGGTGTCTTTTGACACCTTTGGTAGAAATAGTGTTAAACGCAAATAAAAAAATTTCTACAATCTGGAATTCCAAATCGGTCGAAGCGCGGATAATTATAAGCCATCGTGAAAAGTCAAGAATTACCCCAAATAGCACTCTCGTGATTAACCAGCGATATCTCGGAAGAGCGGGGAAAGTCCCCTTTGAAAGCTCGCCCAAGAGGAAGGAGGTGGAGGTACGAGGCGAGGTTACAGGGAAACAAGTTCCATCGGTAGATCTTTATTTAGATTGGCTGGCAAAGAGGCGGGAGGGCCAGGAGGTAACGCGGGGGCGATTCTTTTCCGAATGGTTCGTGGAAGCGGCACGCGGCGCGGTGGAATTTCTCGATGGCGTCCGGCAGCGGCGAGTAACTCGAGTAACTCCGGGTAACACGTGATTTACCGTGGCGGGCGTAAGCTATGGCGGGTTAAATTCATCCGGCCGCGAAAATCCTCGTTGGCCGAGGCAGTTTCCCTTCCCTCGTCCTCTCGATCCTTCTCTCTCTCTCTCTTCTACTCTTCCGATAGCCCGCTTACTCATTCACGGCTTTCTCTCCCTTCCTCTTACTCTCTCGCACTCACCCTTCACTCGTCCACCGTTCCATTCTCCCTTCCACTCTCTCACTTTCCATCCATCCTCTCGTTTCTCCTCGCCGTTCGTCACCTCCTCGTGCCACCGTCGTCGTGTCGCGTCGTCGTCGCCGTACCGGTGGATACGTTATATCGGTACTTTGTCGTCGTCCTCGTAAAACTACCTAGGCTCGGGGCATACCGTAGGGTTAACTTATTTACAAGACGGACGTAGTTACGGTCGTGTAAACACGTCCGGCGTATTTACAGGTCCATAACCCGATACGAGACGCATGTCCCGACACGTCCGCGAAGGAGGTAGGTACCGTGTTGGTACCTACTACCTATCCGGGGCTTAGAGGAGAACGGCGCGCGCGCGTTCACTCACTCGCGAGCAAGCGTGTTGGTGACGCCGACGCGTCGACCGGTAATGGCGACGTATAGACGGTGGACAGCCGTAAAAGATGTTCTTCTGTCGGGCGTCTGTAGCCACGGTAGGGTAAAGGCTGTTAAAGGTGGACATGGACGTCCGGAGGGAGATTGGTGCTTCCGGCAAATTGCTCGATACATCAGGGATTAATAGGCGAATGGCGAGCGAGCTGAGAATGGCTGATAGGACTGACGCCCGGCTGCTAGAGGGAGGGACGCCTCGAAGGAGAACCGAAGGTGGAGAAACCGATCGGGAATGGAGAAGCTTGAGGACTGGGACGAATAATCGAGGAAGAATACTCTTGGACCGGGGCCAGAGTCTCTGGCAAAAATGGTTATGGAAGGAGGGAGGGACCAGGCGAAGATGGTTGGGAATGGATGTAAATTCCGATTGGCGGTCGACAAATTGCGATTTAACTGGCGCGCGAGAGTGATAATTTCTCGATTATTGCTCCGCAGCATTGAGAGAGGGGTATCTACGAGTGCTCTGCCAAGATCTACGCGCGAGATGAAATGAGATGGGGAATAAGGCCTCTTGGGTTGTGCGTTTGGATGGACGATCGTACCCGTAGGACGGGACACGAGTAACGGCCCGCGGATGCGAGCGTGTGCGAGCGCTCGATGCGTTCCTCGTGGGAACGCCCGTAGACCGCAACGACGAGGACGGGTACGGGTGAGTCCTTTAAAAGAGAGGCCGTGAGCGCCGAGAGTCGCCCATTAAGGGTCGTCTCTGCCTCGAAGTAAGGTGGTCGCAAAATCAATTACGTCAGAAGCTCCCGGTCCCCGACGACGGTAGCCGTCGGTGTAACCTGGTCGAGAGATCAGAAGTCGAGGAGGAGGTCGAAAGTGCACTAACGGAGGGAGAGAGGGGTTGAGGGAGGTTGGAGAGGAGTAAGAGGGACGGGAGAGGAACGTAAACGCGTATAGGCGAGTGCTAGGAGGGCGCAGAGGCACGAGAGACTAAAACGGACCAAAGTGAGAGAGAGAGAGAGAGAGAGAGTGAGAGAATGAGCAAGCTTCTCGTACGAGGCCAAGACCAAAGACCATAATTCTCCGGAGCTCACCGAGGAACAAACGAAGCGTCACTCCGGTCCCCCCGCATCGCGGTGAAATAATTTCGCCCCGTACGTCTGAGCGCTCGTAAAAACCTAATTACTATAAATTCCCTCTTGCCGCGTCTCTTCTTCGTAGGACATCTTCGCTCGCTCCCCAAACAGCGCAACGTCTCGACTCTCCTTCTTCACTACGTTCCTTCCTAGCTTCTTCTCTCTCTCTCTCTCTCTCTCTCTCTCTCTGTGTGCCCTTCTCCAAGAACGTCAGGTCCCGCAACCTATCCTCAGGAATTTCGCAGAAAAACGGAAGCTTCCATCTTCGCCCTAGGAGAGGATCACCACGAGGACCGACCCGAGATATCGATCCAGACGTTCTTCCACCGACTTGTCCGTTCCGTTGTTTCTTCCCGACGATGCGAGGAGATTCGCGAGGAACAACCGCGAACTCTTCTCCCTCGTCAGCCTACTTCGGTGGAGGTGGAACGTGGTGAGGTGGGAAGGAAGTGGAAACCGGCGAACTATGCGGCGAGTAAGCTGCTCGACGACGCGTGATTCATAGTTCCCTCGGAGTGTTCCGTGGTGGCTGTTCGGGTAAGGGGCGAAGGGCATACTCGTTTGCGGAACACCTTCATGGGAGGAAGTCGACGGAAGGAAGATCGGCGGACCGATAGGAACACTCTGGGACGCGGAACGGCGTATGCAATTGCCGGTAGAGTAGGTCTTGCGGCGTCTTTGAGGCATCTTTGAGGCATCTTTGAGGCGTCATCTTTGATGAGTACGGCGGCGGAGCCCTGTTGCCAGTGAACACTCGACGGAGGAGGTGAAGAGAAGGACGTGGAAGAGGGACGAGCTATAGACAGATTCTACCCCCTCGACGAAAGCCCCCGTGCTCTCAAAAGCTCGGAGCGAGAGAAGGAGGCATGGATGTGGGGGTTTGGATACCGCAAGAAATTTTCGTACACCGTAGAAGAGAGAAGGTGGAAGGAGGCTGACGGAGGTGAACTGGAAGAAGATATTTTCTCGGGTTCTCTTCTGTCTTCTCCTTGCTTTTCGTCTCACGTTTATTATCCCACTGTCTCTCCTTTTTTTTCTGCTGGGTGGAAGTAGTTCTAATAAAACCAAGAGAGTTTATTAAAAAAAGTAAGAACCTTGATTACGGTCTTCACAAGTGGCGAGTGTGTTCGTTGATCAACGATGAGATGGAAGTGAGGAGTATTTCTGAGTTGTACGGGGAGAATGTGGGGGGAGAGTGGAAAGTCTAGCTCGAATAATCGGTAATTAAAATTTATCGCAGATTGGCGTAGCGGTGATTCGATTTATCATTGTCGTGTAATGGTTATTGATTATTTTTACAGCAGACTTGGTCCTCCTTGTTTTCGAATCTTCTCACTTTCCATCTCCACCCTCGGGCCATTTGTTCTCACTTCGAATGTTTACAGGTGACTCATCTACTAAGTACACCTTCTTCGTGGTCCGTGCTGTCTTTCGGTTCGTCCTTGGTCCTCCCCCATCTCATCCACCGCGCCGCTTTAAATGTAAATGATACGATTACTCCGATTGAAGAGCGACAGGTGCGCGGTTCGGCGCTGCCGAGCATAAATCACGCTCACAACCATCGTCTAGGGGGACGAAAGAAGGATTAAGGTATTAATTTGGGAATCGCCCGTAGCGTAGACGTGAGCTGCGATTAATCAAAGGGACGCTTCATTTGCGGAAGTGTCGACGGGCGCGCAGTTACGAACATCACCACCTCCCACCACCTCTTCTGTATCTTCTTAATCGTCGGAACACGATATTAAAGCGAGAACAATTTGTCTCGCCTGGCAATGGGCCCGTACCCAGGACATTGTACCCGCGTCTCTTCGTTGGCCTCTATTGAATAACTGAAGTGTGTTTAAAAAACGAACACGTTGTAGGAACTCATTGTAGATCCATCTCCCGGATCGTAAATCTTCCTAGTTCTTCTCGCTGTACCAAAATGTTTTCCACGCGCGAGAGGGCGCGCCAAGTAATGTAGCCAATGTATCGCGGAGCTTATGAAAAGGGATTGGGCGAAAAGGGTTGGAGTTACGCGTAATAATATCGCGCCGACTTACACCCGGCGAAACTTTTGTTTCAATCTCGACGACCATCCCTCCCGATTAGTCCCTTAATACGCGCGTAATATTTAGCCTCCGTAATCCCAAGCCGATTGGAGCGCGTTCCCGCGAATAACGACGATATTATCCCCCGAGGTTGCGCGAAACCTTCGTAAACTCCACCCCTCCTGCTTACCACCCGAAAGGGAAAAGTAATCAAGAGGCGTTCGTTAGTAGAAACGCGCTTTAACAATTACTTCGTTTTCGCGGGGTAGACCCTGCGACGCATTCCACTCCCCGGGACTTTCTTTTCGTGTCCCCTAGGGCGAAATACCAGCACGAAATTCCTCGCGGGCTCCCCAAGCAACCGCCTCCTTTCGTCGCCACTACCTCCAGCTCTCCTACCCCCTACACCTTCAACCCCACCCTACGTATGTCCTTCTTTCTATCACTCCCTCCTTTTTCCACCCCCTTACCCCTCGTCGACTTTCTCCACCCAAGGTCTTTTTCTTACCCTGTTTTCCTCCGACCTCACCCTTCTGTTTCACCCCCTTCTCGCTCCCCTTCTCTCCTTTAGCGTATTACCCTCTCTTCATCCCTCTTTATTTTCTCGTCGGTGGTGGTGCGTTTCGTGAGTCTCCATCTCTCTTTCTCTCTTTCTTTCTTCCACTCACTCACCGAGAGACTTTCGAGGTTCTCTTTCCTTCGCACACTCTGGTCTACCCCTCGTCTTTCTTGTTGTCGGCCTTCCTTTCCCGAGAGCTTCCTGGGGGCGCCTTCCGCACCCTCGTAGAACTCACCCTCGCCCGCAGAGGCCATCGCGGGGACGAAAACGGTCGGCTGCGCGGGCAAATTGATATTAAATGCCGAGGTTGGTCACCTTGTATATTTCTTTATTAACTTCCGCGGAATGGGCCATCCGGCTCACTCCCTTCGCCACGGACGCTCGTCCCTCCTCATAGGAATATCCACTTCCAGCTAGACGAGGGCTCACCCCTCCTAATTTCTCCCTTTCCGGCCTCCTCGTACGTTCGTATATCTCTAGGCCAACCATGCGACTGGACGCGCAAAGAAGAAAGAAGCACGACGAGAAGAACGATCGATTTTTCCCCCGGAAATTTCGTCGAGTCCACAGATTTTCAAGGCCCCCGCGATACCGAGGAGAAATCGCGAGATTAACGAGGCTCGCGCTCCCCTTTTATGATAGGAGGTGTAATTGAAAAAAATCGACGTTGAAAGACGCGCCTCGTCGTCGGCGGATAGAGGCGCAGCAGGATGAACTTTGACTAACGGCACGGGAATATTAAGCGGTAGAAGAGGGATAGAGAGGAGTTTTGAAGTAGGGAGCGGAAAAGTGAAGGAGGAGGGAAGGTCGACGACGTTCTAAACCGTTCCGCGAACGATCCTTCCAACGTTGACTCGTATTTCGAAGGCACAACCCGCCCCACGCTCGTTTCCTCCCGCTTGCTTGGGTCCTCCTGTTAATTAACAGCCACGTGCGTCTCATTAACAGAATTTCAGCCACAAATCACGGGCCTCGGCCGGTTAGCCTACGATGGGGATGGTAGAAGCAGGAGAGGGAGGCAGGCCACGAGGCATAAATACCAATTATGCGTAACTCGTACGGCTCACCGGCCTGAAGTTGCGCGCGCGGAGAGAGAGAGGCTCCCTCGAAAACCTAACCCACCCGAGCATAATTATAATGCATACGGGGGTGGCTAGAGGGGTGGATAGCGGACCGCTCGCACTGGATTAAAACTCTCCTTTCTCGCGGAATTAGTCGTTCTCGGTGCGTCCTCTTTCGCTCTCGCGTCCTCGTCATCGTCATTCTCCACCTCCACCTCCACCTCCTTCTCCTCTTCCACCGGTCCTTCTCGTAGAGTCGTTTCCTCGCGAAGAGACGTTCCGTAGGAGACGCTCGTCGCGCGATAAATCATTCGTCCCCGTTTTATTCCTCCATTTTCCACGAGTGGGCAGACGTGCGAAACGAACGTCGTAATTCCTCCCTCATTACGTACGCCGGGGGCGCGTAAATCATGCCGCGCGTCCCGAGGTCTTTCCCGTGGCTGGTCGTCGGTGAAATATCGATGAGAAGAGCCTACGACAGCGGTGGATCCGCGCTCGAGAACGTACGTGAGGATGCGAGGAACATAATCGACGCTTCTCTATGTCGTCTGGGCCTTCACCACCGCAAATGCTTACACGAGGGTTGAGAAAGATGAGAAGGAGGAGAATGGACGTGTGGGCCATGTCGCTCGGCGCACCGTAAAAGTGCCGTACTTAGAAACGATCGATTTCTCCGGAGCTACCCAGCCGACGATAATTTCCGGCCCGTATAAATTAATTACACGCGCCTCCTCCGGATCTACCACCCCTCTTCAACCTCCTTGCTACCTTCTCCACCTTCGTCTATCTATTCTCGCGCTATTTCCACCCTTCTTCCTTCCTTCCTTCCTTCCTCTTTCTCCTTCGCCCCTCCGCAGCACGTGTCGTAAATTACTCGGCGCATTATGAACGACGATTTATTAATACAATTCGCCACTACTGCGAAATGCACTCGAGTGAAAATTATCGCGAGGCGGCTTCCACAACGGCTCCTCCCCCGATGCTCGTGGGCCGCGCGCGCTGCACCACGAGCCGCTGTAACTGCGGCAGGTTACGTGGTCTCGTAAAGCGAGCGCAGAAGGCAACGGAGCGAGCGGACACGAGTGTGTTCGAGTCGCCGCGAGGAAGGCGCGGAAGCTGCTTTCGTGCCGTCGGTCGATCCTTTCCCTTAAGACTAATCCCTTCGGCCTACTTTCCGCGTAATTCTGTCGCTCTTAATCACGGCGTTCTCTCGTGCGAGCGGTTCGTTCGTTGAACCGTACGTCTTATCGGGCGCGCGAGGCAGTTCGACAAGTGTCGTTCGATCGTGAGCGGAAGAATTATTCCTGTAAGATTGGCGAGTTAATGGACGAACGATCGTTCAGGAGGTAATTTCGTTCGTAAGAGAGTCGAGTACATAGGGTGCAATTTCCGTTTGAATTTGCTTTAAAAGTAAATCGTGCCATAGCCACTCTCGAGGCACCATGCGAATATTCCTAAACAACGTAAATAAATCTCGAGCGAGTATGTAGGCTCGAGTTAATTACTTTCCGCGCAACGAGGGTCCCTCCGGAGGAGTCTAAAGGGTAGATGAGATTTCGGCTTCCGGTTTGTTTCCCTTGAAACGCCCTGCTGCGCCCACGCGGTTGCCTTGATTTTGTCAAATGCTTCTACGAATGACGACACGAAGTTTCTGTACTTTGCGCGGATGCATTCTCGACGAAGATACATTTCTCTCCGGGGTGATGCGCATGAAGAATATTGCACGAGAGGACCTTACGTATGAAACTAATCTCTTCGTCCCAGTTTTCCTCGGACGAGTAATTCGCTCTCCTTCTCTCTAATCGGCCACACGTTCGTGTTGCAGTAAAGCGACGCGGGAGCACAGTTGCCCCCGCGAACTAAGAGTTTCAAGCGGTACCGAAATAAACAAAGCTCGATGGAAGCCAGTAGCCTTCCGTAATCCCGTCCCACCCTGTGGAGGAAAACTCGAGGGATTCGTTTCTCCACCCTACTCTCGCGTTCGCCACGACAATCACGTTTCCTACGTCCTTGTCGCGCGATAAATGAAATTTCTCAGAGTAGAGGTAAAGACGGGGACAGCTAGTTGGTGGACTTAGTGTTTAGCGATTGCTCGAAACGAATGAGTTCTTTACGTAACGTCGTTGCTTTCGCTTCCTCTTTTACGCCTGTATTCTCGTTGCACTTCTAAAAGTGATGCACACTCCATAAAGGTTTGATTCGATTGGAAGGAACTAACTCACGCGCATTCATCGGAACTCGAGTTCATTTTCGTGTTCTCCTCCACGAGCACATTTTCCAACTCTGCTAATGTATACACGCGCGTGTAGATGCGACGGATCGTAAAAACCTTAATATCCGTCCTTGGTTCCTAAAGAAATGCCATTCCCCTCTCTCCTGTTCTCTTTCACATCCGCCTTCTCCTCTCGTGCTCCAACCTCGTGCAAGTGCGCGCCGCATAAATTGACGCACCGCGGAAAAGCGACTTTCCAAGGAAGGCTCCGCGAAACGGTTGCGCACCTGCCGTCGCCGTCGTGGAACACAAGAGCGGACGAGCTTTTGTGACGAGCTAGCGCGCGAGCGCAAGCACACTTGCGCGACTCTCTCCTTCCGTACCAGCGAGTATTTCACCGGCATATATTTGTCCAAGTTTTAATGCGTCAAGGTAATAGAGTTGAAACGCAAGGAGAGGCATTAGCCTCCTTCGCGAGCACTTTGCAAGCTCCCATTTACCGAAGTTTCTGCCAGTGATTAAACCTCAAGCAAGTCACTCAGGAGCTTTTCGACGTTAACTCAGCCTCCCGCTGGTATTTAAGATTTCAAGCAATTTCGCTCCTCCCTGCATTGTCCTCGTCCTTCTCCTCATCTTCATCCTCCACGCACTCGTACCTCACTTTTCGTGTACTTCTCCTCTCCGCTCGCTTCCTCGTTACACTTCTTGCTCGAGAGGAGGCACCTATTTCCCTTCGAGCATGGAAGCAAGGAGACTTCTCGCGGAAGGACGATAAAACGTGGAAAAATGGGATCACTTTGCACTCGTTCTTCCTCGCTCGCGAACGTCATCGTCCTCGTGGTCCGCGTTCAGGTCACCCACGATCCTCGTTCTCGAGGTTTCTCCACGGTTCCTGAAAATAACCGTAGATGCTAGATTTTTCATTGCGAGCACGTGTTGGCCGACTAGGATCCACGATACCGCGCGTTAATTCGGGAAACGGATGGAAAACGACGCACCGTGGAAAATTTTAATGGCGATTATTTATACCCCCTGGAAGGATCTCTCGAAGTAAACTTTTGCTCGCTTCGTCCTTCTCGCCGTCTCGCTTTATTGGACATGCTCGTGGGAGGACGAGGAAGGAGCACGGAATATGCCCCCTGGCAGGACCTGAAATAACCGCGTCACCCAGTCCCCCCTGCCGTGGTCCTAAGAATTCTTTTTAATTTTATTCCCCGCGAAGTCGTCGGATCGCGGTACACGATGCGTTTAAATCTTTCAGCAGTGGGGAGCTCGTGTAGCCATTGCGAGCCTCGTGAAGTGTAGGAGGAGGTAGAGGCTTGTACGGGTCCGCGCTGACGGGCAACGCAAACTCAAACATAATTAAAATCGCAATACCTGAGGTCCCCGTAGGAAAAGCCAATATTACGTGGTTGCGGTGGCAGAAGAGGGGTTGGAGGGAGGAACGAGGGTGAGAAGGAGAGAGAACCAACGATGAGAGAAGGAAGAGGAGAGAGATGGAAGAACGTAGAGACGAGGAGAGAAGAGAGAAGTTTTAGAGGTAGAAGCGTGTGCGTTCGGAGGTACTAGGCCTAGCTAATATGCCATTAGATATTGAGTAACTGGGCATGAATGGAGTCATAATACCGGCCCCCGTGGTGCCTTCGAAGAAGCGTATTCTTAGGAGGGGTGGGGGCCGAGACGATCGGTAATAGGGGAAAGAAGCTAGCCCGAGGCTTCGCCCCACGGTCTCGTGGGGGAGTCTTTATTTAATATCCCCAGGGCTGGTGTCAAGGAATATATATTACTCGACGCTACGCTCCACGCTACCAACAAACCAACCGGCTTTCCTTCCTGCCTTCCTTCGTCGCGATTCTCAAATATATTCGCGCGCCCCTTCGCGCTTTTTGCGCCGGCAAATCAAAACGCCGGTACCAGTAGTGGAGTCGCGAGTAGGTATGTGGTGAACCGAATCGATGGTGTTGCTCGACTAGGTTAGAACGGAGTACGAGGCGCGTTTTGGAAATATACTTAAGTACACGAGTATACCTTCCGTTTCTCGTCTCTTTCGACTGAAACGGACGGACCGAGACTTCGAGCACGGACAATTTGCCCAGGATAAAATAAAGTGGAAACGCAAGCAGGGAGAAGGCCAGAGAGGGAGAAAGTGAGATGGTATGCAAATGTGTCTACACCTCGCGTGACGATGGGCAGTGGATGCAAGGTGCACCTTGAAAAAACGACGAACCTCGACGAAGCTCGGGTCGTGGATGGAAAATGTTCGGTTTTCATTATGGACTCGCGAGCGATGAAGTTAACGCCGCATAACATTAGAGCTCTTGGCGTGGAATATTAATTTTTCCAATGGACGCGAAAGGAGGCGGAAGTAAATGGCGAGGGTCAAACCGTCGTCGAATTGTTTCGTTCGTGAGAGTGTCTGGTGATGGGGGGGTGAGAAAAATTTCGCAGACACGAGGATACTCGCGCGGAAAACGAGAAGGAAGGTCGAGGATGGAAAGGAAGGACGAGGAGGGTCTGAGCGTATTTTTCGCACGTCCTTGGAAACTTTTCTCGGAGAATGATGAAGTTACACGAGTTCCGGGACTTCCGTACGAAAAACTATTTTCCAGCCTCGTTCTATCCCTCGCTTGTCCGCGCCTTTTCCTTTCATACCTCCCGTTTTACTCTCCACCTTCGTGCGACGCTCGATGCCTCGGAAAGGAAGCGCTTCTTCCGAATTACTAAAGTTCCGCGGGACGCGCGCCGCCAATCCTCTCGCGTTCTCCTACGAGACTTCCATGAACGAAGAAACAAATTTGCTCGGGTAAGGAAATCGAGGAGCAGGAGCCGGCGAGTCACTCGTGCGAGGCACGCGCGCATTCTCCGGGAAAAGAAAGGCGGGGGTGAAATCGCATTTCTCGCGGCACAAACGGATGGGCTGTAAGTAATGCTCTTCTCGACGTTATCCCAAGGAGACTCGTTCGAGCCGTGCGCATCGCGAACGGAGATAGGAAGAAATTACTGCCGGATGCGGAAAATCCTTTCCACGACCGCGGAAAATTTCACCGGTCTCTCACCTCGTGATATTTCTCGCGAGGCGTTTCGTTTCGGTTTCTTGTTCCTTCTTGGCTCCTCCGATATTGGTTGTATCGTTTGTTCCACTTTTATAAATATTTCCGTTTTCTCAAAAAGGATTGGATTTTTCTGTGCTTATACACGACTACAAAGAAGGTAGTGATCCATTTTGAATCTTGTGTCAAATTCAGTTTGCACGTACATTTACAGTGGATTTTCAATCGTCTCACTAATTTTCTTAGCTCAATTCTTATTTTCGTCCATCCATTTCTTTCCATCTCTAGGTCTTCTTTTCATATTTCTCCGTTAACGCGTAAAAACACTTTACGCGTTTTTGAACTACCAGGCGAGTGGAGACGGTTGGATATAGGCAGGACCGGATCGTATCAGGCTCGCACCCCTGGCTCGGATTCCCGCTTATACGAGGGCTCGTACCCGGCGCCTGGAAAATTTAACGCTCTTCGAAGAGAAGAGAAAAGGGAGAGAAAGTCTGCGTGCGATGCGTCCGCGGTAGGGGTTGTTGCTGGCTCGGCGAAAATATACATGCATATTGCGTTGCGTACATTACCACGATGAATAACAGTCAACGTCGTGCTTTTCGCAAAGAGCGTCACGAGTGTGAGTGAGCAGAATACATCCCGGTTTACGAGGAGGGAACGCTTTTAGCGGTAATGTTCTCGACGAAATCGAACGAAGCACGTCAGCTCATATACTCGCGCTAAAACGCTTTCGATCTCTCGCTTCGGATTAAAGTGGTCAGCGCACTGGTCTTGAGAATCGAGCGGTCAGAATTATCTATAGCCACTTGTCCGAGCTATTTTATACTCTAATCGTACGCGGACAGAGCGAAGGAGTATTTCAAGCTCGCGTACCGGTGAATACGTGAATATCGATGGATTGGTATATTTTCAGCGTTCTCGATGACCCGACGGTGACCCACGGTGAAACAAAGAATCGAGATACTTTATTCGTCGACCGGTGCATTTTTATCGAATATCCTTGGACAGGAGAACGCGCGAGAATAGCAGCGAGTGTGGCGTATGGTCCGAGGAGAATTTCAAAAAGTACGAGAAATTGCGAAGTAAGTGGGGTGCCTTATCTCGCGGAGGCGGAGACGCTTCCTATTTACCGGAGGCTGACGATATTTGTTAGCCCCGGAGACAAGCTAAATTGAAGGGGACACCCTCCGTGTACTGCAGGACTGCAATATCCACTGTCAGATCCCTCTTCTCCTCTTCCTCTCTCCTCTTTCACCCTTCTCTCGTCCTCTCTCATCCCTCGCGCGTATACTTTGTGCCCCCGTATGCTCGCTTGGCAGCTCGCTCGCTTACATATATCGGGAGGCGAAGCGAAACGCGGGTAAAATCACCTGACGCGTGTAATGCGCTTTTTATTAAAGTCTCTGGTAACGGACGAGGCTCGTATAGTATACGCAGGAAGCGTGCGCGCGAGCGAAACATTTACGGTGTTGTACGCAGCACGGGACGCGACAACCGCAAGTACGAACTTTTTCGGGAGGGTCGCGAACCCCGCTGCTGAAAATTCAACCGTCATTCGTTTCACCACTAATGGGAGGGAAAGCGTTCGGCACGTGGAAAACTCCGTAGGATTTATTTATATCCGATTTCACCGTGCCACTTTTATCTTTCGATGTATGAATTTTTAAGTAATCATCTGTGTATTTTTGTTACAGGTAAGTCCATCAACCTCACTTCTCCTATACGTAATATCTCGAACCAGAAATGGGTGAGTACGATGAACTTTCTTAACAGAAATATTTACCAGAGCAGGTGCACATCTCACTATTCTGGGAACCAGAATCTTCATGCTATTGTTTTATCTCAATATCTTTTACAATTTCGTTAACGATCCCCATGATTAATCTCTTCTTTAAATTCGCATTTTAAACAAAATGGCGGATCTTCAAAGTTGAGGGTCCATTTCCGCTCAAAATTTCATTTTTCCTTGTTAAAAAAAAAATAGAAAGAATCGGAATTTTAAAAATCAGATCTTTATTATGCAAAAAGCCTCATTGTTGTAGTTCGTCTCTTGGCTCTGGAAAAAATTAATGAAAAATGCCTTTTTTTGGCAGCTCCAAACGTACGTGCCCCCTTAAGAAACGCCATGATTTATGTCCGCGAAATTTCACACGAGCAACAACGTGATAAAAGAATCCGTTGGAATAAATCCCGTGGACTATCGAGCCACCAGCGGCGAATCACCGCGGGTGAGCTTACGACGAAGAGAATCGTTAGGAAAATCGCAGCACGCGAGCTGAGAAATTCACCTCGCGATCTCGATTTTGCAAATTAGATCGGCGGTAGAAGGAAGAGGAGGAGGACGAGAGAGGAGCAACCCGTTGCTGGAGGATGTTGCTACCTTCCTCGTGGCACTGGCACTTGTGCATCGGGCGTGTTCCTTGCGATACGTGCGCTGCTCCTCGCGCGGCGTCAGGCCAGCGGAGGTCGTGTCGCCACGAGAAAACGAGACGCGGCTTTGCCATTAGCCGACACCCGTCGTGCACCGCGAACCGATCGTCGTCTCCTTTCCCTTCTCTTTCTCCCTCCCTCCTCCTCTCTTATTCTCTCTTCATCCTCCTCTCTTCCTCGCTCCCTCGTACTCTTATTCTCTCTTTATCATTCTCTCTTCCTCGCTCGCATTAACATTCTGTTTGTCTCTCCGTTCGTCGCTCTTCTTTCTCCTCGCTTCTCTCTCTTTCTTTTTCTCTCTCTCTCTTCCACAGAGTCCTCCAAGCCCTCTCCTCCCTTCCACCCCTCCTCTTTCTCCTCTTAGCTGCTACACGCTAATTGGCAAACATCGAGCTGCCTCGCTTATCGCGATCGGCACCGACGATTTTTGCAAATTACGACGCTCGTCGTCGTCGTCGTCGTCGTCGTCGTCCGCGGTGGCGCGCGCTCGTACCTTCGCACACGCCCTTTTCGATCGCGGCCAAAGGTGTGCGCGAGTGTGTGCGCGAGCGTGCATATGCGATCGGGCTCCCAGTCGCGTCCCGGTGCGAGGAGTCGAGGAGATCGACGATAAGGCGCCCCGCCGATATCGGGAGCGGCCGCGCCGCGTGTCCCTCGAAAAACACGCGAGACTTTTCCCCTTCCATCGGTCCACCGAGCGTCCGTCGTGCCCGCTTTGTTGGACCGACGTTTTGCTCCGCTCCCTGCCGACGCGTTCCAGCCGATCGCTGTTGCTCTCGTTTTGTCGTATTCTCGTTACACGATAATGGATCGGAGCTGAGAGCAGCACGCGGGAGGACGATGCCATTCGAGAGCCACGGAGACATCGTATTTTACGTTTCTTTTCGTTCCTCGAGATTGACGTATATAAGAGGGTTCGATCGGGTCCTTTTGTCCACGAGGATTCATTGGAGCTGTGTTACTTATGGGAGGCGTTTCTTAGAATTGTAATATCGTAAATGGTAAGAAAGGTAGGACGTAGGAGAGTTGACAGATTTATTTTGTATTACGGAAGACATTTTCAATTTAGATCCTTGGGCTACAGAAGGAATGGAACGGAAGATATGTCTATATAACGTGGCCTAGAACCATAAGTCCCCCGTCAGCGCTAATAAAATATCTCCGAGGCGAGTCTTTCGCCGCAAACTTCCCCAAATGCTCTCGGTTTAAAATCAAATTCCCCTAACCCGTTCGAGCTGACCACTCGCAGTCCCGATATTCTCTCCTCCCCGAAACTTTGGCCTCTCTCCACCTCTGGCCGCGGCTCCTCCTTAATTCCTCGACCGACCGAGTTCACGTAAACTCGGCTCACCTTACCGTGGAGCGTTTCTGGAAATTTGTTAAGATAAGAGATTAATACGGCGGGGGAGGAGAGTTGCGGGGCTGTTACGCGAAGAAGTTCTCGAGGGTTTCGAGAGTGGAGAGATGAGCGTAATTGAAAAAAAACGTTGGCCAGTGACGGAGTGAGAGGAAGCCGATGTTCGGGAAAAAGGAAGACGAGAATGAGAAAGAGGAAAGCGGGATGAGGAGGATGGCAGATTGGCCGAGCAGCTTAAAGCGGCTCTCGTGAATTCGAAGCAAAGCGACGAGCGCAGTCGCGGATTAACGAGAGCCGCTTCGGATAATTAAGCTCCAAATAACTCGGTGCTGCACTTAAGACCCCCTCCTACCACCCACCCCTATTTTTCTTCCGCCCACTTCCACCTTCCCTTTCTCACGATCTTCCAGTCTCTTTCCCCTGTCTCTTCGCGGCTCTTCGTATCGAAAACTTTTTCGAGCGTTCCCACGACAGATCCAGGTCAAGCGCGCTTCACCGGAAGGCGAAACTTTCGCGACCACCGGCTTCCGGCTGAGAGACGGGGTCGAAGAGAATTCTCGAGCGACGTAACAAAACATCGACCGCGAGGATTGATTACGCGGTATTAAGGAGTGAGTCGCCAGGCTTCTCACCCTTAATTGAAAAAGTATCATCTCGACCGCGAGCTCGTGGGGTTAGAGTCGGAGTGGCTTAACTTTGTCGAGTGCGCGCGAGGTGTGAAATTCTTAGAAAATTGTGAATCGAGGGGTTGGTACGCGGATGGTCGAAATGTTACTCGAAATCGTTCGAACTAGTGCCCTCTATTACACGTGTATACATCAATTACACGTGTATCTGCGAATATCCGTATTAGATATAACGTGTAGCACGACAACACGTGTGACGTGTAACCGTGTAGTTTAAAATACGGTTCTGACCGGGAGCTCTGGTTCGAACGTGTCAACGGAAATTGTATTTGTCAGATGATCGAACCTAACAACCGTGAATCGTTACACGCTGGGTTCCGATAAGAAAAATTGCCTGCAGCTAGATTTTGCAATAACAAGCTTCGTTGTGCAAGACGTCCCTTGCTGTTTGCCTCGCCTGTGATATTTACGTTTTGGAAACGCGCGAAAATAATCCTGAGAGCATGGGCGCCGCGTCCTGTGAAACTGTTTTTCCGCGAGCGCGCGTCCGACGCGAGAAAAAAGGCGAGGCGCGCGTGCGCGTGTTTTTTACGAGCGCCACGGGCCGTCTGCGAAATCAGAAAGGGCGACATTTCCCGCGTGTCGTCGCCTTCCTTTTTTCCCACCGCCTTCCGCGTGTACAAGAGGTGTACGCGACCGAATGCACTCGGAGGGACGAAGGAAGGGGCGAAGAGGAGGGTAGTATTTTCGGTCGAGCGCGTAGGACGCGGCCAGCGCGCCCGCAGACGGACGTCGCGACAGTGGAGCGTGAAAAAAAAAAGCGCGACGGCAGGTGGCGCGAAAAAATTGCGCCGAAAAAGGTTTTGAATTGCGTGGCTGTCGCGGCGCCTAACTTCACCGTAACCTCACCCGGAAATATCTGCTCTTTCGTTCTTGCTTTCACCGCCGTCCACGCCCTTCGCTTCTCACGTTCGCCCTCGCTTTCATTATTTCTTCTCTGTTTTTTTTTCCAGCTTTTCCCCTTTTCTCATTGTCCTCCACCTCCTTTCCTTCCTTCCTTCCTTCCTTCCTTCCTCACATTTCTCCATTTATTCACGCCTTTTCTTCCTCTCTTCTTCCTCTGTGCCCTTCCCACTTCCGTCACCCT
This sequence comes from Tiphia femorata, assembly GCA_944319695.1. Classification (NCBI taxonomy): domain Eukaryota; kingdom Metazoa; phylum Arthropoda; class Insecta; order Hymenoptera; family Tiphiidae; genus Tiphia; species Tiphia femorata. Next base: position 15,480,250 of record OX090900.1, on the reverse strand, counting down.
ACCATATCTCTCTCGTCCACGGATGAAATTAATTTCAACGGTCGACGCGATAACTCACGGCGGCGCGTCACACCACTTTGAAGAGCGTAAAAATCTCCTTCCTCCGCGGTCACTTCACCGCGCGTTCCTCCGAGTTTGGATCTCTCTACGCGTGTGACTTTTCACGCGTGCGTCGCGCTCGCCGAAGCGGATCGTTCCTTGCTTAGAACGAGCCTTTGCCTCTTCCGGGCGAGGCTTCGACCCGTCGAGGGAAATTTCCGTCGTTCCGCGATTCTCGTTTGGCGAGACCAGAGACGTTCTCGTTTAAGAGGTCCGGAGAGAGGACAAAGGAATAATAAAAGAATTTGGCGCTGGCGCAACGGAGAGCAGTCCGTTGCTCTGGGCAAGGGCCAAAGCTTTTCGCGCGAAAAAGCGTCGAAAGCTCGGCACGAGACGTTCCGACTCGGCAAGCACCGGAGAGCATTTAACGAAATTCGTAATCCAAGCTTCTTCCGCGCCTCTCCTCGCCCTTTTTTCTCCCTTCGTCTCTCGCACCTCGTTTGCTCGTCTGAATTTTCACTCGTGCCAAACGCGCGATTTCCGGAAGAAACTTCGAGAAATTCGAATCAACTCTTTCTCGCCTGCAGGCGAGTTTCTTTTACTCCTCGATTCACGGGAGAAAATTCTTCCCTTAAGGATTACTTGAATTCCTTTTCGTACTTATCGTCCACAGGTCTCCGTCTATTATCCGTACTTAAGAGAAGAGTCAACGAGGAGGAAGAATTTTTTCACGTTCTTGCCTTCTCTCCAGTCTCTTGTTCGATTATCGCGGATTTTCGATTTGACTGCGATTTTCTACGAGCTGTCGAAATTACGCGCTTGTTTAAAAACGAAAAAAAGGGAGGTACGATCGAAGCTCTCGCTTCGCAACAGTCGAGGAGGATGGAGCAGCGGGGCGACAGGAAGGCTGGAGGGCAGAAGGGCGGTAGGACGCAGGCGGACGTTATATACAAAATTGATTCTCAGGCGGGTGTAGTCCCGGGGTCGCGACAGGTCAAAAGCCTTTTGTAAATCTCGTTAGCTCGTCTACCGTTCGGTCCGAAGTAGCGCGGCCAATCGCGCAATTAATCAATTACATCAATTACGACCGTTATTACACGGCCCCCATCTACACGAGCCCCCGCGCCTCGTCTCACTGACGTTCCACCTCGTCCCCGAGGGCTCATCCCCGAGTAACGAAGGTGATACACTCCTGCGGAATCCGCTCGATCGACGGGCCCGCGATCCATAGCAAATAACAGACGGAGAGAAAAAGCGAGAGAAAGCAGAACTCAAGGTAATCGATGCATTCCCAGACAGGAATTCGCGCATCGACTATTTCAGGAGACTTTTTTTTAACGCGTAGAGTGAATTGCATCGTACCGATTCCTCTCTGCGAGCGCGGAAATTCACCGAAACTGGCTACTCGTAGGTAGGAATTTAATAAATTGGCGAGCCCGTGGACCACGCGATCGGAAGACCGATGGAAACAGAAAAAATATACCTGTCATTCGGCGCGCGCGGACCTTATATCCGAAAAAAATGAATTCGCTTTTCCCCGAGTGGAGCAAATATTGAAGGGCACTCGTTCGCACGGGTGGTTCGCGAAAAAGCTCGACGTTCGCAAATTGACCGACGCGCGATCGGGCTCGAAATGTTGGCTAAAAATCCCGTTGTACTCTCGTTTATTTAACGCGGATTATCGAACGGTGGGATTCTCATTGACAAGAGCGACCCGTTTCAACGTGCAGGACGCTTCGTCCGGATTGTAGCTTGCGGAAGCGAGAGGGGAGCGGAGGTGGACGCGTTTGGCACGCGGCTTTTATGACTCCGCGAGGAAAAAGTTTGGCGCACGCGGGCCTCCGACAAAGGGAGGGAGGAGAGAAAAAAGAGGAGTGCGTGGCCGTGCGCGCGAGTACTCGTCCTCCACCCGCCAAACTCGCGGATTGCGACGCCGCGCGAAATTCGAAATCCATGTACGCGGCAATAAATCCTCCACGCTTCTGCTGACTCCGTGCTGTGGCACCCCTCTGGCTCGTTCCGACCCGCTGAACCGACGTTAGCGCGCGCAAGCTCGTTCCACCTGTGTGCATGGGGTAGTAAAACACGAGGGGGTGGAAAAGTCGCGGCTAATGGTGGTGGAAAATAAGAGAACCGATGCAAAGCTCTCTCGATCGATAGGATCTTATTTCTCGCTCTTATATGTCTTCTCGTACTTCGAAACAATATTCCTTACTCCGGATAAACGCAAAACTAGAAGAAACGCGGGCGAATCGTTGCCGAGTAATATCAAACGAAGAGAAGCAAAGGAGCGAGAAATCGGAGAGACAAAGGGTAAGAGTAGAGAGGAAAGGCGAGCAGGTAAGACGAATGGACGGAACGAGAAACGAATCGGGGGAGTCACTCGTGAGAGGAAAAGAACTGTTCCAGAGGGACCAGGGAGAGTAACAGGGAGAAAATAGAGAAGAGACGCGCGACGACACGCGGGGAAAAATGAAGAGGATCGACGAGGAGAGGAGACGAGGGAGAAACAAACGAGAGGAGCAAGCGAGCGGCCTAAGAGCTAAAAGAGAGGGAGGAGAAGGGTAAAAGGAGGTGAGCGCGGCGGAGGTGCTTTCGTTTTCGCGTGGGTGGTGCACACATCCAACGACCCGGAACCTCCGGCTTTCCTGCGACGGCAAATCTCTCTCTCCTATCTGGTTCCTTGGTCCCTCTTCTTCCTCTGCCGTCGTGTTACCGCGAGCGACGAGAGCGAGAAACTCGCCGACGGAAAGAAGGAGGCCGGTGGGTGAAAGAGAGAGAAGGTCGAAGGAGAGAAAGAGAGCGAAGAGAAGAAGAAGGGGGCTCGAGCAGCACGGCCTGCACACGTCGCATTTACGTACCTACTTATCTCGTTAGAGCCACGTCTCCACCCTCCCACGCCATGCAACCACGCCGATCCGGGGCCCCTCGTAATCTCGCAAGGAGACTCCGTCTGCTCTCGTCGAGGAGACTCCACTGCGTCCGTCCGTCCGTGCCGCTCGCCTTCCCTCGCTCCTTAAGAAAATCCACGCGGTCTCTCGATGTCGAGAGGAGAATGCGAGAAGCATCGGCGCTGACTGTTCAACTTTCGGAATGGCACGGGAGAGAAGATCGTCGGTGGCTCAGTTTATCCTTCTCTCTTTCTCCATCGTTCTTTCTTCATCCGTCCGTCTCTTCCGTCCTACCGTTCGGCAGGGACCACTCTCGTCTTTTTCTTTCCTCTTCGTAAATCCCCGACGTTGCTGATCCTCGGGGTTCGATTGTGTACTTATCTTTTTGGGTGAGCCGAAGTCTACCGTTCTCGCGTGTGTCGTAACATTATACGACGCTCAATCGCGGATCCATCGCACCGTTGCGCCGTCTCTCTTTCTCTTTCTCTCCTCGTGGTTTTGTTTTTGCGCGAAGAAATCGCTGAATCAATTGAAGACGCGTAATAAGACGGCTCAGGATGCATCGGGGTACTAAAGCGGTCCAACCGGTAGGTACTTGTCTGTTGTTGGTTATTTTTAATTTTTTTTTGCTTGCTTGGTGTGGAATATTTTCGTTTCTGCAAATTTTTGGGTTGTCGACGGAACGATTAACCACGAGAGGGTTTTTTTTTGTTGAGTAATTAAGAGGATTTGGATTATATGTAAATTCGCTGGTAAACATTTGATTAAGGCTTCTTTTCTCGGTACCTTGTTCCGTGCTTTGGTAAAATTAACTACATATTTTGGCATATTTTACATATTTGCATTATTCACACTTGCCGTATTTACGATGCATAGCTTCTACTAACGAGAAACGAAATCTCGTAATGAAATATCTTACTTAGGACAAAGATCAGACGGTGCACACCATTTATTTTACCCTTTCTTCGACGCCCATAAATCATCGAGAATTTCGATCTTCCAGACCTTCTGCACCCCTTGACTTCTGGATTCGTATAAACATCCTCGGTTGTTCTCGCAAAATTTCGCATTTAACCGCCACCTGAAAATCGAACGTACGATTCTCGAAACAAGATCGTAATCAGGCCTCCTAATCACCGTTCGTTCGAGTCAACTTATCTAAGGACGTCTCCTGGAATATACAGGGATCGCGGCAGGAAACTTTGCGAATCGCAGCCGCAGCTTCACTCTCCCTCTCTCTCTTTCCCTCTTCCTCGTCCTTCTCCGAATGCGAATTCGTCTGGTACGCGCGGAGCAATTCCGGCCTCATCAAATTCCACGCTCTCCCGCAGAGCGAGGCACGCTGCTCCTCGAGATTCTCGCTCGTAAAGATCGCCGGGGCTTTCCACGGGCTCTCTCGAGTGCTTTGCCCGTCTGCTTTCGACTTGCCTCGAGTGGAATCACGCGAGCGATACGTACCTACGCGTCGACTGGCTCTGCTCTCTCTCTCGTTCACTCGCTTCCTCCGATGTGTGGTTGCTTCCCTCGTGGTATCGAGCGCGCGGGACTTCCCACGGAACTCCGCGCCGTCGTACCGCGGCATTAAGTACGCGCGAACGAGCGTTTAAACGCGCGCATACTTATCTCATTAGAGCCACCGCGGGATTCCGGCGCGTCATCCTCCGACGCTCTCTTCCTCGTAGGCTCTCGGTTTCCTCTCTCTCGCTTTCTACTCTCGCCCCGAGTAAGTCGCGATTCAGAGTTCGCGGTAAGTTGGCGACGCGAGAAACTTGCCGTCCCTTCGACCTCCGGAAGGAAGACGAAGAGGACGGCTCGACGAAGGTCTCCTGGAGGGAGGACAAGAGGCTGGAGGTCGCGACCCTAGCTTCGTAAGTGCGTGGAAGGAGTAGGTTAAATTCGGTGTCTCAGGTGAGAGACGGAAGTGCGAAGGAAGTGGAGGAAGAGGGTGGAGAACTGCTTCTCTTCGCACGTACGGGACCTCGTTTTTAAAAAAAACTTGGGAAGAGATTTTTAGAATGGTACCTAGAGGCTGTTTGAAATTTTTTGAATGGAAAGTCCGATGGACTTGGAACTGTTTGGTGCAGGGAAATGTTTCAAAGATGGTTACTGGTGTCCTTTCGTCCTCCGGATGGAAGACGAAGAGAACGACTCGACGAAGGTCTCCTGGAGGGAGGTCCGGAGGTTGGAGGTCGCGACCTCCGCTTCGTAAGCGCGTGGGAGGAGTAGGTTAAATTCGGTGTCTCAGGTGAGAGACGGAAGTGCGAAGGAAGTGGAGGAAGAGGGTGGAGAACTGCTTCTCTTCGCACGTACGCGACCTCGTTTCTAAGAAAAACTTGGGAAGAGATTTTTAGAATGGTACCTAGAGGCTGCTTGAAATTTTTTGAATGGAAAGTCCGATGGACTTGGAACTGTTTGGTGGAGAGAAATGTTTCAAAGGTGGTTACTGGTGTCCCTTCGAAACTTGCCGTCCTTTCGTCCTCCAGAAGGAAGACGAAGAGGACGACTCGACGAAGGTCTCCTGGAGGGAGGACAGGAGGTTGGAGGTTGCGACCTCCGCTTCGTAAGCGCGTGGGAGGAGTAGGTTAAATTCGGTGTCTCAGGTGAGAGACGGAAGTGCGAAGGAAGTGGAGGAAGAGGGTGGAGAACTGCTTCTCTTCGCACGTACGCGACCTCGTTTCTAAGAAAAACTTGGGAAGAGATTTTTAGAATGGTACCTAGAGGCTGCTTGAAATTTTTTGAATGGAAAGTCCGATGGACTTGGAACTGTTTGGTGGAGAGAAATGTTTCAAAGGTGGTTACTGGTGTCCCTTCGAAACTTGCCGTCCTTTCGTCCTCCAGAAGGAAGACGAAGAGGACGACTCGACGAAGGTCTCCTGGAGGGAGGACAGGAGGTTGGAGGTTGCGACCTCCGCTTCGTAAGCGCGTGGGAGGAGTAGGTTAAATTCGGTGTCTCAGGTGAGAGACGGAAGTGCGAAGGAAGTGGAGGAAGAGGGTGGAGAACTGCTTCTCTTCGCACGTACGCGACCTCGTTTTTAAGAAAAACTTGGGAAGAGATTTTTAGGACGGTACCTAGAGGCTGCTTGGAATTTTTAGAATGAAAAGTCAGTCGGACCTGGGAGTGTTCGGTGGAGGAAAATGTTTCAAACGTGGTTAGAACGTTTGTTAGATAAAATTCAATGTTTATAGACGGGGGTAGGGTAACGTCGAATATTCGCCGCAGACGAAAAGCGTTTGGAGGTTCTCTCCGAAGTGCGGACCATTTGAATTTCTACGGTGAGGTAGAGGGTTTGGGAAATATTCCGATGATAGAGGGAAGCCAGTCGTGTAACGCTGTCACCTGCAGTGCGAGCGGTCGTGCATTACACGTTTGAATTCCATATTGACGGTTATATAGACCGAAATAATTCGGTGAAATCGCGCTCAAAATTCATCAGATTTTCACATTTTCGCGGTAATACGCTTATCCCAGATTTATACCGGGTAATGCGCGATATTACGATCAACGCAAATTTTCGAGATTTATCGTATCCACGGTGTGAGGCAAGGTGAAAAAATCGAGACAACGGAGTTATTTCCAAGTTGACCCGGAATCCTGATTTAATCTCCGACGCCGGCTCGTTAATTCAGTTACCTCGGGAATATCGATTCTATCGAGGAACGTCTTAATTCTCGAAAAGCAGCGTTACAAGCTTGCCGCGAGATATCGATACTCGACGTGTATATTCTTGAATCTTATCCGAGGGTGTCTTCCTCCCGCGACTCGTTCCAAGATGCATTTTCGTCCCTGCCCTCGCGATACTGCAAACCACTCGTGTTCGCCACTCGCTCGTTTATCTCGTTAGGAGCGCGAGCTCCGCCTCCTTCCCATTCCTCGTACTCTCGATCATCTAGCTTAAGCCACTGGTAATCCCATTCGCGCGAGCGTACTCGCGGAAGTGAATCTTATCGCGAAGTACGCGATGTACTCCCAGCCATTTATTCTCAATTATTTCACACGCGGAATTTATACGCTCCGCTCCACTTCTCGCGTCTCACACGCGCTCGCGTACTTCACGGCTTTCAGCTTTTCCCGTGAAGGACGACATCCTCGTGGAATCTTATCGCGGACGAGCGAACGAGCGAGGGAAGAGTCGGTCGTACGTGAAAGCGGACAAAATGTAAAATGTAACGTAGATGTAACTTCTCTTGCACTCGGTCGCAACGTTTACTCGTGCGAAAGCATTCGACATATTTCGAGTGGCCGGCGATGCGATCTACGCGCTTTGTAATCCCGTACTTGCAAGATACATTCGAGCTCCACGCGAAAACTTCGGAAGAGAAACGCACGAGGTATACCTGTACGAGAGAACGGCAAAGGAGCCGAACGATTCTCGGATAGAACGACCAGGTATCCCGAGTACGCTCGAAATAACTGTATTTAATAAGCTTCCTTGTAGGTTTTCTCTCGATGCACCGAGCGTTGCCGCGCGACCCGTTAAAATTGCAGGACACCTCGAGACTCTCGACCTTTGCGAACTCCTCGCACGTTTATCTCGCGTAACCGTGTTTCACGAGGCTGCGACCCAGGCCGCGAACGAGAATTGCACGCCGAAAGTCCTCGAAGAAGAAGAAGAGAGAAAGGTTCCAAAATAAAGTCATAGCTTTTCGTGAGGCGAGCGCTCTCACGGAAAGAATCCCTTGGAGACTCAGCCTGGAATAGCACCGTCCAGATTCTTCCTCCATTACGGGTCCACGCGCGGTCCAAGAGTCTGGAAGAGGAGAAATCCTATCGCGTGGCAGGGCGCGAGAGTGGAGTGCACGAACTCAAATTCCTGTGCAATTTGCGAAGGTACGCGCGAGGAGGGGAGAAGGCAATTCCAGTCGGCTTTGCGCGAGTGTGCGCGACCGGAAAGTCGAACGACAAAGCCCGAATACGATCGAGAACGAAAGCTCTCTACCTCTCTCTCTCTCTCCCTCCTTCTCTTTTCATCTCACCTCTGGTGATATTCTCGAAGAAAGAGACGGAGAGAGAAGGGCCATTCAGGAGGAGGAGGAGAGGATCGTACGTTACGCGAGTATCTGGTGGAGGCTAGGCCGCGACGATAAAAAGCGAGGTTTATCGTCCCCTACGTTCCCCGCGTTGTCTTTTCTCGGGCTACGTTTACTACCTTTGTGCGGTAACGGCTGGAGGAGGAGGAGGTGAAGGTGGAGGGAAAAGAAAGAGGACGCGTCCTCCTCTCGCGTCCTTCCACTTCTCCTCTCCCTTTCCTCTTCCTTCTTCAGTGCCTTAGCCACGCTTGCTTACACCCTCTCGCCCTTTACTCGCGCCTCTCTACCTACCCTACCAACTTACACAGCGCTCGAAATAAATAGACCGTAATGGCGCGGATAATGCGTATGAAGGGACAATCTAGGCCGTACATTCCACACGTGCTCTCTATCCGCTTCGGGAGATAGGTGAGGCTCCCCTTGTCGTGGACGCCTAACGCCCACGCGCGTCTCCAATGCGAGAGAAGGAGGTGAGGGCGAGCGCGTAGGGCACATCGAGCTTCGTAAAATGCGAGCTGCAGGCTCGGTAAGTAACGGCGCCTGCGATGGAAAATCAATGGATCCTCGATTCCTGAATTACGGGCCGTATTTGTCGGCTCGATACTTAGAACGTAGGAACAAGAATGGCGTTCTGGTACCACCGCACTTTTCTTTTTGCTCAATTTCGAGGAGCGACGAACGTGCTTTTGAGACTTGGAGGATAAAAATGTAACTTCAAGCACCGCACGGTTGGCTACTGCAGGAGATTAACGATTCGTCGAGGCGCACGGATTTACTTTCGACTTATTTCTCGAGCGATTAAACTAGATTGGCGGCTATCACCGTTAAACGAAAGGTGGGAAGTGAAACGTTTAATTTCGTAATATAAGGACGAGTTCGAGCAGTTTCAGAGTTTATTTAATTCGGTTGGACGGTGGCTCGAGGTGGTATTTATATCGGCAATTGAATGGAGTCTAGCCGAGAATGGTGATTTTTTTACCGAGCCTCCGTCTCTAGCGAAAATACGTTCGGATGGAGTGTTACGTAACAACCTTGCACCCAGTTGAAACCTTGGATTCGTAACGTGTCTCACGCATGAGCCTCATAGATAACGAATTGAGGGTCAAATTTCAACAGCTCAGCAGAATTAGAAGGCCACGCGTCTGCATCGGAACAAGAATGTGCTGACACAGCAACCTATATTCGTACAATACAATAGCCTTTCCGGTAGATTCACTCGCACCTCCTCGCGCTCCCCGCAAAAGCCCATAAGCAAAACATATAAAAGACGTACATTTGTAGCGTCTTTCGTCTTTCAGTTCTCGATTCTCGTCATAGTAAGATCGTCTGAACCAGCCTAGTCTATCGTCATCGAAACCGCACCGCGCATTAGACGCTTTGCCAAACCGACGTAGTCTTAGAGCAGACCCGCGGAAAATCAGAACGCCGTATTAGACTAAAGCCACGGACAACGACTCATACCCGGTCACGAGGTAAAACGGCTATATCAACCGTATACTCTCTACGCGGTATCTTCGAGGTCGATTTCTCCCGTGTCGCTTAAGCATCGTGCGCCCCTTGATCTTCGCGTTAAAAACTCTACTTTTCAATTCTGCCAGCCCTCGCCGTAGCCAGGAGCTGTAATTCATAAGTAATAAACACGCTACGTGACAAGTTCTCCTTCCCCGTGCTGAGCTGCATAGAGTCTGGGCGCACGCGGAAAAACGGTAAACTAATTAACGTAAGCGCGACAACCGCCCCAGTTCGACTATACCGACTGTTGGCGACACATTGTATCATTTAAAGACACATTGTATCATTTAAAGACACAATATAATTACCATTCTTTACCATCAAGGTAACGGTTTTAGTAGCGACCTACTTAACCATCCGTCCTAAACATCCTTAGTACAGTGAGGTGCGCTTAGCGCTTTAAACAAGCAAGATCCCACACACGAAGAGACGAGCTACACCGCTCGGCTCGCCTCTTCGAACGTTACGCAGAGTCAGCATTCCTGACCGACCAGGCTCTACGTAACAGGAGGAGTTTTTTCCACGCTCCTAGATCAGTAAAAATTCACGACACTAATTCCGTTTCGAACGAGTGCTCGGGGTGTCTGCTGATTTTCCGCTTGACGTTTCTCACCTAAATGCCCAATAAAGCAACCGTAATGGTCGAAAGCGTGCTCTGTTTTCGGGCGGAACTCATAATAGCTCTTCCGAATTCGTGATTCGAATTTCGCATTTTCGCCGGTAATGCACGAGGTGGTATTAAAATCGAACGAGGCGCCTATAGAGGCAAACCGTATTGGCGCCGCTGATAGGATTGCGCTAATTGGGTTACGCTCGAGTAATTAACTCGCGCTTCACGGGTTAAAAATCTCGGGTACGAAAAATTAATTAACACCCTGCTCTCTCCCATCAGGCCGGCCCGAGCGTATCGCCCTCACGAGAAAATCGTATCGGTATTCGCTGTTATACTTTCATCTTCCCGTCACCTGCCGCTCTCGCTATTTTTACCGATCCCACGGGAAATTATTTCCCGATCGTTCGGACCGTACGTTCCGGACGAATCGTCGAATCCAATTTAATGAGACGACGGAGTTATCGAGACCGGCAAATATTTAGGAATGCGCGTATAATCGCAGCCTGGCATTCTCCCTCGTAACCGTACGCGTGAAAAGTATGAAAATCGCGTGAGAAAACACGCACGAGGCAACGACGCGTCGTTTCGACGAGCTTTATTTCCGATATTCAAACGCGAGTCCTCGAAGAGTGACAAATAAACGACAAACGATTTCTCTCACGATTCGAAATGAATACGGGAGGGTCGGTGGAAAGTAGATTGATCGTCGAGCGAGCAACCTTTCGCGCGCGTTTCCCTATAAACGGACTACCGTTCGAATCGAAACGCAGGGGTACGGCGTCAACTGTGGAGAACCTCGTGAGGCCTTCTATGGAAACGTTCGGCTACAAGGTCACCTGCACGGACCGTCTCGACGCCTCGTATGGAAACGTTCGGCTACAAGGTCAACCTCGAAGGAACGTCGCGACGCTCCCCGTAGAAAGGAATAAACGGGGAGACCACGAGCAAGGAAGAGTCTTCTCGGCAGGTGTGTGTACCCTGGCGGTGTTACTCGTCCTGGCAACTCCAGGAGGAGAAGGAGGGACGAGAAGAGAAAAGAAGAAAAGTAAGAAGCAGGAGTGAGAGGAGAGGGGCATGGAACCGGCAACACGTAGGTAACCTTCGACCCCTTGGAAGACTCCCTGTTATTTCTTCGTTCCTCCTCTTCCTGCGACTCGTCGGTACAAGCTTCGTGCTCGGGCCTCCTTCCCTCTCCTCCTGCCATTCGTCTTCGTACGACGACGACGAGAACGACGACGACGAGGCGCGCCGGAACACTCCTCCTCGCGTCCTTTCGTTCCTGACGACGACATGTCATCGATTGACTTTCCATCCACGCTCAACTGTCCGAAGCAGAAGCGTTCGATTTTCTTTAGACGAGTCTTGGGTTGCGTTGGATGCAGCTGAAGCTTTTTAATAGTATACCTTTGAATCTGGAAACGCGTCCAGATACTATCAGTTATCGTCAACCCTCTTATTTATACCCTTAATACAGGGTAACTTTCAGGTGAGATACTGAAAAATCGCCTTTTTACAGTCCTCTAATATTTATTTGTGGATAAAAAAACGACTTTTGAAGTATCGAGGGTTAAGATTTTCAAGGATTGTCATAGAACAGTTTTGATGAAAAGGAATATTTCGCGAAATACGAGATTCGCTATAAAACTAGCACCGAATATAGGTGTAACTGACCTGGAGCAACGAAGAAGCCCCGTAGAATTTATAAACCCCAGGTTCCCTTACGTCTTCCGGGTCCTATCTCCCAATTTTCCGTTCTCCGCCCGATTACCTACGCAAATCCTCGGAAGGACACGAGCGGGGTTGATCCTCCGAGCGAGCACAGGGCGAACAAGGATCATCCGTGACACGTATCCACTCGCGCCCACACGAACACTCTTGTACACCCACACGGAGGAAACTTCGTAGGTAAGCTCGTGAGACGCTCCACCAATACGCTCGCGTATAGCCGAGGGTCAAGACACTCTCGGGGGCTCTGCCACGAGAAACGGCGTCCAGGCACCGAACGTAAGGTACTGTTAATGCAACCTCACGATCGCGAGATCGCGATGAGCCGCATAGAGGAGAAGGAGGAGGACCGAGAGGGTGGAAGAGGAGAGGATCTCGAAGAGAATCCTGCTGCTAGCTCGCCGGACGCGGTGGTGCACCGTCACGAGCGCACCGAGCCACTCCAGTACTTTTAAGGCCGTCTCCTACGTACCGCCAATTGTTCGACGATCGACCCTGCCCCGCTCCGTCTCGACTGATCGATAGTCCGACGCGATTTCTTGGTTTGCGGGTACAATCGACGGAAGAGAGCTCTCCGCCGGGACACGAGAGTGGAATGTGAGGATTTTAATTTCACGATTCTCCGCGATGTCTTCGAGCTTTCCGTATAAGTGACATCGCAGTCTTCTCGGGATTTTTTTTCTTGTCTCCGCTGTACCGTGATTCGTTCTTTCATTCTTTTTTTAAATTGAACTTTCAGACGCGATCATTCGAAGTCCACGAGTACACCTCGACGAGGATGGATGCTCGAAAGTTGTAGCGAGAAGTTAAATTTGATTCTACGATAACGAATTCTATCGTATCTTGTTATAGGTCGTGATTCTTCTCGATAATAATTTACAATGTTCTTGCATCTTGTCGTTCGTACCGAGGTAATATCGATTGCAAGGTATCTCGTTCTATTGTTCGCTAGCTCCAGTCGACTGTGAGATTTACCGTTACGTTTAAACGAGCCTGAAGAATCCGAAGATTTTAATGAGAATTCTTGCGATACTTGGAGAATTCTGCGAAGTTCTCTTAAACGGTGTCTACGAGGGAGTTAGCTCCTTTTGCGCCTACTTATTAACGATCGTTACTCGTTGCGACATGAATTAATGACCATAGGAAACTCGAGAATAGGTATATCCATTTAGCAAGCAACAATCTCACGACAGATTTCACCATTTTATTTCTGTAATTCTCGTCCCGGAAAGTTCCGCGAACACCTCGTTCCCGCAACAAAGCCCTGCGTGACGTTGAACGGTGGAGCGTATCCATTGCGTCTGAGAATTCGTTGCATAATATATGGGCCTCGATTTTCGCAGGGAAAGAGTGCAAGCCACGGCGTTCGTTAGACGGATAGACACATCGACGTTTCTATCGGTTGTGCAACTCCTACCATTTGTTTTTTCCCCGTTTCCTGTAAACGAGGCAGGCGAAATCGATCGATAAGCAAACACGCTGCAGTTTTTATCGCTCGCTCGAATGGGCTTTTTCCTTCTCACAGTTTCTCTCGTTTCCCTTCCACGTGGCAGAGCTCGGAGAAATGAAAAGGGAGATCGAGGAAATACAGAGCAGCGCGGGAGTGGAGTTTGCACAAAAGATCGCAGGGACATGGAACGGCCGAATTCGGGAGTTCGTTTACGCATTTTCGTCCCGGACTCGACGATGGAGTAACGGGCGTGACGTTTTCAAAGGTAACAAATCCAAATCGACTGCAACCGGGATCGGCACGTTCCAAGCACATCGGGTACTCTCGACTATCCACCGAGTTTCGAAAACGAGCACTAACGCGTCTTCACAAAATTGCATTCCTCTTCCAGAATCGTCCGAGCATACTCTATCTTTCGAATCTTATTCATCCTGCGCTTTTCTCCGATCCTTTGCTCTTCGGCTCGAGTTGCCTAGACTCCCTCGACGAATTACCGCTAATCTTCCCGCACCCTCCGAGGTCCGTGCCTCTTCGTCTTTTTGTCTTCTTCTCTCCCTCTCTTCCTCTTTCTTTCCTTTCTCCCTCTATTTACCGTTCTTCATCTCGCTCTCCCTCACCGTCACCTCGAAGCACCCAATTCTCTTCAGCTTCCGCGCCTGTTTCAGCATCCCCTTTACCTACTCCTTTCTCTCATCCTTTCCTATCCTCTCGTTCTCTCGCCCTCGACGCGGTTCAAGTGGCGTCTAAGCGCACTACTAGAAGCAGTCGAAGAGTCTCGTCCCTCTGCCTCGTTGCCAACCTCTCCTTCTGCTCCTCTCCACCACCGTCTCTCTTCTCTTCACCGTCTTCTTCCCTCGTCGCTTCCTCGGCCTGCCACGACCCGGGGGCTGACGTTTAGCCTCGAGCACTCGCCACTTTAAAATTCCTCCTAATCTCGGTAACCGACCTCGTGTTTCACGTAAGCTCACACCCCTCTTCGCTACTCTCACCCGTTGTCTTTCTTCTCCGATCCTCTCTTTCTCTTCATTCGTTCTTTTCTCTTCTCTTCGCTTTTTCCCATCTTTTCTCGCCATATCCTTCCACAACCCCAGGATGATCATCTTCCGCACACCCGTGTGCCCACGCAACCTCCACCCCCCCGAGCCCGTTAATGACGACGATAAAAAGATTAACGTGGATTGCCTGCAGTGGATTAAGGTCTGCGCGGGGCATTCCGAGTCTAGGAGAATTAGCTCGAAGAAGGGAAGTAAGCGGAGGCCACTGCCACGAAAGTCCGGATTTAGTGCGTTCCTTGTGATCCTCTCTTTTTCGGGGATTCTCCGACAATTGCGTCATTTTTCCGGACGAAGATGGAGAGAGAGGAAAATAAGAGAGTGGCTCGTTTCTTTCTCGTACTCTCTCGGCTCCTCGTAAAAAAAGAATCCGGTCCTTAGTTCGCCCGAGTAGTCGAGAAGAGTCCGTTCTTGGTGCTTCCAGCGGGAGGAGGGCAAGAGGATGAAAGAGTGACGTTGGAACTAATGACTTGGTACGCCTACGGGCAAATTGCTTCTGCCTCCGGCGATGAACTTCGGCTAAATATCGTTAAACTATCCGATACGTCACACGGCGCGCCACGAGTCTCGACGACACTCTCGACCGGCCCGTCGCCGTTACTTAACTATGAAAAATGCGCTTATCGTTGTTGTCGCGCGTTAACGTCAGGACGCGAACCGAGTGCTCCTCGAAAAGCGCCTCTGACGTGGTACGATTGTTCTTCACTCTCGCGAAGGTTTTTCTTTTCACCGATTTTTTCCTATTTTTCAACTTGCACACAAACTTCTACCCAACTGATATTCGTAAACTACCTATGAGTGGATCGATCGAGAGACTAATATACATCGTTCATGAAAAACTCAAAAAGAGGAAAAACGAATTCGTGGCTTTTATTCAACCGCCTCTCTTGTCTGAGATTCTGCACGAGCACTGGCCACACTTCACCGAGCGATGCACGAGAATCTCCTCCCGTGCTCTACTCGCTTGGAATTTCTGGCCCCTCTAGTACTCCAGTCTAAAACGAAGCCCACTCTTCCTCTCTCTCCCTCTAGATAGTATCGACAGCAACGAGCTCGTGCGCGTCCCAAAATTTCTACACGAGTACGCGTGCTTCTGTTTTTTTTCCCCCCGCCCCTCCACAACATCCTACTACAAGCCACCCCTTCGCTATTTTTATTTGATCCCGCGCGACCGCCGTGAATTTTCGCGCTATCGTAGCGCGTGTACGCGCGTACAAAAAGCAGAAGGGGTGGAAGTAGGAGGAGAGGTCGTTGGAAGGGGAGATTGGGAAAGGCAGGGCCCTCCTCTGTTTACCGCTGGCCAGGGCGATAACGCGGTACATCCCGCGTCGGAAAATAATCGATCGCGCGTTAATTGCAACGGCGGGCACGTCCAGGCGAATAACACGACGGGGCACCGAGCACGAATTATATGTAAATAACAAATGACCCGGCATTTCGGCGGGCAAATGATAAACGCCCGGACGGCGGCGTTGGAGGCGGCGCCCGACGAGTGCATCGGTAGAGAAAGAGAGTGGTAAAGGGGTGGAGGACGAGGTCGAAGAGAACAAGAGGAAGGTTGGAGTGGAAGACGAAGCGGGAGAGCAGATCGGTGGAGTAAGAGAGAGAGAAGTGAGAAGAGAGAACAGGGGATGATGAAACCGGAGGGTGGATTGGGGATGAGGTAGGATGGTAGGAGGGATACGCGACGAGCGTTTTCCAATTAATGGATTTCCGGCTTTATCTGGCGGTGGGCTAGTAGTAAGCGACGCTCGTTGTTGCGCCGGCCGGGGCACGTTTTCGCGCGCGCTGCCCAACCGGGCACGAATTTGTTTTTGCAGGTAAGTGCACCGGTGCGCAGGTGCGCAACCAGCGGCTCGATCGGAGAGAGGAGGGCGGAGCCGACGGGGCATTTTGTGTTTTAATTGAAGTGGCGCTTCGTCCCGTAGGAATAATGATGGACGTGTGACGTTCGTACTACACGAACGATAAACGCGTACACGAGTGTCAAGTTCGTGTCGCGTTTCTTCGTGGGACGTCCCGTATTTCTTGCGTTTCACATTTCTTCCTTTAACGCGTATCATTTTGCGCCCTCTCTCGTAAATATTCGCGTGGTTTTCACGGAGATTATCTCGCGATTAAAATCGAAAGAACGTCCACGAAGCGTCGCACAGCAGGAGCAATTTATTCGTTTCGTTCGCGAGATAGTATCGTGGGATCGTCGAATTAGCGCTATTTCATTTGAAATGAAACGTGTAATATGACGCGAGTAGATCGTAACAACGTGATTAGGATTAATAAGGTTGGTAATACACCGATAGGCAATTACATCGTTACGGGGGACGCGTAATGATTATTGTCACATGCGGGAGAAGCGTTATTCCCCTCTCCACGGTATAATTATGAGGGACGAATTATGGTTATTTTCAGTTGTGTCGGTAATCCTCGTGGATCAATGCTAACGTACGCATCCGCGATCGGGGCGCTTTATGTTCCCATATTGATATTTCTCGCGTCACTGCGCCCCGTCGATTCGCATACGTAGATTCCCAAGCGTCGAATCCAAAATGTAGACCCTCGAAATAGAACCTCGAGTAGAATTTCCTTGTGCAAGCGAGTCTTAACCTGTAAAATCCACCGAAAAGCGCCTCTTAAAAGGTACCAACGCGCGACGTGGAATATTACAGGGAAAATCGTTCTCGCGAATACGCTTATAGGCTGCTAATTTCGCGGAGACCTTCGTGCGACGACGTGTTTCGAGAAAAGGAGGTCACGACGAAGCGCACGAGCGTATCTCCTCTATTCCATGCTGCTCTCACGCGTCATTCCTCATCCTCATCCGAATTGGGACGCGCGTAAGCAGCTTGTTTATAGACGCGCGTAATTTGCAAATTATATTACCGCCATTAATCGTTACCGCAGTGCGTTCAATTCGTGAGATGCGCTTATCGTCCGATCGAATTTACAGCATTGCGCGGGAATTTGATGGAGCCGAGAATACCCTCAATATGAGGGTAGAACGTCGAAGGGAAACGACGAATAGAGAGATAGAGAATTGATGCGATACGTAATTTTAGATCGGGGTGAGTGGTTTCTTTGGTATCACTAGAGATTCCGCAATCATGGGTGGAACGTTGGTATCGGATGAAGCTTTACAAGAGTAGAGGAGACCCTTGTTGCGTTTTGTCTTACCAGTCGCACCCTCGGACTTTCGTAGGGTGAGCCGAACGATTGCAATTGGTCACTCTCGGCAGACGAGATTTATCGACTACCACCTTGTCGTTCTCCCGAGGCATAATAAACGTTAGAGCGAACGTAGAACGAGTTACGCGTAAGCCAAAATTTCACTGAAGCTCGTAACGCAAATTTCGAGGGAAATTCCACCCCCTCCCTAGAAAAAAGAATTACGTTATCGCAGTCCACGGATTGCTCCCCCGTGAAATTACCCGTCCAGACGATTCAACGGTTTACAGGCGAAACGTTCTCATTACCATCAAATTAACATAATTATTACGATAATAACTGCAAAAGCGGCGGCACGAAAACACCGAGTGCGACGTCGGAGTTGCATTTGGTAAAAAAAAAAAAAAGAATTCGTCTCGGCTCCCTTCTACATCCCCGAACGAATTAGCGTTACAAATTCGCGATATACGTTCGCATATGAAAAAAGTTTTTTCTCTCTGCCCGTTGGCCGTTCGCGCTCGCCTTCCTCTCGTTAAACGACGACGCGTTCTCAAACGCGGTGCACGGGTAACACAGTCGATGAAACCCGCTTCGACGCACGAGGCTCTCTCGCGAGCCGTTTCTCTAAAATCAACGAAAATGCGTAAAACGCCCGCGGGACGAGATTGCATATCGCTGTAGAATACGTACCGGGTAAATATTGCAATTTCGGCGGGCGAAGAGGCGGAGGGTGGAGGAGAGGGTGAATCGTTGCATTTGTGCGTGCGCGTGGAAAAAAGAGAGAATGTTAAAGCGAGAGACCTCGAACGAGAGGTAAGAGAGAAAGAGAGGAGAAGCGAGAGGTGCACGAAGTTGGATGGCGCATAGTACGTAGTTCATGCGAGGTTTCTCTCGCTCTCCATACTGCACGTAGCTGTCGGCAACCACGTGCGCAAAGGATCAGGGTGGCGCACGGTGAACGTAGTAGTAGGGTACCGGTCTTGGTCTGGTAGGCTGGTGGTGGTGTACGACAGGCCTGCCCACGTATGGGCTCTCGAGGCTCTTCAAGGCCACCGCTGGCCACCGACGAACGGAGGAGAAACATCCCCCTCCATCTACCCATCGCGCCGTCCGGCGATTGTCGCTTTCCTACGACGTAAGGAAGCGACAATCGCCGGACGGCGCGATGGGTAGATGGAGGGGGACGTTTCTCCTTCGTTCGGCGGTGGCCTGGAGAGCCGCGAGGGAAGGGGTTTGGGCAGGCCTGGTGTACGATAACGTGTCGCAGGTGTGAGGCGCGGCAAGGCCGACAGCGACGCCGACGTCGGTGCTACCGACGCAGCCGCAGCCGCAGCCGCAGCTTGCATCGTGCGGTATCGCGTCGGGGCTTCGTGGCTTAGAATTACAAACAAACGCGATTACGGAGGGGCTCCCTTACGAGAGACGACCTCTCAGCTAGGCGGAGCGCGCCCGCAGGGCGTCGATAAGGATCGAGAGAGATCGATGGATCGATCGATTTCCTCTGGCAAATCGATTCTCTTCGAGGCGTCGATCCTTCTCGTTCATCCTACATTCCTCTTTCTCGTTCTTTCCTGCTTTTCAGTCAGTCAGTCACTCCACGCCTTTTCTCTTCTCCTCGAGCCTCTTCAGACGGAAACAGTCGGCGCGCACCAACCTGACGGATTCCGTTCGCGTTAGAGAAATTTCTCATTCCCGCACGTAATGTGCCCCGTGCGCAGCTTCACGGTCGCCGCACGATCGCGCCGTTTGTACGGATTACCGATTTTCTCGTTGCCACGACGCGCGAGGCAAGGCAAGGCTTCCGTAGGAGAGACGGTCGAGCGCAGTTTTGTCGTTGTCGCACGGGGAAATCGCATTTATTTCGACAGATCCGTTTTCTTCTACCGATCGGCGACGGTACTGGGTCGTGTGGTTTGCGCGTGGGTGGAGTAGCGTAACCACGATTCACTGTACCCATTGATCTTACCTCTCGGTTGTAAAACTTCCACGCCTACCGTCACCCACCTGGCGTCGTAAATGTTTCTTCTCGAATTCTAATTCTCCTTTAGAATGATCAACCACTCGGTTAATAGTCGTATAACAAGGTGATTTTGACGTAATTATTAGATCGTGCGGTAAGCTAATGTTGATCATTGTCGTTAGAAGCTAGAGATAATTACACGTTGCTAAGCAAAGTGTGCCTACTCGTTTAAACTGATATAGCTTCTTTCATCTTTACTCTCGTTTCTCTTACACGTGTGATAAGCGTTACGAGCCTAGCATCAAGTTTTCATTATACAAAAAAGCTACTTTATCTTTATTCGTCCGTACTATCCTCATTAGTTTTTACGAAACTAGTAGATGGAGCGCGTAAAAGTAATTGGGTGGAAAAAGCAAGGAGATCGAGAAGACGAAGACTAGAAGGAGAAGAAGGAGGATCGAGCAAAGGAGAACTTCTCAGGGTAGTGAAGGCCTCCGATATCGTTCTCGTGAAAAATGCCTATCGCCGCCGAATAATCGTCGTGGGCCTTTCTTTTCACTCTCTGTCCCTGTCCCAACAACGGTGGAACGACCTTCGTCGCGCGTTTAAGGCGCGCGCAAGGTCGATACCGCGCGAACGCCTGGGCGCAATCAGGCTACCTAATTATCGTTAATAGCCCGAGGTACGCTATCCGCACTCGCGCGCGCCTTACGGCTCGGACGGCTCGAATTAATCGGCGAATTACCGTACCAGATAGCTTCATGGACTCGGCCAGACTCACCGAGGATAACCCTTAAGTATCGCAATTATGGAGAATCTATCGTGCACGAGCGTGCCCCGCGAACTCCCGCGTGTAAGCGTTCTCCAAGTAGCGGACCAGCATCGGGATTCCTGCCGAACCTTTCGGGACTTGGTCCAATCGATTAATAACCTTCCCTTTGAGGCCGATACTGCTCGGTTGTTACGAGAGAACGGGTGCCCATGAGGATATTAACGAGCCACATGATGAAATTGCTCGCGATAGGGGAAAGACGGAGTTCCAGAGTGGGCCTGCTTGAGCCTACCGAAATGAGTTCTCACACATGGGTTGATATTCGTAATACTAAGGACTTCGAAGATATTGCGTTGAACGAAAGAATTCGATCGTTCAACGGATTACTTTTATATATTCATTGTTAATAATCACAATGATTCGTTTAACCTGTGTCTAAAACTTGTCCCAGAGTTCCTAATTTAAAAGCGCGACTGTGCATGAGGCCTACCACTCAAGTCACCGAGCTAATCAGTGATCCAAAATCATCCAAATGCAAATAAGCGAGAACCAATGGACAAATTCTTATTACTCTTCCTCGGAATGAAATTCCTTGGTGTACCTCGGTTGTTTCGCTTAAGCCAATCGACATTTGAAATTCCTTACGCTCCCTTGGCTCGTGCAGCGCTTAATTTATAGTCATCCGCCGCTCGTCCATCAATTTTTTCCCTTTCGTTTGTCCCTCCTTTATCTCGAACGCTTATCGCATCGTAAGCTCCCCTTAAGCCCTTTTACGGATAGATTCGATATTAAACTCCACCGCTCACCTGCTACCAACTACCACCACTCTATTCTCATCTCGTCACGCTTACCTCCCTCGCGAGGCGAATCGTCGCCTCCCCGAGGACCTGCCGCGTTCCGAGGTGCACAATAAACCTTCTATCGCTTTCTCCCTTTTCTGCCTCATTCTTTTACCACCACCCCCTCACCCCCTTCTCACGCGCTATCTCCTCTCCCTTTATTATACCGGCGAACAGAATCAGAAGGAGCCTTTTGATAACCGGAAAACTTTACGATCACTCTCCTCCTCCACCTCCACCCTCTCTCTAGCTGGACGCTCTAGCGTAATCTCTATTATCTTCCCTCGCGAAATTACCCTCGTAAGCCCGTATCTTCGGCTTTTTTTTCCATCGTTCTCCTCGCCGCCGTCTCGGCTTTTCCGTGGAACCAGCGACGAAGAAGTCTCTGGACGTCGTCCTCGGAGGAAAACGAGGAGCCTGGAAGAAGGTGGAAGAACTGGTGAGGGTGGTGCTGCCGGGTGCTAGGGTGGAGCACGGACACCTCTGGAACTGTGAGCTAGGGGTTGGTTGGTTTTTCTCGCTCGCGGCAGCCAACCCTTCCGCTCCACTGATCGTTTGGCTCGCTCTTATCTTCGCGCAGTCTTCTCTGCTATCGCGTGGAGGTAAACTCGAGGAGGTGTCGTTACGGAGGATGCGAGAGGGTGTCGTGGGACGCGCGTGGAGGGACGAGGAGAGACCTCGAGAGCGTAACGACGAGAGTGTAACGGCAGAAGTGAGCGAGTGAAGCGGAAGGAGAGAGTGAATAGGTCGGTGCGCGAGGGTGCGAGCGAACGACAGAAGCCCCGGAACGGAAAACGCCAGTGCAACAGGCACCATTAGCGTCCGAGTGTTTTGTGAACGCGTGGTGTACCGTCTCTTGTTTCTCTCGCGTGATATCCGCACGGAGAGAGAGAATAGGTGGGAGCGGAACGACACGCGCTCGGACAAAGACAAACACGATTTCGTTTTGACGAGCGCTGAAAATTGCCCGAGACGGCTCCGTTAGTTCGTGCGAGGCGCGTGCCGCTCGGCTGGGAAGAGCACGCGACGAGACGAGCGGAGGAAGCGGGAAACTCTTGTTACACGCGTTGGACATATTTTATCTCCCTCTGCTTGCTTATCTCCCGTTGCTACTGGCAGTGCTAACTTTGCCGTTCGTGTTTGTTAACGCTGCTGCTGCTGCTGCTGGGCTTTGCTTCTTCCACGCGTTCCTTCTCCGTTTCCTCGCGTGCGTCTTCGACTCGACGAGTAGCAGCGGCGTAGGTCGCGTGCGATACGCGACGACGCCAACGGAGAGTGTTTATGTATCCTCGCGTGAAATTAATGGGTCGAGCACGGGGACCAACTTGCTTACGAGTATTTGCCATTCTCCGTGGGTCCAATGTAAGCACGTATCGAATAGAAAGTAGGTGCGAAAGAATCGATGACTTCGATCGAAGGGTGTAAGAAAATTATAAACAAAATGATTGATTGTTCATACGACAGTTAGGACAACTTGTCGCTACTGATGCGATCGTGATGCTCTCTTTTGGTCCTTCGTTCATTGTTTCTTATTCTTCACCCTTCTCGTCCTGCCATCTTAACCCTTTGAGTGCTGAGCGGTGACGATCGCTGTGGACAGAATACTTTTTCGCTAGACTGAACTCTATTGATTAACTATTCAAGAAGCAAATAGTAATAAATTATAGTAATCCTTTTGCATGAGATTAAATAAATAAAGAGCGTTATTGCCATGCTGTTACTAAGGAATGCACCTGTATTCATCTCACACAAAAGTAACTGTAATACTTCTATGTACGTGATGAAAAAAATCGACAGACGCATATATGCGTCCTTAGTCCATACCGATGGCTTTCGCCAGACTCATATATGCGTCCATAGGGCTCAAAGGGTTAAAATTGTACGTGCGAATTATGGAAATCTTGTGGACGTTCGGTGAGAAAATTGAAGGAGGGAAGGAACAAAAAAAATTGCAAATGAGCGAGAGGGTTGGCGAGGCAGATGGGAGCGCGCGTGACGCGTTTCACGAGCTTGCACGCCGTTTTGCGCGCGGGTGTTGCGCACCCAGGCGGTGTTTTGACGGCTCATATATTTTTCCGTCTTTTCGGGAGCGAGGCCAAGTGTTTAGAAGCGGCCGCTGCTAAGTATAGCATCACGCCCCCTCGTTACGCATCCTCTCGGATTTCTCCAGGCAACGAGAATGTCGCGAGGTCGGGGGCTGCTGGACGCCCTCGCTTCGTACAGCTTCGGTCTACGAGGATGACTTTGAAAAGTCAATCGTTACAAGAAGGAAGGTGGTAACTTCATTCGTCATTTTATCTTTCAATAGAATAGATCGTTTCTCCGGGTTTGGTAACGGAATACCTAAACTTTCGTGCGATTACTGGATAGTTTTTCTTCTCCTAGCGATAAATTTATCAGAAGAACAAGTTCGTGGGATACAACTC
This sequence comes from Tiphia femorata, assembly GCA_944319695.1. Classification (NCBI taxonomy): domain Eukaryota; kingdom Metazoa; phylum Arthropoda; class Insecta; order Hymenoptera; family Tiphiidae; genus Tiphia; species Tiphia femorata. The sequence goes on along the minus strand of OX090900.1, from coordinate 15,456,781 downwards.
GGGTGGATTCTGTCATCGTAAAATATCATTCTACCCCACACGAGCAAAATCCCCGCGATACGGTGCCTTTACATCCGAACATTATAAATTTTCTGGCAAGCACTTTCCTTCTTTTCTCTTTCTTCTTTCATTCGCGGTGCACGCTCTCTACACTCGAAAGCGATAAATTTAAAAACAGCGCGCGAAATCTTCCGTCGCGCGAAGTCGAGCGTTACCAGACCCCCGAAGCATGCAGCAGAGCTGGGCGTGCAAACGTTTTCGAAACGCGATACTCCATATCCGACCTTCCGATCGGACGAAGTTGACCCTGTAAGTATATTTTCATCGTTTTCTCCCATCGTACTCGTTCCTCGCTCCCGCGAACGTATTGGAGGGGCGCGAGAATTTCCATTCGCCGATGCGCGTCGAAAAGAATTCACTCTTTTTTCCACGAATTTTTGTTTTATCCATATCGATAACGCCGCGCGGTTACCACGTCGCGGGAGCGCGTGACGAAAAAAGTGAGAGAAGAGGAGAGAAAAAGAGGTGGGACGAAAGAGGGATGCACGAAAAAAAAAGAAAAAAAAAAGGTTTGCGTAAACCGAGCATCGCGCATTTGCATGGCAGAAACGATCCTCCACCCGTGTCCCTCTCTCTTTTCTAACTCTCTCTCTCTCTCCAACCACTCTCGCACAGTGTCTCCCTTTATATCGAGACCATTGTGGCGTCACATCGAGTTCGCCATCTGGCATCGACAATCCTGCGGGTGGCCCGAATTCCAGTCTCTCGCTTCGAAAGCAATATGACCGTTAAATGTGTTTACGGCATGAAGGACAGCGATTCGGTTACCTATGAAACATAGTTCGACGAACAATTATCAGCACTTGTCTCTCCTGTCGTGTCCCCGACGCCCGAAAATGCACGGACCCAAACCTCATCCGCGCCTCCTCTCCATCGTGCGAGAGAGAACGTGGTGGAGAGCGCACGGTAGAGGTCGGACAATGATAAAATCATAGAGGGGGAAGGAGAGAGGAGGAGAGAAATTGCGAGAGGGAGCGAAAATTTGGTTGCGAGCTTCGACGATTATAAACGCGCGTTCTCGCCCACTCGTTCTGCCGAGAGACGAGCGGGGGAGGAGGCATGCTCCCGTCGATGATTACGGCACTGTCGATAGTGAAAATCTTGGTGATTAATGCTCACTCGTTACGAGGCGGCGTAAACGAGGCGTTTCGCCGAGCGGCGAAGTGTACTCTGGTGTTTCACCGAGAGCATTGGCGAAAAGAGGGTGGAAACGGTAACGAACGATCGCCCGATATGATTATACCTCGCGAAACACGCCGCTCGAATCGGCAGAGTTGGAGTTTTTTTTTGCATTTTGACCTGCCAAACTTTTTTTATCATTGTGGAAACGAATAAAGAAAATTGACGCGATGGTTGGATCTGATATTCATATCGACGTGAATCTGATATTTATACGCGAGAAAAAAGAAAAGGTAGGACAATTAGTCGTTAAAGATGTTTCAAGAGAAAATCGCACGAATGGAAATTCCCAAAAAAAAATTAGAACCCTCGCGTGATTTCCCATTCTCGAAACAAATTCAAATCCCACAAAGCTCGACAATAGCAGAAACGAGAGCACATCGAACGAAAAAACCGCCCTTAAAATAATCCTATCGAACTACGAAGGAGGGCTTTACTATCGACGCGCGAACACGCCCGAGTACGCTTTGCATTCCGCTAAGTGAATTTACTCGCGTCCCATTAAAACTCGAGCGCAGGTACAAGCCAATTAATTATCTCGGAACTAGTTTCTTGTCACGCAGGGGATGTTTCGCTTCTTATCCCATCAAGATGCCTATACATTTGCATAATACTTTATTGACGCGTATGAATGTCGATCGAGGGAGCATCGTGAGGGGGTAAGCGGTTGGTGCACACAGACTTGCGCTCGCGCAGGAGGCGTTCGTCGCGCTTGTCGGTCCACACGCGAGAGCGCCTACACGGGGCCCCGCATATTTCGCGCATTTCATTTGCATTCGCTTTGCAGTAAAACCACGGTGGACTTAATTAAGCGGCCGACGATAGCGGGGGCTTGGTACGCTCGCTCGCTCGCTCGCTCGCCCGCTCGCGCGATGAAGACACGCTTATACATCCGTTATCTTTTCGAGACTCGCGCCACCACCACCCTACCACCTCCTCCCACGCAGAAACGATGGGGCATAACTCGTCTATTGTTCCTGCGGGGCTAAACGGGCCATTATCATTATTCATAAACGACCGTGAGCGTGTTCGGGCGCGTTCGGCGGTTTAACGTGCCGCAGAGTTGCTCGGTGAGGAGAGAGGAGGGAAGAGAGTGGAAGGACAAGAGAGAACGAGTGGTGGAGAGAGGTGAATGAGGTGGAGGCTTGCGGACGAACCGCGGGGCCACCTCCTGCATCCCCCTCGCAGATGCAGATGAGCTTCGGGAGACTTCGGGCCGCGGGGCACTTGCGGCCGGCCGGGTGGAGGAATCGAGAAACCGTCCAGGATTTCGCGAGAAACCACCGTCGTGCCGTTATTCATCGGTCTGCTCCTGTCGAGGGTCCCGGGAGGGACGACCCCGGGTAGAAGGAGGAAAAGGAGGAGGAGAGAAATAGAAACGAGAGAGAGAGTCTCGCGCTCGAGCGATCGCACGTCGGCTCGCGTGTCTCGGTGGTTAACGTGCGGATTCTCAGCCGCAGTTGCGTCCGGCGGAAGACAATGCGAGCTGCCTTTCACGGTGATACGCGGAATTAGAGGATTCGAGTTTACTCGAAGGGGAGCGCCGGAGAATATTCGGGTGTTTTGATTCGTGAATAATTATAATAGCCAGATGAATTTCGCCTTCGCGGAAGCGGATCCTCGTTGGAATTTATTCGTTCCTGGGGTCTTTCGCGTTTCTTTAGTTGTAGTATCCTCGAGAATTTGTTAATTCTCTGAATATCGTCCGACCATTTTTTCACCTCGATTACACGATTCTTTAACACGTTAAGCGCCACGTCGGCCATTTGGTGGCTGACAGCGTAAAATATGATATAAAACTAAAAAATTTACATTGTTTTAAGTGATTACTGAAAATTTATTTCAAATTCACTTCATTGTTATTTATTACAGAATTATATCATTAAGGCATTTTAATGGATTCTACTGAAACACGGTAAACATAAAAACGGTTGTCCTTCGCAGGTATCACAAAATGTGACACCTCGTTTAGTCATTTTTCTGGTCATTGATCTACCATATTGTGTCACATTTTTTTCGTAACATGATTTTCAATACTATAAAGAAATTCTTTATATTTCTACTGCTATAAAAAACAATATATTTACACAGCTGTATCGAGTAAATTTCAATCTGTTAGTAGTGCGCTTTGCATTGCTATACCGCAATACCAGCGCTTCGTGTGCGTATGGCGTGAAGGGAATTTCCATCAGAATTCGCGCCTCAACGTGTTAACCAATCCACTATTATTATCTGTCTCGAAGACTCGAAAAACTATCCGTTTACATCTTATAATTGTCGTATTTTCAATGTAAACCCAAAACTCGAAACCGACTCCACCTACGCTTTACGATCTTCATCTCGTTCCGTACAAAAGTGGAGAATTTTATCGGACACCCAGGCACGACCTCGCAACGCATTAGCATCGCTCACCCTCCCAGAATTCTCCTTCCACGCGCCATTACCAGCCGCGTCTTGGACGCGGGCTCAATTAATCCCGAGCGACCGCGCGCATAATTCAACCGCTCGCGGTCTCTGTGCGGACGATGCGACGCACGAGCGGATATCGTTCGTGGTACCCTCGGCGTCCAGTCGCGTCCGAAGTCGAGCCTAACCGAGCCGAGAGAGCCGGCACGTAGATAGAGACACTTTATCGCCGTACTTGGACTTTAATACGCCTTTATCCTCGTACCTCGACCGTGAAACGTCCGGCTGGAAGATGCACGTTCTATCCTTGAGATCGAGAAGCGTGCGCGTAGAGTACGAGCGATTTGCCGAGGCGGCCGTAGCGACGTCGGCGTCGGCGTCGGTGGAGAAGGACGACGAGGGGGTTGGCGGACGAGGCGCGTAACCGCAACATAAATGAACGTGGTTACTCGAGTGCGGTTAACGTCCTGGCCGCTTTAAACACACGCGGCGGCTGTACGCGGAAGAAAAAGTCGTTGAATTTACTGCGACCTCGGTAAAATCTACCGAGGGGGCCCCTGCGTGGCCCCTGCTCACGACGATACAACCTTATAACGTAGAATCGCTTCTTTCTCTTTCTCTTTTACTCTCTCTTTCTCTCTCTCTCTCGTACGTGGAGTCTCGCGCCACATACCGTGGCCCTTCGTGCCCCTTCTCCCTCCGCTTCTCTACCTACCAGGTACATCCCTCACGAGCGGTAATTCTTTTTACGCTGTCGTCCTCGGTATGCCACGACGTACGACGTAAAAAATCACTTTGGCGAATCACTGCCGAGGAACGAACGAGAAGGGACGGGAAAAATTTTAGGACAGGTGGATATTACCCGTGGAGAGTAAAAGAGAGCTAGTAAGCGCCGGGATACGAAGCGTATGAAGGTACATACTTCGCCGTGACTCGAACTTCTTTATCTTCGCACTAGAGTTTCACGAGGATCGTGTTAGTCGTGGTGAAGTGGGGAGAGTCTTACGATAGCAATGCGCGCGGTTTCCAAGTTTATATTCTATATTTTGTATTATAAAATACTGCGAAACGATGGTCCTAAAAATCGGCCATGAGAATGCGCCCGAGCACGAAAGCAATCTTGGAGAATTACGATGATAATTGTCGACCGTCGAGACGCGAGAGGGAGGAAAAATTACGTCTTTGAAGATCTCGTAATTTTTCGGGGGATTTGAAGAATGATGGGTGGGGTGGGCCACCGACCGTGCATAGCTTCGCGCTCGTGATAAAATTTAAACGTCTCGATCGCATGTAAAGTATCCGAGCGTGGTCACGGTTATTTTAACGGAGAACCAATCTTAAGCGGTCCCACGCACGCACACCTCGAATCGACATCCTTTATTTTGGCTGCTGGCTCCCTCGCCTTGCTCCAGGTCAACGTTTCACGATCGACCGAGACGAATTTCGCGATGGACGGCAGATTGAATGCGCGGTATCGACCAATCGAAACGCGGACGCGTAGCTCGAGCATTGCCTGTTCAATACTAGCCCGTGAAATACCCTCCTCGTTCGATTCTTAACGACGAAGTCGTTCGCGTCATCCTTTTACGGCCATCCAGCAAGCATATGCAAGAAGGACGTTTGTAACGCGCGTAAAATTCACCGTTGCCTCGATGATGAATTAGCTTTTTCGGAAGGAGGAATTTAAACTCCTCTCCGACGAGCAGAGGCAAAGGAGAAGCCGCAAGGGGTTAGGTGAGAAAACGCAGGAGAGGAAAATTGAATCTCGCGGTACATTCGTCGCGCTACCGTTCCCCCGGCCCGACCAAAACCAGTAGCCATAAACGTAATTTTACGACGACCGATAAGGCTATCCGAAACTCGACCGCGCCTGGAAACGATTCCTTAATATCAACGACTCTTTACAACCGAGTTCGATGACATTCACTTTCACTTTCCCGTTCGGTCGAATTTTACAAAATCTCTCTCTCCACCCTCTCGTCCCCTCGATTTTTCGACTTTTGCCCGAGCGTATTTCAATCGTCGAAATTAAATGGAAGCAAGAATCGACGCGGTCGCTTTTGTCCGTTTCTACCGTTCCCAATATACCGATCCCGCTCTTTGTCTCTTTTTCGCTCCATCCGAGCGAAGCTCAATTTCCAAGAAGACCTCCATTTCCAAAATTCCACGATTATCTCATTCGATTCGTCGAACGTTTCAACGTTACCAGCAGCGGTCGACTGCAGCTTTTAATCCACTGGCTCTCCGACATCGCAAGCGCGGCCGTTCACCCACCGTGCCGTGTCTCTCATCAGCGCTCGCGCATTCCCGGAATAAACGAGACCGTCGAAAGAGCTAATCGAAAAAGATCATTGGAGATAAACGATTACCGGCGGCATATGTGCGGTGTGTCCGCGTAGAAATGGCCGTCCTCAATTCCGCTCCGTCATTTCGCCGAGCAGAACGGGCGCGTGGGCCGGCTTTGTGCGCCAACGTTTATATTCGTGCGGGACACCAGCTCGAATAACGAAATTGACATAAGCGTGCGCACGCGATACGCGTTTACCATCCATTTCGGCGAACCATCCGCTGGTCCATGCCAGTTTTCGTTACGGAGGAGATCGAAGTAACGTCCTTCGCGAATGATCGCTTCGTGGACGAATCGTCCTGGAAAATGGCCCGTACTGGGCACGTTTCGAAAATGTGTTTGTCTCCCCGATACCCCGCATCAGCCACTCCCACGGACATAGTTGTGCAGCGCGACGGAACTTGCATCGTGCAAATATCGTCCTTGCTACCGGCGTCACGTGACATCGCAATATCGAAGGGATATTCGCGAAACTCCTCGCGTCCTCCTCGTAAAGATCCGTTTAGGGTTCGTTTGTTCAAGAACCGTGGACACTGGGACGTGACACGACGGTCGCGCGCGATTTCGCCGAATTTGAGAGAAAGCTCCCCGGGGACTGCTGGCGTGGTCGGTGATTTTACACGGCTTGCGCGGACAATTGCCCTGAGTATCGTCAAACTGATCCATTCTGGCGGTGAAATTGTTATGCGCTTAGAAATGGGAAGTAAATAGAAATTATAGTAGATAACGGTGGCACGAGGATGTGGGTCGTAATTATTCTCGTGGCTCAAACTGTGTTTCCTATTTGACCCTTTGCACTCGAAGCTTTTAATAAAGTCGATGAACAATATATTATTTGTATTCTATTCAAAGTGAAGCCCTTGTGTTTACAAAAAAATTTTAAATGATTCGAGTGCAAAGGGTTAAAGAATGTATCGTGATTTTTCTACAAGAATTCTTCTTCTGAATACAGACAACCAAGTAGACTAAACTATGTTTCGAGCACAGTTGAAATTTTTTTTATTTCCACGCAGCGTACCCTATCACTTACCCTATAACAAAGCACGAGATTATTGTAAAAATAATTTTCAACAATGCTTCAAGCGTCCAGAGCTCTTCACCGAAAAACAAGAGTACTTCGATATAGACGCTGTCTGCAGACGAGAGGAATCGGGCGGTCGCGACGGTCACTTCGTTACCCAGGCCGGCGCCGCGATTACAAATAATAACGTTCGGAACGCAATGCGAGCGGCGCATCCTCGCGGATATCGAGAGGCCGCTTATTCGCGTGACTCGTCGTCCGTAGGGGGAAGGGATTTACGATCCATCGAAATATCGAGTCTCGATCGATCGTCGAGAGAGAAGGGAAGAAGAGCAAGAGAGAAAGAAAGATAGATGAGAGATAGAGAAAGAGAGAGAGAGCGCGAACGAGAACGGGGCTTGACGTTTAACCGGATTATTCACGCTCCGCCAATGAAAAGGGGCCAATGAAATTGCGATGAAGCCGAAATTGTGAGCCGGAGCGAGGGTGTGGGTTTAGGTCGTGCCACCCGAGGGCAAGAGGGGGTGGCAGGGACGGCGAGTGGAGGGTGGTGGACGGAATAGGACGAAGGGCGGGTAGGAGGGTGAGAATGAAGCGAGGGGAAAGAAGAGAGAGGGTCTCGGATAGAATGGACGGAAAGGGTAAAGAGAGAAAGAGAAGAAGCATGAAAATAGAGAAGAGGAGGAGAGGTGAAAGGAAGGAAGGAAAGGGTAGGTGGTGATCAACCCCGCCGGCAAATATCGCCGGACGACTTTCATTTTCAGCGCACTAATTATTCACCTAGCCCCGGCGCTCTCGTTCGTTTGTTTCTGCCGCTTTTGCAAATAAAAGCGTGAAACGAAACGGACGCGAGCGCGGCGCGTGTACGCGCCCGTTTGCATCCGGTCGACACGCCAGCCAGCGGACGTTCCCGACGCCGACGTCGACGCCGGGCTCGACATTTCGGGGTAAAACGAAATTCGATCATTGACCTTGGTAGATTCGACGATATTCGACGCGCGAATCGCGTCCATCGTCGAAAATTGGTCTAGACCTCCAGCGATAACGCGCGACTTTTCGTTTCACTTTCGCTTCTTGGAGCATCACTTTTCGCTGGTAGACCCCCAGAAATCGAATTTTTCTGCGAAATACAAAATTTCGCTTCGTCGGGGACAACTGAATTCCCAGAGATTCAATCATCCGTAGGGTTATTAGCCTTCGAATTTCACCCTCCGGCAAAGACTGTCGATTCCGTCGCCAAGCCACCGTTCATTAACGCACCCTGCCGCATCCAATTACACTTTGCATTTTTTTTCTCTCCTTTCTTTTCACCGGCGGCTTTCGATGTCGCCGATTCCGCGGATAACACCCCTGCCGGGCTAATCAGCCGCTCGTCGATAATTCGTGACCGTCGGACCGATCGGTAATTTCCATCCTGGTGGAGAGATGGGCGAGAGAAAGAGAAGAGTGGTTTAATTCGATCCTGGGGAAAAACGTTGCCGCGTATCGGTGGTTGGGTCCACGTGGTAGTGGTGGTTGGTGCCACCGAGGCGTTCGGAGGTCACCCGAGATTTCGTCCAATTAAGGTCGACGGTCGAAGGTCACCGACACACGACCGTCCCAATTCCCCTACTCCAACTCCACCTCCACCTCTTGTTTGTTCTCCACCTCCGCTCTCGACGATGGACGCTCGGTCGCGCACGGTCGAACCTGCTGCCGAAATTGCAATCCGCGACTGAGACGGGGAAAGGGTCGGATTAATGGCCCCGCCGATGATACGTTTCTCGGTGCGTAGCGTACGCTTAAAAGCGATAATTTCACCGTAATGCCGAAACGTCCTCCTCGTTATTATTAATTGGTCGCTGTCAGCTCACTGGCCCGTGTCAGCCTACCGGTGGACGCGTCGACGTCGCCGTCGTCGTCGATCCACGCGCGTGAAATGCCCGACGGCGTGTATGCGTGCATGCGCGTCCGATCGGAAGGTCGCAGGCTCGAGCGATGACGCATCGTATGAGGTCATCGAAGATTCCGCTGCTCACATGGAGGACACCTAATTAACGCAGGCGCCTCCGGGATAAGCATTTTCACCAGTGACGTTAGAGCGTATTTTAAGGCGAAGTTTAGGAAGGTACTTTCTGTCTACATCGGTGTTCTAATTTCAGGTTTTTTTCTTTGCCACCTGTTTCTGTTTACTGTTTTTAATTAATACTGTTTAATTAACTGTTGTTACTGATTCGCGCGATTTCGATTGTGACGAAAGAGAAATAATTGTTGATGCCTTATCAGATTTTGCTTGTAGCGATAATGAGCTTTCAGATAGCGATAGTTATTTCTCAGAGGATAGTGATATTTTTCCAACGAGAAAATGCCCACGTACATATTATTTACCTGACGGTAATTCAGAATCAGATGAAAATGATTTAGACATTGAAGATAAATCGGACTGGACTAAAACAGATGAAATTCCAAATTTGAAAAATTAGCCAATCTTATATTTAGAAAATTAAGTTTCTTCTGGATTTGCAAAGAAAGAATCTAGAAAAGCTGGATTTGTCCACTACACGTTCCAAACTTGGAAAACCGTGCCCGCATGCAAAGTGTTAATACAAGGATTATTCGATGATTTTCTACTATTATTTCTATTTATACTCTATAGGTATCCTGTATAGGATATTTTGAATTGCAGTATGAGCTGGACATATTCGCATCTAAAATAAATCGTCGATTCGCTCGACGATCATCTTCGCGACATCTTCCACGCTAAAATTTATCGCTCCGACTTCTTGACCTCACGCGACGAATTTCCACGTTGTCGCAACGCTCGTGTCGTCCCGACCTGTCGCTCCATCCGTCCTCGTTCGCGCATCCGTCCCGCTAGTCGACTACAACGACGAACATTGTTCAACGACTGATTTATAGGCTGTCAGGTTCATGCGAGCTTTTTCGCGGGCGAGTATAAATTTTCCGTGGAGATCCCTCGCGTGCCATACCTCCCTCTCTCCCTCTCCCATTTCACATCCTGCGACGAATACAAATGTCGAATAATACGTCCGAATTACACAACTGGCCGATCGCGGGTTTCTGCCGGCGACGTTTCTCCTCTTTTCCTTCCACCTCGTATTATAAATCGACGCGTGCCCACCTCACAGTCAACTCTCCTGCGTCTAAGTGCCCCCCAGTGCGTGCACGGTGCCCGCTCGACGGTACCGAGCGATTTAACGGACAGTTAATGCGTTCGTACGTAACGCCCAGTTCCCGAGTTTCCAGTAGATCAAACGCCAAAACCCGTTCCAGAAGCGGGATCGTTTCGATAAATTAATGTCGTTGCTGTGTTTGCCGTGAGGCGAAGAAAAGAGGCCAAGTAAGATAGGGTAGGAGGGAAAAAACAAAACGGACACAGGAGATACGTGACTGCGCGATTCGTCGACAACTACTCCTAGAAACGTTCCTCTGATTCTTTCACGAAGTGCAAACTGATGCTAGTGATCATGATCTATTATGCATCTGGACGTCGATGAGACAGAACTGTGTCAAAGTGCACAAAGCGGAGCCGAGTGGGAGAGGTATTCAATAATTTCGACGTTCGTCCAAAGTCATACTTTCACTCTTATTTTATTCATGGGTCAAGTTTGAACGCCTGGGTCGCGAAATATCTTCAGGAGAAGCAGTGAGAAAAACGAAGATGATTAAACCGAGCGGCGAACTTCTCGTCGGAATTAATAATACGAAGTTTTCGATCACTTCTGTAGTCGTGGTATAATAGGAGGATAAAATCGTAAATGGAATTGTAGGAAGAAGCGAGGCAAGAAGCAACTTTATAGCCAGCTGTATTCTTCAGCAGACAAGCAAACCCTGGTTTCTCGCATTTGGATACCTAGCACAGTATCCATTTTTCCCAAGTACAGTCTTCTACACTTGCATTATACAGCTGAATCGTGCACCGTAAACAAGCACATAGTGTATTAAGAAACGTGATATAAATTGCAGCTACGGTTACTCCGTACAAATGATCGCAAAGGTCGACGATAGCGACTTCTACTCGTGGTTCAACCTAAACGCTTTTGCCTTGCCCGATCACGGCGGTCTCTCGAATCACCGAAGGCACGGTAGCAAGGAAACAAACTGCACCGGAAGGGTGCAGAGAAGCCGCGTGAACGGATTCGCGTCGGAGCGTGTCGGCGCTCCGGTGTAAACGAAATTCGTTTTGGCGTCGTACTCGACGACGTCGGGCGTCGTCGTCGACGCTGTTGTCGCGCGAACCGGTCAACGGCAGGCGGGCACGCACAATACGCGAGTGAAAATGGACGAGAGGAGGAGGAGGTGGAGGAGAACGCGATAATTGCCAGGCGCGTTGCCAATTCGGCGTCGCCCCGTTAATTGATTCGGCAGAAAACGCCTGCTGCTACCGGAGCCGAGTTTGTACGTAGGGAGCACCCGACTTCGCTCGTGACGATGATTTTCCATGGTGGGCTGTTAGCGAGTTACCACATCGGATCGCTTTGTGCGCTTGTCGCTCCGCGCCCTCCTTTTACCTCCTTCCCTCGTGCGCTTCGTTCCTCACCACCTTCTCTTACTCCTCCGTACAGTTGCGGTACCCAGGCGGATTCCGCATTTCGCGGTAGCACCGTTGTTAACCAGCTCTCCAAATAATATCTCCTACAGCGGTTCTCTCCAGTCGCTTCCTACCGTCTGCATATGGATGAGTCCGAGATTAGGTGATTAGAAGTTTTCAGTGGATTAAGGAGTTTGGAATGGACCGTGCGTCAATTGTCCTGTCATCAATTAGATATTTGCTTTGATGTTTCTTAGGGTATACGAGAGAAGCAAAAAGTCTTAATAGGGGAGAGGTTCGTTTATTAATATAGTTACGACGTTTCAGGTGATTTTACTGTTACGGACTGTTACTAATCCTTGTGTTTATTCTAGTTGCTTCGAAATCTCTGTACGTCGTTTCTATAAATTAGAAACGTGACGTTGGATAAAGCAAAGATACCTATACGTACCACCGATATCATCGAAGCAGCGAAAATACCCAAGCACGTTCTAAACCGTGACGAGCTCTCGAGCACGCGGACACTCGCGCGAAAGATTTTCCAATCGTGCCACGAACGATTAGTAGACCGACTGCGGCCATGAGATTCGTGGGCATCGGGTTGGCCATTATCGAAGCGACGGGCACGCTCCAACGCCCCCATTGATCCCGCTAATCCATTTCCAGTGCACCGCTTTGTTTTGCTATCTGGGTCGTTCGTGTTTTCGGTGTCTTAACGAGTTCGTCCGAGTCCGCGCGTTTCTCGCCAAGCAGGCACTAAAGTGGAATCCCTCCTTCTTCCCGAAGCCGAGAGAGCTCGAGCATTGTGTCGAGCTGCTCGGAATCGTCGAAGGCTTCGTTGCATGCGAGAAAACAAAATTGCTACTTCGAGTAACGACGACCATCGCCACGAGGACGAGAGGACGGCGCGACGGGGCCAATTACAAGCTCTTTGTGCGGTTCGCGTCTCGCGGAGAAAGCGAGAAGAGAGCCGTAGATTTTTCCAGCGTCGAGAGTGTTGGCTTTCTTCGAGAGTCCACGGCTGCACGGGAAGAATTGAGTTTTCATCCTGTTCTTCCTCCTCCGCCACCCGTGTTCTTCTCACCGTGAATCGCTCTTTGTTCAATTGTACTCGCTCTGGGAATTTTCAACGAATAAGCGCCAAAGAAAAAGAGAGATCCTCGTGCGACGCTTCGCGTCCGTGGCCTGGTAAATTAGGAGGACGCTTTATCGTCCCTGTTTACAGGAGCTTTAAACGCGAATGGTAACCGCCTGGATACGCGCTCCGCGTACATTTTACAGTCGCGCGAACGTTTATCAACGTGAAAAGCAACGCGTTACGTACGATGCACCGCGCTCAATTTGGCGCTCGAGGGACAGAATTTTCTGGAAAGACGGAAATTCGGAGTTTCCCGCGTTTCTCTTAATCGCGTTTTTGAGGAATCACGTTTACTCGGGAAGGTAGGTGGTACGAGAGTACGAGCACGAAATCACGAAAAGCACTCCGAAGGCGAGGCACGGGACAGGGTCCTGCCTACCGGCGCCGGCGTTAATTGATCCTTTCAAAAGGGGCCGCACGACGTGACTATGATTTTGCATCACTGGCGCGATCTAAATGCATTACGTGACGTCGTCGAGCTTGCGAACGGTGGTGGTGGCAAGTTGCCTCGTCAGGCCGATCTTTTTGTCGTTACTTCGGCGGAATTGCTTCGTACGTAGGCTCCTCGTATGGGGCCACCCGATAAGCGTAAAGACTTTCGTGATCTCGCGCCATCTTCGCGGTAACGATCGTGTTACGAAAATGGCGCTGTTATATCGAGCCACTTTCCATTCCTCTTCACCTTAAGTATCTCCTCTCTTTCTCTCTCCACCTCTTCGACCTCCTCAGATAGATTTCAATCTGTTTTATTTCGTTAGCACGAGTCGACATTAATTTGTCCTCGATTCTTTTTATACGATAAGTTTCGAGAAATTCGTAGTTCATTTTTTTCGCGCATTCTCCGGGCAGCTTAGTTCGAATTTAGACTGCAGTCTCTTGTAATTCTAACGATGTATTTTTTCCTTTTTTTTTCTCTTTCCACGACGTCGTCTTCCATCCGACGCGATTCAAAATTGATTTTTTTCTCCACGAGAGTTCGTTCCTCGGTGCACGGATACGAAGGGTGGTTCTTCCGACTAGGAAGTATCTATATACCTGAGAAAGTATCGCACTCTACACGGGAATCGTATTGATAGGGGAAAGGCGTACTGATACTCCGAACACTCCTGCCTCCGGAACCGTTCGAGGCGCAATCGATTGGCCCGCGCGGGGTTATGCACCTTGTGTAGTGGGAAAGCAACGACTTGGACATTATTTATTTAACGCTCCTGACGGTCTTAAGGGAGTTGGGTGGAGAACGGGCGAGGCGCGTAACTGCGAAGGGTGGCTAAGGTCGGGCAACAAACCGTCGGTAATTTTTGCCTCCTGCTCGAACGTGGGGCGAGAGCGAAATGAAACGAGGAAGAGACCACGGTGAAGAGAAACAGAGGTAGAGAGACGTGGAAAGAGAAGGAAGAGGAGGGACGAGAAAGAAGCACCGGGAGGATATTAGCGAGGGCCTGGAACGGGAGAGGCGATGAAACGCACCGCCCGTGCCGCCGCAGACGAAGGAGAGCGCGCGCCTCGGTGAAATTTTTATAGCACGACCCCTCGTCGCGGTTAACAACTCTGTCTGCGGTTTTGCATACCGGTTCGATGATTAAAGGGCATCTCCTTCTCGTCCCTAACTCGCGCGTCGAACGTCGAACGAGGAAAGAAACTGGAGGAGGCGGCCGAGACGAATCGTCCTCGCGAAAGGATGGAACCCACTTCTAATTACTAATTAAGACGTATCGTTTGGCTCTCGGGGAGATGCGAGCGACGCGAGATGGGACGGAGGTGAGCGGTGGAAGTTCCGGAAAGTCGAAAAGCTCCCCGATCAAACGACTGCCGGCGTAGACGAGGAAGAAGATGACTGGGTCGTGGAGTAGGTGGAGTGGTAAGACGTGGATTCGACGAAATTAACGTCTCCTAATTACGACGGCTAATTCGTCTCTTTGTGCGCGATTTTCCGCCCCGCGCGCTATTCCGGTGAAACAATTTCGGCGTAATCCGCGCTGCTCTCTCGACGACTTCGTGAACGCGAGAAGTGGTAAGGTAGGAGGTGATGCGCGCACGCGTGCTATCATTACCAAGAGAATATGGAATATAATGGGATCGTAGGTCGAAAGTGCGCGACAGGCGTAAGCGCGCGAAATGCCTCCACGATGGCTTATGGCCGGTGGCTTTTCCGGAAAATCTCATTTGAAAGTTTGATTAAAATTTCTGGTGTAGTGGGCGCGTAATAGACGAACTTTTTGAACTCGGCGTCGTCGTCGACGGCGTCTGTGGCCACGCGACGCTCGGAGTTTTATGAACCGACGACGAGCGCGCGACGATTTTGCGAATGAAATGGGAGCACCAAAAAGAAGGCAAAAGAGAGAGAAGGAGAAAGAATCGGCGAGGCTTTCGTGGACGGAAGCGCATCGACGCGTCACGCGCGCGTCGTTCCTCTTTTCATTTCGCGCGCAATCCGCTCCGCTCGAGAACATTTGCAACGGGGTCGCGCGCAGCGACCACTCGACGCTAGGCAAGGAAGGATTAAAATCGAAATTTTTTCAAACGCGAGAAACACGCACCAACCGTGAAGAGACTTTGACGAGGGAAGCAAAAGCTTTCGGAAAAATATCCGTAAACGTTGAACTACACTTCTTCGTAAGTAAAACGTAGCACTTCTCTCGTCGCCATTCGCGAATCGATTCTCACTCGCTTTTGGTCCAGTCGTGGAGAAAGATCAATTCACCTTCTCTCTCCTACCATCGCGCAAACGGTTCTCGCGGTCCGAGAATGCACTTCGTTTCCGACGAATATCCGTTAGGATCCCAGATATAGATTTCGTTCCGTCCGCTTCTGCACGTGCGAGCTCTTTGCCCGTTCGCTCTCTCCTGGGTGTGCTTAAAGGGGATGAAACATTCGCGAGACGCGTCGCGTCGCTTCCGCGTTTTTTCCTTCCCGTCGTTTCCCTCTTTTATCCGGCGGGTAGAAACGAAGGCGGGTAGGACGCTCGCATAAATCGTCGAGCTCCGGAGGGCGTACTCTATAAATATTTGGTAGCGCCTTCTCCCGTCCATCTTTCTCTTCTCTCGCTCGATCCTTCCTTTACTATCTCACTGGTGGTAAAAGAGGTGAGAGAGCGAAGCGCGTAGGCGCCGCCGTCGAGGGAAACGTTCGGATTCGAGGGAGGGACAGTCCCTCCTCTCTCTCTCTCTCTCTCTTTCTCACTCTTTCTCCCTCTTTGGTCGGGTCCTTCTCTCATCCGTCCAACTTCCTCCTCGCCCCATCCCTCACCGCCGCCTCTCACTCCGACTTAATTAAACCGTCAGTACCAACGTCGGAGGCGTCGAAACGCGTGGCCACGTCAGATTCCGGCGTGGCATGGCGCCTGGCTGCGCACCATACCGAAATCACAGCAGGTAGAGAAGAGAGGAGAAGCCGCAAGCGCGGGAGGAGAGGAGAAGGAGGTGAATGTGGAGAAGGTCGGGAGCGCTTCAGGACCCTCGTACACGTTGTAAATGGTAGGAGCGGAGGCGCCCGTCTTGGGACCTGTCACAATATGGGCCTTAATGGTAGCTCATTACCATCGGAATCAACGTAAGCGTCGTGGAGAAGTAGAAGGAGAAAGAAGAAAGAAGCCCGCACGAGGATCCCACCGTGATTTCGTGTCCTCTTATTTTTCCACCCGCTCGTTACAAATGGTCACACGATGTTCGTGCCCGCTCGCTCGTTCGTTCATTCGTCCGTCCGCGTTCGTCCGTCTGTCCGGTTCGTTCGGTCGCACACTATGGAATAAAGGAAGAACGAAAGTGGGGACGGGTAGAGAAGTTAGAGAGGTAGGTGGATAAAGAATAGGCGACGCTCGGAAGTCCTCTCGGGCGAAAACGATGCCCATTACCGGCGAGCATGGGACAATGAAACACAGCCTCTGGTATCAACTGGCCGACGATTATTTATCGCCGCGCCCGAAGATAATTGGGCCGATTATTGGGAAGCCAATCAGCGTGTTTCGTGCGTCCCTTCTCCTCCTTCTGCTTCGCTCTCGTTCGTTGTAAACGAAATCCACGGCGCCGGGACGCTTGCCAAAGGGCGAGCTTCGAGCGGTTCTCAAAAAATTCGGCTCCTCGTGAACACCGTGATGGGACGCGTGGGGAATTGACCCCTGAGACTCGTTTCCGATTCGCGATACCAGAGGTAATTGGTAGTAATGGCCACGGTAATCGTGCCGAGCGCTGCGAGGGATAGGAAAGAGAAAGTGCATCCGGTAATCTGATAGTTGTAATGCATTTATCTCGATGCTCACCAGTTCCGCGATCGAGCGAACACGCGAATTAAAATCACGAGGGGGCCTCTAATGAGCCGGTAACATTTTAGAGAACGATAAGGAGGACGTCGTACTCTCTTCGACGGGTTTAGAGTTTGTTTCTTTGTTTCGTATATCTCAGGTATGAGATCCTTTATTAGCGGTTGGAGGCGGACGCTGGCGAGTGCCCGGCCCCTCTTAACTTCGATTATTAAAGACTCGTTTTCAGGCTAACCGGTACACGTGTGCTGAAGTTTGCAAACGAGCTTGCAATATGTGGACTCTCTGTCGGACATTAGGCGAATGAATAACTGCCGCTCGGTCGGTGGATTAATCTCTTTTCCACCATAGAGCTCGTTGGAAATTCGACGATCTCCAACCTGTGTAAATATACCTCGTTTAATTTTCGATAGCGGGTGTTTATGTAACTTTGACCATTTTACACTTCAAACCTTGGCAATGCGTTTACTCGTGGAGAATTTAACTTTCTCTCGATACGCAACCCGCCCTTAACCCTTTGACTGCTGTGCGTATGTGTGCGTCCGACGAATGCTATTCGGATGGACTATGGGTGTACATATGCATTTGATAAATGTTCGTCAATTTAATAAAATAATATTAATACTAAGAAAGACTCTTTTGCATCGTTTAATTTAGCCTGAAAATGTTTCTTGCATATTTAATCAACAAAATTCAGATTAACCAAAAGGTATTTCGTTTTCTACAACTTCCAATCACCAAGATCACCGTCCAGGCGGAGTACTTCGGCCTAGAGTATTCAGCAGTCAAAGGGTTAAAACAGGCGTAATAGGAAAGGGCATTGAAGCGTTTATCGCTTTGGTTTTCCTATTTCCTATTCGCACGAATTATTCCACTTTCGAGCACCGCTTCGACTGTTCGCTTCTAACAAATAAATCTCTTCTACCGTGGATCCTGGGAGAACTGTGAGCAAAGAAGAGACATGTGGAGATAGAGAGAGAGAATTCAGGAGAGAAGTGAAACGGAGAGCGAGCGAGCCAACGGTAGGAAGGCGTGTCAATCAATGGTAACCGCGTTAATTCGTCTCATTGCCGTAGCCCGGGGATACAGTTAACTTCACGTCAATGGAATGCATCGGTCCAGGTGCATGGATCGAGACGAGTTTAACTCGGTTACCGGTGGGCGCCGACGCGCGCTCGACTTTGACGCGCTTTAACGATGTTTAATCGGGGACCTACCTCGTCACGCTTCTCTCCCTTTTTTTCCCTCTCCTCTCTCCGTCTCTCTTTCTCTTTCTCGTTCCTTCTTTCTCGGGATACCCTCTTCGTCCAGGGCGTCCGCTACCCTTCGCGAGTACCACGCCCGATCGAAATCTCATTTGGCGCTTCGATTAACGTCAAGCTCAAATTCCAAGAAGTTTACGAGCACGCGCCTCTTTGACGAGGAAACGGCGAAAGCGTCCCGGCAATTACACGAGACGCGAGGGATTCTCGGATTATTTGAGTACTTTTGCGAAGTTTCCATTCGGCGCGCGGCTCGGTCACCGGTGGAGAGAGAATCGACTTCTACCTTCGATTCGCTTGTTAATATTTTTTTGGTTGTCGCTTATTTTCTTTCGCTTTTAAAATTCCACGTTGTACTTGTTCCGGGCAGTTTCACGTTTTTACAAATAATCGATAATTATTGAAATATTGAAATTATAATCCGAAACAAAAGAGTTCATAGGTGCCGAAGTCAATATCAATCGAAGACCATCCATCTGGATACACATATTCTCTAACACCATACTCGTAAGTGGCCACAAAAATGGCCAACACTTCTCGTCACGTTAAATGCTCACGTTATGCCCCATAACTCTTTTTCTTGCGCAGAAAAATTGACGATATCCGTGCCAGTCGAGTGACTCGTGCGGGTCGAGATCACGCATGCCTTATCGATTAGCAGCGCTTAAGCCGTTCGGCTTTATTCTCGCGCGCAAGAACGCGTGCGACGAAGGTGGTTTCTTGCGCGATACGGACGCAAGGCTGGCCACTGTTGAGGAGGAGAACAAAGAGCAGTCCAGATTTTCCACGGTGGATTTGAGTAGCTCTCATCCTGCCCGGGGCTTTCTCTTCCTCGTGTTTCACCACTCCAACGGGGTGTTAATGGTGCTCGAGGCCGCGGGGCCATCCATCACCATGCGGCCTCTGTGCACCTATCTGTCTCGTGCTCTCTCTTACTCCCTCGTATTCTCGCCGTTTCACTCTCGCGCCCAAACACACGCTCCCTTTAGGTCCTAGGCACGACGATGTCCCTATGCTCTTTCACGTGGTAGCAACAATGGCTCCTACTGTTTGCGATGCACATAATGCACCTGTGTATCCGTGAGAGTACCGTCGAGGATCGTGGATCAGTTTCCAGGTGCTTCGACCGCCGATAGAAACGGCCCCCTACGTCAGCAGAAAATTTATGAATGAACTACGAGGGGATCTGGAGATGCTGAGAACGGAGAGAAAGATGTTGCACTGTAAGAGAGAGCGATGTACCACGTAGAAGATCGTATTACCGATGAATCTTCAGGTAGAAAATCGAGTTTATCGCAGGAGGTCTTGAATTCATTTTGCTCAACTTAATCCTTCGAGTATCGAAAATTTGTTAAATCCTGTCGATCGTCATTTACGACAAATACTTCAAATCGAATCTTCGCATTTGTAATTTAGAAGCATGCCGTCGTTCTACCTGCTCCACGAATCTTCCACTTTCCAGAGTATCGCGAGCCTCGTTCCATTTGGTCTTCCATTAAAACTCAAAGATTTCTATCGGTAGCGTGTATCCTTTGAAGCGGACGCTCGGCGCCTAATGCACCGAAAACAACGCTAATGCGGGGGCGTTCGCGCGACCGCCCATCGGTGAGTGGCTCGCATCGACAAGCTGCTTCCTTTCCCTCGACGCCAATCGATATTCCTTTCTCGAGCATCATCCGCGTGCAGCCCCGGGGGGTGTCCACCCTCGACAAGAGACGCTCTCTCCTGTCCTTTCGAAGTAACGTCGGGCACGACTCTACTCTCAAGTTGAAATACTGCCGTGCCGGTAACGCTCTCTCACCACCGTGTATTTATTATTGAGAACCACGGATTACTTTTCGGTGAGATACCGAGAGAGCGTGGAGGGGTGCCGTGGAAATGGCCGTGGGTATCGGCGCACGCTTTATTTACGAGCCGAAAAATGCAGACACGCGGGTATTGGCCCTAGCTATGGGGCAAAGGAGTGAGAGCCTCCACTCCACCTCTTCCTTTCTCCTCCACCTCGTCTTTTCTCATCCTCCACCTCTCAGCCTACCTCACCCCTCCAAGCGATCGTCTATCCCATTTCTCTTTTGCCCCGCGGGCAGCATCCCTCGCCGTATCGTTCCCTCGTTCTTCATTTGCCTAAAAGACCCCTTTGTCCACTCGTCTTCGGTCTGCTTCACTTGTGAAATCCTGCCACGCTTCGACTCTCTTGGATCTTCCCCTCTGTCCCTTCTTCCTGTCGCAGCTTCGCGTCGCCCCCTTGCTATCGCTTTGGCCACTTTCGCCCCCCTGAGGTCCGCGCCACGGGAAGATCGGGAAGGCGTTTCACGGTCCTGGAGAGAGTGATATCTTCAAAGTGATTCCTGAGAAATATTCATAATGACGATGTTTATATTTTGTTAAGTGTCAAGGGAGTAGGACGAGGACGAAGAGTACCAAAGAATTTAATTTAAACAAACTTCGCTTCCTTCTCTAATAGGGTCTCCAAATTTTACTCCGCATTTTCCGTATCCCTAAGCAAACTTCGACGTATCATCTCACGCGTCTCGTCACTCCATTTATATTTACGTCTCGACTCCGCCATCCTCCTCGAGAAAGTCTCTTAATCCTCGACCATCATCCTCGAGACGCCGACTAGCTTCTCCGCTCTCGTGTTCCGAGAGGTAGGCATCGTTCTTTCTCGAACGAGCCAACCGAGCGATCCTTCTGCGCCCTGGCCCAGACGGCCCACGCATGTTTAATGCTCCACTTAGGCAGACGCGCATTACGAGCATTCACTTATTAATGGCGCCGCTTCTACCCCTCGCGGCCAGCCACAATGCGGGCCGCGCGCGACCCAACAGGCGCGCCCGAGGCGGTCGGTTAAAGCGCGCGGCCTATTTGCGTAATGCGTGGAGATGAAGGATTCACCCCCGTGGGCTGCGACGCAGGGGTAATTCCGACTGTGTTATCGAAATTCTGGGGAGGCTCGACGAGGGAACGGTCGACGCCGGGCGTCGGCGTCGGCTCGCGTCAGGTGAGGAGATCGATCGACGTTTGATGCCGTTGCGGCCTCTGGGATTCAGCGAGCTCTCTCGCTCACGCGAGTCAGAGTGCTTTGTTACCTCGAATTTGCCGATTCTTGACAATTTCGCCGTGTCCACTCTGGCCCAATTTCCCGCGGCACGGATCAAAAATTCTACCTGGTGTCGTTCGTCGTCTAATTCGTAGCGCGTAAAATTTCGTCCGCGTCTCATAAAATTTTCCAACGTGCGGATATATCGGGTACTGGTTTCTCTCCGAGTGAGTTTGTGCATGTGTGTGTGAGTCTGTACCGCGACGTGTGCACCTCGCGAGATTCAGCAGTTTGGTTGTGCAACTCGCGTGAATATTGACTAGGTAAGAACAATCGGAGTTTCAGCGCGCGCGTGTCAACATCATTCTCTCGACGAGCGCATTTATTTATAGGTAATTGATTCTCCTCTCGGGAACTGAACGGCGCAACTACGGTACTATGTACAGGATACATAACGAACTTCTATTCTCCATCGCTATTTAGATCGTCTGAATAACCTTATTATCCGTCTACTAATTTTAGCTCGTTACAGTCCGCGGCAAAAGGATATCTTTGTTCGAAGTCACGAATGACGATCGACCGGGTCGTCGAATGTGGCTCGTTGCGAAATGGACTTCGAACGTTTCTCCCTTCTTTTTTTTTTTCGCAGAGTGGAAAAAGTATCCGTGGGTAGTTTCGTGACCGATCGCACGATCGAGGGCTCTCGCGGAAAAAGGTAGTAGAGCGTAGAAACGAGTCGTGCCTTTCCTTTTCCTCCTTCCTCCCTCTTTTTTACGCTCCTTGTCGCTCTAATCTGCCCGACGGCCGTTCTTGGACGAGGCAGAATGCACCCTTAAAAGCACGCCCGGTCGTTAGGGACATTCGGCGAATTGCGTACGCGTGCGCGCGCGCGCGCGTACTCGCGTGACTCGGTGACGTTTACGCACCGAACACAACCCCGTCATTTTTTTTTCTCTCCACCATTTTTACCCCGACCGAGGGTTACGAACTCCTCCTCCCTGCTTCGCGATCACTCTCCTTCCTCCTTCTGTTTTCCCTCGCGAAGAAAGTTATTTCAGGTTTGCCGCAGTCCATTGTGCGACTCGCCGTTTTATCGGTAAACACACGGGCACACGATTTGCCGAGGACCACCTGGGCGCCATTGTGGTCACTAATTTTCACTCATCATCGCGTACTCTTTCGGTTTCACTTTCTCCTCCGGTGTTTATTTTCCCCCGCCCCCTCGCTCGCTCTCGCCTTCCTTCGTTAAGAATTTATGTATTCGCTTCTCCGTTACTTCACCCCTCCCACCGCCCCCGCTCGCCGGCAACGCACACGCGAGTTCGCGCGAGATAAAATCGCGCGCGTCCGACTCGTGTACGTCGATTTACCTCCGGCTCTCGCCCCGACAAATTACACGGTTAAACGGAACGGCTGGCCGTGGAGGGGAAAACGAAATAACGAACGCGCCGTGAGTTTCGCTTCTACGCGGTGGTCATTCAGCACCGCCAACAGGATTTTGCAATATTGTTGGGCTAGTCGCATCGTTTACTTTTTGTTAATGGTTAAATCTCATGATCGATTTATTTCCATTTTCAATCTCGAAATGGAATCGAACCGACTCGTAGGATTCCACTAAAGTGTCTACTATCTTCCGCGTACAAATGCACGCCGCATAAATTTTCGAGTGGAGGCGACAGTTGCTTTTTGTCGTTTTCACTCGACCCACTCATTGCCACGCATTAACAAAAAAAACAAAATTTTCGCTTCTACGCGGTGGTCATTCAGCACCGCTAACAGGATTTTGCAATATCGTTGGACTAGTCGCCTCGTTTAATTTTTATTTATCCATTAAATCTCAAGATCAATTTATTTCCATTTTCAATCTCGAAATGGAATCGAACCGACTCGTAGGATTCCCCTAAAGTGTCTACTATCTTCCGCGTGAAAATGCACGCCGCATAAATTTTCGAGTGGAGGCGACAGTTGCTTTTTGTCGTTTTCACTCAACCCACTCATTGCCACGCATTAACAAAGAAAAAACAAAATTTTCGCTTCTACGCGGTGGTCATTCAGCACCGCCAACAGAATTTTGCAATATCATTGGACTAGTCGCCTCGTTTAATTTTTGTTTATCGATTAAATCTCAAGATCAATTTATTTCCATTTTCAATCTCGAAATGGAATCGAACCGACTCTTTGGACCCCACTACCGTGTCTACTATCTTTCGCGTGAAAATGCACGCCGCATAAATTTTCGAGTGGAGGCGACAGTTGCTTTTTGTCATCTTCACTCGACCCACTCATTGCCACGCATTAACAAAGAAAAAACAAAATTTTCGCTTCTACGCGGTGGTCATTCAGCACCGCCAACAGAATTTTGCAATATCGTTGCACTAGTCGCCTCGTTTAATTATTGTTTGTCCATTAAATCTCAAGATCAATTTATTTCCATTTTCAATCTCGAAATGGAATCGAACCGACTCTTTGGACCCCACTACCGTGTCTACTATCTTTCGCGTGGAAATGCACGCCGCATAAATTTTCGCGTCCGAACGTTGCACCGTCGATGGCCAAACGATCAACGTCTCCCTCCGATAAACATCCATCCCATAAAACTATCCTCGTAAAATGTGTACCATCGGGTAGAGGAGAAGGCGAATGCCAGACGTATCGCGGGGGAACATCGTCGATCACCCCGTGACTCGTGAATATTCTTAGAATGATCGTGCGCCGTCGTGAAACAACGTGTCCGCGTCGGATTCGCGACGCTCGTAAAAATCTTCCGACGAGGTGGAAGAGGGCACGCCAGTCGATCATAGACGTGCGACAAACAAAGTTTCGAGCAGGGCAAGCCAAGTGAACCTTTTGCAGTCAAACATAATCACGAAACGATTTTTGCGCGAGCCCGGCCCCTGCGCGCGCGCACGCAACTTTTGTAAATATGCTTTTCGCGAATCCACCTTCCTCGCTCGCGTGTCAAGCGTGTAGGAAGGGTAGGAGAGGGAGGAAAGGAAAATGAGCGGACGGCGCCAAAGAGGGTTGGAATTAACGAACAGAAGTGAACGAGGGGTGTACTTCGAACGAAGCAGGTGGAAGGGAAGAGGGAGAGGCAAGAGACGTTTCGATGACGACGAGGTAAGTCGTCGAAGGTCTCGTAGCTTCTTTCGTCCAGACCTGCACGCGCGAGACGCTTCGACGTTCTCGTTCGTCAACCTCCGCGAAAATCCCTTCGCTCTTCCTCCCTCGACTCTCTCGTTGCTCGTAATTAGCCGATAGGGCCATTCTCGTGATTAGCCGATGAATCCTCGTTGGTCACGATAGTCGCGGCTTTAAGTAGGGAACGACGTTATGGCTCGTAAAGCTTTCGTTTGTTAGCGAGAGGAGGAGAGGGTTGGATTTTAAAGAGCTCGATGAAGGGTAGGAACAGCTCGACAGGCGAGGAGAGAGAGAGAGAGAAAGAGAGAGAGAGAGTGGAAAGGCAGTAACGAAGCGCGGCATTTTGCTATCGCGCGAGTTCGATGAATTACCGACAGAATTACCCGCGAGGATAATTTCGGTATAACGATGGAAATTGGATGAGAGGTACGGCGCGCGTTTGCGAGTGGGAATAATAATTTCTGGCGGCTGCTTCGCGCGTAATGAATTTAACGACGTTTGAAATCGTCGGGGATTAGGGTCGGAACGATTGTCCGCGTGAGGGGTTGCCTATCGAAGTGATCTCCGAGCGATAAAACTGAACAAGTGGAAGGATGAAATTTGTTTGAAAAGAATTCGAGGTTGGCACGGAGATTATTGGAAAAATAAAAAATCGCACCGTGTCGCGTGGGAAACCTTATTATCGAATCGAATAAAAGCGAAGTATGACGCGCTCTTAACGATTAACTGCTCTACGAGCAAAACGACGAATCCTCGAAGAAAGTATTCCGACAACTAGACGCAATTATCGTATGTAGCCAAGCGATTCCGCGTTCCTCGGAATTACGCGGAATTTAAATGCCACTATTACGAAATTGTTTCTCTTCGCGCAAGGGCGAGCGAGGTAGAGAAAAAAGAATATACCTACCCCCTGGTTGGCATCGTACCGCGGTTCCACTGCAGGCGCGAAATGCATTAACCGAGGGTCTTTGCACCTTTTCCACTTTTTTCATTTTCTCTCTCTCTCTCTCTCTTTTTCTCTCGTCTCTCCGTCTCTTCCTTTTCAGCCTGGCTGCATTTCACGGTGGTTGCCGGTTGCCGTGAAGCGCGGGCGCTAATTCGCGCGAAGGAGAGGTACGAGGGAAAAAAGTGAGACGAAGGAGGTGCTCTCGAGAGAGGGCGCATGGGAAATATCGCGGAAAATATCCAGACTTCGAAAGTATTCGTAACCCATAACCGCGCGTATCCGCGGTTGCGACGCACCCATGCCGCCAAGTTGAGAAATAGCTGAGGAAGGGGAAAAAAGGCAAGAATGTGCTCACTTCTTCCGCGGCGCCCGTACCCCTTGGCATCCTTGCGACACGAGCACCGCACAAAGTATTTCCATTACGCGGACCCGATGTATTGCACCGGCGCGCATACTTCGCTCCCACGATTTTCCTCCATTTGAATTGTAAACCTCGATTTTCATCTCCCATTTTCTCTTTCTTCACCCTTCTGTCCTCGCGGCACTTTCGCGACACCGCGTGGAGAAAGTCGCGAAGTGAGGAAGGGAAAACGGCTGGTGGACTGGAAGGTTGTGCGAAATACTCACGGAGACGAAGTAGGAAGAAGAATGAGTCTCAATTTTCACGTCCTTCTTCTCACTCTTTCACTCCTTCTTCGGAGATCCTCGTCTCTTTCGTCGACTCTCGTTCGCTGCTACCTTCGTGGTAGTAGTTTTCAGGTGATGGAGAAAGCCAATAGTGGAGGTGGAAAAGGGTGAGAGAGAATGAGAGAGAGAGAAGTGGAAAGTGGAAAAAGAGAGGGAGGAGGAGGAGGGAGAGAGAGAGAGAAAAGCAGATAGCGAGAAAGAGTTATACCCACCATTACTCATTTTCCGAGAATAGCAGAGCGTGGTGGCAGCCCCGGGGCATGTATGCAATGGCGAGCCCCCGTCAAACACGAGCCTCTTATCCGTCCTTATCGCGGGCTCGTTTTGTTCCCTAAGCGACATTCGCTCGTTCGTTTCGTCTGCGAGAACGAAACCGAAACGAGGCCGGTGATTGGTTGGAATGCCCCGCGTCCCCTTCCCGTCGAGATTTATTCTTATTCCCGTACGGGCCGGAACGTGACAAACGTATTGGGAATACGTTCGTAAAATAGGATCGAAATTCGAAGAGGGTGACGAAAGCGTGTAAGGGGACCTTGAGCGAAGAAGTCGTGAAGGTAGAAGTAGGGTAATTGATTGCAATTAAAATTTCACGCGATTCGTTTAGTGAATAATTGAGAGAACGGTTAATTTATTCCCGGCTTGAGACTTCGCAGGAAACACGCGTAATTGGAACTTCTTGCCAAAAGAATAAAGGAAAATTAAGCGCGTGGACGGTAAAGAAAGGAAAATTATGGATTCTGAAGTTTACTGTTTCCTTTTGCAGAAGAGTTAACGTTAAATTATGATGCGAGACCCGGTTGCGTCAATTTGGACGATGAATAATTATTAACTCGAGAATTTCACGAAGTCGAGAGGAACGAAATTTTCGACGATTAAAGTCCTTCCACTTCTCGACGAAGCACTTAAGATCGAAGAACCGCGCGATAGGACGGGAGTTATCGCGCGCGCCCTACCGCCGTTAACGAGGCAAGAAGCGCGAAACGAAAGAGAAAGAGAACGAGAGAGAGAAGAGGAATCGGCAAGATTCGGCTTACTCCTAATCCGAGACGACGAAGATAATCGCGAGCTCTCGAAGAGCTTTTAAGAGGTAATGTAACGAATAGGAGCCGCAATAAGACAAGATCATCCGTAATGCGTTACTCTCGTAACGCGATTATTCCGCGAAGATAACCTTTCGCTATTACTACGGAGCTCGGACTAATCTCCGACGATTATCCTCGCGAAGCTGCAACACGAAAATCTTAAGCTATGTCCCCACCGAGGCAACAATGAGAAACATTTTGCAACCTCCGATTGCCAAAAAAAATTTCCGACAAATGCCAATCCACGTTAAATTCACGAAACATTTTGTAGACACTTCTGCAACGAGCAGCGACTTTTGGATAAACATGCAAAAATCTACAAAATGCTCCTCGTTCTTGTCTCAATGGGGACCAGGCTTTAGGAAAATCCGAGAGAATCTCATTCTTTTCTCTCGATCAGAGGCACTACGCGAGAGGAGGAAGCGCCCTTAACAACGTCATTCCAAACCCTTCGTGTTCCACGGGGCACCATGGAAAGCGCAACGGTTCGTCGAAAGATAAGCTACGAGCGAGGAAAATAATTTCGTTTCTCGAGTTCTAATCCCTCGTCTCCCGTCTTCCTGTTCCTCCTTCCTCTCGCGTCTTTCGGCGCCGCCTAACGTACCTTCTCACCCGAAGCGAAGAATAGCGCGCCTAATAAGACTATCTTATTCGCGGCGCATCTCATTCGTAACGCGATTCCGCCGAGGAGGCAACAGTGTTTGCAACAGTAGACAACTTCTGCGAACGTAACTTCTCGGAAGTTGAAGACGAATCTCCCTCGACGAGGAGAACAAGGAAGGAGGAGAAATTTTGAGCTTCTTCCTTTTTGGCTGGCGGTTCTCTTCCTCTTCTTCGTCCTTCTTCTGCTCCTTCCACCCCCACCGCTCGACGAATTACAACGAGGTGGGAATAAGACGAGATTATCCGCAGTGCGTAGCAACTCCCCGAACGAAATTATCCTTGGCCGATCGTTCGTTTCGCAGTTGCCACGATACTCGCGGGAGCTGAGCGCAACTATTCGAACGTTGGTCGCTAAACCGTCGCCCGGCTGGAGTGACATTAATCTTCGGTGGGTTGACAGTAATTAAACACCATAAATTCCGCGTATTCGCTAGGCGCGGCACGTAGCTCGCGAAAGTAGGCGCCTGCGGTGGCGCAAGCCTGCCAGATGGTCCGAGGAGTTCTTTCGCGTAGTTGCTATTCTTCCTCTCTTTATTTCTTTCTTTCCTTTATTCGTTGCTCTTGCATTGCTTTTGAGTAGAATATTTCGCTAGAACACGATTTACGCAGTAATGTAATGAGCCCGTTCTAATTATTGTTACACGATTATTGATTTAATTACTACTATAAATAGCAATGATATGATAATGGAATTACAATTCCACGGTCTAATTATTGTGCGAAAGCGAAATAAAGAGAAACGAAGGGGATTATTAATCTAATTATTGCTGTAAACGATAGGAAGAGAAAAGATTGGCTTCATTTTTTTCTTTTTCTTTAATTTAAATGCACTCGTCGCTTCCTTCTTAATTCACTTCTCTTTACACGCCGTAAGTATAGGTCTCGCGACATTAATGCATCCACGAAGGCAGCGTGGGGATTCATTACGTACTTCAGGGAACTTAGTGATAATTACCGATAACTACACTACCGGTAATTACGCTAAAAGGTAGATCGATGACAAGAACCAAGATCGAATTATCCTCACCGTGTCATCCCGCGACTCGTAAAATCGAGCGTTAATTACATTAATAGAGCGGCGTCTTGTAAATCATGAAACTTCCGAGAATGGATAATAATAGCGGACGAGCTTAGAGGAGGAAAGTCATAGAGCTTGACGCTCGTGAGGGAGGGGAGGATAAGCTGGCGAAGTAGCAAGCGGAGGGACGGAATAGAAACGAACCAAAAAAAGAATCAAACGAACAAGAGTGAGCGAGCGAGTGCCCGAGGCAAAGCCGACATTAGATTTATTTTCATTAAAGCGTTTTTACGATAAACGAAAGGGAGGCCTTGCAGGCTCGTTAAGGCTCTTCTTCTGGAAATCCATAAAATTCTCTGGCCGCAAAGTGGCGCGTCGTCGTCGTCCCGAGGCGGTTGGCAGACCACGTCGACGTCGTCCTCGGGCTTCACCACCGCCTCCACCGTCGCGACCGCAGCCGGGAGCCGCGGGGGCGTACGTGCAGGTGTACGAAGTGCATTTTCCATTATTATCTCGACGTTTTATGACGTCCCTTACGTCGGCTGATTAGCTGTCACGCTCGTGCATTATAAATATACCGATCTACATCTGATCTATGAATAATGCGGGGCGGGGTGCGCCACGTCGTGCGTGCCCGCTCTCTCGTCCGCGCTCGGAGGATAGAACCGTCACGTGCACTCACCTCTCCTCCAATACGCTCCCGACGTTACGCCACACGGATAGAGGAGAGCCTTTTGGCTCGGTGAAGGGACGACGGGAGACGGAAGCAGTCGTTATTTCTTAGGCAGTTTCCCGTTCGAAGGACCAGAAGGGCCTTTTAAAATAATTAATGCACGAGGACATTCGACGAAAAGACGCGTGAGTGCTTCTTCCACGAGGTAATGCGAGGTGTGCTTTCCCTTAGCGCGGAATGCCGGCTGTAACGCGCGCCTTTAGTGGGCCCTCAATTTCAACTTTCGTATTTTCGTTTTAAACGTGCTTCGTTCCCTTTTTATGTCCCACGTCCCTTCGGTGGTATCCGTTCTTTTCGTAAGAGGAGGCAAACTTCGTATGGGTACTCACGCGTGTGGCATAATCGTTTCGCGTGCACGAGGTTCGTCGTTGTAAGACGAGTAACGAGGAGTTTTCTGTTGTTCGAGTAACGACGAAGATTCTGCTCGGTCCTGCGAAATTCAGACGATGCGCGCCTAAGATATATTGTCTCGCGATGCACTCGTCACGCGTTTTCTGTATAGTGCGTGGGGCCTTTGTTGCCCAGTTAACTATAGCGCAGTTGATCTTATTTTGTCCGCGAACGCGTTGAGACCGGTGCCAAACCAGCGGTAGGAAATCACCTCTGGCTCTTGAACTGTGAAGATCGTATCGTTAAAATATATACCTTTGTTCTCAAAATTTGCTTCGCATAATTATTAACAGAGTAATATATTTAATTCCGCATTAAACAGATCCTTCATCGTTTATCAACAGAGGTGCATTACGTGCCCAATTTTTAGGGTGAGTCTTTCTGCAGAGGATTCTCAGACTATCGATTACTTCAGGGGTAAAATGAAGGAGGTTTTCAGGGCTTCTGTTTCCGTACAGGGCGCACGTTAATGCGCCGCTAATGCACTTCCGTGGACGGAAATAAAAATTATCACGACTCCATTCCGCTACTGTACGTGCCATGTATCGCTGGCTGCCTCGACTGGCGGGTAGCGCGTGGCCAGCCTTATCCGCCCTCTCCACGTTTTTTTTTCCTCCTCTCCCGCGAACGCACGCGAGCTTCCGTTTTCTTCGTTACCGTGTAATAATTATTATCTATTGCCCCGCCGTTTTTATATTTGCCGGTATAAACCCGACGTCGACCCGGTTGCATTAGCTTTATCGGAGCATTAGCTCTCCTCGTCCTACCTCTCGTATAATCCTCCACGAGCTTCTGTCCCCTTTTCAACTTTTCCTTACTTACCTTATTCGCCACGATAGCGTCGCACATTGATTATCCCGTGTCCGCGAATGAATCCTTCCAAGAAGTTAGATAAAGTTTCGAGAGAGCGATAAAATCCTGGGACAAATTTATTTTTCATTGTGGAACAGTCGTCCCCCTTAGCCTTAATTGTCGTGCGGGTCGCGAATAATTCCTTTTCGCCTTTTGTATTTAGAAGATAAGTCTCCGGCATATTGTTACGAGATTAACTATAATTACCTTTCGGCCGTACTCGCACGAAGTGCACCACCGGTGAGCTTCAAAGCACCCCCTTGACGTCGCTTAATTTCAGGCGAAGCCTGGAACTTCCACCGTATTAGCAAGTTCGTTCTTTTTCGTGGCTGTATTCTTGTACGTCCGAGTTCCATCTAAAAAAAGGAACTATCGTGTGGGACGGACCGTGAGACTTTGTTACTACGCGCTATCAAGGGAGCTTGTCAGGAGGCTACGATAGTGCGCGAAGTAAATCAAATTCCCTCTCGCGCTCCCTCTTTCGTCCTTCGTGCGCCTCTCCATCTACTCCTGTCTTTGCGCTCTCTTTCTCCTCATTTGTTCCGTGTTTTCTCCGGCCAGGGCCGCGCGCTCATGTTTAATAAGTGGAAACGCAAGCTGCACCGGGAAAACAAACGAACGCAAAAATAATTCCCTGTCGTCGCGACGGAAGCGGACAGGGGCGGGAGGTCACGAGCCTCCCCTCCGCATTGGATTAATTCGTCGACGGTGTTATTCTAATTTTCGAGAATGGAGCGGTGCCACGCGCACCCCTCCCGTTAACTCGCGTGCGCGCGCGTTGATTCAACGACACCCGGAAACACATTTCTTCGCGGATATTATCCATAGTCTTGCGTCGCCATTTTCCGCGTTTCCTTTCTCAGCCATTTGGTACCAATCTTTATGGGATATCGCGAACCAGGCTGCCACTTCGTGCCACCCCTTACCACTTTGCCCCCTTTTTTCCACGAAACAGAAATTCAGCAACGAAGAACATTAAAAAGCGAGATCACGTCAATGATGAATTTAATGAAAAGAACAAAGAACATTGAATAGATATCAAAAAAGATTAGAATACTGCCCTTCAAGTGATGTTCCTGGACCTTTGTTCATGCGCTCATTACACTCGTGATCTGTGGCTCTTCGAACTTAATCGCACGCGAAAGAAGTGGCTCTCCTGTGAGACGTAACTTCCACGCGCTCTCCATAACTAACCAAGGTCTACCCACAATAGACACGGAGCAAACCGAAAAAGCCGTCATCGCCAGTGTCATTGAGAATGGAAGATTGATTCGTGCGAATCATCGGATTCTCTCTCTGTCTCTCTTCCACGAAGACGATTCACGTGGGACCTTCCGTCCGATTTCGCGCGCACCACTAGCCATGCCTTTTTCCTTCTCAATGCTTGACACAATTACCGTGGCCATTAATCGCGCTCCGTGGGTGTCGTTTGGCACTCGACAGGTCAAAGGCCATGGGACGAGTGCCGCCGAAGAGATGCCCCGCGGGGATGCCATTAGTTATACACGACTGGGCATGGGGCTACGTGCGCAAACCCAACCGAGAGAGAAGAGAGAGAGAGTCAGAGAAACGTGAGTCTGTGCCTCCTTGCTCTTCAACCCTCTGCTTCGTCGTCCTCCCACGCTTCCTTCTCGCCCGAGGGTGGTTGTTCCGAAAAGGGCGGCCGGCCGGACCGAGCCTCGACCCACGGCGTCACCCTGTTTCGAGGACACCGCCTCCAAAAGGGTATCTCGGTTGGCCGCATGCCCGGAAAGTTGAAGACCGGACGAAGGACCACGACCGTGGCCCGATGTAAACGACGGAGGTGTCCCTGGCCGTGTTCTATCGAAGCTCGGAAAATTCTATTGGAGAAAGAGCGAGACACATAGAACAACGAACAGGGACTAGAGTAGAGAGAAGAGAAAAAGGAGGCGAGAATAGAGATTTTAGGAGAAATGTATAGAATTCGACGAGAGAGAAAAGGTCAAAGCGCGAGAAGAACATTTCCAGAGTAGAGCATCGCAGGCGAGAAACGGTAGGATCCAAATTGGCAGCGTGGATACAAGCGACGAGAATGAATCGATGAGAGAGAGAGAGAGAGAGAAAGAGAGAATGAAAGAGAGCCGCAAGGCATCCGGGGGAGAAATGTCTTTACCGTCTTTACCCGTGGCTACCTTTCCACGGCGCTGGGCAACTCGTTCGAGTCTAACGGAGTTCGAGTGGACTCCTAAAAGGCAAATTTAAATAATAATTAGGATTTATCGTCCCTCCGCCTTCCACGGTTTTAAGACGACGGCGGAGTGGCGGCGGCGGCGCAATACCGCGACGTGCTGCGATACGACGAGATACGCTCTTAATCTCTTAACGAAGTTTCCCGAGGAAATTGGGTCATCTCTTGGGTTCGGGAAAACTTCGTTCTCGTCCTTCCCTCCTACCGCTCGCCCTCCTCATACTGGGATCCCTCGGTGCATTATTAAGGTGCCCACTTTTCGCTCGGAGTGACAAAAGTACGTGGACATTCGCTTAAAGGGACCGAAGAGTCAACTCGAGGTCTTCCGGTTTCCGTGGATTGACCCAATTTCTCCTCTCTCTTAAAAGCCGTAGAATACAGCCCAGAAATAATGTCCTATCAGGAATGGAAAAATTCCGAATAATAACGCCTCCCAGCATCCGTTCTTCGAGTTTCGGTCATTTACATCGTATCCGACCAGCATGGTTAGACATTTGCGAAATAGGGAAAAATCGCTGGTGAAATTAAACCGAAGCTGAGTATCGAACGCGGTCTCTCCACCACTCTCGTCGTCCACGGTACGATTCGATCCTACGGGCGCACCGAGAGGCGGTGCCGTTCAATTTTTGCCGTTTCACGCACCCTAGACGAAAATTGTTTCTCGTTGGAACAATACGCCCGCGGTGCTTGTACATTCTCCCTGTTTTCCATCCGTCTGCTTCTCTCCTTTACTCTTCCGCTTCGGCGCAGCTCCCTCCCGTCCTGTCCCTTCTCCTCTCACATCCTCTCATTTCCACTCTCGACGAGGACGCGCGCGATTCGTCCGCGTGGAACACGCATCGCTCGCTCGCACTCGAGCGGATGCAAAATGAATGAAAATTTTCTGCCGGCCGGTCAGGGTCCGCGTGGCCTCGACCGCTTTTATTAAATCGGCAAACACCTCTCGAGCCCGTAACCACGAGAGCCGTCTGGCCGGAATTTGTCCCTTTGAGGATGCATCAAATATTTTCGTAATAACGGATTATCGAATTCCAAAATGTACGCTCCGCCGCCCGTCGCGGTGAAAACGTTTTCGAGTGCGGCTCGCCTACCGCGCCTCTCCTGCCCTCCGGGGGTGGCCGAGTGTTGGGTGCGCGTGGGAGTGTCGGTGAGGAAAGGTCGACGAGACTGGACGAGAGTGGAGACGGCAACGGAGGGCACGAGAGGTAGAAAGAGAGGGGTGAAACGGTGCCGCAGGGATGTACGAGCGGAAAGCATCCCTTTCTCCACCTTCTCTCATCCTCTTTCCAACCTCCGCCCTACGCTTTCCATACGGACCAGCGGAACGACGATTGTAAATCCAGTGACAATCCATTACGCCTGATTATCGTGCCCGTTTAAAATATAATCAATGGGCCACGAGTGTTCTCGATCAAAAGAGCCGTGATTGAATGTAGCGTCCGGCCGACCGTGAAAACGCCGCCGCGGCGTTTCGTGAAAACCGATTCATCGTTGATATTTCATCCCTCGTCCCTCCTCCTCATCCCGTACGTTCGTTCGAGCGGTGCTCCACCTCACTCCTCTTACCCTTTCTCCTCTCACTCTCTATTCGGCGACCACCGACCCTCTTTCACCAACGCGTCCTCCACCTCCTACCACCCCCACGTGTCCCTTTATTCTCCGGCAGCGACGATAATTCGTACGCGTCGCGCTCTCCACTGTTTCTCTGTGGTGGACGACCCCGGAATTGTGCGGGGTTAAGGTCGCTGCGTGAACGGGCGTCGAGTATCGACTCGCTACGAGGAGCATTTTCAGAAGTGTCGGCATTCGATGATGATTTTCAAGTGTATCTCGGTGTAACGGGTCTTGCAATTCTTTCGGTGCATCGCATTTATCGGTAATATTATCAGTTGTCAGGGTGTTTAATTTGCGATGATATGAGGATTGAATTCATTCGTTATCAACTACGAGATATCTTGTAGTAAGCATATGTACTGATACTGTGGACTAGAAAATTTTGGCGCCCAAGACAAGACGTTCTAAATTTACCTGGCAGAGAATGGAACCTTTCCTTTGTTCGCATCGTCATCGTCTGTAAGTGACTTGCTGGAAAGGGACGGAAATTGAGGTGAATCGATGAGATAGGTGGAATTGCTCGTGAAGACGGTGCTTTTCCAAATCCACCTTAAGCGCGATATTTCGCGGAGAGGCCTCTTGGCGTTTGAATTATTTAGCGACTGTTGTTGCCAAACGCACGCAGGTGAGTGGAAGTTCAACCCACTAATCACGCGTCGGCCTTATCGCCCCTCCGACAGCGATGCTATCGTTTTGTCGAGTATCGACGTGCCTTGCTGTCTCGTCGTACGCTCGACGATGTAAAGACGTATCGATCGATCGAAGGTACTTCCTCTTTTCCGTCACTGTCCCTTTTGTGTCGTCATTACAATGGCTGGCATTACACGTTTTTTTTATTTATTTATCGTAAACAGCACAGACAGCAGAAGAATTTTCAAAACTCAATTTACTTTTTTCTAAATACTCCTTTCGGACGAAAGAATTTTTCAACGCTTGTGCAGCTGTTTTAGAACGAGTGTTCGAGCGCTAGGTGGAATGAATTTTACACACGTTCCGCTTCTTCGATCCCTGTAAAAAATTCCTTCCTTTCGAATTCTACGTCGTGGAATCGATCGAAAAGCTTCAAATCGGGGAATCGAAAGGCCGTGCCTTCACGATTCTCGCGGAACGAGAGGAAAAGTGGTGCGTCCCGATAAATGCTTTTGATCGCTCACCCTTGTTTCGCCTTCACCCTTCTCGAGACCTTCTCCACTCTATCCGCGTTTCTCTCGACCGTGCCTCGTCAGTTTTACATCCGCTTGGCCAGGCGATTGACTACTTCAATGCCGATGAATTACCGTCCCCTCGACATGGATCGAAGAAAACCAGTTATAACCCCTTTCGAGGTCTCTTTAATGAAGAGATATCCACTGTAAGACCAACGGCCTCCGTGTACATGCACTAATCATTCACGATAATCGCCCCCATTGTCGCAAATATTCGCACGTGTCAAGAATAATCGAATAAGAAATTTAGACGACCCTAGATTAAAATTAACCCATTAACAGTGTATGTAGCATATATGCGCAAAAACAGGCATGCCACTGGACTGTGATGTGGATATATGCACATCTGAAAAAATACCGACTTAGCCTTGTACAATTTGTATGAATTATGGTATCCTACGATTTTTAAGGTCGCTGAATTCGAATATGATATTTAAAAATATGAATTTTAAAATTCTGACATCATATTCGTATTCAGCGACCTCACAAATATGAATGCTAAAATCATTACAGAAATCTAACAAACTTTCTTTCACACACTGGTGGCAAGTAAAGCTCACTTTCGCTACACTGTTAAGGGGTTAAAAAAAATTCTCTGGCTCGCAAAATGGAGCCTACGACGATTAAGCGAGAGATTTAACGCGGCGCCGAATGATGTCACGAGTGGGATAAGATTACTTTGATCCAGCACCGCCTCTCTTGTCTCTCTCGTATCGCGTGCTCACGTTAGCCGACTGAATTCCAACGACATCGACAGCTGAATGGAGGCGGTTAGCGGCATCGTCGCAGCCGGCGGAACAAGATGCAAAATAGGGTCGGAGGCGCGAACCAATCTAGAGGTTACTCACCACTCGCGTATGCTCGGTGTGTCGCGAAGCGCTAAATTCCAGTAAATCAGCCTCGGATTCCGATGCAATTGTGCTCGGGCTAATGGACGCGCCGTATTCGATTGGCCGACGGGAAGGCTCGGGCAAGAGACGGCAACCGGTTCACTTATTAACCTCCTCTCCGATACTCCGCGAATCTCATATTTCACTGTTGAGCGCGGTACTTCGCGGCCAATTAACTTCGCCCGGCTATAAATAAGAAGGTCGTGCCTCGCTTTCTCGCGGGCCTTCTCTCCTCC
Organism: Tiphia femorata; assembly: GCA_944319695.1. Classification (NCBI taxonomy): domain Eukaryota; kingdom Metazoa; phylum Arthropoda; class Insecta; order Hymenoptera; family Tiphiidae; genus Tiphia; species Tiphia femorata. The sequence goes on along the minus strand of OX090900.1, from coordinate 15,419,879 downwards.
TCGTTCCTCCATCAGGATTCTCTCTCGCTCCCTCCTCGTGGCCCCTCGCTGTTCCTTACTCGCGCCCTCGCCTGATGGATATCGAACAAAACGTCTGGTTTGTGCGCCACGATGGAGAAAGATCATGGACGACGAACCAGAGCGAGAAGAAGGAAGGAATAAGGGATGAAAGGAGAGGACGAGAACGAGAAAAGAGGTAAATTGATAGACCGTTTCGCGTTTCGCTTGCCGCGCGCGTCCGAAGGAGAATTTTCCTGAATATCTCTCCCTCGAAAATGAATACTCTTAGTTAGCACTAGTGGTGAGATGCGTACGCGCCGTTTGCCAAGATTAACCTTGTTCTCTTTGCCGTTCGTAAACGAGCGATCCAGCGAAAATTGTCGCTCTCCATTGTCTTCTGTCGTGGATCGTCAAAATACACAGGGTAAAATCAACCGCGAGAAGTCAAAGGCAGAGATAGACGGGGCCAATCGTTTCAAACCAACACCGATGGCTCAAGTGTCGCTCTCGTGCGCGTCGGACAGCCTCACGTGGGGCCTGCACGGTGGTGCGCGTTACTCGCGCAAAGTGGACACGGAATGGTTCAAAGGTCGTGAGACCATCGACCTTTGGCATCGGTGGGTAGCCATCGGCCAAGAATCGAACGGTAGCCACGGCGCGTTCTTTCGTTCGTTTCCTCGCTCGCCTTCCTCGTTCGATTGCTCGTTGGCTTGCTACCGAGGTCGAGCGTAGATTCCAAACAGCGAGCAGCCCTGGGGCGAGCGGATAGCAAGTTATACGAGAAACGTCGAGTGGTGTAATTGAAGCGTACACAATGTTTAAATCGCCCGCGCGCACATCCCTCGAACGATGACTGTGTAGAGCGTCGTCCACGCGTGCAAACGCTCCGTACTGCAAGAGCAGTCTCCCACTCTTTTGACCGTGGCTCGTGATGGAATTAATGGCACGCCAGGACGATCCCGTTTCGCGCTAACTTCTCGGAACTTGTGTCCGGACGAAGGTGGAAAATGATGTTAATTGGAAGACCATCGGCCACGGTTAAAGGGTAATTTATAATCGGGGCATAAAGACATACGCGTTTTGAGACGAGTGAATTTAAGATTGTTTACTGAAACGGATTTCTTGTCCCTTTGTTTGAGACACGCGTTAACACTTTGATTGTCATGTTGGTCATATGTGACCGCAACCGGTGACCTCCAAAAAAATCGTTAAAAAAATGATTATGTTAATCGCAATTTACAGCAGTTTAAAAGATCATATATTAACAAAAGAAAGAACCTCAAGAAAAATGCAAAGTGTGGCGCCACCGGCCATCCATGGAAAATCAGCGTGGCAGTCAAAGTGTTAAAATGCACGTTGCTTCGTGCTACAGTCTAGAAATAATTCGGGATATTTGTGAGACAAAAGAACCGTCACCTATTCTGGATAATTATCATTGTTTTCTGCTCGAAGCTATAATCTAGTCGAGCGCAATATCTATTATAACCACATTCAACGAAACAATGTCTGCTACCTTTATCCTTTTTGAACCCATCGTTGCCAAGAAGCGGCACCAAAATATTTGCAACAATCGCCGCAAGCGACGTTAAACGGGCTTCATCATGACGAATACGGTTTCGCTCGAATTTCCGCGTGCCGCTGAAAATCACGGCGTGCAAGCACGTTCCCTACAAAACATTATTCCCCGTATGCATTTCCGACGTGTTCGCGCGAGCATAGAGGAGCATTCCGTACTCGAGGCGACGACGAGCGCGAGTGTCAAACGGCACGCTTAATCTCCTCGTACGTGGTGCGCGCGCCATCGACGCATCGTCATGATTCATACGTATTTCAGAATTCGCACTATGTAACGGGTAACGGTTACGACATCGTTAAACGCCAGCAGTAGCGCGGAGAGACGCATTTAGAGAAGGTCGACGACCTATCCTCGCGGCGTTGAACACCCTTCGAAGCGAGTCGCATCCGCGATTGCGATTCTCGGGATCCATGCTCGTTTCGGAAATCAAAACAACATCCGCCAACGTGTCCTCCTCTTTGAGTTCGCGTGGAGCACCGAAACTTGGTGTTTTGTGCTCGCTCAACGAACCGTTCGTCTTACGTCATCGTGTCGGAAAACGTAGGAGAAACGTCGACGTTGACAAGAATTTTCCACCCTCGTCACATTTCTCGGAACACGTTTTCCTCGCGACTGAATTCCCGTGGCCGGCACTTCCGGTGAAGCTTCCGCGTTCCTTCCACCTTCGTCTCGGCAACTCCTTACCACGGCATGCTCGTGAATATTGTATCGACGTAATATCGGAAACGCGAGCGCGGCCCTTCTTGTCCTACGATACCAACGGTGGGTGCCTATCGTCGAGCAGAAGAGAGAAACTCGGGAGCAACAAGAGTGCTATGAGAAAACGGAAAAAGAGGAGAAGGAAAAAGAGGAAACGAAATGTCGAGACAACGGATGGAGCATATGGTGAAGATTCTCCTTGTGCGTAAGCGAGCGAGATGTATGGATGGTGACGGGGCATGGAGAGAACACGTTGGAGGAGGAAGAAGAAGAGGAAGACAGGAGAAGGGGTAGGAGTGCCAGCAATAAGGGTGAGAACGAGCATGTGCCGCCACCGTAAGTACCGAGAATATACGTCGTTCGCGATGCTCTACCCTGCGAGGCAGCAACGGTATGCGATCGAGCAGGAGCAGAGAGAGGAGAGAGAGAGAGAGAAGAAAGAAAGAAAGAAAGAAAGAATAGAAGCCGCGGCGAGCTCCAGCGCGCGTGCACGCACCGATGAGAGAGGAAGGGAGGAAGGAAAAGGGAAAGTGAAAAGGATCGGCTGTGGCGGTGGGAGGGAAGAGGATTCTCTCTCGAAGCAATTGCGTCCTACGTGCCGTCGCTGGAAATGAAAGAGGTACGACGGGGGTTGGAAAAGGGTGGGAGTACCCTCGATATTGTTTCTACTGCTTTTACCTCTTTCTCCTTTTTTTCTTCCTCCTCTCTTACCACTCCGACTTCCTCTTCCTTCTCGTCCTCCTTCTCTTTCTTCAATTCACTCTCTCTTTCTCTCCTTTGTAGTCTTCCTAGTTTTCTCTCACTCCCTCACTCTCTCTCGCAGGCCCACTCTCACTCTCATTTTATTTTCCCTCCTTCTTAGTGCTCTCACCATCTCCTACACTTTATTGCATTCGCGATCTTTTCCTTTATTACGCTCCGCACGCGGCGAGTACCGAGCTGGGGCTGGGGCGTGGGGTGAGCGAGGCCGAGACGGAGAGGAGACGCAGAAGGAGGAAGATAAGAGAGCGGATAGCGCGGTAACTGTGATCTTTATGGATGCAATTACCGGATGTCCGGAGAGTATGCGAGCGCGTGAGCAATCGACTGGGTGTGGTATAGCGGTCGCACTGTGACTGAAATGAAACTCACATCTATAAACAATTTCATTTATCGTTTAAACGCAGTTTAAAAAAAAAATCGTATTGTTAGGGGCAAAATGGAAACTTGCGAGCAACGCCTATGTCTTTCACTCTTCTTATTGTTAGACTTCGACAATTCGTGAATTCTCCACCCCACCATGCTTCCCGAAACGTCATAGCTCGTCGTCCGTTATTTTCCATTATATCCTCGTTACGTCGCCGGGCATTAATTAAGAGCCGCTTCCGGCCGTAACGACCGAGCGCGGGGGCAATAAAAGAGAGATCGAGAAGGAGAGGTCGGGGATGGAGAAAGATACTCGTCTCTCGTAGCACGAGCGCGGATCGCATCCCCTAAAGATTTCACCCCTTTTCTCGCGACAATCGAGTCACCCCTCGCAGCTCGCCTCAACTCCGCGAAGATGCGCACCGTCAAAGTAGCCTTTGAAGCGGAGCCAAGTCGTTGCCTGACGAAGGAGGGTGAGGGAAGTTCCGAGAGGAGGAGAATGAAGAAAGGGAGGACGAAGGTGATCCGGCAGGGAGAAGAAGTGGCATCAAAGAGATCGCGATCGCTGACAGGTGCACGATAAATCGGCTCCTCGTTTATAATAATAAGGGTTATTCTCCGTCCTGCCCTCGGGGGTGCATCGTGGAGGGACCACTACTATCTCGAGCGATACTCCTCTCCGCTAATACCACTTCTACGTGTCCACGTATCCGATGCGCCTATTTGTGTAGGCGCACGCGTAGGTGTGCGATCCCGAGTACTTTCTCGAAACGCCGATACTACCTATAAATTTTCTCACGAGGCACCGAGCAATTTCGGCACCTCGTAAATTTTCGATCGATTCTCCGTGGTTTTCGCGATGCTAAATCCAGAGAGGAGACTCAGATACGACGATCATCTAGCTCAAGATGATCCTCGAGAGTGGAGTATACTACGCGGTGGTGTTAGGGATGAGATTGTTTTGCTCTTGAGAATATAATCGTCGATGCGGTTTATCGTTTATTGAAAGACTCGACGAACTACAGTACCGGCCAAAATTATATCACATTTTGGTTTCTTAAGTATAAGCTTCGTTAAAGTGGATCGAATGCGCTAAATATTTTACAGTAGACACCTGGTAATAAGTGCATCTTGTACACGAAGTATAATGAGATTTTACAAAATACACCACGATCTTAAAATTTCTAAAGCGTTGGAAGATCCAGGGAGGAAGATCCAAGAAGCAGAAAACTGGACGACCAAAACCGGACGAAAAGAATCAAAATGTGATATAATTTTAGCCGGTACTGTAGTTCGCTCTCTTTCTTTCTCGTCTGATAAATTCTATCGTGCATTTAATTCGGAGGTCCGTCGTGAATCGACAAAGGCCCATTTAAGAGCGCGTCGCGTGCGATCGTTGTTTACGATTTACTCGCGCAAAGTAAACCATGTGCCTGGAATCGTCAAACTTTCCGTCGCCACCCCGTTGACGTTCGTCGCTTCCGAATTTCCTGAGCGCCGCACGTGACCGGCAAGTTCACGACGCGTCGTATTATTCGCGTCGCCGAAGTGCCGAATTAAAGTGCATCGCGGCGAGTGTTTCGGCCGTTTCGCTCACGGACGACGGCCTTGATCTATCCGAGAGACGGCGCTATCTGGAATTTCGAATGAGTCTCGCGTTTCGATAGTCGACGGAGAAGGAGAACGAGATTGTCCTGAGGAAAGTGTCGATTCCAAACGCACGACAGCTCGATGACCTTTGAAGGAAGCATCGTCGAACGCAAGAGAACGAATTTTATTTTCGTTCTCTCGAATTCGAACCTTCCTTCGTCTATGTAAAATTTTTGGAAAAAACGGGAGATGGATTCCAAATCTATCGTAACCGATTTCAAAAATAATTCTCCACTTCGCCGCGAAACCACCCGCGGATTTTTCAACGAACAAAAACGTTCTCATGGAAATTTTAAAATACCCGAAAATCGTCGCACCGCTGATCGCGCGGATCCCTCGGACGAACTTTATTCACCGAGCTCGGTTCGATTTCTATGTATTCAATTTAATCGTGATCGGGTCCGAGCTGTTTTTCTTCGACGGTAGGGCGCTCTTTCATTCCATTTCCATGCTTTCGATTTAACCCAAGTTTCTTTTAGCGACAAGCTCGCGTAAATGTTATCGTTGCGAGATCGAACGTCGGCAGTGTTTGTCGGCGCGCGTTTTATAGAAGACCATCATTAAGGATCTTAATCGTACGAAGTGAACCGCGCAATCGAAATCGTTGACCCACTTCCGTTCGAATGCCCCCTTTACCGACGCGCTGCATTTCCTCGATTCCGGGGCAGAGCTAATTAATTTCGATAATCACGCTACTTTTCTGGCGAAACTTCGTCTTTCGAGTCGTTCCTTCGCCATACATCAGAGACAGGAAAATCTACGAAAGTTCTCCTTTCTCATTTTTCACGAGCGCTTGCAATTACTGGAGAGCCAATGAGCGGAAAAGCAGCCGTTCCTCTTTACCGATTGACGTATCTCCGTACTCGCACTTTCTCACGAGTGATCGTGCATTTTTTCCGGGTAATGATCGGAAATCCGTAAACGATATTTAAAGCCGGGTTTGTCCGTTTCCACTTTGCTCACCGCTGACGGAGAATCGCGTTAATTTAAAATGGCAAGTCTCTTTCGGATATTTATTTGTTGCTGATGACGAATCGCATCGTCGGGACGAGATCGAAATCCATTTCTGCGATGCGCCGCTGGGGTGAGGGGAGGAGAAGGCCCGCCGACGCCGTGCGACGCGACGACGACGCCGAACGGGGTGCATCGCTCCGTTGCTCGTTTGTGAGTGGCTGTCACGCGACATGACGGTTGTTTTACCGTCGGCGGTTCTGGCGAGTGGCAGATTTTTAATTAAAAAACAAACTTTATCATTGGCGCGCACCGGCGCCACCGCCGTCCCGGCCCGGCATAATTCACGCAACGAAATAGAAACGTCGCGGCGCTAACGATGCGTCGCGACGTCCGAGGCGGGGCCGGCGACCGCGTGATTCACCTCTGAAAAATTTTTAATTAAAACTAATACGCACGAACGGGCCTATAGTATAGCTTGGCTGCTACCAGAATTGCGCGCCCGCTCGTCGATCCTGGCAAGTCGAATTTCTCTCCGAATTTACAAACGTATTTCGCACTGTTGACAAAATCCCACTACCAATTCTAAACGTTGCTCCGTAGCTACTCATTAAAATTCGGACATTTCAATATTATATCTGATATCCGATCCGCGAGTGCACCACTTAGTTATCACTATTTAAATTTCCACCTGCTGTTTCAGTACCGTGCATTTTCAAATCGAAAATACATTCCTTCGGTTCTGGAATGCCGCTAATTTTCGTATCAGCGAGCACGAGGACAGGAGCGAACCACTTTCGGTTCTCGTGGATGCATGCCGAGTGAAATCGTTCCACGAGAAATGGCGGTACGGCCACTGTGATCGTGAGGGTCGAACGAGGGTGGGACGCGACGAGAGGAAGAACATGTAGATGCGGAGGGTGGAAGGGGATGAGAAGGTGGCGTACGTGCGTACATTGTGAGAAAAACAATGCAATTGTTTCTGGCTAATGCAGGAGGCACACGACCGGCTGGCTCGTCCATTAGGCACGCTGGAGGGAGAGAGAAAATGGACGTGGGAGAGCGACGAAAATAGACAAAGAAAGATAGCCATAAAGAGAGACCGTAATTTCGAAATCTGCTCGAGCAAGCTTTGTACGCGCTCGCCGCTCGTCTTTTCCTCACGCGCGCTTTTGCGGTCGCTTTCTAGGTGCTCGCTGTCGTTAATCCACTCCTAATCCATTACACGAAAAGACGTAGGACTTGGTACCGCTCCACCTCAGTCGGACGTTGTAATTTAGCCCTTGGATATACACGGCCCTTTGTTCGAGCGTTTTCGTCCTTTCTACAACTAAGAGTATTATTCCTCTCATTTCATCTCAAAGAAAGTAACGTTAACGTTTGTCACGATAATTCAACGTATAGTTTCCGGCATGATTTACCACTCGTAGAGACCGACGAAGAGAAGTTTTCGAGCGAGGTTGATACACGGAATTATACTTGAGTAAATCGTGATTTCGCGTGGACGGACGAAAGATATTGCGCGGGTGGCAGAAGTTTAGGAAAGTAGAGGAAGAGGGGGGGATCGTGGAATAAGAAAATTAGAACGAAGCGATTTCCAGCACGTCGTACACTCGAGAATTGGAATAAATTAAAAGTACTCGCGACCACGAAAGAGATCTTAGGTCGGTTGCGAATGTAAACGGTACTAAACGGAATGTAAAGTTTCGGGATATAAAAGCTTCCTGTACGACTTTCCTCAGGATATTCCGCGGAGAGTAAAGAAGCATCGTAAAGCTTAAACTTCGGATACAAATCATTGCCCTCGTAGTGGAAGTACGTGCGGCACGGGACTGGATTCCTCGGAAAGTTCCCATTAATGGTCCCACCCCTCGCGTCTTATTTTATGCGCCATCTTGTCATACGTGCACACGACAGACCGGCAGTATTATCGATCCGCGGATTCCCCATTTCCCGCGAGGAACGAAGAATCGTCCCGATACACCTTCGTCGTTCCATTATTCATTATCCGCGTGCTTCCATTATTCATGCAGCCGGTTCGATGTACTTGCACTTTTCTTTTCTCCCTTGTTCCTCGACCCCACCCTTCTCCCGCCTTTTTTTTTTTATCGTGACCACCCCACTAGTCCGCAATTTTCTCGATTCAGCCTCTCTACGAGTGGATACTCCCGTTAGGAATCGCTCGCGAGCCGTTCTCGCTCGTCGTTATTTTCTCGTGGACGAGGAGAGCAACGTGGACGGAATAACGAAGCGTCTACGACGTAAATCTCATTTACCGCGTGGGAAAGGTAAGAGGGACACGGTGAATTCTACGCGAACTTGTTGCATTTCCGTAGAAGATTTCGAATTTGTCCAGAACGTGGACGTGCGAGAGAAGGATCTTCTCGAAGCAGAACGAAATTATGCAATTTTCTTAATCTACTTTCATCCAGTCTACATCCATCACGAACGTTCATCGGTTACAACGCACCTGGGTCTATTGCAATCAAAGCATTCCGACGATTACAAAACACCCAATGATCGAGTACTTTCCACCACCGGTCAACCCGCTTTCGGACGGACATTCGCTCACGGATCCCTCCACCCCACAAAGACTTCCATTGCTCTTCTGAAATCCTCACCGATCCGATGTGCCACCCTATCTCGCGCGCGCGCTCGTCTCCAAAAGAAGAAGAAGAAGACGAAGCAGAAGCAAACAGAGCGGGCCGGTAGCGATGAGGCAGGAGAGATGGTCGAGCGGGTGGAGGAGCAGAGATCGAAGGGAGAAAGGACGAAGGAAAAGGAAGGCGATGGCTCTCCCGCTGAATGGCCTGCCGGTCGCCCAGGATAGTGGCAGTTTATCATTCGATGGACCTTTTTTGTCGAGTCTCTCTCCCCCTATCGGCAGCAAGCGGTTCCGCACGATAGCCGCTCGTCCACGTCGTCGTTCCTTTACACTCACGACTCTTCTCGTGCGTGTTCGAGTGTGTGAGACCGAGCGTTCGCCGAACCCGAACTGGAAGAACGGGATTGGTACTTAAAGGCTTTAATGCGGCCGAAACTCCATTTCATTCACCGATTCGACTGGCTCGTTCTTCTCGTCGCTTTTGCTTCGGCCAAGTCCACCCGTCCGTCTGTCCGTTCCTTCGTTCTCGCCGCGCGCGCGCGCGCGCTTCAGACGTCTGAGAAATCGAGGACGCAGCAGTCGCGCGACCGCGTGTACACGAACGTTTAATGGAAACCCGTACAGACAAGAAGGCACGCGGGAATTTTAACGGCGTCCCGATGTTTCTTTCCTGGTCGACGAGGGCCTCCGAGTTGAATTTTTCGGTTCCTTGGAAGATTTCGTTTTGGCCGTATCCGTTTCTCGCTGTTGGCGCGGTAATGCCGTGAAAATTGTTTTTACATCACTCTCTGGATTTGTCCGAGTGGCCAGAGAATTTGGGAATTTTTGCATGGAGCAAGTGAAGCTGGGTCGTTCCTTTATAAGGCTATTTGGCTATTTCACGAATGTACGAGCGGATTTTATAAAGGGATTGTAAAATTGTTCGGAGAATTGTGGATGCGTTCGAATGTTGAGCGAAATATGCGAAATTAAGCTCGTGCGTTCCTAGAAAGGTCGGAAAAATATCGAATACACGAGTGCGATGCAATTACCTTTGCTATTCGAAACGCGTCGCCTGCGAGCGTTGAAATAATTTCCTCGTGAAATCTTGACGTGTTTAAATTTCCATCATTCCCATCTCGCACGCATCTCCGGCACTTCGTGGAATCGCACGCTCCTCTCGTGTCTGAATTCTGAAAAGGCATCGCTTCTTACCCACGCGCGTTCTCGGTCGGTGGAAATGCCAAGTCCGCAAAAAGGTTACACGGAGGAAGAAAGAAAGTGCAAGAGAGAGAGAGAGAGAGAGAAAGGAATAGAAACAGAAACAGAACGAACAAACCGGCCAGCAGACTACTTGCGTGCGAATTTAATTCGATGATTTTAATTGCGCCTCTTTATTACTTATCCGTGTCTTGGTATAAGCGCGCGTTGCGGGATCTCATTACACCTGTTGCACACGAGATGGTCGAATCGTCGTTCGCGAAAAAAGGAGGAAGAGGGCGTGTAACGAGAAGCGAGAGGAAACTGGCAGGACGCGACACGTCGTTGGAAGGTGAGCGAGGGAAGGACGAAGAGAGAGAAGGAACGGATCGCTAATTACAACGGCAATTACAGCGAATCGAATTAATCCGATGACGGTGTCGAGGGCGTTCGTGGAACTACGAGGGGCCGAGCACAGAGGCGTCCTCGTGGAGCGTTGGCGTTGTAACGAAACGCCCGCTCGCATCCGCCCCAATGCCGATTTATCGCTTCACGCTGGAAACAATAGCGGCGAATTTTAACGATACCTCCCGGCGACGATGGTGGCGCGCCGTATCTACGAAAATGCGGACGGTGCCGGATGATTTGCAAGCAATTTCGGTTTTCCGCTGGGCCACTGCGGGGTGTAGAGGAGTATGAGCGCGTAGGTCGAATGGTGGGAAGAGTGGAGACGAGAGGGAAGCGTGGATCGTAAAAACGGACTCGGGCACGAGCTGAAAATGGAACGTCCGTCGGTAGCGCGGGGATGCACCCTGCGGATCCTGCAACACCTCTCATAACGTATGCAGTGCGGCGTTTTATGCACCAGGTGCCGGTAGTTATGTCCTACGTGTCCTTTCGTGCCTCTCTCTCTCCCTCTTCTCTTTCTCCTCATCTCTCGCTTCTCCGTCCCTTATGTATGCGCGAGGGAGCCCCGAGCCCTGTCCTCCTCAGCGCGTTTGTATATTCGGCAAACAGTCCTCCACCTCCTGCAGTCCTTCTCTCCCATACGGCAGTGGTGTGTACCGCGCCGTTTTCTTTTCACGCGAAACGTCTAACGACTTCTCCCCTCCTCCATCCGGAAAAATAAACGTCCCCGACCGAGGCCGACGGTGGAACAGGTGCGAATCTTCGTCCTCTCCGAGACGGGGGGCTCTGCGTGGAATTTTTAACGAGGGCCCAGACCACGGGACCGGTCCTTCGCGAATTTGCATCTCCATCGCTACTGGATCGTTGCCCGAAGTGCATCGCGCCGAGGGGTGGCGGGACCGTACGCGCTCGGAGTTTCAGTAGGGCGCGCGAAATGAAAATCTTAAATCACCTCAGCAAGCAGCCGGCAGAGCGCGAGGGTGTAAGTCGCTGGAGAGAGGAGCTCACTCGGCGGAAGTTGGCCATTCCCTTTCGCGAGGAAACGAAGGAGAGCGGAGGCGCCCACCGCCGCTCGCTTTGCCGCGCTTCTTTTTCAAGGATTTCCGCCGCGACGGAGCGCACCGTCATATATTTAATTTATCGGGGCAACGAAACTCATTTTCATTCGGGACGAAATTCGCGCGTCCGACTCCTCGTATCCACCGCGGATTGGAAATTTATGAAATATGCGATGCTGCAGCTCGGGCGCTGCCCGTTACGAATAAATTGCGATTGTGATTTATTGATGGGGGCCCTCGAGTGCTCCTTGGATTACTTCGAGATGTTGCGGGTTAAGAGAATTTTACTCGTGGTTTTATAGTTGATGGTATTAGCGCTGACTGTTAAACGGCAAGTTGATACGGATCGGATAAATGCTTGAGAAACGGTTGTTTTAATTATTCTGAGAGGTTTTCGTTGTCTCGCCTCGGGATCGGTCTTTATACGTGTTCGAATTTTACTCTCGATCGTTCCAAATCTCGTGGAATTGCCTCGTATTGCATTTACGATTCATTCTCTCGATCATTCCAAATCGCGTAGCAATGCTCCGTATTGGCTTTACGATTCATTCCCTCGAGCATAAAGCTTCCCTCAAATAAGGTCTCTTCTCACCCTAGAGCCAATTTCGAGCACTTTGCTAGCCGGAAATTGCGATCGTTTGGGAACAATAATGTAGATCGGTCGCAAAAATTTTTTGCGAACTTTGCGCAAATGTGTGTTGTGCGAGAGAATTTTTAGAAAAGTAGGTCGAGCCTTGATTAGATGTACAATTTCGATTCTCTCATAACGTTGATCCTACCCTTTTCTCCTACTCCCCCCAGAATAGAAAAATTCAATCCTTCATAAACCAATTATCATTCTCAACGTTCAAATTCCAAAACCCAAAAACCATCACGTCCCTTTATACCCTCAAAAAACCGAGAAAGGACGAACTCGCCTAACTAACAAGCACCGAAGGGTTTCTACATGAACTGAATCGAACGTGCGGGTTTCCCAAATCGTTCGAACCGTTCGTGCAAAGCTGGGTAAACGTGCAGGGTACCTATAGGGCGGTAGGAGACAAGAGACAAGCTAGATAGGACAAGAGGGAGGAAGTGAAAAGGTAACTGGACGAGGAGATGGAGGCAAAGGGCCAGGCTTCTCAAGAGGAGTAGTTTGCGCGCGTTAGAAGCGGACTGTGCTCATGCGTTGTATCGCGCATGTGGAGGGACCCACGGGGTCCAATGCCGCGCCTATACAAGGCATTATGGGTGGTGCGCGTAAGCGCTCGCGCGAGCGGAAGACAATCACAGCGAAACCCTTTGGGCCAATATTGACGCAGGCCGCTATCGCAATAATGGACGGACGTGTAGGGATAACGCGATGCCGCACGGTGCCCCGTATATTATACCGGTCCTTATATACGTGTGCCAGTGTTTATACAGTCGTGGGGGTGTGCGCGCGTATTCTCTGCCCACTACGAGGCCGATGATGCGCGGATGATGCTTTCCGGTCGAGCCACGCACGCGGGTGCGCGCTCGTTCGAACGTGGCCCCGTCGAATTCCCCGCGTTGCTGATTTTCTGTATACCCATCCATTCGTGCGCGGATATATATTTAATGCCAGTCGGCTTCAAAGCGTATGCGAGCATTCGGTCCGTCAATTCAGCCGTGCGTTTGTCGGGAGTGCGTAACGGCGGATGTTTCCTCGAAAAACGATGGAACGGGAGAACGACTGGGGAGACGGGGCTACCCGACGGTGTTTTCTCTTCTCACCGGTGGGTGAGATAAAGAGGGAAGGAGCGACGAGAGGGTTCGTAATGGAGGGAGAGAAGGAGGGAGACTACGAGCAAAAGGGTTGCCCCTCGGATTTATTTTACGCGGATATCTCGGGAGCGTAACGGCGATTGCCCACCCACCTACCACCCCCACGATCGCCACGTCGCGGGGGCTTACCTCGAGGAGACGTAAATGGGATTTTCGTGTTGACGAAGAGTTCTCCTTTTGTTCGCGTCCAGTCGTTTGTTTCGGACAAAAGAGTTTTGCTCCTACTCTCGTTCCGCGAATGTTTGCCCTCTGTATTCTCGGATCCGATGTGTGTGGACCTTTGCTAGAAGGACGAGTAATCGTCCGGAGGCCTTCTGCTATTCCGTTTCTGTGAGCTCGCTCTGATTTCGTCAATTATCCCCCAGGTTTGTCGTTTTCTCTTTTAGCAAAAGTTTGCGAGCCTTTCGTTTTCGTTGCTTCATTTTCACGAGCAAAAAACGAGCACTTTAAATTTCTGACATTTACAGGCCAATCCAAGGTGTAAGCTTTCTTTAGTTTAGAGTACACCGTGTCGATGCATCTTGAAATCACGAAATCGACTAACGATATTTCTCGTAACGACCACCCTGAAGTCGCGAGAGTTTCGTTCTCTTCTCGGCCACCCGTCACCCGGAGCGACATTCCCAACGGAGGGAGGTCTAACGTTCTAAAATGCACTCGAGGCTTGCTGGCTCTTTCTTTCGCCGATAGAACTCGGAACGGGACGAATCCGCACGAGACGAGGATAAATCACTCGGCATACAAATTGAATTTCGGCCGGGCCGCGCGTGCACGTCCACTTTTTCTCCGCGTCACCCTGGCCGAGAAGGTAAGCGCGCCCGTTCCTCGCGCATCGTCGTGAGTGGTGGACCCCGCCACGGAATACCGTCACGGAAAAAGGGAAAATTGATTTCTCGTCGTGGACTCCGTTCGCGCCATTCATTATGCGCACCGGAGTCACCCCACGCCTTCCTCGTTTCGTTATTTTCTCTCAAGGGGTAGGGCGAACCTTCTCTCTCACCCTCTCTTTCTCTTTCTCTCTGTAGTCGGTGGATCAACGAATGGGCGTCAGCCACGATTTATTCTGATCGCACGAGACGCGAGACGACGTCGAATGACGAATGACCACCACCGGTCCCATTCCCCCGATTCTTTCGCCTTCTCGTTTGTCTTTATAGACGGAGACTACCGTCCTGGCCCCGTTTCTTTTCTCCGCGCGCACGGTGAACCCGCGTATTTCACTTTTATCGGACCGTTTCCCGTACCGCTTTTGCCGAGAGAAACGAAGAGAAGAAGGAGAGAAGGAGAGCCGGCTTGAAATATGAATTTGTTTTGGAAGGGAAGAACGGAAGGGAAAGGGAGGGACCCTCTACGCGACGCGACTCGAGGGCTCTCAGCCCCTGGAGGATTCTCAGGGAGAAAGATGACGAGGAATCGCGGAGTTGGTTCGCGAATTAAAAAGCTTTCTTGCCGTCTCCACGACGATTTCTCTTTATTATAATTCCTGTCCTGCCGTGTTTCCCTTCTGTCCTGCGAATCTTTCCTCGGAAGAGCGTACGAGCAACCCCTCTCTTTCTCCCTCTGTTTTTGCACCGTGATTCGCTGCTTCAAGTATAGTTTACCTTAGCATTACGTACCTCCCCTTTATTCGTACTAAAGACTCATCGAACAAACACATTTATCAAACGAAGTACAGTCGTAAGAGAATTAGGAGCCTAAAATCAGTTTAACGAAACCGACACAATTCGCGATTAATCCCCAGTATCTAACGTTTCTCATTTTCCCATACACTCCGTTACTCTTCGATTCTCCTCATTCTACTCCGTCGGCGGTATCCCTTCTGATACAAATTGCGAGCTGCAGTTGCGGCGAACCACCACCGGGAGAACAATCGACGAGGGCGCGTGCCTGCTCCCACACGCATACACACGCTCGGATTCACAATGAGCGAGCGAAAGAGAGAAAGGAATATCGAGAAGAACACACAGAGACACGTCTCCATTCCTTGTCCTGGACAATCGCGAGCACGCAACGGTACCGATTGTTCCACGCCGCATCTTTTTTTTCTTCACCCTCGTCCACCCCACCGATCTTCTTTCACCACCGTTCCACCCCTCGTTCTGTTTTTTTCCCGTTTCACCCCACAGGTAGACCCACCCACGACGCACCTAGTCACCCCCTGCGAGCTCTCACGAGCACAACCCTTTCCTCTTTGCTCGTACACCGAGCTTCGCACGATCTACCCGCGTGCACGCTTCGGACCCTATCGTCCTGTCCCTCCTAGGGGTTCGGAGCACCAGTCCTACCCGTTCCATTTAGCGCAATTCGAGCGAACGCTGATTAAAAGTGGTCTCTCGCTTCTACTAACTCGTTGCCGAACTCACGTCGCTTCTGTAGCGTGCAACTAATAGGCCGCTCGTCTCGCGCCAAATTAATATTGCGAGACTAGATTTTGTTTGTTTTTTTATTATTTAAACTGTAAGTGTAACAATTGTCTCCCAATTTGGAAATTTGAAAATATATAAAACAGAATGAATTCGAGTACGGCATTTTGTACTATGCAACTGAAAGTCCGAACAGCTCTTAGCAGAGTCTCGATGTCGAATGAACCGTCGTCCAGTCGAAGTTGCCGTCGAACAAATGCCAATCGGTAGGCGACTTGTGAGTTTTTGTTCGGTCGAGGAATGAGAACCTTCCAGAACGTCTTGACCATGATGTAAGAATACAAGGTGAAACAGTTTGGAGGATGCGCAGTGTTGAGCAATGAACGATTGCCCCCAAATCCTATAGGTTGGGTCGTTACGAGTTCGGTAATATCATACTTAAATCTTTACACATTTATATTCACCTTATTTTTATACGTATCTTGTATTACTTAATTTTGTGTAATTAATTACACCGCATTTTAGAGGGGTATTAATGGCTTAACTTTTATATTATATTTGTATGTCGCGCAACTTTTGGGGGCAAAATTTTATTAGCTGGCCGCCATTATGCGCAATGTTTCACCTTGTCTTCTTACATCATGGTCTTGACCAGCGTTGTTGAGCGACAGAACCAAGCGCCACGCGATTAGTAACAAAGCTTAGGCGAGTCAGGCATATCAAATTTACAGAAAGCGACTGAACAATTACGTCGAGTCCAATGTTCGTAAATTTTCTACTATCCTCGCCAGACATACGAAGACAGCCCTCCACAAAAATTTCTCCATTACGAAAATTTCCTTCGTCGACGGAAATTCTTCTGAAAACTTGGAAGGACTGTGGCTAATGCTAATCGACTCTGCTCCTCAGTCCTCGAGAATGCCCCCGCGTAATTAACTGAACAGCTTCTTCATAAAACCGTGCGCACGATTAGTAAAAATGTGGTGTGCGAGTTCATCAGAGTTTGGTGACCGTCCTAGCCTACGAGAGGAGAGGACAGAGTGCACGCACATTCCGTGAAACGTGCGTGTGGCCACCCGCACGCGCGACGAACGGGCTCACGCGATTCGATCGCCGCCGATGTGCAACGGGGCTGGACGCAATTTCGCTTTTATCCCTCCGTGGGAGTTTCGGAGTTGTGCGAGAGCTCGAGCGTTGGATACGGGGTGGATTGCTCACCTGCAATTGCCCGCTCCTGGCTCTGTCGGCGACGCGGATTGTTCCAACTAATTGGTCCGCCGGGCTAACCTGAAATCAGGTATTGACCGCAATGCGATTATCAGCCTGGGGAGCCGCTGCGTCGGGTGAATGGCGACGGACGAGTCGGGAGACGAGCTGGGGAATGGGATGGGGAAATAATGGTGGTGATAAGTGGAAGAACAAAGGAAACAAGGAAAAAAAGGAAGAATTGTACAAAATCAGTGAGATTGAGGATTTTGCAAGATGATGAAAATGCAAATGAGCTTTGGTACACGAAAATGCACAGTAAATAATCTATCTCACAAGTTCTCTGATGCACGCGATTGACACGTTTAAGGAACATTGTTATTTTTATTGTTAATGAATATCTGTAAATTTGTCGGACCACTCAGAAAAATTCTGAACGCCTAATGACGATTTAGTAAAGTGACACTCGGATACCGCGTAGGAAAGATGCCATCGCGTGGAAAGTTGCGCAACGTCTTACGCGCGAGCAGATTCGACGAAGTAAGAATACTCGCCAGTTATCGTCCTGCAAATCGCACGTAGGCGCAAACCTCCCTGGCACTGGCTCCGATTTACGTACCGGTAACATGCGTCAACTTCTGCTTGCGATTAGGACAGCCTGAAAGAAAAATCATTACCTACGCACTCTACTCGCGCACGGTGCTCGACTCATTAATCTCCGGCTTCGACAATTTTTTCACCTCCGTTCGATTCTAAATTACTGTTATACTCGAGCGCCTTATCTAGTTCGTCTGTTCGTGCTTATCTGGCCTCGGCAACGTGCGCCCAACGTTAGGACCAATTCATAATATCCGCGCGTTTCAATAATTCATCGATCACCCTATCCGGCATTCTTTCATTATCCATTTCTCTTTCTGTTTCAGGTAAGTTCCAGTCAACGTCAGGTTTTTCTCTCTCGCTTCGAGAATCATTACACGCGCACGTCCTCGCGCGCACGTGTACGTCTGGCAGAACGACCAGCAGCGGTAAATACACATCAGATTTAATATACTCTACCGCAGAAGTACCCTCTCTCCCGCTTGTGATCGATGTCAACGAGTACTACGAGAAGTCCGGTGACTACCGAACGCGCGCCTCGCCCATTCAAATTAAAATCTCCAGGTGGACACGCGCGTGCGCGCGATAAGCGCGTGGACTCGTTTGCCGAACTCGTTCTCACTCCTCCCAGTTTCGAGCGAGTTGGTGGAGCATCTGGTGGAGGAGCTTCCCTCCGCAGGGAGGATTTTCTCATCTATCGACTCGCTCCACCTCCTCCTTCCCATCGTCTCGTGAAATAAATCGTCACGAGGTCTTCATGGGAGGCTCGCTTTACGCATTCAGGCGCCGCGAGTCTCATAGATCAGGCGTTATCTAATTTCGAGCCTTGCTTTCCAAAGTCTTTTCCCTTTCCGCTCGACGCGTCGTGCGTATTCGTCGATGTGACGTGCGGGGCATACGCCGCGTTGACTGTGAACAAAAAATGAAGAAGCAGGTGGAGAAGCAAAAGGTGAGAGAGGAGATCGAAGGAAGAATAGCGCGACGTCGACGGCGCTACTACCGTTAGACACGCGAGGTGGGATTTTAGATATACCAAAGGCATCTCCGTGGGGCCCTCTGAGAAATTATTCAGCAACCGGTGCCCCTTGCCGTATACGGTCCTGGGTCACCACTGAGGATGCTTATCTATCGATAACCATCGGCATGCACGACGTCGCGTATATCGACGTCGCGGGACGTCCCTTGTTTCTTCGCAGGTCCCTCGGGAGGAAAAACGTTGCCGGTCGTGAGGACAAAGCGTGGAAGAGTGGAGAGAAGGTCCGGGAGGGTTGGAGACTAGACGGAGGTAGGAAAAAGAGGTGGTGGAGGTGGAGGCGGAAGAGGTTGGGCATTAGCATAATATTGGTTCCGAAATATGAGAGAATAAGGACAACGACTTCGGGATATACGAAGGGATGAATAAGGAGGCGGCGGGCTGTTGGCGTCGTAGGCAGACGCGGAAGGGAGCGAAAGGGGTGGGTCGGACGGTAGTAGTCGGATGAGGAGGAGGAAGGTGGTTCTCTCAGCCGCCGATAATGCATAAAAGATAAGAAGGAGGCTCGCCCGGAAGATCGGCAAGGAGGAGGACACAACGGGGTTCTGAAACTTATCCTCCGGCTGCGCGTCCCGGAGGAGGATTAGGGTGGTGGGTATAGAGGGAGGTCGCGAGAGATGCAGAGAGGATGAAGAGAGTTGGAAAAAGTGCGAGAGAGGAGAGGAGAAAGTGGAGAGGAAATCGGAGAGAGAGAGGGAGGAGAGAAAGTAGAAGAAGCGTAAGAGAAACGGGTGGAGGGAGGGCAAAAGGGGGTTGTGCTCGGCCGAGGTAACGTTCGAGTGGGGAGAGAGGCGAGTGAAAACTTTCGCTGAAAGTTGCCGGGTCCGTCTCCGCGCTTCAAAGTTATTCCGAAGAATTATTGAAAGTCTTCGGCCTCTCCTTACTCTCCAATGGCTCTCCTCTCTTCCTCTCTTCTCTCGTCTCTTTGCGTTCCTGCTCGAGAGAAACCTCCGCGGGTTCTTGGCCACCTGCCTCTCCTCGGTTTCGAGGACCGAAAGAACACGCCGTGGCGGTAGGGCATAGAAGGAACGAAGAGAACGTGGGGAGTGGAAAAAGAGGCAGGAAGGTGAGCGACAGTACTGCTGCGACGCCGTGGGGGTGGGAGAAAAGGGTGGTGGCAAGTCGAGGGCTGGAAGAGTTTGCGAAGTGGGAAAGGGAGAGAGGATCGCGGAAGAAGGGAGAGAGTGGCGAGAAGAGGTGGAGAGGACCTTACCTGCGCTCACTTCCGGTGTAATGAATGGGATCTTAATGGACGGCGCCTTGTTTACGATCCGAGTTTCTCCGATTAATTACCGGCGTAGACGAGGGCGCCGGTTAACGCAGCGGTAATAAACGAGGAAGTTTCCAGAGGAGGGCTGACCTCCACCCTCGCATCGAGCCTCCTTCTCTCGCTCCATCTCCTCTTCTCCCTCTGGCTCGTCAAATCCGCCGCAAAGGACGCAGCCGCCCTTGTATCGCGCGCCGGAGAAAACTGCCTTCGGCCCTCCTCCACGGCCCTCGGATAGTTCTCGTAATCTCGTTGGAATTTCGAATAATTTTTTGCCCTCTTTCCCTTCTGCTCGTTCTCTCTCGCTTCTTCTTTCGCGTCTCATTCACCTTGGCTGCGACAACCCACCCTCCACGACGCAAAGTTGCAGGAGAGGAGGAGGGCCTCGGGCGTGCCGTGCAAGGATGTCTCTCCTGTCCTCCCTCTTCATTCGTTCCCTCCTCGTCCTCGTCGACCCTCTAAACCTGGATACGGTTGTTTCGGCTCGAAGCCGAGGTCTGCGGTCCTACGAAATGGATCGCTGTAAGCTCTCCCGATCTACATTCGTTCCTCTCTCCCTTTTCAATGTTCCTCGTAGAGCGATACTCTCTCTTTTTCTTCTTTTCGAGCACCCCTGCTGCTGCTGCTGCCGTTGCGTACCATTTACCTTGATACATACGCGTGGCATATACCGTGGGCAGGATTTATCCTCGATGCGGGTGTAATACACAGACAGATTTACGATGTTGTATATTAAGGGAGTATTAAGTATATCCGTGTAGTCGCGGTAGCTATTAAAAGACGAACGATGCGCTCTACTTTATTTTATCCCTCTTTGTCTCTCTCCTCTTCTCGCACGCGGGACGGGACTTTTCGCTCTTCTCCATTAAATTCATCCATCCGATTTTCAATGCTATCACGGAGTGGATCCAATCGAATTCGCAATCGAGATTGGAGAATCGAATGAGGCTTGGATCTCTACTTGAATATTCAAAGGCTCGAGAGATAAGAATCGATTGGAATCGACGCGTTGACCCCGCGGGCGCGTGCAAGGATAAGAGACTCCGACGACGGCAGACGGCACGAGAGATTTTTCTCTCGTTTCTTCTTACGCGGATGGTAGACATCGAGCAAAGAAAGAGAATATTGGAAATTTCTTTTGACCTCCCGTACCGTTATCGTATCTTCCATTCTCTCTTTCGACGTAGACGTAGACCGGGTTTGTCTGGCAAACAGAATGGAGTAGTGAATTTTATCGCGAACAATTTTCGTGCGGCCTGGTTCGCACGGAAACGTAAAATGTAACGGAGTTACGCAGTCGCCTGCTCCCCTATGTTGGCGCAGCATCCACTCTAACCCACCACTTGCAATTCATAGATGCCCTCGTATCGCAACAAATCTTTCGAAAGAGTAAATCCGAACAATCGGCGAACCACCCTCGTACGTCGCATCACCTACGTTCCTCCGAGTGCGCGCACAATCGTTAAGCGCGTTGCAATCGGTATAGACTGGCAGACCTCCAATACACGCCTACCCTCGAACTCCCTCGAGATCATCGATACACCCTTCATCCACATTTCTATCTCCACCTCTCTCAGTCTCTAGCTCGTTCCCTCAGAGCACTCCAACGAGCCCGCGGGCCCTATAGAGAACGATTCTTCCGGTTCGCGAGCGCGAAAGATATCGAAAGCTGGGTCGACGCGTGCCGCGGTCGACGAGGAGGGTATTTAGGAGGAGAGCAGGCCCTTCGACAATTTTCTCGCCCTTTCCTCCTCCTCCGTTAACATCCGTTTGTCGTACCGTCTCCCTCTCTCACTCTCCCGTATTCTCGTCGCGGGTGGACGATCACGAAAACGTTACCAGGTACGAAATTATTGTACGAACCGAATGGGGGCACAAAGGATATCGCAGGGGGTGAGACGGAGGTGGAAGAGGGTGGTGGTGGTCGAGGGTTCGGATGATAGGCCTACCCCCGCGTCGAAAGGGTTAGCGGAGCATACTGAAGTGGTTTCCCATTGGTCCAGGGGAACACGGTTGCATCGTGTTTGCAGTGTTCAGAATGGACGAGGGACCCCATTGTCCCGGCCAGCTTGTTTCTATGCAGATGAGATATACGCACACGAGGATCGTCCGGAGGACGGATGGACACGGCTGGTCTCTCTTTCTCTTGGTTCTTTCTTTTCTCTCTCTCTCTCTCTCTCTTCCTCGTTCATACTCTACGCCTCTCTGCATCTTTCTTCTTCCTTTTAGTTCCGCCTGCCCTTTCGCTCCTCCAGCCTCTCTCTTTTCTTCCCTACTCTTCCTTCTTCCTCTCACTTCTTTTCGCGCCCGCGTCTCTTCTCCGTCTCTACCGCTTCTCCTTTCACTTTCCTTCTCTCGATCCGTCTCATCGCGCTCATTCCACTCGCACACCCGTATCCTTCCGTTCCTCCTCGCGCTCTTTTGTTTCCCGGCCTTCGTTCACCACTTCGTACCACACTTTTTCTCTCCCTCTCTCCTTCACCTCCGCCACTGAGCCCGTTCATCCTCGCAGTCGACGAGCCTCCTACGTCCATTCTCTCTTTACCGTTCCACCGTTGTTCCAGAATACTGCCCCTCACCTCTCTCGCCTCCTTCCCTTGCATTCAACTCTCGTGGACAAGAGAGACGAACGAGTTGGCAGTAGAGGGGAAGAAGAGACGGAAAGTGGACGAGGAGAGGGAAAAAAAGAAAATGGAGCAACAGGGACGCCAACGAAGAGACGGAGAGGAGGGAGACTGGGTTAGCAAGAAGGAGGATTGAGAAAACGTGAAAAAAATACGCGCGACGAAAGGGAAAAGGGGAGGGGGTGGGGTGGAAGAGAGAGCCGAGGAACAAGGGGTGACCCGTGGAGGGTGGGGTTGGTTTGTTGGAAGCCACGAGGACCGGTGGTGGAAAATGCGGGAAACCAGGAGGGACGAGTGCGAGGAAGAGGGAGAGACAAAGGCGTAGGTGAAGAGGGAACGACAAAAGTCACTGAGCGCGAAGGAGAGAGAGAGAGAGAGAGAGAGAAAGAGAGAGAGAAAGGAGAAAGGAAGAGCCTCGTCCGCAACGAGGAGCAGAAATTTCGAGCGAGCCTCTTTCCTCTCCGTTGACTGGAAAAAAGAGCGAGGGTTGGGGAGGGGTGAGAAGCTCACGGAGGGTTAGAGCGCCGGAGTCCTCGCGACAGTCGCTAATAAGGAGACGGGACCATCCGGTATGGTCCTCTCCTCTCCCTCTCCTCTTTCGTCTACCCACTGAAAATCTCGACGGCGCGCGCGACGGACGTCGAGCGTCGCGACGAGCTGCAAATACCCGCGCAAACTGAAAAATAGGTCCGCGTAAATTCTCCTTCTGTCTTATTGTACCCTCATTTCTGCTTACCTCTCTCCCGCTCTGAAGAGGAATTCACTGCGAGAGAGGAGGGTAGGTGGGGAGGGAACGGACGCGTCGCCGGTATAAGACAAAAGATGAAATCAGAGACTGGCGTGGGACGAGGCGCGCGGGCGCGCGCAAAGAAAAAGCGGAAACAGGATACGAAGGGTCACGTCGGCGAAAATATTTTTCATTTTCCTTCCGCGAGAGATCCACGCCCGGACGAGCTTTCCTCCTTCCTTTCGCGCTCCACCGATGATTCTTGTTTCTTTCCGTCCGTCGTAGGTCCGTTCGCGTTCCATTTTTCCTTTTCCTTTCTTTCTCCACCTCCTCGGTTTTGCCTCGACGATGGAGAAAGGAACGAACGAGCTCGTCGTCGCTCCGCAGTCCGTTCTGCCTCGAAGCGCAAGAAAACAACGACGCGCGGGGCCGCCTTAAATGACGTTTAACTTACTTTCGCGCGGTAATGATAATTACGGAGCGCCGTCGGCGTTATCCGCGCCGAGTGGGATAATTACACGGGAGACGAGGAGGAGATGCAAAGTATAAGAGGATCGCGGTGTAATTCTTTCATTTACGCGCGCGATGTAATTTCAACCCGGCCACCGAATCACCGGAGGGAAGAACGTGGTCGTGGAAATGCGCGATAACACGGGATTATTCATCCTTGACGAATAATGTGCGAACGAAGCTTTTAATAAAGCGAGGAAATTCAATTTATCGTATTCGTATAGAAAGGGCTTGAAACGGGATAAGCATCGGTGAACTTCCGTTTTCCCTGTTCATCGAGATTTCGAAGCGTCGATCCTGTCGTCCGCGTAAATCATCTCCGAGGTATTCCAATTTTAACGTGCGACGGAGGACCGCCTGCCAGGCGGAATTTTCGCTTTCTCGACACGTCAGTCGCACATGCGGCCACGAGGCGTTAGGTAGGAGCCGGGCGTGTGCCTCGCGAACGATACGAGAATACCCAGGGACGACTTTTTCCTCGGCCGTGAGCGAAACGACGACGACGACGACGACGACGCCGACGACGAGAACGACAAGAGCGACGTCCGCGACGACACGCGTGGGCGTCAAAAACGAACGCGCGCTCGATGTTGTCGGGGAGTTTCTCCGAGTCCCGGCAACCCTTCCCCGCACAGGAGAATTATAAGTGGAACGCGCAAATGCGACGTGAGCATTGTCGAGAGGGTAGTTGTTAGGATTAGATGGCTTTGGCCTATTGGCTTCTATTCTCGGGTAGAACGTTCCTGGAAATTTCGAACGTATGCGCGGGGTATTCTTCGTGGTCTATTATAACCCCGCGAATGCCTCTGTTCTCTATTTTCACACCTTAATCTCCTTTTGAAATTCTCTCGAGTCTATTCTGAGGACGAGACGTCTACTCGGAGGTCTAGGTCCACCGGATGATTATTCTTTCGGCTTACTTTCTCCCCGTAATATTGTCATTTATTGTTGTTTTCGAAATCTGAGTTTTATCTCTGGTCCCTTCGTTCTTAGGACTCGTCCGTGGACGGGACGTTAAACGCATAAACGTCTAACTTGTCCCGCGCGCTTTCCCGCGTCAGCAGACGCGCGAACGAAAAGGCTCGAGAGAGATCGGCACGATGACAGGCACGACAATGGTGACAGTGTTGAGTATGACGAAGCGGAGGGTCGTCCGCACAATGGCCAAGTCGGGACAGTTCCGTTCGTCTGGCTCGTCTGCTCGTCTATTCGTCTGGTCGCTCCGTGCTCGTCTACACGTGGGGCACGCGCATGACGGCCTTCCATCGGGACACGATATTCGAACGTCTCGTTCGATAGAACGAACCTGTCACCTCGGTTAGCCCGTGCTCGCATCATTTCGATTTTCAACTCTGATTTACTCTCCCACGGCTCACTCTTTTCTCCTCTCTTTTAAGCACGCGGATTTTCCACAAAAGTAGAAGATTGTTTTTAACCCTTTGAGTGCTGAATACTCCCGACCTATGCGGTCCGTACGGACGGTGACGATCGCTATGGACGGAACACTTTTTCGCTAGACTGAACTCTGTTGATTAACTATTCAAGGAGCAAATAGTAATAAGTAATAGCAATCCTTTTGCACGAGATTAAATAATTAAAGAGCGTTATTACCATGCTGTTAGTAAACAATGCACTTGTATTCATCTCACACAAAAGTAATTGTAACACTTCTATGCAGGTGATCGAAAAAATCGACAAACTCATATATGCGTCCTTAATCCACACCGATAGCTTTCGTCAGACGCGTGTAAGCATGCATAGTGCACAAAGTATTAACTGGACTCTCTTTTTACGGATAAACCTCCCCGCGTTTCCTTAATTTACGCAGACCCTAGACTTGATTTGATCTCCATCGTTACACGCGCTGACTGCACTTGTTAAAAACTTGCTCTGGCATAAGTACGTTGTAATGTAGAATCATTGGTTTACCCGAGCTCCTTCCTCGTGCTCATTATTGCACGCTGCGTACCCTTATCAATTACGCATCCTAGCCCCCATCGGCGAACATCCAGTCACCGAGATGCTCATTAATATCCTCGGGACGACGGTAGCCGTAACGAATAATAAAAGTGACGTGACGGGAGAGAGAGAGAGAAACAGAGAGAAGGTAGAAATCGCCGGGAGTGAAATACCGGGCGGTATGGATTCCACCGTGGAGTTCTCGTTTACCACTGCGGGAGCGAAGCGCGTTAATAGAGTGCTGCACGCGTGTCGGCACCCGCGTGTTGGCAAATATGCGCGTGACGCGCTCACGTGCACTCTCACACACGAGTGTCTCATTCTCTTTCGCTCTCATTATCCTCTTGCCTCTGCGTTCTTCTCTACATCCTTCCAGCATCGGGGTCTCGAGCGACTAAACATCAACGTTCCCGGTACGTAACGAGCAATCCAGGCCGGGGCAGAAAATTTTCCGACTGCAAATTACAGTTACGTGGAAATGCGCCTTTTTTTCTGTTCCGAGGAAATACGGAAATGGCCAGCGGCAACGATCATGGACATTCGCCAAACGGTGCGAGCGCCGCCCGAAATTCGTTTCCCCGGTTTTAAAACGCGCGGCCTTATTAAAATGCGCCCAAACGAACTCGAGCTCCAAGCGATTCTCTCGCGGTATCTCGAAACCTCGTAACCTCGTGATTTCCTTGCGCTCATTTCTACCTTAAACATAATCCTATCCTAAACCTCCAATATTCTCATCGCCTCTTCTTTTCTCCTATACGCACGCTTGTACTATTAACCCTTTGCACTCGAGAGAGGTGACCATCGCTCACCACTTACTTTGTTGCGACAATCCGAACTATGCCACGGCGATATATTTATCTGCATTTAATTTCTTTTGAAACTGGGAGCGTTGTACACTGTATATAACCTTCCGAAGTATAAAATGATATATTTTATACATTTTATAAGCACGGTATTCCATTTTAAATAACACCATTCAAATATCGCCAAAACGGCGCGTTAAATAAAAAATGTTTCAAACAAAAGTGGTACGACTTGAAAGAGCCTATCGGCTGGTGGCAATAATTTGGCTCTGCAAAATAATTTTAAGGTCACATGAAGGTTACCGTCAATTTCTAAAATTGTACTTTATCTCGAGAGCTTCTCAAAACACTATAATAAAATATTTTTCCTTCACGGTACATTATGAAATCAAAAGGAATTTTCGAAATAGGCCTCGAGTGCAAAGGGTTAAAATCGGACTGTGAGTCTGTGCGTCATAGGAGAAGACCATCGGTGGTCCGGTTTCCTCGATACCACAATTGTTTTCACCCTTCCCTCGTGCGAAGGAAGGGTGGAGATCGGCGCTCGTAAGGGAGGAAAAGATGAGCGGGGGAGGACTCGGATGGAAGGAGAGGAGGGAGCGAAAAGTGGAGGGAGGCTTCGAATGCAAACTAAGCTTTTCGCCGCGGGTCTAATAAATGTAAACCACCGTCCCATTGTGACGCTGAAGTCTATTGAAAAGTTTCGTATGGATCCTCACCGCCACCTGTCCGCCCCCACCCATTCGACCGCGCCCACGGGGCCACCCCTTCTCACTCCTACCCTCTTCGCATCCCTCTCCAAAAGCCCCGAGGGAACTGAGCAGAGACTGCTCCCTCTTGCTGTTGTCCAGCGTGGACGGACGTTGCTCTTCTCGTGTACACAGGAAAGAAGAAAGACGCAGACGAGAGAACGAGAGAGAGAGATGAAGAACCTGCAGTTTACCAAGTAAGAAATTTCCTCGCTCACTTTCGTCGCCTCGGATTGGCCGTTATTCATTATTAATGTCAATTCCACCCTACAGTCGATAATCCAAAGCCTCGTGCTCACCGGTGTATCACGCCTCGCGGACCAATACCAACCGCGTTCTTTACCGAAGTGCCAGATAAAAAGTTAGGACCGTGTGTCGCGCACGTTTACGACGTCTACCGTAAACTACGCCGTAGATTCCCAGTTAGCCAACGTGCGTATCGGAGACTCCACCGCGACGGTCCACAAAATAAAAGTGGACCTCTTACGCGCGAATAACGCGCTCCCACGCGACGCGTGTGAATAAACTTTCACGAGCGTGGCAGTTTCAACGTTTTACATCGTGCCTTCGTCGATCGTGAACGCTCGAGAGGGAAACGGGAAATGGAAACGACGATGGAGAAGA
Organism: Tiphia femorata; assembly: GCA_944319695.1. NCBI lineage: Eukaryota > Metazoa > Arthropoda > Insecta > Hymenoptera > Tiphiidae > Tiphia > Tiphia femorata. The sequence goes on along the minus strand of OX090900.1, from coordinate 15,392,381 downwards.
TGAAGGAAGTCGCATGGAATTTCAAATTCACGCGTAGGATCCGTTCGATCGGACAATTGTGCTCGCATTAATGCGTGCTTCCTTTTTGCACGACCAGCGCTCACTTTTACACACAGGCTCGGCACATGTCCTTCCACCCATCCGTTCGAAAATGTTCCTGAGTAGGTTTATATTTGCATCTGCACACTTGTCGGATGCGCTTGGTACAGACAAGGAGGAAGCACAGGGGAAAGAGAGAAGCGGAAGAACGTTTACGTGCATAAGAGACTGTTAAACGAACGGATGCAAGGAGGAGAAGGTTGAAAATCTGGGAGAGAGAATTAGTAAGATGGGTAATCGGGCGAGTAAGGTAGACAAGAGAATATGCTCGTATTGGAGAATTGGTGTAGAGGAGAGGGAGGACGCTGAGGAGGGTTGAGAACCCGAAGCTGCTTAGCGTGCTCCAGTTACTGTTTAATATAATTAGTCGCGTAACCGCGGCATCCTCCGAGGTGGCGGCCTGAAAGCGGAGAATGGAAGGTGGGCGTGGAGACGTCGCGGCGCCGGTTGCGGAGTGAAACGGGCGGTGGAGAACGTGCTCATCGGAGGATCTGCACTTTCGCTATTGTTATTGTCTCCCGAAACAGAGCACCTGCGTCGCGACGCCGATGGTCCTGTCACCCCTACCGCCGTGGCCCAAAGTTTGCTTTATAACGCGAGAGAGCACGAGGCTCGTGTATGTGGAATAATTGATTTTTCGATGCGAAGGAAGGGTGAAGAGGGAGAGTGCACACAATGGATGAATAGATAAGATAGATAAACTGATTCGTTATATCCTGAAGTTCCTTATGGAATTTAGTGAAACGAGGAAACCTTTTCGGATCACCAATCCACCGATTGAAATGTGTAAAGTCAACAAAAACGACGTTATTTCTGCCAACTACGCTGGTTTAGAACAGTAATTTATTTTAAACAAAAGAAACTATAATTCTAACTTAAGACACGTGTTGATTCGCGCGAGATCCTTGAAAGAGTGAACGAGTAGGGACGCGTTTCCGAGCGAGAGGGTGGAAGCGTCCGTCGATCGCCGATTGTCTTCGAACGTTCTCGAAGCTTCGACGCGGGAGAAACAGTCGAGGTTAGTCGCGCGCGAAATTCGATTACATCATTTGAAGGATCTAACAAAATGGAAAGGACGAATAACCATTTGTTCAGAGTAAAATCTTGCAATTGGGCGTAGATATCGATCGAGTGAAGCGCTTCGAGAAAGGCGCGTGAATGTTTCAAGTTGTATCGATCGTTACGTATGAACTCTTTCCTTTCATCTTCCGCCCCTAAGCTTCCTCCCACCTTCCGTCGAGACGACGTAAAACCGTTCATCGACTTGAAGGATACTTCGGCGCGAGGCGTTTCGCGCGTATGCGAAGTACGGAGGAGAGTATCGAGAATGGGGTAAAGTTACGAGGCGCTGGCCGATGCAAACGATTCTCCCGATAAAGGCGCCAAGTATCGTACTTTTATCGATCGTAGAATCTACGAATTGCAGGATACGCGAGGAGAAGGGCTTCGCGTTGTTCTGGCGGACGCCCGCGGTAAGAGAGGAACGTGAGAACCTCAAGAAAGGGAAGAGAAGAGGGTTGGAAGCGGGGAAAAGATAGGGTCGTATTAGCGAGTGGTTACAGCGAACCAGATTAAAGGGATCAAGGGGGTTCGAGATGTTTTACGACGGCAACGCGCGAAGCACTCCGCTCGTAAAATTTTGGACAAAGCCTCGAGGTGGACCAGCTCGTGCCGAATATGGCAGAGCTGTGAAGAAGTAAGCCAAGTGAAGCCCACGTGCCACGAACGTTCCGCGAATTTTGAATCTCGTTTGAAAATTGGACCGACGCCATTCACGTTCCTGGAATCTTGAGAACGGTGGTCTCGGATGGCACTTTAGTCTGCGCTTTGTAAGAATCCCATTCACGAAGGATTTCTTTCGAAAAAGAAATTAAATTAATGGCGATTTCGCTCTACGAGATTGTCGATCGTTCCGTCGATAAGAACAATTAGAAAATACCGAACCGTGCGATAAAATACTCAATCCTGACTTTTCCGCTACCTCGTCCCTAAATTCTATTTTGAGCCACGCGGGAGAAAAGGCGCGAGAGAGAGAGAGGAGTGAGGAGTGAGCGCGCGCGCTTTTAACGCGGGACAATGGCCGGGGGCGGACGACTTTCGAAGGTAAATTGAAAGTTCTTTCGTGACGCGGAGCACGACGGTATTACAAAAACGTCGTGGAAGGTATAAAGCGGCGAGAGGCGAGTGCCACGGGCGCAATCTCTGCATTGGATTTGTTTTACGAGCGAGCGTCAAAGAGTGAGAGAGGGCGGGAGGGTGGAAGCATCGAAGGTGGAGAAGGAAAAAGGAACGACTGAGGAGGAGGGACGAGGGAAAGGGAGGTGGGTGGAGCGGCGGGGTCAGCTTTAAGGGGTCGTAAACACAATTAGTGTCTTGTAAAGGGCCGCGTATAATGTATACCGGTTTTCTCGTATTTACAGAAATTTAAGGCCCCCATAATGACACGCTTAATTCCTTTAATTAAAATTCTAAATGGCCGCCGACGTAGGGGGACGCCTTTGGGACGCTTTTAAAAATAAAGCGGGCCGAAGGCGTGACTGGTGCTTGCTCTCGCTCGTAGGCGAACGTCGACGACTCTTTTCAAGCGACGTATACACCTGCCGCGACGAGAATAAGCACGCGCCTCGTATCTACCGACCGCTTGTTAGTGGACTAGCGCGTAGGATAACGTTCTAATTCCTCTACGACGTGTAAGTATTCCGTTCCAGTGATACCTAGTCTTATACAAGAATCTTTCTCACCGACGTCCCAGCCAATACTGTAAGTTTTTAAGTTATGTTAATCGTAAGTGTCTTTAATTCGATCTTCTCTCTCGGTTCACCTATTACCTCGTTTTAATTTAGCCGCTCGCCTATCATCGAAGAACGTCTAGACTTAGCCTGACGTCACTCGTAACCTCAGTATTTTATTTATAAAGGATATCTTTGCAAAGCCGGATGCTTCTAGAATCTGCGAATAGAATTGATCCCCGCGAGACAATCCGACATAAAGTGAACTATTCAAGGATACTGGGTTATCTTATCGTCCGGGTCACATGGTCTGGCTGTGAACTATTATTTGGATGCGAACTCTTTAATATAACGTCTAAAAATGTTTGTTATGTCGAAGGTCGTGTAGGTATTATTCAATGTGGGCCAATTACTGTCAGGTATAAGTGTACCGTTCGCAACGATAGCACCGGTGGCAACAAGGATTATCTCTGGAAGATTCTATCCCTGCTGTTTTATAGAGAACCAGAATCCTCGGGTACGATCATCTTCAATATTACAATAATTAATATTAGAATATTAATTGGAAACATGGGATCGATCGACGAATAAAACTCATCAAATCGTTCTTACCAACTAATTACCTATGTCGTCTTTAATAAAGAATATGCATTCTATGAAACATCGACATCGCCGTGCATTCGATATTATACTAACCCAAAGGATTTAAAGTTTACATTATCACGTCAGTCTCGAAATTTCAATAGATCATCACCTATGTCCTAAAATCCTAAGTCTGCTCGACCGTACCTAATAATTCTATACTAATATTATACGAAAATATACAATGTTAAGCGTCGGGCGAAGTTACTCCGACCACGGCACGAAATGCGGCTTCCATAAAGAAAATAAAACTGCATAAGAAGGATAGCGAAACGCGTTCCTCCTTATGTGAGTTTTATCGCGGGCGGAACATTGACGGGAGAGATCTTTTCGTTGGCGCGTAACGCGGTAGCGCGCTCGGTACGAAGGCGCCGCCGGCAAGAGGATGCTCATACCTGGAGGATAGTTCGCCCCGGTGCAGCACCTTTTTCCCGAAAAGATTATTTTTATCTCGTCGTCCCGATGTAGGTCCGCAACGAAACGCCATTTCTCTTCGCTCGCGATATCGCCTTTAAAAGTGTACCCGGTGTTCTACTCCCTGAAACACCCCGCTTCACCGGGAGACATCGTACCTCGCGAGATCTTCCTACCTACATTCCATCTCCTTCCTTTTCTCTCGGTCCCATCGCGCTCCTTCGGTACCTTTACCTCGAGCCTACCCTCTCGTCGTTCCTCTCTCTCGCCTCCTCCACCCTGGGGCCTATCCTCCCCAAGGACCGCGGTAACATTCCGCGATAAGAATTTACCGCCGCCACCGTCGGGCTCGCAGGCATGCCGAAAATCGCGATGGTGGCTTCCACAGTGGCGAGGGATACCGGTGTCCTTGCGGTGGAGAGAGCACAAGTGGATGGGGAGAAGGAATGAGAAAGGGAGACAAATTATTTCCAAATGCAGAATAGGGACGAGGAAGGGATTTATTTCCGGATGATTCTCGTGAGCAAATAAACGAGTAAGAGGAGAACGTGAATTCGAGTGTTCCTTGGCGAGTGACAGTGCTTTTTTTGTTAAAAAATCATCTATTTTTAATCCGTGGCTCCGTTTTCCTTCCGGTATCTCTTCATTCTCGTAATTGACTCGGTTATTTGGAGACTCTAATTAATTGGCAAATACCCTCGACCTGAAAATTCGTATTTTCATCTTATCGAGATGCATCGTAGTATTACGAGAACGACCATCTAATCGAGATTGACTTCGAACTCTTCGACCGGTCAACCAATTTTGCCTTCGGTATGGAGATCTAAAATGGACGTGAGGTCGAAGAAATTATTTTTGGCTGAAGAAGAGCAAGAGGAGAGAAGAGAGAGATACGTAGGGGGGCGATAGCGAGGAGTACCACCGGCAACGGAACTAGAAGGAGGCAGGAGGTGGGAGGTGGAAGGAGGTACGCCGAGTGCAGTCGTGAATCTTTTAGCACCGCGCCTTTTCCTGGTAATTGCGCGGTGCCGTTGGTAGTTAGAGTCTTCCAGCGATGACGGTCCGTTTCTCGTTTAATTGGCTGGTTAGATCCCACTGTAGGGCACGAGACGGACGTTGGATTAAAAATGGAAAAAAAAGGAGGGGAAAGGAGACGAGAGAAAGACTCGAAGAGGAAAGCAGCAGGGAGGTGGGTGATGATGGAAGCGGAGGCGGAGGTGCCAGAGGAGGAGCAGAACGGACGTTGGATATTGGCGTGCGAATGATCTTGGTTTATGAGTTTTCAGGTCGGACGTAACTGCGAGCTCATCGAGCCCGCATGACGAAAACTTTACGATCCATCCGACGAAGGAGCGCGCCATCGTTTTGGGGACGGTTTAAGTCGCGTGGCGGTAAATCGCGCGAACGAGCCGTCGACGTTTCCCCGGGAAATTAAATTCTTGCGAATCTCCCCCACCACCGCTCCCTGTTATCCACGTTGTCTTTATCGTAAGCGATAAATTACTAAATTAGCCCACAACGTCGGACTATTCGCGATAAGTTTTATCGAGCGGAATTATAGACCCTTTGCTCTTTATAGGTTCGGACGTAGGCGTTATTCAGATTTCCAATGCTCATCGTAATAATCGAAGATCCTTCGAGAACTCTCTACCGTTAAATCGAGATTCTATCGATGCTTATTGCAAATTCGTCGATTTCCAGCAGGGTCTCGAAATTAAGTTCGTTCGACGGAAGAAACGTCTTCGCCGTAATACGACTTCGGATTTGGATTTAGCTAGTACTACCGTTGGATTTTAATAACTTCACGTCCTACGATTTCTTCAGCACCGAAAAGTCGCTGGGTTATCGAGTTACCTACACGGAAGTCCCCACGTCGGGCTTTTCACGGGGAAAAACACGATATCGAATCGAGAGAGAGAGAGAGAGATACAGTTCCCCCCTGTTGCGGTGCTTCTTATCCAACAAAACGCTTCCTTCCCTGCGCGCGCGCGCGCGCGTAGACCACAACCGAGATACCAGAGAAGACTCTCAGTCGACGAAGAAAGGGCTGCTCTCGGTGTGTCCTACACGAAACGAAGATCGGCAACGGGTCCCACCGTCCTCCCGCAAAAACCCGATTTCCGGAGCTTTCCCTTAATCGTCCGACGTTCCTATCGCACTCTCCTGCTAACAGCAATCACAGAAGCGGTACCGCAGGGACGACTTTTCTTCGTGGACAAAATTGAAAGATACACCGTTGACCGAGGGAAGCTGGAGAGAGAGAAGGTAGTAGGGTGAATCGGAGGTTAGGGAGAAGGGAGAAAAACGATCGAAGATGACCCTGCCATTACCGCGTTTCCACGAAGGGACCGATTAGAGGACCTGCGGTCCATAAGAAGACGAAATCTTTTCTCCTCTCCTCCATTCTCCTCTCTCACCCTTACATCATCCTCGTCTTGATCTCTTTCTCTCGCTCCTTTCGAACTTCATCCCTCTTCAAAGCGTAAGATCTCTCCGGCATTTGCGATTCTCTCGGGCTCCGTTTTCCCTTTCCCTTTTCGCGCGCGCGCGCGCGCGTTTCTCCACCTCCTCCTACAGGCTCTCTATCTATTAACCTTCTGTTTCGCCCGGTCCCTCGGCCGCGTTAAAAAGAGGGCATCCCCGGCGCCGGGTCCTGTTTTCTCAGGAGGGAGCAATTTGAAAGGCAATTTGTGCGTTCGTAAGAACGATCGCGATTACCGGCAGAGCGGGACTAATGATGATGGCGGGGGTCCCTCTCCGCACTCGTCGTCTCTCGCGGGTCCGGTCGTGAGGCGAAAGGGGAGTGGAGTATTTCGGACGAGAGAACGGAGACGATGCGAAACGAGAGGTGGAGAGAAATAAGACAGACAGGAAGGAAGGAAGAAAGGAACGAAGCGGGACGGAAATATTTCCGTCGAGCGTGGTCAACGAGACATCTCCGCGCTTCTTTTAGTCGTCCGGTCGAGAGGATGAAGAGAGAGGGTGAGAGAGTGGCCAGTCGCTCCTCTGACCAGCTCCTAAAGTCAAACGAGCGTCTGCAAACGGCCGGTTACATCGAAATTCGGAGCACGACGTTAATTGAAATGCGCGTTGCTCGGAGCCCGGAAAATCGGGCGGTCTCGTCCTCGAGGATCTTCGTTCGTCAAATGAGCGTGTCCCCTCTTCGTCGTCTCGGACGAGCGACGAGAACGACGGGAACGACGACGTCTCGAGTATCTAATTCTCTCTGGTCCGAGAAGAAGGTAGCAGGAAATTCCACGCTTCTCTCATACCCTTCCTTACCGAGAGTCTCTCTCCTCACGGGCATTAAACGAGGCCGGCAATTTAAGATAAATCGCGTTCTAAGACGGAAGCGAAGGATCTTTTTCAACGAGCACTTTGACTTCGAATTCGGCTTTGTCCGGGGGTGGATCGAATTTCGAAGTGCCTTCTCACCCTTCTCTCGACTGTCTCCAATTAGATTATTCCGAGCCTGACTCGGCGACGGAACCGATTGACCAGATTCTTTCTAAGGTATCCTTTGGATTATCGATCGTCGAATTCCTCTCGAAGCGAGAATATTGAAAAGCAATTATCTTCGTGAATACCCCACCAGTGAACTGGACCGCTATTCGATCGGCACGATCTGCCCACTTTAAATCAGAATATCAATTCCGCTTTCTAATTATTTACTCCTAAATTACGAGCCGGTCCTGCGCGGGCTGACTTACGGCCGAACCTGTTTCTCCACGGATCGCATGATATACGCGCGCATTGGGGACCCGCGGATTCCCTGGAAGGAAAAACGCGAGCGAACGAGCGAGCGAGCGACCGAGCATGTATCGAATCGAAGATAATGAAGTACGACGAAAGGTTCCTGTGCCCGTTAGCGACTGTTATTTATGTACTTATTTGCGCTGGACACCGTAGATCTCCGCGTTCCAATCGATCGAGAGTCACAGGCCGCTTGCGCGTGCGCCTACGCGTACTCTTTGAACTTATCGAGAATATCGACAATCACCCGCGCCTAAAAATGTCTTATCGTAGCTTCACCAAACTCGAGGTACCCTATTGTTATATTCACCCAACTCTATTTTTACACGGTAGATACGTTCCTTAGAAAACCGTGCAAAAAAAGTAATAATGAAATCCATATTACATACATATTACATTTAAACTCTTACGTTCTCACACTACTGTATTTCGGCACAATTCGGAACAAATGCTATAAATTCGGGACCAAACAACGAGTTGTAAAAAATCGGGACACATGGTCAGCTTACACAAACTGACCGACTTCTGGTTACACTGTGAAAATTAGAATTAAAAAATTTTTTTAGGGGGTTCATGCTAGACCAAAAAATTCGTGTAAAAAAATGTATTTGTTCTTATCGGTGAACCGTGTTTTTTCAAAATCGCGTAAAAAAAGACCGTTTAAAAAAAGAGTTGAGTGTACTTATCGTATATGATTTGTCGCTCGTTGTGTAGGTAAAAGAGTACATGAATAAGTGAAATTTTTTTTATCGACTATCGAAGCTTTGCTATCGGTCCCGTGCACTTCACTTGCATAAAACGAGCGTGCCGCATTAATTTCACAGTAACAATAATGCCGATGACGAGGACGGCAGATGCTCGTCGGTACTCGTTCTCGACGCGTCAGCGTGACCCACTTTCCTCCGTCGCGTCTCGTCCGTTTTTCAATTTTCGATTTACCTTCGTTCCCCGATAAAGTAATACCGGCCATTCATCGCAAGTCGCCGCGATGCGGGAGAAACGAGGCCAGGGAGAGACGGGACAGGGAGACGAATAGGGACGAATAGGTTGAAAAAAGGTGAGATGGATCGCGAGTGACGAGGAGGGGGAGAGAAGGAGAAAACGGATTGAACGAAGAAAACAAGAAAGAGAGAGAGAGAAAGCAGGAAAGAAAGATACGACAGGGTAAAATGCGTCCCAGTGCAGCCAGAAATGAGAGTAAGGAGATAGCGGGGGGTGAGAGAAACGGAGAAAAAGAAGAAAAAAAGTGCGGAAAGGGAGAGAGAAAAAAACAAAGGGGGTAGTTCTTCCATTACGCATCCAGTTCGTATGTGTGCACGTATGCGTGTATGTTTTTTTTCCCGATTCTCTCTCGTACCTACGTTTCCTATCACCGACGTTCGGATCTGAGCACGAACAAAGCTCGACGATTGGACCGATTGCACATCGGTGGAGCAGGGGGGAGGCTCGCGAAGGAGAGGAGGGTTGGTCGCGTTCGTGTAGAGAAAAGAGAGAAGGAGGAGAAAGATAGAAAGAGGGAGAATAGCAGACGGAAGGAGGAAATGTATCTCGATGCGTTTGCGCGAGGGTGACTCCTTTGTCCTTCGTATTTTGCAAATAATCTTTCCGGTTCACCGTCGACGAGCCTCACGAGCGGCGAGCCTCGACTCCTCGACGAGTCTTCCCTCCGCTGGAGTCGCGCGCCAGGACGAAAAAGAATTTCCGACGATACGTCGAGGCGATACGCGAGCGTGACTCGCGCTGCTACACGACGCGCCGCTGTCCTCCCGTCCTCTTCGTATTCTCCTCTTCCTCCACTCCGCGCCACTCGCTCACACTCTTCACCCCCTTCGGTCCTTTCATTCCTTCTCTCCGAGTCTCTTCTTTTTTCCCCAGCTTTTTTTCTTTCTTTCTTTCTTCCTTTCTCTTTTTTTTATTCGGCTTTCCTTTCTACCCTCCGGTCCCATTGTTTCTTCCGGAGGGAAGCGTGACGGTCGACCGCTCGCACCGACGGTGACGCTCTCAAGTCGTACAGTTCCGGGAGATCGTCCGTATTGACGCGCGGAAAGAGAAGAGCGAAAAGGGTGGGGAAGAGGGAAAGACAGAGAGAATTTGTTCGCGAGGCGAAACGTCAAGGGACCACGACGATGTCGACAAGAGGCAGCGAGAGTAGAACGGGAATTCTAGAGAAAGGGGGATAGTTTATTTAGTATTTTGGAAAAAGTAGGTCGCGAGCGTTTCACGCGCGAGAGGGCGGACACGAGTAATTTATAAATGGAAGCGTTTTCCGATCGAACGAAAAATGGAATGCACGCCGAGCGACGTATGAATAATTCGGAAGAATGAATTTTCGAGTGGAACGAAATGTATATTCGCGTCTTTGTGCGGGTTTCGTGCTCGCAAGAAGATGAATCTTTTAATGTGGCAATTAATCGTCGCGTCGATGGCGCGGTTGGGCGGGCGCGCACGATGATACGTGCTATGGACGCTTTTGTTAAAATCCTTAATTAGTTTTACAGACGGGACAATGTAAAGTGCGTATAAATCTTTTAATTTGTTAATTAACGATTCAGTGTACGCCCACTTATCATTTATGACGACGTGTGCGGCGTGGCTCTTTTTAAGGCCGACAAACGGGGTAATGGAAAACATGTAAATCTTTTAATTTTCGTAATTAAGGATTTGTGATTTGCCCACACATATCGAAACGATTACCCGTGTAGATTGATTACTTTACGAAAACGGGCGCGCGTACACATTTACAGTACCTTATGTTAGCTCGACATTTGGAAATATCGAATAATAGAACGTCCAATTAAAGTCGAATCAACGAATGGCGAGAGGCAAGGGGAAATATAAATCGTCGTGTAATATTTCAACGGCGGTATATTCGTTTTTGATTCGACCAATGAGTCTCTCCTGCAGTAACGTTTATTATAATACTTGTACCCAGTAACGTTCACTGATTGAATTTCACCGAGAATGCTCTATTATCGAAGTACTATTCCCTTCGAGTTTCAGGGTTTAACTTCGATTCACGCGCAGCTTTCGTCGGACGAAAGGAATTCCGATATATCCTCTTCATATGCGCAACCCGTACGAGCTTTCCTAACTCCACTTTCTCTATCCCCTTCCGTCCGCTCTATCCCTCTTACGACTTTATCCGTAAAGTTTCCACTCGCCTCTACCTTTCCCTCCTCCCTCGCTTCTCTTCCAAAAAGCGGATCGAGAAACGTGCCACATGCGTGCCACTGCATCCGAACTGGCAAAAGACGCGGAATATCTTCGCGAAGAAGAATCGAAGAATTTCGCGATGGAAGAGTCCTCGACCCCAGAAGGATCTTTTTCCAAAATTTTATCCTCCCCTACCGGTGAAGCCTGTTTCGCTCCCTGGCAGCGAATAATCGCGAACGACGAAGAAGACGCCCATTCGCACGAATGCACGTTTTATAGATGTAAATGGCGAGCACGGGGCTGAATTCGAAATCGTCGTATAAGTTACGCTCGTCGATCGTAACTCGGGTCGAAGTTCACTCTCGATTCTCGCTGTTCCTCCTTCTGCATTCGTTTACGCGCGAGCACCTCGCTCGTGACGCGCGATAAAATCCTCCGTGTCGCGTCGTTTCACGGACGTCATTTTGAAATTGAAATCCTCGAGCCCTCTGGATCTTGGTCCCGAGTGGGTGCTTGGGTGGGCCTATCCATTAGCCTAATTTTATTAATCGTCCGAGGAGAGAGTTTAAGTCTCGTATTTCGCTCTAGCGAAATATCGTTCTAATCCGAGGACAAGAAAGAAGAGAACTACGAATACGACGACGCACGGTCCTCCTGGTAGACCAACTCGGACACTCTTAAATTGACCCGTGGCTCTCTCGGAGCGAGGGCGAAGGATTTATCATTTCTTTGTCTCGCCGGATGACGATGCCAAACGGATTCCAAGCGGGTCAGCCACGGCCTACATGCTCGACCCGTTGCCCAGGCTCGTAGATCTCGGGACCGTGCCCGTCCTTCTCTCTCCTCACCCCACCTTAGACCGACCGCCTATCCTTCGTCGTGTCGTTTTATTTTGGAGGCAGGTTAGGGAGGGAGGATGAGGAGGAGGAGTGCCGGTGGTGGTGGTGGTCGTCGAACCATCGTCCAGAACAATGGTCCATTTCAGCGGGTAGGAAGGCACACATCTCGAGCTCTCGTTCCTACTCTCGATGTTTCGCGATGTCCCGCGTATTCCACCGCTCTCTTCTACCCCCTTCGTTCTCTCTCCTTCACACGGAATCGTCCACGTCCGGTCCCGTGGGCCGGACGAAACGAAGCATCGCGCAAGGGCTTCTCTTGCGTGGGCCCGTCCCGTCGATACGGATCGGGATCGCACACGAGGAAGGGTAGGAGGCTCCTCGAGAGTTTCAATTGTGTCTCGCGCTGGTAGAACGAAAGGGATGGCGAAATGAAGGGGCCGCGAGCGTTCGCGCCTCTCGATGCGCCCTCGTTAAATCCGTATAAATTTCCTTTCCAGAGTCGCGGCACTGCGCGCGGGCCGGTTCTAGGCGAGCGTCTAAGAGTTCTTAGTTCGTTAAATTGAAATTTAAATAAACCTCGTGGGAATGGTAGGAAGGGGTTTGTAGAAGCAGAGGAACTCCTTGGTACCGTGGTAAAAAGAGTCGGAGAATGAGAAAAAGTAGGGGAGAGAATCTGAGTCTAAGAAAGGAGGAACGAGAGCGTGAGCAATGGAAGACCGGAAGCTGCTCGATTTAAATTTGACGCGGGAATAATGGAGACGGGCTCGTCCCTTAAATTACATTTCATTCGTGGACTCGCGTCCGATTTAAGATCACGTGGAAACAAGGGAACGGAAAGGTGCAGCTTCTTCTCGGGTCAAGATAACACGTGCCTTGGAATACGACTTTACACGAGCGGTCCGTGGAAATTCTCCGTTAGCTTAACACGAGTTTTCATTTTAACAAGAATAACGAGAATCTTCGAGATACAATCGAGACCTGGTCTATTTCCTCTGGACCACTCGAGATTTCATCTATTTCTTTCAATTCGTCCCACACATTTTTCATCCGTCCTATCTCTGTCCTCTCTCCACGTCTTTCAATCTTTCCTCCTCTTTTTTTCCTCATTGCCTCTCCTTTCGCCAAGGCGGTATCATCCCGTTGCTATTTTCTCGTTCGCGCGAAGGGGAAGAAGCGTGTCGGGGTCACCGACGTTGGTATTTATAAGGTGCGAGATGAAATACATCAGGAACGGTGAGGAGGGAGGCCTGAGAACAAGAGGGACGAGGAATGGAGAGAGAGATAGGGCTCTCTCGCTCTCGACTTCCGCCATGGTCGTCTCATTGGCGCGTCGTTTGTATGCGCGCAAAAGAGCGAGGGACCCGCTATGTAGGTCAGGACTTCATAAGACAGGGCGGTACGGGCGCATAAAGTGGAGGAAAAAGGTGGAGGAAGGTACAAGGATACCGAAGTAGCGGAGGCTTTAAGGGCGGAAACGAGCATCTGCCGGGACGAGACAATTGGAGAAACTGGGTCGTTGCGAATGCGCCATGGCTACCGTCCAATGAGACGCGGCCACGGTGAAATTTACCTTTTGCTAGGGGAGGAAAAAAATATCCATCTCGAAGCCACCGCGCGCGCGCTGCGAGACGAACGTCGAGCTGGGTAGCTAGTCTAGGGAAATTTGGAGCAAAAGGCGGAAGAAGTAGAAAGAAAACGTGGTTCCTCGAAGTCGATACCTATCACACGCCTTTCTATACCGCATCAAATATTCCGATACACATGCCAGTTAAAGTTTTTTCTACAAAATTCATCCAAGATAAATATGACACCCGAATAATCGAATGTATCTTTTATTATTTTAATATTGAAATGGCAAAAATCATAATTACCAGAAATTCGCTCGCGCCTCGTGCTTCTTAATTGTTTCTTGTATCTTTTTTATCACAGATCGACCGGAATTCTCTTTGGGAGACGTTGTTACGGTGAATAAATAAAAAAGAAGGCAAGGAAGAGAGGAGTGGGTCCTCGCGAATGATCGTCTCGAGTCGATCTCGAACATCGGTAAGCCAAGCACGACCATTAGTGGTCAACGGACGCGAGTCGGACGCGGTGATCGAGCCGCTTAAGCGGCGACAGGTCGACGATCCTGCAGTCGGCAGGAAATAATTAAAAATAAATTGTAGGGAGGACGGGCCGGGTAAGGCGGACGATCAGCGTAAAGCGCTTCGCCTTACCAATTACACCACGGACAACGATTCCGGCCTCGTAACGATATTACTTCTTAACGTCGTTACCGTCGGCATAACGCGATGCAAAAGTGATGGCTTCCCTTCACCTTTCCCCGTCCACCATCTCGAGGTCCACCCTTGTTCTTCGCGCGAAGGTCATTCCCTTTTACGGTGGGACCATTTTTGTTCAGTCTCGCCCACGCGCGCAATACTTTTAATCGAAAGTAAAGATCGTAAGACTTTACTCGAGACTAAATTGAAAATTCTTAATTCTTCCACACTGATAGAAAACAATTGTTGGGTTTACTATAATCTTACAATATTTTATAGTTAAATTTGGCTTCGAACATATTTTTATAATTCATTTAACCATTCAAAATATAGTAGAATGAACGATTTATACAAATGGTTATATTATTAACGATTACCTTTGTTCTTGTTACCATATGTATAATAAAATGTGTTATGTGAATATAGTTAGTTCTACCACTATGTATGAAATATTCCGGCAATACTAACTATATAAAATAGTTACTTTTCCTACCATTATATATTTTCAACCGTACTACATTTTTAGTTGAAATAACTATAATTTTGGGTAAAAACATAATATAGTTGGTTATACTATGCCATTATAGTTAGATATATCATATACTTTTCTCTCAGTGCACCTGCAACTTAAATCGAGATGTGATTATGCGATAGTTATTATACAGTATTTCCAACAAATTTATCCTTTCCGCATTCTTCCGGAATTTGCGGTTTGACCGAATCTCATCATCGGATGGCGGTACGCGCGGCAAGCGCGCGCGCGCGCGCTCACTATTTTATCGAAACGAGTTAAAACGTTTATGGGGCCAATGCGGTTTTTCCCGCATAGCCGATGCATCGGATATAATCGAATTTAGCCAATTGCGGCTGCTTGCGCGCGTAACCGAGCAACGGAAGCGTATTCAAAATATCATGCGCTCTAATTAATATCAATATTCCATACTCTCCGTCCCCGTGTGTATACCTCCTTTCGGCTTTATTCGTTTATTCCATATACCAACAGCTTGTCGTCCCACGGTACGTTTTCATGCGAAAGGACGAATATCATTTCAATCGCGACCCGCAACATTCTCATGGACGATTATTCCACGTAGAAGTTACGAAAAGGAGTACAACGAAATCACCCGGTCCTCGTCAAATCTAATCTTATACCGTTCGCAGTTCCAAAGAAACCGTCTTCTACCCGCGCATTATCCACGCTCTTCGGACGTCTCCTGGGGAACCTCTCGCGACCCCTCGTGGAACTCGACGTACCCTCATCGAATTCCCCTCTAATCACTCGCGGAAGTTACCGATTCCGCCTTTTTCGCGTCTTACGCGAGACACGCGAGGTCGACGGACGCGGTGAGGAGAGGAGAGGAGAGGGTGGAGGCGAATAGCTGCTCCTACGGAGGAGGAACGTCGGTGCCGCGGAGGAGATCGCTTAACCCCAAGAACTCGCGGAGCTCTCTTGGCTCGAGCCAATCTCGGATAATTAATAGCCCCGGTCTCGATCGATCGGGCCCCGACACCGTTCCTGGACGCGCGGGGCCCCGAACCAACGGGCACAATGCCACGGTAATTGCTTCACTATACTTATTACCCGCGAGTCCCGGCCCTCTCGACCAGTCTTCGGTGCCCTCTCCTCGCCCCACTGAGGACGGTGCCCCGTCGAGGCATATTGTGTTCCATAAAACGTCCGGACTCCGAGAAGAGAGGAGGAGGCTCGGTCCGCATCGCGTGCTCGCGCAAACGCGTTCGCACGCTCGTGTCGGGGATACGTAAGCCGTGATCCGCGATACGGTGAATGTACGAGCGAGGAAAGGACAAGGTAAAGAGAACTATCGGGAGAACTGACGATACGTGAAGTATGAAGGACCCGGTTCAGTTTGTTGGTTAATGAAAAAATAAAGAAATGACAAAAGAAAAGATAAATTTTCATAAACCATCTAATTGGGCTTCTAACAAAGCCGCCTTAAAAGATAGAATTGAGCCGCCAAAGTAATTAACATAATTAGACTATTTGTTGGCTACCTGAGATATCTTTGTAATTATATTAGTTTGTCAAAAATTATGGAATGCAAGGAAATTAATAACGATATATTAACGAGAGTCGTGAATATGAATTTGTACAATGTAGATATCCTTTCATCGATAAATAACCGGAGTCACTCGAAGGAAGAAGTGTTTCTTCTCGAAAGAGTAATTCCGTAGGCGAGAGGATCTAAAACTACTGAAATCAGCTTCTATCGTTTCCCACTTAAAATACCTATTTTCCCAGCAGCGGGAGCGAAGGCGCGTACATCTTGTACGCCTATCAAAACACGGTACCACGTACCATGTTGACGGTGCGCCGGTGTATACGTGGCAACGCAAACGCTAGGATACCACCACCCACGCGAGCCTGGAAAAAGCTCGTTACCGTGACTTTCTACCTCTGTTCTCAACTCTCTCCTCCCGTCCTGCAGCTCACCTTTTCTATCTTTCCTCTTCTTTTACCATTCTTGTCCCTTCGTCTCTCTCCATTCTCTCCTCCACCTTCGTGCACCAACGTCATCTCTTCGACCTCTCTCGAGGTTCCTCCGCCCGTTCCGTCTTTATCCACCTCCCTCCTCCAACCTACTCCTCCTTCTCCTCGTTCAATTACACGGCTAAGGTAATGATTGATACGCGGCTTATCGTGCCGGCGCAAGGGCCGCGATGCATTTCATGCCTTACCCCCTTCCTCTCCCTGTCTCCTTCGCTTCGACTCCTCCACCTCCTCTCCGAGACTTCAGACGTGCCATCGCCGTGGATACGCTCCAACGTAGGCACGTACGCGCGTACGTACGTAGATACGTACTTACGCCCCCGCGTGACGTACCGGGCGGCGCGCACAGCCAAGCGTATTGCGTCCGTCCGCCTGAGTGCGCGTGCGCTCGAGCGAGGTACATACGTGCGCGGCTTAAATAATGTGGATATCCAGCGCGCGAGAGTACGCGCGCGAAGCGATGCTGGATTTATGAGGTCGAGTCGTCGGGCACCGTTCACCTCTCTCGCGTCTCCACGAGAGCGAGTCAAAGCGGCACCGTTGGTCAGAGAGATTTCGACGATGTTAGAAATTGTAATGTACAATGGAAATTTTGCAGAGGTGGATGATAGCTCGTGCTAGTCTCGAAAATATTTCCTTTCATCCGTCGAGGATCATACATACGGATAACGTCGAATTTGTTGCCAATGTCGAGTAGGGTAACTGACGTAAAGCATTTATGGAAAAAACTACTTGACTGTACGTTTCCAGGGCTTCGAAATTTTTATCGTAAAGTTGTCGCTCTTTCGTGACGCGTGACACGGTGCTTAAGGAATTTTTAAAATTATTCCGTGTATCGATCATGCGTCCAAAAAGATTAATCCAAATTCGAGCGCGAAATTTCGTCGAGTTCGCTCGTTTAATCTTTATCGAAATGAAACGGAAAAGTAGACAGGACGGAGGAACTTTGCGACGAGTTGGACTGAATTGGAAATCTCTCGCGGACGTCTGCCGCGAAGGAAAATACCCTTCCGCGCGAGCCAGACAACCTCGTAAATCAGGATGTATCACGTCTACGAGGTCTCTCGTCTACCGGTTGATTTGATTTCCAAGAAGACGAGGAAGAAACAGATGAGTCAGGTATTCCATTTCGAGCGTCCCAACGGCACACACGGCGCCGTCTACGCGCGATAGCAACAACGGATCTTCGATCTCGCCGACGAGTAGACCACTATCGGCATCCTAACGAATCCTATTTAACCAAAGTACTCGAGCCTCCCGTCTTAACGGGGGAGGGAACGGCCTCGTAAAATCGCTTGTTGTACGAGCTTCGACACGACCTACCGCGCGACCTCCCATAAAGGACGATTACTTATGTACCTTCCCCCTGCTTCGAGATTCTTCTCTCGAACTCTCGCCGGCAGCCTCTTCCGAAGTAAAACGGAAGCGAGGTAGAGCGTACCTATTGAGCGATGCACACGGGGTGTCTCGATATTCATGGAACACGTGTTAACAAGTTCGTAGAATGATTACAGTCGAAGCATTGAGTTTCGTGAAATTAGCTCGCGCTCTACTTAGACTTTTTGCGATACTCCGTTGCACTCTTACTCTTGGAGGCTGGTTTCAAAATTGTAGAATCTCTCGTAAAAGGAGACACCCCGTGCACGGTCGACGACACGAAAAAACGCAAGAGAAGCGAACGATCGTGGAAAGAGGGTGGAAAAGCGAGGAGAAAACGAAATGTACAGTTGAACGTTTGTCGTCTCGGCGGTGGCTCGCGGTACGCTTTTATTGTGCCCTTTTTCTGTTTATCCTCCTCCTCCGTGGAGGAAAGAGGGTACTGTCGAGAGTTCCTTAGCGTTCGCGTACGGATGCTAGCGGAATAAAAATAAAGAGAGAAAGAAAGAAGGAGAACGAAACGACCTGGGTAAAAGCACGACGTTGCGAAGAAAAAAGAAAAGGTGGAAGAGCGGGGGAGATAGGAAACTGGTCGAAGACAAACGGAGATAAAGACTGAGGGACGCGACAGTGAAACGAGAGAGAGAACAAGACGAAGAAAATGCTAAGAGAGTAAAGAGGAAGAATGCACCGAGTCTTCTCGTGAACGTTCCTCAAACGATGAGAACGAGCGTGGAACTGCTGGTTGGGAGCTCACAGATTTTCTCGTGAGTTTCCAGCAGGGCGAAACGTCATGGCGTCGGGCCTCTATTCGCGAGCAAGGGCGCCGCAATTACCGTACCTGGTCAGCCGATAGTAGGTATGCGAGAGTAGATCGTGTTACCGTAATTGATTAGGCAACGGTAATTGCCGGTAATTAGAGCATCGGTAGTAATGCCGCCGCCGGTACCTCCACCTCCACCGACTCTCTGCAGAGGCCGCACGCGCTCTGTGCATCTCCATTTCTATGGGGGAGCGTGCGCCGGCCGAGCCGTGCCGTGCCGTTCCGTGGAGGTCCCACCAAAGAGTACATAATTAACCCTGATTACTCGTTTCCGTTCGCGCTCTGACCGCCCCTTCAACCTCCTCCTCGTCCCCACCTCCATCAATCCCCCACGTGAAATTGGAATTCTTCCGACGGCAGGTAAACAAGCACCGGCCGGACGAATACGCGCGTCTGTGGATGGACAAATTATTTTCCATTGAGATAATCGACGTATCGTGTATCGAGAGTATTCGGGGGTCTAGAAGCTTCTATAAGGTGTTCCCTCCGAAGTGCACAGAGGTTCTTTAGGAAGAATGAATAATGGAAGATTTGTGGCAACTATGTAGAATTTTAGTTTTTCGTTTTTTTCTAACCGGTGGAAGAATGGTTCGAAGTCCATCGAGCGGGGAGGCAACGATTTTCGAAGTTACTCGGTGCGTCAGTGTCATTCGGAAACAATTCTTTTTAAACCGTTCATTGAAACGATGGCGAACAAATATTTTTTGCCGGGATGTAGTCGGCGTATCCCGATACCAGGAGTATCGTATATCGAGCGAGGTATCCGTGAAACGGACTATAGATTTGTAAAAAGATAATATTGAATATTGTAGTTTTGCAAATAAAAATATTCCCTCGCGGTACTATGAAAAAATTGGACGTTTGGATCTTTTGTTTTTCGTAGTAGTAGTTTTTCGGAACTATGCATAAAAGCTTATTCTGAGAAAATATTCGAACGCATTCTCGCCGGTGTGAACCTAGCATCTCAACTGTTAGGATCTCGTGAAATCTTTTAAAATTTACTTGCACCCAGCATATTTCAAGGAGTTATTATAAGTTTTAACAATAGTTCAAATGATTTACGCATAAAATCGCGTTTTAAAAAAACGAGATACGAACTTCGCGTATGGCTTGACAGCATCTCATGGAATTTCGAATCTTTTAGCGTACAGAAGTGATATTTCGAAGAGTTCAACATTCTAGGCATGAAATGTTAAAAATTCAGGCGAAAAAACTATAACAAAAATAGTTTATCATCGCAAAGTGAGATGCTGTAAATCGAAACTGTTTGTCGATGGATGGATGTCACGGCTTTCAATTCCAATATGCCGCTTACATCATTTATGCCCAGTTGTACGGGTTTTACAGTATGCAACCATGTTTGACATTCGCTTCGTGACAAATTGAAATTTCCAAGTGCCATTGCATTGGCTGGGACAGGTTGGGTCGGTAAAATCGTTATCGACGCGATAATCGATCGAGGGTCGCGAGTTCGACGCTTTGACCCTGCGAATGTGGAATAAATAAATAGGCCCTAAATAAATAAATGCGATGCCCGTTTCGATTTCGCAACATCATTAGCACGCTTCTTCCCTAATTACCTTCGTACCGACTGCAAGCTTTTGTGCAGTCCTTCTGCGCACATTTTGCTGCAGGTAGGATCTCGCGAAACATCTTCGTGGAACGAGCTGAAATTTTTAATTGCCAAGCGATTCGATTTTCGGATCACTTGTCTCCTGAGATATATCCCAGTCTCGTGCATTATACGAACCTTTTTCATAACGAAGATTCATCCTCGGCACCAGCGATTTTGTTTATTCAAATCGAGCTCCGGATATGCGACGATGAATGCATTACGAAATTCGCGAACCGGACAGCTAGGTGGAATCGACTCGACCATCCGACGACGGCGCTTTAATATAAAATGTACATTTCCGAGGCGGAGGGCTTCATTTACATGAATAGTTCGATAGCCGGGCGATACCACAGCTAGCGAATCGAACGTTTCGTTTGACGGGGAAAGCATGCAATGGGAATATCGGCCGCGAATTTTGCGCAACTCAATTTTCCGATTAATCCCGATAAGAGGCCAAATGCAATTTCGCTTCTTTCTGTCTCTTTCTCTCTCTGCTCTCTTACCATCCGTTCTGCTTCTCTTTCTAGTTTCCTTTATAGGGCGATTATCGACTTTACGCGCATAGCCGAAAAAGGAGCAAGCAAGCGATTGTTTACGTGCGTTATCGATAAAACGGAACCACGACGCCTTATTGAAGAAATTTTTCTCCCGGTCTTTCCCCGATTTCTCATTCTCTTCCGGCCTCTTCCGTCTGCCACCCTTCCTCCTTTACCATTTTCTTCTTATTTTCCTCAGTTCTCTTACCCTCCTTCGATCCTCTCTCGCTTCAATCTTTTTGCCCTTCTTCCGCAGTTCAGATTCAATTAACTTCAACTTTAGCCAAAGTTCACTTTGCACGCAAGTTATGCCGGGCGCCGTGGCATAATTAGGATAAATTAACTTATTCTCATAAAGGTGCAAGTCGATAATGCCAGTGTACCAGGGCTATATGCTCGCGAATATATTACGTAGTATACAGTTATAATACCGGTTCTATGTTTCGGGGTAGATTCACTTTTCGGGATTGGTTCACTAAATACACACTATACATTTCACCCTGTTATTATATTACACTTCACACTACTTTGCTTAGGCTTTCCTTCGTGTTATTTATTTTCGAATTTAATGCCTCTTATCCTCTTCCACCATCGTGCTCCGAAAACACACACACACACACACACACATTAATTCGCGCGAATTTATATTCTCCTACCTACTTTCCTTCTACATGATGATAACAACCTTACTTCACCTACCTCATCTCATCTTCCCCCTATTCTTCTCTCGTCGTGTCCCACGCAACGATGTCTCGCGAAAAAAAATGTCTTCCATTTAATCTCCACTACCAATGTGCACTCCATCCTTCATTTCTCTTTCCCTCTGTCCTCTATCTGTACGCTGCGATACAGAATCGAAATGCAGAGCGAATCGAGCATAATTCCGTCGAATGTCGGAGCAGCTCGGGCACGTCCGCACGAGAAATCGAGGACGCGCGTTTGAATAAACGATTGTGTTCGTTTGCGCGCCCCCACGCTCCTGTGGCTCCGCGTGTACACGCATCCGAGGATCCACAAGTTTGGAAAGTGAGACACGCTTCCACCCGGGTCTCGATAATATCGACCGCCGTGTGGACGCTTATCGATAATGGCTCTTGGCCAACCTCTCCTTTACCATTTGTCCATCGATTCCTTGCATTACCATCGGATCGTGGATCAGCTTTGATGGCCGGGTTTATATCGATGATATTGGCGCGTGCACACAGTGGTGAATAAGCCTTAAGTCTTAGAGAGTAATGACACTTCGATAATGTTCGAACGGACAAAGATGCTCAAACATAATCTGATACCAGGAATGACGACGTAATTAGCAAAGGACTTAATGGTACGTGATACCTACCGATGCATGCCTTCCGCTTGCAATTGGAGGGTATATCGCAATTGATAATGAATTTGACGGTAAATTGTGGAAACGGTACGGTCAATTAACTTCGTGATGGACATTTGAACATTCTCAGAGCGGTGGAAGATTTCTCTCAAGGCAACAGCTCGCATACGTGCCATGTGTTACCGGCCGGTAGTTCAAAGCCTTGCCAACTATACGTACAGCGCGTTCTGATAATACACAGGTCCTGTCGAAAGCTTCGAAACCTTCCTGGTTTCGGTCGCACAAAGAAGAACCAATTGCTCGTTCTCTCTCTCTCTCTCTCTCTCTCTCTCTCTCTCCTCTCTCTCCTCTCTCTCTCTTTGCGAGAGCACACGTACACCGTTGCTGATTACGTTCGAGCGAGCTCATTTCCGGCGATATCGCCTCCGCTTGCGCAGGCAACACGCAGTCATCGATCGCAGATCGATATCCTTCCATGCAAACGGGAACTTCATTACGAGCGCACTGTGGTCGAACGTTAAAGTAACGTCACAGGAAGCGTGACAATTTAGCAGTGAGTAAATTAATTCCTAGAATTCGAGAAAACTATTAAAATAGAATTATTGCGATGCATAGACATTAAAATAGTTAATTTTCAAAAATTGACCGTAAGTAAGAGACTTAATATTCCTTTACATTAAATCACTTCTGTCTACTGTCTACCGTTATAGTCATCCCTGGTGTCCTTATATTTTATTTATTTATTTATTCAAAGGAAGTAAATACTGAAATCCTAAAAATCCAAACGTATTATCGTATCTCTCATCAAATTGTTATCTAAGAACTAGTGGGTTGAAAAATTCTTACTCCAAAAACCATGACGTGCAAGTACCTATAATTTACGCACCACGTACCTCGCCCTTCCGTTCGACTGGCTAGTCAATAATCATGCCCCAGGGCGTAATGACGAGAGGAGCAAGGGCAATTCGCGATCATCTGGCTCGCCAAGGCGAGGCAACGGCGCAGCACTCGGTAAGAGGGCTCGGATCGATTTTATTTATTTTCACCTGGACGAGGATGGACCGATTGGGCGCCTTCCCGTCTCATTAATCGTGGCATTAAATGACGCGTTAACTCAGGCGCCGATATCGTTATCGGTTAGATAACTACTAACGTGCGCCTGTCCGTTGGCATATCCAACGTTGAATACTCCACCGCGTACGATATCCGGCTCTTACGCTAATTTCACGGGACGCGTCCTTATCGGCAAACGTCACTTTTAGATATCCGTTAACGAGGAGCCGTCCGCCACGATGAAGTCGACGAATCGTCACGGGGCATCGAGAATGAGGATCCACGGCAGGATGAATACGCGCATAATTGTTTCCGGGAATGGAAATGCCCGCCGGTCGGAAATATGGGTCACCGGTGGTGCTATCGCTCATTGGAAAGCGTTGCACGCTCCGAAGGATCTTGAATACCGAAGATCGCACGCAGATTGAAATTCTCGCTTCGATGTACTCCAATTGGAAAACAGATATTCCTCAAAAGACGATCGATCGAGTATCACCCGGTGCCTGTATCCAGCGATGTTCAACTACCGACAAGGGAAATCCGTGTCCGAAAATCGGTAGATCGAATCACTCGAACAGTCTCGGTGCACAGAGGATATTTTCGGCTACCGAAGAAGGAAGAACAAACAGGCGCGCGCGCGAATGGCGACGATCGGATTAGAAGCGGAAATGCAAACATCGAGGAATCTCGCGAACGGTGTACCTCGGCTTGTGCCTGTGATGGTTGCTGGGACGATGGTTGCCGACTGCGACGGCCGGTCTCCACGGTGGTGAAGTATTCTCCCGTTCCGCTTACGGCCACCGCGTTTCCTTGTTTGCATTCGATTTTAGTACCACGCGGCTACTCGCTCGCCACTCGGCGAACCGTTTCGCCGGACTTCCCAGAGACCGTAGCCTGGAACCAACTTGGAGCCTAATTATTGTTGATTCCCAATCTGCAGAGGGTAATAGACTCGTGCCGCCTCTGATTGTTCGGCGCTTCCGTCGCCGTCGGTGTCATCATCGTTCGCCTCCTCCTCCTCTCGTCATTCTCGTCGTCATCAGCGCCGTCGTCGTCATTTCCCATCATCGTCATTCTCTCCTCCTCATCGCCGTCATCATCGTTATTCGCGCCGTCGACCGTAACGTCATCGCCTACCATCCCGACTCGTCAAGCTGTCTCGTTCGCCCTCCACGTTGACTGGTTGTCGTTGCGGTTGTCGTTGTTGATGACGACAACGACTACGACGACGACGACGACGACGATGACGACACGTGCGCAGGTTCATTGTGCCGACGGTTTCGCTCGCTCGGATTTCCGTCGATCCGTTTCCTCGACAGCTCGCGGTCGCGTTTGGAACGCGCAGCTTACCCCGTCGACGTTCACCGAAGCTCGCGCGTCGCGCCTCATCCCCCCAGCACTCCGTTATCGTCGACCGT
The DNA here is from genome assembly GCA_944319695.1 of Tiphia femorata. NCBI lineage: Eukaryota > Metazoa > Arthropoda > Insecta > Hymenoptera > Tiphiidae > Tiphia > Tiphia femorata. The sequence goes on along the minus strand of OX090900.1, from coordinate 15,367,833 downwards.
GAAACGTTAAAGCGATTATTCGGCAACGTGTTTTGACACGAGGCGACTTCGCGCGGGAACGATTCCACGGACGATGAATTTGCGAGCCACGAAGTTCTAGAGGTTTGATAATAATTCGCGATTGCCTTCGGCGTTCGGTGGAAATTGGAATTCGGGTCAGTGCACGTCTAAATGGATTAGCGCGTGAAAGCATTTCGTTAGTTTTTGGTGAAACGATGACAGGGAGAATTGTATAGAAATACTTGGGTTAGGTTTCGATTTGTTTTATGGAGAGTGTGATGGAAAATTTATTGGAAGAGTATTTTGCTCGTAGAAAATCGTCGAAGAACGAAGAGCGTGGGATGAGAAATTGGAACTGTGAAAAACGGTGCGTCGTGGGTGGGAAAGTTACGTTTCGTAAAATGGCACGAGCATTCCAGTGAAGCTCACCCGCTTGCCACGAGGAATAAGAAAGTCTTGTTGTCGGCTAAGTCCATGCTCTTCGCGTGCTTCCTGACTCTCTTCTATCTCACTCTTACGATTTAACTCGCTCATTCCTTCGTTCGTCATCCACCTTACGCTCCCCTCCCCGTTATTCTTCCATCTCTTTCTCTCCTCCACGTCTGCTCGACACTTTTTCTCCTTTATTCCGCCTCTCTAATCCCCGCTTTCACGTTCTCGCGCCAGGGTGACATACAGATCCCAGGCTCAGCCTTTAAACTCTGAGCTGCTTTCGTCCTAAAGTCTTCGCCACGAGAAGCGAGCGAGGGCGATGGAAGGATCCTTGTCGGTACGGATCAACTTCTCTCCTCTTCCTTTCCTCTCTCTCTCTCTCTCTCTCTTTTCCACACTCACACATTTACTCTTCATTCTCTTCCTCTTTTTGCATCCAACAGCGGCGCTCTCTTTGCGCGCAACATTGTCCGCGAAACTTTATTCGAACTTTGCGACAAACGCTCCTCGATGGAAGACGACAGGGACAAAGGCACCGCCGCAAAGACGAGGCTCGTAGTCGATCGACGACTCTCTCGTGTTCCCTCGTGACTCTCGGTTCCTTCGTCCTTTCCTACGCGAATGGAGAAGAGAACGGGGAGAGGGCGAAACGGCTTGCGTACCCGACGGCGCACGGCGTCGATTATTATGCGTCGACCCACATTCGCTGACCACCGATCGTATCTCACCTGGCCTTATTGACCCTTCCTCGTCCGGCGCGCGCGCGCGAGCGGGTACAGCACCGCTCGCGGGGAATAAACGTCCGTTCTCCCCGTACTGTTGAATTGCTTTCGTAACGGGGGATTTGCATTGGGCCGGTGCTTAAAAAGAATTCACGATGTCGTAAAAAAGATTTTGCTGCGAGACGCGTTCCCCGTGGTTAACTCTTAGGGAGGGTTGAGGAGAACGACGACGTCGGGCCTTTGTCAACCGCAGTATAGATGAGTATCGAGACTCACTTCGATTCCACAGTGTTGCTCGCGTGTACGAGGGACGCGCGCACGCTAATGGACGAAGCGATTCGCGAGCTCGTAAAACATTTTTGCGGTACACTATGTTAATGCAAGAAGTAGGGACTTGGCAAGGGCTTGTCGTCGCTCGTGTACCTCTTAACCGAAGGTTCCTTTCTATTTAGAAATTTATGCTCGGTGACGATTAAACGATTCCTCGTAAACTATGATTAATGCGGGCGATATTCAAGCTCGTGTATTCGTGCTGTCCTTTGTTCGCGATATCACCGATACTCTCTATCGGGAGATCGACGATCTTCGATAAGGGAGTGAAGGAAAAGAAATTTACGATAGACGTGACACGTTTACGTTCGTTACTACGTTAAAATATAGAGCGCTCGCGGTCGTTGCTCGAGGATGGAATTTAAGTATGCGAACTTTGGTCAATGACTCGGTGAAAAATTTGCATTACACCGTGCGCGCCGTACGGAGATATCGTAAAACATTTTTGCAAATCATTACCGAGATAAGAAAGTAGGTTGGCTTGCCCGTGATGCGCAAAGGAATTTGAGGTTTTCCAGAAGAATTTCCGTACTCTCGTTTCGTTGACCGTTGGGCGTGCGTTCGTAGCTTAAAAGGTAAGAGCAACGTATGCTCGTGCTTCCATATTCAGATTGGTCTTGGAAGAAGGTCGACGAATCGGTAGTGCCTATCGAACCGCGAGAAACCTTTAAAAAACCCGGGGCTGTCGGACCATTATATTCACGTAAAAGGCCAAAGGACCGCATTTGATCTTCCCTCTCTAGCCTACACGCCCCTGCCCATTCGAGGTATAAATATCCGATTGATGCGAGAATACAATTCTTACCATTCCTATTTCGGCGTGACTCTTCCTTTTCCGTTCCTCGCGAAGAATTTTCGTCAAATGAATCTCCGATACACCGAACCCCTCCTACCGCCGGTGTCCTGCTTTTCTATCCGTCTCGTGATCCATCGCGAATCGGTATATCGAATATCGATAATACTAGCGACGGTCGAGTGCATTTCCGACGTCAGCCAGGTGAAAAGCTGCGGAGCAGCGAAATCTCCGGTTTGCCAAACATGCGAAAGAGAAGAACGAAAAGGATCCGTGAAAAAAGAAACTCTCCTTTCGGATCTAGCGGTCCAAGAATCGGCAAACGTATCGATTTTGGATTTTACATCGTGCTGGAGAAAATTCTTCGAAATCTATTTATCGTAGGGGAAGTTTGTTATAGAAAAATATCAGGAAATAACACGATAATCCTATAATTGGATTACAAATTGAAATCGAAATAATAGCAGCAGAATAATACAACAATAACGATGCTCGTATCTACGGTTCGATTCGATCCATTGTCATCTCACGTAACAAGCTCATTACCGCGATCAAAGGTACATCCCAATACTATCTCTCCTTTCTTCTTCCATCCACGCATAAAAATTCCGTTTGTCATCCTTCATCATTGTCGTTAGCCCGAGCAAAGTGTTTTATTAGTGACCGATGATCACCACTATTCCACGGTCGACCTTTACCCTCGTCTTGGGCTCTCGCGGCTCGGGGACCCTAGGGCGCAAATTTCTCCCATCGGATCGTCTCCTGAAAAGGCGGTATTTAAGATCCTTTCCTCCCGTCTCCTCGTCGCGACGAGCATCGAAGATCCTTCCTGAAAGTCTCTGTACCGGTCTGCGCGCGCATACGTACGTATCGTTGCGCACGCGGTCTTACACATAGTCAACTGTAAATAGCTCTCGAGCTCGCAGCGGGCGGTAATAAGCGCTTATCTTTAACGCGATAGTAAAGAGCCGCCGTTAACGCAGCGGACAATCGCGCGCGCGACCCCCGTGAGAACGGAAGAAGTCACTCGAGGCGATCCAGGCTCTCTCCATCGCACATTCTCTCTCTCTCTCTCTCTCTCGTTCAGGCTCATATGCGCAATTTCTCTTCCTTTTTCTCTCCCACAAACGCTCACACGCTCCGCACGAGTAAGAATAAAGATTTAAGCACTTAAACGCCCAGCGGCTCTTTTTCGCGGCTCGAGTCCGCTCGAGCTCTCTCGAGCGCGTGAAACGTTTTCATACGCGGCAGGAGGGAATAAAATGCGATACGCTATGATCTCGCACGCGCTCGCCGTCTCCCTTGGGATTTTCAACTTCCTCCATTTCGTTGCTTCTCCTTCTCTCTCCTACACTCTCGTGCCCGAGAAACGCCGGGGGAGGTACGCGAAGTGGGTCGAGCAAACGAGATAAACGAGATAAGGGAAAAATGCATTTTCCACGGCTGTTGCGCGATGCGAGCTCAGGCATTTCCGTGGGAGATCGAGCGCGCGCGCGAATCGGTGGTCGCGCCCGAGAGTAACACGAGCTTTGGTAAGGAATTTCGAACTCAGGAGGCCGCGTTTCGTTCTTTCGGATTTGGACGGTGGAGATTCGTGCTGGAAGAAGCTGGACTCGCTTGGAAAGTCCGCGACGGGTGCAGAGGGCAAAGTCCCGTGCTGGATCATGGAAAGTCTCTCTCGCATGCGAGACGTTTGCTCCCAATTCTGCCGTCCACGGAGAGGAGAGGATCGTGATTCGTGGCTACTGGCTTTATCGACCGTGAAGCTCCTTCCAGATGAAGAAGGGAAGGAGGAGGCGCGCGAGCGTGCTCGCGAGTGTACCGAGAGGAAAAAGAAATCCAAGCGGGTAGAAGAGAGAGAGAGGGTCACGAGCGAGGGTGGTGAGCGAGGACGATGAAGCGCGAGGGAGCTAAGTCGAACGGAGAAGAAGGACCCTGGAAGGAAACCGCGAGGAGTCGAGAAGAAGAGAAATAAGGAAACGAACGGTCGACGCGGGAAGGAGTGGGGTGAGACGAGAAAGAAGGAGAGAGGGGGATAAAGCGAATACGGCCGAATACATTAGGAAAGATCCTATCGAGCGGTACAGGCCGTTACCTGTGTTCGTCCCCGGACCAAATTGGAGGCTGCCTTCGCCCGTAGACTCTCCGTGGAATACATTCTGATCCTGCCTGCCTGCCGTCCACTTTCCTCTCCTCTCTTCTTCCAGCTCCTCCTCCCTCGCGGTCCGTGCGCGCCCCGTGACCGGTGACAAATGGACCGGCCCTGAAAACGCCACGCCGTTATTTCGTGTTTCTCCTACGCTCCGTGGTTTCTTCTCCTTTCGTACAGCCGGACCCTCCTTCCTCACGGTTTACGCGAGGAGACACTTTCGAGGGAACGTTTTACGAGGATATGTAAGAGGGGCGCGGATGGTCGAGGGAAAGCGGGAGAACAGAGACAGAGAGAGAGAGAGAGAGAGAGAGAGAACTAACAAGAGGCAGGATGTGGGAGGTACGACGAGGTAGGAAGCGAGGAGACGAAGAGAAACGGTCCGGTGAATCCGGCGTGCGGTGAAATAAACAGGCAGGCGGAAAGAGGAGCGAGAGAATGAGAAGAAGCGGAAATGGAGAAACGAGAAGAGGGAGATGCGAGAGGAGAAAGAGAGAGGTACGTGCCTCGTCTCTAACGGCAGATCGATGCTGCTCGCTTACCGATCCTATTAACATTAATGAAACCAGTGAAACTCGAGACTAATTGCGCGGAAGTGCAACTGACCCAGAAGGCGGCCACTGGGGGGCCTCTAGTGGCGGCAGGTTGAAAAAAGATAAACGAGAAGGTGAGGCAAAGGGGCCGAGCAGGTGCATTACAGTTTTTGTTGCACCCTACCGCCGTGCCTCTCTCCGGTCTTCCGCACCTCTTGCACTTCTCTCGTCCTCGCATCTCGCGCTTCCTCTCCTCCTTTCTCCACGCTCTTTCGCTCTCCAATCGTTCTTCTTCCTCTCGCGCGATACCACCCCAGTCTCCGCAAGGGTGGCCTTTGTGCCTGACGCGGACACACTATCTATAACTACTTCCATGTATAATCGGGTTAACCTAGTTGCTCTTTTAATGCCAGGATGCATCTCGTCGGGAGGCCTGCACCGGAAAGGGAGCCTTACGTTAATTACACGCCTCCTCTTTTACCCGAGGCGGCGAGTAATTGCGAATGGGAATGGGAAAGAGCGCTCGTCGATATCAGATATGATTACAGGGAAAGGCGTCGATTAATGAAGCTTCTTCGGCAATCGTTCCCACTATCGATCGTGTTTAATGACCGAGGCTGCCACTCGACGGTACGACGTGTAGTCGCTTCCACTATTTCTGCTGTTTCGAGTCCGTGAGTTCTAATGGGTCGTGAGGTTCGCGATCGATTAGAAGAGAAGCTTTTGCCAGGAATTTAGGAAGGCATCGATCGTCGAAGCGGAAGAAAGTGTGGGAGGAAAACCGCTTATGTATATGTGTATTTAATAGGCAAAAGTTAGCGTGGCCGTGCCTTTCCGCAGTTATACATAGTTCGAAAATTTCCGTTAATTAGAGGAAAATGGGACGAGACTAGGGGGTAAATAATGAAGAGGATTGAAAACTCGAAGTGCACCATTATCCATAATAAGCACAATGGACGAAAAACTCGCCACTTAATCTATGCCGAACTACTCGCCCCGGGGCAATTTTCGCGCTTTGAAAAAAGCTCGAGAGCGAACAATACCGAAAATAACACTTTTACCAGCTCTTCACCGTGAAAGCAAAACAAAAAAAAAAGGCAAAAAAAAACAGTCGAAAAAGTTCGAAAGCGTTTCGAGGACCGCACCACCGTCCCCCGCGCATCTCGTCACGCGCACACGAGCGTGGTATTAACGAGCCGTGGCGTAAAACAGCCGAGGTTAATAAAGTGTCGCGTAAAATCGTTACGGGTCGCGGCAACGGCGGTGGGGTGGAGTGCGTGCTTAAAAGAAATCCTACAATGTGGCGCGGTCCTAAATCATTAAACTCCGTGACAGGAGGTGCGCGGCGAAACGGCATTGCCCGAAGGCAGAAGGAAAAGGGCGGGTCGAAGAGGACGGAGACGTAAAACGCGATCACCGTGGTGGCGCGTATCTCGCGGACGTTTACAACTGGCCCGTGTGCCGTTGGCGCTGGTGAGGAGGCCGCGAGAAGAAAAGCGGAGTAAAGAAAGAAGAAGAAAAAAAAAGGTGAAAGCGAGACCTGTGGTGATGACCTCTTCGACCTTCGAGCTCCGCTGATAGAAAGAAAAAAGAAGAACCGTGAAAAGTATCGTGAGTGTGAAAGCGAAACACGAGACAAACCAGAAGACAATGAAGAAGAGAGTAGGGAGAGGTCACTGAAGAAAAAAGAAAGGGGACAAGAAAATCGGGCGTGGGTGGAGAGGAATCCATTATGACGTCGGGCAAGGGCGCGAGGGAGGAGAGTCTGAGGGAGGTGGACGAGGAGAAAAGCTTCCAAGGAGGTCCCGGATACGCAAGAGAGCGGTGCGGCTGTGGCAAAGAATCGAATAAACATGCACACGGAAAGGCGAATGTCCCTCTCTCCCTTGAAAATTAATGTCCCCGTAGAAAGTCAGCTCGACGGGATGTCTGGTCGCGCGCGGGTTGCACGAACGAGTGACCGTTTGCGCCGGCGCGCGCACCCGATGCTATCCCTTTAACTTCTCTCGGCACGAGGTTCGCTCTCCGCGTCGCGTCGGCCCTTTTTGCGCAAATACGCGCCACGTCCCCGTCGAGCAAAAAGCATCTTCCCCGCGTCGCGCACGGCTCCCTTATTGCCTGCAATCAATTCGACGCGTTCGCGAGTTCGCGCGCTGAAATCCCGCTCCTTCCATTCCGCCGACTCGTTCGCATTGGAAGGAAAAAAGCGGCAGGTAAAGGCAGGAGGAGGATGAGAAGCAAAGCGCATTCGCATTCGCGTTCGTGAACCCAAGCCTCGTAAGATTCGTCATGAGGTAGAGCGCAATGGACGACCGCGTCGTAGGTGGTGGGACGGGGTGAAAATGTTTTCTGTCCGACGAGGAAATATTTATCGGGCAGTTAAAGGTAGAAGGTAGAGGGTAAAAGGTGGATGAGCGAGGAGAGAGGTGAAGGAGGAAGAGGGAGGGCAAGAAGGAAGAAGCACCTGAGAGAGGTCCTCACCCTACCTCCGGCGAAACTCGTTCTCGGCTCGCGGGCTTCGTTATGAGCGAAATTATCGTCCCGTCCGGTCAGAAGCCATTCGGACCTCCACCCTCCGTTCTCTCCGCTCGTTTTTCTCTCCTCTCGGTGCCTCTTCCGTGCTTTCGCGGAACCGCGAATAAGAGAACGCGACAGATTTAATTCGACGACGCACGAGGATCCTTCGTGGAAATATTTTCCTTCCCTCTCGTGTCGTCTTCTGCGAGTTGGCGAGCCTCTGCTTTCTCTTCCTACGGCTCTTATAGCCTCAGATTCCTCCCACAACCCTCTTAGGTACCTACTCGACGCCTTGAGAGATAAATTTTCCTCTTTCGGTTGGTGTCTGCGCTCGAGCGCCTCGTGCGACGTGGACGGAAAGAAGGGAAGAGGACAGCCCCTCGGTGGTAAGGAGCTTGCAAGAGGGGGTGGATGCGACGCTCGACGTCGCGTATCGCGATCTCGACGTCGTCGCTCGTGCGAGAATGCGCCGTCGGGATTCTTAAGCTCTTTAAGAGCGCCCAGCCGGCCGGATCTCCACCGAATCGAATCTACTTCCGGTCCTGTGGTCCACGCGAGGAGGAGGAGGATCGTCACAATGGGACGCGCGTGTATCCATCGACGTGCGTCCCCCTAGCAATTTTTTGTCCTTTCCTCTCTCCATCTTTTCGCGGTCTCTTCGTCTTCTTTTCTTTCTCCTCTTCCTCCTCTCCATTTAGAGCGTCCCTCTCTACTCGCGAAAATCAATATTCCTTCCTCCTACGAGGACCGTGGACCATCGATGGGCACGAAATTTATTTTTCCTTCCCGATTCGGCGGTACCTCTAGACTCCGTCGACGTGCCGCGAGAAGATGGCACGGAGGAGGAACGCGAGGAGGGAAATAAAAAGAGTGTCGGTAACCGAGAACGGAATTTGATTTCGACGAGAGATCGCCGCGCGGAATAAGAGATATCAGGGTCTCCATGACACTGAAACGACCGGGGCGAAGATGGTCGAGGAGGAGAGTGGAGGTGGATGTGGAAAAGGAGAGGGAGAGAGGAGGATCAGGGCGAAGAGGAGGTGGCTAGCAACCGCAAAGGATTTATCGTGCTATCTGCGGGACGTGGAACTTAACTCGCCGACCGCGTTGCTCAAGGACTTTATTTAAACTCGACTCGCATGCGGGATCTCGAAAAGTTTCAGGATGATACGCTCCGTTGACTCTTGACCCTCCAGCGAAAGAATTCGCGGTGGAGACGTTGGCACCTACTCCGGCAATTTTTAGAGCTCGAGAGTCTCGAGCGACCGATTCTCTCCCGTGATACTGTGCTCCTTTCTCTTTATACTAAAATGTGTATTTATATTATACTCACTCGAACCTTGGTTCGATTTTTACGGAAAAGTGGTCCTGATAGCAGAATATTCAGCAATTTCGCACGATCGAAAAATGTTCGGAAGTTTAACACTATTTCTACCGGAATTTTGTGTATACCTATTTCAACCAGGAGGTGTCTTTTTGGGTCCAGGATGAGCTGCAGGAGAATGATACCGCTATATTATTTTAACAACTAATATATGAATAGTGAAAGTAGTAATTAAGGAAAAATGATTCAACTTGGAAAATAATTTTAACCCATTCGCTGCCAAAGACGAGTATACTCTTCCTATGTTATGTATTGTTATGTATTGTTATGCATTACCAAGACGAGTATACTCGTTTTTCTCTCATACATAACATACATATTTCTCTATATTATAACATACAGGCTTTTACCAAGAAATAACATAACTTCGGTAAACAATAGCACTTAAAATATAAATGGCAATGGGAATAACATCACATAATTTAGGCTTGGCAGCGAATAGGTTAAAATACAATTTGAAAAGGTGTCTTTTGACACCTTTGGTAGAAATAGTGTTATTTCATAATTACTTTTCCACGATTTATTGGTATCGACGAACAACGAGTAGAGCGACAAATTTAACCATCATTTTTCTCTAGTTTGCGCTTCTCTCCTATTACTCTCGGTACCCAGTCATCGCGAGGTCGAAGAACCGTCGAAGAGGGGCGCGCGAGTCCTCTTGGAGCGTGGAAAGGGGCAAACGAGTGCCTGGCGCCCCTTTTGCAAATGTTTGACGTTCCTTTCCCGGTGCCGGTCGCGTCGGTGGGGAAAACGCACGTCACCCTAGAGGTAAAAGCGGCTTCCAAGATGGATACCTATTTTCGGGAAATAGCCTGGAAAAGCGAGCGGGTGAAGCAGCGACGGTTTCTCCTGCGCTCTCACGCACGGAAGATCGTCTGGAATTTTTCGTTTTACTCACCACCCCCTCTTTTCACCCCTGTGGGCCACGTGCGTGCCCTGCGAATGAGAGTCTCCTCCGCACGGTGGCTCGTGCGCGGCTGTCATTACGTGTGTATTTGTGTGTGGGTGGGTCGATGCGTGTACACAGACGCGTAGACACGACGTACAATGAGAAAAGACCCCTAAGGACACGTGTCGATGATGCGAAAGCTCGGAAAAGCCTCCTCCTCTTCCGACCGTGGTCCTCCAAAGGTTGAATTTCATTTCCACGAGACACCTCGGGATGCCACGTGGGTTGGTCTAGGTAGAAAGAGGACGAAGAAAACAAGAAGGGAGAAGAATATGCGTCTGTGGTAATTACAAGGAGAGAATGAATATGTCACGAGAAGCGAAATTTCTAATGAAAATCGGCTTTCAGGCATTTTAAGGAACGACGAGGGCGACTTTGTGCGATTAATAGGGAAACGTTCGACGAAGGGATGGTCCGATTTAATGGCGGAAATTATGAATAAATTACGTTCTCACTTTTCTCCGTTTTAAAAAGGATCCTTTCGAGGGGCAGCAGCGAGAACAGTTCCCCGAGTACCTTTCACCAGAAGAAATCTCGTTCGGGCTCTCTCTTTATATTTTCAACAATTCAAGGTGGGTTTTCAAGCGAGAGTAATTGTCGTGCTCTTTCTCTCCCGAGGGAACGTCCCGTCTCCTCCTTCGAGTCTCCGTGAGCGACGAAAAAAGTTCCATTACGACTACCAAGAAGCGAGTACTCCTTTGGAAATCAAAGGAAGTCGGGGAAAAATTCAATATTTGCCCCGATATTGCCCCCGATCTTCCTCAACTCTCCGAAACACGATGCGCACGGTACTTATACTCTTTAAAAGCTTATGAATCGTTTACATCGTCGCGAGCTTTCTTCCTCGAGTTCCACAGCAAGATTAACATTCGTTTGGAAAAAGTTTCCTTCTTCCGAGCAAAGTACAGCTCCTTCCGAAAATACACAAACGAATGAAACGAAACAAGGATTTTTACAGTTCCACCGAATAATTCGTGAAATCTAGTCGATCGATTTAAATCGTCGGTCTTGTCGGTGCCTCCTCGGTCGATCGCACGGAGTATCCCTCTGGATGCACAAACACTCCACCGTGGAAGCAGCAAACGGGTTGAAACGTCCGATCCGCACGGAGAGGAGAGAACCGCTAGAATCGATTAAGCGCGCCGGTGGCTCGCTACGTGTCGAACGGCGGATTATCGAGATTCATTGGTACCCGGGGGACGCGAGCCCGCATCGAAATTGTGCCAAATCGCGGGAAGACTCCTACCATGGAGGGAACGATGGCCGAAGGGATGCAAGGAAGGAGGATCGCCGGTGGTTTAAACTTCCTTGACCGTGCGGAAGGGACACGATGGAGGGCGCATACTTTGCGTACTCGGACGCCATCGCCTATTTGATGTGGTCAAGAGAGCCTAGCTGCAGTACGCTCGAGCGCGGTGGTTGATGGCGCGGGGGTAGGTGGAGATGGTGCGAGGCTCCTCGTTGTCGGGGGCACGGCCTTTAACCGTGGGACGTGAGAGAAGGGTGCGTTCAACTCACCCTTAACGGTATCTTACACCCCTAGCTGGCAGGATATTGCAAGCTGTAGGATGTTTGACTTGCCAAGTAAACCACCGTCAACTCTGCGCTCTCCACCGCCTCGTCTGCTCGGCTCCTCTTATCCGACGCGCTCTCCCCTCCACCCCTCTTCTCATCTTCTATCCTCCTTCCTCATCCTCTCTCTTCTCTCCTCATCCGAATCCTACCACCTCCGGGCATTGCTCGTTTCTCGTGTTCCTCCTCGATACCCACGATCCGCCGCCGTTCCTGCCAGGCGTGTTCTAATAAGGGATATTATACTGCAGTAGGTAAGTGAGCTTTCCTCGAGCGTGGAGGGTGGGTTGAACGGGCACGGGGTAAGAGAGGTGAGGAACACGAGAGCCTACCCGTGGAGGAGGAAAGGAGGGTGAAGGGGACAACTTTGTCCTGGCACTGGCTGGCGCTACGCTAAATTGCGGCTTACCTACCCCTAATTAATTTCGGCAGATTTATATGCTCGCGCTCGACACGGAGACCGGGAAGGACGACGACGGGGCCTCCCGTCACGAATTAGTTTCTCGTCGTGATGAGACGCAGACGCGTGACTACCCTTCACGAGAGTCACGTTGCATCCTCTGCTGACTTCGCGAGAACCTTTTGGTAATTTTTCCGAATTTTGTTTGTTCTTTTGAGAATCTTTTATGATAGGCTTAAAGGAGCTTAAATGGAGTGGAACAATTGCACGAGTGGAGGGGGTGAATTTGAGAAAATTCGGTGAAATCGTTGCGGTGACGCGCGGTGGATAGATGTCGTGTGTCGGAAAAATATGAAAGAAAGTCGAGAGGAGGGTGAGGAAGGATACCGAAGAAAGTGGTGATCGAGTGGTTTCGCAAGAGAACGCACGCTTCGACGTTTCAGCGCGGATCGTGTTGCACTTGTGAGAGGGTTCCTCGCTCTTGAAAAAATTGGAGGAAAGTCGGAAGGAACATGCGAGGTGGCTCGAGGATGTATTGAAGTACGACGTGGGTACGCCCAACCAGATACGAACGTCGAATCGCGAAGGGAATGGCGAGAGGAGAGTGGAATGGTCGAGAAGGAAGGAAGAGAAGCAATGGAAGAAAACGGAAAAGGAGGTTAGAAACAAGAGAGAAACGTAAGACGAAAGTGAACGTGACGTGGGGCGTGCCACGAAAATATTATTCCGCTTTCTCTCTTCCTTCCCTGTTTCTCCATTTGTTCACCCCTTCGCCACTTTCCTTCTCAATCTTTACTCTCCATTCCTCTTTGTCATTCACCATCGACGTTCTCTCCCTTCCACACTCTCCTTTTCCGATCTCTCTACATCGTCTTTTACCTCCGCTCCTTTCCCCTCTATTTTGCCCCTTCCTTACCAATTCGATCCCTTTCCGCCAATACTCTCCTTCACCCTCTGTCGTCCCGCGTATCTCACCCTTTATCTCCTAGTCGAGTGAGTACCACGAGAGCACGTGTTTTCACAGCAAATATCTCGAAGAAACGCGCGCCCTCTTCGTTGTAGCGGGCGGAACGATGAATACAAAGGTGCTCGTTTGATTCCAACCCCCGCGCTCGTGTCACCGTGTTTTTTTCTCGCCCTGTGCAAACTGCTCTCCTCCTTGCCGTGGCGCATGCGACGACGCGAAGGCGAGAGGGCGTCGTTGGGGCCAATCGCGCGACGAAAGGCGAACGGAATGGGGCTGGAGAAGAGGGAAAAGTGGAAAATGTCGCGAGAGAAAACAACGGAAGCGGTGGCGTGAGATGCACTGTGAAGCACCGGGGCTGAAATAATTTCGGAGGAAAATATTTTTCGGCTGCGATTACTCGCGCGAAGTGTCTTTCTCGAGGGGGTGAGGCAACATCGGAGGTTCAATTCGACTCTCGTTAATTGACAGCTTCTAACGAAGGCCTCCACTCGGTCCACCACCGAGCTTTCCTTACCTTCCGCATCTTCGCGTCCTTCGCCACCTCGTTCTCCTTCCTCGCCTCATTCAATTTCTGCCTCTTCGGTCCACTTCTCTCTCTTTCTACGAGCGCCTCTTGCTCCTTCTACTACTACTACTACTACTCCTCGTCCTGCAACCTCGCCCATCCTCCTCCTACCCCCCATCTCATGGCGAGCCCGAGCTAGCCGCATTGCAGTTGCAGCCGTGCAATTTGCAAACGCGGGAAATCCTCTGCGGCTGGTTCGATCCCACCGTCGGATTTCTCCCCGTACCTGGAATATGAATAAACTAAACGTAACTTCCATCCTTCTTCTCTCTCTCTCTCTCTCTCTCTCTCTCTCTCTCTCTCTATCTATCTCTATCTCTATCTCTATCTTTCTCGTTCACCATGTTCACCCGACTCTTTCCCCCTTCACTTCCGCTCCTCCTTGGACTCTTGGATTTTCCCATTTCCTCTACCTTCCGAACTCGTACGCCCTCGCTCTCTGACAATTTTTTTTCCACCCGTTACCATTCTTCTTTTCCCTCTCGTCGCACCGGGCCATTTCTCTCGCTCGCTCCGGAATTCATTTCTTCCACGTTCCTCGGGCCGTGTGGGTAAATTCATTGGACAGAAGCGGACGGAAATAAAGGGCGACCTCCGACCGGGTAATGAGGATATATTGGGGAATGGTTATACTTCCGGGAGAAGTGTCGCGCCGTACAGTCCGACTAATTAAATGTTCGAACGATCGCGTCGCGGGTCAGTGATCCGCGAAGGAGGCGCACCTCTCTCTCGCGTACGTGCGATCGGAAGTATAGCCAGATTGAAAGTAATCAATCTAATTAGCACTCTTGTTAATGGAGTTTACGTCCGGCCCAGCTGCCCGTCCGGAACGCTTGTTTGCTCGATGCCCCGATATCGTCGATATAGAGCTTCGTTCGATCCGCACTCTTTCTATCCTTCGCTTTCACGCGCGAGTGCAGAATCTGCACGATCATTCAATCGACCTGGGATAGGCGCAAATCAGAATCGCGTGCAGAGAGAGAACTGACGATGATTAGATTTTCTAGTGGCGTGCGATTAAATGCGAGAATAATTGCAGCGAAGGGAAATTATTGCAGAAGGGACGAGATAGCTCTTTTCAAAAATATCGCATCTCGATTATTATTCAGCACGGTTTTAACGAATCTTTAATACTTTCTACGTTGTACCTAATTTTCTACAATAATCAACTGGAATGAAGTTTACATCCCAACGAAATTCTCTTTGTAAATTCGTCGAGGCCGAAGTAGATTCACCCCGCATTCTTTACCATTGAAACTCACGATGGTTGGCTTTACACGGAAATTCTTACGAGGCCCGTCATGCGGCATCGTCGAATCAACGTGGTCTCCGATTTCACGTTCGAATTGCGCGCCGTAAATTTTCGTCACCGCGCGAAAGATCCTGTTCTCGTTCGTACTGGGCACGATCGTTAAGACGGGAACGATAGGCCGAGTTAGTCGAAGCCGTGAATTCTGGATGTAACCACCGCGTGTCTCTCTTCATCGCTTTTTGCTCTTCTCTCATCTTCGCAGATGGAAAGGGAACTCGAGTCGTTCGTCGATCGGATAAACTTCCGGGCTAATTTCATGCGTTAAAGGTACACCACGAAGTCGCTTGGAAGGGGTCGATAAAAGTGCGGCCTCGATCACGCACGCTGGTCTCAACTTGGCAAGTCCTCCGCCACCATCTCTCCTCTTCTCCTCTTTTTTTTCTCTTGTCTCCTCCTCTTCTTCCATATACGGCCAATCCACCTACGGGCACAAATGCACACAAACCTTCCGCGCCTTTTCGCCTTTCACCTCCTCCTTCTCCTTCTTCTGCTCTCGTGTCCTTCCCGTTTCTCGTTCCTCTCCTCCTCTCCTTTCTCATTCTCTCTATTCGTCGCGACCCCACCGCAAGGGCCGATACTTCATCCCTTTTGTTTTCGCCCTTTTCTTCTGGCGCTCGGACACGCGCGAGGCGCACGCAGGACACTGATTGCAATAAATTGCCGTGCGTTTGCGTGTCCCGCGGCGGGGACGCGTCACGTGGGAGGTGGGGAGGTGAATCCTCGTTCCTCGTTCTCTCTTCTTTTCTCTCTCACTCTCTCTTCTTTTCTCTCTCACTCTCTCTTCTTTTCTCTCTCACACTCTCTTCTTTTCTCTCTCGAATGCATGTCCCGTCGAAGGAAGTCGCTTCCGCGAATTACGGTGGCAAGGCCCACGGTACGAGGTCTCTTTCGTTGTTGTCGATCGTTGTCGTGCCCGCTCGCTTACGATTATGACGTCGGTGCTTTCCGACGCCCCGCCGAACGAGAGATGTTCCTGCCGGATAAAGGGGAGTATGTCCATTCGCGGATGGTTGCTCGCACAGCTGGACACGGCGCGGTTTCGATAATCGATACCATACAGTCGGTCATGATTAAAATGGCCAGGATGATGCGTGCTCGCGTGCGGATAAATATGTGCGTATACCCGATCGGCCACGGGTCGCGCGCGGAACAATAGAGCGGATAATGATTACTGTTGGAAGAGATGAGCGCGTATCGTTAACGATCTCCGGGAAAGATAGGGAAAATCTGGCATTTGCGATTTCACCGTTGCGGATCGTGTGCGGTGCGTGCGGTTAAATGTGCGAGCCGATGAGTCATCGTGGCTCCGGCAGAAAGAGAGAATTTATATGCGGTAACAGGAGTTAGAGTTACCCGTGTAGAAGGAAAGGAACCGATACGAAATTGCGTAATAACCGAAGGTTAATATTTTGGGTTCGAAGGTATTGGGATCGTATATTTCACGGGACATTTGTTCTCTCTCGCTCGAGGTTAAATTTCAATTTTATCGAAGAGCTAAGTACTCGAGGAAAAAAAATAATTAAATCGGATATCGTGATTTTTAAACTCGTTCGAGCGCGATATTTTCGTCCGGTGAGATTTTATTGATGCGCGTACTTTTGTCCATGCTTTTGGTGGATTTTACTGGCGATTAAGTTAAAACCTGCTAATAGTACTTTCAAACAATCGCTACAGATTACGCCTGCAGGGGAATCTTTGTTATTATCGTCGTTGTTCTCCCAGTTTACGTGAATATTATGCTCGATATTATATTAGCTCGTTATAAATATCGGACTGCAATTCATCATGGCCACCATTAAGACCATTAACGTCGCCGCTGGTTAAGTACGCTTTTAGCATTTTCGAAGATAAATCGTATCGGGCCAAAATTAAGCCGTAATAAAGTTCACACCGACTGAACTGCAATGCGCTTAAGTAACAAATGGAGGTTCGGTAAGTACGCTATTAACAGCGGCAATCAACGCCCGCGATAAAAATGACCTACAAAATGGAATACGCGTGCACAGGCGCGTACCTCGGAATTTATTACCGCGTACAAGGCCAGGGTGAAAAATCGAAATCTACTTTTTAATCGAAGTTACGAACTTTACGCATATTGTTCCCAGTGTTCCGCTGGCCGCAATAAAAGTTCCATGGCGAGGCAGCCAGAAGGCTATCGAACGTACCAATCAATGTTTAAAATCACTAGAAATTACTATTTCTCGTAATCGAGGTTTAAAGGATGAGGACAAATGCGATGCGATAATTTAACGAGGGGCTTAAAATTACTTCGTTTATCTATGCCTACGTGAGCTCAATTCCCGAACTGCCATCGATAAAGCTTCTTTTTCACAAAAACCCCTCGTTCCTTCGTTAATCGTTATTATCGTTCAGTTTTAAAACGTTCGTCTACTATTATCACAACGTATCTCTCATTGCGTTTCTAAGTCCTCTTCGTAAATTAAATAAACGACGAAACGAAGGGTGCAGATAACTGAACTTTAACGCACCTTGGGGATAACGGTGCGCCCGTAAATCTGAGGAATCAAAATGGCATGGGGTCGGCTGGAATCACCTCACCAGAATCGACTGGCTCGAATCTGCTCGCTCGAATAGCCCTGCTGGCAACACAATGCGTGCCTCTTCGATCGCCTTACGCCCACGATTCTAGCGTGCGCAAATAGTTGCGATCCTCGATACTTAGTGGTTTCCCTTCAAAGACGACCCCGCTCGGTTACATAGCCGTGATTTCCGGGGACCGGTCTGAAAGCTGCTTAACGATCTAATGCGGCAACGCGTGCATTCAAACGGCACCGGTCGGTACGCGCCCAATCGTAATGCGATTAGAACGGCATTTTCGTGCGACCGACGCCGACGCGGGCGTATCTACCGGTAGTATGTAGCTACAGGTCTGCCGATTCAATTGCACAGCACTATTATCGGTAAGCGAGACTCAAAAGTAACTTTCGCGGCGGCGTACGCGTGGACTCGCAAGAATCTTATTCACGTTCTCTTAGTTCTCTTGGAAAAATACGGTTGTAACTCACTTGGCAAAAGTGTGGGATGCGTGAATAAAGCCAACATCAAAGGAAACTGTCTGCCGCAAAGGCGTTAGAGAACAGTTTAAAATCTACTGGGCTACGAGTCGTGGATAATACACGCATGAATTTATTATTTCAAAAGTGAGCTTTTATATGGACGACGTCCATCGAATAAGATCCCTAAAGAGTACCAAAGTAAACGTAATCATTTTATCGAACATTCGTAAAGAGCTCGGATTCGCGACTTTGCTCGCTGGTGGTGACTGTTGATCTTCGAGACTTCTCGTTCCTCGAGGAGCACGACCCACATTCGAGCGAGCGAATTTAAAAATTCCAATTGAATCCGCGAAGGTGGAGGACATAGGGGTGGTGATATTCAACTTTAGTTTCAAATTCCAGGGCACCTATGACTCTCTGGAGTGTGCGAGGACGGTGAGGTCGACGAGTTCGGAGGGCCATCGAATTTAATTTAAAAATTCAGACAGTCTCATTACGGCTTTTTTTGCGAGCGTAGCGGGTACTAGCCGGCGCTTAATTAAAGCAGATGTAACCAGGGGTGGTAACATCTACATAAGAGACTCCCCGAGGAAAGGAATTACCCCGGTCGTGGACGATAAACGCTCTTATCTGGAGGTTAGTGGAAAGAAAACTGTGAGGGGCCGCTGGAGTATGCGAAAGCACGAGAGAGAGTGAGAAAGAGAGAGAGAGAGAAAATTGCGCGCAGCAACGGAGAACAGCTGGAAGTCTCACGGCGGGACAAACTCTCGCGTTCCTAAGGGTGGGCGAGCACGCGAGCGTGTAAAATTTAAAGCGTGCGATCCGCTTTAATTCACTTAATTGTGGAATCTGATCTTCGGTACGTGAGCGCCGTGCTTCGTTCTGAGCATCCTACCCTCCCGCCCTTATCGTTCCCCTTTCTCTATCGTTCTTTTCTTCTCGTTCCACGGTTTTCGCTACCGTTCGCTTTATTCCACTATCCTCGTGCCTCCTGGTGCGCGTGCGGTGCCAATTCGAAACCGTGCGTCGTCGGTGAGTGGAGTTTCCCGCGCTCATTCGCAGGTTTATTCCGCGCACGCTCGTCATCGCGACTTACAACCGGATAAACGCTGTCATTCAATCCCAACGCGACGCCGGCGGTGCCTTCAATACGATTCAACCGACATTGCGTTTCAGCGAACTCTTTTACCCTCTTTCCTCTCGTCCTTCGTCCCCATCCACTTCTGCTTTCCTCTCCTTCTTTCTCTCTTTGTTTCTACAAACGTATTCGGTTTATTTTTAATGCGAATAAATTTGAACGTATCTCTTCGTATAGGAGCAAGCTCGAGTGGCTAAAAGTGCAGGAAACGTGTACTTATTTTGTGGTGGTGCATACTTTCGATATCCTCGGTATTACGAAGACTGTGTACCTCTATGAGAGATTCATATTTAGGAATAAATCGTACCTGCACGCAAGATGGGGATCCGATTCTTCATATCTGCTGTGCTGACGTATATCATATTGTTCTTCCTTTCTACGGTGTGCAGAGTCTACAATATTCTACCTAAAAACATTCTTCGCTCTCGTAGTAGCATACCTACATTTCGCTGCGGTTCGTTTGACCAAATGCTTTGTCAATATAAACTTTTCTCTATTGTTTCGGGTTTTGAGGTTTGGTCGTGGGGTTTTTTCTTTTCTTTTTAGCTTCTGAACTTTTGTGCTTTCTACACGGAATGAGGTACTTTGTTTCGTTATGAATCTGTGCATTGTTTAATATTGTTAGTTAGATGCTCTTTAGGGACCTCGGGTCCTAGAAATATAACAAAATATCACATCATCGTCATCGTCAAATTTTCTTTCTTCTTTCCGACACTTTTTCCACGCTCGACAACACTTTCACGCCGCGTTTCTCTTTACTCTCCCCCGAATTTCGAGTATCAGTTACGCTCGCGCGTCACGATCCCGGGACGGCGGCGTTCTGTGCTTTTCGCTGAATAATTTGCATTTTAAGGCCCATCCGCCCATTCACCCCGTCCAGCTCCACTCGACGCGTGCGTGCCAGCGGCATTTTTCAATCCCACGACGAAAGATTAGCGAGACGATGACGTCAAGCGATACTCCTCCTCGCGCACGTATACAGACCGCTCGCAAATGGAATTTAGTCGCGGCACACTTTTTCCAGATAAAGCGACCGCCTCTCCCTGCCTTTGTCTCGCGAACAACAACGCGAGCCAAAGGAAATACACACCACTCGTTTCCCCGGTTTTAGCCTCCCGTTTTAAGTGCGCCGAGGGATAACTCACATCTGCGTCGATCTCGTCGATGATGCCACTCCACCTCTCGCGTTTCGCGAACCACGAGTGGATGCATTTCGTTGAATCGCAACCGGAGCCGAACTCCTCGGGATTCATCCCGAAACAACGACGAATGGGAAGAGCTAAATTCGTCTCGCATTAAAATTCCGTGCGCTGAAAATTCCGCGCTCTCTCCCTCTCATACCTCGTTAACGTTTCGCTCGTCCACCGTCTTTTTAACCAATCCTTCCGCTCACTCCGTCAAAGTCATTCCGCTCCTGACAAATTGAAACTTCCACCGTGGAAATTCCAGCCTGGAAGGCTTCAGGTTCTCCTGGCGCACGTGTGAATCACGCTCGAGCGGAACGCGACAACGACGAATTGTTAGTAAGAATGAGGAGGTGGAAGAAAAAATAAGTAAGGAAAGAGGGTGGTCACGAGAGGCTCACTGCGAATTTAAAAGTGTATTGCACGCTGACGAGGCAGAAGTGCGGGGACCGGAACGAGTCGCGTAAGAGGAAGAAAGGGACCCGGGCCTGCCACGCGGACATTACCGAGAGATTTAGCGCGAGCGGCGCGAAAACAAAGTGGCTGATTTGAGATTTAGTGGGCCGTAAAGACGGTCCCTGAAGCGAAAACAAACAGACGGCGGGGCTAACGATGTTCCGCGTAACGAGGCACCGGGCGTAAATATGCGGCCGGGGCCCGATAATTAATGCAATTAAGCTTCCCCCCTCGTATTTTTTTCTACTAGCCAGTACCGGTCGGTAGAGGAGGAAGAAGGAAGAGGAGATCAAGAGAAAGAGAGAATACGAGAGAGGAGACAGAGAAGAGGAGAGAAAGAGAGAAGTTGCGAAAATCCTCTTTCTCCTTTCTCCTCTTCTTCCACTCTCTTCTCCCGTCTCTCTCTGTCCTCGTCATCCTTCCTCCTCTCTTCCTCGCACTTCCTCTTCCTCCCTCTCTCGCGCGTGCTGGACTTTTGCCTTTCGACGTGCTCGTTTTTGAGGCCGATCGCTAATTTACGGCTACCTCGGGGTGCCCTCCGAGCTGCGACGACGGTGTACGTGTTACTCGTTTCTCAAAGGGAGGGACGACGACGGTACAGAGGGTTTATTAAGTATGTATGAACGAGGGAGAGACCGGGAGGGGAGGATCGAGAGGGCGAGGAAGAGCGCTCGAGCTTCAAAGGGGAGGAAGCGAGAGGATGAGAAGCTTGGGACAGGGTCTACATCGGAACGTTGGGTCGGATTGAGTTTTCATATGCATAAGAATTCCCCTATCCAGTTTCAGCTCTTTCTCCGCGAGGATAATGAAAGTTTTATCCCAAATAGAATCGCGATAATGCGGAATGCGCGCGGCGCATGTGTTCGGCCATGCAGTGGAATAAATTCGGACAGTGGTGTGATCACTTTCCCAAGAGTTTCTTTTATTTAAGATCATCGAGCACTCTCTCGGAGTGGACCTCGCGCGTCGAATGTCCGCGAAACTGAGAGAAAAGTAAATTTTACGTCCCGAGGTCTTAGTCGACGCAAACTTTCCCGGTAATCTGACTCGCTCCGGTGCCTCTCAAAGGAAAAATTTCAAAGTTTAAGGTACGAATATCGGGGCCACCAGCGACTCCGGGAATGGAAACCGCGTGTTCGCAAGCAATTCAAAATTCAAAGGTCGCTGCGCATCGGGCGGACGCGAACAAGGGCAGGCACTCCGACGAAGGAAGGAAGGGAGCCAGAGAGACGATCTTGCCAAAGGGAGAACGGGGTGGGTTGAAAACTGTGTCACCGCATTTATCTTTTATGGCGCGAAATTCGAGCCTCTCGTCGCCCGAGCTTCACTATCTGCGAAATATACGAAACGATTGTCCATAAAAAAAGAAGAGTCAATTTGACAGCTGCAATTTCAATTAATTAATCTTCCACGTACCTGGTACCGTGGAAAGACGTTTCTCGCTCATCCGAAACATCGCGCCGCGGCTCGTCCATAATTTAATCCTTCCTCTTGGAGAACCGAGAAATTCCTTGGGAACTCTTGTGCAGCCCGTCACGGGCAAGCCCCACGTCTATCGCGAGTTCTATAAATGACGATTAGAAACGTAATAATCGAGGAATGCGTTTCGTCTGGCGCGGAGGGTCGCGAGGATGCGAGACGCCTTGGGGGCAGTGGGGGCCGAACGTTCGACGGAGGCGACGACAACGGCTCTCTCGACGGGGGCCGAGGTTTTTAATTACGCCGAGGACAATACCTCCACGGCCAATCGGGGACTGGGAACAAAGTCTATCGGCTATTCTCCAGGAGGACAATTCACCCGGGGATCGTCCGGTCTCGCGTCTAATAAAAGTCGAGTCTGGAGGAGCCTCGGGGAACCGATCGCGAATAACCCCCGGGGGCCACATATCACCATTGACACGTCGGTATCCAGTTCGGAAAATTTATTCCTTCTCCCGTTGCTCGACAGAGCCTACGCGCGGGACGATCGTTTCGCAGAGAGTTGCCGTGGAATAGCTCGCTTCCGTAAATCGAGGAACTCGACGGAGCACTCTCTAACAGGATTATCGTACGCACGTAGCTACGTCCTTTCTGACGGTTTATCTTTTTCGGATTTTTTTTCATCTGGCTTTCGTTATCGTTAATGAAATATTTCCAGAGCATTCCACGTTTAATCGACCGACACCCTTTGTTAAGGAAAGAAAATACAATCGCAGGAATTATCGCAATGTGGAGTATTGGAAGAAGATAATTTAACGAATTTATCGAATTTTCCTCTAGACGGTGAAACGACCGAAATAAAAGAAGATTCACTCGTTATACAGACATTTAACCGGGTCGCTTACCGATGCTCTTACGCGAGAGTCCTTCCTTTTTTTCATCTTCCACCTTCCTCTCGCCTCACCCAGTACAGTCGCATTGTACCGAAGATTTATTAATAACCCGTTACGCGTTAATGGCACTTGTAAATCTTTCGTCGAATTCCCCGATAAATCATCGTCGGGGTTGTAGGTGCGGGTTTACGATTGTGCATCGAATGCGAAATTTATTGCCGCCCGCGAAGTCTAAAAAATTAATCAAGGACCCCACGGCACTCTGGAACGTGCACCGTGGAAAGTTCTCTCTTCTTCTTCCTTACCCTCTTACTCGCGCCCTTGTCCCGCACTTAAAATATCGACTCGTCGCGACGGCGCGACCGCTGCCGGTTTAAAAGTTTGGCGGTAGGCGCGAGCGGGCTCACGTACCTCTCGATTATCGTTTCAAATGAAGAAGCGAATGAAGCGGGGGCACGAGTGCGGCTGCGTGGGCGGCTATATAAATACCTTGGCCTCTCTCGGTCGTAAGTCGGGGCCCTGGTCGTCTCGGGTAGAGGCACGCGCGTATAAAGGCGCGCAAAAAGAAGGGTCCACCACCTCGTGCCGGAGGACGCGGCTGCTACGAAGGGAAAAGAAGGAGGCCAGAAGACGAGTGAGTGAAGCGGGGAGAGGAGAGAGTCGAAAAAAAGAAGAAGAAGAAGGCGAAATAAAAAAACGTCATCGTGAAAGGAGACATGTGGAATGGTCCCGAGGAGAAGGAAGAGAGACCTCGGACGTTGAGACACCGACGTCACGCGGACGAATTAATGGCCCAGGGCCTCCTCTCCCTCCCCTCACGGGAGACAATTATCCGGAGAATTTTATTTAGCTGCCCGGGTCGGTACCGGGAGTCAAAATATTTCCAGCATCCTCGATGATCGACCACCGTCAGCCCTCTCCACCTCTCTCACTCACCCCTTGCTCCCTTTTTTCTCCACGATGGCACGTCGCCATGGTCCCGAGAACGCGTTCCTTCCTCACCGTCGATCATTCTCCCTTCCTTCTTCCTCCTCCACGCTTCTTCCTCTTCCGTTCGTCTCTCCTCGCCAAAGTGTCCCCATCCAAAAAAAAGAACGTCCAAAGGTTCTTCCCGCACGAGGACGAGCGACGACTACTTTATTCCTCCCCGTCTTCCATCGCGTCCCGTACGCATCGGGACTAATAAAGAACGAGGACCTCTCGCGCTCTGAGAAAAAGAAATTTACATGGAGGGAGCCCGTGCAGGAAATCAGCATAATATCCGCATACCTAACGAGAGACGAGAGGGAACTGCCGGCGCCGAAACGTTACGCGAGAGGTATCGGTTTCGCGTGTGTTACACCCTCGGTGAAGGTGCTACTCCCACTCCATTGGCAAGAAGGTGCTTGCCTTCGGGTTGGATGCAAATGAACGTCGATCGAGGAAACGACGTTCCTTCTTGCGGCCGCCACCGTCGTTGGATTCTCATCCGACGTGGATGGAGGCGCAGCAGACGTTTCGTCGTGGTATACTCGCGAACCCACGAGGACGATTGGTGGGGAGTAGAGAGGAAAGATGGTCTCACAATGGATTTAATTTTCTCGAAGCTTCTCTCTCTCTCGATCTTCTCATTGTCTTGTCTTTCTCTATCTTACGTGGTGAGTGCCATCGTCAGCCGGTCGCGGCTCGGTAATTGCGCTTACCGATGTAAAGCCTCGAGCACCACCGATCATTGAAGCGAAGAAAAGCCGTGGGGCGTAGGCGAGGAGGTGACCGGCATGGGTAGGCGTAAAAGCGCGTGGGCGTCGTCGACGTCGGTCTACCGACATTGGTACGTACCTGAGTTAATGACGAGGAAACGGGCCGCGACGTAACGGGGCGCTCGAGGAGCGGGTGGAGGGCACTGATGCCTTGCGGAAAGGAAGCTGGGATGCTCGGAGGGGCCGAAATGGTAAAGGGTGTCGAGGGAAAAGGTGGTGGAAGGTGGTGGAGGTGAAGGCAGCCACACGACTCGGAGGATCCTCCGGGGATCTCGGCGTCGCGACGCGCTTCGTTGAGAATTCGTGCGTCAAGGCGAGCCTTAGAATAAACAGGATCGCACATAATGCGTAGGGATAATGGACTCGGGGAACGATGTCCACGTACCCGTGGAATTTCCATTGTGGCGAGCGCAAGCCCGTCCGACCACGGAGCTTAATGATTTAATGCTCATTGTTGGTAACTCTTCTCTCACGATTACGTGCCCTCCCTGGCCATTGTACGGTGCCCTGGCGTTATGACGGTTAATGGGTGGATAAAAAGTGTGTTAAAGAATACGACGGAAGTTGAGGAGGGCTCGGTGAGCCGCGGTGCAGGAAACGAGAGGAAGGTGCTCTTGACTTTTGCTAATCACAAGAGCTCTTCTGCTATCTAGCGTTGACTGGGATAGATAACAGAAAATTCGCTAATGGAAGAGATTCGACGAATATCCTTGACTACCCACCCTTTGGTAGGATCGAATGTTAACCTAAAGTTAAGCTAAAGTTTCGCCTTACCCCAAAATAAATTAAAAGGAAAACACATTTCGCCCATTAAATCGATCTCTAACGACTCGCGGTATTAAAGGGAAAGTATCCACGCAAATACCCCTCCCAAGTGTTTCCATTAGGTTTTCCTCCACCCTCGCGATAACCTTCACCGCACAGTTTTTCAACGAGTCACTTTTTTGTTCCTTTCCACCCGAGCTCCGCGGTCGGCAAACGTTCGCCACGTAGACCCTCGGCTCCATTCTCTTGAAAATTGATTTCAATTCGCCCTTCGAATGGGGCGCCACCCGCGATCGATATCACCTCACCTCACCTCTCCTCTTCTCCTTCCTTCCTTACGGAGCATCGTTTAGACGGCCTCAACCCTCGTACCTCTTCCGCCCCCTCTTCTCGGATCGTATCGAGCTTTATTGTCCCACGTACATCAGATACTATTCGATTATCGAGTCCCACGAGAGGCCCCCCGGGAGATACCGCCTTCTCGCATCGGTCTGGGTGTGCCCTGTAGCCCGTGGAACGTTTCGCCTAACTTATTCATCGCGCATTTACTTAGAGACTCGCAAGGAGAGGCCAGGATCGAACTGCTCTTTCGAGATATCTCGCCTGCAAGCCGCCTCCCTCCCTCCTTCTTCCACGGTTTTACGATTCCGGCACTTACGACGCGTTTAAGTCCAACGACTGCTCCACATAGTCTGAAACGATTCGATCGCCTCTCCCCAGGCCTCTCCCTCTCGAACCCTTTTCCCTTCGATCCCTTTCTCCACTTGCTACCCTCCGTCCAAGAAAGTACCCTTCTCTCTCGCTTGGCTTCTTCGTCTTCTCTCCTTTTCTCTCTAATCTTTCTCTCTTTCTCTCTTGCTTTCTGGCCCGAGCTGTTGGGCGTCTGTCTCGCTTCTTCATCACCTCGCCTCAGTGCCCAGACCTGCGGGTACTTCCTCGCAGAGCCCTCGGCATTACCCCCGCAGCGCTCGGTCTATATTCCGGGTAAATGGATTAGAAACATCGACGTTCACGTCGATCCTGCCTGCGCTTTACGACGATCATAATTCGCCGGGTCAGTTCCCTAATTATCCGAGCGATAACCCATTTCCTTCGTTGCTTCCCTTCTTTTTTCTCTCGCGAAACTCTCCACGACTAATCGACTACGCGTCGCCCGGCTGTCGCTTCGGAATGTTTCCGAAGAGCCATCGAACATTTATCGGAATTTAATTCGCGTTCACAGCTTCGAAGCAAGAGAAAAGTGGAAACGGAAAGAGAGAGAGAGAGAGAGAGGAGAAAGCTGCTGAAGAATGTCGCAGGTGTCTTAATTTTTCTACTCACAAGTCAGTCCATTCGATACATTCACCGTTAAATATAATATATTCACAAATCTGATTTGTGAAAAAGAAAACGAAAATTTACGAACGCTTTAAAGATCACGTGTTATACTGTTTTCATCGTAGAAGGTCGAGGAAATTTTTACGTCCAGGAATATTTTTATCCACGTACGACGTTCCACGAGATTCTACGCGCGTCTCGCGAAACAATCAATTACGAGACGATCCCACGCTCGTGGACACGACGCGGAGAAGTCGGCCGTACGAGCCAGCGGCGAAGGCCCTCGTCCGCTTTAAATTTCACAATCCGAAGAACTTTGTTTTCCAAGTTTCTCTCGTGCGCGGAAGTACATCGCGTGTCCGTCTAGCCCCGAAGAAATATAACCCGATGTTCGGAGGGTACGATGAACAGGCGGGTGAAGAGGAGAGCAACGACGGAGGCTCGAGGGTGCAAGTGAGGGAGAGGAGGAACGGTTATGGAGGCGAAGGGCGGAAAGTTTATCCTAACGGTACGTAAGTTTTAAAGTCGGTACGATTATTCGCTTATTATTCTCTACCCTATTACCTAGACCGGGGAATTCCTATTAACTTTGCCTTCGCGGCGAACGCTCGTGTTTACATAATTCCTTGCCAGGAGACTCTCGCGATGCGCTCTCAGGAATCGTTGTCGGAGAAATTTCCGCCGTGGAAAAATTCATGTCGTTCGCGACCCGACTTTCGAAGGAGTGAATTTCAAATTGAGGTCTGTGGGAATCGATCGATCGTTATTAGGAGGATCGGTGATGTAAATTATTTTCGAGCGTTACAATGAGAGATTCATCCGCCGACAGTGACTCCTTCGTTTGTGAGGAACTGCTTTAACCGTTTAAGTCCCAGAGGGTATTGAAAAAACACTGTCGAAGAATCCCGAACAGCGCAATCGCGCTTTCTCTAAATGAGTACGAGAAGACCCAAGCAGCGTCACAGCTCTTCTTTTATTTTATATCGATAAATGCCAAGCGTAACTTGCGACAATGCGTAGTCTGCAGCACCAAAAATGCAATAAAAAGATCACATCTAATTTGTGCGCAATGTAAAAAAAGAGATCATCCAATATGTTTTGACGAAACACCGATGTTACAAATTATAAGTGTTACTCTCCATTTAAATTGTTTGTCCATAATACAAAAATATTTTTAATTTGAAATTCGTTATTTTACGAAAATCTTCTGTATTATTACATATGCGTTCATAAATATTTCAAGTTTTGTTCGATAAAAATTATTGAAAAGATAACAATGAAATATAAAATCTTTTATTTTGTAATGTATCATTGCACTATTACTATAGTATTGTAACTATTGTAAAATGTATTATTTACATTACAAGGCGGAGCTGTGTGATGTACGTACTTGCGTCAGTAAATTTGAGCGCGCGACTTCTACAGTCGGTGACGCACCGTCAGTTGTCCACAACGCTCGAAATGTGCTGGGTTTTCTCGACATAAAATCTGAACAAGGCGATCGAGCTGCTTGCGACTCAAACGGTTAAGAATGCTTTTAAAAAGCTAGAACAAAAAATAAGTGTAAAAGCCCTAACTAAACGAACTTAAGTAAAAGTATCGAGGGCGCGTTTTACTGTTCCACGTCACGTCACCGCAATCGACGAACCAATCCGCCGCATCCTCGAATCAACCCACGTACCACTTCTCCCTGTATACTCGTTGCACCGAAGAATTAAGCAAAAATTCGTTAACGAGCTGCGCTCGCCTACGAGCGACGAACGAAGGGCCAGGAGGAAGGCGCGCGAAAAGGCCGTAAACGCAATTCCGCTCGCGATTCTTGTCGATTCGACACGCTCGCGCACGCATCGCCCTCTCGAGGCACGTTCACGCATGCACGCGCGGCGCACCTCGATGCTAACTAAGTTCCACCTCCTTCACCTCCTCCTCCTCTCCGCTGACTACTGCTCCGAGTGAAAATCGATGACCGCGTCGTAACGTTTTCGCGCAACACGGCTGCGTACGTCGCGTAACCGCACGCTTCGTTAAAGCAATTTACAACCTCGTTTGTAAACAAGCGAGCGAGCCGATCGACACCTTCGTTTTCTGATTACGAAAGTTACGCGTGGATTTCGCGTTCCTGCATTTCGCCCTCGTCACCGACGCGTCCGTTTGTTATCTGCTCCTCTATCCCTTCCCTCCTATACGCTTCGGCTTCGGACCTCTTTCCCTGGAAATGAATTTCTCCTTTGTCTTTGGATAGGCGTGCGAGGAGGAACCCGGACGGTAATCGAATGACTCGAAGAGCGGAGATGATTTGGATGGAGTCGATTGGTTTCGAGAGTAGTTCGGTAAATGTTCGCGGAGGGAGACGAAGTTCGATTAAGGTGCACGGGGGCTGCTCGTTAAACGGACGATCGATAATGTACCGTTAATGTACTTTATGTTTCTTACGTCTCCGATGCTTTCTCGCCCCTCCAAGCTGGTTTAGTTTGCCGCTCGCGAAAGGTATCCATTTAGTGTCAATAACTTATTTGTGTCGGGACAATCAGGAGTACCATTACAAAAACACGCTCACGGCCGGCTTGCGTTCTCTTTATCGACTCTCGCGCCTCACAGTGGACTACAAATCGTGGTAATCGCCTTTCCTCCGGTCTTGCGAGAGAAAAAAAGCACTCTCGATAGACGGAAAATTGGAGGAGCTTTCACTTTGAGCCACTCGCGCGCGACGATCCGCTCCGCGCGTCGTCGTAGTCGTCGTCGTTGTAGAAACCCGAGTTTCTCTTTATCGTACTCTTTATTCCGCGGCTACAATGTTCTCCACCTCCCTTTGGAACGTTTGCGTACACCGCGTGTCCGGAACAATTACGTGCCGACATTGGTTGCCTTTACGACGGCGAGATGGAGTTGGATCGGGAAAAAGAATAGGCGAGAGTAAATAGAGAAAAGGGGGAGAGGGAAGTAGCAGGTAACGGAGAGTGAGAGAGAGTGGCAAAGTGAAGTGAAATGAGTGAGAGAGAGAGTGAAAGAGAAAATGAGAGAGAGCGAGAGCAACATCGATCCAACGCAACCGACCCCTTTTGCACGTCAGCTTTGTTCCTGGGAAATTGGATTTGTCTAAAATGCAAATGGAGAACTGGACCAGGGTTCGACGTGGATTGGCCCGAGTGCGAACTCCAACGGAGGAAATTGTGTGGGTCTACGCGCGCGCGAGCCCCACAGACATGCGCACACCCCCACCTATTCGTCGACGTGCACGCATATCGAGCATCCATCTCATCCATAGGTACTCGCAAAGTCCATAAATACATGCATGCCATGCGCGCGACTTTCGTATAGGCGGTAAACGATATCGGAAGGTGAACGGGGAAGAAAAATCCAATAGAATTTGTTCGGAGCTTTTCCGCGAGCGTTTCACTGGGACGGGGAGCGAGGAGCTCGACCGCAAGAGAAAAAGGAGAAGGAGGTTACGAAGGTGGTAGTCTACCAGACGACGTACGAGAGCTTTCGTGAAACGAAGCTCGCGCTTGTAAGAAAAGAGCTTGCAATCTTACTTTTTACATGGCCGATTGACCTCGTAAAGAGACTCCTCTCTTTTGACGGCCACTTCACGAAGATAGCGCATCGACGAACTCTAAAATTACCAATACACCTTAGTCTCCAAAAGTCTCGTCTTAACACTAGAACTACCAAAGGGGTCAAAATGACTGGTCAACAAAAGAAGCTTCCATATAAAAACAAAAGTAAATGGCAGCTTAGCGATAAAATAACTGCTCCCTCTGTTAAAATGAGTGGTCAACAAAAGAAGTTTCCATACGTAAACGAAAATTGGTAGTTCTAATGTTAAAAAGAAATTCTTGTGAAAAATTCGCGCACTCGGTCATTTTGACTGGTCGGTACTTCTAGTGTTAAATAAACTTTAAAAATGAACGTCGTGCAAAATGGATCCGTACTCCACGAAGTTATTATCCATCGTTTCCGGTTTACGAATAATAAAAATAATATTCCACGGACGACGTTCGAGAAAAAGTGTTTCCTCTCCGTGAAGCGCCCGATGCTCCAGCACGCGAGATCATCCCACCATATCGCAGGGCACCATTGACGTCCCGGTGGAATAATCGATAATCAACGGACTCGCTCACCTTCGTCCATCCTCCTCCTCCTTTCGATCCGCACTTAATACGCTCTCTCGCCATTCTCATCCTTCTTATTCGAGCTATCCGCTCTTCTACCCATCGCGGATCGCTTCGTCCCTCGCGTCCCCGTCCGACGTGGTTTTATTTAAATAACGTAATTATCTCTCTATGAGTCGATACCCATTAAGCTCGGCGATCGACAGTGTCGGACCGATTCGCCGACTCGTCCTTGGTGGTGGCGGCCGCTTTATCGCGCCGCGCCGAGCAACCCCGCGAGCTGACATTTCCGTCGTATCGGCTAACGAGTTTGTCCGTGTTGGTGGCGAGCAAGCGGACGCTAAGTGACAGTGACAGATTCCCAGTTGTACACGACCGATTCCAGACGCGCGACCGTGCGCGCGTAATTCTACTCGCGCGCAATTCCGTACGTCTCCACCGGAGCTTCGTCTGCGATGAATTAGCGAGCGACGAATTCGTCGCGCGGAGCGGCGCAGCGGAAGTGGGAAATTATGGAGTGGACCTACGCTCTTCTTTTTAATTGAACGCAACTCCGATAGCTTGGCCGTGTTTAGTCTCCTCGATATTCGACCGGAAGTCGATGTCAATTCTAGAACGAAGAGCATCTACGTGACACGACACGTATTAGGATTATCGAATTAGCTAAGAGTGTTTTTCCCCGAGAACGGACAATCGAGGGATCGGAGATACATCGTTCGATTTCGCGAGAGGGTGTTAGTGGATTAACGCGCTCGAATTGATTATCCTCGCGTCGGACGATACGATGACGTCTGTATCCTAATTATCGAATATCTCTCGGTGCCAATATTAGGTGGGTATAACTAGGGTTGTGAGCGAGCGGAGGATGACCGGTATCCGAATCGACAAACATCTGTTTATATCGGAATATCGAGTAATCCAATTGTCTAGTTCGCACGGATAAAAAATCTCAGGGTAGAAGAACCACGGGAGTTTCAAGCGTCGAATTATTCGCGTGGAAAGGCCTCGCGCGGTATCGTCCGGCTAGATTTGAAAAGTTCCGACAAAAAGAGAGAGAGAGGTGGATAAAGAAGCGAAGGAGGATAATTCGACGAGAGCGAAGTAATCGGATCGACGCCAAGAGAAACAGGGCGAGTGGGGCGCTAGCATCAGCATTTTTAACCGCAACTATCCGATCGAGCAATTTACCTCCCTCTCCACCACGGTTTACCGTCCTATCGGACGATCGAATGCGATCGGCTTCGACGATGAATCCCTCACCGACGATAAAAGACTATAATCTCTCGTCGGCCGTGAGAGGGAAAGATTCTCGTTAAGCGGCTCGCGCGTATCACGAGCCTTCCTCCTCCTTCTCTTCGTCCCGGTGGACCACGGGAACGAGGGAAGTTAATCCGCGACGTCGCGAAGCTCGCGCTCCCGTGGCAAGCGAGCCTTCAGGAAAAATTCGCATAAGCCAATCCCCCGCTTGGCCATCTCGACAGGTTGTAATCAGAGCCGCTAAGTCCTAAGTACACACGCACGCCGGGTTGCTAACTTCTTGTTGCATCGTGATTTATCCGTGTAATAAGATTTTTCCGTCTCGCCCGGTAAGCACACGGTGGACGCGCTCACACGTACACGCTCCTATCTATTTCATGCTAAGCGCGAGCGGATGGCAAACGATGAGCGACGACAACGATGACTATCAACCACTACCACCACCGTAGAAAGAACGACGAGGACGCGAGCACGACGACGAAAGGGGCAATTTAGCGATAATTTATGAAAAGCTCCTCTCCTCCTCCTCCTCTTCTTCATCGTGTCCCTCTTCTTTCGCGCGCGCGCGCTCGCGGTAGCTGAACTGGTTCGCGAACGTGTAGCGCTTAAGCGTTACGCCGTACGGGAACAACGTGTAATTTCGTGCCCGTACACCGTGGCTTACACCGTGAAATTTATCAGACCCACGGCGTGGAAGACCGACGTTAAAATAATTATCCGATTTGCCGAGGACCTCCTCTCTACTGTCCTTCTACTCTATTTTCTTCCTCGTTTTGCCTGGCGCGTCTACTCCACCTCTCTTCGTTCGCCTTCTCTTTCCTGTCGCGGTAGTTTGCCTACGTAGATCCGGTAGCAGACGCGAATAAGTTCCTGGCATCCGTTCTTCTCGCAGCACGAAAGTGGAGCTGGGCTATTTCACCTCCGGCCAACCGAGGTCGACGATTTGACGTCGAGGTCAAGACGTCGGATTAAATCTTACGGTTGGATCGTGTGCGCCGGAGCATCGGAGAATCGTGAGAGCGGGTAGGAACGTAAATGGAGTACGGCGTGAGTGGTTTCGTCTGCTTTTTTGAGAATGTCTAAATCGAAATTTTCAAGGATTAATATCTGGTTCGGAATATGTTGATGCGTCGTATAATTTAGTAGTGTTTATGTAAAATATTCAGGCACTAAGCCGACTTCGAATACTTCGTCCGTGAAATTTGCGAAGAATGTAGATTGTTTTTTCAAAGAGCGATTACGCGAGTTGAAAAGCATTTTCGCATTATCGCATTATCGCGGGTGAACAGTAAAGAAGACAAGTATATTTAAAATTTGAATATTCGCGGATTATTATTATGACCCGTAATGAATATGCTTTGTATTTCCAGTGTTCTTGCTTGCTTTTCTGCTTCCCTTGGAGAGTAAACTCTACACGAAATTCTTTATGTCCACAACGTTAGGAAAAATTCCCTTAGGCTAGGAACATAGTTCCGAGAAAGTTGCGAAGCCAGCAGCAGCCCATGGTAAACATTAGAAGTTTTCATACTTTCAGCCGTAGTCGCTGCTGCTCGTACCATGTTCGCAGTCTACGGAAAATTTTCCTAACTTCCTGACTATTTTGGCGGTACTTATGACAGAGTAGATACGTGAAAAGTGAAGATCCTTGCGAAAAACGTGAATTGCTAATGTCCGATGGCACGACCTTCCTTTCTAATAAAAGTCGAAATTTTTCATCATTATTTCGTGACGCAAAGTCTCACAACCTCGTACCTCAAGTATCGTGGAGATACTCGTGCGTGAGAGTGGGGCATATTGTGTGCCTGCCGTAAGCCCTGAGCGAGCTAGGGTAATTTGCACGGGTTAAGCAATTAAGGGTAGGTCTCCTGGGGAATATCCAAAAGGGTAATTTGGTGTTCGAGGATTACGCGTTGATGGTCTACCGTGACTGCGGTACTTACGAATTCCCGTTACTTCCGACATATTGCGCTCTTCCTTCGTGGCACCTCGTCACGAATACGATCAATCCAAGGTGACGTTTCAGCCGTTATTATTCCACGCTCTGCTCGAGTCTGGCGCGAAAGCAGCTACTAAGACAGGAGAACGAAGGACTCTGACAGACGGACGCGACGTGAAAAAGAGAGAAACGGAAGAGATACTAAACAACTGGACGAAGAGAGAAATTCGCATGCAGATGAAAAGAGAGATGGAAAAGTGGACA
The DNA here is from genome assembly GCA_944319695.1 of Tiphia femorata. Taxonomy (NCBI): domain Eukaryota; kingdom Metazoa; phylum Arthropoda; class Insecta; order Hymenoptera; family Tiphiidae; genus Tiphia; species Tiphia femorata. The sequence goes on along the minus strand of OX090900.1, from coordinate 15,333,711 downwards.
ACAAAAGGGCCACTATATCGCGTGACCGCTATGATCGATGTCCGCCTGGGTTAAATAATTCAACGATTTCCGACGTATAGTCTCGTGTACGCTCCTCTTCCACCTGCCACCTTCTCGGACTCCACGCAGACCTACACATTTGCGAGAGAAATCGCGGATGATTCTCACGCGTACTCGTAGCTGCAGTTCCAAACTCATTTCGTCTATACTTCCGCTTGCTCGAAAGTACATCCAACAGAAGAACCTGAAACAGAATTGAAATTAGTATTAGGAGTATTCTTGCCCGTACGTTACTTCTACGCCAAGTTCTACCTTTTCAAAAGGACCAGCATTAGAAAATATTGGAATATTATAATATATCTTCAGTTAAATTTCGATTTATTTACCCTAAGTTCCTTACCCTCTTCGATACTTTCTATTCCAAACATCAGCAAGAAATACGAAAACTACAGTGACTTCTGCAAACTACTCCAAAAGCTATCCTCTTCCAATTGATACTATCTCCACGAAATGATCATCGAGTTCGTAAAAATCTTCGTGAAGGTATCGCGAAAATTCCCGAGCGTTCTGCATCCGGCACGAGAGGTCGCGGTCGTAAAGCTCGTAAAGGTGCACTGTGAATTTTTTTATTGCGACTCTTTCGTAGCACCCGCCACCCCATCGGGTGGAGTTACTACCGTCGCGGATGCGAGGGCGGGCGCAGCCGGGTGGCAGAGCGATGGGGGTTGGGGGCGCACCAGAGTCATAAATCACGTCCCTGGAATTTCACCAGGTCCGAGTACCACGAGCCGACTACACGATGAGAACTACGACGACGACGGCAGTAGGCGAGCGTAAACTCGAATGAATATACATTAAATACTTATACGTGCATTACGGGCCCGATTTTATCGGGGCACGCGCGTGGGACATTAATTCCCATTGTAGTACATTATGCGGATCATAAAGCCTTCGTCGCGGACTGCACCAAGTCTCTCTCTCTTTCTCTCTTTCTCTTTCTCTTTCTCTTGCGCGTTGTAACGTGGGGCGGAGAAGATCGTTTCGCCGATAATTGTAGTCGTTCCGAAGCGGATCGCTCTTAACCCATGCGTCGCTCTCTCGCCATTACACTCAACGAACAGGGTGCCACTCGCGCCCCACGATCATCCCATTGGGAAGTATCGACGTGCTCGCGCGAGGAAGGAAGAAGGATCGAGCGAGTGGACGAGCGAGCGGACACAATGTGCGTTTGTCAACTGGTTTATACGGTTGGTCGCGGTCCTCAGGCGTCTACGAGGCTTCCATCGGGCTTCCCCTGCCGCTCTCGCATATCGCTCGTACGGAGACGCATCGTAATCGCCCACGTATAACTTCCTCTTATCCGCGTGGAGTCTCGTCCATTCTGGTCGTCCACCTCTCTCGAAGACTCTCCGCTTGGAGAACGTCGAAGGCGAGACGTCGACTCGTCCTTCCGTCGCGTTTACTTTGAAATCTTCGTCCACGGTTCCGGTAACGATGCTTTATCGCGTAGTGGGTATCTCGTTGCTCGTTGGAAGAAAGTCGAAGAGCAAATGCTTTCGAGAAACTTAGCTCCTTGCATTTTTTTTTTCATTCTTTATCCGGGAGCAAGGTTGTAGTTGAAGATCGTCTGTCTTCTACCGAATACTCTCCTCGATGACACTTCTCAAACTTCACTCTTTAATCCGCTTACATCGTCGTCCACTGAGAGAAAAGAATGGTTGGGTTTACTATAATCTCACTATATTTTATAGTTAGATTTGGCGTAAAATATATTTTTATAGTTCACTTAACCATAGAAAATATAGTAGAATGAACGATTTATACAAATGGTTATATTATTAACTATTACCTTTCTTCTTGTTACCATGTGTATAGTAAAACATATGGTAACAAGAAGAATCGTATAGAAGATCATATACTTTTCTCTCAGTGTCTCGTCGTCTCATGTATAATCTCTCTTTACGCTGTACGCTCCACCGTGATGCATCTCGAATGAAGAGAGAAAAGGAGAAAGCCTCGTGTCTACGAGGGTGGAGAAAAGTTTTCCGCGCGCGTCGCCGTAAGTACGCGCGGTACGCCAAACTCTTCTGGCATCCGCGCGGTTCGCGAGAGCGACTTCCTGCTGTTTCTGCGTGTCGCGCGCGCTTATGGAAACTCACCGTTGACCGCCCACGTACCCGCCTCGCGTCGTTATTCCAATGAAGCGTCCATTCCCCCGGACTGTCTGACTTCCAACAATACGAAGACCGAGTAGAGGGGGTGTCTTTTTTCGTTTCGATCTCAGAACGAACGAGAGAACAAGAGGAAGAGGTAAGGAGGAAGAAGGAACGCATTTTTACGAGACGTCCGCGCGATAAATAATTTCGCGACAATACGCGCGGCTGGTAACGCCCGACGTGATATCTTCCCGTATGGAGTTTGACGCGAGCGATTCCATGCTGTCGGGAGGTAGCGGAAAAGTTTCGCCTCCGTTCGCACGACTTTACGCGCCGTTCGCGCGAAGAAGCTTCCAGCTGCTCCCGCATCTCGCGATCGTGGAAGCGCGTCGTAATCGCCCACGTGTGTGGCCAGAGCTCACCTTCGATGCCCACCCATTGAAAATGAAAAGCGCTCCTTTATTGTTTCCCCCGTGACGCGTTCGCTCACTCGTTTCCTTGTTCGAGGATTCACCGAGCGCGACCCGTGATCCTAGAGAGATTATTTACGTCCTTCCACTAGGGACGTTCGAACGTACACCTATGCACGAAATGAGAAATAAATTTTTCCAACGTCGCGCGTGAAATCGTAAACGTCCTTGCTCGTGGAGCGAATGGAAAAAAAGAAGTAGGAAATTTTAAAATGCTGTGCGTTCGTATACAGTTCCGGATGGAAATCTCTGGTACTCGAAGCTTCGACTTTCGTCCTCCGACGCGTTAAGAGGAAAGAATCGAAAAATGTACGGGCGATAAATCTGCGATCCTCCTACGGTGGTAACGTATGTGCCGCGCATTACGGTAGAATCAGGAACGACCTATCGAACGCCCTGTGGAAGATCTACCATCCCCATTCCGCAGGCTGCATTCATGGAAATCGAGCGGAATCGGCGACATCCATTGGATCTCGTCGGATAGAATCCCGTTGGTAGGGTACCATCAATTTGCTCGTGGAGAAGGAACGATCGAAGCCTACGACTATCGTCGTTGCGGTCCTCGTAGACGTCGGCGTCGTTCTTGGCTCTCGTCTCCGCTTTCGACTTCACTCCTCTCTCCTCCTCCTCTACTCCACCCGTTCTCCGCGACCGTCTACGACCGGGCATTACTTTTATTCGTGCGTTATTGATAAACGATAAAATCTAGACGGAAGTTACCCCCTCCTTCATCTCCTACCATCCACCTCCTCCCCTCGTCGACCATAAATTCCGCGGTACTTCCGTCGGATGGAGGCAAAGGGAGGGAGGAGACCGCGGCGTTCGACAAACCACTCGCAACGAATAAATCACTTCCACCCCCACCCTCCACCCTCTTCCACCGTCTGAGACCCGCGCTGGAACGCGAAAGCGCTTTTCCCGTCCAGCTAAGCCGTAATCCGAGCGTCGTCGAATTAAGGAACCCGAGCCGAGGCGAGCCAAGCAAAGGCCGCTCGATAAAATTATTAAGTGATTTATAAGCGTCCGCCGGACGTTAGTCCCTTTTTCCTCCAGTCCCTAGACTTCGATGCCGGGACGAAGAAGGAAGGACGAAGGACGCGCGAGGGAAAAGGATCAACGTTTATCGGAGAGATCGATTATGGGGGATCCTGAGGAGCGATTTGAGTGACACGCTCGTTTCGTTGGAAAATAATGTCTGGTCGATTCGGATATTGATAGGAGAAATTCCCTTTTTTTTTTTTTTAAGGAATCATCCTAGTAGAGAGGGTCTTCTTTTCTCGTCTCAAAGTCTCACGCCGATATGTTTAAGAGAACATCTGTTGGAAAAGTTATTATCGCTCGGAGATAAGTTCAAATATAAAGGGATAAAATATTTCCTCGAAAAAAAAAAGCATTTTTCGATATCCGCCGGTGGATCGCCAAAATGTCCAAGTTTTATCGCAAGATTGATGGACGGACAAGAAGGAAGAAAAATCCGGAATTTTTCTTCATACCTGTACCAATCCCTTTTTCTGGTGGCACGGTCGATATCAGAATTTGGTCGACTGAGCGGCGAAAGTCCATCGTCGGAAATCCGTCAAAACCAATTCACCGAGACTCTCCTTCCTCGCAATTTCTCTTCCGTCGAGCCGCTTCGGCACTTATAACCGAATTGGTTTCGGGGGAAGGCACTCCTCCTGACGGTAGTCGAAAAATAGTCGCTACAAGCGGATCGTACGGTATCTTCAATGAGGTCCCCGAGGGACGATCCCCGCGCTCCACCCCCTCCCAGAGGACGGCGATAAGCGACTCTAGTTCCTCCCACCACCTCTCTCGAGCATTTCGAATTTCTTTCCTCCCTGCTTCCGTTTTACTCCCTCTTCAAGGATAACTCGTCTCTTTTCGCGCACGCTCGGTACAACGTCGCGTAGAACACGAATGGAAATACAACCGAATGGTGCGTTGCGTGCGTCATCCTCTCTCTTACTCTCTCGCCCTCTCGTACGTCTTTTCCTCTCCTCTTCCACCACCACACTCGGTTTCCTTCTTTCTCGATCGTTCCATTCTCTCCTGCCTCGCCATTCTCCCCCACCTCTTTCATCCTCCACCCCCAACCCCCGCATGTTACGAATATTTGCCTTTCATCTTCGGCCGTGCTTGCCTCGCAGGCCTCCTCCTCCCAACCCTCAGAATGCAAATCGTATTTTGTCGTAAAACGTGTCGCCTTCTCCCCTACCACCTACCTCCTTCGAGTCCTCCCCCGTTTTCGCCCACCTACGACGGTGGAAGTCGCGGAGGACTGGGACGAATGTAGACATCGCGTGGCAAATTCGCAGGCTTGAAAGAGAAAGAGAGAGAGAATGAAAGAAGGGGACAGCACGATGGAGAGAAGAAAGGAGAGGGAACGAGTAAGGGAAGGAGGCAAAAGTATATCGCAAGAGCATCCCCGAGGGCGTGTAGCGTTCTCGTCGAGGAGAGATTTAAGGATGCCGGATTTGTCCTCGACGCGGGGCGATAAAAAATATTCAACGTCGCATAATGCGCCCGCAGGAGAAGCGGCCCTCGTGAAATTCCATAAACAGAGCCGCGGGGAGCTCGCGAGTAACGGCGGAAGGGTCCGCGTCACTCGAAGGAGGAGGAGCGTCGAACCACCGAAATTATTTTTATGGTGTGCCTTGCTCTCGCGAAAATTCGTCGAGTAATTGCGACGAGTTCACCACCCCATCCTGGACTTGAAAACAGTCGAATAAAAAGGGGACGAGAATCTCTCGACAAAATTTCATCGGCAAGCTTACGGTACTAGAAAAAAATGTTAAATCTCCAAATTACTCATATATTCTAGTACAACGGAAATAAGAATTACGAATATTTCTGGTAAATAAGAACAAAGGACTCGAGAAAGTCAGGTAGCAAAATGGATCGCGTGATGGTAGAGGGGTGTAACGAAATCTCAGGGTTAGGGTTAGGTAGTAAAATGGATCGCGGTAGTAGAGGGATGTAAAGAAATCTCAGGGTTATGGTTAGGGTTAAGGTAGCAAAATGGATCGCGCGGTGGTAGAGAGATGTAACGAAGTCTCAGGTCTAAAACCCAGACATCCGTGTTAAGCGTGCTCGCACATTATTTCCGCTCTGGACGCAGGCTCGCATGAACATCGCGGTGAGAATGTGAAATCTAGGTGCGTGTCACGGCGTTAATAATCATGGGGATTTGGAGTCGCGCGCGTTGTTTCACATGCAAATCAGACAATCGTCCGGGATGGGCGCACGGGGGTTGGAAGGGAGTGGTGGAAGGATAGGTCGCGATAGGGTCAGAGGAGAAGGCGGTGGGGAGTGGTGGTGGCTGTGGCGCGAATGCCCTGGCCATTGGTGGTTTAATTAGATTACCCTTCCGTGCCCCATCAGGCAGCCGCCACCCTTACACCCAGCCAAGCCCGATATGTGCGCGCGCAATCTGACAAACAGGAAGTGACACTCTGCCGTGGGACACGCGCGCGAGCGAGTTCGATAGGCGAGAATAGATAGATGGATAGATAGGCGACTGCAGATGGATAGGCGAGGGGCTAGAATGGAAAGGTAAATAGAAAAATAGACGCCCGCCTGGAATCGATGGATCGACCGTCGGATAGATGGGTCGAATGAATGGACAGGTGGTTGGACCAGAGTGTCGGATGGTTCTCGATGGCCTGGCGAATTGGTAAATGGCAAATGAAAGGACCGAGGGGGTTTAGGCGCGAAACGAGAAAATGGCGAGAGATATGGGGGTGAGAAAAGATCGTGAGTAGAAAAGATCTCGAATGCATGAGAGAGTAGGGGCGAACGTGGTACCGGGTTCGTGGCGTACGGTACTGTCTGGCCCGATGATTGGACACATTCCTCTCTCACTCCTCTTCCTCCTCTTCGTCTTCGTCACCGGTTGCCGTGAGGCGCGTCCGGGACGTCGTTGTTTCGCGACAAATTAGTTTGTCAAAACGTGCGCCTGGGGTGGCGAGAAGGGGACGATGGAGAGTCGAGAGCGAAGAGAATCGGTGAGTGTCTGTAAGTAAGAGAGTTCGAATGAGTAGGTCGAACGAGGAAGGAAGAGGGAGGGGGGGATGGGTCGTGGTGGTAGGACGAGGGAGTCGTGAGCAGCAGCAGCAGCAGTCATTTCGCCTTGGAATTCGGCTAGACCGAAATTGAGAAAGAGAGACGAATAGAGAGAGAAACGGTGGGCAAAGGGCGGTGGTGAGGGACGAGAGAGGGACCTGTAGGGAAGGACGAGAGACAGAAATGCCAACCGTGCCAGCCGACGTGGTATTTTTGGGCGCGATCGAGCTTTTTTTCAATACCATAGGTTCAACGAACTGCTGCCGCTCACCGAACCGGCGAGCTCCAACTGATATTTGTTTCGTAACTAAAATAATCCTCGTGGATTTGTTTCTGTCGCATGCGAAAAGCCTTTTCCATGGAAAAAAAAAGCCAAGGCGCCCCCTTTCCCTTCGATACACGAACGCAATTAATCGGGGGAGCGAAACGATAACGCCGGCAGCGCTCCTTCGTTATCGCTCGCCTCGTGTGAAATTCCAAGAATAACGCGATTCACTTTACTTCTTTATTCCACGCACCTCTCCGCTCTCGCAGTCCTCGCAGTCGGTTCGTTTTCCAGATACCTTCCCTGCTCGTTTCCATCTGCTTTTCCATTCCCTCGGAATTCGATTTCCCGTGCGAGGTAAATTATACCGGCACGGATTGTCGTGGGTAAACCGAAGATTACGAGGCATCGATCTCACCTGGATGGCACGAAATTTACGATCGCAAGCGGACGAATAATCATCCGAAACAGAGAATGAAACGTTGTTAGTGTCCAGGCGAGCATCGAAGGACTTTGAAATTTTATTTTAGCACGAGATAACGTAACTCCCTCGAGGCGAGACTCGCGTGGCGACGCGCTCAAGGCCCAGCCACGCGTTCCATAATTACCTACAATCAGTCAGGGGATTACGCGAACTCCGCAGTCGTTTCTCCTACTCTCCTCAACCCCGTCCTTTTTTTCCTGCGACTATCTCGCAAACCGCGCGAGCCTGGTGGCGGGTTGCACGTCCGTTTTTACACCAAAGGTCGGTTACCTTCCCCGGAGCACGCTAGTTATGACGGAAGGACAAGAAATTAGCCGAGCAAGAAAAAAAAACCGCGAAAAAAAATTCTCCAGAGCCAAGAGGCAAAAGCGTCAAGGAGATTCATCGCACGAGCGCATCTCCTTTTTCGCCATCCGAAACCACCGAAATACCCTCGTAAACCTCAGGAGATCCCGTTTCACCTCGAAATCGACGCGTTCCAATTTCGACAGTTTCAATAAACAAGCCCCCTAGTAGTTTCGAAATCGCGAAACTCTAATCGTAAGATCGTACGTAAGCGCGTGCGCGCCTCACGAAAATGCTCTTTACGATCTCGCATCAACCTCAAATCCTCCTCGAAACACCATCCTCTTCCGTCCCGCAATTAATACGATCGTAAACCCTCGTCCAGGAATCCAAGCGGCTTCCAACAAGACTAAACGAATTGCGTCGAAACTCGCTACGTACGAGACCCAGCCCCGTAATCTGGTATCTAAATGGAACGTTTGGAGATTTATCTCCTACCTGGGAGCAGGGAAAAGAAGGGCACTCGCGTCGACGACGGTGACCAAGTGCAGTTCATACCTCAACCTTCCAGTGCCATTAAGGGAGCAACGAGGGTGGTGCGCGCGCGCGTGGTCTCTGAAGCGAGATCCAAGGGAACGCGCGCGCGCACGCGTTATCTCGAGCGCTCTAAATTAAAAGCCTTCCGACGTCTTTTCAGTCGTTCACCGCGCGCGCGTCTCTCCTTCGAGCGCCCTCCGACGTCGTGCGTGTCTTCCACCCCTGGTGGAAGAGGGTTGCTCGAAGGCGGTGGCCGTGGTGATGAACGAGCGGTAGGAGCGAAACTTCCCCCCGGCCGAGTGAGACTCGCGTGGGAAGGAGGATGGTGCAATATGCAGTTATGCAGACTCCGCCGATGCGTCACCCTCGGCGCATTATGCGAAAGGCTCGTCCTGCCAGTTCGCTCGTTCGCTCGCGCGTTTATTCGCTCGCTCGGGGACGTCCCGGCGCGTATCCCGAGGGATCCCTCGACACGGTGGAGGGTCCCGTTTGAATATATCCTCGCTGTCGCGCGGGACGACACGCTGAAACAGGCAAGGACCCTGCCGGAACCTGACGGTGCTCCCGAGGTCTTCTTCTTCTTCGTCCTCTGCCTGCCTCCTTTCTCCTTCCGCTTCTACGTCGAAGGTGGCGGAAGGCACCGATGCATATCCGATTAAGTGGCGCGCCGGGACGTGAAAGCGACGTCGGCGCGAAGTATGCGCGATGAGCGTGCACGGGGATGATGATCAACGGATATTGCGCGGGCAGGTTTACGCGTTGTCGCGTCGAGCGCGTGGGAAACCGAGGTCGATACGATGAACCGTGATATATTTCCCTAGAGCGACGAACGGCGTCTGCTAAAAGGCCCTCTTTACGCGCTTTTGTTTTCGTAAGTGACGTTGAGACTTAGAACATATATAACTGGAAGGGGAATTGCCTATGGGTGTTTACGATAATCCGGTTTCGAGTTAGTTCGACTGGGGTCGAAAAATATGATAGGCACAACCACCTACTGTCTTCATGATTCATGACAACCCAATGCTGTCCGGTAAGTCGAGTAGAGATAGTTAGGCTAGCGCGGCTAGCGTAGTGAATAACGTGCTTACGAGAATCGACAATTATCAGGTAATAAAATTTTGTTAATATACCCCATTAGAAAACAATGAATTATTTAACGAAAATTACAAATGCTAAATGAAACAAGTAGTAACTTTAATTTACTACTTGTAATTTTCATTAAATAATTCATTGTTTTCTAATGTAATTGTTTCACATTTAACAAAATTCTCTTACCTGATAATTGTCGATTCTCATACGCACGTTATTCACTACGCTAGCCTAACTAACTCTACTCGACTTACCGGACAGCATTGGATTGTCATGAATCATGAAAACAGTAGATGGTTGTGCCTATCATATTTTTCGAACCTAGTCAAACTAACTCGAACCCAAATTATCGTAAACACCCTATGTTTCCCATGTAAAAGATCTGTGGCCAAGTTTGGTGCGAGAGAGACAGATAGATGTTAACCTTTGCTCGTAATGCGCAAACGCGGATCACGCTCACCGCGCCGTTTAAAAATGGAAATGTAATTGGGATACAATTGACGATTATTGAATAGATGATAATTAAGATGCGCACAATGACAAACAATTATAAACTTTATTTTGTGCAAACAAAATAATAAATGAAGATAAATATTATTACTTACTTATGATAAGATACCGATTTATCACGTTTACCGCATAGGACACAGTATAGGTATGGCATTTTTTCTTAACTAAGCTATCAATGTTATAATTGATAGCTTATGGACGGGTTTAACCTTTCAATATTTTGAAACTCACTGTCAGCTGTCAGCATGCTGTCATCGCTCGCGCTTGCGCATTGCGGATGAATATTAATCTCAGTCCTTCTCTCTCTCTTTAAAACGTTTCTCTCTCGCACGCAACTTGGACACAGACTCGATCCTCTGTCCCCCTTCCAGTTATATATATTCTAAGCGTTGAGAATATGAGAAGAAAAATTATTAGCGCGTAGATTGATTTTTTTTTTTAGTTCGGTTTTGTGATTGTGTGGGGCGCATTCCGTGCGATTTATATGGTGCGGATGTGATACTGATTTCGGATTGCTTTGTCCACTGTTCTCGATCCTCACCCTATTCGTCGTCGAGTAGAGTACGTTTCGGCGTGCTTATTCGATTCTAGTTTATTTTACAGAATTTTGATGTTCTGTTTTCTATGGAATCGTATCTACGGTATGAAAAGAGGTTTTACTGTACATACGTGGATCCTGTGTCTGTACAGACGCGTGCGTAGTTCGGTAAAATACATTGTACCTCTTTTTAGACTTCCTCATACGAAAACACGTATTTACGCGAATTAAATCCGAAGAGGTGAAAGACCGATTATCTTAAACAATAATTTTCGTTATTAATACATCCGACGAGACTCTTAATCTTACACAAATTCGCGAAATCATCGTTCTCCCTCTTCGTCCCTCCTCCTGCTCGCCCTGTTGCCCTCCGCGACGCGCATCAACCGCGCCACGGTGGATTACATTCGCGCACGATCGCTGCCGCATTAATTATCGCCACCGTTAAATCGGAGTGAGATGTTTCGCGGTTTCACGGCAATTAATCTCTCCGTATCCGTACGCGCATCGGCGGCCGCTCGCTTCGGTCTATCTCTACGCAGGCGTCCGCGGATAACGTGCGAGCGAGCGAACGAATCGTGCGTTTCGTAACGTCAGCCATCGGTAACGGCGCGACGGCTGACGCCATTTACACGATAGATGTAATTCGCATGGAAGCTCATTACATCGACACGGAAGGATGGAGGTGAAGCGAGGGTAGAGCGGCGGATTAATTAATTCCTCGAAATTACAGGAGCGTTGCGGGCACGCGGTCATATTCGCGGTCGTCCGCGCGGTCCGTCACCGCGGAATAATAAAATTTTCATCTCCCGCAGGTCTCCGCGAACACGCGTCGTCGTACGAGAATCGTCGATCGGCTCGTGCGCGTCGCCTATTAATTAAAAATAAATTATCGCCCTTCGTAATGCCGCTTCCGCGAATGTTTCATCGAATTGAAACGCGAGAAACGAACGGACGTCCGCGTTACGAGATACGGCCGCGATTACATTTCGCGGAGCGAGCTCGGACGAAAACGGAGTATTAAATTTTCAACGATCGGCGAGATAAACGGAAAGATAAGGTCGATGGAAATGGTAACGGGATAGTAGAGCGGCGAAATGAAACGATGGCTTTATTATTCGATCGGCCGTTTATCGGGCGGATACTAACCCCATCTCTGAGCCCGGTAGTACGTTTTCTTCTCGTCTTTTTTTTCCGACGATCGTTCGTTCTTTCTCGAGCGAGCAGACGAACGAAAATTAGATAAATGCAGCGTAAATTAAGTTAAGCTTCCCGTAAGTCAATCTTCGTTACAATATACTATATTAGTAATAGGGAAAAAATACTGTCACGTGACGAATTGGAAAACTCGCTAAATTCACGCAAATTGACAGACGTGTTTAAGTGGACTCGTGACGACTGCTTCGTGACGTAATGTTTAAGTTACGTTGATAAATTGACCTACTTTTTAGTATCGCGCATAACCAATCACATAGTACCTATTTATTGTTCGACCGAAAAGACTGGTAGAAACCACTGAAGTATATTCCACGGTTTGTCGCAAAGACCAAGGGGAGTAAAAGTGAAGGATGACCCAATTAATTCTCTACGTCCCAAAACGATCGATCAAATTGTTCGATACTTTCCCCGCTCCTTCGATGCAATTAATAATTCGTCCCCAAAAAACTCCTCATCTACGAAATCGCTTCTTTACCCACGCCAACATTTCGCAAACCTCGCTCTTTCTCAGCATCCATCGTGTACGCACACACGCTCTTCTTATCATCGTAGACACAGGCGAGCAACCGAACGACATTTCGACGTGGCAGGGAAGTGTCTATGTTGTGGAGGGGCGTTCATCCGAAGGAATCGATGGAATCGATCGGGGAAGGCGAGAGGCAACCCCGTGTGTAATTAAAGGGGAGGGCACCCCTAACGAGGCAGCGCATTTCAATGATATAATAATCGTGCGTTACGGCGCGCTACTGTTCGCAAAGGGACGGACACTCGGTCCGAGAGAGATAATCCTGGCAGGATCAACGACGAGGGTGGAGAGGCGGTGAAGAAGGTGAAGGAGGAGGAAAGCGACGACGGTGGCAGCGCCTCGTAAATTCAACGGTGGCGCGTGACTCACGGCGGGGGCTCGGATTAACCATCCTCTCGCGCTCGCTGCTGCACCCTCGGAGCGTGGAGGGTGGCAGAAGGTGCCGTCCTGGTTGGAAGGATGGCGAAACCGTGGGCTCGCCGTGCGGATTCTCGCGCAAAAACTCATTTCGACGGGAGAACGAAGAGCTCGTCGCGATGGATCTCGTCGGAGGGGGCAAGTTGAACCCCGAGAGAGAGAAGGAGAGAGAAAGAGAAAAGGAGAGTTTGGCCAGAAGGGGGTGAAAGGAGTCGAAGAGTAGAAGGGGCAAAGTTGAGAGTTCGTGGCCGTCGTTAGAGTCCCGTTGCATCCCGAGCGATTAAGTTCACGAGGAGGAAAATGCGAATCTAATGCACCGGAAATGGTCAGATTTCACGGGGATTATGCTGACTTCGTGCGGCCGGGACTTCGCCGCGACTTTGCCAAGTTTTTCTTCGTCCCTTGATTTTGACGAAACGTTAATGAACCTGGCTGAGAACATTATACGACCAATGCTCGCTCATTTTTATAGGAAGTTGAAACACGGCGAAGAACCCCTTTACCTCGTTTTATTTATAACATTCACGAAATATAGAATATCGCGAAGGTTTTTGCAGAAAGAAGAGCTTTCCGCCTCATTATGTTTATAATTGTCACGAAATACCGCGTATCGCGAAGGTTTTCAGAAAATACGGCGTATTTACGATGGACTCGGTACGAAATCCTGGTCGAGAGAGGCAAAGATATTTGAGATTTTGCAATAAACACCGTCGTCTTCGTAAATAATTCCTCCCGAGAGCGAGCGATACGCGAAACCGAATCCCATGCAATCGCAATACCCCACGGGGCCGAGATCTCGAGATGTAATAAAACGGGAGAGGAGATGGATCGTCCCGGATAACTCTCGAGAAAATATTCAAATCCCCAGTCAATGTAGCGAGCGCACTTTCGACAAACCGCAAGCAACCTTCCTGCTTTCTTCTCGTCCCGTCCTTCGCCTCCAGACCCTGTTACCTTCCCTCGACATCCGAGGCCTTCTCCTTCTCCGCCATTCTCTCATTCCCCCTGCGGCCTAGCGAGACAGACAGGGGAAGGTGTAACGGTAAGCAGATAACGTGGGCACAATGGCCGACGAGAGTAGCTTCTTAGCATCCTCGATTGCATTAGTCAAATTCTCATTCGTACGCCACTGTCGCTTCCTCCACCTCCTTCTCCTTCTTCTCCTCTCGAATTCTCGTTGTTCGACGCCCGGGACGCCTGGAGGGGCACGAGCGTCCTCGAACGAAGAAAAGAAAGGAAAGTGCGACGACGAAGATGGAAAAGAAAGGGCACCGGTGAACGAGTAAGGAAGTACTTCTGGGTGGAGGAGAGGGACAGGAAGAAATTTCTTCAGGGCCCACGAGGGACCTCGGGTGGAAAGTGTAAAAGCGACGAGGGGCTACCGTGTTCCGTCGAACAGAAGGAACTAAGGCAACCGAGGGGTGCTTCTCACCCCCTTTCTCCCCTTGCCACCCCCTAAAACGAGCGACACGAAGACGAGCTTGTCTCTCTTGTCTCGCCACCGTCGTGCATCGCGTTGTAATGCGAAACTAAAACAGAATTATCCGCTACCCTCGGCCCTGTCGCAAGACCCTCGCAAACCTCTTGTAGTAGTCTCTCTTGGTCCGACGACGTACGAGGGTGCCCCAATGTCGTCACCCTCCCACTCCGTCTCGACGGGGTGCATTTTAAAGCGAGTGAAAAAAATGTCTGTTTAAGGAGGCGCCTCCTGTTCGCAGGAAGTCGGACACCGAGTGAGACGGGAACACCCACGGTGCCGCAATTTTTCTTTCTTTTTTGACGCCCCCGTCCTTGGAAGAAAGGCGCTGGTAGATTGTAGCAGGGTCGAGGAAGAGATCCTTATCGATATTTAAATTCTTATGGAAAACGCGTTTGACTCGTAATATTAACGTCCACGCGATATTTACATAAAATTCATATCGAGAACATATTTCTTCGAGCACGAATTTATTCGTACCCACCTTACTCATCTTATCCCTTGATATATTTCATAAGAACGACAATGTTCACGATGATTCAAGAACAAGGCGAACATTTAAAAAAAGCGAAAGATCAATTTGCACGCCTCTTAACTCTGTAGAGTTACGAGCAGCTAAACGTAGACAAGTGCGTCAAAATCCTCGAGGACGATTGTTAACACCGCGCAGATTTTTTTTGGCTTTGATTTCGAGCTGTCAACCGATCGCATAAAACTGCTTCCCTCGAATCAGCCTGTCAGCCCTCTTAATCGTAAACTCGCCAGGATCACAGCAAAAGAATCCACTCTCGGTACCACTCTCGTTTCTGGGAGAAGAGTATGAGAAAGCTCTTGCTGCTTAGTCGCGGATCGAGCTCCTCGCGTCCTTCGCATTTGTACAAAGGACAACCACGCGGAACGAGTTTATCAAGCTGTGACGAGGCCAAAGTGGATTGCTTTCACGGTCGGGCCGTGGGAGAGAAGAGTAGCCCTCGGGAGCACCACGAGATAGAGGAGGCGGTAAAAAGGGTAGGAAAGGGAAAACTGAGGGGGTTGGTAGGGTCGAGGGTGGACGAGCATCGAAGCGGAAGAGTCTGTGAGTAGGAGTGCGACGAAAGGACCTTATTGTCTCGTTCTATCCGCTTCTTGTTCGAGTCGACGCTTCTATCGGATAAGCTTCGCGTTCATATTTCAGACTTACATGCGTGGCTGTGCATTGCCAAACCGGGTTGTAAATCGCGTGTGGCGGCGTCGGTGGCCAGGTTGAGCAACGACGCCCGCCAAATTCCGAGGAAACCCGACCGCGACGTAATTTCCGTCAGAAGTACGAAGCCACTGAGGGAGGTCGCAGAAGGGAGAGATTATTGATACACTTTTATCGGCACTCCTTATAATTCTATTCTACGAACGAAGGAACAACGGTCTGGCCGAGATCGACGATAAATCGTCCTGGAAATATTTTCTATCTACGCCCGATCGAAAGATACGAAACGTCGATTTACCATTTTCTTCCTCCTGGCGTACAGGAACGTGCGCTTTACGATGTGCAATATTCTTCGACGATGAACGAGGAACGAGATGTAAATCTTTCCTCGTTCGTTTCTCTTTCTTCCCCTCTCTCTCACTCGAGAAGAGCAAAGAACATCGCGTAAGCATCGCATGCGGCCGTTTGCAGAGCCGGGAGGCAAAATTTAACGAGACGCGAATTCATCGCGTGAGCGCGCGATATTAATGTATTTGCGATGTTCGTTAAGGGTGGTCTCGCTCGATTCCCGTAGATTTACATTCCGCGTACGAAGGGTACGTGCGTGCCATTGAAACGAAGCTTGGCGCGCCGTGCGAGCTTGAAACGTGCCGAGAACGCCTGTAATCTGAGATAATGTTAATGCGCTCGCTTGTCACGAGGATGAATCCTTCGTGATTTTCCGCAATCCTCGTCCGTGCTTCACCCTCGCGACTTCAAATTTCCATTCGCTACCGCCTCGCGCCGTTACGCCCGGCCGTTAATTATATAAGTGAATCTAACGTATCCGGATCTCCATCGCATCCGCTTACATAATTTGAAAGGTTGGCGAAAGGTACGAATTGAATTATGCAGAGAGTCCATAAACAGGTGCGCACGACCGAGATCTACTTACATAATGGGGGCACCTGTGCGCGCATTATATTTATTCAAATTTCGCGCGAGCACGTGTACTCACACCTACGTGTAAATATCCATTCTTGCAATTTATATCTCGAAGCTTAACCCATTTCTCCGCTTCTTCCTACTTCCCTCGGTCTTTTTTCCGAGCATTCCAAACTTCTGTTCACCAGTGTGAAATCAACGAGTGAAGTATCGACGATAAACATCGAACGCCTCCGCGCCACAGTCCCCTTCGAAGACTCTCATTACCGTCTGGCCGTGGAAACGGGAGAATCCTTGATCAGGAATCTTCCGATTTGGTATCGAATTACCGACATAATGCGACGGGGGTGGCGGATCTCGTCTGGCCGCTGTCACGCGACCACCGCCTCGCCACTTTCTCCTCCTCGTTGTCCCTTTTGTTTTCTCGCTTCTGGTCAGATATTCGGCGTTATTAACGCGCCCCTGCGTCGTCGTACCCGCCACGCTCCCGTCGTCGAGGCAACGGTATCGCTGGTGACGGACCCTCCCGTCGGGCTCACGCGAACGTCCGCCATTCGAGAGGTCGTCTCGCCTACCGAAAGGCACCATGGCCAAGAATATCCGGTTTCAATGGTATCGATGATGTTACCGTGCTGATACATTCCCCTCTCAGGACGCCGCACCCCCGTGTCTCGGTTGGAGGAAGCGGTGTCCGTCGAGGTGTCGACGCAAATCCGCGCGAGCGGTGAACTGTTGGTTTCGAAAACACGAGAATAAAGAAAATCTCGAATTACTATCGATTTTTGTTTTTTTACCTGCGCGATATTTCCATAGACTTATACTCATAGACTGCACCTCCTTCTGGGCGCGTTGAAGATTACATTCAAGGACAGAGATATAGCAAAAGTGAGGCCTTCTCTCTAGCTCCGTGGTAAGAGAGGAGGAAAACAAGAAGAGGAAGGATAACGCAAACGGCACTGTAAACGCTCTTCTTCTTTTCTTCTTATTCCCTCACCAACGCTCCTGTTAAACTTTGACTCTCTCGTTTTAATTTAGTGTTCAGCGCCTCTCACAGGAAGCTCGGTCTACGAATATAAGTCTATGGATATTTCCTTCGGCAAACCTTGACGAATTCCACGTTCTTGCCGGTGATCTTTCTAAGAGAGGCGTCGAGGATTATCGCTGATTATCCGGCGCTGCTTACCACTAATTCGTTAGCATCGTTACTTATTATTAACTCATTCGGCCGACGGCTTCTCACGGTTCATTCCACTTTTAACATCGCCGTTACTCATCGTTGATTTCCACGAGCCACCACGAGTCTCGATAAACTCCAGCTTCCACTGGAATATTAAACACCTCGGAAACACCTAGGTCGATAAATTTCTCTTTCCGCTTCTGCCACGTATCTAGCACCCCTTGCCTTTCTCATTCTCCTTGTTTTTCCCTCGTTCTCCACCCGCTTCCTCACGCTTTGCCTCCGTTCTCAATTTATACAATGCCATTATCGCGAACGCCCGCCCCGTGCTTATCGCGGGAACCGGTCGCTACGTGGATCGGCGCGACGAGGTAAACTGTCGCAATAAAATAATTATCAGCTGGGGAGTCGTAGTCGCCCACACTCTCGTCACGGATCGACGAGCGCTCCAGGTTGACCAGTCCGAGCTCCTTCAACGACGGCGATATCGTTAATTTACCGAGCCATTCGATTCCTGTGTCAAGAGATCTCAGGTATCCACTGATGTGCAATCGTGCTCATTATATTCTCGATAGTTCTCCGATAGAAGAAGCTGCTATCGCTTTCCGTTATTTTCTATCGTCCCATTTCGACGTTCCTTAGGGCCTCGTTTATACGCGGAATAAACTCAAGTTCTCACCGAACGTTTCGTTAATAGGGATGAATTATACGCGAATGAAGGGGGTTGGAGGGGAAGGTTCGGTACACGAGATACGAATCTTCGATGTCTCGTTTTTCTCATCGCGTTCCAAGTTCTCGTTAAATTGCTCGTCCCTTGTACCAACGATCGAATTCCTCTCCGGTGGTGGAGGAGACGACCGGAGAAATTACATCTCGTCGCGCTCGTGATTTTCTCGATACGGGACTGTTTACCGATCTTGAAAAATTATCGAATTCCTCCTCGCTATGACTTCCCGTTCGAGTCGATCTCGAGGCCGATACAACGAACGTGTCACTTGTTTTCTCCAAACAAATTGCTTTCTCTCCTTCTCGTCTTTGCGATCCTTCGAGCTTCACCGAGATCACACTAACGATACTCGTACTCCTCGTCAATTAAAGAATTCGAAGTATCGAATTTTCTTTCTCACTCCTTCTCGACTCGTAGAATTTTACTTCGTGCGGGTAATCGAATTTGTCCACAATCTCCGCCACCGAATAACACTCTTTGGGGGTACTCCATTAATTATACCGCACCCCAACGATCCTCCACCCGTGTCCAAGTACCACTCCGGGCACGCAGCCGTCACGGCTAGCTAAACGCGTTTTCTTTTCCTTTCATCTTCCACCCACCCTCTTCTCCACCGTAATTCCTCGATACGTCTAGCAACTCCACCCTCCCCAAATGTCTTTCCACTCTTCCATTCTTCCAATCTCGACGCGGCGCGTCTCATTAGGAGCGCAATGGTGCACGCGCGCGCGCGCGCGCTCGCGAGTGGGACGTGCACCCGCAGATTTTCCATTCTGCTGTTCATTCGTAGGCGAGGCGCGTGACGCGCTGAGAGTTACGCGGTGACAGAGAATGTGAGAGAAAGAGCGAGCGGGTGAGAGGGTTTCGATAATGCACTTATCCTGGGCAACGTGGTGGGGACGGTTTGTGCGCGCCGCCCCGTAACAAACGCATTGAATGCCACCTTGATTGGAGCCTCGAAAGCGCGACGATACGTCGAACGGCAGGGACGCTTCCGGCGGCGTCTGTCTCGACGTTTTCGAGCTTCCTGCGATTCGATTACGGGCGTCGACGGGCGTCGGCCTCGCCGTCGGTCTTCGTGATTCCGCGAGGGGGCGAGAAACTTGACGCCGATAACGAGGCTCCGTCGATAGGAATCTGAAAATTTCCACGTCTCATTGCCCTCATCTTCGCCGTTTCTCTCCCTCTTTTTACTCCTCCGCTACTTCTGCTTTCGTTTCTTCCTCTCGTCTCTTCTTCTCGTCTCTTCTTCTCATCTCTTCTTCTCGTGCCCACCGCTTCCTCTTCCTCTTCTTTCTCCTTCTCTCACCTCGTCCATCTTCCTTCTCTCGTCTCATTCGTTTGCTTCTTTCCTCTCACCCCTTCTACCCTCCGTTTCTCACCCCCACGACCATCACCCCCTCGTCCGGCTCCGACGAACGTTAGAATTTCATTTATTTGAAATATCGTCCCCCCCCCCCGATCCTCTCCTCGCTCGAACGAACCGTAGACTCTCTCCCCCGTCTCGACACGCTCGAGAATGAATTAGTACTCGTTAATGGACGCTCCGAGTTCTTTCGCGCCTCTCCTTTTTCCGATAATTTACTCGTCGCACCGCCACCGACTGCTCGCTCGTGGGTTTCGGAACTGACGAAGCGACATATCGACGTCTCGCGAGCCATTGGTCTCGATTATACCGTTGCAATCTCACGAATCGAGAAATCCATTGTAAATAAGGCTAATGGGTGGAAATGTTACGGAGGATAACCGTATCTAAGGATAAAGGATATCAACCGCGTTCTCTTGTACGACACGAATCACATTGTCCCTACTTAAGAAAATATCTCGAAGACAAACGATACTTGCACCGATGTCTTGTTTAACGAGTGAGTTTGTACAGCTATCGCACGATATCACGATGCTATTCCTTTTTCACTTACTTCGCGCCTCTCGATTTCCATCGTATTGCTTCTCCACCCGCGTTCTCAATTCGCATTAGCGAAATGTTAACGAGAGCCGATAGTATCGATAGTATCGACGAGGGATCGTACGGTAAGTCGGACGAATCAATAGGGGACCGAGGAGCGGCTAGTAGAGCCTGGTGCGCGACCCGTGGAGGGGTGCGTTCTCGAATCGAATCGAAGTCGATATCTCGATGAGAGCGCGGTAAGACGCGAGCGGACCGGCCGTGGAATCCACTCGGGGCCCTGGGATTCCAGTGGAATTTACACCGCTACTTGGATACCGGAATGTCTTTGATGTCGGTAATTGGACGTAGCCTACGACGGGTCCATGCGAAATGCGAGATAAGCGTAATCACGGTAATACACGGAGTAATTCGCGCGCGGTGCTGCCTCCACGATCAAAAGCTAATTACATCAAACATTATATAAATCATATGGACCTGCCACGCTACCGGTGTAGTCCAATCCCACCGTTCGCCTTCGGTGATGATATCGCGAGGAGGTGGTCCGACGAATCGTCCGCGCACATTCTCCTCGAATTCCATTCTCGAAAATTCACGCACAAACGCGTTTGCTCGTGGACCGTTCTGATTTCTCCATCGTCAAATACTACCTCGCGAGCATCCGTGGGAATCGCAAGAACGAAACAATTATCCGTATGGTACGAGATGAAGTTTACGAAATAGTATTAATAAACAAATCGAGGATCGAAGTGAGATGAAATTTATGTAGAGACGGTGGTGTTGCAAATGGAAAGAAAAAATTTCCATCCTTCGAATTTTTATACCGTTATCATGATCCCTAGCTCTTTGCGAAGGAACAGGTTGTCAAGTGCTTCTGGTGGGAACACACTCTACGCAGGAGCATTCCTAAAACCCTAGACAAACATTCGTGAACACGAGAGCTCGTCGTATCGATCGGCACGAATTTCGCGCCTCACCTCTTGGCAGATCCAAACAAGCACTCCATTATGGAAACCCTATAAGCTGTTCCTGTCGCAAAATCCACGGTACCCAATCCAATCTCCCGGTGTACCTACTCTCGGCGCCGAGAGGCAAGGCGTCGTGCGTGCGCAAACACGCGCGCAATAACCGCGAGCGTGCGCGTACGCGAGCTCGAAGGATTACGCCGTCCAGAAGCCGATCGGCCTGTTATTACGCGATCACGTCGTTACTTAAACTTCCGCCGCGCACGCGGTAGCCCCCGACGGCGACTGCCTTTAATTCATCGCTCCGCGAGGATAAGAGCGGAACGGCCGAGGGACGAGATTAACGAGCGCGATTTTCGCGACGCTCCTGGCGCGTCTCCCCGTTCTTCGCCTTTCTCTTTCTCCGTTTCGTATCTCTTCGTCTCCCTCGCAGCTTTTCCGTCGAAGATCGACGAGGAGAACGGGAGGAGAGGAAACGAGCCGCGTGGCATTTGCATAATCCCAAGCGCTCTTTCCGATTTTTTCGAAAAAGCGAATCGCCCCGAGCGAGGGTTGGCAGAGCCGGTGGATTCGCCGATGGGGCGCGCGATCCACGTCGGACGTTCGTAGTGGGAGAAACGATGGATGAAAAATGAGAGAGGGAGAGAGAAAAAGAGAGAGAGAGAGAGAGATCGTCGCGACTTTGCATAACGACGAGGCGACGAGAAGCCGAGAGAGGGAGGAGGGACTCGATTTAATCGTCGACTCGCGATATCGCGACGGGTTGTCGATCTCTCCACCATTTCATTATTCGTTTCGCCTCGCGTCCCCGTGGATAAATATTTTTTGCTTATTTGTCGCGAGTTATCGGTAGAAGCGATCCTTGCAACTTTATGCTCGGTCTTATAGAGGAGCCCCGAATTAAGTTCGTTTTTTTTGCGTACTCACGAGCCAGGGATGAGAAGAGAGGTAATTATTTGTGCAAATTCTGTCGAACGAGCGGAAGCACGTCCGGTCGGCAATTCATTATACTTTCCTTGTGAAAAAATATTCTCACTTATTTACCGAGTCATCGACGAGAACCGATCCTTAAGCTTCACATTTTTTCCACGTGCGAAGTCGAAGAGGAGGAGATAATTACGCGTACTCTCGGTGAATTCTCCAGAACATGCGGAAGCACGCTCGTTGGCCTACCCTATCGCGGTATCGGTTGCGTCGAGTAATTATGCAGTGGTAAACATCGATCGTCGATGCCCCTCTCTCCCTCTCTTGTCCCTTCCAGTTCGCTACGTTTGTTTCGCAACAGAGTGATCGATCGGTTAGCAAAGCCATAATGGAACTGTGCGAATCGTTGGTCGTTTTGCAATTAATCAGGCTGGACTAATCGTCCCAATAGAATGGCCCGCGTGCAAACAATTACTCGAGCGGGCGGTTGTATAATTGTGCGTTCGGTGTTGGCGAGCAACGAAAGCTTGTCGATCGAGGACGAAGGAAAGGGGTGGAAGGAGGGAGAAGCGGAAGTGACGAGTAGCAGGTAGACACGACGTCGTCGAGTAGTTTAATGCGCGACCGAGATTAAAAGTTTCTCCCGCTGCGCGCCGGTGTAAGCCTCTACTCGCGAATATCTTCATTTCAATATCGCCTGTTAATTAAATATTTGCTCTCGTACGCCGTCCTCCGCTTGCACGCGTGCGTCTCGGGGGTTGTAGCATGCTGTGTGCCACCTGTGCGAGAGAGACGCGAAGAGAGAAAGGGAGTAAGAAGAAGATGGAAGGAGCGAGAAAGGGAGAGAGAGAGTGTGGTGTGAGGGAGGTGGGGAAGACAGAAGGAGATCTCATTACCATACCCGTCGAGAAGTGTAAAATATAAATTGCATGAGACATATTATGCAAATCCGCATCGAATGTCGAGCGACGCGAAGATTACGATCAACGATCGGGAAAAGAGAGGAGAGCCGAGGAGCTACCGCTTTCGTCTCTCTCTCACACTTTTCTCTCCATATGTCATTCCTTCTCTCCCTTATCTTCCACCCTCCACCCTTCCACCCTTCATCCTACTTCTACCGTCGTTCACTTCCTTTCTGTTCCATTACGCATCGGATCTCCTCCTGCGTAGCTTCACGGCGATTTCCATTATTGCCGTATTTTATACCCCGATAACTCCGTTAAGATTAATTTCTATATGCCCCGTCCGACGAATGAATATGCCGAGCCGGCAGTTAATCTCGACAAGCCCCGCGCGCTCGTTCGGATGCTGTGCGCGCGCGCGACTGGCTTCTTCTCTCGTTCTCGTTGCACCGCGAGTGATAATTTTCCTTGGAAATAAAACCATCGCCGTTTCGAGGAGCGCGAAACTCAACGGCGATGATTTAACGTGCACGCGCACGTTTGATTTTTAATTTTGCACCTTAATCTCCCCGCGCGTGTAGCTCAGGGAGAAACAAAACGCAGAAAGCGCGGGAAAGTTTCGTTTTACGACCGTGGCGAAAATGGAGTATAAGGTTTTAATTACACGCCGGAATGGTGAAAGCCCCGTTACTTTAACCGCGTTGGATTTATTACGCGGGGTAAATTACGATTACCTCTGACGTCAGTGGTGGGAGAGAGAAATTAAGAAAAACGCATGCGGTTTAATATTTACGGGGAATTAAATGTTTGCCCGGTAAAAATCGCGTGACCGAAGTACCTCGCTAATATTTCAGCCAGCTTTCGATACGAAGCGCACCGGAACGAACGAAATCATTTTTATATCAAGCTTTTACTCCGCATCCGTGTAATACTCTTCATGTCACCGTAACATCGTTCAAAAGGTTTAGCTGGAAAAAATTCGAACTTAAGAAAATCCAAACTAATAAAATCAGTTATTTATCATAACTAATAAAATAAAACTTCGCTTTTCACTATTCAAAACGCCGGATTTATTTGGCGCATCAAAAAAAGATCCTCGCTCGAAAATTCTTCTTCCAAAACGTTTCCACCCAAATGATCCTGGGATGCAAATACTTGGCCAAACTACCATCGCTACTACGCAGATTTTCACGTTGGTCGCGCCCTCTGCGCCCTCGCATGGAAAAATATCGCAAAAATCGTCCCTCTCGTTTCTCTCCTCCTTTTTTCCTCCTCCACGTCGCCCTAATGCGATCCGTCATCATCGGCCAATCTATCGTACCGGTTGGAATGACGTGTCACCGAACTCAGCGAATCGAGAGAGAATGAGAGAGAGAGAGAGAGAGAGCACATGGGATGTCGATGTCACGCGGAAAATCAGATGCCGGAAATGATTGCGATCCATTACCGAGGGCTCGATGGGACGCGCGGGTGAGCGGGTGTCGGGTGCTTTACTACCAAATTCTCGGAGCTCGCGCTCCGTCCAACTTCCGCGTGTATACGCGGATTACCGATTAATTAGCCCGCACGGACGAGCGAGTGCTTTTTAAAATTTCTAATTAAATCGCCAATTTCTCGCTGCCGCGTGCCGCGTCCCCTTTCGCTCCGAACACAATAACGGTGGCTGCTCCTAAAGGAAGAGAGAGACAGGAAGAAAAAGTGCGGAGACGCTTACACGAAGCGAGAGAACATTCGGTTCACACATGCCAGCGGAAACACCGGAGGTGTATAACAGGGGTTGGTGAGCACGAGAAGGGGTAGTAGAGGTGGAAAGTGATAGAGACATAATTAACAAGCCACGCATTGCGGCATAATCCGTAAAAATATACCGAATAATTATCATCCTACCGCACCGATGGCTAATGAGCAGGCCGGGTTAATCCGATGTTTTATCCGTTCTCCGTATCTCGCGGATACTTATCCCGTCCCAAGGGAGAATTCGTATGTACCCGAGTACATAAGTATAGGCGGGTGCCGGGTACATGGACGTATATACCGTGGACCACGCAGGACGGGGCACGCACTTGTTTTCCTTTTTCGCGGTCATTCTCGCCTTCAGCGAACCGTGGGGAGTTAACGTATGAAATTCTTTTGCATATAAATTGCCTTTCCCGGCCACCGCGCGCCCGAAAGGGAATGTCCGGTATCGGGTGAGCCTTGGCCTCCGTGGAAGGAGCGGGCCGGCTAAAATGCTCGCCTAGCCACCGCTATCCACCATCACCACCGACGCCGTCCTCCTATATAGATTATGCAAGCTGCGGGAAAATTTTCATAATTCCAAATGAGTGGGATACGCCTCCTCGCGGGATAGAGGACCGTGGGTACCACCGTCGTCGGTCGACGTGAAAAAAAAAAAGCGTCGGGGCGCACCTTATAATGACAAAAACAAAAGGCGAGCAAAAGGAGTGGAATAGTGCGGGATAACCGTGGAGTAGAGAAGCGAGAGAGTGAGACAGGAGATCCGGAGAGTCTAATAAAAATATGTGACGTAAAAAAGGGATATTAAAACCGGTTGTCCCTTATCTCGAAGGGGCGAGGAAATATCGTGGGGAACGGGAGAAAAACGAAAGAGGGAATATCCCCCTGGAGCGAGAGATACAAGCGAGAGATACATTCCTTACCGAAGGATCTCCTTATCGAACGGATAATGAGTACTTCGCATTCCGAGATAACGAATGCTTATCTCGTCCAGTCTCCATCTCGTCCGTTCCTCCGTCTCTTCCACCCCTTGGACCCTCTCACCCCACGACTTCCATTCTCTACCCTAGTACTGGCACCTAATGCGTCTCCTCGTTTGCGAAATTCGTCTCGCAATTTCTCGTAAGGCTCGGCAGTCTCGATTGCCACGCCACTTACGTCTCCGCTCCCTCCTGCGCGCCAAGCTCGTCTCGCGGGACCCGACACTCGCGAAATTTCGAATCTCGTCGTGGCGCGAGCACCCAAGAGAGGATCACAGGCCACGTAGAAGCGCCGCGCTACGGTGGTGTGCCCAATCGTGCGGGAATTCATGAATGGAGCAACGATCCAGAAAGGCTCCAGCTGCTCGTCGTCCTCATTCTCCTTCTCCTCGTCGTAGTCCTCCTTACTCTCTCATCTTCTCCACCTCCTCGTACCTCTTTTACTCAGCCCTTCGTCCCACGACGAAGATCTCCCCGGGGTTCTGGACAATTACCCCGACACCTCGCAGGCGCCTGGCCCAGATTGGTACTCCTCGAGAAGAGAGAGACAGAGAGAGAAGGAGAGAGAGAGAACCTTGAGCCTCCTTCTCGTTCTCTTCTTCGTGGAAGAAGCGAAGGAAGGAAGCTTCTGGAGTTCCAGCAAAGTGCCTAAGCGCGTTCGCCTGGTGCACCCTCGTGGTTGAACTTACGTTTTGAACGGTGGGGGGTCGGAGGCGCGGTCGCGAAAAGGAGAAGGAGGACGAGAAAGCGAGAGAGAATAGGTACGCGCGCTTTCGAGGAGACAAGTCGTGAGATAAAATCGGAGCCACTTCCGGAAGCGGTGGTGGCGCGCATAAGGGCAGGGAGAAACTGCCACTGGAAGGAGCGTCCGAGGAGGGAAATAGGATGATGAGGAAAGGGGAGGAGATGGAGAGATGGACGGGCAGATACGCGCGAAAGGAGGAGAAAGAGGAGGAGGAGGAGAGAGTTCAGTGGCAAAGAGTGAGTAAGAGGGAAGGAGGAAGGACGAAAGGTACCGAGAGAATGAACCTGGCGCTCCAACGCACACTTCTACACAACGAAACGTAAGGGCCGTGAGACTGTGGGGGTGAGTGCGCGGCCTATACCTTTCGAAGTGTGCGTGTACATGCCTCGCAGGTCTCGCCATGTATATGCATAAAAGATGCTAATCTCAAACGGTAGCTCGCACTGCCGCGAGTGGAGCAGACTCTCTCTCTCTCTCTCACTCTCTCTCTTACTCTCACTCACTCTTCTCCTTTCCTTCTCTCTCTTCCCGCAAACGTTCGCCAACTGTTCACTTCGCTGGCCGGGCAGGAGTGCGCCGCGAAGAGATCAAGGGGTGAGATTGTGCCCCATTCATGGGATATAAACGCGTACGTGTGCATCGTACTGTAGGTACTACGTACCCTAACGCGAAGGTACTACGTAGGTACCTACTTCTGGGGGCGCGCTGCACTCGTTAGCGCCGCTAAATAGACGCCCCTGATATATCGGCGAGCACACTTACGGAACGCCCTACTAATCGTCTCCCTTCCACCCCACGCAACCTCCTCTCCCAATGTGTTCTCCCCTCCTTCCTTCCTTCCTTCTATTCGACTCGTTCGCTTCGTCGTTCTCGTTCAACGACGAGCCTTGCAGCACCCCGCTCGAGAGAAAAGTCACCCTCCAGAGGCACGCGAAAGAGTACCTCCAAGGGGCTGAATTTATTTTCCGCGAACGTTGTCCGCGCTTGTTCGTAACGGGGCGAGAAGAGACGCGAGATAAACGCTTTCTTGAGAAAGGCACGTTATTTGCGCACCTGTGTCTATTATACGAGAGAGAACACGGTAGGAGGATTTACTAATTATCGTTGAAGTTATCTTCTCGTACGAGAAAGAATCTACGGTGAAAATGTTTAAGGAGATTGGTATCTAAATCGAAGCAGTTAATTCCCTCTTTCTCTGCCTTGGGAAATTTCCAGTGGTCGGTGGAAGCTTCTAGAAGAATATTCTTCAGTGGATATACCAAGCTCTCCATCGGCCCAGCATGTCAAGGACCGTGATACATCGATGGAAGCTCGCATCAAACGCGAAAGCTCTACTCTACTGGCCAATCTATACGACTCCACGCGGTGATGGCTTCCTTCTCGTTTCGCTCTCGCGTTTCTAAAGCTCGTAGCTCGGTGGTGCGCAAGGTGGTGCGGCACGTTGCACTCTACCCAAAAAGGCGGGCACCGCAGCACCCGGAGCGTGTGTAGCAAAAGTCGATTGCGCAGTCCGCTGCCCGCACGGCGAGAGATCTAGGCCCCGAGATTCGCCGTTTCATTCGTCGAGATAACGCTCGTTCGTCTTCTGTGCCACGCTCATTAGACGTGGTTTTAGGGCCGCAGTGGTTAGCCTTTGACCAGCCTTCCCAAAAATAGAGTCCGCCCGTGGAATTCGATGTTTGAGAGTAGCGTCCTTTCGGCGGGCCTGGGCTTTGCTTTGAAGCTTCGTCACTTTATATCATCCTCCCTTCGCCCTCTTCTTCCTCTCTACGTCGAGTGACGCCGAGGCGCACTCGACTTTGAACAAACGTGGAGTTCTCACCGATGTAGTTATTACATCTCCCGAATATTCGCCGTTTTACTCGCCGTTAACTGTCCGAGTCTCTTTACGGACACGGGCCATGGGGGTCCCCTCCCTCTCTTCATATCGATCGATCAAAGGTGAATCGAGGTGAGGAGATATTTTATTGTTTATTATCAGGAGATTATTTACTCTACATCCAAATCTCCATATTCGTGAAATAATTTCAAGCCTCGCGCCAGGTACTGAACAGTTAACAGCAGGAGGCCATTTGCGACGCGGACAAATCGGCGACTCTCGCCGTGTCGACTACCGACTCATTAGATAACTCGTGCAGATAATGCAAGGAGTAATCAAAAACCGATTCGTCAGTTGCGAGAAATTCCCATTCGCAGAAGGCGCGCGCGCGTTCGTGAGTGCGTTCGTTCGTAGGTTGGGAGGAGTTTACAGTTAGAGGGAGGCCTCGTTCGGAGTGCTTGACGTCCGAGCCAATAAATCCTGGGCCCCTTATCGATCCCGACACGATTTCCTCGCTCTTCTTTTCTCATTTCGCGCAGCGCCCCGTAGAATTGAACGCTCATGAAATGCAAATGGCAATCGCACGCCAGCAAGACGGTAGCAGCCACGGCCTCGACGATGGAGGCGGTGGAGGCAAGCGCGGCTCGCCGATAAGTTTCGCCTCGCAGCTCGCGCGCACGAGCCTTGAAAAGGACTCTCCGTTCCCCGTTAACTGCTCACTCGGAGATCAAGGGGCGAGATTATTGGTGGCCCATTCACGGGATAATGCGTGCACGCCACTGCGCCGCCCTCGTATCATCGACGTTTCGCTGACTCGTTAACCACCTAGGAAAACTCGACCTCGATAGGACCCACGTGGAACGATGAGAGTCTATCAAAAGCGTTTCGACGGGTGGGCGCGAGAAAAGTTTTCAACCGACGTAAATTTTTATATCGTCGGAGATATTTTCTCACGCATTTAAGAGACTCGTTTAGCTGGAATTGTCTTTGTTACTGATGAAGAGTGATAGATTTTGCGTCAGACGAATGGAATGTAGTAGAATTAAGAACGATAGTATTAATGATAATACTCCAAGAAAAAATTGTTAATTAATGGGATTTGTCGAGCACATCAACAACTGCAAACACGGTTCAACTGACCCCCTAAACAGTTATGCCACTCCTTGCCCTCTTTCGTACCGCGAAAGGGGGTTGGTTCGAGAAGAGGCGTGGCAGGTACGCGACTTTGAAACATCCCGGAACAGGACCAATAGATAACAGCCTTCTCGTAAAAGAAAACATAATCACGAAGATACAATTACTTGGCACAATTCGACAAACTATCGAGTCGAGGCGCGCTCGGAAAGTCAAAGAACTTGTGTACATATCGAAGTCGGAATTGTCGGGAGACGTTGTCCGTCGTTTACCTACGAAAATTGAAAATTCCAGATTGCAGGTTCGTTAAGGTCCCCTTAAGCGCAAACAACTCTCGCGAACTCTTGCCTCCAGCCAGTTCTCCTCTACCCTCTCGCGTCTCGTCTCTCGTTCCCTCTCGCTCGCGCGTATATAAGCAGTTTATGAAACACGAACAAATCAATGTTTACGCCCGGTACACGGTAACCTGTTGAATGGTGTTTGTGCATGAATAAGTTTGCAGGAAACTCATACACGGGCTATCGGATGGGCAATCAATATGTAACAGGAAAGTTAGCACGACACGTTCCAGCTTGTTCGAGCCTGACTATTAAGGTTACTCTCGGGCGTACGCCAGTAATTAGTTCCTCGGAGCCGCTCGAACATGCGATCGCTCATCCGACACGTGTGTTGTCGATAGGCAAGGAAGAGTGGAGGCCAATCTCGCGGTCTCGGCCAGTAGGAAAATTTTACAAGACGAGGTCCGCGGCGCACGCTGTAATTTTCTTTAATTTCGTTAGCGTTTATATCGTTAAGAGCTAACCGCTTAGAAAGTGGCGCGCACGGGAAGAGCTCGGGCATAGAATTACTTTGCCGTCTGCGGTTTCATTAGAGGAGTTTATTTCTACGGGTAAATTGTTAAAATGCTAATGGCACGTTACTCTCGCCGCTTACTCGTTACGGCAGGTGCGCGCACGTCGATTACAGTCGCACCGGAGATTCTCACCTCTTTCTCCTCGTTAGAGGGTGATGATCGCGGTTCGACGATTTATTTGTTCTACGCGTGTTATCGAACCGTTTCTCCCGTTACGATTGTCGTAAAAATTCTCGCACACTAACGTGTCTCTAATGAACACATCTCTCTTTTTGTTTCAGGTGAGTTGTACACCATCGTCGTAGTTTACGTAATCCACGAGGACGTGGGAGAAGTTGTGAATGCCAGATTTTCCCGACTCCACGAACCGTGAGTGATTACTTCGCTGTTTATCCTCGAGCACGATGAGGAAAATTGTAATGAAGGTCGCGCGCATTGTTTCGGAAAAACTGCCTGCTACTAAACACTGAAAAGGCCATTTGCGAAAACGGTTCGCGCGATCGTGAAACAAGAGACAGTCTCGCGTCGCGGACGAGACGCTCACTCAATTAACGAAATATTCCGGTGGCACGCTAAATAAAATTTGTAACGGCGCGATAAAACTCGTCTGCCGCTTTCAAACACGAAGCCATCCCCTCCTCGTAATTCTCGCTTTGCCTCGTTCGAATTAAACGTCCACATTCCGCTTTGGACGAGCTCTCTATTAATTCAGCGATGAATTATCCACGGTAAGTAACTCGCACCGTTGGACTCGTTAGGGTCCTCCGAAGCATGTGTACATTCTTCTCGCTCCCTTTTCAATTCTTCTCGTTTCCTTTTTTTTCCTCTCGCCTGCTTTTGTTCTTCCTTCTTTCTCTCTCTCTATTCGCGTTACTCCCCTCGATTCTTGTTTTCTTTCTTTCACCCCGTTATTTCACCGTGCACGACAAAGAACGATTCTTTTCAGAAGCCCTTTTCCCCCTGTTCGCCCAGCTCGAGAATTCTTCGGGTCACGATATTTTAACGAGACAATCAGCCGCGTCCTCGAACTCGTCCGAACGGTTATAGTTTCTTCTTCTGACCCCGTTCGAGAAAACGCATTCGCGGAGGAACTTAAAAATTCCATTCGCCGTCTCGTCCTCTTTCGAAAGGGCTGCTTAACTACGTGCAATTTCTAACCACCCGCCAAGCTTCGTGGCTCCACCGCAACGGTGGCAGAAGCCATTCCGCTATTTGCATTTTAAGTAAAAGCGGTAAACATTAAACTTTCCGAATACGCCGCGGAAAGCCGAGGTGTAAAGCTCCACGGTACGACAACTTTCTCGTATTTTTTACCGCTTCGCGAGCAGGCTCTCCCCGTGAATCTTCTTGTGTGGCCGGGCGCGTAAAAATTCGATTCTTTCGACGATACATCCACGAGAATATATCGTCCGGTGGAACGAGAAAATGCACGAGCGTCCTTGCCGAGTAAGACCAACGGAAAAAAAGAATTTTAAGGAAAAGAAAATTGGAGAGAAGATTCATCCAGGCACGACCCACTTACGAGTTTACGCGCGCTAAGAGTTTAATGCGCTAAGAAGTTTCTAAACCCGCCCATTACAATTGTATCCTGTTATACATTTGATTCTAGCAGCTCGTTTGCAAACAATGGAGACGCGTAGAATTCTCATTTCGCAGGGGCAAGATCCCAGTTGACTTCCTAAGAGGTCGCGTTGGCGTTTAATTAAATGCGAAACTTCTTGACGAGAGTGCGATCGAATTATCATTCTTCTTGTTTTCGTCCAACAAACTGGATGTAATAACGGAGGAATCCACTTACCTTACAAATATTGCGCTGCCACCGCGGCCCGGTGCGACTATGAAAATATTACGAGATCCAATTTATGTATGTAACGAACATTCGCTCGAAGTAGAAAAATATTCTCTCGAAAAATATTACCTCTCTCGATGGATGTACCCATTTGCATTTATCAATGTTTACGTTTCCGATGAATAACTTATTGCATCGAGTTAAAATGCATTTGCCCTCGATGCGCACACGTATGTTTCGACCTCCATACGAATCACGTTTGCACGAAAGAAAGTAGCCCTTTTTGCTACATTGCGAAACTTTTACCGACATTTCGATGCCGCGTATCGATTAATCCGAGCTAGGGTATCGCTACAAGCTAATGCATATTGCAACCCAGTGCACGATATTTCGCAGTCGACTCTAACGAAAATCGATACAGGCACCTCCATTGAAAAGTTCTCACCGAGTTCAGCAAATGAAATCCGCGCGCGATAGCTTTCGATACGTGGTGCGAAACGGTTGGGGGCTTAACTTCTGGCTCTTTGATGGACAATTGGCCGGTGTGCGTTAACGCGCTCCTGCCGATTCTTCGTTTGAATTCCAGCGCGAAAAAAGTGCGCGTAGGCAGCCACCCACGTTCACTGTTACGCGTGGGTTTCTTCATTCGATTTGCCGTTCGTTACGATTACTGTAGCGTGCGAGTAATATGCCGCTCGTTTCGCGCCAAATTAATATCGCGAGACTAGATTTTGTTTGTTTTTTATTTAAACTGTAAGTGTGACAATTGTCTCCCAACTTGGAGATTTGAAAATGTATAAAACGGAATGAACTTAAGTACACGGTACTTGGTACTATGCAACTAAAAGTCGCAACAGCTCTTAGCAGAGTCTCGATGTCGATTGATCAAATTTTCTACTATCCTCGCCAGACATACGAAGACCAACCCTCCGCAAAATTTTCTCCATTACGAAAATTTCCTTCATCGACGGAAATTCTTCTGAAAACTTGGGAGGGCTGTGGCTAATGCTAATCAACGCTGCTCCTCAGTCCCCGAGGATGCCCCCGCGTAATTAATTCCTTACAAGTTTAATTCGCAATTAGCATAATCTCGCGTCCCGCAAAGGCGCGCGAGAAATTTTTCATTGATTATCATATTCCGCGAAGCGCACCCGTGCGACGTTCTCTTACCTAAAGGATCCTTTACCCTCGAGCCGCTCCTATTTCTTCGGCTACGATAAATCGACGTCGGCATACCAAGACTCTCAGCTTTCTTTTTCATAGAAAAAGAGGAAGAGAGAAGTCGATGGTGCGGGCACGCTCACGTGGCCATTTTCGACAAGCGTTTATCGACTAATCGTATAGCCTCGTGAGCGCTCGGGAGTAGTTTGAAATAGGAATGCGAGTATCGGAGTGTCCCGGGCGTCGTTCGCCCGAAGGGAAACGAGCGAGTGAGCACGGCTAATGGATTCGCGAAACGGCGTGTTCACCGACACACGCACGCGTGTGCCACGTTGGCCGTTTACGCGTCCCACGAACGAAGACAGGACGAACGAAGACAGGACGAACGAAGCAGCTGAGAGGAGAGATAAAGAGCAAGAGAGAGAGAGAGAGAGAGAGAGAGAGAGAGAGAGTGAGAAGGAAGAAGAGACGAGTCGCGGTGGAAAATGTTTGTCGAGGTACATCTCGACACGCGCGCGTACGCGAGCCGAGCGAATTAGAATAAGCTCGGGCGAGCGTGTAGACGCGCGTGTGCGCGCTCACATCCTCGAACTACGTGGTAATGGTGAAACGAACGTTGAGAGAGCCGACCCCTGGCCTGGAGGGTTCCCGAAAACTCGGTGGAATTAACACAACTGAATTTCAAGTCCTCTTCTCGTCGTCCTCCTCCACCTCCTTCCTCATAGTCGTCCTCCACCTCCTCCTCGCGAGAACTTCTCCGACAATTTTCATCCCGCGAAATTTCCGCGTCTCGATTATGACGAAGGGTGGAAGGTGAGAGCCTCGAGGATGGCGAGCGAATTATTAGGGGGAGAGTCCCTCGCGCGCGACGCCTCCGAAAATTTGGGGAATCGACGCGTCGCGACGCAGTGGGGCGCCGGCGCAATTGACTCGGTGATAGAAGAAATCTTTGAGAACGGAGTCGCGCCACGAACTTTCGAGAATTTTCATCACCCGCAGAGGGTGGAGAACGGAGGGTAGAATTAATGAGACGTGCACTTGTGCGAGAGAAACTCGAGGAACCTCGTTACGTCGATTTTCCGCGACGCATTAATTTTCGTTTTTATAACGCGAATTTTCCCGTTGCGTCTGACGTTCTTAATAAACGCGGTCGCGTTCCTTCGTTAAGCGAATCGATCGATGCGACGCGCTATTAATCAACGAAGTTTAACAAACTTCCGACTTTACTCACGCGCTTTCTTCCGTAAATTATATTCCACTCGAGTTCTACGTCCCTCGAAGGGTTGGAATATTCGCTTGAACGTATCTTCGTAGCCGCTAGCAAACGTTCCAGTTCGCGAGCGCGTTGCCCTCGGGTCTCGTTAATTTCCCGATGGATCCGGGAACGCGTGCTAAAAATTTCCACTGTAATTAATAACAATGATAATCCCAGCGAATGAGATAATAAGCATAGCATGAAACAGCGCGCAACGGGATATTGTACGAATTCCTTTCGCCTCTTCCTTTCATTTTGCA
Organism: Tiphia femorata; assembly: GCA_944319695.1. NCBI lineage: Eukaryota > Metazoa > Arthropoda > Insecta > Hymenoptera > Tiphiidae > Tiphia > Tiphia femorata. The sequence goes on along the minus strand of OX090900.1, from coordinate 15,299,236 downwards.
AGCGCGCGTGCGGTGACCATCGGCGGTGGATTTAATTGCTCGCAATGCCGGACGCTTTTGGCTCGCTCTATTGGCCCGTGCGAAACTGGACGGGACGTTAATACCGGAGGGGTGTGGAAACGGAATAGAAAGGAAAACAAAGGAGAAAGACACGAAGAGACGACGAGGTACCTGCGTGCACGCCCTACCTGCGAACACAACACCGCGCACCACCTACACGCTCCTGTACAAAAGTGAGGCGCACGATACCTAGGCGCCGAATGCCAATGGTTCATAGGAATAATTTAATGCACATTGTGACCGGGGCCCCGTGACGCGGAGCAATAACGGCGATAGCAACAATACCAATGGCGAAACAATCGCGCCGGGATTTCTCTCCCGAGGAGAGAAACAATCGTCGAGGGATATCACGAGAGAAGCAAGTGCGAGAGAGCAATCGGGAGTAGTGCGCTTCCGAGCGATAAAACGCAAAATCGAGAAGGTAGATCTGCTATAATTCCTCCGACGCTCCTCCAATCTCGATCGATCGATCTTGCCGAGTAAACAGAGTTTCGTGCGAGTCGGTCGAAGGAAATTCTCTCTGCCGTGTGCTATCTCTCTTTCTCCATCTCTCTCTCGGTGCGTCACTCTCTCGCGTGAAAAGCCGTTCGACACACTCGCAGGTGTTTACCTCAATCTGTGTAATGGACACCGAAGCTGCCGAAATAGAAATACGAGGTTCGACTAATGGGAATTAGGTAATGCTCCGCTCGATAATTGCCGCTCGAAGCTCGTGATACACGCGCACGCGCTTCCCCAACACGCACGCGTATTCGCGTGTACGCGATGTGTACGATTTACTCGCACCTCGCGCTCTCGTCGTTACACAATACCCTTGCGATTCGACCTACCGTGTACTCCGTTTTCCCGTTACGTAAACGATATCGAGTGTTTAGTCTAACCTATTCTTACCCCTCCGTTACTCACCTCTCCCTCCTTCTCCTGCCCCTTGGTACTCGTGTCAGACCGCACTACGTACTTCGAGAGATCTAAGCGAGAGTATCGATTGTCGGGCATTCAATTCTCGCTTTTACTAATCTCTCGATTCTCCAGTTTATCCTAGTAAACAAATTTGTGTCATCAGTTCCTTTTTGGTAACAACAAATGTGCCGGGTCAGCTTGATATTTTTCTCTCGATCAAATTTAATACTCCGAATGTAAACCGCTTTTTTCTTCGTTTCTAATTGTCCTCGATCCGTTTCAGTATTTTTGCTTCGAAAGCGAGAAAATGAAGAGAGAATAAGGACAAACGTACCGCTTTAAAAATAGCCGCGTAGGATCGTTGGGTGTCTTTTTCATCCTCGAGTCAACCAACTGCAGCTTTGCAACCGAGCCAATTATTAATCGCCTCCAATATCGCTCCTAGTCAGATCACGTAATTTCAAGTACTATCCTGTCTCGTTCCTTCGACTACGATCTATTAGTTATTACCCAACGCGCTCTACTCTCCGTGTACCATTCGATCCGCTTACATGCCGCTTGCTCGCCAGAACGAACGTCTCTCGTGCATTTCATCGCGTTTGTTTATCATACGCACGCCTTCTCTACAACCGATTGCGCAATGCCATTGTACATTTACTTTCCCGACGTGAGCTTCCTTCTATCTTACCACCTTCCACGTGCATCGTGAATGCGGGGTACTTAAAGCAACCTCGCGGAAGGGCATCCAGCTCACGTTGTAGGAAGGCGGTGGCTCTCCTTTCAAAACACTTCCCGGAAATCGCACGACGTAGAAACGCAAGTTCTTCGGTTCAATCGCGCGGATCTCGCCGCGCGGACAACTCTCGAGGCCTGCGAGTTTCTCTCTACCTCTCTGTCGTTCTCATTCGACGGACAGAGAGGAAAAGGAGTTACCACGGGGAGATTTAAAGTGGCCGGGAGTTGTGCCAGTGCGAGAAAAGGGACGAGGAGCGAAGAAGAAGAGGGAGATGCAAATAAGCGCGTTTAAGTGGCAACGAGTGTAACAAAGTGCAGTAGGAGGAACCGGTTCGCGTAAAAGGTACATACCAGCGGTAGTAGATAGGAGGCACCTACCCTGCCATTCCCAAGTTTCTTCTCCATTCTTGAATGGATCTTGGAAAAAAAGATTTAAACATCCTGTAAAACTGTGCTCGTGCAAATTAACGATCCTACGTGATTGGTAAAATTTGCAAAAATGATTTCGTTCAAATAGTCGAGTAAGAAGGACCTTCTCAATTTATGGGCGAACTCACGCAGTCACCACCAGGCCTCGATCTTGAGAAAATTATGAAACGAAATTAACGAGAACGTAAAGGATATGTCCTCCGTCTGAAATTTACTTTAAAATACACACTCTTCATTCGCGACAATCTACCATTATCCTCATTCAACCAACTGTCCCGAGACTTTCGAACAGGTAATTTATGCACCTGCGTACACGTTTATTCCGAAGTCAGCAAACAAAAAGCACAAAAATCGTTCTCGTCTCTCGACCTCTCCTTCCCTCGACAACCTTGAAGCTCATCTCGGCCTTCACTCTACCTGAAAATTTTCCTCGCCGAGCGATGCGTCTTCGTCTCGACTCTTCTCCATTGGCTCCTCGCAGCTCCTTCATATTTCGAACGACGAAAAGATTTCTCGTGTAGGTAGATGCCTGTAAATAAACGATCGCACGTCGTGCGAATGAGCGAGTGATCGGACGAAGGGGTGAGACTTCGCTTGGGGGTGGCTTGGGGGGTGGAAGAAGCCGTCGGAGGTAGGATAAGCACGCGTGTAGCACACCCTACTAACGTTGTTGCAGGCTTCATAATACAGACTCCTGCAAAACGTGTGCACGAGAAGTAGCGAAAGAGGAGGAGGTAGTCTGGAGGCTTTCAACAATTTCGTAAACAAGATCGATGAATGCACCAACCAGCGCGTTTGGGCTCTCGCGTGGGATGACGTATGGAGAGCCCGGTGGCCCTGCGCTTTTCGCCACGTTTACGTAGACCGACGTTGTATATACATCGACGTGTAATGAATTTTCAAGTGCGGAGGGAGCCAGTTGCGTCGCGTCCTGACTCCCTCGGGCTCTCTTTTCGCGTTTCACATGCATAATGGCGAACGAGCGAGCCTGTACTCGCTCCACGAGAGAAAGAGAAGTCGGCCTGACTTAGAGTGGAAAAGAGAGAGGGACGAGTTGGCGCGTGCTAGAGCGTTATATTCGTGGGAAGGTGGAGCGGGACGTGCTGGGCGCTTTAACGCTTGGCCCAGTTACGTGGGAGGTGGAGGTGAGAAAGGATGTCACGAGACGGTTGGAAGAAGAGGGAAGAACCCTCGACGAGGACATCGACGCGGAGACGAAGGACACCGACAACGACGACGATAGAGACGGCGACGTCGTTGTCGACGCCGAGTGTCGTTGTCCGACGACGTCGAAGACGCCTGTAAGGCGGGCCACGGGCTTCCTAAGATCGGCTAACGGCCGTGGCTTTCGTAGAGTTCGTCCCCGACCACATGGGGCTCGTAGCACGCTGTAATCTGGATGGTCGTCGAACGAACACGCCTGAGTAAATGGAGTCGAAAATCATATTTGGAAAGTGGAGCGAACTTGGTGGGTCTCTTACGACGCGAGGTGCTTTTAAGCTCGTGTAACGGAAGTACCCGGGGGTGCGTCCGTCGGCCGATTAACATGCTAATTTTAGCCTTCCTCGAATTTTCCTTTTTCCATACACGAGAAACTTCCGTGATAGGAGTCTTAACACTATTTCTACCAAAGGTACCAAAAGAATTTGTTTTCTAAATCCAATCATTTTTCCTCAATTAGTTCTTCCGCTATTTGTATATTAGTTGTTAAATTAATTTAGCGGTATCATTTTCCTGCAGCTTGGACCCAAAAAGACACCTCTTGGTCGAAATAGGAATATACAAAATCCCGGTAGAAATAGTGTTGAAGAATTTTTAATCGCGCCAATTCTCTAGATCACCTTCACCGCGCCTCGTTACGTCGTTAAGTAACGATCGTAGAGGAAGAGGCGATAATTCCAGGCTTGACCGGAACAGAACGACGAAGACTTCCTCGGTAGACGCCACCACCGCCCCTTCTCGTTCCTCGGGCATGGCCCCATAGCCCTGTGGTTTATCGTGAATGGTAGCGTCACGTGAGGCACGAGGAACGATCGCTCGATCGCTTCCTCGCAGGAAGCCGTAAGTACCCTGTCGCTCTACGTGGAAGCTCGCCCCAAACTGGTTTACCCCATGCCGTTATAGGCGCTGCTTACGAAAGTGCTCGTAGTGCGCCCTTCCCTTTTGCCTTACTCTTCCTCTTCCTTTACTTCGTCGTGCTCCACCTCTTTCCAATAATGCACGCTGCCTTTCGAACTCGCTCTCGTACACACACGAAGCAGGAGAGAGCTTGAGATCGTGGATACGGGGGCGTCAGGACGCGCGGAAAAATTTGATCGGAACGGTTGATAATCTATGCCCTTTTCGTGAGCGATACCCGCTGACAGGGAGCCACGCTTGAATGACGGTATCGACGATCGCCCTCACTCACCCTTATTATGCATGCCCTTTCCCCGTCGCGGTGGGGTGTCTTTCCTCAAAAGGCGAAGGATAAGCGCACTTCTGTTTCGAGACGGGTAGATTTTCTCAGGAGGGAGAGAGAGAGAGAGACGGAGAGAAAGAGAGAGAAGAAGAAGAGTAACGCGGCGAAGGGTGTGCATAAAGTCGAGCGTATTGAATATGAAAAGGGACTACCGAGGAGGGAATTCCTTACGATAAGGGTGAGCGAGACTATCGGTATGGATACATGTTAATTCCTACCCATTGTATTTTCCATGAGCACGGGGAAAACGGTCTTCCGAGACCGCAATTTCGAGTTGAGGGGTGCGTTTTACATCGTGAAAATAAATTTCTTTGTTCCACGCAAGAGAAAAGCTTCTAATATTTCGGTCCATAACCGAGTCACGAGGACCACCCTATTTTCTCAATGAAAAGCTTCGAATCACGAGCTCTTACGCCGAGTGCGCGTATGTCACCTCTGACCCTCGCTCGATCCTGAAATCCCTCTCTATTTTATATCCCCCGTGTACAAATTTGTTTAACTTACCGCTAACGAAGACCCGCAAGCTCGTGGACGACCTCGCACGACGGACTGTCCGCGCAAACTAATCCCAAACTGACCGTACCTAAATAAATATTAACGATCGCGTTGGCTGGGGGGTGGGAGGACACCCTTGGCGGGCAACAATGCGCGCGAATCAACACCTACATTCCATTCGTCCGTCCCTTCGATCGCCCTCGCATTTCCAATAAACTGCTGAACCCGACAAACGACTCCGTCGACGCGCTCGGACGCTCGTTAAACTTCATCTCGCGTCGTGCAGTCTCCTCTATCCCTCTCCTCTTTCTACCCTCTCCCTTTCTCTCGAGCTGTTTTGCATTTATCGCTACGCCCCCGCCGTGCCATCAGGAAATCGTGATTACGGGGACACTTTGAAGGTGCCTCGTCCTCGGGTTTTGCGGTCGACGTACCGAGTCCCCGAAGGGTCGTACGGTGTCAGAACGATTAGCATGCGAAAGTACGGGTTAACGCCACAAAGCTGCGCGTCGTCGTAGCTCTCGTACTCCTCGCAGTGCTCTAGGAGGAGGTGGTAAGAGCGAGAGGAGGGTAGAAGACGTATGGGACGAGTGCGCGACGTAAGAGAGGAAGAACGCGTGGAGCGAAAGAGGGAAGGTAGGAGAGGGTGAGAAGGAGGCGTCACGGGCGATCGTTATTCCTTGGCCGGAAGCCACGAGCAATCAGCCTTACGCACAGTTACCCCAAGCACGTACACGCACGTGTGCATGTGCCGTTCCTGTCGTCGTTCTCGTCGTCTTCCTCCACGTCTCCTCGTCGTCGTCGTGCTGCGTGACGCGAGAGATCCAATAACGCTCGACGAAACACTCGTCTATATGATAATGAAGGCCCCCTCGACGTCGAAATTAATGCCGATGCGTTACGAGATCTCCGTGGAATCGATCGCGATACATCGGACTTATCGTGCTCGGGCGCGTGCACGCACTCGCAACTTTTCTCGAGGCCGGCGGCGGCGGTTCTGCCTGCCTCCGTACGAGTACCTCTACCTACTGTGAGTAGCGAAGATGAGTCAGACGGGGGGAATTGAATTTCGTCGAGCCGACGTAGGATAGAGACGAGGTACGCGTAGCTTTTTAAGGATCGGTTTATTTATGGAATAAATAAGCGCGTGTTTCTCTCCTGGGGTGAATTCTCGCGGACTTATCTATTATAAAGTGACGTGGGACGTAGTGTCAGGTAGGTTTCTTTCATTCGGTATTCTTGCTTGTAACTATTTGCAGGTGTGAGCCAGAAGATTCTGCAAAGTTCTTATTCCTCGAGCGAGCAAAGACTCAGTCGCCAACCGAACGGTTTTTGTTCGGCGGTAATTTCACCGCTGAAAGCGCGTATCGGACGACGGATCGTTCGACATCGAGATTCTGCTAAGAGCTGTTCGGACCTTTAGGTGCATAGTACGAAGTGCCGTACTTGAGTTCATTCTGTTTTATACATCTTCAAATCTCCAAGACGGGAGACAATTGTTACACTTACAGGTTAAATGAAAAACAAACAAAATCTAGTCTCGCGATATTAATTTGGCGCGAGACGAGCGGCATATTACTTGCACGCTACAAGCTGGAACATCGGTGAGTACAAGAGATTAATTAAAGGATTAAGTGAGAGGGATCTATTCGCCATAAAATAATTCTCCAACTTCTCTCTCGAGTCCGTGAATACACCCTTCGGAGCCCGAACTTCCTCGAGCCCTGCCTCGCCCACCAAGTAACAGGTGTCGCTTTCATTCTTACGCGGAGAACGTTCCTTGCTCCTTGGGTGGTACTCGAACAGCCGTGAAACTCGATCTTCGCGCACGTACGAATGTTTACGGACCCGCGATATGCCTAATAAAATGCGACGGGGCTCGGTCTCCGCTCGAGCGTAGGATTTCTTATTGCAGAGAATCATTCTTCTCGAATTCTCTCCAATATTTTCCTTTCCACTAATGGATCCGAGTAAAAACGCAATAATTACGAGACGCATGGAACCAATTACTCTTCGCATTTGTTATAAAATTTCTGTCGTTACTGTAATCAATCATCGTCCGTGTTCCACCTTTTCTCCAATTTCGCGAGAGAAAAGATCGTCCAATCGATAATAATCAAAGAGAAACCGAGGAAAAGCTCTTATCAGATCCTTTCCCCCTCTTACCCGCGAAGACAAGTCCCAGGAGGGACGCAATTCCTGTAACAGGTGCCGCCCTCCTTCTCCCATTCTCACGCGTTCCTCGCGCGGCGGGTGCCCGACGACCCGTGAAAGTCGAGCTTCTCGCCGGCCTAAACCCTACCTTCTGGCATTCTACGTCTGATCGCTGGGGCGTGTCCTGTTCCTGCGGGACCTACGTACACGAGGTACACGAGGAACTGCGAGAAGGAGCCAGGCAGCAACGGCAATGGAGCGCGTGCACACGCCGGGGTTTCTCTCGTCGTTTTCCATCCCTCCTCTCCCCATCTTCCTCTCGTGTGCGCCCACCTTTCTCGGGAGGCGAGCGATGCGCGCGTATCCCGCAATTATTCAATGAATACATGAATACGAGGTGCACCCACTGCGAGCGTGTAACAAGAAGAAGGATAAGGAGGAAGTGAGGTAGGAGAAGAAGGGATAAAGAGAAAGGACGAACGGGCGAGATACATAATTCGATGGCAATGGCGTAGGCACGCGGTGTAAAGAAGCCACGGGACACAATGGTGACCCCGGTGGTATACAAGAGAAGAAGGCCTCCTCACTTCTTTCTTCACGGGCGAGCAATTTTCTCGATAAACGAGCTGGATAATTCACGAGCCGTGGTGATTCACGCCTTGCCGCGCCCCCAGGCCCCGCTGATATCCCACGGGATTGAATTAGGAGGACCGATCGCATCGCGCACTTTGCCTCCCTGCTCCTTCCATCCTCCGACCTTCGCCGGGCGCACTTCCTCTCTTCGTTCTACTCCTTCCGCGTGGTCCCTCGACGCTAACCACCTCTTCCTTCTTCTGCTTCACGTCGAAGTAGCAGGAGGTTGCGCCGGTATCGTCCGTGAGAAGGGGCAGGTGCCCTTTTGTCTTTCACCAGGAAACGATATTAAGCGCCGTTCGATGTTATCGCCTTCGGGGCCACCCTCACTTCCATCGTCCTCTCTATCCTTCCGAGCCGTCTACTCTACCGCACTCTCCTTTTCCGTCTCGGCAAATCGCGGAATCATCGGCGCCCTATTTGTTAGAAAATCCTCCGCTCCACCCTCCGGTGACGCTTCTCGACAGGTCCCTCGAAGACCGAGCGTCCATCCTTCTCCGAGTATCTCGAGACGGTGGCGCGATAAGCAGATTTGAAATTCCGTGGAATCTGATATTAAGGAAGGAACGTCGGCGCAGCCTCCGGGCACACCTGCATTGTTCTCTCGTTTTCTTGGATATAGGTGGTTGGAATCGATACGCGAAATAGCGATGCTACACGGTGACGAGACGTTCGATGAAATTCTGGCTGATTTAACGTTTATTCATCTCCGATAATGTGAGATAATGTGAACAGAGGTGACGGATGGAACTGGGTACAGGAGAAGCAACGAATTTATTATTAGACCAGTGGAATTGCATTCTTATGCAAAGTGCATCCATCGAATAATGTTCTACCCCTTCTCGATCCAAGGTTCGAAGAAACGCGATCAAACGTATGATTACATTCGCCTGCACCTGATCTCACCCTAATAAAAGCCCATTATGCACGCACAATGAATTTCCATCCCTCCCCTCGTCACCCTTCCACACGTGGCCGTTCCTTCGACTTCTCAATCGTCCGTGCGCACTATTTTATCCCTCCGACAAGCGTAAAACCTCGCTCTCCCGCGATCGACGTCAGTTTGCGTCAACAAACGTCCTCTCTCTTACCCTTTGATCGCGACAAAGAGAAGCTAAGCGTCCGAGCGTCTCACCAGCAGCAACAGCAACGACCCCCGAACGGAACCCGCCGATGCTGCGAAGCGTGGAATTAGAAATTGGATCCGCAGCCGTACCCATTCGCCCCTTTTCTCCATTAACCGCGCGGTGCACCCTGCTTAATCCCGTAGGCGCGTATGTCTCGAAATTTTCCGAGGGATGATGGGGGTGGCGCCCCGTTATGCGCCCCCTAGTTACGTCTGTCGGCCCCCGGGGTTTCGTACTAGATGCACCGACTCGTGGAGAAACGCATAGTCATAGATGCACGCTTGGGGTAGTGGAGGGTGAGTTACGCGAAATAGCGTGCACGTGAGGAAAGGGGGTGGGTCGGAGAGAGGGGTTCAAGGGGTCAACTGTGAGGGGTGCTGGCGGAAAACAGTTACAAAACAGACGTCTACGAGTGTAGCTGGGTGAAAAAAAAGGAGAAGGGGTGGGTGGAGGTGGAAGAAGGAAGGCTCCATGCGCTCTCCACGGGGTGCCTCCATGGGCCGCGCGCATGTACGCAGGCAGGGGTGTGAAAATATTCAGAAGGGGGTGGACCTCTCGTAATGTCTCGTCGGAATCCGTGGGGACCTCGCAGGAAAGATTAAGCGTCCCTCGTTGCTCCCAGCACCGAGGGTAGTAGAAGTAAGAGTGGTGGTAGAAGAGCTTCCTAGGCGAATGGATGCGTCATTGGGTCTCGCCCGATATTAATATAACGTTCGAGTGGCGAGGCCCGCGAAATGGTTTTTATATCCATGGGATTAGGAAACGTGTCGTTGGGATGGCAATCGATTTCTCGACGCCGTGAGAAGCGACGAACAAACGATGCCGATCGCGATTTTATTCCATCCCTAGCTCGCACTCGTGACCACTCCGGATTTTACAGATTGAATTTTTGGAAAATTCTTACGAAGCGTTTTACCGCGTTACATTGTAGTCGACGCGACGAGGGACGATAAATTTTTCGGACGGACAGAATTGCACGCGCCCGCGTGGGACGGTTTTAACGTCGAACGATTCGGATTTATTTGTACACGTTGCGCTCCTTTCGATTTACAACGTGCGGACAGTTTAAGCAAAGGGGTTTATGTCCATCGAGCTCGCTCGGTCCCTGGAACGAATGGTTTCGCGCTCCGGCAGCATTTTGCATTTTAAAATTTCGCGCGCAGGGAACGTGCGCAAAGGTGATCATTTTTACAAAGGCCCTTTCATCGGTGACGTTCTATCGAATTACAGGGTGAGCGTTTCATAAACCATCGCAACCGTCCGCCACCGCGTCCCACGGATACACTTCTTAGCGGATAAAACGGTATTTTCGAAAACACTCGATCCCTCTGTGGTAATGGGATATAACGACCGAAAAATATCGCGTCGATTTGCCTGAAAAATACGACGATCACGAGCCACGACGATTCCATATAGGAGAACGTGAATGTTTCGCGAATTCCAAAATCCATTTCGATTCTCTCGATATCCCCACACCTGTCTGTCCACTTCGTAAGACAAAATATTTAACAACACTTTGTAGCTTCCCATTTGCGACCATCTCCATCTCTCGAGATTTCGAATCGTTTCTAATGTACCGATTCAATCTCGCTCTTCTTCCATTCGTAAAAGCATCCCTCGCGGAAATAAGCTCTTGCCACGCGCGCCCGTCGTAAGTCAAAAACGTGCAGCATACGCTACCCCTAAAACCTAATTACTCCCGCAACCGGTCTCTCATTCTCTCACACGCCGGTTTCACCGAGCTGCCCACGCATCATCCGTCCTTCCCCTCTTGCGCGCATGCGTTATTCATGCGGGAGCCCGTAGCGACTTTAAATTCCGCGTATTATTAGGATTCTAATTTCGTTTCGCGGTCCAACGAGCACGAGCTGCCGCCGTTGCGTCGTCCGAAAGGGCAATCACGGAATGACTGGTCCGGAGGTGGAGAGGGTGGTCGAGGAAAAGGAGGGTGGAGGGTGCATCTACCCCGTGGGGGACGACTTTAATGTTTTTAATCTAATTCTCCGCGTACGATGCTAGCGCGGAACTCCTCCCCGGGGAGCGGATTCGCCTCACTGGGGAATTTTGCATCGGCGTGACCTACGCGAGAATTCGATGTGACAATAGGAGGGTTACGAAAGAGAAGAATGAGAGAGAGAGACAGAGAAAGAGAGAGAGAGAGAGACTCGTGCTCCTTTTGAGGAATGTACTGTACGTAACGGCGATCGATTCCCGTTGCTCGTACCGCTGCTCGTGGCTCCCCTTTGTATTTAATTTCTAGTGCGAGCACCGCTAACCTCGTGCACGCTCCCTCTGCTCTCTTTTCTACAGGGGTAGTTTTTTGTTTCTCCGTAGAGCAGGGTCTCTTAGCCCGACGATGCGCAGCTTAAATTATCCGAGAGATCGTTGGAATTACTTCGTACGAATTTCATCGGAAGACGGCATCTTTCGTTCGTTTTTCCTAGAGAGCTTTAAATAAGAGTGACGGCAAGAGCTTAGAACATATATAACTGGAAGGGGAACAGAGGATCGAGTCTGTGTCCAAGTTGCGTGCGAGAGAGAAACGTTTTAAAGATAGAGAGAAGGACTGAGATTAACATTCGTACGCAATGCGCAAGCGCGAGCGATGACAGCATGCTGACAGCTGACAGTGAGTTTCAAGATATTGAAAGGTTAAACCCGTCCATAAGCTATCAATTATAACATTGATAGCTTAGTTAAGAAAAAATGTCAAGCCTATACTGTGTCCTATGCGGTAAACGTGATAAATCGGTATCTTATCATAAGTAAGTAATAATATTTCTCTTTATTTGTTATTTTGTTTGCACAAAATAAAGTTTATAATTGTTTGTCATTGTGGGCATCTTAATTATCACCTATTCAATAATCGTCAATTGTATCCCAATTACATTTCCATTTTTAAACGGCGCACAGTGGGCCGTTTGACGATTCTAGCTGGACAAAAATAGGAAAATCACTTTTTCACGGAAGCGAATGACAATTATTTATTTCGATAGTCAAGACCTCAAAGTATCCTGGTATATGCAATATTTCCTCTGAATAAGTCGTTATATATATATACAGGGTGTCCCGCAATTGGTGTAATCCCCGCGAAAGGGTTGTAGCTGAAATAATTCTAAACACCAAAAAAAAAAATTAGGGTTATGGTTAGGGTTAGGGTTAGGGTTAGGGTTAGGGTTAACCTTAAAAAAATTAGGGTTAACCCTAACCCTAACCATAACCCTAATTTTTTTTTTTCCTCTACGGGCGCGCTCATTCGCCTATGTTTTTCCTTAATTTTTGAATTCTTAAGGAAAAACAGGCGAATGAGAAAAAAAAAAAAATTAGGGTTATGGTTAGGGTTAGGGTTATGGTTAACCTTAAAAAAATTAGGGTTAACCCTAACCATAACCCTATTTTTTTTTTTTTTTTTTCCTCTACGGACGCGCTCATTCGCCTGTTTTTCCTTAAGAATTCAAAAATTAAGGAAAAACATAGGCGAATGAGCGCGCCCGTAGAGGAAAAAAAAAAAAAAATTAGGGTTATGGTTAGGGTTAGGGTTAGGGTTAGGGTTAACCTTAAAAAAATTAGGGTTAACCCTAACCCTAACCATAACCCTAATTTTTTTTTTTTTTTCCTCTACGGGCGCGCTCATTCGCCTATGTTTTTCCTTAATTTTTGAATTCTTAAGGAAAAACAGGCGAATGAGCGCGTCCGTAGAGGAAAAAAAAAAAAAAAAAAAAATTAGGGTTATGGTTAGGGTTAGGGTTAACCTTAATTTTTTTAAGGTTAACCCTAACCCTAACCCTAACCCTAACCATAACCCTAATTTTTTTTTTTTTTCCTCTACGGGCGCGCTCATTCGCCTATGTTTTTCCTTAATTTTTGAATTCTTAAGGAAAAACAGGCGAATGAGCGCGTCCGTAGAGGAAAAAAAAAAAAAAAAAAATTAGGGATATGGTTAGGGTTAGGGTTAACCCTAATTTTTTTAAGGTTAACCCTAACCCTAACCATAACCATAACCCTAATTTTTTTTTTTTCCTCATTCGCCTGTTTTTCCTTAAGAATTCAAAAATTAAGGAAAAACATAGGCGAATGAGCGCGCCCGTAGAGGAAAAAAAAAAAAATAGGGTTATGGTTAGGGTTAGGGTTAACCCTAATTTTTTTAAGGTTAACCCTAACCCTAACCCTAACCCTAACCATAACCCTAATTTTTTTTTTTTGGTGGTTAGAATTATTTCAGCTACAACCCTTTCGCGGGGATTACACCAATTGCGGGACACCCTGTATATATATATAAGCAGTTTTCTGTTACGTAGGGAGTTGTCAGGATGGAAGGTCCCAGTAACAGATTGTTTGAAGGAAGAAATTGAACCCGAGCGGTAGAGCTCAATTCTTCCCTATTAGGAATTTAGTGGAGTAGGCTAGGATTAGGCTTGGGTTAGCGCACCTTCCTGCGTTTGAATGTCTAATGACATATGACTCCACTAGGATTCTGGGTTAACAGATATCAAAACGTATATTGACTTGAATAATTACAAGTGAGATCGCAACTCAGGTGTACAATGCGACTGAGGGCGATCGATTTGATACAAGAATAATCCTATTCCGCGATTTACACTAGTTATTATGCTTTAAAGCTAACTCAACACGGAGGAGACACGTTTACGCGTTCGCGACGTGATTTTAATATTCTTAGTTGCGCTTACAAACTACAGCTCCAGGCTCTTGCGTGGGCTGGCAAAGATTTAAAGTATGTTTTACGCGGTTGAGTCTACGCGTAGCCAGTTCGTGGTCTACGTTTACCGAGAGTCAAGTATTCCGCGGGCCCTTCCCGATTTTACGTGGCAAAGCGACTATTGCGCGGTGCTTGACGATAAAGTACGGGACTTTGTCCTTACCCGTGATTCTAATGTGAATCGGTGCAAGAGAACGGAGCAGAGTGACAGCGTAACGATGTCTGAAACTCTAAAGGCACTAAACTCTAAACACTACTTTGGTTAGCTAGTCTTACTCTGACTTCAATGTTAATTATAATTTATTTAACGACTTATTCAGAGGAAATATTGCATATACCAGTACTTTGAGGTCTTGACTATCGAAATAAATAATTGTCATTCGCTTCCGTGAAAAAGTGATTTTCCTATTTTTGTCCAGCTAGAATCGTCAAACGGCCCACTGTGCGGCGCGGTGAGCGTCATCCGCGTTTGCGCATTACGAGGAAAGGTTAACATCTATCTGTCTCTCTCGCACCGAACTTTGCCACAGATCTTTTACATGGGAAACATAGGCAATTCCCCTTCCAGTTATATATGTTCTAAGGGCAAGAGTGACGGTTCGCCATGTCGTATCGAAATCGTGCGAGAGGGAAGATGAAAATGATGGCATATGAAACCAACATTTGAATGTTTTTACGGTTGGGAAATATTTATAGACATTGCAGTTCTTATTTTAATAATTTGAGTAATGTTAACTCACATACGTTTTTAATTACCAAATTTGATTCTGTTCCCACAGGTCATGTTTAATATTCTCATGACATGCGTTCAAAATTATTGCGTAAATTTGCTACGGTTCGTTTGAAATTTAAAAAATAGACGAAGAATTGTAATACCGAATCGTAAATATTACGACAATAAATCGATAGCGATGCACCGTACTTTTAAATAACAAAATGTGCAAATTTGTATGTTGCATAATATAGGACTACAACGAATAATACTCTGTTCATCTCTCTATTTATTTATACGTCGATTAACAACGCGTATTGCTACTATATGTACTGATTCGAGCATTATTTGCAATGATATATCAACGAAACTGAAATGTATTTCACACTAATTTGAAATCCTGCGGGAAACGATCGAAAATGGCGAACCAATCAGAAGTCCCATGCAGCCCCTTGTCGTCACTCTTATTCAAGGCTCTCTAATTTTTGCAATTTCTAGATTATCCAGTCTTCGCGTCGATCGTGAATTTTCTAATTACCCCAGGAACGCACTTCGTCGCTCGCTCCCCCCCTGTGAGTGCATACACGCGCGATAAATCCCAAATTCTGGAGCGTAGACGATAACGCCGACGCAGCAGGTATAACCACCCCTGGCGTACGGGGGCGTCGGCGCCGACGAAGAGAGGACGGGCGCGAGGATACGTCGGCATCGGCATAATCGTCGGTGGCCTGGCGGACATTTTATCGGCGATATACCGGCGGCGGCGCCCCGATAAATCGCCCGTTGGAACTTTGACTGCAATTAGTATGGTAATACGGAGTGGTCCGTTGGCGAGCTGTGCGAGCTGGAGAATCGAGCGAGAGATGAGAGGGTAGGAGAGAGAAGAGAGTGAACACGAGGTGCGTGAATGCGCGCGTACCGAAGTTTACGCCAAGTCGAGCGTGCTGCGTGCGTGTGCGGGTGCCACCCTGTGCGCGTAACTCCGGTGCACGCAGCAGGGTCCACCCACGCTCTCTGCCCGATGGACCACCATCGGCGCGCACACGCGTAACGCGTGCTTGTTACGCTCGCTCCACCGCGTCCTTCTCACCGTCAGCAACACCGTCGTCCAGCAACGAGACCGCTCGCACCGTCCAGCAACGATCGTCCCGTAACTTTCATGGCGCGATCACTACTGGCAGGGTCCACTCCACCAGTGCCGTAAGCAGGACGGTAGCAGCGGGAGCAAAGTGCCCCACGCAGGGCCCCTTCCTTTCGAGATCCCTCGAATCGATTAAGGGCGACAGCAAAGATGATTTACGGCCACTGAGCAATCACGCGTTTTCGATACTCGATCGTGCCTCCGTGGTAGCGGAGTGAATCTTTTTCGGTTTCTTTTTTTTGTAGGATCCTTGGGGGTGGTATACTCGGTGAGAGAAGTAATGATATTTGCCGATTGAAACACGAGTAGGACACTTTAATATGGTTTTTTGTTCCATTAGGATAAAATAAATGTTGGAGGACTGTGCACTATGTTTTACTGTCTTTTTATACTCGATCACTCCGGTCTCTTCTTTTTGGTCTCTCCTTGGTTTTTTTTTCTCCGTGTTACTTTTACGAGAATCCCTCGTCGAAAGAATTCGTTCTCGTGGAGTCACTCTCGTTACGTGACTGTTGCAAAGCACACGGGTGCTACGTGACGATGAGAAAAAAAACGGTGGACCGGACTTCGAGGCAACGAGAAGATGAGGGACGTAGGTACGGAGAAACGAGGACTCGTGTGTCTCGTTCGACTTGCCGACCACGTGTGCCTTCGTCGAAGGTCACCGTCCAGGGTTAAGGAGGCTATTAGATTTACGTCTACGGAAAAACGTAAATGTCCCCAATTGTCGAATCAATTTGAAACGACAACGAAATCAACCGAACGGGAGATAATTAAATAAAGATCCTCTCTTGCATTCTGACGAAGCAATTTCTTTAGAAAAGAAACAAAAAAATTCCTCGTAGAATTAAACAATTATACGCGCCGTTTACCTTAATTCGAGAAAAAAAAACAAAAAAACGCGAGAATCTTCGTAGACTTCTTCCACGACTGTACCTTACGAGAGATAGCGCGCGTACACGAAGTATAAAAGCACACTTTACACGCGCCCCCGAAACAGCCTCGTCATCCGTTTCCAATCAAGAGAACTACACGAAGCGAGACTCAATCGTCTCGCGATCCATCTAATCTCACGACAAATGCCTCGTCTCTCGCTCGAGGAGATAGGAAGTAAGAGGACGACAACACACCGACGTCGCGAACCTTTTTCCTCCCTCCCTGATACTACCAGTCGAAGCATTAATATCGGCATCGATATCCGGCGTGGCGCGCGAGTATTAAAGACACCTTGAGCCCCGGACCCGGGCGAATGATTAATCGCTTCAATTGCGTTATTCCATTCCATTACCAGCGCGCGATCCGCGCCGATTGGATCGTGGTGCGTTGGAACGAGGCGAGAGAGAGGTGGCCCTGCAACGCCGGGCAGTTGTTATTCACTCTCGTCTCATATAATTACGATAAGGGATTCGTTTATGCGAGGCCGACGAATATATCTCTCTCTCTCTCTCTCTCCGTTTCTCTCTCTCTCTTTCTCTTCTACCTACATCCTCCTGTCTCTCTTAACGAAGGAATACAGAGAAGTCCAGGGGTCCAGCGGCATCGCGCTAAATCACTCGCCCGTATTAATTCCGATGAACGGAATTACGCGGTATACGGCGCGGAGAAAGTGAGGTGGGGTGGTTGGCCGAGCAGGCGCAGAACGGGCGGTCGTACGTCCAAATTAGTTCCACATTATTTTACGGGGCGCAGGGAGGCTTTAGACCCGCGGAGTTAACGTACGAGTCCGAGTCCCGCGGTTTAAGAGCGGCTTATACTCCAGTCGGTTGGACGAATGCGCGCGGCACCTGCACCATGGGCCGACTAATTTCCGGCGTGCCCCTCGCCCCGTTCTTCTCCTTCCTCGAGGACCTCCCGTTCGACCACCTCGTTCGGCCCTCCCGCTGACCGTACGCGTTAATTCGTTGCGAGTGAACCGAGAGCGAGGCCGAACGAAGAAATCGCGAGAGAGTAAGTGAGAGAAGAAGAAACGCAAAGGTGGACAACGAGATTGTTTATCGTAAGAGGTGCTAAGCCCCCGGGGCTTGTAAGCACCGGCAATTAGACAAGAGCCTGATGGTATTTTCAAACTTGCCTCTGCACCCGGCTTATTAAGAAGCGGAAGGTACGATTCGCCATGGTTTAACCGAAGTTGGGAATTACACGAAGTACCGTGGTTCTTCCAATTGGATTACCATCGACGATGTAAACGTTAAGCCGCTTTCGTGCGACCCGACAAGCTCGTGTAACAAAATGAAAAGAATAAGAAAGAACGGTTGAAGAGGAATCGAAACGGTCCAACGAACCTCGAAAGCAAGAGACATACTAACGACCCATCGAACCGACGTGCGGCTTAAAGTCTCATGCTCCTCGTCCCTATTGGAGGGTGACACGCGGACGATGATCCTCCGTAGCTCCCGAAGGATGCACCGTCGACCAATTTTTCCACCCTTCTCCCCTCTTCACGCAACATTTGGCCACACTCGGTCCTTCATTTCGCCGCTCGCGGACGATGGAATTTATGCACTGGGCCCGAATGTTTGTCGAGCGTTTCGCGATCTGGCTGAGGGGTCGTTGGACGATCGCAGAGGGGCAAGAAGGAGCCCCACGAACTTGGCTCGACCAAACGCCGTGCACCCACGCGAGAAAGAGAAAGAGAGAGTAAGCGCGTGCGGGAGCGTGTCAAGTGATGGAATTAATCGTAGATGGACCCCTTGGGGGTAGTGCATGATTCACCGCAGCGCACCGCGGCGCCGCACCCTCCCAAGCGTCGAGACGCCCTTTCCTGCTGGCAGCCCCCGCGACGTCGGCTGCGACGCTTCTGGCGACACGCATCGAGAAATACGGAGGGTCCTCGCGAGTTAGAGAAAGACGGAGAGTTTGAACACGTACGTGTGCACGCTCACGCGTGTACACGATGCACGCTTATCCCTCGGACCGTGCCGCGGCGCTCCACGTACCGTACCGAATCCCTTCCGATTATCATGCCAATATTGTCCCCGGTGTGTGATCGATGCTCTTACTGTGCATGCAGATACGAGGCGCCCTGCCCTCGGAGACGACGTCGCACGTCGGTGTGTCCGCAGGTTCGCGCAAACAGGGTGGTTGTCTCGTAGGTGAGCGTCGTATTCGATCCTCGTGTGCGTGAGCGCGCTTGTGCGCGTGTGAACAGGTCTCTCCTCCACGATGTTTATGCTCGCGCGTGCACGAGGGTAGACCGCGTGCGCTCGCACAGATACGCGCCGGGTGTGTGAGAGGTGCACACTCTAGCAGCCAGCCGCAGAATATCGTAACATATGCCCGGGACGTATATACGCAATGCGGGACGCTCGGCGTCGGAGAAGACGACGACGACGACGCGGCACAACGATATTCGGTCGCATTTGCATTTCGTGGGTGGTGCACCACCACCGCGAGCCGAGTCATTGTTTAATCAAGCGCGTCGCGCGAGATCCACGGGCGGGGCGAGGGAGAGGAGGAAGAGGAGCGTGACCGAGCGATCGTGTATTTGCGAATTTCATTGTTAAGCGAGATAGAAGGAGAAATGGCGTGGGACGGATACGTTCGGTTAGGGTGCACCGTGGCACGTTCCGCGGGACGTGGGTATTGCTTCTCGTTTTGCGATGGATTCGAATGGGATGATGATTTTTTGCGATTGTCAGCTCTTTTGCGAATTGTCACTTCGATCGATACCGACGTTTGCCCGTTATCCTGTGGTTTGCAATTGAGTGTGGAAAAGATGTCGTTCTAGTATAGGAACGACGATAAGGTTAGTTTTGTTAAGGTACAAACGAAAAGAAAAGAGGTACCAACGACGCTCTTTCGATTGCAAATAAAAATTTCTATATATTAAAGTCGGGTGCCAGGTTCACAGAGGTGAATTTTGAACCGAAGGAAAATCTTCTATTTTCCTTTTTCCTTTCGTTTCCGCGCAATATATCGCGAGCTTCGAAAACGGGACGCATCGACGACGTTTCCTCGTACTTCTTAGGATAACTCGAGAGCGCATGAGACGTGGCATCCGGTGAAATCCAGTCTCCGATGAGATCTCCGTTATCCCTTGGATCGTACGCATACGATTTCGCGATCCTAGGCGACGACAGGGCCCGAGGATCCGCCTAGGCACGTTCACGATAGGTTTTACGAAGCGTAAGTAACGGCGTCGGTACGCCGTTTTACGACGCTCCTTTCGAGACGCCCACGCATCCCTTTCCCTCTTTCTTCCTCCCTCCTGGGGGTTCCCTCTTTGTTTTTCTCTCCACAACTCTTCTCCACTGACTGGCACCATCTCCTCCCTTTCCTCTCCACCTCCATCCTTTCACCAACCGTTGCCCACCGTCGCGTCGTTTCTCTTGTTCTTGCGCCGCTTCGCCATCCCTCGACTACCTCCTCACCCTCTCACCTCTTCTCATTCCTCTTGTTACCCTCCGATCCTCTCGTTTATCCTCACCGACCCCATCCCTCCACCTCTCCTTCTCTTTGGTCGTCCCGGTACGTCCGCGAGTGCCTTCGACGCGACGACCGACCGACGGGGTAATTAATAATTATATCTGGGGAAGCTCCGCCCGGTCGAAGTTATAATTACACTGGGAACAATCAACAACTACCGCGTACAGGAACTCGTCTCGATGGAGGTCGGCGGCAAAGGGTGGTCGTGGTAGGAAGGGGTGGGAGAGAGAAACGGTGACGAGGAGAGGAGAAAATGAGAGAGAAGGATGTCGAACGCTGTGAGGGACAGGGTTGAACGCGGTGGTGGAAGGAGAGACGAAGAGGGTAGAAGAGGGAAAACGCCGGTACGAGACTGTGGGTAGGGATGGAGTGGAAAAGGGTGGCCTTCGAGGACGAGAGGAGAGAAGGAGAGGGAGAGTCGAGTCGAAAACTCGTCCTGCGTCTGGAGTCTCTCGAGACATCGTATACACTTATCCTGCGAAGGGAACTTTATTCCTTCGCCAGGGCTTCCCCGTGCTTGCAAGCTCGTAGTGCCCCTCTCCACCCTCTCCTGTTTTTTTCTCTCCTTCCTTTTTCCGTTCCTACCGCCTTTACCCTCCCCTCTCTCCATCTGACTCTTCTTTATCCCAAGGTCTCGGCCCTCGAGACTATATAGATGCCCCCTGGCGCCCTTCCTCCTCTCGTCGTCCCTCCCTCGTCGTCTTCAGGGCCTCCCTTTCCGGCTCGCTCGCTGGACCGTGAAGGAAAAAGTTCACTATGAAGTGAACGCCTTTGTGTACAAGTCGGCAGATCATTAGCCACCCCCTGGCATCACCGGTACCACCCTTAAGGCGCGAGTCTTCGAAGAAAGTCGTCTTCCGTTAACCTTCGGGATCACGTTACTCTCGATGATAACGCGTTGTACTAATTTGCTTTGGATCGAATGCGCTCACCGAATTGAAACGTATTTTTAATTTGATAATAACGGATTGGAGTCCCGCGCTTCGATATTAATGAATATGTTTCGTTTAATTGTAAAAGGAACCAGGCGTCTGCGGCATGATCAACTGTATGCTCGTCGCGTCCTATGCCATTTCAGAAATTGAATCCGACGGGCGTATGTGACAAAGGTGAACATTTTATTGGAATTAAATTTGTATAAGCACGACGCTTGTACAATAATAATAGTAATGCTTTCGCGGAAAGTTCAATCTTCAATTAAAATGTATAATTAAAACGAATTTCGGAGAGAGAAGAAAAGCGAGCTCTGAAACATCGAGCATGTAAAAACGTCAAAGGCTCCTTTAAATCAACCCTCTTAAGGTGCGTTTACACCAAACGAACAAAGCGCTAGAGCTAGAACAAGAGCATTCTTTCTTGATCTTTTAGTGTAAACGGAAGCTCCTTTTCAGCGTTTATACCAAAATATCAACGAGCAAGAATGAGAACCAAGAACTAAAATTCTTGCACAATAGATGTTTAGATCAGCCGAACGAATGCTCATTGCTCGAACGCTTTGGAGAGACCGCCCCGGGGAGCGAGCACGTCCGAATACACAAGAACGCTCTAAGTAACTGTTCGCACGCTCTAGTGCCGTTTACATCAAGCGAGCGAGCATTCTTAGAATATTCCATAGAATCTTTGTGAACGCAGCCAGAACAACCAAAGAATGCTCTACGTCTGTTTACACTAAAAGAATTTAATAGAGTAGGGATAGAATGAGCATTCGCTCGTCTGTTGTAAACGCACCTTTAGACGGGACGTCGATTCTGAAGGTGCTCGGACAGTTTTATTTCGAGGTTCTCCGTCGCATTCTCGACCTTGGTCGACGTCGGCACATAAACAGAGGAACGATGCCTGCACGTGGTGTCGTCCCTCCTTTTGTTTTCGTCGGCGAGAGAACGGCGGAACGCGAGATAAGTACTTTTTTCCTCCCCGTCTCGCGTCTCGAGCTCACCAGAATTTCCGGTGAATCTTTGTAGGTCACCGCGCGACGCCTTTTCTCCCGCTTTACTCGCTCGCTCCACTTTTATTTCACTCGAGCATCGCCGACGTTTCAACCCGTAGCCGAGAACTTTGGCGAAGCGCGCGTATCTAACGTTGGAATTCTTCGATCTCGAAGGGCGGAGAGAAAAAGAGGAGGGCGCAAGAAGAAGGAGTAAAAAGAGCCCGTGGCTTTTCCTCGGACGTTCCTACGCGCGTCTCCTCGCGGTGAAAGCTCTTCGGGTAATGCGGATGTGCGCGGTTTAAATCTGGATTAAGTCTCGTCGAGAGAAAAAGAAAGAAGGAGAGCGAAGGAGAGGAGAGACGAGCCGTCGACCGGGTGGAGTCTGCGTGGGTCACGCAAGCAGCATCGTACCTTAACTCTCTTTTTATTTCATTCGATCTCCCCGGGCGCTCTTCACCGAGAGCAAGCGTACTTCTCGGTGAAACAGCGAGATCGTTCTCGGGATTAGCGTTGAACGCCGTGAGATTTTTGTCGGTTACTTTTTCTCCCACCCCGTGTTACCCTCGCGCGTACCCCTCCGCCCACGCTGGTTTATGAAAACTCGGCCAAAGATGAGAATACGTGGGTTAGATGCAGAGTGGATATAGGGTTAAGCTCGGATTAGACTCGACTTAAATCTGGATCGAGCTGAGATTAGGCGTTCCTTGCCCGCGGGTTAAGTTCGTGCCGAGGCACTGCTTTTCTTCCAGGGCTGCTGGGTGTAGATTGGAATTCCTGAGAATTCTGGTGAATCACGAGACGCGTGCATCCCCATACCCCACGGAGCTTTCGAACGCGTGACTCTAAAATATTTGCATATATTCGCAGAAGGACTAAATATACGGTTCAGGTCACTGGCAGAATATTGCTCTTAAAATTCTGCTGCAATGGGGTTTCTCGTCGAAAAGAAAGTTTTCGTGAAATTTAGTAAAGTTCGTGGTTAATTCGTCGATTTGTCGATTGAACAATTGTATCTCCCACGACCACATATCAAATGCTCGAATAATTCGAGAACCATAATGAGAAACTGAGCTCGAGTACAATTCGCCTCCTTTAATTCTCTCTTAAAGATTCCTCTCTCGTCACGCGTCAACAGCCGCGAAAAAATCGCAAATTTTTTAATTACCATAATTTTCCGAGTATCCGCGCGCAGTTAACATCGGACCGACACGACGGGATCGTACGTTTGCAAGATTCATCGTGCACGAACGCCGGGATTCTCTTCGAGCAGCAGATAAATTACGAGATGCGACTCTCATTGCTCTACGAGCTCCTCTTCCTCTCTCTTCCACCCTTCCTCCTCTCGTTCGTTCTCTCGTACCGCGAAAACTCGCCTCGCGAGGGCACCGATGCGCGGGTTGTTGGACGACTTCCGGCAGCGACAGATACGATCGCGAAATAACCGTAATGCGTATAATGTCGTGTAGCTCGGAAATAACCAGGCTGGGCGAGCATTAAAAATTGCAACGCGGTATTAGCAAATTGTCGGGGCTTGAAAAATTATTAGTGGGACGCGCGTGACGGATTGGGCCCGCACGAGTCGATGAGAGCTCGCGGTTCTCGCGGCCGATGGTGTTGCGTGTTTTATGCCTCTTTACGAGAGTGACTTCGGCAAGCGGCCGGTCCGATGCATCGTCGTGCTCGTTGAATAATTTCGAGCGGGCTCCCCTGTGCCACTGATACGCACGCGTATGTATATGCGCATGTGTAACGGAGCGAGCTAATATCTCGTTATTCGAGCGTACATACGCGATGGGTTGGGTACGTCGAGGAACGGGAGAGAGACGAGGAGAATAAGAGGTGTAGAAAGACAAAGGGTGAACACGAGGGATAGAGAACGAGAGAGAGCAGTGGAAAAACAGAGAGAGAGAATATTCGTACTCTCCTCTTTAACGAACACGATGGAACGGTGTTCGGACCGTGTATCTCGAAGTAGGTTTACGTTGGTGTGCGTAAAGAGAGTCCACGGAGAGACAAGGAGAAGGAGAAGGATAGAATTAAAGAACGAGAGAGAGAGAGAGAAGCACTAGGGTCCGAAGGATCGGCACGCGGATACTCACGCGGCGCATGCGCACCAGGATTATTTGCGGCGTACATTACATTATCCTCATTTAGAATTCACGCTCCCTAGGCGTCTATCTGCTCTATGCATCTGCCGCATATTTTGCAGTTACGGAACTGCCGCGACGCCCGGGGTATCGCGGCGCGGGCCCGTGGTCTCAGGTACACGAGGGGATCGCCGAGGGAAGGAGCGAATCGTGTTCTCGAGAATCTGACAAAACAGTAAATCCGCGTCGACGTGGCACGTTGATCCCTCGGCATCGTTCCGCGGCACTCCCGATTCGGGCCCCCTGATACCCTGGAACACTCGGTAGCCGTGCATCTCGCGCCGTTCCACTTCCTTCTGCCTCTTTCCTCTCCATTTTTCCGCCTGCTCTCTTCTACTCCTCCACCCACTTTCTTATTTTTCCTCGGGGCTCTGCTTAGCGTGTACTCACCAAGCCTCCCTTCGCGGTGGCCCAAGATCGCAGGATCCTCGTGACAAAATGTACCCACCACGAAGAAATAGAAAGAGGAGAGAGGAAGATATCGAGAATGCCAGGCGTAGAATTTCTCCACGCTCGAGGCTCGCGCCCCACGTCGATTTTCTGGTCGAATATCGATGACCGTATCGATATCGTTCGCGTTCCATCGTCGACTCGATGTTTGGACAAGTCGACTATCCTACCCCTCTCTCCTCTCCTTCCTCCTCCCTCCCTCTCCTTCGGTTTCACCCTTTCTCCTACCTCGGCAAGCTTTAATCTTCTCCTCCTCCACCTTCTCCTCTCCCCACCCTCTCTCACTCTTTCCTCTCTCTCTCTCTCTCTCTCTCTCTCTCTCTCTCTCTCTCTCTCTCTCCGTCGTGCTCGTCCGCCCGTTGGCCGCCGCCTCTACTTAACATTCAACCCGACACGCTCGCTGATTGGCTATTAATTATCCGGGCGATCTCACCGACAAGAATAACGATTAACTTGCGCGTATCGCGTGTTTGCTCGACTCTGCCTCTCTCTTCCTCTTCTCACTCTCTCTCTCTCTCTCTCTCTCTCTCTCTCTCTCTCTCTCTCTTACTCGCTTTCTCTTTACCTCCTCCTCCTCCCTCGTAGATCGATCGTAGATCGGCACGGTGTGGCCGATACCGCGCTGCCATAAATCAAACGCGGCTCGCTCGTAAATTCGACGTCGTGTGTGGGGCCGCGGAGTGGCGCGATCGCTCGATCCCGAGCTCGGGGTACAAATTTTGGGGGAGATCGCGCGCCGAAAGGTTGCATCGTCGCCGGGAGGGATACGAGAGTAAAGAAGACAGCGAGAGAGAAAATATTCGCAAAGGTTGGGAGACCGTGGCCAAGAGGATCACGGTACGCGAGGACGGTAATTGAGAAATCCTTAATTGATTCGGCGATGAGCGGCGATTTTGCGGGATAAAATATCGGCTCGCGTGACTCTTAAGCAGACGAATAGCCCCAGGGGCTTGGCCCGGGGAATATCGATACATTAAGGTAGCGGAGGGATATAAATAATGCCCGACCGCTGCGCTCTTCGTGAATGGCGCGCGGGTGGTGGTGATCCCTTCGACGTAAGAGCTTTTTGTTTCACCGGTGATGGATGACGCGCTTTTTCGCATATTTTAACCGACACGCAGATTATCTCGGTCTAATTTTAGATTACGTCTCCGGGGCGTATGATTCAATGGAAAATAATCATTGCTCGATGCCAGTCCCACGTAGTAAGAGAAATGGAAGAGAGTGGAAAAATTGCACCTGGAACATCCGAGCGTTTCGAAACTTCTTGCGATTCGAGTTGTTGGAAATGCTTTGGAACAAAGCGAGGAGGCTATCGACTCGCCTTAATCTCGAGCAGCCTCGAGCGAACGCGATCGATGGATCCAGACAACGGAGGACAATAAACCATTCGAAGAGCATCCGCGAATCGTGGGCGTCCCTCCTCTCTCGTTTACATCTCGTTCACCGGCTATACCTATCCCGCTCCGTTATCGCACGGTAATCCACTCTTCTCGAGATATCGAAGCGGAGACTCGATACGGTCGACCTCGAATCGACAACCACGAAATACGAATCGACCGTTAAGGACGATCGAACGAAGTCGTGACTGTAATAAAAAAAAGGTAAAGTGTGGTGGATTAAAAAGCAGCAGCAAGTGGAGCATAGCTCGAGATCACTGTCACACCTCTCCTCCCTCGTACCGGAAATATTCGTTATCCGGAGAAAGTAAGTACCATCAACAGGTCCCTCGCCGCGGGAGCGACACCGATAAAAAGAGCTCGATCGACGATCTATTCTTGAAATCTCCGAGATCGGAGAGGCGATCGAGACGAGCGTAACGACCACTCGATTCACCATACGCGGCCACTTCTACCAATTGAAACGAGACGGGAAGAGATGGTGGAGGAGAGAATGGACTCTGGTCGAACGCAGTTCCACGATCCTGTGGGCGTCCTCCCGTCCGCGAAACTAATGTATCTCGTTCCGTTATCGTCGGGTAATCCACTCTTCTCACTCGAGATCGTCGAGAAGAGCTCGATTATCGTCGTTTCTCGAGTGTGCGCGGAAACGAGCGTGCTCCAAATGACGATTAGCATTTGCCCGCGTTTGCGGCCTCGCATTCGTCGGTGAAACATTTCGTTTTATGGAACTCCAGGACGCGACGTGGTGGACGGTAACCCGCTCCCACGGAAACGGCACGGGCGACGATATGTTTACGACGAGCTCACAGCCGCGCCGGCCACGCCGTCGTGGGTCGTTCGCGTCGACGCGTCTGTTGCTTCCGTCGTGCGCGTCACTCGGACCAGTTCTATTGCTTTTTCGGACGAGAAGCGCGCGCGAGGCTTGCTCGTCGAACTGTTATACGATGGGTTAGATAGTCGTTTTCGCGATTCCGTCGATCGCGATCCGGCACTGTGAACGACGTGCACATTGAGAACCCGAGGAGCGTTTTATTTGCAAATGTCAGAGAAAGCTTGCATAAGGACTCTGGAAATGTTCGGAGAATAATAATAATAAATTTTGGAGACTTTGTCGTAAATCGTGAGGTACGTCACAGGTGTGGAATGGAAATTAATTTTTTCTTGAGACCTGGGAATTAAATGCAGCTTGCTCGATAATGCGGAAAAAATTGTTGGATAAATCCTCGTGCGGTTATATCGCAGATCGTTAAAGGAATAAATCATCGGAAAAAAAGCTTCCTCGACGCTTCGAAGGAACCCACTCGATTTTCCATCGATTCGATCTCGTACTTTTGGAAAAAGCAACGCGAGCAAAGGCTCCGTCGTGTCGTTGATCCACGAGTTCTCCTACGTTGCTCGACTCCACTCCCGCGCTATTGGAGATTCAATTTCCCTCTTTGCTCCCGCCAGAGGAGCGATGAAAAATGGCGCTTACCTTCGTCCAATATGTATGCTTCGGTTAAAGGCCCCTACCATGCGGCCCTGTCGCTGGTTCTCGCTTCGAATATCGATAACGCCGTACTCGTTAGTCAACATAATCCTCTCTTTCTTTCTTCTCGTTCTTTTTTTTTCTCCTTTCATTCAACGTTCTTAATTCCCGTCGTGAAGGAATTTCGCAACGATACACCCACGGCTCTCACACCCCCGCTCCCTTCGTTTTCCATACCGCATAATATTTTGATAATTTTCCAGCCCGCCCCGTCACTCGCGCGCTCGTGCCGCTTGAATTTCGCGCGCTCGAGCTTTCGCGATACGGGCTTAACTCAAGACGATCTCTCGTGTTGCACAGGCAACGGCTATTCTTCATGGCCGACTGAAAACAGCTCTCGCACCCCGCGGACCCCATTGTTTGTATCAATATTCGAATCAGCTTTATATTACGTTTCACGCGAGGGCCGAGCGTAGGTAACGGGGGATGGAGTACTTCAACATGGATATCGGTTTACATGAGATATTAATTTCTCTTATCTCGTGCCTCGCCTCGCCAACTGCTCGCCCTTCCCCTGCTCCGACGTTTCTCTTCGGTGTCGGTCGCCTTTTCGGGAGGAGGGTATTTCTCGTGAAGGCCGCGAACAATTTGTTATTCGATTTATCGCGGCTCGTCTACCGTGCCTTGGAAACACGAGCGTCGCTGACCCTTCCTTCCTAACGGCACTCTGATTTTAACATCGCGCGAGTACTTCACGCGAGTGAAGTCGGAGTTTGCTGTTCCACATTTGGCATTACTTTGTTATTTCTTTAACCCTTTGTGTGCTGAATACTCGCGGCCTATGCGGTCCGTATGGACTGTGACGATTGCTGTGGACGGAATATTTTTTCGCTAGACTGAACTCTATTGATTGAACTCAAGAAGCAAATAGTAATAAATTATAGTAATCCTTTTGCACGAAATTAAATAATTAAAAAGCGTTATTACCATGCTGTTACTAATGCCACGTGTCCATTTAACAGTGAAACTATCGCGAGTTTCTCCCGGATTCTTGTCGAGAGCGTTTTTTCTAAGTGGATCCTGCGTTGACTGTCACTGTCCAGTTGCGAGAGACACTGTCGAAAGCAACTGGTGATAATTTTACTTTCAAATGGACAGCTACCATAAGGAATGCACTTATATTCATCTTACACAAAAGTAATTGTAATACTTCTATGTAGGTAATCGAAAAAATCGACAAACTCATATATGCGTCCTTAGTCCACACCGATAGTTTTCGCTAGACGCATATATGCATCCATAGCGCTCATAGGGTTAATCACAGTTTTAAGTAGGAATTTGTTAACGAACATTCATTAACGAATATTTATCCTGCGCCTTGCTCTTATTTACTTTCTCCTGGCACCGCGAGCGAATGCTAAATTTCGTTCTACAGGGCGTTGCACGCATTTCCGGTCTTCCGAAAATGCTCGAGTGCACTCGTATATCGAGGACTCCGGGGAACGAAGACGTCACGGCACCTTCGAGGACGTCGACATTTTCCCCCTAATCAAATCCGCTCTCTCTCATCCGCCGGGAACATTATCTCTCTCTCGCGCTCTCTCACCCGAGGAAAATAATTCCGTATTTACTTTGACGATGCGCCGCGCGAATTAGCACGCGGTGCACGTTTTACGAGCAATTTGCAGCACTTACGCGCGCACGCACACGTCTACACGCACGTTCGTAAGACCCCTCGTGACGAGTACCGCGGACTATCTCCTTTTCACGCGACGTCACGTCTCAATGTGCCCTCCTCCATCTTTTTTCTCTCTCTCTCTCTATCTCTCTCCCTCCTCCTACCAAACTCCTTCTTCCTCGAATTCACGAGAAATTACCCTTTCTCATGGAAATATCCTTGTGCAGTCCACGAGAGCCACGAAGATGTCGCGACCCTGAAAGAGGAACCGGAGGCGCACCCGACAGTGTGTTTCAAAGCTTCCTCGGAAGAGACGTTATTCCTTTGACGCTCGTTAAACGATTTGCCAAGGACGTCGATGGTGCCTCTCTTTTAGAATAAGAGTTCGTGACATATCTCTGTGCTCTGGCACAAGGCGCGGAGAACGTGGAGCAACTAAACGCGTTCTGTTAGCCACCGAAGACCAAGGAATCGTACTATCTTGTGCAACGAGAACGAAGGACGCGCGAGTGAGTCCACGTGGTCGAGAAACCACGAAGAAGCAGACGCGTTTCTCAGTGAGCAAAAGAAAAAGGAAATTAAGAAACACTAGGGCCGATCGGATTGCTTCATTCAAACGCACCCACATTTTCTCCCCTTTAAATCCTATTAAAAGAGAATCAACTTTCTCGCGATCGGTACTAAGCTTGCTCCCTCGTCTTTGGCCGATCGAGCGCTAACGATCCCGCAATCTCGCCCGTCCCCTTATTCCTCTTTGATTCTTTCATCTTCCACCCCGCGCACGACTCTTCGGGCACGATCGAGGATATTAGCAAAGCCGATCCGGGTGAGCGTAAACCATCTTGGACGAAAGGAGGGAGGAGGCGGGCAGGTAACGTCGAGCGTGAAGCTAATTAGCTGCGCTCATCAGCGGCGTCGAGCAAAATACGACACACGTTTGCGTGCGCGCTTGCCCCGCCTGGCGCGCGGCCGTCGAGTACATAAAATGCATACTCGACGGTAAGTGCCGTGAGAGAGAGAGAAATAGAGAGTGTGTGTGTGTAAGAGAGAGAGAGAGAGAGAGAGAGAGAGAGAGAGAAGAAACCAAGAGGGATGCCGCCCGTAGACGCGCGGCACAAGAGGAAGCGGTGAAGAAGGGAGAGAAGGGCAGAGGGAAAAGTGAGAGGGTAGAAGAGGGAGGGGCACTTGGCGATGCGCCTTTGTGCATACTTTTCCTTCGCTAGACCACTTCAACGGACAACAAACGAGCAAGTGCATGCACCGAGTGGCGCCTTCTCTTCTCTCAGTTGTAAAACTTCCCCTGGAATCCCTCCTCTATTTCTATCCCCTCCTCTTCGAAGCTCCACTACCCACCCCTCCTCCACCCCTCTCGAGTTATAAAACTTGAATTACGTCCACATCTAGGGCACTCCCAGAGTAGTTTCAAGTAGTTCGTGCGCCTTCCTTTTACCCTTTTCGTCCTCCTTCCCTCTCTTCCTTTCTCCTGTTTCTCTCCTTTCTTCTTCTTTCTTTCACCCCCCACCGTCGTTTCGCAGCATCCCTCTCCGGTCTTAATAATTAGCCGAGAAAAGAAATTGGGTGCCCCGACGACGATAAAGTTATGCATTTAAGGGTACTACCAGCCGCGGCGCCCGGCTACTTTGCTTTTACTCACAATGGACCAAACTTGCTAGACCGAGCGTTCGTTACGATCGTGCCGGTTGCGGTGTAACCTTCTTGCGCGGAACTGCAGTATCGAGAACAAATTATTGGTGCCGGTCAGGTGGGCAAAACTGTGGATAAATTTCGGATGCTAGATGTCGAATTCCGCATAACTTGTAGAATTGGTGAAATAGACATTATTTATTGAACAATTAGCATCGATCCCAAGATGCGCGATAGTCTCGTCGGTGTTCGGTGCACGCGCCACGTCCTCCTTCCATGTCCCATTAACGCGGTATCGGATGGAATATGAATAATTTATGATTGAAACAAATTTAAATGAATTCGAATGTGCCCCGAGCCTTCTTATCGTACCTTCGTCGCCGATTTTAAATTCGATCGAGAGGCGAGGCCAATCGAAATTCGTCCGGGTCCCTGCGATCTCACGGAGCAGCTGCACGCGTGGACACGTGCACGCCGAAGGGCAGAGTACGTCGGTTAAGGGATCGCGTGCAACAATTGACGGCACGCCATTAAATAATCACTCCTCGTCCTCCTTCGCTCCGGTGCGTCGTATAATGCAGTTGAATGTCTCTATCGTGTCCTCTTCTCGGTCCTCGAGATCGCCTCCGATAAAAGGCGCTGGTACACGCTTGAATTTTTAACGTCCAGTGCGACGATAACGGTGAAACGATCGTTTCTTTCGACACGTTAACGTTGCGGGAACTACCGTGATTTATACGATTTTTTTTTAAATTATTTTTCCTTCTTTTTTTTCAACGAATAATCTATGCATTAGTTTTTCCCTCTACGAGCGTTCGATTAATTTCCAGTTACCGTATATCAATTCATCTCCCTCGTATAATTAACAGGCTCGCGTGCATTTGCATGCGAACGCATTTGACGATGCACGTAATATCGCGAACGCGTCACTCGTTCGAATTACCAGGCCACATTATAAACATCAACGCATGTAAACAGTGCTACTTACGCATCAGCGCACCCGAGAAACTCGCCGCTTTCCACTATGCGAATCGAGCATCCTCTCTCCCATTTTCTCGTCCTTCGCTCCTTTCACCTATCCTCCCCTTTATCTCTCTTTTCCAAAGTATTTTTCCGCAGTTCCCCCTCCTCGGTGTCCAACGACGTTACTACGACGGGACGGCCGCAGAGAGACGCCTGTAAAATTGCAAATATCCGCAAATTGCATTCCATGGCGATGCGCATAAAGCAACGGGCAAATTGCAAATTGCAAATTGGCGGGTAACGGGGCGAACGTAGGAAGGCTCGACGGGGTTGAACGCGGGGGAGTGAAGAGGATGATGGGTGGTGGGGGTGGTGGAGGATGAAGAGGTGGTAGGGATAGGGGACGGATGGATGGACGGCTAGTAGGCACGCTGGAAAATATTTGCCACCGTGGCCGGGCTCTCCCAGGAGCTCTTTGCTATGCATGAAATAGCAATTGCATATGCCCGGCGAGTTTTCACCGTAACCGGCCCACTATGTCGGCACGTCAACGAGGGCTGATGAGGTCGTTACATTCCGCAGGATTTCGTTAAAACGCTCGCGAAGCAACGACGAAGCCGGCACCGCCCGCCGGCGAGGCAACAGCCGTTAATTATCGTCACGAGTGGGCACTTATTTCCCACGTAATTACGTCGGCGTGATTTACCTTGCCCCGCGAATCGAGCTCCCTTGCGGGAGCCTTTGCGATTCCGCGACCACCACCGCACAAGAGTGCGCCGTGGACCCTCCTCCGCGAAGAACGTCCTTTGTCGCGAACCATTTTATTTTCGTTCTTCTCTCATTTCGTCGAGTCGTGATAACGAAGAAATTTCAACGTCGTGAATCCGAGCGTTTACTTTCAAGCGCGTCTGTTAACACTATTCCTACCACGAACGATCAAAAAATATTGAAAAATGTACTATACGTATATTTTAGAAAAGGTCGTGAAATTTTGAGGCGATGCAATTACGTTGCATATAGGAAATTTTAATGGAAATGTTAAAAATGGTCATTTGAGACCGGTCGGTAGGAATAGTGTTGACACTTCGTCCCTAGGGTCTTTTCGTATAAAAGAATGTGCTGAAGATTTTAAAATGCGTTTAAAATTAAATCTGTGTTGAAACGACAGAGAGATAAAACGGAGGTCGGGAATTAGATTTAGAAATTGGACCGGTAATTAGTAGGATTCGTAGGGTTCCCTGTCATTTGTCATAAGATACTTCCACTCGACGATGGCGCGCGGTGGTCTTGTTCTAACAGAGTGGGCACGCTGCAGGCAGGTACGATTAGAGTTAATTGGGACAAAGCGTTGCGCGGTAAAAAGCCGCGCAGTGTAATTAGTTCGTACTGTTACCTACGTGGCTCGTGTAATTAATTCATTTCGGTCTAATTATCAAACTATCGCACAGCGGTTACCGAACGCAGATATCGTACCTTGGAGTGGCATGCCATCGGGGAATTGGCATAATCATAGCGATACAATTTGCAAACAGTTCTCGTCGTCCTTGTAAATAGAATAATGACGTATTTCTGTTTGCAATGCATATCATCGAGGAGCGTTGAAAAGCACGGGCATACACGTAGGCTTTAATGAATTTAATTTCCTGTCGCTGCGAAAATGAGAAACTTGTAACATTTACAAATATCATTCGCGTATTTTATTGTATCGGTTATTGAATTTTAACGACGAGGGCTCCTTACCGATTTTCTAAAGAAAATCACGGAACGAAAGATGGCGTTTCACCCGCGGCAAGATTTTAATTAACCCATTTCCTTTGTTTTCCCCCGAAGTCGTTAAATCGTACGAATGCGAACGTCCGGGCTCAAAAATTTTCAGGACAATTTCACGCTGGTACGAATTCGTAAAATATACCGAACAATATGTACGTACCGAACCGTGAATAAATTCACGCTACGTCGAATTAAACGATACGTTAATCTCGATACCTTCGTTAAATAAATAATATCTTTACTCTCGGACACGGTACGATTGTCAAGAAACTTTGAAATCCTTCGAAAAACGAACCACGTCGTGAGAGAACGAAGCGCGTGGTGAACTTCGAATACCACCTAAGTAAGTACACGAAGTAGAACGGAAGATAGACGAGCTCGTTACTCCCGCGTTTAGAAACGCAATATCGACCGGAAATCCTCGTCTTCGGTCGTTCCTTTGGAATCCATCGATCCCCCGTCCTCCTTCTTTCATTTCCTTTCGCGAATCCTTTCCTACTCCGTAACCTGGAGAGACGGAAAGCGCGCTCCGGGGCGTAAAAAAAGAAACTCTCTTAGAAAGAAGCGGAAAGGAAGGTAAAAGGGCGAAGGATTGGAACACGTCTCCTTTATTCTCTTGAAATCGAAGGTTCGAGAAGGGAGCGTAGACTCGGACGCTCTTTCCATCCGATGAGATCTCACGGTGCGTCCCTAATGGCGAACACGTTTGCGCGAATCCCGCGAGCCGTACATCCCACCGCACCGACGTCTGCAACGTGTTACACGCTGGTGCACGTTCCGAGTTTTTCCCGGGACCCTTACGAGGAACGCAAGCCAGCGTGCACACACTCTCGGCCCAACGAATCCGCTCATTCTCCTCGCGTGCATGTGAGCGCGCGTTCGCACACGCGCATTTATGCGCATTAAATTCACCGTGCGCTCGCGCGCGCATCTTCCTCTCTCGCTCGTTTGCCACAACCTCCGAGCGCACGTGCACCTATGCGTCCTTTATGTTGGTACCCCGTGCGAGCATGTGGTGTACAGCGGGGTGTCGCGAGATAGAAGAGGAGAGAGAGAAAGAAGAGAGAGTGAGAGAGAGAAGGGGGTTGGCCGCATCGAGATAATGACGCGCAGCCTTATTGAGAGATCGCAATAAAGCGTGCATCACGTTTTACAACGTACGGGTAGATTGCGACCCCGAGATTCGTACGGCTCGGTAATACGTACCGGACCGAACGGAACGAAACGGAACGTGGGGAAGAGGTGGTATCGATGAAAATGCGCGATTCGGTGGGGCATCCCTTTTACAAGAGTGAAATATACGAGGTGGGGGCGTGGTCCGGGAAGATGCATAGAGGAAGGGCCAAGCAGCATCGCTCGTAATTAGAAAATGCTCGAGCGAGTGGTTAACGCGGCCGACCCTGGTACCAGTTTGTGGCACTGGAATGAATAAGGGGGACGCGCTCTTTGCATTTGTCTCGCAGCCACCGTCGCGCCCCTTCGACGGTAGTTTCGTTAACGACGAGGTTGAGCGACGTGGAAAGATTTGAAAAGAAGTGTGCTAGTAAAAATAGCGCATGCTGGCTCAAAACTTTGACCACTGATTCTTTCATTTTGGGAAGAATGTTTCGCGGTGGTTGTAACCGAAACGCGATTCTACCGCGGAGATTGTTTCGTTGCTCGAAGAGAGGAGTATTTTAATATCGATTAGGGTAACTCTACGTCACAGACACTTGTCGTCCACCCTGCGCTCTACTAAACTCATTTTTCTTCCGTTAAAAGTACTTTTAAATCCCTTCGTACAATACGCAACAGCCCGTAGAAATATGCAATTATCCTCGCGGTCTACCGTATCTCCAATTCTCAGTTCCGCCTCACCGCGTCCCTGCATTTCCCATTGACAATTTTCACCTGCTTCACGTCTCGTCCTGTTATCACATTCCATTCGCGGATAATTAAATTTCCGTTGACCCGCGCGATAGAATTAACCTCGTCCACTTTGGTCCTCGAAAGAGCGCTGTTTCCCTTAACAGTTATTTTAAACACAGCGCGCGCTCATTCGCGCGTTAATGCACCTACGTGCATACTCGCGTACTCGTCATCGCGGTTAATTCTAACGTTATTTCGCGGGGAAATTTCACGTTGCAAACTCTCCCCGGATTCGACTCTCCCCCTCTTCCTCTCATTCACCTCCTCTTGTCGGGTTCATCGGTAATTGACTTTTTATTAACGAGAGTTAGTGTCCTCCGCCCGGGGATTCCAGCGCGATAGAATTAAGCGGACACGCAGCCGCGGACGGCACGACCGATTAACGGGACACCCGCTAGCAGCAGCAGCAGCATGCTCGACGGACGGGAGCCTTTGCCCCCTTCTCTCTCCGTCCAGGACCCCCTACCGTTTCATTTAAAGCAGAAATTGGAATAAAAGCACAGCGCGCGCGCGACTCAATTAACCGCCGGCAAATATTTAATTACAAACGCAAATCTCACGCTTCGGAGGCCCCCACGGGGGTAAGAAGGCAGACGCGGGGCCACCCGTCGTTCTGGTGTGTGCGAGAAGGTCGAAGAGAACGAGAGAGAACGAGAGAGATCCAGAGAGAGAGAGAGAGAGAACATTGAGAATTTTCCTTAGGTGGTGGAAGGCGTGGAAATTATTGAAGGCGTCCGCTTGCACGCAGTTTCCGCTCAAAGTTTCTTCAATGCAACGACGAGAACGACGTCGTCCCGTGCTTTGCAGTCTCCCGGCGTCTCGGCGCCTCGCGCCGTCACCTTCTCCACCACCGCCCTCGTTTTCCGCGCGCCAACACAATTTCTCTTTCTCCAATTCGTTACCTCCGGAATTAATCCAATCGAGAGCTCGCGCGCGACCTCTCCGCGTCTCGTTCCATCGCGAAAGGAGAGACGACAGGCGTCGGTCGTCCGCGAAGCGGGTGCACCGGGCCGCCTTGAAATTTCTGGCAAGAACAATTTCCAATCATCCGTTCCTCGCGGGACTAACGAGCCGAGCGTAATTTCCTCAGTCGCTCGGTGTTCGACGATATAATGCGCGACTGGTGGTGGAGATGAAGATAGAAAGAGAAAGGATAGAAAAATGAAAGACGTGGAATTTATTTATGAAGAGAATTCGATCTTGAGTATCGCTCGAAACACTTACGAGAATTCCTTCTCGATAAATCTACCGAAAAAATCCTTCCACCATTCTTTCCACAACCTACTCGTTTCTATGACAAATTACACATCACGGATCAATTCGCAAGGTTCATCGATCTCCCATAAAAATAAACAAAAATTCTATAAACCTCGATCACCAACTCTCTCGACCATTCTCGCGAAATTCCAAGAGCGACGCTCTCGCCGATTACCTTTGAAACGTCCCATACGTACAAGCGGCGTGCCGCTCGGCCGTACTAAGTGCATAGTTGGGAGTTTTACAAGGCAGTACCGGTTAGACGGGCTGGCCCTCAGCCTCGCTCGGTTGCGATTCCATTTGGCCGGGGCAGGTGCACCGCGCCGCCGCGTTACGGCCCTCGCGGATATTAGACTCTTTCGGTTCGCCTTTCGCATCACAATGCCGCACGGGTGAGACAAAGAGGCCGGATGGAGGGAGAAGAAGCGAAGGAGAAGAGACGAGCGGAAGAAGGGAATGAGAAGGAGGCGTCGGCGCGGCCGGCAAGCGGAAAGCTCGCCGGACCGGGAAAGAGGAACGACGGTAGGAGCTTCTTGTCTTCCACGTAATCTGTGTAACGCCGTGTAGACGTCCCCTGGCACGATATAATACTCGTGTCTCTGCCCATATCGGAATAAAGCAAATGCAAATCCAACGCCCCGTGTCCCCGGGAGGCGGAGAATCCTGCCCCACGCGCGGCCATGCGCGGACGTTTATTGACTCGTACTACTGATATCGCGATGACGTTTATCCTCGGGGATAGAGCGCGCGCGCGCGCGCACACGTGTCGCCGGCAGGGAAGAATGGTAAGAATGGGAATAGAATTTATTGTGCTCGAGGACCTCGCGATCTCCCCGCCGGATAGCAATTCGAGTCAGAATGCGAAATATGTATTGAGAAAAGAAAAGCAGTCGTGTTATCGTTGAATCGCGAGATGACAGATATCCACGCTCGCGCGCCTCGTCGCTTTGAAATCTAAACTCGATTAAACGAGCGGAGACGGTGTAATTCGAATAAGGAGAGAGAAACGTAATATAGATTAATTTGTAATGGAATTAAGGTGCAGGTAATAATGTCATTGGCAATGAATTCGCACGAGTGGAGAATCTTAAAATCGTGCGCCGTGAGTTAACGAAAAAAAACGTAAATTCTGTGAGAAGCCAGGCGGAAGTGGGCGGACAGGATGGAGAGAAGAATCCCGAGCGCAGTCAGCCCGACTAGAATCGATCATCTTACCTTTTCTCCTTCCATCTTTCTCTCTCTCCTCTTCTCCTTCGGCCACTTCCCTCTTCCTTTTTATTCGCTCTTCTCCGTCCATCTCATCCGTCCGCTGAATAGCTCGAGTTATAAACAGAGGTCGGGAGAGTTATTAGTCCAGGCTCGCGTTTATTTCTGTCCGCGTTATGAATCGACGTAAATAAAAGTATCGTCGTCGGTGGGACGGGATGAGACGAGCTGGGACGAGGACGCGTCGGTTTGCTCTCGTTTTCGAGAGGAAGAGACTTCGCTCTTCGTCTCACCATATTTCTTCTTCTCCCTTCTCGACGTTCTGTGCCTCTTGAATTTTTCTGCCAACCCCCTCCACCGGATCCGGCGCTCGCGCAATTTCGCCCCTTTTTCTTTTACTTTCCATTGGTTCTCCGTCTTTTCGTTCTTTTCCTTAAATTTTCTCTTGATAATCCCCCCTCTCTCGAGCACGTCGCTTCTCAGTCGAAAAAAAGGACTCCACGCTTCTGAATGTTAAACTCTCCCGGTAAATAGTAAAGCTCCCTGGGGACGTCCTTCTCTCCGAGGAGAGCACCGCTCTTCAGAATAGTGCATTTTCACTTTTATCGCGAAACGATTTATTACACGTTAATTTCCTGCCGTTGTCGACCGCGACGAAACCTCACCGTGAAATATTTTCAGCGAGGAGCGCTTAATTTACCAACAGCCACCGAAGACAAGCGAACCTTCCCTCGTCTCTTACTTTCCTTCATTTACAAATGGAAATTCGCAATGTCTCGAATCGCAAACGGCACTCGAAGAGCGTTCGAGGTAATCGACAAAGGAAGAAGGGAGACACTCGCGAAAACTTTGCCGCGACATTCTCTCGGCTTTCTCCTAAAAGTGATTTCACGTCTTGGTCGTTTGCAAGTCTTCTCTCATCGACTGGATCGACTCTCGAATGGTGAGATCAAGAGAGAACGACGGTCGATCTCCGAAAAAGGAAAGAAGGAACAACAGAGTGGAGAATCGAGTGGCGAGAGAACGAGAAGGAGATCGAGTCTGGAAAGAGAAGAACCAGAATGAGAGGAGGAAAAAAGTAGAATCAAAAGTGATCCTGCACCCGCAGAAGGAATCGTCTCTCCTGCTCACAAGGTCTTCTCCTGTCCTCTACCCCATGAGAATCCTCAAAAGATCCCACCGAAGAATCTGCATCGAAATTGCCGCTCCCACCGCCACCAGGACGGTTCGACTCGATTTTAATATACGCCCGGAAACGAGAAGACACCAAGCGCGTCTCTACGTAACGATCTTGTCTTGTCGGTGGCCCTCTGGGGAAGCACAGGTACCCTACCTCCTTCTCGTCGTCGGAGAAGCGCGAGGCAAGAAGACGACAGGACGGAAATAAGATAGAAAAGAAAACTCGAGACCGACGGAAACCGAAGAAACCACGACGACAGAATCTTCGTCGAAGACCGCGAGGACAACTTCGTAGAACCACCGAACACAACCACCTCGGTCGACCACCTTGAGCGAAAATCGAAGACGAAGACAACCCTACGCCAGTCTTGGAGGTTAGCAACGAGGTGGTTGAGCATCGAGAAGAGAAGGAAGAAGAGGCCAGGAAGGGTCGTTAATAAACCTTAGCTGCACCTTCGTAGCTCTGAACCGCTCAACCGTCTAATCTCCTTTATCCACACTCATTACTTACGCAGGGGTTCTCATACCTCTTCACCCCTTTCTCCCTCGCGTATTATGCGTAACTTTTAAAGTCTGACGCGATAATGCACGGCGGATGCATTCGCCCGGAATATAAGGAGCGCATAAAGGCGTTACGACGGGAAAAGCATAGAGGAGAGAAGAATCGAGCCAGTGAATTTTCCTCACTCCACGAGTCCCGTGCAATAAGGTGGATCATACAGCTATGGATTTTACGATATATTAAATGCGCGCGACTCGAAAGGGCACGGTACGATGTCTGAGAGGAAGGAAGTATCGAAGTCTCGAAGACGATTTAACCGTATCTACGAAAGTCCGCGCGGTCGACGATCATTTACGATTAAAGTGCTAAAGATCGCTCGTATAAATCAATCTCTTCCTTTTCCAAGAATTACATCGACAACCTCCGAGAATCCGACAAGAAACGTCTCTCTTGCAATTTCTCTCGGTTAACGATAAATCGTCGGATAATACTTTAAACAGGGTAGGTACTGCCCGGGGAAATTTTA
Source organism: Tiphia femorata (assembly GCA_944319695.1). Classification (NCBI taxonomy): domain Eukaryota; kingdom Metazoa; phylum Arthropoda; class Insecta; order Hymenoptera; family Tiphiidae; genus Tiphia; species Tiphia femorata. Next base: position 15,259,219 of record OX090900.1, on the reverse strand, counting down.
AATCGTCACAGACGACGAATATTCTCTCGTATACTGTTATTTACTATTGCTCGGAATAAAATGAATCTACATTCACGTCGCCGTCGAGCACATTGGAAGCTGGAACACATTGAAAAATCAAATGATATTTCTTTAAGCACGTCCAATAACAACGGCGACTGGAGTGTTAATTTACGTGGATACAGGCACACATTCCCTTAAAAAAAAAAAACAAAACAAAAAAAAAGGGAAGAAATTCCACCTTACCCAAATTCGTTCTACTACTCTCCAATCCGCAAGAGTGCATCTTGACATCGACCGATCTCGTGGCGATCACGAACGCCGATGGAGGGTGACGAGAGTGTCCTGGTGCTCGAAAGTTACACCCCGTTGCGTTCTCGCTTCCCTCCTGGACCCTCTTCGCACCCTCCACGAATTCCACCCACCACCCAACAGCACCGTGATCCTTCCTACCTCCCTCAAATTCTCTCGGTCGATCGAGCAATCCGCTCGTAGGACCCTCTCCCCTTCCTCGATCGGATCTCGCTCGACGATCGGGTCACGAGCTGGAATCGGTGGTCCCGTTTCTCACGAACTGCGGAGGGGACCACCGCGCATCGACTCGAAACACTTCTACTCCGTCTTTAAGGATCCACTCGGCTCGCGACGGATGGTGGAGATAAACTCGAACGGGGTCGACTCTCTTCGAAACGCTCGACGAATCCGCTCCGCTCGCACCTTACGACCTTCGAGGCTTTTCGGGTCGCCTCGTCTCACGAGAATAATCAGACTCGTCCCCCGTCCCTCTCCTCTAAGCCTTTCCTTCGTCCTCTTCTCTTTGCACCCGCGAGGATCCCTCGAGAGCCATTAAGATTTTAGCGGTAACAATTATTAACCGGCGAGTAATTGGCCCGACGATACAGGCCGCGCGCGCGCTATCCATAATAAATCCGTAATGCTCGCCGTAGAACGGGCGCATAAATCAGCGCGCCACATGGTAATTTTCTGATTTACGACGCGAATTGGCTCGAGAGTTGCGCGCGCGCGCGTCAGGGAGCCGGGAGAGACTGTAAATACGAGTTGAAATTCTCGTCGCCTAAAGACAACGAGGCGAGATTTTTAATGAGGAGAGTCGCGCGCTGCCGCCGTCAAGCTAATCGAAGGACAGACGTCGAAGCATTCGTGGAAATCGTGAGATATAAGGACGTGTGAGTACGAAGGAAACGATAATAAGAACCTCGTTAATCTTTAATAGAGTATTTTTAGCAAAGAGATAAATTCTTCGATACGCTGATTAGTAGAGAAAAAGTCTTGCGATGCTCATGAATATATTGGGTTGACCGGAAACTTCGTGCTGATTTTTAAGGTTATTGAAACGCAGCACATTTAAATTTTTATGCATATTTATTAAATGAGATAGGTGTCATTCTGTTCCACAACCTTTCTCCATCTTTCCAGCAACTTGAAAATTCCGTCCTTCCAGAACCAATCAGATTTTTCGACGAAAAGCTTTTCGAAATGAATTCAAACTAGGGGGCAGAGCCCCCTGCGCTTTCGCTTCGCTCAAGCGCCAACCCCCTCAAGATCGCCTTTGCTCGCGCTTCGCGCTCGCCATAACAGGTGCAGAAAAGCTTCGCTTTTCTGCAATAGGCACGACCGCGGCACTCGCGCTTCGCGCTCGCCCACGAATTTCAAAAGGTTTCGAAATTGTAGAAAATTCAAGTATTGAAATATTAAACTATGCTACAGAGTCCTCTGCGCTTTCGCTTCGCTCAAGCGCCATACCCCCCCCCCCCCCCCCAGATCGTCGGGTGCTCGCGCTTCGCGCTCGCCCACAAAATGCAGCATTTCTGCAATAGACCCAAGTGATGAAAACCGGACAATTAAATGCATCCGAACAAAAATTTGACATGTACATAGAGTATATACACCTTTGCTACGGTAAAACTTTATGCATGGTTATCTTCAACCATTGAGAAATTGCGACAAATTGAAATCTTTGAAACTGGCACCATTTGGAAATGGTTGAAGATGCCCATACACAATGTTTCGTGGCACCAAATGGGTATACAGGGTGTCCCGCAATAGGTGTAATCCCCGCGAAAGGGTTGTAGCTGAAATAATTCTAAACAACATTTTCCTTTGCGAAAAAGTTGGACGAGGCTTAATTTTTGAATTATTAAGGAAAAACATAGGCGAATGAGCGCGCCCGTAAAGCCCGCGCTCAGGGCCGTCATTTTCGCCACTCACCGCGGTTGTGGACGGGCGCATCGCAGTGGAACGGCACGAAGCGTTGGACAGAAATTATGTCGAATAACAAATTAAAATTCCAGAATAACTTTAGATGGCGAACCCCAGAAGGCGAGGGGATGCCTAATGCATTTCCCGATGCAAAAAAAATTAGGATTAGGATTAGGATTAGGTCAGGGTTAGGATTAGGGTTAGGATTAGGTTAGATTAGGTTAGGATTAGGTCAGATTAGGTAGGATTAGGGTAGGATTAGGTTAGGATTAGGGTACCTAATCTGCCTAATCTAACCTAATCTAGCCTAATCTACCTAATCTAACCTAATCTACCTAATCTACCTAATCTAACCTAATCCTAATCCTAATCCTAATCCTAATTTTTTTTTGCATCGGGAAATGCATTAGGCATCCCGTCGCCTTCTGGGGTTCGTCATGGGCAAAGTGTGGCGTCATGGGCAATCCATGGAAAATCAGCGTGGCAGTCAAAGTATCAAAATATGATCTATACAGGGTGTCCCGCAATAGGTGTAATCCCCGCGAAAGGGTTGTAGCTGAAATAATTCTAAACAACATTTTCCTTTGCGAAAAAGTTGGACGAGGCTTAATTTTTGAATTATTAAGGAAAAACATAGGCGAATGAGCGCGCCCGTAAAGCCCGCGCTCAGGGCCGTCATTTTCGCCACTCACCGCGGTTGTGGACGGGCGCATCGCAGTGGAACGGCACGAAGCGTTGGACAGAAATTATGTCGAATAACAAATTAAAATTCCAGAATAACTTTAAATGGCGAACCCCAGAAGGCGAGGGGATGCCTAATGCATTTCCCGATGCAAAAAAAATTAGGATTAGGATTAGGATTAGGTCAGGGTTAGGTTAGGGTTAGGATTAGGTTAGGATTAGGTTAGATTAGGTTAGGATTAGGTTAGATTAGGTAGGATTAGGGTAGGATTAGGTGGATTAGGTTAGGATTAGGATACCTAATCACCTAATCTACCTAATCTAACCTAATCTAACCTAATCCTAACCTAATCCTAATCCTAATCCTAATCCTAATCCTAATTTTTTTTTCATCGGGAAATGCATTAGGCATCCCGTCGCCTTCTGGGGTTCGCCATCTGAAGTTATTCTGGAATTTTAATTTGTTATTCGACATAATTTCTGTCCAACGCTTCGTGCCTTACCACTGCGATGCGCCCGTCTACAACCGCGGTGAGTGGCGAGCATGACGGCCCTGAGCGCGGGCTTTACGGGCGCGCTCATTCGCCTATGTTTTTCCTTACTAATTCAAAAATTAAGCCTCGTCCAACTTTTTCGCAAAGGAAAATGTTGTTTAGAATTATTTCAGCTACAACCCTTTCGCGGGGATTACACCTATTGCGGGACACCCTGTATACTTGATATGCATGCCAAATTTTGTCGGAATCCGTTCAGCCGTTTTGCTGGAATAGTGGACTAATCAACTTTTTTGCTGAAATAGTGGTTTAAAAATTTGAATTTGCTGCTATTTCGGAACGGCTGAAGATGGCCATACATAAAGTTTCCTGGCACCAAATGGGTATATACTTGATGTGCATGCCAAATTTTGTCCGAATCCGTTCAGCCGTTTTGCCGGAATAGTGGACTAATCAATCGTTTTGGTGGAATAGTGGATAAAAAATTTGAATTTGCCGCCATTTCGAAACGGTTGAAAATGGCCATACATAAAGTTTCGTGGCACCAAATGGATATATACTCGATGTACATGCCAAATTTTGTTCGAATCCGTTCAGCCGTTTGGCCGGAATACTGCACTAATGGATTAATGAATTTTGCACTATTTCCGTTAGTCCAGTATTCCGGCCAAACGGCTGAACGGATCGCAACGAAATTTGGTATGTACTTTGAGTATATATCCATTTGGTGCCAGCAAACTTTATGTATCGCTATCTTCAGCCGTTTAGAAATGGCAGCAATATTAAATTTAAATTACATTTTTTTCAAATTTTGAATCTCCCGCCATCTTGTACCGGTTCAAGATGGCGGCTCACAAACCTTATTGTCAACTCACAGTAGTGTACTTGATTTTTGTGCCAAATTTCGTCCCGATCGGTTCAGCCGTTTTTCCGAAATCGAGGATCTACACGGACACACACACACACACACACACACACACACACACACACACACACACACACACACACATACGAACGGTTTTCGCGATGGCGATTGCATAAGTCACTCCCTTTACGGTCGTGCCTAAAAATCGGCACGAACTTTCCGGACAACCCAGTAGATTCCCGTATTTTTAGGCACGACCGTAAAGGGAGTGACTTATGCAATCGCCATCGCGAAAACCGTTCGTATGTATGTGTGTATGTGTGTATGTGTGTGTGTGTGTATGTGTGTATGTGTGTATGTGTGTGTGTGTGTGTGTGTGTCCGTGTAGATCCTCGATTTCGGAAAAACGGCTGAACCGATCGGGACGAAATTTGGCACAAAAATCAAGTACACTACTGTGAGTTGACAATAAGGTTTGTGAGCCGCCATCTTGAACCGGTACAAGATGGCGGGAGATTCAAAATTTGAAAAAAATGTAATTTAAATTTAATATTGCTGCCATTTCTAAACGGCTGAAGATAGCGATACATAAAGTTTGCTGGCACCAAATGGATATATACTCAAAGTACATGCCAAATTTCGTTGCGATCCGTTCAGCCGTTTGGCCGGAATACTGGACTAATGGAAATAGTGAAAAATTAATTAATCCATTAGTCCAGTTTTCCGGCCAAACGGCTGAACGGATCCGAACAAAATTTGGCATGTACATCGAGTATATATCCATTTGGTGCCATGAAACTTTATGTATGGCCATCTTCAACTGTTTCGAAATGGCGGCAAATTCAAATTTTTTATCCACTATTCCAGGAAAACTATTGATTAGTCCACTATTCCGGCAAAACGGCTGAACGGATTCGGACAAAATTTGGCATGCACATCAAGTATATACCCATTTGGTGCCAGGAAACTTTATGTATAGCCATCTTCAACCGTTTCGAAATAGCGACAAATTCAATTTTTTAATCCACTATTCCAGCAAAACGATTGATTAGTCCACTATTCCGACGAAACGGCTGAACGGATTCGGACAAAATTTGGCATGCATATCAAGTATATACCCATTTGGTGCCACGAAACATTGTGTATGGGCATCTTCAACCATTTCGAAATGGTGCCAGTTTCAAATCTTTAATTCACTATTTTATTATAATTATAGTTTGAAAATCCCGTAATTTCGAAACGGTTGAAGATGACCATAAAGTTTCGTGGCACTAAATGGGTATATTTTTAAACTACATTGCAAATTTTTTTTGAATCCGCGCAAGCGTTTCGCCGGAATACTGCATTAAAGATTTCAATTTGTCGCAATGTCTGAATGGTTGAAGATAACCATGCATGAAGTTTCACCTCAAATTTTGATTCGGATGCATTTAATTGTCCGGTTTTGATCACTTGGGCCTATTGCAGAAATGCTGCATTTCGTGGGCGAGCGCGAAGCGCGAGCACCCGACGTTCTCTGGGGGTATGGCGCTTGAGCGAAGCGAAAGCGCAGAGGACTCTCTAGCATAGTTTAATATCTCAATACTTGAATTTTCAACAATTTCGAAACGGTTTGAAATTCGTGGGCGAGCGCGAAGCGCGAGTGCCGCGGTCGTGCCTATTGCAGAAAAGCGAAGCTTTTCTGCACCCGTTAAGGCGAGCGCGAAGCGCGAGCAAAGGCGATCTTGAGGGGGTTGGCGCTTGAGCGAAGCGAAAGCGCAGGGGGCTCTGCCCCCTAGTTAACATGAAAGACGCGATAACGATTGACCGCCTGAAACCATTGGTATCGCCGAATTAGAAGAGCCTCCCAAATCTCACTTAGACGATGGAGCTAACGAGTCTTCCACGATGAGAATGAAGAGGCGCGCGAACGAGCTCTTTCGCGAATCCGAGAACGAGATAGGTTCCACTCGCACCTTCCTGTCGATTCGCGATTTATCGAAAGCACCGGAAATTCGATAAACGATACATAATGTAATCAAGGTAATGGCGAGGAGGTGGGTCGGCCCATCTTCTTCTAATTTGAGAGAACCTGCCCGTTCGTTCTCGCTCCTAGGAATTGTTGGAAGCACTGGTAAAAAGAAACGGAACAGCACCGAATCGGCGCGTCCATTTATTAGCCACCAGGAGGGACGATGGGCGAGGAAGAGGAGGAGGAAGGAAAGAGGGCAGAAACTGGCTCGGCATCCGTTCGGTCAGAATCGCGCACGAACGTTGTTCTCCCACGATAACCCCACGCGAGAGCGAGTTAATACGGAGTGAGTGCAGGAGAGGCGGTTGGCGTGTGGAAGCTATCGGCTTCTGCTTTCCTTCGCCCGATTCGCTTCTTCCCTCCTCGCTATCTGTCGGCTCAGATGGATTAAGGTCTTGAACCGAGGATCAAAGTGAACGCGCGCGGAAAAGAAGTTCCAGGGGCTCCGGCGGAAGAGAAGAAGGAGTCTTCAAAAATAAAGCACCCCAGGAGCGAGCGAATCGCGACCTCCTTTCTCCTCTCCTCGTTCCTTTCCACGTTCTCTCGTTCATACCTTCGTACATTCTCTCCCCTTCGCTTTTCTCTCCGCCTTCGTCCTTTCCGATGACCCGAGAGATTAATAGGAACCGAGAAGACAGGGAAACACTTAGGTGTACCAAACGCAACCGCCCTCCGCTTTTCTTTCCCCGGGCAGCTTTCTCTCCCGGCGGTTTTCTCTCGTATGATAAATGGATCCCAATTGTGGGTCGATCTCGCGCTCCGCGTACACCAATTACACGGCCACTTTGCGCTTTGGCGATGATGCGATTTATCGTCGAGCGGGTAACGCGTAAGCACCTTCGAAGGTTAAGCTCGCGTTGCAGAAGAATCCGAGTGATCGGAAATCTCGAGATTTCCTACGGTGAGATTCTTGCCTTGGGATATCTCACGAATTCTCTCTCTCTCTCTTTCTCATGGATTCTCAGTTCCTCCTACTCCTCGTTTCTTCTTAGCTCAGGGGAATGGTGGCACCCAGAGCGAATCTTCGACCAGGCCGACGTCAAAGCCACCGTCTTAGAATCGTGAACTGGGAGAAGACGAGCCGAGGTCTTCGACCAGGTCGAGGATACCGAAATCATAGCGGACTTTGGACGGCCTCGAAACGTCTCAAACACCCGGGCTCGCGCCTGCGCTTTGATGTCTGGGATGCATACCCGTGCACGCGCTTGCACTCGCCAGTACCGCGGCCAACCCCAAAGATTTGTTACGGTGGATCGAGTACGGGAGATCACTTTGACGGGAGCTATCGGTTCCTTAGTTAGATTCGCCCGATTGCTTCTACCTCCACCACGACTCCCACCTACACCCGAGCCCCTTGGCTCCGACGTCTTAGTCTCACCCATTTCCCGCGAGACACTCGCTTCCGTATTCTCTGCTTAGACACCAAGAAACTGTTTCTCCACCCCTTGCCAGTAGTCTCGTCTCTCCTTGCCTCTTTGCTCGTCTCTCGGAGCAAGTTGCTTCTTAATGCCTTCCTCGAAGGAAAGGACAGAATGCCTCAGGAAACGCGAGGTTTCGGTTTCCGCACGAAATACTTTCACGGCCCCTCGGGGGGTCGCTGGGTGGCGCGGGCCAAGAACTCGACGATGGGAAACGAGCTTTCCCTTTGACCCTTCGGAAGAAGGGTGATTCGCGGAGAGGGAACATAATGATGCGATACGCGCGTGTAAGTGGGATTCTCGTTGCACGTGTTACGCTTTTCCACGTTGGCGAAGAAGGATAGAGGATACGATGAATTTCGTCGAGGCTCGCGTGAAACTTTACTTTTCGTGATACGCGACAATTTGATGAATGTGGAAGTGCAATCGTACGGACAAAAAAATAAAATTGTTGCGATTAATTTTCCCACCACCTAATTCTCTATGCTATATATTAGGTAAAGCAAATAGATACGTCGATTTTATATTAGGCCCCAAAAAGAACAGAAAAGACATTATTTTGACTACACTTTACCGTAGAGACGTACCAAGCGAAATACTGTGGAGAATTAAAAATAATACGGAATATGTAATAGCAAATGCTTCGATGAATGAAAACAGTAAAACACATTGGCATACGATGGTACTGGGTAAGCGCGGAAGGAGAACAGGAGAGAAAACAGGTGCTCGATAGATATCTCATTTATAGCGGAGAACTCAATTAATCGAGTACGCCATTTTAAAGCATTAAATTGCGAATCAATAGGCGCGATCTATTAATCGCTTCACCCCAGCTTCTATTCTTAACTGATCGCTGCGCGATTCTCGCCGGTACCCACCGTTAAACTTTCTCTCTTTCTCTTTCACCCGATTGAATCTTTACGCACGCGCTTATCCACGACTACGTTTATCCACGCGCGATTAGCCACGATCACGAGCTCTCCCCGTTCCTCTCTCTCTCTCTTTCTCTCTCACCTTCGCTCTTTATCCTTCCACCTCCCACACGGCAGACTATCGTTGCACCTATCGTCTCTATTCGCGTCGCGAATTACTCCCGAAGCGGCCGGCTCTAGCGACGTAGGCCCCAATAATTAACCGTGTAATTAAATCCCTGTAACGATACGGGGGGAGCTTATCGTATCCGACGATCGGTATCTTTCAATTAGCTGGATTCATAATTGAATCCCCTGGGGGACACAAAAGATCGCGAGAAGAGAAGGGTAGGAGGAGGAAAAAAAATAGTGAGGGCCATGAGGCGAGAGGCCCCTGGGCCTACCGTCCGGTGAAAGCGAAACAAGGAACGAGAATCGAGTCTCCGGTTGAAAGAGACGAAGGTGGAGGTGGAGAAGGCGATCGTTCGAGCGTGCGACGCGCACGGTGGAACTCGGCAGGCCTTTTGCCGCCCCCACTGCCCCCGGTCCTTCTTGCTTCTATTCCTCGTCACCACCGCGCGCGCTCCGTGCCTCGGCCGCTATGACGGCCTGACTTTGAGAAGTTGCACCCGTCCGACGGGCCGCCTGTCAACCGAGCGACTCGTTACGAGCCGAACGAGCTGCCGAGGAGAAAGAGAGAGAAAGAGAGGAGAGTGGAAAAAAAGGGCACGAGTCGGCCTGTTACTATGTTACTTTAAGCGCTCGCCACCGTGACCGACTTCCCTTCGAGCGAATAAATTATGTCACCCACGCCTACCATCGCTGTCGTTATTTGGGCGGACCTCGTGAAATGTATGAAAAATTTGTGGATATATTCGATCGAGATTCGTGAACCGAGTGAGTTCGAGTTTCGTTGAAGGGACCTAATGTGATAGTGCACTTCGTGAGATTAACTCCTTCCGGTACGACTTAATAATGAAAAACTGTGCATGAAATAGCTATTTAATTTTTGTTTAAAAAAAACAAAAGTGTTGCCGAATTCAGTACATTAGAAATTTTAAACTAAATTAATTGTCATATTCAACAGTAACTTTAGTCGCATGACGAGTGTAGCTCGTCATTTTATCGGAAAGGGGTTAATTGATTAATCGAGGAGACGTGTAAGAGGTGATCTTTGTTTCCAGAATGTTTACTGATTCGTCGTTCGAGGTTTCGGTATTTGAAAATGGATAGAGAGCGTCTCGTGCGTGCAAGATCGATATTGCGATCACATTGGTGGTTATTTTATGCCACGCGATTATCGCACCGATGGCGCGGACGCAAAACCAATTTTAATAACGAAATTGGAAAAAGCAATCGCGCGAAATTTATTCGCAGATCGTCGCGGCTAATGCATCGAATGACGTTAATGGAGTTAATTTTGATTTATCGTTTCGAGCGGATAGCCACCAAATCGAACGTACTTTATTTGAGAATTTCACGCGATTTGCGAGTGTCCCTGATAGGATGGTCGACGAATGATTTTTGAAGAGCGCACCCTAGACAGAATGGAATCTTTCCAGAATCGAAGAAGAAAGGCCCTACCGTCTCATTTAATTTGCAAGGCAGATTACACTCTGCTGGATCGTAGAGAAGGCAAACGCGCCGTCGAATCTTTCGAATCCCAGACGAACGAGAAATCGTCCATCGATGACGTGCAATTAGAGGCCCCTCCCCGCGTGATTACCGGACTCGATCTTTGGCAACGATTTAAGGTAATCGTTCGCGGGATGAGAGGGTCTGGCACGGAAGGCACGAAAGGAAGAACGAACGGTGGACGAAACGGGCGAAGAGAGGAGGCGTGACGTAAATTGAAAGAGTAGAGAAGAAAGACGAAGAGGGATGCGGAAAGAAGAGGGAGGACGAGAGAAAACGAAAAATGTGATTGGACCACCTGGACTTACGCGAGTTCCCTTGTGCGGTCTCTATTTAAAATCAATTCTCTCGTCAAGCAGTCATCTTATAATTTATCTAAAATTTCACCTTGTAAAGCCGCAAACATTTTTGAATCTTATCGCTTGATCTTCCAAACGTAAGAAGCATCGCGGTCTTCTTGCTCTTCTATTTAACCCAAGCGTTCTTAATTGCTTTCTCCGAAAAATAAAACACTTCGGTTCTCGCCAACCTGTCCATTCTAAATTATCGAGTCGGACTAACAATATTAGGCTCGTACACGTAGGCGCGGTAATAACAGCGCACCGATAATAAAAACAATTCGTAGGATCCTCCCTTGTTGTAGACGGCCACGTTCCGCACCGAAATAACTCCTACGCACGAAGCACTCGCGGGAGGAACGTTGGCGGACCCTCGCGGACTTTCGTCGTATAGGTCCGACCCCGAGCGGCCGAGTTTATGCCCCGTTTAAACTTTATGCCCGATTAAAGCCGCGCGCATTTACTGCCGAACTGCAGCCGGATAATGCTTTAACTCCCCTTCGACCCTTTCGACCTCTCTGCGCCCTCTCCTCTTCGCCCTCCTCTCACTCCTCCACGTCCATTCGATACTTCTGGTTCGCCCATGTTCGAGAAAGAGAAGCCGAAGTACGATGGAGCGAAGGAAAACTCTGATTTCGTAGGTACATCTGGAATGAATATCAAGAGGTCTCGCGAATGAAATGCCGCGCCAAATTAATATCCGTTGAAATTCACTAAGCGCGCTGCCCTGGTACGCCAAGGTAGAACGTACAGAGTCAGCGAACGGGAGAAGGAGCGAGTGGAAAACGTCGAGTGGATACCGCGGTAGTATCGAGAAAAGCGCGGGAGAATGAAGTGAATCAAAAGTAGTCATTCCCCACTGCTCCAGTTACAGGGTAAGAAGAGCGTTTCTTCTTGCAATTTTTAGTTTCCTTTCTTCTTGATTTTTTTTTATTTGTCCCCTTTCTTGCCATTCCGCGCACGGTTAAAGTGGCGCCCGGAAAATTGTACCACGTCGAAACGAGAAAGTGGGGAAAAAGTGAAAATGCGTATGCACGAGGGCTGATGTATGCGTAGGAGAGAGCGCGCTCTTGTTTATTCGCTACTCGACCGTTTCGAGATTTTAATTGACCGGTGGGGACGGTGGAGTAACAATCGGGCAAATGCGCGAGCGGATTTCCAGCTGTACCTACAATCTCTTTTCGTTTGTATATTTTTCTTCGTCCTTTCCTCGTGAAAATTCGTAAAGGGGAAGTGCTCGGTTATGGGCAGTTCTACGTGGAATTGAAAAGAACGAGGGCAATCGAACCCCTTCCTTGCTTCGATCCTGCGATTCTCCGATCCGCGCAGGACGAAAGGCAGAAAATCGCGAGGGGAGAAAATCACCCTGCGTGTTTACACGGCATACAGTGGGGAGCGAACTACCGTGTCCCTACGGTTTTCGCATTAAGCCGCGTTCTTACGTCTCGCCCCTGTCGAGCGTAATCGTTGCTCGCTGCCACTGCCACCGCCGAACGTGGCTTTCAACTGATCTCAAGGCAGAACATACGATCACGTACCAGACAATGAGTTTATTACGAAGTAACCGTGTGCAAATAGGGGTACGTTTGAAATGAAGTTCGAGTGGTCCGCCATACGCCACGTTCGTAATTCTAAACGCATACACGCCCTAGTAATGCGTTATTCCATGGGTGGGCTGGATTAATGTTTATATATCGAAGAACGCGAAAAAGTTCTTTAGCAGATGTGCTTAAGGTTTGAAAAGTTTTTAGTACACTTTAATAGGAATATCTCGAATTTTTTTAATATGCATTACTTTCGACGTATGTGTACTACCGTATAACTATATTCCACCGCGCAACTAATCGTATTCATTATTCCAGAAATGTTCCTTCACAATTTGCAAAGTTCGTCGATTAATTCGCAAATCGTTCCACAACGTATACTCACCGTCGATATTCTACGCAAATATCGATCGAACGAATTTCCAAGGACGAACAGAACTCGATGCGTTCTCCCTTCGCGTTCGTGCAAAAACACGCGAGAGGCATCGTCGAATTGAATATGCGAAAACACAGGCCACCCTATCCCTTCATCAACGAAATCCCACACCGTCATCGTGCGCGTAACGAAATTTCACCGAAATTACTAGCCCGGCCAGCTGCGTACCGTTTCGAATTCGGCGCCGTGGCAATGGCGCGAGAGTAGTCGAGTCTCAAGAATCAACCTCTCCCTCTTTCACCGTGAGAGGAATCGCCCGTCTGGGACTGAGAATCGTAAACCCGTGGAAATGATAGGTTCGACGGTAGCCTCGGACGCAGTCGGAAGGATTTGCATGCTCTCCTCGCCAAGGTATGCCTAGGGTCTTCGAGATCATCCGCCTGCTTCTCGAAGGGTCTACTCGTCGATGAGCCCTTCGCTACTTCGTCCACCTCGTCCTGCCAACCCACCTCTTCTCCTCTTCTCAACCTCCATCCCCCGTCCATCCGCCTACTTTCTCATCTTCCACGTCGGCTGGGAAGTTCTCTCGAGTGCCTCGGCCGTTTATAAATACGAACTCGCCCTGGCCGCGTCTTTCGCGAATCGCACGTGGCTCCTCCTCGTCCATCCTCGAACACAACCGGCTCGTTGAACTCCTGAGAGGGCGGCACTCGAGGCTGGAAGAGAGAGGTCGATCACCGTCGATTATCGTGCCATGAATCTGGGTACGCGCGAAATACACCGGGTGCTCCTTTCAATCGGGATTGTAATTTACACGGGGTGATGACTATTGGTAAAAGGGGATGACGATCGATGGTGTACACTTCGTGGTATCGTGTCGTCTCCACGCGCGGGTTGGTCGAGTCAGTGAATGGTTTCTTGTCAAGAGTGAGGGTAAGATGTAATTTTGGATCTTATTTGCTTTTTGATTATTTTTTCTCTCCACCCCCCTATTGATTATTCTTTATAGATGTTCATTGAATGTGACAATCACAAGCATATTTAATTAATTCGTCATATTCCCCTCCTGGAGATTAGTGTCCTCTATTACACGTGTATTTAATTCTTTTTTTTTTAAACACGTGTATCGGGTACCCCCGTGTAATACACGAGAATACACGTACTACACGTGTATTTATTTCGCGAACACCTCAAAAATTATGAGAAATTTTTTTTTCTAAGGAATATAAAAAAAGTATCGTAGAGATACAAGAAATATCTGTATATGCAAGTGCATATAATTTGGTACAAGATGTAAGATGCTCGCAGAATTTTTGGCCAGAGCAAACCTCACGCGCTTCGTACCGACTTCAATTTTTGCACCTACGAGGTCAACGTGAGACGTCGACGAGCGACGTTACCTCCCGAAGAGAATTCCTACGCGAGAGAGGAACGAAGAAGATTAGGAGGGCGAGGATAGACGATTATTTATCGCTCTCACGGTTCCCGACGCACGTCGACGTTCGCGCAAATGAGGAGAAGCGACGGAATTCCGACCTGTGCCTCAGTTCGCCCACGTCCTCCTACCATCCACCTTCCGCGGGCTGTCATTACTCGAAACTTCAGCTGAATAATTATAAACGGAAATAATGCGCCGCTCCTGAGCGGACTATAAATTACCCTTAATGCCCGCATTACGCTATATTTATGCCCACTCGCGCGGAGCTTCGTAAATCATCGAACCTCGAATCGTTTGGATCGTGGCGCGCGCGATTTATCTCCCGCGAGATATTTTACATTTTCACCTCGTAACTCTCATCGGTGTCGTTGGCGCGCGATTAATTCGTCGAGGCTACAACCTGGACCCAACGTCCAGTTCTCGAACACTCTGTAAGACATTTACTCGCGTGCGCGATTTACCCGCGATACAAAGAAAGCTCGAGGAGACAACGTACCCTCGAGTAAGGCGGACCATTTATCGCCCTCGCGTTCCTCTCCAGCTCGCACGCCCCGCTCGTCCACCCAAATGAGGAGGAGAGACGCAATTTCGCCTTTCCTCTTTTACCCTCCTCCTCTCGCTCCACCTCTCTTCTTCTCCGTGGCCTGCCAACCTCCTTCTTTCGCGGCCGTCATTAATTAAAGCTTCAAAGTCGTCTACGAGACCCACCCGCCGTGCGCTCGAATGCCGGGGATACTCCTCCGAAAGATCAAGAAAGGCGTCTGTGAAGGCTGGACGTTATTAACGTGACATAACGCTATAACCGGCGCTGGCCACGCTCTCGTCGGTACACAAACACCTTCGAGCGTTTCTCACACACACGGACCAAGAGTACACGTCTTACACCCGCGAATCCATCCACTCTCGGTGTCTCGACGTAAACGCCACGAGATGGAAGGAAAGATGACAGGGGACGAGCCGGCAGGGTTTTCTAAATTTAAAGCAACGCACCCTCGGCTTCGAAGAGATTTTTGACTTTCGCACGTGCGGGCTCGTCACCGTTCTACCGGTCGAAATCGTCGGTTAATGAGGCCAAACGATGTCACGAGAGCGACAGCGGCGAGGGGTGAACCTGTCGATGAACGTTCACGAGTGGGTACCGTCCAATAACCCGTGGAAAATTGCGTCGCGTCCGACAACGTTGTGCCGTTGATATTCATTTGGCCACGAGGCGATCGATGAATTTATTAAGTGGAAAACACCACGCCCTTACTTTTCAGAACCTCCTCTCCCAGAGCATGGTTTAACGGAAAATTGAAAATAACACGTTCACACGTTTATAAATGTTCCGTAAAAGTTACGGAACAGTGTTTATTGGAACGTTAATCTCGCCTGACCGCAAATTCTCTCCTCTTTTGGAATGCAAATCTCGACGAACCTCGCGCGATCCACGAGCCGACACCCTCCACAGGCGTCGGAGTTACGTCGAGAGAGCACCTAGGCATAGTGCACGCGAGAGCAGACGTAAAAGCAATATCGTCTCCCCGGCATTGACCCAGTTCGCGCCGTTAAATTATTACGGTATGGCGGCCCGCTAATGCCGAGTCCCTCGGGTGGCCACTGAAACAGTATCAAACTCGCGCGGCCACCGCTCAATAATATCGCATGCCTCGGCAAGAACACATCCGCTGGCTCTTCCTGCCTCTTTCCACTGTATTCGCGCGCATTAGCGGAGCGCGTGCGGTTAGTCACGAGTGTGAGCGTGAGTAACACCTGCGAGCGTAGTAACGTGCGCACGCGTGTAAGCGACACGCGGCAAACTGTTGGCTCGGTATGCGTGGCCGGTTGAAACGCGTTCGGTAGACGATGTCTACGGTGGCGGTGTAAAAGGTGGTTCGGGGGTGGTGAACGGTGTAAACAGCACGGTTCACGTATGAAGCCACCGGAGGACGAGCAACGTGTGCCTGTGTGCGTCCCGTTCGCTCAGTCACCTTCGTTTTAACTGACCCCGTAAAAGCCGCGCTGAAACCCGAGGACGAGAGGGCGATATTGCGAGGTGGAATTTTTCGTGGCCGACTACCGTCGAGCGACGGAGTGTTGCAGAGGGTGGAAAAAAGTAGGCGATAAAACGCGCGCGCACGTTCGCCCTCTTCTTTTTCCCGTCCGCGTCTGTGCCGAGAAGAGGCGACGAGATTCCGCGGGAATATCAAGAGGAACGGAAGAGTACCCGCGGGCTCGGTTACGAGGACAGCGCCGAAGGCGACCTCGGGCTTGGAAAATTGTCGTACCCCGGACAATGTTGGTTTAATGTGAAATAACTGTTATTCCGTACACTCGCGTTGGAATTTGGGTGAGTAGTAAATAGCGATCTTCCAGTCTGCGAAAATGGCAAAGTGAATTTTGCGGACATGTAGAGTTGACCCGTTGCTGTTCCGTGGTCCCACCCAGGACCGAAGGATAATTTAGAAGTCACCGATTGTACCTAATGCACTAAAAGCGAACCTATATCGCGCTACCCTATATTGTAAACGACGAAAAAATAACCGCGAAGATTCGAGCTCACGGAATGCACGAAGAAATTTCAACTTTCCATACCCTCTGCCCCATTATCCTTAAACTGTTCGTGTAAACGCCTTAGCGAACGAGCAACGTAAAAGTTTATTGTCCGCGGGAGAACGCTTTGATTCATCCTCGCTTCCGTGCAAGCCTGCGCGCCGATCGTCGACGAGAAGAAAACCAATAAATTCCTGCGCGGCCTCTTCTCTTATTATAACGTCGGTTAAAAGCCGCGACAGGCGGACGCGAAGAAAAAAGTCAGCGCGGTGCGTTGCGCTTATGACGACGGCGAGTGCGGTGTTCTCGAAAGTAAAGAGGCATAAAAATCGGCAGTAAACCGTGCAACGATCCGCGTGGCTCCACCCCTCTCGACCCTCTCTCTAACTGAGGGACGTGGGGAGCTCTAGCTTCGCGTTGCTCGTGGATACTGAGGGTTGGACGAAGGGGTGACGGGGGTGTCGAGATGGTTTGAGAGGTGGTCGCTCTCCTCGCTCGATGGGGCATTAAACCGTCAATAATTCCGTCATTAACCCACCCCGCTTCCGTGGCCACATCGTCGTAACATCTTTATAGCGCTTCCTCCTCGCGGCTAATTAATATCAATCCAATATTGCGGCTTTGCCGCACCAGCTCGTGATGCACCAGAGTGCCTGCCACCCCCAACAGCCTCTCTCTTCTCTCTCTTTCCTCGTCACTTTCCACCATCCGCCTGCTCTCGTGCTCGTACTCTGTTTATGAGTGCCAGTAGCACCTGAGCGATCCACGAGTGGCCGAAACCACCCGGGAGGCGAGGCAGAAATACCAGGGGCTCCACTCTCCCTCTTAGCCGCGATTTTCTAAATTCCTACAAGGCGAACGATTTTTCAAATACCTACAGAAAGTGTGCGTGGTCCTCGTTGAAAATTCCGATACGCGGTCAAGGGGTAGATCTACAGGGTGGGCCGGTTTCAACTGTCAAGCCGGAAACAGTGAATAGAGCGGCTTAAAACAAACAGAAAAGTTCTGTGCCGTTATTCGATATTCGCAATCATTATCGAGATATTAATTGTTGAAGATCAAAGAAAAGGACGTCCGCCAAAATAACAGTGGGGGGAGCGCTGGAGCCTCTGCGAGCTGTAGGACGGCCCAGTTTGCCTATAAACAAATGCGGGGCGCGGTAAGGGGAAGGCTACGGCGCCACTGCACGGCCGGCTTCTTTTGCGTTATTCTTCTCCTTACCGCGCCCCGCATTTGTTTGTAGGTAAACTGGGCCGTCCTACAGCTCACAGAGGCTCCAGCGCTCCCCCGCTACTATTTTGGCCAACACCCTTTCCTTTGATCTTCAACAATTAATAACTCGATCAATATTGCGAATATTGAATAATGGCTCAGGACTTTTCTGTTTGTTTTAAGCCGCTCTATCCACTGTTTCCGGCTTGACAGTTGAAACCGGCCCACCCTGTATAAGCGGCACGTGATATTTTCATAACCAGATAACTTTTTTTGTTTCGTGGTGGATGGTACTTGAAATTTCGTGGAAGGAAGTAGGTTACCTTTGGATCGTTGGCTTATTTTCGATCGGTTTATCAGATAGCCAAGCAAGTCCAGAGAAAATGTTTCTCTCGGTTGTAAAAATCTATCGGTCGATCGAAGAATTAACGTATGAGCTTCTTGGATGTATTGGGACGAGAAATTCAGCAGCGTGGAAGGAAAGGTGCCCAGGACGCGAATCTCGTTCCTGAAACGTTCCACGCGATCGCGAGAGTCGCGGGACGTCGAATCGACACGACGCACGCGAGGTCCGGCAGTATTAAGATTACGAATCCATTAGACCCGGACGAGTGGGCCGAGGTCGAAATGCCTCCCTGTAATATAACTCTAATGGTGGCTCCCATTTCTCCAAGAGCTTTCGAGCAGTCGCTACTCTCGTTATAACCTTTTTTCCCCTACTTCGATGCCGTGTCATGGCGTACGATTTCATTCGCGAACGCGCTCCTGGGAGGAATTCAGCCAGAATTCTGAATTCAAGCTTCCGAGAATTTCACGTACATACGTGAATTCTCATCGCATGGGATTCCACCGATAAACGAATTGTATTAAGCTCGCGTTTTATCACCGACATTCCACGGAACTTCATAGTCGTGCTTAGTTTAAAAGACGCGTAGTTAAACGAGGAAGGATAATTCGAGATAGCAAAAATGAAATCGATCGATTAAGACCCGGGCGCTATTAAAAACCTCGGCAACGCAATCCATCAGGATTCTCGTGACGTTGGGAGGAAGCTTTCACGGGATTGCACCATCGCGCGATTAAAATCGCCAAGGAGATTTTTAGCCTTACCGCACCGTATCCGTGGAATACCACCCGGTTTGCTCTCGATTCACAACTATTCCAGATTACTTCCGGAGTGGCGGGACGAATCGATAACATAACTCCCGTGGCGCGTCGAACGCGCGAGACGAAAGAAACGCAGGACGAAGGAAAGCTTGGAATTCACTGCTCGCGTATTTCTACGGACCTACATCTAGAATCCACTCGAAAGGGGACTCGCTTTATCTCGCGTACTCCTCGTCGCGCGCCGTGTAAGAAATTTGTACGTCCCACGGGTACACAGGCCACTTCTCCTAGTAACATTCACGATTCTCGCGCGTCGAGACGATCGTAAAGAGTCCTCTTCTTCTCCCAGCATCACGTCCACTCTATCGCACCGCGCAATGCGCTCTCGATCCTCAAACCTCCCTCTCATCGTCGCCCTCGATCTTAACGGATAACAAGATTTCTTTGGTGAAACGCACCGCGCCTCCCCTCATCCCACACTCTTTCACGCGTCTCGTTTAACCGAGCCAAAGGCGCGATCTTCCACCGTTCTCCTCTCGTCACCGGCCAGCCACTACCAAGAAGCTCACCTCGTATCGTCTCTATCTCTCTGGTATCTCGATCGCGTATCGAAAGTAACGACGACTCCCAATGGCGCGTAGCGGCGCTTAATTGACGCTCGAGCACCCCGGAGGCAAAGGCGGCTCAGCCCTCGGGGATCCTGGAAAAACGAAATGCATCGAGGAGGATGAGCAAGAAGGCGCGAGGGAAGAGGAGATAGAGGAACGAGGCCGATACACGAGTGGAAGCTCGAGAGAGAGAGAGAGAGAGAATCCTTTACGAGTACCTCTCTCACGGCCAGTTTAAAACGTTCACGGGACGACGAGCACGACCACGAGGAAAAGGACGACGGTCGGTATCATTCGATATTCCTATTGGTGTCCCGCTCGTTATATCGGTGGCGCGGTGTGTGACTCTTATAATTACCGTTCCTGCGATTAAAGTGCGCCCGCTACGTGTCCCCGCGCCACCGCCTTCTCGCGCCGCGGCGGGCAGCGATAAATGCCGGGCAATTAAAGCGCGGCATTATGTTAATTAAAACGTTGATATTTATTGGCGGGCATTTGTGTTCGTTATACCTCCTTCCCGGCTAAAGTAAGAGCTACCCCTCGTACAAGAAGTACGAGAAGAAGGAGCCCGAGTATACTTCTTTACTACGCATTTCCTCCGCCTCATCATCCTTCTTCTCTTTCGTTTCTTTCCTTTCTTTCCTCTTCCTCGAATCCCCTCGTCACGATTCTCCACGAGCGTCCACCTCCTCCTCTCTGGAAACCTGCCGTCTGGTTCGTTTTAATTACGCGTGTAACGAGCTAATGATCCCTCCTTTCCTCGTTCCTTTTTCCCCGTTCTCCACTAAGCACCCTCACCCCTTCTTCCAGTTCTCGTTCCTTCATTTTTTTTCTCGTTTGTCCGGCCTGGTGGGGCGAAAGCGCGTTTCCATTCACGATTGACTGAATCAGTTTTGTAACCGTTAGTTGAGAGTCGATGTAACTTGTTTCTCGAAAATTCTTGCTGTCTCTTTCTCTCTTTTTTTTCATCCCGTAGGGGATCTAAAGTCTCAGGATAAGAATAATTTATGTATTTCTTGCTTTCTTTTTGTGTTTCTCTGTCTCTGTTTGTTCGATTCCACTCTTCTCGCGTATCCGAAAAATTTCGACCCTCGTAAAATATCGTATGTGCAGGTTGAAATCGGCGCGTAGCTATCTTTTGCGCCCTCGTCCCCCTCTCCTCCACCTTCATTTGCATTTTCACTAAATTTATTCGCACTTCTGGCCACTCCGATAAAAATGTACAGCCGTTATCCGACGATATATAGGCGTCGGGACGCCCGGTGGAATTGTTTGCAGGGACAGGACAAGGAACGAGAGAGTTATTAATTGTTGCGAAACGCCAACTGATAATTAATTATGACTCGGGCTCGTACATTTTTTTCGTCCGTTACCTATCCGCGATCTCGCGTCACAGAAAATGCATAATTGTTGTTTTATTCCGTAAATTTTTTTTTTATCGATCGAACGGGCCATTTGACAAATTATTGCGATCAAAGAAATGCAACGGTAAATTGATTCCGGTTAAATTTGCACAACGTATAGGTTACATTGTCGGAGATGATATTCGTATTTCTAGTGATATCGGTGAGACAATTTTTGCGAAAGAATTGTTTTTTTATGAATCGATTTTTGGTCGGTCGAAGGAATCCGATGGAAATACGATCCTTGTCGAAATTGCACGCGAGAATCGGCACAATATCGCTCGCGCGTCGTTTATGGTGTTCACGGACCCTACAAGATCATTCTTGAGACGTTCATAAAGACGTCACCTAGACAGGGGTGGATGAAGGCCCTCGAATTTCCATTTCAAGCGTCTCAGATCCGCGAAGGGATGCTCACGAGAACGCCCTTGCTAGAACATCCCTTCGCGGTGGAAGTATCGTAAATATCCTCTTCGCCGTATCGTTTACCGCGTGCGCGAAGGCGCTTATCGTAAATCGCGCCTACGTCACGCCGCGCTATTAACCGTGGTCCGTAATGCTCTCGCGTTATATGAGAAACATGTTCCCAGGCTTTTTATTATCCTTCCTATACACTCTCGAATCCGTTTCGTGATTTTACCTCGTCGCTACCGGTGACTTAATAAACCCGTAGGGATACTCTCGTTCAAATTTACCTTACGATCGATGGAAATTTTCCGACGTACGCGAAAAACTTCTTGGATACTCTCCTCCACCCAAAACAATATTCAAAAACATTATTTTACGGTTTAACCCTTTCCTTACGGCAGTCCGTTCCGCAAGAGCGAACGGGACACATTGTGCATCTCTAGCCTTAAGTCTTCGCACTTACGTCTTTCAATGGCACCTTAGAATTCTCTCGTATCTATACATTTTTAAGAATTATATAACTATAATTATATAACATGAAAATAAGTATATTACGAGTGCCACACCCTGCTTCGTTAGGGCGAACATTAAAAGAAATGAAGTTAAGATAACAAGATTTATTTAATTGCGCCACGCTACCTCGCGTTCGGTAAGGCCCGTCTCTCATTCTCGTCTGCGTTCGGTCCATTGCGCTTGGGGAAAAAATAAAATAATTTTAACCCTTTCTATAGTCGGCACCCGTAACGAAAGGGTTAAGAATCAAAGTTTTACGTTTTACGGTTTCTTCTTCTGGTCCGTCGGACGTTATATTAATATAGAGAAAAGAGGGGCTATACTCGTGGAACGGCCAAATACCGATGGCCACGAAGAAGAAGTGTAAAGGAAAAACAAGTCTGGAAAAATTCGGACGAAGCCGAGCGCGAAGATCTCGCGTTTACGCTCTACTCGTGCGCTAGACGGATAAAGGGGGAAGGCCCGAGTTCAACGGCTTCCTAGCTGCACGCAAATATCTTCGGATACATTTACGTGTTTGGCTTTACGTTCGAACGGCGGTAAAAGTGGCGTATTTACTCCTCGCCTCCTCCTTTCCCACCTCGCCGTGCCTCTGCTCACCGCAGGTTCTCCACATCCCCATTTCTACCCACCACCACACCCCATCGTCACACCCCACGCGTACTACGCGTACACTCGAACGAGTCGCAACGACGCGAATGTCGGAGGCGGGTGAAGTTTTCGATGGGCAACGATACCGATACGCCCCACTTGTTAATAGCGTTGCGCTCGATAGCAACGCTCTCCCGGCTCCGGAGGAACGACAAATACGCGCGCTTCTTCCCTCCTACGTTATCCGTTCAACGAGCAGGAGAGAGCTGGAGAGTCCACCAAGTTCACCGCTCGCTTACTTTTTCGTTCTCTCTCTCTCTCTCTCTCTCTCTTCTCGGCCTTTTTCAGCGCTTGGAAAAATAAGACGATATTTTCCCTCGTAACGGCGAACGGAAAATTGGTATCGGTTCACGTTGTTGCTCCTGTTCCACGGAGGTCTCGCTCTATCTATTCCTCCGCCCGTACACGAGAAAATCAGCGAGGTATAACGACGTTACCCGAGGTTACCCGCGCAGAAAGCGCGGATTTCGAGTTTTTCCGTGTCTCTCGCAGTTTCACGTGCGTCGCGAAGCGGAACTCGATTCTTTAGTTTTCTTCTTCCATCGATACTAATGGCTTACCGTGAACGCCGCGGGCTCCTTGCTCGTTCCTATTTTATAAACACCGTGCAACGATGAGGTCGAACGTACGAGCGAGATCTCCATTCGTTCAACGAATTTTCGTCCATCGAGATTTCTCACGCGAAGAAAGTTTTCATTCTACCCCCGAGAAGAGCCGACGAAAATAGGTCGCGGTCGATCCAATCAATTATTACCAACAAATTGTTAGCAGCACGCTTAATCGCGTTCGATCGCGTTGTCTCACGCTCTCAAGCGCCCTCTCACCTCGTCGTCCCTCGCTTAGGCGCTCACGCGAGAGCGAAAATTGCGGGGGTAGTCGGGCGCACTGTGGATAATGGAGCGTATTATTCGTATAAAGGAGGTAAGAATTTCTCGGAACGTCATAGCCGATCCCCCTGGCCGATATATTTTCGTGAAGGACGCGATAAAATATTAACACCGACGTTAATTGAGATAGGCGAGGCCCAGTCCATTCACGCGACGATGTAAAAGTTGAACGGGGGTTTTTATTTCCTTCGTTGTGGAAGGGGGTGAAAAGTGTAGGGAGGAGAAGGAAAAGGAGGAGGAGGAAAAGTGAAGTGTGTGACGAAGCGAGGGGGTCCGTGGGAGAGAAAGAGCGAGGCTCTGAGAGAAGAATGAAAGCAGAATGGTGGAGAAAAATGAGGTAGAAAGAGAGAAAAGAAGGGCTTCCGCGAAAGCAGATCACACGTATGCGTGCACACCTGTATGCGACTCTTTTATAATCCATTCCGCGAGGGAGATTGCGTACCGGCATGCAACTCCGCTCTCGAGATGGTATCCGCGATACCGAAACCGGTCACGATTTTGCGCATTCCATTAAAAAAATGTCACGCCGCGGGAGCCAAGCCAAGACGGATCGTTGGAAAGGGAGCAGCACGAGGGAGACTTTCGATACATCGCCGGATACGCGAGCGCGCGCGACTCGATCTTGGTAGGTGCTCCACGAGACGGGAGTAGCATCCCCAGACCAAAGAGGAGACTCTCTCTCTCTCTCTCCCTCTCTCTCTCTCTTTTGATCTCGTTAAGGGCGCACACTTCGGTTTTCGACGATCAGGAAGCTATCCATCATCTCGCCTCGCGGTGGAAGGTGGAGAGAAGAGAAACGGTACTCTCGGGGGTCGAGAGGGAGAGGGACCAATGCGACGAAAAAGAAAAGAATGAGGAGCCAAGAGTTACCGGAGAAGCTACAGAAGGGAAAGAGGTGAAAGAGGAACAAAGAGGGACGCCGGAGAGACATTAACGCCTCCGTTAATTAAGCGGGCCGCGTTAACGGTAATTAGTCGACGCACAGCGAGAGGCGTCGTGTCGCGGCGTCGTTTAGATTTAGACGCTTGATTTCCGAGCATGAAAGCACACAGAGTGCCGCGCGCCACACGCACCCTTTTAAGTTTCGCACGTGGTCGCGCGCGAAACCGTCCACAGTACAAACGTGGACTCTACCGCTCCGCGCATTTCCAAGTTTGCCAGACGTCATGCGCCGCGGAATACTCCGAGTGATTTACAAACGGCCACCTCTCCGGAGGGACTTGCGACGCCCTTGAAATATACGAATTTTCCTATCGGTTAACGAAGCTGACCGCGCGTGCTTCCACTCGCAAAAGATAAAGCAAAAAAAGGGTGATGTGGGATTAAAATAAAAGGTGCGTGAGCGAGAATCGACCGTTTTTAATGTCGCTAAAAAATAGCGAGTCTTCCTTGCATTTATTTTTCGTCGGTGGATAATACTAAAAATCGAAGTTCGAAAATAGTTTCGCGAATATAAAAGATTAGGAATGTAGGTTAGTTTGAAAATATGAAACGGATCTCTATTTTAAACATCGGTCCGTAGCTTCGTTCCGACGTTTTAATTTACGCGCCACCGTCTCGAATCCAATTACTCGCGGAAAGGCATTTTCCCGTGAATCGAAGTAGAGAGAAAAATGGAAAAACACAAAAATATCTTTGAACAGTATCAGGCTCTTCTTTCCTAATCGATTTCTAATATTCAAATATTCTCTTCAAACGATCTTCTCTCCTAAAACGGACCCGATCAACGGAGACCACCGCGAGGTATCACGAAAGCGCGTCGATAATGTATGATAATTTAAATAATTACCAACGATTACTCGACTAAAGACGACGCACGCACACGCGTGGGCTTGCCCACGTGGAATCTCGTTAATTGCATTTCACGCCTTGGTTCCACTGTCTCGTGGCCCGGCAGGTGGATCGGCTCGTTAAAGGCGCCCACGCTCCTTCTCAGTGTAAAGCGTCGGTCTGCGTACTCGGTGGATTATGAAAATAATTGCGACGCGCGCAAGACGCGTAAAGATCGTGGAAACGGGGAAGGTGGTTGTAAAAGTGAGACCCTCGAAGGGTACGGAAGAGTCGAGATGGAAGGAGGAGGCGATAAAGGCGTTTCGATGTTACGACTGTTACGTGGGCCCTCGACGCTTCGGTGCAACGCGTGCCACTCCTTCCTGCGATCTCTCGATCGAAGGTAGAGAGAAGTCGTAGGTCGAGTACCGTTCGGAGTAGCGGACCGTGCGGGAGCACACGACGAAGCACAACCTTACGAAGTCGGAAATGACCACGACGTTCTCATTTTTGGTACTGGAATTGTTTTATGGCAGAGGCCTCTTCCACGTCGTGTGGTTTCAAACGAAAGAGCGCGAGTATTTATGTTAATGGACGAGTTTCGTCATAAGTCCGAGAAGGCAGATGTACCGACCTTACCGTTTGGAATTTGATACATCGCCTTCTCCGACGACGTTAACGACTATTTGCATATCTTTGAGAATCTTTTATCGTTCTTTATGGCGTTCCCCGTCTTAAATTCACGCTTAGACACGAGGCTCGAGGGTTCGTAAATTCGTGAAAGGTCGAATCCCGTCGCGTACGATTGTACTCGTTCTTCGAAGGGGCTCTTGAAAGGTTTCCTTCTCCGTCGATCGTGCTTCTTCTCCTTGTCTCGTGTTCCGTTTGACGAAAAAAAGATGGCAAAATCGATCGTCGAGGTGGACCGTGCAAAAATAAATTACGTCTACCATTGAATTGATAATTCGATCTCCCTCTACGTCTCTCCTTGCGTTACGTATACTCATAATGCAAGCTGTAATTTCTCACGTACCTCGAGAGACCGCGAGGCGTATAATGGTCGGCCGACGTCCTGTTTGCAGCACGCTCTCGGAGCAATTAACGAAATAATTGACTACCACAGGCCTAAAGTGCGCGCTCCGCGTCGCGAAGTTGCGTAACTCGAGCCCTTCGTATTTTTTCGGAGGGCCTACACCTCCTTCTCCCCTTTTCTCTCAGCCAGCAGCTCGTGGAAAAATGCTGGTAAAAATCTGTTCTCCGCTCCACGTCAAAATTTCCTCTGCCTCTCGGTCTCTCTTCACTTTTCTCCCTCTTCCTCGTTAATTCCCTCTCCTTCTCCTTCCTCCCGGAACATTTCTGTCGCGCTACCGGACCGTAGCTGCGTGTTCATTAAAAGCGTGTATATTATTAAAGTGCAACGCTCGCGAGCGTGCAACTAGCACGGAGGTCGCGACGCTATGAAAAATACTTACCGTTGCGTGTACATCGGTGCGTGCGTGCGTGCGCACACGCCCGGTTTACGCGCAACGTCCACGATGGCCTGCACTCACCCTCTTTTCCCTCGTCTCCCTTTTTCCTCCATCCACCGAGTGCCTCACAGGAGGACGGTGGCCGCGATACAATTACGTTCTATCGCGAGAGGGACGAACAAAGTGTTTACGAAAGAAGAGATCCGCAATGAAAACTTCAATAAAGAAAAGAGAACGAAGAAGCGAGGGTGGAAAATCGGGGTCGCGCTTGGAACGGTGGACATGCGATTTTAATATTCGATCTTTCTCCTCTCCCTTCTCCAGTAACCTCCTAACCTCACCTCGCACCCTCTCAGTAATCGTCACCCACCCCTGCAAGAAACACAAGGAACTCTTCCACAATTTTAATCATCTCGATTGCAATGCAGCTCCGGACGATCGACTCGTGAGAATCGAGAGGCCAATTTCAGTTGGTTCGACTCACACACCTCCTCTCCTTTAATCTTCTTTATGAAGGTTTTAATTACTCGCCTACTACCTTACCCCTCCAACTGCTTCCGCGTCTTCCACCGAGACGAGAAACCCAGCCGATCCCTCGTCCTCGATTCTTCCTCTTGCCTTTCGCGTAGATCGCGTGGGCCGTTCGACAAGCACGCGCGCTTTTCGAGCGGAACGCTCGAAAACTCACCGCGAGGGAATAATTTACACGAGCATCGTTCATTACGCCGACCGGTAGTGGGCACGCTTGTGATTCTGTGTAGGCATGTCGGAAGAATGTGAGCTCGGACGCGCGGGAGGGAAAACGCTCTCTCGAACTATGCGTGGGCCGCTAAATGCACCGTCCGACGTTCGCGCGCGAGTTAACATTTATTCGCGCTTGACCCCGTCAGGTCACCACGGGGTGTGCCAAAGCGTGCACGTATACGTGACACACATTCGAGAGTGGCTAGAGCCGAGCGAAACGTTTCGCGCACACACGAGGCGACGTGATTCCAGGCGACCTCGAAAATTCGCGATGGACGCTCGTGTACCGGATGACCCGCGGTCAGAGATTGATAGAGAATGGTGTTTTATTGTGCGCTCGAGCTGACAATGAGCGTTCCTTCGGGTCACTCCACGAATGGAAACGCGATAACGAAATATTTGCCCCGTGACCTGAATCCGAAATCGAAATTGACGCGTTGCGAGTGAAATTTCAGAAGAAAAACTGCACAAATTCGATGGAATGTTTATTGAAGAAGAGTACCATACGGTGGTGTAATGAAAAGATATCAAAAGGAAACGAGATACGGACTAGAAAGAGTGAGAAATTGAGAAACAAATATAAAGAGAAATTGCCTCGAAGGAAACGTTGGTCTAGAATGAGACCGTACTGAGCGAGTGACGTGGGTGCGTTATGACGATTACAACGTATCATTATATTCGAATGGTAGGTATCGCGAGTAATCGATTGGACCGCGCGATAAAAGGCACGCGCGCGTGGGTTTTCGCCTTTTATCGATGCGACTTTAATTGTTACCGTCGAAGGTGGATAGATATAAAGGGCAAAGGAAGACAAATGATTCGTGGGTGGATACGCCGGAGTTCAGATTCATTCGACGTGGATAATGACACACGGAAAACACGAGATACGGCTGCTGCTGTTAGAAGGGAGGGAAACGCGGGTAAAATGGAAACTGAATCGATTGTATCGCAAATAACGTCTCGTCGCTCGCTTTCCGGGGATTATGAAATAATAATAAACCGGGTCGTTTTACCTCTCGTGCATAATACGCGCGCGTGATCGGCTCGATCGTCCACGCCAATCGGAGGATTAATAATTCACGGTAATTCGAGTGGATGGCGAGGCCTGGTGTTATCGCGAATTAATTGGCTCAATTAGATAAACATTAGAAACGCAATACCGGCGTTTCAACGGATCTGTGATTGATCGTCAAAGCCCCCGTGGGTGGCTCGCGTAACACCCTACGTATACCTGTAACGTAAATGTCACAAGAGAACGGCGAGATTCGTGGCGCGAATATTAATGCCAATTCCGTACACCTCATGCTCCCAGAACTGTCTCTAGCCTCGCGCGAATTTTCCAATGCTAATGAGAAGGAAAACCGAGGCAACGATGCGGTCTCCTTTTTTTTCCGTCTCACCTGTAAAATATGAAATCTTGAAACCCTTCGAGAACGACGACTCGCAGTAAAATCGATCGACCGTGGCGCAGCTCCAATTCACCCAACGTTAAATCTCTCTCTCTTTCTCTACCTTCACGCGGTTTCTTTTCCACGCTCGTATATAACCTTATCCCCGTCGACCGCCTCATTTCGCATCCTAGAACGCCACGTGCTCCCGAGAGAAACTAATCGCCATTAAAGTACCCCGAATTATTACAGCATTTATCATTACCGCAACGGAACGTCTGGCCATTAGAGGAGGACGGGGCGACGCGAACGTGACGAGGAAGTCAGGTGGCGAGATGACGCTCTCCCTCGTTTCTCCTCGTTTCTCTCTTTCGCCTGCGAGGCAACTCGCGTGCGGCGCGTTATTCCGAGACGTTTATGCGAGGACGTTCGCGACGACGGAATAATCCCGCGGATGTAGATTAGATATATAAATTCGATCCGCATCGCGACGAGACGTCCGAGGTGTATATTCTAATCAGGGCGCAGACGCAGGCGCGAGCGAGAGGATCCTTTTGCGTCGAAAGGGCTATAAACTGCCCGTACCACCCTCTCCTTTTCCACTCTCCCTCTCTCTCTCTCTCTCTCTCTCTCACGCACATACAGTGAGAATTATGGCTTCCGTCGCGCTACCAACTCGTACGTCCAGCGGATCGTGCCGCGATTCTAAATCGGTACTGCGCCGCGGCTCGCTCCCCCTCGACTTTTGATCTCCCGTAGGGCCTTTATCGGGCGCGCACGCGAAGATCTTCTTCCGAAGAAGTCGCGGTTTGTCACGATCAACATTTGTTCAGGAAGCGTTTCCTCCTGATCGAGAACTTGGAAAGACTAATGGACGAAGTTTTAAATGAAAGGTGGAGTCAGTATTATGAGAATGATAGATGAATTGGTGGATTTTGATAGCTTGTTTACGCTTTTTTTTGTTCGATGTCATATGATACACGTTGGGAGGGATTTAAAATAGTTTACTTCGTCTTCCATTAGGTACTTTTTTAAAAAGTGTCAATATACGATTTTTTTTTCGTTCGATAAAATCCATCGGTTATGGAAAATTATGTTTAATGATGGGTCGTTGGAATGTAAACGAGTGAATCGGAATTATTTTAGAAATTCGATCAGTACCCACCCGAACATTCACATTCCAATGCCAGCCTGTTGCAGTCCGGTCTCTCGTTCGGAGCACTGATACACGGTGCAGATGACTTAACAGTATTCCAGGAACTAAATTCCATTTGCACGTAGCCCGTGGGTAAACCATCAGAGAGTATCTGAAGACGATGCAGGATGGCTCGCGGTGTAGGTGTAATTCGTCCGAAATCTAAACGTAAACTGAACCTTAGGAATGCGATAAGGGGTCTGGGAGTAGTCGAGTGTTCGCGGAAAGTCGCTGTCTTCCTCGGTCGTGATTGGATGAGCGTCTGAATGCCTCCTTGGAAACCAAAACAATTCGTCTTTTGACCCTGCGCGGATATAAACATTTCCATCCATTCGACGAAATGCAATTAGGAACGTTCTCCGTTGCTTTAATCTTAATCACGTGTAACGTAAATTTGAATTTGTCGACGATATTGAACAGCGACACAATTAACGCACTCATAATCCAAACCTCGTCTTTGTTTGAAACGGGCTCAAAAGTGAAAATCAATTTCTACGTCCAGTCGAATTTCAATCCGGATAATTATTGCTCGATAAGTTACGTGACGCTACAATTGTGCGCGGTATGATCGATTTATTGCGACGATTGACATCGATCTCACGTTAATCGAGGTACCCCGTGCCTCGTCATTTGTAACATTTTGAATCAGCTCGCGCAGCCCGTAATGAAGCTGGTCGAGAGAAATTTCAATTGAGGTCGCAGCACACAAAGTCCACCCTTCGCCATACCTCTTCACGTAAACTCATTAAGCTTGCTTCTACGTTCACGAATTTTGCCAATTAAAAGTAACGATATTCGGTATATGATTATAGATGATCCAATTTTAGCCGCTCGTGTAAAATTGCCTGTGCGAAATTGCCAATAACAGGTTATTTTATAATTTATAATCTGGCATGGGGTCTGCCAATAGATCAGTTTAATGTATGTGTATTTTCTTGTCTACTCGCTCAGATAAGACGATCAATCTAGTCGAGTGGGATCGTTGCTGCAAAATCCGCGCCTTCGAAAGTCCTCCTTTCCAATGATTCCAAGTGACTCAACTATTTCATGCTTCCGCTAAAGTACATGCCACTGGCCACCTCCACCGTGAGCGCAACCGAGTGTACATTAGTCTTCCACGATCTACTTATGTTCGCCTAACGGATCGTTTCGAGTGAAAGGACAATATTTTTGCCAAAGTGGCAGAATGGAAAGCAGGAGGAAAAATGGAAAAAAGGAAAAGAAGTAAGGAGCGATCCTTCAAACGACATTAAATAAATAATCAACAAATTTTAATTCCTGCGCAAAATGCGCGAAAACGAGGAACACCGTGCGGTGCGCTCATAATTATCATAGATTATGGTCGCGGTCAATAATCCCTCTCTCACCACCAAACGGAAAATTAATATCGTGATTTTCACGGCAGCCAGTTAATTATTCGCGTGGGCGAGCCACGTTCGTCGAGGCCGAGCCACGATTTTCGTCGGTTGCACTCAATGACACACGATGGTGGTCGGTCGGAGAGAATTTCGTACCGGGACGATTGCACTCGTTGGAGCGACGAGTGGCCTCGTCTGGAGCCCTAACGAGCTCTTCGACGCCTCGCGGGAAATCTCTCGCAGAGAAAGAGAAAAAAAATTCGAGAAATAGAGAAACGGTCGATGGAAATATTCCGATTATCATTTTCGATCGCGCCTCGTCGGGGCATTTCACAAGCGGCGCGAAAGAATAAATCACGGGCTCGTAAACTTACAGTAGTATCGGTCTTCCGAGTATAAAGCGTCGAGCGTGCGGTTTATCGATTGGCGGATGCCTATCAATAAAAGCGTCCGCTCATTGCGCGACACGTGCACGGTCCTGTATTCCCACATCTTCGGTATATCACCGTTGACTAGGACATGTGCCGCAGTGCTCCCACTCAATCAATTACGAAACGCATCCGAACAACGTTGTACCCATTGGTGTCCATGGAACGTGCCAACTAACTCTGCGATCGGACGTTGACTAATAACGACAATTCGTACGGCGAAACTATGGAGGAGTGAATCCTGGTGAGACAAGAGACTGTTTGCGAGAGAAGACAAACTGGGATGCGAGGCGCCTTAGTACGGCAGAACAAGGAAGGCGGTAAACGGAAGCGCGAGTGAGCCGAGCGTGCTGGCCCACTTCCGGGTTCCTCAACGTTTGACCTGGCCAAACGACGTCGCGACGCCGACGGTTGACGCGCGGACGAACATTCGTCTGGCGACCGAACTGGCTGGGAACGACTAACGAATCACCGTGGCGCCACGAGACAGCCGCTTTGGAAGCGGAACAATGGCTTCGTCGCTTTCGTAGCGCTTTCGGACGTGCACCGGGACAATCCGGCGCGTCACTCCTGCTGCCAGACGCGCCGCGTTGAGTTAACCGGGCTCTAACACCCCGTGTGCCTGCCAAGGAGAGAAGAAGCAGACGGTGAGGAGGAGAACGGAGAGAGAAAGAGAGAGAGAGAGAGAGGAGAAACGGAAAAGGCCAAGAGGTAGGTCGGAGAGCGGGTGCACGAGTATTTACTCACCTACCTTTAGATAGAGAAAGAAGAGAATAATAAAGAGAACGTGAGAGAGAGAGAGAGAGAGAGAGAGAGAGAGAATGGTATCTACCTAGCAAGGAAAATCATACACGGCATATGCGGATTAGTCGTCGCTTCTGGCGTTTCGCAGACCCGCCGCAGACGACGATTGCCTGTCTGCTTCGCTCACCACGAATGAGTACGACTGTGGATACGCGGAGAGCAATTGTTATTTCGGTTCTCTCTGGCAGAAGCCTAAGAATAAGCAATCCGCGGCGCAGGTACGGCGCGTGAATGGAAACCGCACGTGAAAGGAATCCATTAACCGGTCTGACTACGCTCGTCCTTCTTGCGCTCGATCCGACATGGACGCCAGAAGGAGGAGCAGGATCCTTGCTGGAGACAATTACGACGTCATCTTGGCAAGTGTCCTTGCGCCGTGCCCTCAACCCCGCATAATTCTTCAATTTCTTAGGAAGCCAGTATTTACGACTGGCTCCGTTAACTTTGAGAAGATCGTTGGAGTATTACGAGAGACTTGCTCGCTGGATGGAAGTTTGATGATGTTGCCGGTTGGAATTAGTCGGGCGTGGGAGCAGTCGGTGATGGATGGTGAAAAGGGACGATTAGTTTCATCGGTCCGGTAGTTTTTACTCATCGCGTTTTTTTAGGAGAATTTCCCGATGTGGTCCTTACCAGAAGATAAATTCTCGAATCGTGGGACCTCCTCTCTCCCTGACTCTCGTGGGGCTAGATATGCTTTACGGATCGTAAAGCTAGCAATTGGATCTCGTATGAATAGTAATGAGATCTCTCCGTGGGGCCTTCTAATGTTCCGCGGCAAAAAGCGTCTAATCTTCATAAATTATATCTTGGCACACTAACGTCGATCTTCAACGTGAGCTCTCGAGTTTGCCGGGTACGATAAGATCGTTCGACGGGTTGTGCGAGGCCGAGAAATCCACAGACGTAATAATTAACTCTTTAATACGAGAGGGTCGCCTACGCGGCCGCGACTTCCACCCGAGAAATTCGCCGTTTCGGAATTATCGCGATAAAGTGGACGCGATACCGACAAAAGCCAGGCACCACGCGGTCGGCGTAAAACCTACGCGAGTCCGTGTCTCCTTTTGCCTTTTTAACGGCGAGCACGCTCGTAAAGAGGCGCACTACCACCCGGCGTATCCTCGACGACAGATATTTATGTTTCGAGAATTACGGCAAGATTTCCACGCCGGGCCTTCCAATATTTCTTACTCGAATTAATTTCGCTTCGTCCACTACCGCCGCGGGACCCGCAGATGATATCGCGCGACTTTAATAGGTACACTCCATATTTATAACGGGTCTGTATTATAACAGTGGTACGTCACACGCTCGTTGCATATTTATAGAATAATTCCGTCCGGTGGAAGGCTTCTCCTTTTTTTTTTTTTTTTCATTCTCCCGGAAATTCGCGTAAAGGCGGATGAAAAGGAGAGGGAAAGAATGAAAAGGGTGGAGAAGAGAGATCGGCTGAAAGACCTACGAGCATTCCACGTATCTTTCCCACGCGGAAGATAATTGCTCGCCCTTTTCTCCCATTCGGTCGAACTCACCTTACCTGCTCTCCCATCTCCTACATTTTTCACGCGATTCCTCTTGCACCTCACCGGTTCGCGCACGCGTGCGTTCCTCACGTACGTAATCTCCGCTCGTGCACGATAGAACGTCGCCTCGAGCGCAATATATCACTGCGTCCTGGCGTCCACACGCTCCGCCGCCGACGCACGCTCGCAAATACTCCGCTCTCGAGCATTTTACAATTACACTGTTACCAAGCCCCAGGATCGTTAATATTCGATTTTACTGACCTCACGTGGACGCGACGGATGAGGAACGACGATTATTCCCCGGGTCGTGGAAGGAACCGTGTGGCGAGAAAAGGATGCGTGGAACGAGAAGGTCGCGATGCTTGGACGAACGCCAGCTATCGATAAATTAGCCAGACGAATTTTATCGTGGGATCGTTTCGTGAGTGCACAAGGGGACAGATCGTAATACTTTTTCCAGTTTCTGGCAGAAAATATTGCGGTGATTGAAAAATCGAAAAATGGCATGGATCGAGAGATATTCTAATCAAATGTATACATTATACGTGTCCGTCAATGGGAATCTGATTAAAATCGATGCTCTCGAAATTCATCTTCCTAATCTTTATTAGACATCCGATCGTTTCTCTGTCCAGGGTCTTCCACCAGGATCCTCCTTTTTACCGTCTACGCGTCGTCATTTTCACACTCCTCCGGTGAAACCGACGAAAGGCGACGTAAACAAACTGGCGAACGCGCTCCAGTTGCACGCGATAAAGCGCGCAGGTTACGAGGTAATGAAGAGCGAGGATCGATCTTGCGGCGGGACGGGCGATAAAATTTTCATTCCACCCCCGTAACTCTTCTTAAGAATATTTTTGTCACGGAGTGCGCGACGCGCTTTTGTTTTTCGCGTCTGCGATCGTACGGTGAGAGGGTGGCAGGGTGAAATTCGCTTCTATTTTGCGAGCAGAACGTCGAGATTCGTCGTTTTACTCGTCGGCTTCGTTCTCCACCTCTCCCCTCGTCGTCGCGGTCGCATCCACGCGAGCGTATCGTAAAATGTAAGCGAAGCTTGGCCCTCGCGCGCACCGGGAGGGCCGTTCGCCGCGCTTTTTCGCTCCTTTCCGTTACGGTGATTCGCCCGCCGGCAAGCGGAGTGGAAAGCCGTCGATACGTCAAACCGGCTCGATGCTTCCCTTTTTCTTCCTGCTCGATTCAACGGCGCCCAAAGGCACCCCGGGTGGGCCCGACGCCCACCGACGCCCGCCGACGCCGGTAAACTCAATCAAGAGATTCCATTTACATCTTCGCCCGTCGACGCGCGTATCCTCCTCGCCCTTCCTTCTCCGAGGGAGGAGAGAGGTACTCTTTCTTATCCGACATGATATTTCCATTGCTACCACCTTCCTCGTTCTCACCCTCGTTTCAAATCTCTCTCCTTCTCGTTCACATTCTGCGCGTTCTCTACGAGCCTCCACCTTTTTCCGCTTTTCGCGCCCGTGACTTTCACCGATCTCTCTCTACCCATGCCAGTCTTTTTCTCCCCGTCTCTCCTTCCATCGTTATCCTTCGCGAAAAGTTTACCTATTCTCTCGCGGTTTTGTCTTCCGTTCGGTAACCCCAGCCACTGTAATATTATGCGGATCTACCCCAATGTGGCTCGAATCTCGAACTGTCCATCGCGTTCTACGATCCATTGGTTCTTCCAGCTGCACGCACTGGTTCTTCGATCGTTCGAACACTATGTAAGTGAACGCAAATTCGCAGAGTCGGTTCGTGGTATTATCAAATATAGTTTATCCGTTTGAGCGATTAATTGCGAAAATATTGCACGGGTATTATAAAGAAGGAAAGAAAGCAGCGAAGTTACCAAGAAAAGATTCGGTAAAGCGAAATAAAATGTCGTTTATGAAAAATAATGTGATTTCTTTGTTCTTCTCCGTATCTAATTTATACTCGCTTTACCTTATATGTATGTTCAGACCAATCTGCGATGGAGACAAAAGATTTGCATCCAGATAAATTTGAAATCATTTGAATTCGAATTCTGTATGGTTACAAGCCCACCGGGATCGACCGGTCGAAATCAACCCCAGATTCTAATACCTAACAGGCGATAGCCAATTTCTCCGAACATCTTGGGAGACCTTATCGCGTTAACGCCGTTATCAGCAACCATTCCAAGACCCCTCGGATCGAGCGTTAAACACGCCTTTGGCCCCTTCCTCTTCTCGACCCGCTTCACATCCGCGGCAAGGGGTCCGCGTGGCGGGGATGGGTTCCGTATTCACGAAATTACGCGCTTAGATCGCGGGTACAATGAGTCGTAGGATGGAAACGGATATCCGGATGGTTCTGACACGACCTGCCCACTTCTGGCGGAACAGGTTCAGGAGTGGTTGTCTGCAAACTTTGATTACATCTGCCTGCGGTCCTTTCCTAAACCCCGAGACTCACGGCCTCGTCGCTCAAATATAGACGCGTACCAACACCTTCTTCCACCGTGGACGACGGGGCGTCCCCTAGTCGAGCCTTCTCATCCTCATCCTACCCCTGCTCTTCCTCCTTCCACCCCTTTCTAACATCCCCCGTCGAGATCTCGTCCCTTCGAACGATTCCACGTCCTCGTGTGCTCCTCGTCCTCCCTCCATCACCGTCGATCCCATCCTCCATTGCGTCCTCCACGTCAGATTTACCGGCTACTCTTCCGGCCCCGGTGCAAAACCCACGGAAGCGCATTTAGCCAAGAGGCTCGACGGAACGGCGCGGCGCGGCGCGAGAAGTAATTTCGTTAGCCGGTACGTGAGCCGCCTGTCAAAAGTACCGGCGCCTCCGTCTTTCACCCCCTTCGAGGACGACGTCGGCCGACCCACCCCCTCCACGAGAACGATCCGATTGGATTTCCTGACCGTTCCGTGGGAACCGATCGAGGACCATTCGTCTCGGAGCACGGAGTCGTGCGGGTGAACGCGTCCCAGAGCCGACGACACCCCTTCGCGGATTAATCTCGTTCCTTGCTCTTCTTCTCTCGTCCTCCTCACCATCTCCACCCTCTCCCCATTTTTCCACTTCCATTCGCGTTGGGACGCGACTCGCCGACTAAGTTTCCTTTTTTTCCGTCGACGGACGAACCATTCCCCGGGACGCGTCAGGACATTTTTCGTAGACTCGAGAATCGTGCGTTTCACGGTTTCCGTTTGCGAGCTGCCTACAAATCATTTTGCAACATTGTCCCTAGCAAGCGCAATTTTCTTCAATTCTTTAGGTTCGTGCTACCAGTGGAATTTCCGTGTGCGGATGTTTTTAATGAGAAACGTTTTTACGGGGTCCACGATCCGGGGTGTTCATCCGCAAGATTTTCCAATAAGGTAAGTTGGGGTAAGTGCAGCCCCGAAGTAAGTGCGCTGCCGAGAC
This sequence comes from Tiphia femorata, assembly GCA_944319695.1. Classification (NCBI taxonomy): domain Eukaryota; kingdom Metazoa; phylum Arthropoda; class Insecta; order Hymenoptera; family Tiphiidae; genus Tiphia; species Tiphia femorata. The sequence continues at coordinate 15,221,886 of OX090900.1, read as the reverse complement.
GAAACTTTCTGAAGTATGGTTTTTTCTATTATTTATTATTTATTTTTTTTAAATGACCTTACGCATCTATAAAGTACAGTTGAAAGTCACGTTGCCAAAGTTTCTATTTGGCATAAAAATTTGAAAGCTTGTGGAAGGAGAGTAAACACAAATTTCGAATTTTCGTGTATACACGTGCCTGACCTCACTTTACTATATACTCATTTAAAAAAAATAAATAATAGAAAAAACCATGAAAATTTCGTCTCGACCGCGCACTTACCCCGAGGCTGCACTTACCCCAACTCACCTTATCTGTACTTCCAAGAATAATCAAGCGCACCGTCCACAATAGATTCGCTCGGTCTATTTTCAAACTCTCCGTTCTTCTCTTACGTCTCTCAGCTGTCTTCGGCGAGCAGCGCGCCAATGACAATGACCGAGACGCGACGAAGCCTCGACGAATGGAACTGGCACACGACTCTCGAGCAGGAGAGGTCAGCACGACCGGTAGGCATCGACTTGGCGAGATAACGCGAGCACTCCCGTCATTATCATCTTCCTGGAAGGTGGCGAGTTATTTTAATTGAGCGTGGAGCAAAGAGAAACTCCGGGTACCCACCGCCCAAAGCGGCATTAGTGTTCCGGGAAGCACAAATCCGTCTGTGCGGACGAAATTGTCCGTGTCTCCTCTCCTTCTCTTCCTTCTCTTCCTCTTCGACTCACGCGTCCACTCCTCCTTCGTTCCTCGTGCAAAATCTGCTTCTCTTCTCCGGCTTGTTTCGTCATAAACAACGACCCCCATCGACGACGTCGTTCGGTAACGACTGCAGGGTGATAGCTGAGGACTACGAGGAGCCTCGAAGGGCCAAGGGACGGGATCGTGAAAGACAAGCACGAGGAGCACGACGAGGTGGAGAAGCAGCGCGGAAGATGACGGGAGAAAGGACCGAGAGAGTTCGTTGTTGGGTTCGTTAAGCGCTAAACCCGGTAGCCGATCGTTTTACTTGAGCGTGGATTAATCGAATGGACGATAAAACGGATTATGCGCCCGGTAGCTCAATCGGGCCTTGATTTAATAATGCGATCAGCTGCTTTTAGCGGTAACGACTGGTAATTACATGCCGGCCAGGGGAGGATCGGTGATACTGGGGTAATTGCCGATTTTAACGACGTCGTCGTTAAATTCCTACGATATGTCGATGAGTACGCGATATTCATTGCGTTTAGATAGCGCGGTGGTGGTACGGCTCTGTGGGGGCCGAAGACGCGGGGAGATCTTCTTTTTTAATAATCTAAACGCGAGGTGGTACGCGATAAGTTGTTACACGAGAGGTGGAGGTACGCGAGGACGTTCGCGGAAAGATTTTGCTCCGTGTTTAAAGAGGGCTTCTCGCGAAAATGCACGCTTAAATTAATTATCACCGATGAAACGAGGGGACGATCTAATTTACATTAGAGCGTGCACGGTTGCATTTGCATAACTGGTGCTCTTATCGAATTTTCCATACGTAGAGATTCGACGCGAAGGGACTTATTCGAGAAAAGCATCGGTCTCCGTGGGCGATGATACGGTACTTCTTCAATTGTCCTTCGAGTGGAATCGCTCGTTTTGTAGTAAAAACGTGTCGAGAGAACGAGTTGCTCATCTGCGCTTTCGTGGCTCTTCTAGTCGTTCGCGTCGGGAGGGCGCGCGTCTCGGAAAGGAAAAATCCTCGCGGAAAAGGGAAGTTAGGAGGAGGGGCCGACGTCGTTACTCGCTCTCCTACGTCGACCTTTTTGTCAGGTAAAAAAGTTTCCAACGGAGGGGGCGCGCAGAGAACCAATTTAATAAGGCCTTAATAACTTCTTCGGGGTGAAGAGGGAAAGAGAGAGAAGGGTTGAAGAGAACGAGAAAGAGAGTGGATGCAGAAGAGAAAGACAGAGAGAAAGTGAGAGAGTAGACGACGGGTGTACGGCCTGTGTTTGACGGGCTACTTCACTTTTCTTTTTCGCTCTTTTTCTCTCGGTTCTCCGCTTGCTCTCCCGCTCTTATACGCGCCGCTAGTTTTCCTCTTGCTCCTGAGGCCCCCTCGAAAGGGCGGAGGGAGAAGTAAATTCGCGCTTCTCGGTAACCGAGCAGGATAACCCTTTGTCGAGTGGAATGCCACGATCCGCGCCGTCAGTTTCGACCACCCTTTTATTTTCTTTTACCTCCTTTCTCGCTCTTTTCGTTTCTCCGTCGGCTACCATCCCTTCGTGACTCCCCCTTTCACGAAAAGAACGCGAGGATTTCGTCCGAAGGACCGACCCACGAAATTGATAACGGCCTCCTCGTTCCTTCTTAACCGTGCGACTTTTAAAGACATTTTCTATGGAACGACGCAGCGCGACAAGAGGAAGAAAATTTCTCGACGGCACTGTGGAATTATTTCTCTCGACCTCTTCTTCCCCTCTTACTCGTGTACACGCGAAAGCGTTTACCTTCGCGGGAGGTAAATATTTGCATGGGGAAACTGAAATATTTGTTCGAGGGATACAAACATTTTAATTTACCTCGTGGACCGGAGGTAAAGGAGAAGAATACCGGGGCACCGTCTTCGGAGAAATTAAAACTGAATTCGCGTCTTGCGGCGGAAAAATGTTTCCACCCGTTCTCGAAAAGTTCGACAAGAAATTCTCGCGAAAATCTGGCATTGACGTGTAACAGAATAGATTAATATTGTATAGCATTATACGTAGTATTAACTCGTCGTTACTTTTCTCTTTTACAGAGACCTTCAAGGAAACAACATTTTAGTCATCTTTAAGACAGACTTCGAGGACATGGCTACGCTCGACGTGCTGTAAGTGAAATGGCGTCCTGTTGAATATTGACAAGAAAATTGAAACAGAGAATTTTATCTCGCATTTTAAATTCCGAGAGGATTTTTCTCGCGCGATTCTTTAAAGCACGTGATTACTTTACAATTTTGGCTTCTTCCTTAATCTTCTTCTCGTTCTAAATTAAATTCTAAATTATACAATCGAAGTGATTAGTTCAATTCACTTCTGCTTAATTTTCGACACTTTCTCACAAACTGAATTTGCCCAGGCTGTTGTCGAACAACCAGATCCACACGATCGAGAGAGGAGCGTTTCACGACCTAGTAGGGGTGGAGAAGTTACGATTGAACAACAATCAAATACGCCATCTACCGGACCTCCTCTTCAGCAGCATGATGAACCTGAAACGACTGTAAGTACAAAAATACTCTCATACAGCTCGACAAACTTTCAATTCTGGGAAACTTTTTCCCCAACAACAATCCTCGCACAATTTACCGGCTTCCAACCGCAATTTACCCTCGTCGAATAACTTTCATATCTCATTGAAACTGGAAAATTCTCCGCGCTGTAGCGGTGGATTCGAAAAATCCACTCGACTTCGAAATTCACGGCACGCTTTTAACGAACTCGGGATCGTTAAAATAAAAGCTACGCGCATTTATATACAGAAGCCTGTATATACATGTACGTGCGGAGGATAGGCCACGGGAGAAGGAAAAATAGTAGGGTGTTTCGCAATGAGGCTCGCTCGCCCGCGAGCGGAATTTATCTTTTACCGTGATGCGACGCGGTGTGCCCACGTTCACCGGAAGCTACGATGCCGCTGCGAGAACGTCAGGCACGCTCGCGCCGTGACATTTCGAGAAAGTTTTCCCGCGAGTGCTTTTGACAAACCTGACGCGAAACAAAGGAGGCAACGGTGAAAAGCTCGAGAGAATAATTATACTCGGGATCGTTCGGCGTCGCGATACATTATGCACACACGATTTCAAGGTGGCGTGGCGCGTGCACGGGACAGTGGGTGGTGAACGAGGAGGGGTTGGAGGCCGCATCAACTTTTCAGACGATTCGCTTCACTCGCGTGTTCCTCGGCTCGAAACGAACGGGACGAGATAGGGAAACGGCCACGGGGAGGAAGATGAAGGAGAGGGAGAAGCGCCGAAGGGACGTAGCAGTAAAAAGAAAAAGTGAGCGCGTGAATTTCGTTGATGAAAAAAATATGCACTCGCGATTACACGCCGTCGACGCGATAAAGCCTTTACGTTTTTCCCCCCTTGTTTCCACCCTTTCGACTTGGCCGCATCGTCTTTCTCTTTCCACTTGCTCCCTTTGCTCCCAACCTCGCCCACCCACGCCTCGCGTTAAATCGTGCGAACGAACCAGGTCACGCAGGAAAGCCCAGGAGAATAATTACACGTGAGATCGCTTCGTACTTACGGTTCCCGCTGCGCGCACGCGTGTCCGTCCAATCCCGCGTGTGTGTACCTACGCAACGCGCGCACGCGTTTCGTAAAGCATGCCGACGTGGTGCTGCGTGGGACCGGACGAGAGAGAGAGAGAGAGAGAGATCGAGCGAGAGGAAAAGGGAAAAGGGTGGCTTTAACTTTTCAGGCGATCCGCGGATTAGTGCTCAACCTCCTCTCGTCCTTCTCTCCTTGCTCGTGCTCGCTCGCTCGACGAGTCGGCGCACGTAAATGCGAAACGCACGAGCACTCGCTAGTACCGACCGCCAGAGAGAGAGTTCAGCCGATAAAAAGAAATATGTACGCGCGATTATACCCGCGACATTCCTCCCACGTTGAGCTTTACTCGCCAAAGTCGAGGTGATAAAGCGAAATGCCTTCTACCCCCTTATCCTCGCTCACACCCCCTCCATTTTAAGCGCTTTCGGCGAAACGCTCGAAAACGGAGTTACATGGAAGAGTGTAATGCTCGCTTGAACAATCGCGGGTGAACTTTCTCTTTACTTCGTTGTAATTCGTTATTTCGGTTTTGATAATGTACGGAAGATTGTATAAAGAGATATCGAAACTCTCCTGAATTTTTCACGGACGGTAATATTGCGAAAGCGCTATTTATAAATTGAGATAAAAATTGCAAATGTTAAATTTGTGATATTTAACACTTGCAATTTTCATCGAAATTCTGCCAGACGGAGGCTCGTTAAATATTCAGGACAATGAATGCTTAAACGTTCGTTTCATTGCGGGTAATTATCAACTAAGTAGAGAGCCATAGTTTGTAATATTGAAATGGACTGCATTTCTCTATAAAATCAGATAATTTCCACAGTTACTAACAGTTTTGCTTTATCTTTTGGACCAATTCGATTTTCCTCGTTTACGTTATATTATTATATTTTATTGCATTTTACTTTTCAAGCGGTTTACGTGGCGTACGACCAACGACTATTCGCTGGAAACCCTTAACCGGTCTTTTACCTCTTCTTTAGGCGCTCTGCCTCGCTCGGGGCTCCTATCGGGTTACGGCACGATGCACGCAGGGATAATGCATCAACTTTTCAGACGACTCGCGACCCAGATTCTCTCTCCATTCCGCCGCCTCGCGCGAAGGAAAACTTGGAATTCGCGCCTGCGACACCGACCACGTGTGGCGACCCGTCGATCGAACGTCTCTACTCCCGCGACTTCCCTCATCGACGTTTAACTCTTTAAAGGCGAGCGTACGATATTCGTTAGACTCCACGATCTCATCTACAAGATTCTTCGACCTATCAAAAACGTAGAATCAGCTAAACAATGAATCGAGAAAAACTGGAGATTTTTATTAACCGACTATCTTCGATATTTTCATACTGAGACAAAAAAACTGTTAACTCAACAAAATGCGTTTAGTTGGTTATGAATTAATTAGTTCAAATATTAAATATATTTGAGTCAAAGACACGGTAGTTATTACAAAATTATTCTACTTGCCTTAACACATTTCTTTAGATTGACTAATATTTGCTTGATGGCCCGTGACCGCCGCATTTAGTTGAATAAACTAATATTTTTTTAAATCAACAGTTTTTTTTTTTCTCAGTACACCCCTTCATTGTGAAACTAAACAAATACTTCAGTATTGTAACCGTAAACTGGTTACGTAAAAATGATCGAACCTTCGATATTTAAAAATAAATTCCACCCTTCGATATTTTTTGCACCTTGCCGATCCACAAGCAAATTCAAAGCCAAGGAGCAACGCGTGCGCGTACTCGACAACATCGACGGAAGTTCCACAGACGCGCGTCTCGTCGCCATACTTGAACCTTATCTCAACATTCGTTACTACTCGGTTCGTCCGCTACTACGAGGAGATAGGGAGAACCGAAGTGGTCGGGGCGCGAGGGCTACGCGATGCGAGGAGCAAAAAGTCGATAAATAAAAAAGGGGGACATCGATCCGAGCGATTACGCCGAAGCGGGACCGCGCACGGATCCAGCTCATGATTTTTCCCTCGAGAGCGGAAGAGGGATAGAAAGGGAGGAGCAATCAAACAAGAGAAAAGACAAGAGAGAAAGAGAGACCAAGAGAGAGAAAGAGAGAGAGAGGAAGAGAGCTGCGACGGCAGCGCGCCGACTACATTCTTCTCGATCCTGAATCTTAATCAATCGAGGCGCTGCCCGACGCAGCACCGGGTACAACCGCGCCCCGTACAAAAATAAAAGCACGGGCCCGGTACGTGGAGGTACGCGAGAGCGGGATCCCGTGGCTTTATCGTGATCGAGAGGGGAACGTTTCCGTCTGGAGGTTGCTCGGGCTCCTCGGCAGCTGCCACTCGAGAAGTCAAAAAGTGCACGAAGGCCCTCTCTTCGTGAAAGATGACGAGGAGGATCTTCGAGGAGGAGGGCCGAGAACGAGAGACAGAGAGAGAGAGAGAGAGAGAGGTAGAGATAGAAAAGCGAGGGGGAAGGGGGAGTAAGAGAAAACGAGGATGAAAAAAAAGGAGAATCACGTGTACGAGGAGGTGGGGTGGAGAGGAAGGGTGAGTGTCGAGGAAAGAGAGAGAGAAAGAGAAAGGAGAAAGGGCACTGAGAAGGACTCGTGCGAGAGCAAGGCAGGCTGCAGGAATGGCGATGGTGGTGGTGGTGGTAGGTGGAGATGGTCCATCCATCATCCTGCAAAGTGGGCAGACGGACGGGGCCTCGAAAGTTCCCATCTCGAGATTCTGCCTCTCTCCTTGGACCAACCCCGGCCCAACGGTCTACGTAGATAAGGCTCGGATCAGCCACCTTACAAAAGGACGTATTACGTTGCGACCTTACGGCGTGTTTCTCACGAGGGGCACGGACACTCGATAATCCTTCATCCGGCCGTGGCTTAAGCCGTCGTTAAAGTCGGCGCGACCATTGGAGCGCGCCAGGTGCACCGATGCTCGCCATTGGTCTGAGCTCTGATTTCGTCGAACGAGGTAAAAGGCGGGTACTTCTCCGCTCCTCCAAAGATAAGACACGAACCCCAGAAAGGGAGTCTAATTCGAAGAAGGAGAAACCGGAGTACTTTCGGTAAAATCATTGTACAATGTGTAGGCGATATTCGCATTTTGTGCATACCGCGACATCACGCGTAGACATTCAGGACATCAAGGAGCGACATTCAGTGTCTTCCGAATGATTACGCAAAATATACAAGTCTTTATCCTCTATAGTCAACGCGACTTATTTCTATATCTACAATCCTGACCAAAGTGTCACTGTCGAGGAGAATACCCGTCCTTTTCTCGTATTTCCTTCAAATGCGATTATATTCTTGTTACCTTGTACGCTATTCATTGACAGATCCTGAATAATATAGTACACGACGAAAATCCGAAGAATCCTATATCTGATTGCAGTCTCACATTTGAAATTTAATTCACAATTTTCCTACCCGTTTCTCACACGACGAAACATCGCGCTCCTTGGCACATGCAAATCTTTCCGTTCCACCTACTCGTAAAACTACCCTCCCCTGGTCTATCACGGTCGCCAATCTAAATCGAATTCTCTCGTACGCTTACTCGCTCGCTTACTCAGCAAGAGGGGGCGTGACGGCGCGTTCGATTCGAGGTGCAATTAATTAAATCGTCTTTAGATTTCGGGCCCGATCTCCGCGTCTGCCGTATGTAATTTCGCGAGGAGACGTCGTAGGTACTCTACCTTACGCGCATATCGTGCTTACGTGTGGGCAGTGCGCGTTCGGGTCCACGAACGTATGATTAACTCGTGTGCTCGCGAAACAAACGGTGATGGTCGGAGGATGGCGCGAGGAGATATTAAACGGTTTGACACAATGGGAAATGGGCATGGAACCACTGAGTACCGATTGGTATCACCTGCTGGTCCGTGTTAAGGTCGCGTCCTCATGATCCTCCTCGACCTCGCAGGACGCGCCTCTTTATCGTTGCTCCGCACTCGTTTTGTAATACACTTGAAAGCCAATGGACGCGTACTTTACGAGGCAGTAACGGAGGTACTGGAGTCGTCCCAAGACGATAATAACCGTGGCGAGATCCTGACGAGACGGAAATAATAGTCCCGAGGTGATTTAGAGATGGTGGCGGGAGCCGAGAATCGGCAGGTGGCTCGTCTCGCTCTCTCGTCGATGACGTCTGTCTTATCTGAGAACGGGACACGTGAACAGAACGAGCGTGTCATCCGTAATCTTGTAAGCGGACCCGTTTTCGACAGATGTCGTGCTTTCGTTCAGTTATGAGAACCGTGTAGGACAGGGTGCTGATGCTAGAAGAACCTGATACTTTGTCTGGACGTGTGTGTGGACTTGGTACGTGTCACGAGACTCATTTCGATTCCAGGTTGTTTCTATTTTGCAAAATGAACTCGAGATTACGTGGTCTCATTGCTCGTGGAACTTTTAGTACAAAGAGCAACGACCACGATTACTATGCCAAATACCAACGAACCGTTAAATTAACCCTGTGTATCCGTTTCCCGTCATCGAACACCATCTTTTCGTGGAAGCTCCCCTTTAACGTCTTTACCTTCGCCACGTGCCCCGTATCACATAGTATAACTTTTGTCGCGACTTTTGCCTTGTCTTCTCTCCCGATCAAATATCCATATCCACGCACATTCCAACTCTCATGCTCCTCTTCCGCGCGAGAGTTCGTTATCGACTCGAACCACTTACATCTTTCAGGAAGCGATAGTGCACTTCGCATAGTACCTCCACGTATACTCTCTTCCTCCTCATTTTCCACCGAGTTGTATCATTTTCTCGACTAACCGCGTCACGCTCCTCGGTCTACCGTTGTTGGCTCGTCTACGGAAAAAAGGATCCCATGAGAGGACCAAGAAGAATTGCATTAAGAGAGAAAGTGGTGGAGAAGCAAGGGGAGTAGCAGCATCTCGTGGATTCTCAGCGCGTTTCCACCAGATTCGTTTTATCCTGAGCTTATCGCGCGGTAGCAGCGAGAACGGAAGCCAAGCGCGAGGCGAGCGCGAGCGGTCGGTGCCGACGACGGCTGCGGCCACCACGAGGTCGGCTCCGCGCGTGGCGTCGTGGCCAATGACAGTGGGAGAGGAGAAGCGGATGGAATTGAACGAGCATCTCGCAGGAGACGCGCGGCCACGAGGAGAGGTCCCTTTGTGAGTTTCGGAGACCAACGTCGAAATTCGGTAATTGCTTTCTGGATTGGCCCGAGCGGGCTGGGAGTTCAATCTCCCTCTCTCGCCTTACATCCGCGTTGTCGAGCTCATAATACCCCTCCCGATTTCCCTCTGTTCTTCTCTCTCTATCTCTTTCTTTCTCTCCGTGTTTACCTCTCCTTCGTCTCAATCTCTCACGCGTTTGTCTCTCTTTCCTCCCAACGTATCCTTCTCGTCGCAATTCCGAATCCCATTCCGCCTCAGCTGTTTCCCTTCTCCCATTCTCATCCTCCTTCCGCATCCTCCGGTGTCTTCCACACGTAAGCACGCGTTCCCCTATGGCTCTCCCTCTTCCGTTCGTCCGTCCCACTTTATCTTCTCTCCCGGCATAATTACAGATTGCAAGTTTCGAGCCAATGGATGGTCAATGGTGAACCGTGCTCCGGGACCCCTAACCTATCATCACAAATGTCTGGTTAACTCGTGCTCCGAGAAGTGGGTACCAGAATTCTCTATCTCTCTCTCTTGATCCTCCTCCAGAATTCTCCCGCAGGCTTGGTGCTTGCCATGAGATATCCGCCACTACGACGACGGATCGTTTAAATGAAGTTACCGTTTATCACGGGCTCCATTATCATCGCTAACACCGTTGACTGTTGGTCCAGCAGAGCAGACGACGTCGACGCCTCACGCGTCCCGATCCAGAGAACGTAAACTTCCCCTTACGTCGTTTGTTCGAAATTTGAATATCGATTCACCGAAGGCAGTCGTAAATTCCAAGCAGAGACTCCTGCTTCGGGTTCTAAACTAACGCGGAATTTCCTGCTCGAGACATTTCATGGATTAGACGAGACCTACCTCGCGTTCTTCGAAGATCGTGGAGGGCGATGGAGAGGTGGTGCCTTTGTTTCGAGGTCGGACCAAGTGCATAAGTTGAATTAGCGCCACATCGTAACGATCCAAGGTTCAAGGAACCGCGTGGATTAATGTTGCGGCCTCGTCGAGTCGCTTAACCGCGCGGGGGCCCTTGGTTTGGCATGTAACGCTGCTACAGTACCGGTAGTTCGCTATTTGTCCGTTAAATGGCCATTGTGGAAGCGCGTGAATCGAGCATAAACGTTGCTTACCACTCGAGCAAATTGAATAGCCTCGTATTTCGATCCACGATTGAATACGCTCTCTCGCTCCGTTCATTCGCGATAATTTGTATACGTGGCTTCAATATCCGTGTACCTTCTTCGATAATTATTTCTCTTTCCCCCGGAGGAGCGCGAGACCGGAGGAAAAATTTCATTCGTCTACGAAATCTCCGCTATCGCGGAGCAAGGTAAACGGGCCACTCGAAAAAATCCACACGATCTCTCGCTCCTCTCGGGTGAATGGGAAATAGAATCCGTTGAATCGCGTGACCGCGCAAACGTCACTCTTATTCCTCATTCAGCATTGCTGAAACCGCGGTATTTATCGTAGATAAAAGCCTCTTAACAGCCTCCGGAGCACGGCGTACCCTTCCATCTTTCGTTTCTCTCGCTTTCGCCGTTCCTCGAGAGAGTGCCTCGAGCTTCAAACCCTTGCGGTGAAACGCGTCGACGAGGAGAATCCGCGGTAGAAGTTGTCCGATGAAAGAGGGACGGGCTCGCGTTTCACGTGAAACCGTAGAAACCACGAGGTAAAGGGAGTCGTGGAAACGTCTATAGGCTCACGCTCACGCGACCGGCACGGTTCTGCGCGGGGAGGAAACGACGCGGATAATCGTAAAGGCATCGCGCGACAGCGACATTCGACGTCGGTGAATAATTTATCGGGAATGTAGGACGAACTCGAGACAAACTGCGAGAAACTAGAGCGAACCGGTGTTCCTTACCCATCGGAACTCGGCCTGTCCTCCGCGAGGGGCACCAAGAGGTCGAGCAAAGAGAAGGAGGAAAGGAAAAAGTTGAAAGGGTCGATGAACACCAACCGGCCCACCACTTCGACGTACCTTCCGCGGCATCCCTCGGTTCTTTAGCTTCCGCGAATTTTTCTCTCGCGAGCCTTCCTCTCTCCCTCGTGCTTGCGCCGTAGCACTCCGACGGGAAGTAGGAAAGCGACTTTTTATGAATTTATCGTCTACCTCCGCGCCGAAGAGATACTTCAAGATTCTTTTTTACCACCGCGGTTGTACTTCGCATTACGAGACAAAATATTTTTCAACTCAATCCTTTCTAACTCCCCTCCGGAAGAATGTTTTCCGAATTTTTCGTGTTTGGTCGATCCTATATACGAATCTTGCGAGGAAAAATTTGCGTAGATTATTAATTTCAACGATTACGATCGTTCTTCAAGAATATCAAAAATCGAATTAAGAAAATCGTGTGTTAATAATATATTCTTCGCGCTTCCGATGTATCCACTTGGTCGAACCCTCGAGCTTCTTTGCACAAAGCGCCGCTCAAGCCACGCGTGTGTCCACTTGGCAAGAGGTAAACGAGGAAGAATCTATTAGCCATAAGTCTCCCCTCAAATGGAAGCCGTGGTACGGTCTAATAAACAAACGTGTTCTCCTGCTCTCTGTTCCAGGGACCTCAGTCACAATCAGATCGCCACGATAGGACCGAAGACCCTAAGGGGAGTCTCTGCCCTCAAGCATCTGTGAGTATATTCTCGAGAGTCTCGTGTCGCTGGACTCGAAGACTGGAAGGAGAATTGGAGAGGAAGGTTCAGGTTGAAGGAAGAAAGGGTGGTGGAAGGAGGACGGAAAGCGAGACGACAAATCGCCACGCTGCCGTTCCCTCCTCCCTTCCTCCTCCTCTTCTCGTCCTCCTCTCGTCCTCCCATCCGCGGAGTAATCGAGAAGTCATGTAACTGTCTCTCCTGCTCTCGAGTGATTTCGATTAGCGACGACGTCCTCGTTCCTCGGGTACTTGGGTGTCGCTTACTGCCCACCTAGTTCGTGAGACGCGAAGTTACCCCGTAGACCCGGATATTCTCGGAACTGCAACACGATCGCGCGAATATCTCTTCCTTCTTCCTCCGCGGTACATCCTTCTCTAAACTCGGACGAGCAAGAAACTAGTTTAGATTTAGTTCCGCGTGAAATTCCGGCGTCGCCGATGGGGAATTTTCTAGCGACTAGAGGAGGAAGAGAGGAGATGATCTACGTGGGACATCTTGAAACAATCTCAGCCAGACATCTGAGTAGCGCTTTCACGGTATCTAACAATAAGTGTGTCCCTGATTCCCAGGTCTCTCAACAATAACGACCTCACGTGCATCGACGAGGGCGCGATAAGAGAGCTGAAGGATCTGGAGATTCTGTGAGTAACAGAAATCGTAGCTGGAGCATATGAATTGTCGAGAGCTCTTCCGGTGGGGTACCACGATCGACCTCTTCAATGAATTCGAGATCATTGAAGATCGTGTTTCGAGATCTTGTTTCACGCGTGTTCTAACATTGTAGTTATATGTAAATGGTTCGTGTATAAGAATCAGGTCGCTCGCCTGGTTATTTTATAATACTCGTCAGTAGAGAAGAGAAAATGGAAGAGAAACTCAATTTTCACAGTAGCACTTCTCGATATAAGAAAAATAAGAAGAATGATTTATGTAATGTAAAATTTTTAAAATCAGCAGTCGTGGACAGAGATTCGTGCTATGAATTTTTAACAGGCCAGTTTTCTAGTGGCTGGATATTTTTGAAATATCCATTCATGCCCATCCTTGCTCGTGATATTCTCCAGTGAGCACGCGATAGTCTAACGATCTAACCGGTCTATCTGCACGAAGAAGGGCTAACAAAGCGTTTCTAAGACGCTCGGGATTTACCGTCAGAGACGCGTGCCCTACCGGTCGAGGATCTCTCTGGTATCGTATGGTTCCCGCTCGACGAGTGAGATCTAAACAGTGCTCGTAACGAGCTTGCACTTCATTGAACGCCTTCCCCGTAGAATGTTGAACAACAATACGCTAACGACCCTCGGCAAGGAGACGCTCACCGGACTGACGCACCTGCGCACCCTGAAACTCGCGGACAATGCATTCGCATGCGACTGCCATTTAGCATGGATCTCGAAATATCTCAAGACGAATCCCCGGCTCGGCCAGCACACTCGTTGCTCGTCACCGGCTCACCTCAAGGATCGGAATCTGTCGGAACTGAAGGTACAGACACAAGATCGCTCTTAGGGGATCCGGGAGTGCCTCGAGCTCGTGGAAGAGAACGACTCGAGATTCACTCGTGACTTTATGACGTGTTTGTTCACTTCATTCCTCTACCACGAAACTCGATTATTAATTCGACGGTATTTCGTTTCGTGGTAATATCTTCGCTCTTGCGAATTTTCTTGCATTAACTGTATCGGAAAACGTTGTCGTAAATCGGATCGGTTCTCATACGTATTTTATTGTAAAAGTAACGAACGAATTTTAAGTAACATTCGAGGATTAAATTAGCGATCCATTCAAAAAGTTTATGCTTCCGGTGTAGATAATTCTTTTTTTTTGCTTTGGTAATTTTTTTTCTCATCGACCTTTTCATCTCTGTCTTTATCAGGAGCACGAGTTCAAGTGTTCGAGCTTCATCGAGCGTGCCAGCTTGGAATGCAGCGCCGAGCTTCAATGCCCGCATCCCTGCAGATGCGCCGACGGGATCGTCGACTGCAGGGAGAATTCCTTGACGAAAGTGCCCACGCATCTTCCCGAGGACACGACCGAACTGTACGTGAGCTGCTCGACCCTTTGGGAGCAGAGGGGGGGGGGGGCGCAAATTGCGCGAGTGGCCAGCTCTCGTGGTCCCGCTCGTTTCACGACTCTCGCTCCGTTCCTAAACTCCGTTATCGTCGGGGTCATCGGGCGCTCGCGCGCACAAGAACTTCGTTTGAGAATTTTCATTAAGGCGCCGATGCCAGTGGACACTCCTGCAGGTCCCAATCGCCCTGTCGTGCGTTCGAAGTGATTGCATGCCCTACAAAAGTTTCAATCTCTTTTCGAGCCAGCGCATGAGATTAAAGTGTTAGGGTGTTCGTGTTAAAGACATTAGAAAATCGTGTATGTTGCGTATGGGAAGGATTTGGCTTGGTGAATTAGTAGTAAATGCCTAACGTAAAGAAGGAGTATCGTGGACGAACTATGTTTGAGAATTTTCATTAGAGCGCCGATACGACTGCGCCCGCTTTATAGATCAAGTCACATGGTTGCACATTCGAAGCGACTGCATTCGCTAGGAAAGTTCCAATCTCTTTGAAAGGGAATAGCAGGGGGCCGACGTACCGTTGAAATTCGAAGCTAGGAAGTAGAAGATATTCCGCGTAATCTGAAAGGTTTCGCGAACGGTAGGAACATTAGAGAGGATCAAGGATAAATTTTCCATGTGAAAAAATGCCCCATGAGTAACACAAAAAAGATAACGGAGTGAAGTCCTTATTTGTACGTGAAGCCAATTAAACGACGCAAGAAGAATTTATGGAAGGAACGCGAGAGAGAGTCAAAGAAACGATTATTGAGCCCAGACTATGCCTCCTGTGTCTTTTGATGCACTCCCGGTGCAGGTGGTATTGAAAATTCACTAAAATCTTTCGCTTTTCTCTCTTTTCCGGTCGTACCCGCAGCCGGTTGGAGCAAAATGTCATCACGGAAATCCCGCCTAAGGCCTTCTCGCCGTACAGAAAATTGCGGAGAATGTGAGTGACGTTCCCGATTAATCCGCCTATCCCATATTATATGTTTTTCCACGTTCGTTCGTATCGCTCGTGCTTATCGGCTCAATCTCCGCATTCATCTTCGCTCACGTTTCTCCTTTTTTCACAGCGACCTGAGCAACAACCAGATCAAAAAGGTGGCTGCCGACGCGTTTCACGGGCTGAAGTCCTTGGAGTCCCTGTACGTGTTCGCTCCCTCGATAACGAGAATATCTTTTTAATTCTCACTCAATCTCCCGTTGACAATTAAAATGATAAACGAGCCTGACAAATTTCTTTCGCAGAGTCCTATACGGCAACAGGATCAGCGAGCTTCCAGGAGGTCTCTTTCAAGGGTTGACGAATTTACAATTGCTGTGAGTGCTTGAAATCTTTCATTAACCATTCCTCCGTTCTCCGCGAAAGTATTTCCTTCCCATGGAAATTGTGCTACTCCAATAAAAACCAATTTGTTTCAGTTTGCTGAACGCCAACGAGATCTCGTGCATACGTACCGACCTGTTCCGCGATCTAACCAGTTTAACATTACTTTCGCTGTACGACAACAACATTAAATCTCTGGCCAATGGAACCTTCGCCAATCTGCGTAGCATTAAAGCGCTGTTAGTATTCCTCGATCTACATATAATATTGAAAAGAAAAATTACATCGATCCCCAATTAACGATCTTCCAATTATACCTCAAAAATTTCGAAGCTCCGCGTAAAAAGTCACAAGCGTAAGAAAACGTTCGCTTCCACGTGTCTGAGAAAACCCATTGAGACGTCTACATCGGGTTCCGAAATTTCCCCGCCATTCTTCCATCGAGATTCGGAAAAATCCGCTGTTCGACATGGGGAATGGCGGTAATCTCGATCGAGATGCACGAACGAGAAGACCCAATTTGAGAGCACGCTGCGATTCCTTCACAGGCACCTCGCACGGAATCCCTTCATCTGCGACTGCAATCTGCGATGGCTGGGCGCGTACCTGCACCAGTATCCGATCGAGACATCCGGGGCAAAGTGCGACTCACCCAAGAGGACGCAGAAGCGGAAGATCGATTCGATGCGGGACGACAAGTTCAAATGTAAGGGTAAGCACGATCCGACTTTTTCCGGTATCTCTTCTTACAATACTCGGGGAGGACGCGCGGCGCGGTCGACGGCTCGGCAGTAGTAGTAGTCCCGCATCAGCTTTCCAACCTCTCATTTCTCATTCCACCACTCGCGCTCCTCGCACATTCATCGTGGCTGGAAAAATCACGTGGACGATTCCCTTCGTTATCGTAAAGGGCGATGCATCTCCTCTTTCTTGTCCCATCTTTCCCTCCTTCTCTTCCCTTCCTCCATCTTTCTCGCATTCTCATCCTCAATACTCGCGCCTGCATCCTGCCTATCACGGTCTCTCGCTCGCGTTCCACGCGCGCCCAGACACACGAGCATTCTCTCGCTCCTCTCTTTCATCCTTTCCCTTCATTCTCCTTCTCTCGTACATTCCTCTCCGATCTTGCGCTTCTGTCTCTCCTCTCTCTCTCCCTCTGGACCTTCCTTCTACTTCTTGTACACCTCCTTCGTCCTCCTCTCCTCCGCCCCGTCGACACGTCCGCTGGAGGTGACCGTCCAATCTATATAGTCGTGCCCGCGCGCACCGTAGGCTCCCCTGACTAATGCCGAACACTTTGTCGAGCTCGTGTAATCGCTGCTGGAATTACATCCATGAGTCGCGCGTACCCGTCTCGTCTAGGTGTAATGCGCTTCCGTGCGTCCGCGCGCGTATTCATATTCTGGGCTGTGATGTTTATAGTTATCGTCAAACGCGCCAGCTAAATCCTTTTCCTCTCGGGGCTCGAGATTAAAGCGTCAAAGGTGTCTTTAGAGGGACGAACGCGCGACTTGAAATTAAAAGCTCCGAAATCTACTTTTTAACGCGCGTTCCTCGTGTTTTAACCCTTTGCACTCGAGGCCTTTTTCCGACAAAATTTGAGTGTATTATTTAAAATGAGACATCCTGTATTTAAAATACTTTGGAAGGTTATATGTATCGTACAGCGCTTCCAGTTACAAACGAAATCAAACGCAAATAAATATCGTCGTCGCTCGATGTATATCGCGTCAATTCGAATGGTGACCGATTTAATCGTTCGAGTAACAAAGTAAGTGATGACCGACAGGTACCCTCGAGTACAACAAAGGGTTAATTTATGAATTCCGCTACTAAAGGTAAATGGACAGAATCGATGCATTGTAATTTATCGTGTCCCGGAGACGTTTGTTTAACGATTGGAAATAAAATTCCATGCATCCAAGCGGAGAATGTGTGCCTCGTGCATGCAGAAGGTTAATTCGTACCTTTCTCGACGAGAGGGAAGGTCAATACGCGAAACTTCAGAGCGAGGCGTGTAGTCTGCGCGGCAATTAGCGCATTCGATGCAGTTTCTAATAGTTATTCCGTGCTCGCCAACAACTTTTGTGCCTCGAGAGTTTCTCGCAATTAGGCGGTGAAAACGTTCACCTAACCCGACAACGATGTACTCGAGCCGTTGATAAACTATTACGATGCCGATTCCTCGTCGTTGCGGAAGCCGCTCGTCCTTTTCCCTTCGCGAGGCGGAAACCTTCGAAATGGGAAATCGATGCGAGAGGGGAGAGAGAGAGCGCGAATTCGATGCGAAAGAATCGACGACGAGGAGATGTGGCGCACGATGAAATTCACCGAGTCATTTTGGCCACGGACATTTACCGACGAATCGCTTCTCCGTGCAAACGATACCTGCATTAGCTTTCGTGCTTTCCCTACTTCGTATCTGCATCCTGAAAATATACGAAAGTTCTCATCTCCGTCTGCTGTTGCATTACTCCCCGGATGCACTTCGGGCCGCTTACACGGGCGAATAATACCACGAAAAGTCTCTACCGAGCGAAGGAGACGCGCGTGTATTCTACCGAGTACGCCAGCCACCTACGTCGGGGAGGAATGAACATTTTGGAAAGTAACATCGCACGCGCCGCAACAGTTTTCTCTCTTCCCCTCGACGAGCCAGCAAGCTAGGCATTTCCGTTATCCGTGACCCGGGCCAAATGAGAATATACGGAGGAGAGAACGTAAAACTTGGCGGCAACTTTCGCGACTCTTTAACTACCTACGGCTAAAAAATTTCACGCGAGACTCTCATACGTAATACCGTCATTGTCTAAGAGTACCGAGAGGAGTTAAACGGATTAAGTAAATCGAAGGTGATCTTCACCGAGGAAATTTTAACGTTCGATTAATCGCGCGCGCGGTGAAATTCAAACGACGGAGAGAAAGTACGCGAAGCAGCTTGACTGCTCGGAATTTTGTTTTTCCAATGTACGCTTAAAGCGCGTGTTTTAATTTACCCAACGTGCCTTCGTTCCTTCGCGTGTTACGTTAACGAGTGGAAGGATACAGGGGCAAGCGATGCTCCGCGAGTAATTTTCATGTAAATCTGTTGACCGGGAGTTTCTCTCGGTATACGAGAGGCGCTAGACAAAAGAGCGTATGAATATGAATGTTTCATTAAAGAAGAAAGGTGAAGTTGCGCAGAGTGTCGAGTATGGTACGAGAGAAGAACGCGTTCTTTGTTCATTCTCGTTCTTAATCCTTCATGTACACCGGGATATCCCGAACACTCACTGGAACCAGGAGAGTTCGTTACGCGGATCGCGAGTTTCCACGAGGCAAAGGGGAACAGTGGGAAAATGTGGAATAGAGCGGACAGGAGAACTCGCCAAAAATATATTAACGAGCCGAGCATCGAGACGTTACGAGGGCGACAAGTAACGTGCGACCGGTTTATGCTCGAGCACGCGTAGTTTCGTCCAAGTGAGAACGTAATTCTCCCCTTACTGCAGACTCGCTAATGGCTTTCGGGTATAAAGACCGCCCTGAAGCACGGACAAATGGATCCACCCACGCCATTCACTCCCCGAAGCACAGTTTCGAAACTTTTTCAAATTTCGCGCCAAAAACTATGCACTCTCGCAAGACGCGCGCGCGCGACTGTAAATTTACAAATATTAAAGAAGAATCCGATTAGCTAGTGAATTCTCCTTCTTGCTTTTTCACTCGAAACTCTCAATCACGAGTTTCACGTCCGCTCGACCCTCGTGTGCCTCTGTGTTTCGACGCACGCACGCAACGCGTTACACCGCGGTTATAATGCGACGATAAATCATTTCACTGTCCTCCGTTCGCGGATACAAACATATTTACGAGCGACGTCAATGAGACGATAAGCGCTCAATTAAACGTGCGCAGGCTTTAACGAGCGTCGATGATCTCCCCTCGATTTCACCTCAAATTCGTCATCGCGCGTGTACGTGCGCTTCCACGCGCGAGGGATGCAAAGCCTCGCGAGGAACGAACGCGTGCGAGTAGCAGATGGTACCGCAAATCGTTGTCATTGTTTCCGTCGTCCGCGTCACTTCCGTCGACATCGTCGTTCTCGTCGTCACTTCCGTGGCGTCTCACCGGCTGTCACTAGCTCGGCTTCCGGACTGGCGACACGTAGAGTGCAGGCAGAGTTGCTCGAGCGCAAAACTCATCCGCGTGCTCGTTTTCTCGGCATCAGGTGACGAGGAGCTGCTGACGAAGAGAGCAGGCGAGTGCATCCTGCCAGGCGCGTGTCCTGCACCCTGCACCTGCAACGGAGCCACGGTCGACTGTTCCAACAAGTCTCTCACCAGCGTGCCCAAGGACCTACCAATCTACACGTCCACTCTGTAAGTCTCGACATTTTTCATTCCAGATATTCACCCCCGTGAAGGAGATTCGTTATCCTCGGTCGGACGATTTTTTTCTCCCTCGCGTCGAGAGAGCGGGTTTTCGTAAAGCAATATTTATCACCGCCACGAATCGACGAAATTATTTCCATCGCCCTCGTTCTCGTGGAAAAATATCGTGATTTACCTTTCGAGAGACTCATCGGGGAAAAGCCACACGGGGAGGCAGAATTTTCGATGTGAAAAAGAATCCAGGCCCCGGCGCCCACTGTAAATCTTGACACGCGCCGTAGCTCATGGCCGCGCGCGAGATTCGATTCCACGTGACGCGACGTTACTCGATACGATCATCGTAAAGCGGGTAAAGCCGGCCGATAAATCACGGGAAATTTCTCGCGGTTAATCGTCCGAGACAATCAACTGTGCCGAACGAGCATCGGCCATTGGCGAAAAAGAATCGTTCCCCACGACTTCTGGTACGTAGTTGGGTATTAGTGGCCGTCAGCTTGGAACGCGCGATTAAACGCGAAATTACGTCTTCGCGCCGACGCGTCGCCTCGTGAAAAGGGATATTGACTCGTAACTATAACTTTCAGTCTCGTTCGAGCCCCACAAAATGAAACAATGGGATGGAGAGAGAGAAAGAGAGAGAGAGAGACGAGTTTACGTCGGTTTTAAGAGATTCTCGATGGTGGGTGAGATATAACGGGTACAATCGATATTACACCTCGCGCTTTTTACGAGTCGGAACCTCGAGGAAACGTGGAGAAATGACTACTTGGCATGAAACATATTTGGCAATAAATAAATAGCGATACGAAGATTGCAAATGAATGCGTTTGTAAAATATGCCTGTCTCTCACAAACTCACCCTTCCAGTGGAATGAATGCAAAACGTCGATTTGTAAGGATTAACGAGAAAGTAGATTTAACATTGCAAATCGACTTCTGCCGACTACTAAACAGAGACATCCGATTCGAAGTGGTTAGAGTTTGCTAGTCGACACCTGTCACCTTCGAGATTTTTTACTCTAGCTGGTATCGATAATCCGTCCGATCGATCGATTCCGATAATCCTCTCTCCGCTCCTTCACGAAGGAGAGCGATTTTAGTCGTCAACTCCAGAGAACTGTTCCCCGTCGATAGCATGCAGACCCTATATACTACAAGCACGTCATTTCCGCTTTTCTCTCTTTTTCATTCGACCCGCTGCTGTCTCCTCGACGCGCAGACTCCTCAGCAACAACGAGTTGGACAAGATCAAAGCGGACGGCCTCTTCCAGAAGCTACCGGAGCTCCAGCATCTGGACCTAAGGAAGAATAAAATCTCACGCATCGAGGCGTCCGCCTTTCAAGGAGCTCACAAGCTCACCGACCTGTAAGTCGTAGAACGGGCCACTGTCATAACTTTTCATATCGTCGACTCGCTCGGCCTTCGTGTATCGATGATCATCTTGGTCGATCTATCGACGTCTTACGAGAGAACTTCGCCTAGATGCTTTCCTTGGATCCGACCCTCTATCCTCGTAGCTTTTTATACTCTCGATCAGTGAATGCAACGGATACCGATCCAATCGAATAGGTATTACAAAAAAGTAACAAATTTAGACCTTGTTTCCAGTCGGTTTATTCGTTTGTTATATTATTTCTGATACTAGGGCGTATCGTGGCCTCGTTTGCTGCGTTATTTATAAGTATGAAGTATAGTAATGGAATATCCTTTGGTTAATCTCTAATTTCCACTCGTAAGTTTCCCTTCTTCTTATCCCTCCTGTTTTTCTATTATTTCTCCTCCCGTTATTACCACGTTCTCACGCGTAAAGATTCATGCACGACGGGCGTGAACGAATGCCGATGTTGAATATCGAGAGTTCGTCCGTACGAGAATATCCGTTTCCACTATGAAGTACTTCCTCCGATCTCTTCTCATGCCCTGCGGACATGATTTGAGTAGACTTTTTATTTAAGCTTTTGCTTCGCAGACTCTTATCGGAGAACAGGCTGCGGGAGGTGCATAACAAGATGTTCACGGGGCTGGTTAATCTGAAGACTCTGTGAGTACAAATATTTCACTAGTACGCTTCACCTCACTAGAACGCAGAATAACGATGCTGTAAATTAAAGAAGCTGAAAGGCGTAAAATTTCCACAGATTGAAATTAAAATTCCGGTAAATTTCGACTGCGCCTAGTTCTCCACTAGACTTCAATTAATTCAGCCACGACCTAAATTCAGCTAGTGCACAATTTTTCTCGGGTCTTTCATATTCATTGAAATATGGAACCTATGTAGGAGAATCCACGTTCCACCACACGAATAAATATTTATAATCTTCGCCTTTACGACAGGAACCTTCACGGGAATGCTATCACGTGCGTCATGCATGGTGCTTTTGAAGGAACGAGACATATACGGGCCATGTAAGTTCACTAGACTTTCGTACCAAAAGAAATGGATTTATCGTACGTAGGAGAGGTTCTAAAAGGAGTGCAACATTTTCAGAAACATGCAAGGCAATCCTCTGTCGTGTAATTGCCATCTGGCTTGGTTCGCCGGATGGCTGAAGACACGAAATATGAACAGTGTCACCGGCCGCTGTCACGATCCACCGAGATTGAAGGACGCGGTGATAAAGGATATTCCACATCACGAATTTAAGTGCACCAGTACGTATAATATAATCGCTCCTCTGGACTTCCTTCGGCTAATTAATTTCAATTTACATTTCGCCGATAAACCTTGCGCCGCGTTCGTATAGAGAATTTCCATTTCACGCCAATCGCTCATTCGATTAACGCACGACTGTCCATTTCACGCACGTCAGACGACAGCGTGGGATGCCTGGGGGACGATTACTGTCCGCCCCAATGCAGTTGCGTTGGATCGGTGGTGAGGTGTTCGAGGTCTCAGCTTACGGAGATTCCACGTGGGATTCCACCGGAAACCACCGAACTGTATTTGGACGTGAACGACATAAAGACCATCCAACCGGAGAGGCTGAACCACCTGAGGAGTCTAACCAGACTGTAAATAAAATACGCTCGAACGTGTCGCGGCGCTACTCTTTGCCAACTTTCGCGACACACTCGTCTCTCACACGCATACACATACACGCACCTTGCAAACACACACACGTCCGTTAAACTCTGCCAACCGTAGGTACGAGAAGTTAATCTTATTCTAACGTCGTGCGACTCCCTCGTTTCCAGGGATTTGAGCAACAATCAAATCGGAATGCTGTCGAACGATACCTTCAGGAATCTCACGAACCTCTCGCACCTGTAAGTCGAATTTCTCCTTCGCAAGTAGATTTCTTTACACCAGAGACCCGACACCGATTTCCCTTCCACGCTAACCAATTCGATTTGCCTTTTGCAGAATCATCAGTTACAACAAGCTGCAGTGCGTGCAGAGGAACGCTCTCGCGGGCTTGAAGTCTCTTCGGATTATGTAAGTTTCCCTATCTACGTTGCGCACGTGCAAATTACATTGCGCAATTTACTTCCAAATCCCTTAGGATCACTCCTCCTAAAGATCCTCTTTAATAACACAAGAAAGAAAAAATTAAATATACCTCGCTAAAAATGTACCAGGAGATCAAACGAAGCTAACATCTTACTCAAAAATATCAAAACTAAACATACTTACAAATGCCAGATATGCAGAAACAAATACCTGCAACAATATTTACATAATAAAAGAAAAGTTGAGTTTAACTGAAAACAGAAATTGGAAGAAGCTTTTCTTCAGCATCACGATCCTCGAAATTCCTCACGAGTACCTAGCACGCGCGAATCCGAGAGAATCACGGAACCGTTAAACGGAATTCCGCGATCACGCGAAAGGCCGCTGTTGCGTGTGCAATTTGCACGTTCGCGAAATGTTTATCGGCTTTAACGGAGAAGTAATTTTAGGCGATTACTTTGTCCCACAGCTCCCTCCACGGCAACGATATATCTGTCATCCCGGAGGGCGCATTCGAGGACCTCAAGTCTATAACACACCTGTGAGTATAAAGTGGACGTCGGCGTCGCGGTGCACGCTTGACCCTTCCCTGCCCGCGTCGATATCTGCCACTTACCGATCGCGATGTTTACAGCGCCCTGGGGTCAAACGCGCTTTACTGCGACTGCAGCATGCGATGGCTCGCGGAGTGGGTGAAGAAGGACGACGTAGAGCCTGGTATAGCCAGCTGCAAGGAACCGCCCGCGATGAAGGACAAACTTCTCCTGACTACGCCCGCGAGCATGTTCCAATGTAAAAGTAAGTACTTCATCGACAAGCCCACCGATCGCGTCTAGAGTGGCCAGGTGCTGATTACGATTCCGTATGGGCCCTGCCCAGCCAGCCTCCTGTCCGCCGGAGGTTTCGATCGGAAATTCACGCTCGGAAATACCGAAGAGAAATTTCAACGGACGTTCCACGTGGACTACAGGGATACGTGGACGAGTACCATTTAACTTTTAAAGCTTCGGCAACTGTTGCATTTTTCGATGGGGTTACGCCCGAAGTTAACGGGCCGGAGTGAAATTCGCGCGGCGCGTTGCCGTTTCGAAAGTTTTACGCGAGCATAAATCGACGAATCGATTCGATGGTGAATTTATACGCGTGGCCACTCCTAGAGCGCGATGAAAAATCTCGTTGTCGCACGTTGATGGTGTCTTTTGGTTTCATTGTGGTGGGCGATATACAGTCTGGTTTAGTTCGTGGTTTTTTGGCCCCCTTGGTACGACGCGGTACTAAAATTGCTCATTAATCGTAGACCTTTCTTCCGCGCAGCCAAGCAACAGCCAGCCGAGGTCCTGGCAAAGTGCGACTTGTGCTACACCGCGCCATGCGAAAACGGAGGATTTTGCGAGGCACTACCGGACCGGCAATTCCGTTGCAAGTGCGCGCCAGGATATCACGGGGACCGGTGCCAACATAAAATTGACGCGTGCTATGGAAATCCTTGCAAGAACTCCGGATCTTGCAAAGTACTGGAGGAAGGAAGATTCAGGTATCTAACACTTACCGGCCTCTTACGATCACCCCATGGTAGCTCGTCGAGTCTGCATTAGACATGCACGTTCAGTGGAACCCGTAGAATCGTTTTTCCGATAGTTGCACCAAATCGCATCGTGAAAGAGAAAGAGAGAAGTGAGATGAGAGAGAGAGAGAGAGAGAGTGCAAGGGTGTGTATGTGCGAGTGCATGAGCCAGAGAGAATGAAAAGGCGAGAACTAGAGAGGTACCCTACGTAGAGTTTCGAAATTGAGATATCCTTACCTCGGTCTCCTCGAGATTGTACGGCATTCATAATGTATCTACCCCCTTCCTCGCACGAATGTATCATATTTCTCGTATTACCGCGATACCCGTAAAGTTGTAGAACGTGAGTACTCGAAGTAGAGCTCAGTTCCCGACTCCCCGGTAACTACTGCCTCCTCCCATCGTCCCTAACCCCCGTAGCCGAGTATGTACTTTGAATGCGTGCCCGCTCGCTTCTGCATCCGAATGAGAATGGGACGATGCATTCGGGGTAAGGCTTCGGTGGCGAACTCAACGTACGTCGATTTGACCAGGCACGGCCAACCACGATCGACTACTGTTTCAGAGTAGATCCAAACTCATTGTCCTTATGCCTGCGTTGCTCGTCACCGAAGTCTTCCAGGTTGAATCTTAGATGATCCAAAAAAAAAAAAAGGCGAGTAGACCCAAAAGGAATAATGATCGCAAACGCTTGCGCAGAGTAACAATTGGCATACGTGTGGTAATTCGGTAGACAGTAAAGTGGTAATAATGAGAATGAAAAGAAAGACGAACGGGCCCCTCTGCACGTGAGACCCGAGGAGTTGACTGTTTTACTATGAAAAAAAAAGATACCTTGGCGAATCCATCGCCATCGAATGTCAGGCTCAATGTCTCGATTGACGTTCAGTCCGTGTGTGACAGTTGCGAGTGCGCCCCCGGATACGAGGGCCTACGATGCGAAAGCAACGTCGACGACTGCGCGAACAACAAGTGCGCGAACAACGCGACCTGCGTCGACCTCGTACAGGCCTATAGATGCGACTGCACCCCAGGATTCATGGGAGAATTCTGCGAGGCGGAAATACCCTTTTGCACAAAAGGCCACGACCCCTGCGAGAATGGCGGAAGATGCGTGGATCACCGGACCCACTACAGCTGCGAGTGCCCAATCGGCTTCATCGGTCTCAATTGTTCCACTAACCTGGATGACTGTGGTGATCATATGTGCCAGGTGAGTGAGTCGAGCTTGACGATGGAAGCATCTCGATCGATCCGTAACACGACCGATGCGCGCTTGTATCATCTGGACCCTGTTTAACAAAAAATGTTTAAATATGAAAACTGTCAGTCGGGTAATATTCTAAAAAAAACTTTTCGAATTTCTCCCTATTTTCGTGCGACCTCCTTTACCTTCCTCGCGAAATTCGTATCTGATCGGGATCAAACTTCATTCATCATTCTCCCGAGTTAACGCGAAGTTTCCAAAACCGGATTCGGACAAAAATACACGGTGACACCTGCGAGTGAACTGAGAGTCCGAAATTTCTCGCGACTCGCACGACGCGGTGGTCCCTCGCGTTTCTCGGATCTTCTCGCGAATGCTCAACACCGACGTCGTTCGTTCTGCTCGTAAATATCGCAAGGCGGCACTATAAATTATCCTTACGATTCCGACGAGAGTTACGCGACGACGCAATGAATTTATCTCGCTGTAATCGGTGGAATTACGTCCAGCCGCGGCCCCGGTCTTCCACCCCCTCCTTATCCGCGGATCTCGTTTCTCTCCGTTCGAAGAGTGGATGCCCTCGACGCGGTGGTAATCGGTCGCGGATCGAGCGGATTTATTTCCACTTGCGCGCGAAACAACCTCTCCACTCTCCTCCCTTCGATTCTTCTTCACGCACTTTTCTCCTTACCTCTCATCACCAAACCCTTTCCTTTCTCCTTTCATCTTACATCCAACAATTAATTTGAAAACCTGATACATCCACCAATGATCACGACCAAAATTGATTTCGGTGCATCGAGACACACGTCGGAATTTTAAACCGCGCTTATCTCAAAATTTACGTAAACTTCTCTATTAACCCTTTGAATGCTAAATACTCGCGGCCTATGCGGTCCGTACGGACGGTGACGATCGCTGTGGACGGAATATTTTTTCGCTAGACTGAACTCTGTTGATTAACTATTCAAGACGCAAATAGTAATAAGTTATAGTAATCCTTTTGCACGAGATTAAATAATTAAAGAGCGTTATTACCATGCTGTTACTAAGGAATACACTTGTAATACTTCTGTGTAGGTGATCGAAAAAATCGACAAACGCATATATGCGTCCATAGAGCTCAAAGGGTTAATGTACTCTTGTGCAAGACCTTTAGATCCTCTACAGAATCGAGAATCGAGCCCACTTGGATTACCATTAAGAGATCCTCTAAAATCTAATACTCTGTTTTTTTTCTCACAGAACGGTGCTACTTGCATCGACGGCATAAACGATTACGAGTGCAAGTGCGCGGCGGAGTACACTGGGAGATACTGCGAGGCAGCGCCCTCGACCGCGATGCTCTACCCGCAGACAAGTCCGTGCGCCCACCACGACTGTCAGCACGGTGCCTGCTTCCAGCCTGCTCCCGCCTCCGTCGCGGACTATCTTTGCCAGTGCCACCCCGGCTATACCGGTAAGTCACACGCGCCCACTTAACGCGTAATTAATGCCACCAAGGATAATGCCTGGATGGAGGCGACTCCAGGGCGAGGAGGGTTGGAGGAAGAACGATCGACTCCCCCTTGTAAGGATTGTTCTCGTAAATCCTCCGAGTGCCGCACCGCTCGTAACGGATAAAGTGAATAAGAGAACTAGAGTAGACGAGGACGCGAGAGTGTTATCTCAAGTTCCTTACACGGGTAGGGCTCTTTCTTGTTTTCCGAGTTGTCGAGCCGTCGCGTTGCTTAGCTACTTTTGGCCGCTTTGTTCCACGACTGACGCGCAATTAATGACACTGGAGACAAAGCGACATCAAGCATCGCACGACGGCCGGTATTGTTCTCGTAAGTTTCCACGCGAGAGTACAACGGTGGACGCGTGGCGTGGGCGAGACCACGGGACGAGATAAAGCTATTGGCAGAGACGACGACTCACGAGGGTTGAATTATCGAGTGATTCGATACCTTGATCGATTGCACACTCGCGCGCGTTCGTACGAACGTTCGTCACTTTCCGCTCCCTTCGTTGGATAATTGTCGGCTAATTAACGAGGGTAGAATAATAGAGTTGGAGATTGTTAAAATGGCAGGCCCTGTAAATTTCACGGAGACGACGAATGAGGTCCATTGGCGAGGGCGCGTGGGCAATCGTCGGGATCGTAACACGGGCTCTGGAGTGTGTAGGGTGTTCGAACGTTGCGCCAGATCGGTATTGTGGCGCGCGTACGGATAAGCGATGGAATAAGTCCCGTGGCTTATTTATCTGTCACTTAAATGGAATGGATGAGCGTGTGGCCTCTGGTTTCTTCGTGGGGTAATGAACGCGTGATTAACGACGCGGAACAATGGGAGCGCGACGATCGTCTGGAGTGGTATCGTGCTCGTAAATTTTCCGCGAAACGTAAGACCGTAGAATCGACGAGGCGACGCGAAGGTAGGAAGAATTGCGCCAGGAACGAACCTCCCGAGGACTTCTGGCGAATAATTGAGCGATTTGCATTGTTATACGTTGAATCGGAGTAACGATTATACGCCGGGTGAAGTACGAGCCGAGATCCCTAATTGAATCCATAACCATCGATCTTCTTGTCGGAAAATTACCGCGCAATCATGCCTCGACGATATTCCAAGCGTGCATCGCTCTCTCCCACGGGGACGAATCTTTTCCAGTCCACGAATTAACTCACCACCGGTGTCTACCTCGATATTTCGTCCAACGAATAAACGACTTGTCCCGTTATCCACGAGAATGGAACCGCGAGAGTGCAACCCCCTCGGGCCACCGATAGAAATTACCCGTCCAGGGACCATTTTGCGAGAACGAAGCGCGGCACCGGTTGTTCTCAAATTAACCCCTCATTAATTCGCATTAATCCCACGCGCCCATGAGCGATCTCACCCCGATCCCCTTTAGGCGATCTCTCACTGACGTCGCGTGTCTGTTTAATAACCAGGAAAACGATGCGAGTACCTGACGAGTCTGAGCTTCGTGGACAACAGCTCGCTGGTCGAGCTGGAGCCGCTACGCACGAGGCCCGAGGCGAACGTGACCATCGTTTTTACGACCACGCAGGAGAACGGAGTCCTTCTATACGACGGGCAGAACGGCGAGCACATTGCCGTAGAGCTGTTCAACGGGCGCGTGAGAGTCTCGTACGACGTAGGCAATTATCCGACCTCGGCGATGTATAGCTACGAGATGGTCTCCGATGGTAAGCCCCACATGGCTGAGCTCCTAGCCGTTAAGAAGAACTTCACGATGAGAGTGGACCGCGGAGCAGCCAGAAGCATCATCAACGAGGGACCCAGGGATTATCTCAAGCTCGTCACGCCGATGTACGTCGGTGGCGTCGCACCGGAAGTCGCCGGCATAGCGTTCACCGAGTTCCACTTGAGAAACGTCACGAGTTTCCAAGGTGAGAGGTGCCAGGCAGCAGGGTGACTCGTTAACGCGGCCATTGTGCAAGTGCCACGCGATCACGGGAATCCGGACGCGTGGCAGGTTTCTGGATGGCTTCCTTCGTAGTATGGGAAAACATGTGGGTGCTCCTTGCTAGGGCGCGAGTAGAGCTTCCGGCAGGAATGAATGGTAGACGCGAATTCGGGTATTTCTCTACTTCGAGCGAGCGAGTTTCGTTGTTTTCGATGGACCGGAGAACCTTTTGATATCGAGTAGCCTCTTGTAAGGCTGCTACCTAACGCGAAACTTTGAGAAACGTTTCGGGAGAAACGACCGAGGCGCTCGGACCACGGGGAAGCCTTGAAACGACATGCTGTGGTGAAAGATTTTTGGTAACCGTAAGATAATCGAGGGTGGGGAAATTTTTTTTGTGGGTAAAATTTAGACGCAAAACTCAATTGAAATTCAGTCACTAAAATTCATCAAGTCGGATAAACGGGTTTCGTACGTGCGCGTGGATATTCGATAAAGTCTTTGAAAAAATAACAGAGTTCCGGATTGCTCTATCGATTTTCTCACTCCAACGTATGCTGAAAAATGTTTTCATTCTCTCCTCGTCAGGCTGCATCTCCGAGATGTGGATTAATCACAAGTTAGTCGACTTCAGCAACGCGGCGAAAATGCATCGCATTACTCCCGGGTGTGCTACCAGCGAGGAGGAAGCGGACGAGGCGAGGGACGTGGTCGAAGCAGAGGGAATCAACAATAGCGGCAGCAACGAGGATTCCATGCCACAGGAGCGTATCGCTCATGAGCGTACCGGTAAGATCGTAGGTCGTGTGTCTTAATTTTCTTTCCGTTGTGTTCTGCCAAGACGACGCTAAGTTCCCGACAATGGCCGGCCATTTAGCACTTGTATGTAGATCCGTGCGCGGTCGTTATGTATGCTGATGCGGCTCGCCCGATATATACGACCTCCCCACAATGCCATTGTGTAAATGCAAAGAGATCTTAATAACGAGTAAAGCAGACGGATTGAAATTTAGTAACGCGCGCGCGTAATGCGTAACAAACCCTTTTTCTCTTTTTTTTTTTTCTTTCATTTCTACTTTTACTTTGCAAAGCTCGCGTGTGCGCAGATGGTGATAATGGCTTTTGCGTAATTTCGCAATTAACGCGAAACATGTTGCTGAGTATATTTCGCTGAGAGTGAATTTAAATATCGAAGGAAGATTAAATGTAAATTTGTCTCGCGAGCGTTACGCACGAGGGGGTTAAATAATATTTGATATCGACGTTTTACGCGCCAATTGATTTTGCGCACGAAATTCTTCGGCATATCCAGGTGCGCGCGACCCTTATCCAGAGAAATTACGACGTGGCTTGTATTCAATACCGAAAAACATTCGCAATTTGGCTTCACTCCAATCTGCACTTTTTTCCACGCTTCATCCGCCGAGTATCGTACTGCAATATTTTATCCGGAAAGCATATTTTACCAGAGAATAGGCGTCACCCCTTTTCTCATTTCTACCTAAGTCATCGGAGGATCCACTCTTCCTGGTACATTCTCCTATTGATATCAATATTCGATCTTTCTTCTCCTCTCTCGTTGAGTTCGACGAACCAACACTTTTCACTTAAACATTTCCTTCGTCCTACTACCACTCTTTAAACAATCGATCAAGCTTGTGCGCCGATTTTCAAACGGACAAAGAAAGAACAGAGAAAAATTAACGAGAAATATACAAGTATCAACGATATCTAATGATTCTTTTTTTCTCGCAGACGTCCTCGTCTCGGCGCCCATAACTGGAATTTCCGATCCTTGCATGGGACACGAGTGCAAGAAGGGTTCGCAATGCGTGCCATCGCCCTTTGGCAACGGCTACTCCTGCCGTTGTCAGACCGGCTGGCAAGGGCGATACTGCGAGAAAGGTAAGTAGAGCCTCTGTAAAGGGAACTTTCGGTAGAAATGATGCCGGGGGACGCTCGAACGTAACTCGAATTGTTTTCCACCGACTATACCCGATTGCGCCATACGTATGAATTAATTATCGAAGTAAAGCTTCAACGAACGCAATTTGCAGCGCCGACGTGTCGAAAGGAGCACACAAGGGAGTACTACAGCGAGAATGGCTGCCGGAGTCGACGACCCGTGAAACTCGCGAAATGTTGGGGAAGTTGCGGCAACTCCTGCTGTTTACCACGGAAGACCAAACGACGCAAGGTACTCTCCAAACTCGACGGTCCACTTTTCGAGCTAATTTCATTTGTTACCATCCTGATGCACTATTGGCGCTTCGAGGGCCTCTAATGTCCGTTCTACTAATCGCGTAACACAAAGCCCAAACGATCGGGAATCGATTTCAATGTTTTGCCCAGATGGGTCCTCCAAACAATGTTACGAAGCTTCGTGCTTCTCGCCAGTGGCACGATACATTTTAGTATTTCAAATCTAGAGCCAAGGGTAAGACTTCCGTATCCGACCCTCGTCCGATCTTAATAAAATTTTACTGGTACGTAGCACTTACTAAATGCAGTCGAGCGCCATAAGTGCGAATTTAAGGAAACGCCTGGTTTCAAAGATATTAAATTTTAAAATTACATGATTAATTCAAGAATTTTTGAAATTTTTACGTAAGAGGAAGACTGAAATTTCCGCGTAATAAAAAAATAATTTAAACTTGAGAGCGTGGTAGGCTTTTCTGGTTAGATCAATATTCATTTATCACATTTGTATTTCAACTTTAACATTGAATATATTTTTTAGGCTCCCCATAAGTGAATAATTCCCAAAAAAACATAAAACTGTTTTCTATATTTCTTGTTTTTAATATGTATTCTAATGATATTTTGATAAATTACTATTTATAATCTTGCAAGATATTAATCAAATAAAACATTTCAGCAAAACATTGGTAAATTTTAGACTTTTTTTCCGTAAAAATCTAAAAAATTAAACGTAATTAAAAATATCTCGGAAAGCAGGCGTTTCCTTAAATTCGCATTTATGGCGTTCGACTAGATTTATTAAATGCTACTGACCTCTAAAATTTTATTAAGTTCGGACAAGGGCCGAATTTCGGTAGTTCAGCCGAGCCAAGTTCTCGAGGTTTAAACAAAAATTAGCACCCACGGTTACGCGCTAGTCAACATTCATGGTCCATCGAATATCTTCCAATGGAAATGTTTCGGTCCTCAGGTGCGACTAATCTGCACGGACGGTCTGCGCTACACGAAGGACGTCGATCTGGTGCGCAAGTGCACGTGCACCCGGAAGTGTTATTAGCAAGCCCCGACGTCACCGCAGGACCTCACTGAACGCCGCCGTTGCTTCGACCGTCGGCCTCGCCAACAACGTCGTCGCCGACGCCGCCGTCGTCCTCCCCATCCACGTGGCCGTCGCCGACGTCGACGTCGCCCTCGTCGCGCCAACGAGTGCGACCAGAATAATCGAGAAGGAACTTCGATACTCATTACCGTGCCCCGATACAAACTTCCGCGAGTGCTCGAGGATGTGCCGATACGAGAACAGACGAGAGAAGAGGAGGCGAGAAGAGGAGGAGGGATGAAACGGGGTGGAAGAGGGATTTGTGATGATGGTGAAAAGTGAAAGGGCATCCTCGATCCACGTGTCGAGAGAGAAGTTGGGTGAACTAACACGAAAGTGCGGGCCAAAATTAGATGGACACACACACACACACACAGCCGGCTCAGTGTGATATGTATTATTAAAGAGAGAGAACGGGTGGGGAAAACAGAGAATAAGCAAAAAGTATATTGTACGTAAGATAACTATATGGACTAACGATTTAATCAACGCAGATAACGCATACTAGGTATTATTCGTACAATGATGGATTTTATAGGGTTAAGGGGTGAATGGAGGATAGAGAGTGT
Source organism: Tiphia femorata (assembly GCA_944319695.1). NCBI lineage: Eukaryota > Metazoa > Arthropoda > Insecta > Hymenoptera > Tiphiidae > Tiphia > Tiphia femorata. Next base: position 15,188,588 of record OX090900.1, on the reverse strand, counting down.
GAGTGAAAAGGTGAGAGAGAATGAGAGGGAAAATTGAGCGAGTGAGTGAGGGAGAAAGTGTGAGAATTGAGCGAGAAAATCCTAAAGTAAGCGCGCGCGTGACAAAAACGATGCGCACCGGGAAGATGATAAGGCGTAAATGAGAAATGCGTGACGAGAGAAACGAAGAGCGAATGATGCGCGCGATAATCGAGAGTGTCCGTGTACGAACTAACGAGAGCAAGGATTTACGCAAGCACGGGCGAGCATCGATCCACTCGCGACTAATACGGACCAAAATCGCGCGTGCTTGCGCACGATCGTAAGAACCACGTTCTCGAAAAGAATTTCCATGTTCTTCGATTTGGCGATCCAAGGGGTGGTCTAGGGCGACCCTCGCGTTGCAGTTCTCTACGAATCATTGTGCAACGAGCGCGAATCAAATTTTTGTAATATTTTATTATCATCGTCGTGCATTCGCCGGTTTAATCGAGCCAGAATAACGATTCGAAGTGACGCGCGTCGAATTCCTTTCGAATATTTCGCCGCAGTGGTGCCTCGAAAGCTCGCTTCCACCCGATTTAAACGAGCTGATTAATCTTGCATTTGATTGACACAAATAAATGGAGCGTTGATGTGCATTTCTCCGATAGGCAACAAATTTCGACGATTCCCGAGATTCGATTTTTTCTCTTCTTCCGCGAGAACCGTGGCGCCAGTGGGAATGGGGCGGTATATTCGAGCACGTAAATTCGTGCGCGCGTTCCAGAGAAGTTTTGCGCTTGTTGCACAGGAGAGAAAGACGGAAAGAGATAGTCGCCAAAACGAGAAGTTACGCGAGTCGCAATGTCGGTGCTTCGAAGTCTCCACTCTACGGCCTAATTCGCAATTTCGAGGTTCGAGATATCGCGGGGTCGGCGAGGAATCGTCCGCACTCCCCTACGGTCGAGTCTGATGAATTCGTAATTGCGAGAAACGTGACGATAAATGCGAAACGATTGTCTCGCCGTTGAATTTCTTCGATTCGACTGGATCGATCTTCTTTAAGATATATAACGCGTAATTCGGGAATAGAGAGAAAGAGAAAGAAACGGGGAATAGAGCGAGCTCTAGGCGATGAATTCTAAATTCTCGAGCAACGCTGAGGATGAGAGAGATGAAGAGAGAGAGAGGAACCTATGTAATTATTTTTGTATAAGTGCATCCTTTGTAACGATCGTCGTAGGTCGCTCTTAGTTTATTACTACTATCCCGGGGACTTGTCATTCCTGCGAATCGCTTAATCCCTTCTATTTAAACTGCGATTACGCCGCGTCGACCATGGCGTCGCGCGAGATTCGAGCTGCATCATCGTACACTGCCAGTATTTAATTTTATTTATTCGTATCACGATTTATAGATTATTGATAAGGGTCGTCGAACGCTCGTAGAAGCTTTGCAACGAGCTTCGATCGACCTCACCGTTCTTCTTTCCTTATAACGACAACTATTTCGCACACCTCGTCGCTTTCTTGCTAACGCAAACTCGCGCGACACAATTATGCGTATTAGTTATCTCCTGCGTGCCGATCGCATCGAGCACGAAGACTACCTTCGTTTGCGATTATACATATATATATATTTCTATAAAGAACTATTATCATAATTAGTACTATTATTAATATTATTATTCTCATTACTATTATTTCTATTACTATTAGACCGTTTTGTTTTCTAATCGTCTCGATAAAGCATCTTTAACACGTGTTAATTTCTCTCGTTTGTATCTTAAGAAACAATCGCCCGATGTAACAATCGTGTAAAGTACATACAGGTTTACGACATACACAGTGTGAAAGTGTAATAAGATCTAATCCCTCGACACGACACCCCGGTAAATTTCGAGACAATCTTTCTCTAGATATCGATTAAACATAAAAGTTCCTCCGTTTAAAACTCTATTCACCATATACGTACGACGCGCAAAATACACTTTGCATCACTCACAGACAACTGCGGAAACCTTCGGTATCTCACACGTACTCATCACTGCCCCGAAACTATTAATGCCTCACAACTGCCGTTTACTACTGTCTCAAACTTAGCATTCACCACTGCCCCACTTTTATACGCCACACAAAAATGCTTCCAACATAGCAATTAAAAATCTACCGCTGCTCGTGTCGAGGGATCAGATAAAAGGAAAGTAACGAAACGCAAAGTAGAAGATAAAAATCGAAAACTAATAGGAAGCACGCGAGCTCGTGCGATTTACTACTGTACAGTAGCGAGGACGCGCGAGAAACAGTTACTAATTTCCCCGTATATTAACGTATTAGGAGAAGGGGCGTAGAGCCCGCGCAGATTTAACATTAAAATAATATAATTTTCATAGTATTAATAGTTACGTAAGAATGATCCCCTATATCGTTTCGTAACATAAATTAGTTTGGCTGCCATTAGTCGTTAAGTTTATGGTACCCAGAAACCCTTGTACAGACGCGACTTTACTCGGCATCATTACCGCGCTTAAATAATGTAATTCCGAACGCGCCCGACTCACGAACGAATCCAGAAGACATCCGAAAATCTGCCAACGGACGCGCACGAAGAAGAACAAAAAAAAACCGGAAGAGGAGAGTAAAAGGAAGGCAGAAAAAATAAGCAGAGAATCGGCAGTCGCTCCACGCCAGACAACAGTGAAATACTAAACGACGAATCGGCGAGTCCTTCTCGCGAGGCGAAGGACGATGAGTAAGGGAGGAGGTAAAGAGGAAAATTCCGCTTTGTGAACGAAAGAATGTGGATGTATGGACGGGACAAGCTCCCGCGAAATTTCAAGGGCGACTGGAGCGTGAAATTTCGTCTCGAGGTCACCGTTGATAATTCGCGCGGCGCACACGTCTATATCGGACAATAATAGGGAGGAAGAGAAGGAAAGGAAATTCGTAACGTGCACGGTAGGGGAGGGGGTGTCGATCGGTGGAATCGATCGCTCTCATTTCAAACCGCTTCGAGCCCTCTTGTAAATTTTTTTTTCCGCGCGAACGCCTCGTCCGTGACCGCTTCGACCTTGAAAAGGCTCGTTCCGATTGATTCCACAAGGAACTCTTCGATCGTCCCGATCCACGCCCCTTCCTAAACGACGAATCCTTTCGAGACTACTCGACGTTACGTTAACGAGATTTGCGAGATGAGCGAGTGAAATGAGGAGAGTGGAAGCGTACGAGAGAACGAAAGTGAGAGAACGAGAGTGATTGGAGGGAGATAAGAGAGAACGGTGTACATGAATCGAAGAAAGGGATAGTGTGAATGTAAGCGGCGCGTAGGTCGCAAGCGTGGAGGACGAGCTTTAAAGGAGGACGCAGGGCAGGACGAATATAAATGTGTTTAACGCGAGGAGCACGTTTTACCAAATAACAATGGAATACTGCATGCCTAGAAGTACTATAGCTCTGTACGTGTAGGTATTAAAATTAGGGTTTTAGCGTGAAAGCAAAATGTCTATGTTTATATAATGTAACAAAATCCTCGAAATATGAATGCTATTAAATAAATGTATGTAAAGTTTAGAGAATTCGAGATTATTGTCCCTGTTTTTGTTATGTCTTTTTCGATCATTTCGATAATGTTCTTCACCTCGAGAGTGTCCGAAATGTACAGATAATTTTTATTGCCTGGATACTCTTCGAAGATGCCGATCGAATGGACTGCTACGTAATTTGGAATGTGACCATCTGTGAGGCGTTCAAGTGATGATCATCCATTGTCCTCGAAATCAACAAATGGTAAGGAACATCAGATGCCATGAAACCCGAGGGACACTCGCGTTGATTCTTCACGGTATTGACGCAATTACGAGATTTGTGGGCAATCTTCCCAAGTGATTCGTGAAATCACACCAAATAATGAAACTTTGTTATTTGCTAGCTTCTTGCAGTTGCACTGACTACAGACAGTGCTGCGATTTCGAGCCCGCCAGCACGCTCGCGCATGCAGACGCAGCGCTCGTCGGTGAGCTCGGAAGCGCTCGAGTCGCCGAGTGAGAGGGAGAGTATCTCCCGCCCTTCTCACTCCTCACTAAAGCAAGCCACGCTTGTTTCGTTTCGGCCGTCACGCCTCTCGCGCGAACAGGCGTGAATTTTCCGAGTCCCGCGATTCGGCCGTCTGTAAATTTTTTAAGTCCCAGACGCGCAGGCTATACACAGAAAAAAAATATCGTAATTATTAACCCTTTCGCGGCGGAGCGCTCAGAAGTGAATTGCACTCTAGGCAGCCGGCGTGACGGTGGAAGGTCGACCGCGCGGACGACTTAATGGACATTATTGGACAGTTATCAAATAATAAATAGTAGATAACAAATGAACGTCGTCAAAAGGCGCTGTTCGCACGAAGAGAGCGGCTCTGGATGAGCGCCTATAGGTACTATTCGGTCAGAGTGAGCGTCTATAACCGAGCGCCTAAAGGCGCTGTTCGCTCAGAGTAGCGTCTATAGCTGAGCGCCTATAGGCGCTGTTCGCCGCGAAAGGGTTAAGAAATATTTTTTCAAATGTGTACAATGCATCTATTCTTTTAAAATAAGTATTTTTATTTATTTAAATAAATACTTAATCGTGGAAGTCGAACGCCAGCATTTCGAGGAATGAAAAGCTCGCGAATTTTCCGAAAGTTTTCGTCGACGAGAGTCGCGCTCTCAGGGGGATGGCACAGCATGCCTCTTAAACCTCGAAAATTTTCTACCGGGCTCGATAGTTCGAGTATTGTCCAGATCAGATTGTTCAGATCCAGAACAGATCCAGAACAGGTCCAGATCAGATCCAGAACAGATCCAAAACAGATCCAGATCAGATCCAGATCAGATCCAGATCAGATCCAGAACAGGTCCGGAACAGGTCCAGAACAGATCAGATCCGGAACAGGTCCAGATCAGATCCAGAACAGGTCCAGAACAGATCAGATCCAGAACAGATCCGGAACAGGTCCAGATCAGATCCAGAACAGAACAGATCCAGAACAGATCCAGATCAGATCCAGATCAGATCCAGAACAGGTCCGGAACAGGTCCGGAACAGATCAGATCCAGAACAGATCCGGAACAGGTCCAGATCAGATCCAGAACAGAACAGATCCAGAACAGATCCAGATCAGATCCAGAACAGGTCCGGAACAGGTCCGGAACAGATCAGATCCAGATCAGATCAGATCCAGAACAGAACAGATCCAGAACAGATCCAGATCAGATCCAGATCAGATCCAGAACAGGTCCGGAACAGGTCCGGAACAGATCAGATCCAGAACAGATCCGGAACAGGTCCAGATCAGATCCAGAACAGAACAGAACAGATCCAGAACAGATCCAGATCAGATCCAGAACAGGTCCGGAACAGGTCCGGAACAGATCAGATCCAGATCAGATCAGATCCAGAACAGATCAGATCCAGATCAGATCAGATCCGGAACAGGTCCAGATCAGATCAGATCCAGAACAGGTCCAGAACAGATCAGATCCGGAACAGGTCCAGATCAGATCAGATCCAGAACAGAACAGATCCAGAACAGAACAGATCCAGAACAGAACAGATCCAGATCAGATCCAGATCAGATCCAGAACAGATCCAGAACAGATCCAGAACAGATCCAGATCAGATCCAGAACAGATCCAGAACAGATCCAGAACAGCTCCAGAACAGATCCAGAACAGATCAGATCCAGATCAGATCCAGAACAGATCCAGAACAGATCAGATCCAGATCAGATCCAGAACATGTCCGGATCGTCTAATTGGAAACATTAACATTTTGTTAGCGGAAAGTAACAACGCGCGTATCTTCGGATTTTCGGCCTTCTTCAATTTTAGCAGCCTTTTTTCTGTTCTTCTTAACCTCCTTTTTTTAACAAATCGCTTGTTAAAATAGACATAAATATCAAGGTCTGAGGAACATTCTCGACTGAGAAATCAAATCTGAAGCAACTTATGTTTCTCGACTTCGAATTGCTTTTCTCTTTATTCTACGACCTATTCTATTATAATTTTATCCCTCGAAATTCACGAAGTATTTCCGTGAGCACGAATGTTTCTAGGGCTAAATGAGAGGACGAACAACGGCGACGGGAAGGCGAACAAATGCTTCGATCGAAATGTACATCGGGACTATGGCCATACGTGTTCTCGTTTTCCAATCACTCCTTGAAAGTCGTTCGTTAAACTTCCTTCGAGCAACTTCCGACTTTTACTTCCCAAAGAATGGCAGAGAGGAGTCGGAGGAGGATGGAAAATGAGAGAGAGAATGAAGCTAGCGGATCTTATTGACTCCGGATATTGCTGAGAAAATACGTTACAACGAATAATGACTAATCGATTTATTTATTGTGCATGACTAATATCTGAAGTTATCCTGAAATTTTAATTCGTTATTCGACATAATTTCCGTCCGACGCTCTACGGGCGCGCTCATTTGCCTATGTTTTTCCTTAATAATTCAAAAATGAAGCCTCATCGAACTTTTTAACTAAGGAAAATGTGGTTTAGAATCACTTCAGTTATGACCCCTTCGTGGGGATTACACCTATTGCGGGACACCCTGTATATTTGATTCTTTCATATACTTGACATGCCTACACTGAAAAAATATCGTAATATTAGAAAAATATGTTTTAAATGTATGCAATGCAATTATTTATTTAAATTAAGTATTTATTTAAATAAATAAAAATACTTATTTTAAAAGAATAGATGCATTGTACACATTTGAAAAAATATTTCTTAATAATTACGATATTTTTTTTTCTGTGTATAGCCTGCGCGTCTGGGACTTAGAAAATTTACAGACGGCCGAATCGCGGGACTTGGAAAATTCACGCCTGTTCGCGCGAGAGGCGAGACGACCGAAACGAAACAAGCGCGGCTTGCTTTAGTGAGGAGTGAGAAGGGCGGGAGATACTCTCCCTCTCACTCGGCGACCCGAGCGCTTCCGAGCTCACCGACAAGCGCTGCGTCTGTATGCGCGAGCGTGCTGTGGGGCTCGAAATCGCAGCACTGACTACAGAGACACGAGTGTTACCATGTGAAGGAAAATCCTTTGAGAGATGTAAGTCGTTGAGTCAGTTGCTGAAGCGCATACTTGCGCCATCTGGCGGTCAAAATTTAGACTCAAATGCCCCGAAGAAATTCATGTATCTGTAGTTCTGTACCCTGGTTTAGTGAAGGGTTAGTCGAGCTCATTATCATAGAAATAAATTGTTCACTGTACATCGTATTACTTTGTACTTTGACCTTTCTGTATAAAATTACAATTTGATTTCCTTTAAGCAAGAAAATACATTTTTCACAATTAATCTATACCTGATAAAATCTTTAAAACGTTATCCAGCATACGTCCACGAGATGTCTCTGAGACTGCGGATAAGATACGTTGACGAAATAAATCGTCCGGATCAATGTCCTCCTTCGAACTCCTTCAAGCATTACGTATGGGTCAGTAACCCTAATAAGAAACAAAATGCTCGACGAATTTCGCGGGAAACAAAGATGATCATTTTAAACTGAAAACATTATCCATTTGTCGTCGACGATCGATACCTTTGCATTAACAAAACATATATGAAAAACATTCACACGTTAATTTATTATATAACAATTGTGAATTGATACCAAACTACAGTAAATATTAACTGTAATCGAAATTTTACGAATGATTAATTTTCTCATCTTTCCCTATTACCGACATCGCACTCTTGGCGCACGATATATGATTAAATTAAGCGTCGGTAAAGAGATTACGTAATCGTATACCAACGTGGCAATAGTAAAATAAAAATCGAGTTAATAATCGATTAAACACGAATGAAGCACGTAATCAGGACACGATACAACAGCCATTATGACGGAAAATAGTCTACGGTTTTCCTACAATTAATAACAAGTGTAACGTTGCGCCTGGAATGCCTTGGACCGATTAACACAAACGCAGCGCGCTAAAATCATTTGAATAATGCCACGAGGGTACGTGCCACGATCCCGATAATAATATCAATACTATCGTCTCATGCCACTAAAGTGAAACGCAGCATTAGTCGCCTGCTACTCATAACTCGGTGTATCATTGGAGAAAGGATAATCTCGAAACAATTTTGCAAAACGACCTAACACCGTGAAAACTTTCATTCGATCAGCACTAATGTGCTTGCTCGTAACGTTCCTACCTGTACCTGCTCGTAAACAAAGTTTTTACTTGCTCCCGAGGAGAAAATTATCCTCATCGAAATTTAAAGATTCTTACCAAACCACTGGCCCACATGATTCCTCATAATCATCGCCCACAATGTATTACTCGTTGGTCCGATCCACGTACCGTGCAGTCTACGTAGAAAGTTGAATCGGTCCGACGAAGGATAATCTCCGCGTTTTCGTTCCCCTCGCTCCTCCAGTTTTGGTGCTCGTAAACTTTATAACGCGTGGAATGTTAATTTTAGTTACGAGCCACGTCTCGTTCCTCTTGCCCCGCTCAGTGTCAGGGTGAGAATATATACTGGGTCACTGGATCGCTATGCGTGTTTGCTCACACGCACGCGTTAACATGCTTGCCTTCTGGAGGGAATCCAGTGCGAGGATATGGAGAGAAACGAGGCACACTGAGCGATCCGATCCAATCGATCTTTCGAACTCGTAAGCTGAGACACATGACGTATTCGTGGGTCAGTTTCTGGGAGCGTGTTGTTCTTACGGCAATCCCCGCGGACCCACCCCGAGGCCGTTATCCAATCGAGGCCACTAATTGTAAGTATTCCAAAAGTTCGATGAGACGTACGCTCAGACACACGTTTCTGAAAATAACGCAATTTTCGGCTGAACATCCGTATCCCTGGTTTCCGAGATATTGAATTTTTAATTACATTTTAATTTTAGTTATCAAGGTCATCACCCTGAGTCATTTGATGAAAAGTTATTAACAGAAAAAGTTTCTCCAGAAATAAAAAAAGATATTTAATGTGCAAGTTGAAATATAAATACGATAAATGGATATTGATCTAACCAGAAAGGCCTACCACGCTTTCAAGTTTCAATTATTTTTTTATTACGCGGGAATTTCAGTCTTCCTCTTACGTAAAAATTTCAAAAATTGTTGATTTAATCGTGTAATTTTAAAATTTCATATCTCGGAAACCAGGCACTTATGGCGTTCGACTGCATTTAGTAAGTGCTACGTATCAGTAAAATTTTATTATGATCGGACGAGGGTCGGATACGGAAGTCTTGCCACACAATTTTCTCTCTCCAATTTTGTTTCACCCCTGAGAAAATTTTTGTAAAGAGAGAAGGCATCGAGAGAATGGAAAATTAATTTACCGTCACGACATGCATCAGTGAGAACGGATAATAATATAGCACGTCGTAAATACTCGGTGCTTTAGAATCGACGAATATTCATAATCACCGGTTGTTAATGTTTCGGATTACCATAAAACGCGATGCTACTAGACGCGCGCGTCCGATTGGCGTTCTTACCGCACGCAACGCGCGAATAAACCGAATAGCGCGTTATAGAGACAATACGAAATGGTCGGTAAAATCGCTCGTGAAATTAATTCCTTTTCACCGATTCCTCTCTCCTCTGTGCTCTTCTTCTCGATCTCTCTCTTTCTCTTTCTCCGTCACGGACTTTTGCTCGATCCCGATCGGCGCAACGAAACCGGCGGACGAGGCACGACCGTGTGGCAGGAGGCGGGAGGTTTCGGCCTTCGAAGATACATTCGCTGCTTCGGAGTATAAATGAAGGACAATGACCTAATTGCGTACAGAACACCCGGCGCTTCCTCGACGGCCAATCACCGGACGCTTGGCACAAACCGACGTGGTCTCGTAGTAGGCAAGCCGGCACTCGAGTGATCGTGTTCGCAGAGTCTTCACTTCCGGTTCGACCTTCCACCAAAATCAGAAGGACGAAGGGACCTTGCCCCGAATCGTTTACCATCCGGGGCCATTGTTTCCTCGCCGACAGGAACAGCTCGTCGGAGACATGAAGGTGAGTGAAGAGAACTCGATTAAAATGAATACTCATTAAATTGCGAAGTTCGATGAATGTTAAGGTGATCGTGAATCAGATGTCGATTGTTTTTTCCATTATATTATTGGGATTTACCGACGAATATTTGTGACGATTTACACAGTTGCACAGGTTTGCAATTCGATTCCTCGACGATCTTACGGCTTGTTTACTCTGCCATTTGTCCAAGAGATTCGACATTTGATCGGATGCTCGAGAATAATCATTGAATTTTGCCACGCTTGTACGAATGCGAAACGCCGGTCGACGAAATTCAGGCAACGGGGAATCCACCGCACCCAGATAGAAAAACCTGTTTCGTCGAGCAATAAAAAGTGCAGATATAGTCGTCCGTCCGTTATGCATCGTGCTGTCCATAGAAAGTGCGCGTATCGGTACTCCTAATTATTAAAAAAGTAACCCACGAAAACCCCATAATCGGCTTATCTCTCGAGAAGAGGGTAGCTACAGTTTACTCGAGTTCCTCGAATCTCGCGTTACGGAATAATTGGAGCAACTTCCCCGACGACTGGCGCGCGCGTTTACCCAGTACCGGCAATTTAGAAAAGAGCGGAGTAATCATATAGATAACCGTGAGACGTCGTGCTATCCTAGCAACGAGTATTTATCTAAGATGATCTAATAATTGAACAGTTAAACGATCTACATCCGCTTAACACACATGTCCTCGATTTCCTGTGCAAAATGAGCTTTAAGCCTCGCATCTCGAAGGATCCTTTTCCACGGTATCGTTCTTATTAAACGTCTGCATCTTTTTTCTCTTGTGGAAATTCTGCCATAGAAAATCGTCGAATCTCGAAAGGCGAGGGTCGTGCAAAAATCATCCCTAAAAATTGACATCCCTAATTGACGTGTTGAGAGAGGGCCTTGCCTCGACAGGTCATACTTGTAGTGAAGATTTCTAATCGCGCGGATGCTAAGCGACGATAATTCACCGACACATTCCTGATTGCTTGCCCGTGCGTGCGTGCGTGCAGGCGCGCTCGTGTTTTCCTCTTCGGCCAGCCGCGGTGGCCACTGCCAGTGCCGCCGGTACCGGCCGCTTATCCTCGCTTTTCCCACATCGATGTGGCACAATGTCCCACTTATTCTCACTCGACCAACGACTCGCACTTACCGCCTTTGCCTCCGCGCACGAGTGCCGACGACGCCGACGTCCGCGTCGTCGTTCATCGTTGACACGCGCGGGCCAGTCGGAAGTAGAAGAATGAAAGGGGAGAGGAGGAAGTGGAGAACGCATATTTTAGATTTTTGTAGTTTAAAAGTCCCAAGGAGAAAAGTGAACGGTTAAAAGGGCGATTCAAAGGGAAGGCAAAAGGAGCGTACAGAATCCAATTGGACGCGGTATATATCTGTCAATTCGAGCATGAATTCCTAACGGAGCCGAAGGCTTTTTCACAACGGTCAATTTGTTTGGAGATCCAGAGACGAGTGAGATACTTGTTAAAAATTTGTCTCTGAATTTATTAAAAAAACTTACAATTCTTGCTCGTATTTTGGTCATGAAAGTTGTACACCTCGTACACTATGAATATTCTACAATATTTATTAAAAAGACAAGAATGGTATATTTATTTGTAGAGTGTTGAAGTGTAAATAAATTATTAGGAGCCTCTTAATTACCGAGTGAAAAAAATCAAGTGACGTCCAGCTAATGCACGACCTATTTTTCGATGCAAAAGAAAAGTATTCGTCCGAGACATTCTAATTAAAGCATTCTGGTACACGTCGAGTTTGGAAAAATGAGCGAAAGTAGAAACGAGATTAGACAATTGACCCAAACTTTCATCCGTCGACTAATCACGTGCTATCCGAAGACGGTTAATGCGCGAGTGAAACTTACACCCTGCTTTCGAACACGCGCATTATCACGATCGCGGTGCTTGAGCGCGCAATTGCGCGTACGATGAGCGCTTTACGAAAATGACGATGCTCGCGCCAGCGTAATTGTTCGGTGAATGGAGCCAATCGGACACCCGTGCTATCCATGGAAGAAAGGAGAAGAGACGCGCACGCGTTGATATGCGATACCGTAACGTTCCCGCGTTCCGTCCACGCGACTCCACTTCCGCTTCTCGACAGGGGTATCCTCCTGTTAATATACAGCTCCGATTCGCGACACGTTCACGCCTGCGTCACGTGGAGCTCGTGAACTGGGCGTTCTCGAGTTTTTGCGATAAAAGTCGACAGGACGGCTTTCGATCTTCGAGCTGGGGCAGGAGCTTATCACGACCAAAGAGAGAAAGAAAAAGAGAGAGAGAGAGACCAAATGAACGTTTGCATGACGATTTCTACGGGGACCAGCACACCGCGGCGAGAAAAACGCGAGGAATCTGGAACGATGCTACGACTCTGTCCTACCACGACAACTCGTTTCGCAGACTTGTTTCACGAGCCTGGCAATTCTCGACTGCAGGGTGGAATTGTCCTGCTCCTAGGCGTCAATGAATGCCGCTTCTTGCGCTCGTAGGAACTTGATCCATTACCCCCTTTTTTCTAGATCAACTGCTTTCTTTTTATCTTCACTGCGAATTCTTGCGAGTGAAATTTATTCAGCCGGAAAGAGGAATGGAATTTTTTAATTATCGCTGATTAATTAATGTCTCGACCTTGCTTTTAGTCGGCAAGTTGGCTCTGTTTGGCCTTGGCCGCCTGCGTTTGCGTGGCAGAGGCCAGGCACAAAATCAGACGGCCTTTGCCCCCTGTACCGGCTTCACCCTCGATATTTAAGAAACCCTGGCCGATTGGACCGAGAATCTCTATGGGAAACACGATTCACATCGGAGGAAACTTTCCACACAAGAGAATGTCGTACAAGCCCACCAACTACAGGTGAGCATGATACCACTTCGTTGAAGTGGTCAATTCGCGAGACGTGTATCGCGTAGAAAGTCGATGAAGACGCTCGATACCCATCGATTTTCTAGTCGTACCCTAGCATCAACGATAGTTAAGTCACTACGAATTAATTGCAAACTCGAGTATCTTCGTTGAAAAAATGCTCGTGTCAAATATGATGAATAAAATCTGTGAAAAAAATTGTTAGAAGTTTGCAGCATAAAACTAGTCGATTGGCAGTCGAATTAAGATAGATCTGAGAAACAATGATAATTGGTTATCCTTTTTTAATAATTATGCGCTTCGCGTTTTAGAATAAGGCGCCCGCCAATGTTCAACGTATTGCCCACCTCCTGGAAGAATCAAATACCGGTACGAGGGCCACCGAATAATCATGTGGTGCTACCGCAACGCCCACCCGTAAAGGAATTTCATTCCATGAGCAAAGTGCCTGAGTACAGTCCTGAATACAGTCCCGAGTACAGGCCAGAGCCCGCTCTTCTGCCGCCCACTCATCGAGGAGGCGTGGACGACGACAAAGGGCCCATTCATACAATTCCAGCTCCAAATCTCAGTCCCGCTGACAAACCGTACAACAGCCCTGACAACAGTGTGGAGAAACCGATCTCACCGCCTCAATACACCGGAGAACCAAACTATCATTCGAATATGCAAGGTAATATTCTTGGTGTCCTGTTCCTTAAGAAAAAACTAAGAAGCAACGTTAATCCCTCGTCAATTTTTTTATAACACAGTAAACAAAAATGAAAGAGAAAACATTGTTTCGTCCAAATTTGCATTTGTCACTATTCTGCGAATAACTGATATTTTACCAGGTGGTTTACCAAACAACTACGGCTTCGCGACAATCGGTAGTATCGGGACCAGCCTGGCGCCTCAAAGGCCCGTAACCAGTCCAACACCAACTCAGCATCAGTACGAAGTAACTGAAGCGAGCGAAAGCGGACAGAAAGATTTCCAGACAGTACCATCGGCTTTCTTGTCGCCGGAATTGGACCTAACCAGGCTCTCCACCGTTATAAATCCAGATCTACAAACGAACGAAGTCTTTCTGAATCATCCACCGCCCCTGTCCAACACCGGTTTGATCGGAACTAATCTTCAATTCGGTCAACCAAACGCGCCGATGCAAACGAATCTTCACAGTTCTCTGCACGTTGGCTTCCCCGGTACAGCTGGGCAAGCTGCATACGCGATCGGGCCGCAAATTTCTGATCTTCACGTGGGACATCCAGCACCTGCTGGCCCACCCTTATCAGCGACGCAACTTTACGATTTGCTCAATAGTTTTCCACAGAAAATCACCGAGCAATATGCAGCAGGTAGAGAATACTCGTGACGATAAATTTGACGGAAGAATTTGGTCGGATACTCTTGACTCTTCTGTTTGATCGAAGCTTAATAAAAATATTGTTCGTTCTAGGCCATCATCCGCAACTTCAGCAACACCTTCTTCAACAACAACTCGGCCAATTATTCCAAACTGGAGTGACGAGTTTCTCGCAACCTCCGATGCATTCCTTTAACTACGACGAGCAGGCTAACAAGCAGCAGAGACAGCAGCAACAACAACAACAACAACAGCAATTGCTGCAACAGCAGCAGCAACAGCTACTGCAGCAACAGCAACAACAGATACTTCTTAATCAGGATTATGCCTCGGGGAAAGTTACTGCGGATTACAATTTACAGTCGAATCCAATAGGCGAGCTACGGCAAAACAATAATCTACCTCAAAACGATAAGCCATTGTATAATGTCGAAGCGACAGAGCAAGTGGAGAACAATATCGAATACGAGGACACGAATAATCAGAGCGGCCAGTTACCGTACTTGAGCAAAATTGGCAACAACGATGGTATGCCCACGCAGTTCTATACAACTCTACCGAATCGCGACGCGGCCGAAAAGTTGGCCGCTTTAGCTGCAGCCGGTAACGTGAACAGCCAGCTTATAGGGCAACTTAGAAAGCAGCAACAGGAGCAGCAAGAGCAGCAGCAACTGGAGAGCCAACAGAGTGACGAGCCTATGCCTCCTAATCACAAAGATGAAGATTATATTAGTCAAGATCAAGCCGATTACGACATGCGCTTTGGGCAAAGGGAACGATACGAGAAACGACGTCAACAGTACCAACAACAGGAATACCAGGACGATCAACAGCAATACGAGCAGGAAGAGTCCTCCGATAAACAAAAGACTCAAAATCAGAGTCAGGTAATGTAAAATATCTCTAGACATTGGAGAGATATACGATAGTTTGCTATGTTCCACTGTCGTCGCTGTATTCTTTCAGAAGGACAGTACCAGATACGATAAGGATCGCGTTTTGGATCAGCAACAGCGACGGAGGCACAATCAGCCCGCACTTGATGCAAGCAATCGACCGTTGAGAATAATGGTACCAGACGATGACGAATACGTAAATGATTCCAGTGAACTGAGTAATACTGGAAAAGATAACGCCAACTTAGATTACGAATATGAAAATGACGAAGCGGAGATTGCCGACTCTCAAGACGCTGGCACGTCCGACGCAGAAGCGGTGTACGAAAAGAATTCTAGCGCGGAGTTCGGCACCCGCTTAAGAAACAAGACTGGAAAATAAAATTTTCACGCGACACATACGGTCTGCACCGATTATAGGTAAATGTCTGTTGGTTGCAATATTTTTAATCGATTTTTATTTATTTTCGCATTAATGAGAACTGCTACCTGTTAAGAAGTAAACTCTGGTTGTATTTAAACTGCTTTTGCGTTACGAATTGTCACGAATCGCGCTACAAGTATTTATTGTTAATCAATTCTAAGTTTCATGCCAAACAATTCCTGCCAACTCGGCGCAACTGAAGCAGTTATATGAAGTACGGACTAATTTATCCGAAATTATTTATTCTTAGGTTACTCGTTGTTATATTTACTCTTGGTTGTAAAAAAAAAAATAGACAGTTTTCGTTAATTTACAAGATTTTAATGCTTTTTGTTACTCCAATTGTATGATAATCAACGGTAAACACTACATTGTATGTACATATGTATCATTTGGAGCGTTGCTTATGGTACAAGGGCTACTCAGTGTACAAACGAACATAATGTACAAGGTTAGTATTTTAGCCAAAAAATTATCTTATTTGTCCAGGAGAATCATAATTCTATTTAAATTTTGTAAAAACTGAAACGTCAAAAATTTAAGGGTAAATGCAATCATAGCGATTTAAATCTTCGCATCGCACCCGAGTACACATAAAGAGACTAAAAAAAAACAATATCAAGAAGTCAACAAAATCTGATTGATCGTTACAGAGATTCGTCAAACAGAAATATCTGCAACATAGTCCACTACTATGATCAATCCATAAACCAAGGTCTACCATTATTTGTTAACCGTTTTGTAAGAATATCACAGCCTGTCTCTGTGACCAAAAGAGTTTGCTCAAATTGAGCCGACCATTGACCATCTGTGGTAACAGCTGTCCAACTATCCGGCCACAACTGATCTTTCCATGTACCCTGAGATATCATTGGTTCTATTGTAAAACAATGTCCTGGCTTCATAACACCGACCGCTTTGTTTTCTAGGACACGTATGACATAATGTTCGTAAATATTAAGTCACTCGAGCAAATAGAATCACTGTAAACAACAACATACTTGCATAGTGAGGTACATTTGGGGCAGTGTGAAAGAGTCTGTGAATTCCATGACCACAATAGCTACGAACCACGCTGAAACCCTGTGCTTGTGCATGTTTTTGGATAACATTACCTATTTCTCTATATTTCTCACCAGGTCGAACGATATCTATAGCTTTGGAAAGACACTCATATGTCACATCTACTAGCTTCTTCACTTCTGGTTTTACATTTCCCACCAAGAAGGTTTCATTCAAATCTCCATGAAAACCATTATGGTATACTGTCACATCAACTGCCAGGAAAGGAAACATTAAAACGTTTATAAAATGAGTTTTTGAATAAAAAATTTCAGTTTACAGTACCATTGCAAATATCCCCATCTCGTAATGGCCTAGTATCAGGAATACCGTGGCAGATAACTTCGTTAACCGATGTACAACAACTAGCTGGAAATTCGTAATAATTAAGCGGAGATGGATAACAATCCCTTTCAATGCAAGCTTCGTGTACAGCCCTGTCAATTTCTGCAGTTGTAACACCAACATCGCATGTACGAGCAGCTTCATCCAGAACTTCCCGCCCAAGCTGTACGATTATATTATACTTAAAATTTGCTTACACCTCAAATGTAAAACAAAGATGTTTTCCAGGGTGTAACGCAAGTCCATTTGTCAACAAGAACAACCTTGTTGAATCTTACTGATTGTCACAACAGTTAAAGTAAGGAATATCACGACTACCAGGTTCAAATATTGTCACATTCTATACATACCTTACATGCAACTCGCATGCCTTCAATTTCCTCATCATCAAGCACTTTTATTTGTGCAGAACCCCTCACTTCGTGCTCACTAACTGGTATTCCACTAGGATGCAGAGCATAGTCAGGACGGCCAATGCGTTCAGGGACTTCACGACGTGGTTCCTTTTTATATGGCCGCAATTCACCAGTGTAGTCATAATTTGGCCAAGGCTTATATTCATCAGAATTTTTATTCCCATTTTCGCCTTCTGCTCAAAGATAGCATATTTCAAACTACTGCAAATTCTTACGTGCAATGAATAAAATTTTTAAATAGTATCGAACACGATATATAAAATTACTTGAAGGTGTATAAATTTCATAGAAAATCTACTTAATTTTGTAATACAAATTTTTTAAAAGATATAGCATATGTAATAAACTCACTTGCTAATTGATGAATGACTTTATGTGTTTTCCAGCTACTTTTGAAACAATCCTGCAACAAATAGTTCAAGTATGTCATGGAAAAGTAACAGTCGTAACTGCCACCTGAATAATATCTAATTATAAGAAAAGCGTATTTATAATGGGCAGAAAATATAAGATTTTAACGAAAGGCATAAAATTATCTTTCCTAAAACAACTGTGTTATTTTTGGAAATCGCACAAACTGTGTCTGTGAAGGAGTCAGTAATGTTCGCGTATTAATCTGTGTTGACTGATCACGTAATCACAGTGTACTTCGAAAATTCGACAGCCATTCTCATCCTGAAAACTGTCATTCGGTCTGCTTTAAATAGCGTGTCGAAAATCTAATAACCAGTGAATGAAATACAGTAACTTAACCTAAAACTCACGGCACCTGACTCACCTGACTACAGAAATAAGAGCCTTGTATACCAATTTTTAAACACGTGGGGCACTGAAGGCTGGCTACAGCTTTGCAGCCAGGTGTCCCACACATTCCAAATGCCAACGACATTATTAGCAACTTTTTCGTATCAGCTCGACGACGTGACTCGACGAACGAGGCACGCAGAAGAAGAAGTAATTCGAGACGACCCTGTACTGTTTTACCGACTGAGAGCAAACTTATAATTGGCATGTGCCAGTGTGCCTGCACGATTTCGGTCGGGGCTCACAGAAGGAGAGAAAATGCACTTAAAATTCGAATAAACCCCAACGAAAGAAGTGTTCGGAAGCCATATTTACTGTCACTTTTTACGTGATAAAAATTCATCCACTGGATAGCATTATTCGCCGTTGTCAAAGAAATGGAGTCACTAATCAATAGTATATCTTCACTTACGAGTAAAGTAAGAAATTTCATGTTGGTATTCAATCAAATTTGAAGAAAATGTTTACAAATAATGGATTAATATTTTCTACAAAATTTACTACGGATAATTACACTTCCGGCAAATTGTAGTTGAATTGTAGTTCAATAGGTGTCGCATTGCAATGTAAAATTGGGTTTACAGAATTAACAATGCTACATGTACAGAGGCAAATATACCTCCATTGTTATCAAACGCGGGACCCATTGCATCCACCAATGATACAGATCCGTTGATATAATTCATATGGTTTTGGAAGGCCGCGCTCTCTAGTCATCTCCCAAGGTAAGTTCGAAAACACATTGTGGCGCGTTTCTTAACTTCTTAGCAGTCGGATTTTTGTGAAAAAGGGTGTACAAAAATTGTCACATTTTTAAAATTACGTAAAACTGGATAAATTCAAAGTAGAATATGCTGTACACAGTATAACAAAAAACAAATTGAAACAAGCGCTCGAGGTAATCACTACACCAATAAGTCGAAACAATTTTTGGCCGAACGAGACTTATTTTTGATCGTCGGTATACAAACTCCGTGCTCGAATAATACTCGAAGAAAACTGTTAAGTGGTTAACTTAACCCTGCAAACCAAATTGTAGACATATCAACCAGTTGTTCAATGCCCAGTATGCATCGACTACGCCAGCAATCAGTGAAATTTTCAAATTGGCAAATTACTAATACTCCAGCATACAATTCTATACCAAAATACTGGCATATACCAAAAGTTAACACGATACCCGAGGGCCACCCCGTCACATAAATCTCATATATCGCACATACATTGTACGTCCAATTTCCAATAACAACAGTACTAGATATGCTCAAGACCCTACCTCTCTAGTAATATCGATATTGTAAATGCATTGTGCGAAAATGGGATTACCACTACGTCACCCATTTTCATTACCAGAATGAAATAACGCGTCCCCACATAATTCACGACCCCGTAGAACTGGCAAAAATTTATGAGATCAAATTACTAGATTTGTTGCCCCGTTACAATACCCAAAATAGAGATTATTAAAGTTATTCGACCACCCTTAAACATCAAAATGTTTCTCGCATACTTCTTGCGCCTGGAAATAATAGAGTTCCAATCGTACGGCGACAAAGTCGGTGGAGGCAATATCTACGTGACAAAAACCATTGGAAATTCGTCAGAGCGGGGAGAAGTACAGAGCGAAATGATGCATCTCCTCTCCTCCTGCTCGACGCGCACAAAAAACATATGGACGCGAAGCGTTATTACGAACTCTGGTACTCGGCGCGATACAAATGCATAATAGAAAGGTACAAGGAGATTACACTCGAATTTCAAAAGCGGTATTCACCGGGTAAAACGTCAGGGTGGATATAATTCTCGCGTCCCCGGGCGTTTTTCCCCCATTTGCAAAATGCGAGAGCCGGAAATCCGGCGGCGGCGCGCCGGTGACGGAGCGAGTCGCGAAATGCGACGTCCAGATTTCGCGCGCTGACCCAAATACAAAAATGGAATAATTGAATAAATTGTTTCGCATGGAAAAATCGTGACGCGATTGAAGTGAGGAATGCATCGCCAGGAGTAAACGTGCGTATCGTCGCACGATCGTTTGCTCGAACACTCTTAATCGAAAGGGGTGGACGATAAAAATTTCGTCCGTCGAATTTACGCGAGGATGCGCACCGCGATATCACTTCGAATCTAAAGCAAGTGATAAATGATCTAGCTGAACTTCCGTAACCGACACTTCTCCGATCTTAATACAATTTTACAGGTAAGTAGCATTTACTAAATTTAGTCGAACGCCATAAATGCGAATTTAAGGAAACGCCTGCTTTCCAAGATATTGAATTTTTAATTACGTTTAATTTTTTCGATTTGTACGTAAAAAAAAAGTCTAAAATTTACCAATGTTTGCTGAAATGTTTTATTTTATTAATATCTTGTAAGATTATAAATACTAATTTATCAAAATATTATTAGAATAGATATTAGAAACAAGAAATGTAGAGAACAATTTTATGTTTTTTTGGTAATTGTTCACTTATAGGAAGCCACCTCGGATTTCAATGTCCTTCACATGTGTTATCAAGCTCATCACCCTGAGTAATCTTGTGAAGGTTTTAAACTCCGCTCATCATTTATTAAAAAGTTATTAACAGAAACAGTTTTTCCAGAAATAACTTTTTCCTCTGACAAAATTGGCGGTCTTCTTTCCAAAAAAAGATATTCAATGTTAAAGTTCAAATATAAATGTGATTAATGAATATTGATCTAACCAGAAAGGCCCACCACGCTCTCAAGTTTAAATTATTTTTTTATTACGCGGGAATTTCAGTCTCCCTCTTACGTAAAAATTTCAAAAATTGTTGATTTAATCGTGTAACTTTAAAATTTAATATCTTGGAAACCAGGCACCTATGGCGTTCGACTGCATTTAGTAAGTGCTACGTACCAGTAAAATTTTATGAACATCGAACGAGGGTCGGATACGGAAGTCTTATCAATGATTTCACTCGTAATACACATAACACCCGGGTATATCATCGAGAATAACGTATAATATCGCGTACAATGACGTGTATTTCACTAGTTTCGCGCAAACGGTACCGTGCACCTACGATGCATAATCATGAGTCGAAGAATAATTGAGAATCAACGTCGATTTTCTCTTCGGTGGTCCACGCGCGCGCGCTGCAATCAGGCCGTGAAGAATCAATTTGTTTTGGGGCGAGCATTAATGAGCGTTAATTACCGTCGTGTAGAATCATCCGTTAGATATTACAATTAGCGCGTGCAGACTAATAAACCGGATGTGGTTCTCTATGGAATCGATACGAGCTGAGGGGAATTGATTTCACTGAATCACGCATCGAATGAGAGCGAAAAGTTCAAGTATTATTAAAAAACCGCACGCGTTTTAATTGAATGTCCCTCGAGTCGACCGAAACGGAACGCGCACTCGCGGATCTAGCCTCTCGGCGGCGTGGTTTTGCATTCAAAAGCAATTAAAATTGGACAAGGGGATTTATCGTTTCCACGACGTGTGACGACGATCGTTTTAATGAGCGCTAAGCTCTCCCGGTCAATGAATGCTCGCGTATGTGCGATGCATGCACCGCGCCGCATGCGACGCCCTACGCTCCCTTCTGCAAAGCGTAACGAGCTGGCGCTTCTCTGAAATCAGTTAAGATTCGACGACCCTCCGGCGCTGCACGATTTCTCCCAGGCTCCTCGGTTAATGAGAGCCTCTAAATGCTTTTAAACGAGATAGTTTTTTCTACCGTGCGCCGGTACGTCGGTGGATACCGTAAATCATCGAGCGCGTATAAAGATACATTCATCAAAGTACTCATCGAAGTGCATTTTAGCTAATAAGGGGTGAAAGTATCGATTTTATTACAAATGTTTATATTGCCGAAGTGAGACTGAATAATTGAATAAGTGAATCGTTAGTGTTGAAAAATTATTGTTAAAGAAAATTTGAGAAACACCGTCTCATTTTGTAGCTTTCGAGCGAGTTGATAAAAAATGCGATTCATCCGGTGGTCACCGGAGAGAAGAAAATTCTCCCGAGTACGAATGCACTGGAAAGGGCGCGCACCAGTGGCAAACGGCGGAATGATCGACCGTCTTGGCATTACCGGAGGGCCGGCCTCGTGTAACGACGGTAGAAAAATCTCACGGGGATAGAATCTCCTTCGTACTTGAAGATCGGTGGACCGTAGAGAGGCTCCACTTTTGCTAGTCTCGCGAATCAGTCTCTCTTTCTCTTATTTTCCGTTAACATAATACAAGTGCATTATTTTATTTCGGAATAACTACCCAACTGTCGCGTGGTCGTACCATTGGTAAATAATAATTCTCCTCCACCCTTTGTCTCCCTAAATAATAAATATTCCACGAGTAATCGATATTTTCTTCCTCTCCACCTAGAAAATTGAAGGAACGCATATGCGAGGAGAATCGAAATGGCAGGAGGTACGAAGAAGTTTCACGAGGAAGCCTTCGACACTCGGCTAATCGACTTCATTATGCACGGAGGAAAGAGCGCCTGTTAACGCTGATTAATTGCTCGTCGGTAGCTGGCTTAAACGAGTGCTCGTTTCTTCCACCACCCCCACTACACCCCCAGGTCTACCGTTTCCACCCTTTCTCCACACCCCTACCACCTCGCCCCTTTCTTCGCCAATCCAATCGTCGTTGCTACCACCATGGCCAAAGACTTTCCTACGTCTGTCCTTCTCGTTACTCGGCAATTCACCACGCACCGTACACACACTTGGCAGGAACGGCCGCAAATCCCTCTCGAGTACGAACAATTCCATTCCAACGTTGTACGTTCGATAATCTGAAACAGCACGAAATATGGAAAATATCACCGAAGTAAATTCATCGATGAGTTAGAAATTGACGCGTCGAGCAACAAATTCCATTAAAACTCTCCTGGATTTCTCGTTCAATCGCGAGAAGCTACGATGAAAAGTGTTACCAACGGTGAGGCTTGGTCGTCCGCGAACTCTCGATCCAGCTCACCTCGATTTCTCGAAGGTTCCTCGCGCCTCGTCGCGTCGGGTGCTTGCCCGAAGGGTCATGAAAATCGTAGGGGTAAAGGGAGCAAAAGCGGAAGGAGGGAAATACGAGGGAGGGAAATATCGCGATTTTAATTAATGTCGCTCGTTCCGCGATCCCACTTCGACGCGGCGCGGCCCTCCGCGTTGCGCACGCGGGGATCCTTCAATCGGCCGGAAACTTTCCACGTTAATTATTTCACCGTCGAACCACCTCGAGAGAGGGAAACGAGCGAATGGGGGACTTTTGAGTTTACTGCGCTGCCAGCAATCGCAGTAAAATTAGAAACCTGAGGGTGGAACGAGGAAGGAGAGCGGAAAGTGTAAGGGCGAACGGTCGAAGGGAGAGCAAGAGGAAGCTCGGAGAACGGAAAAGGGATTGGAAAGGCGAGAAAGGAGGAGTAGAGGTAAAATGAAGGGGGTGGAGAAGACCGACGTGGCAGAGGAGGAGCAAGGGAGCAATAGGAAAAACTTTTCCAGGTTCTCTCCTCTTTTTCAGGTTTCTTCGCTCCCGCGTGGCACGAGCTCCTCCCGGCCGATTCGCGAAAGCAGCCCGCACGCCACGCAACTCGTCGATTTGCCGAATCATCTTCCCGCACGCTCCACGAGAGAAGAAGGAGTCGATCGGTGAGTTTATTTTCTGAAACTGGATCCTCGCGAAGTGCTTCCTACGCGAAACGTTTCCCGCGCGAATGAATATGAAGCGAGTTTCTCTCGCGAAGCTCGAAGTCGCGGGCGTTCTCCACGCTCGCAGGATTAAACCCCAATTCCCAGTGAGGGTGTACGATTGTATCGTGCTAATGGGGCGAGAAGATATGCACTATCGTGTTTTATCAAGCGTGACTCCGTCGTATCTCTCCTGAATGCGTGCAATTCAACCTTCGGAAATGTTCGTTACGGAATTGCCGCGTTGATAAGAGATTTGGAGATTCGCTCGGAGTGCATTTATTCTACCGAATGTGTAGAATGTTAGATACGTGAAATAACGAGAGATCGTAAGTGTAATGCATTTGCGATAGATGCAGATAGATTGTCTTTCAACGGAGCGTAATTCTAAACCTGCGTATAAGTATTCGTTACAATAACAACGATATTAATGACAGCTCTGACGACTCCACCCACACGTTCGAGTACGTCGTTAAGGAAACTCGGAGTATCGCGAAGCTCCGCACACGATCGTCTTGGGAACCTCACGTGGCACCCTAACTTAAGTTTCAAAGAAAACTTTATCTAGCTTCGATCTTTTTACGTATACATACTTTCATTCTATCGATTTCCATATTTCTTTATACATCTTCGTACATTTTCCTTCGTCAAAAAATTCGTTTCTTTCTAACATCTGAAATCTGAGCGCATCACTTAATCAAACCGTCGAACTCTTATTCAAACAATCCCTCATCCATTTTCTAATTTTACGTTCCATTGCTCTGTTCAATTTTCTTTTCTAATCATTATCACCGTACGCGTGAGAGCCCGTTTCTCTCCACCCGGGAGATCCTCTTGCAAAATTCGAGAACCCACCCTTCGAAGCCCTCGCCGAGGAGCGCCTAAAACATTCAAGAATTCTGCACCGCGAGGCGATATTTCTCGGTGCGTCGCATCACCTCGTCTCGCTCATCCACCAAGAGGATTCTATGCAAACAAGCAATGGGAACACTGATATTCCCTTTACGCTCCTATCCACGCTCTCTGCCCACCCCCAATGACTACCACCCTCCACGGTGGTGGTGCTCCGACGCGTGTGTTCGCAATGGGGTTTGGAGTAGGGTGGTGGGTTCACCACGACGAAGGAGAATTTGGTTTTTTCTCTCCCTGCGCCACCAGGTCTCCTTCCTACCCTTCACCTTCTACCCCTCCGACCACGTTCCATCCTCCCTCGGCGCACTACCGCCAGAGATTATTCTCGTGGAGGGTTTCTGGCTAGCGTCGACATGCACTTACCCTCCGACAGACAGGCGAGCGAGCGAGCAGGCACGCAGGAGGCAGCCTGGTGAGGCAGGGTTCCTAAAGGGTGATCCCATGACAGTAATCCGATACTTGACCGATACAGGTCCTCGCGTGGGATATGAAACACGTGTTTCCGCAGCCGAAGGGCACAAACTAACGCCGCGCCACGGCTCCTCGAATATATTTACCGAGGGCGCGTCGCGCCGTCTCGGAGTCCTTCGCATTTTCGTTGGCCCTGTATCTCGTTTCGCTCGTTCGCGCTCAGGGACTGACTAGGGGGTGGAGAGTGAAAGAGATAGTTCGAGAGTGAGAAAGAATGAGCGTAGGGGACACGTTGATGGTCGAAGGACAGATTCTGACCATATTTTTGAATAAGCTAGAAAGAGCAAAGGGTGTTTGGTGGTTGGAGATTTTTGAAGCTTTCGAGCTGTTTTAACACTAGACCTACCAAGCCTGTCAAAATGAACGGTCGACAAAAGAAGTTTCCATACGAAAACCAAAATTGGTAGTTCTGATGTTAAAGAGACATTCTTGTGAAAAATTGATGCACCCGGTCACTTTGACCAGTCGGTACTTCTAGTGTTAAGAAGATTTTAGTGCAGGAATTATTATTGATCGTTGATAAGTACACGGAGAATTCGTATCGATGGAGAAATTTGTGAGTAATTTCTTCATTTTACGGGTAATTGGTTATTTACACGAATGGAACGATTGAAGCTTTGTTTGTGTCCGGGGTAGAGAGCGCGATAACGATGACGAATCGTTACATCGGATCTCACTCGCAAACAATTTTCAGAAAGAAGCTGACGCGTCTCTCGGAATAAATTTGGGCATTTATCTACATTTTTATGGCGTTGCGCACCTCTCGAAAAGGAATTTAGCAGAGGATTTAATTCGCGAAATTTCCGTCGTCCCGACGGCGGCGGCGCGGATTTATTTCAAAGCTACGCTGCGCACTCTCCGATTGAGCTTCATAACTCTTGTGAAAAATACGAGCACGCTAATTGTAAAAGCGCAAGCCAACGAATTTCGTCGTCGTAAATGGTAGCGAATCGTAAATTGCGCAGTTGCGTAACAACATTCTGCGAGAGCTCTTGTCGGAGAGTCGTGTAAATTCTTTTCCTTCGCGAAAGCAGTCTCGATAAGAAGTAACGAATTCTTCCGTGATTGGGCGTGATCGAGAGCAATTTTAATTAACAGCAAGGCAATCTATCTTGGCGAATTGACGGACGCGGTGAGCAAAGAATAAATTGAAAGATGCAAAAAAATTACTCACCTCGGTGACAGTCGCGAAAGACGAATCGTTATATCGGTGCACCCGGAATGGCAAGTGAAGGAAGTCTACGCTTGTAAGTAGGAAGAAGCGATGAAACTACATTAAAAAGTTCAGCGACTGAATTCGATCGACAAAAGTCGTGAGACAGTTCGTGCAATTAATTATCGTACAAAGAGCAGATCGGTGGTAATTAACAATCTACCTTGCAAAGTATCACCGGCGTCGATTAACTCATTTTCAATCGATAATTAATTACAGGACACAATAAAAAATTACATTACCGAAACAACGTCGCTTGCCCTATACAAGTGAACACAATTGAACCATAAATATTAAATAGTTGAATAATCATGTGCCAGATAACGAGCACAAGGAAACAGCAAAAGTACAAACAATTACAAAAAAAACCAACACAAACACGTTGCACGATTTACCAACTAACGAAAAAAACGACGATAAAAGCATCACCACCACGATACTAAATATAAAGATTACCAAGGACTCGACCAACGAACTAATTCCAAACTAACGTAAATAAGGCGCGAGGAGGACGCGGGCGGAGCAAACTAAAAAAAACAATAAAAACAAACGGAAGAACGAGAATGAAAATGTAACACTCGAAGAACAATCGAATACGGCCGACAAACGCGGGTTTATACGATGCCTCGTGAAAAGGCGCAAGGTGAATCGTCGTGCATAAGCGCCTTTACACCCGTCGGATTCTTTAGGGTTCTTTGGGGTTCGGCTGTCTTCGGGCCACGGAAGCTCGGTCAGTGTCTCGGCCACCCTCGTGGCGTGCAGTTTGCGAGGGAGGAGAGAGCGGCGCCCGCTTCTGGCATCCCCCTTTCTCGAATATACATACGTATCCTCCTTCTCCTCCTCCCTTCTCCCCTCCACTTCCTCCTCCTCCACCTCTACCTCCACCTCCACCTCCACCTCCTCGACTACCACCCTCTTCCCACCACCTCTATCCCTCTCTCGACTTAATGCCAGTACGAGCGCGCGCTTTCGAACGAAGCGTCGCGTCGGCCGCGAGGGACGATCAGTCTGTTCTCCATCGTTCTCCAAGCAAGGACGATCTCTCGACACTGGGTACGCGCGCGCGTAATAATCTGTAACAGTTTACACGAACTTTGACCGCTTGGTTGCGCCGGTGCTCGGCCTCCGTCGCCCTCGTCCGTGAACCATCGCACACAAGGCACGAGAAGCAACAGCGAGCGACCGGTCGGTCGGTCGCTCTCGGTCGATCTGTCGTCTACGGGTTTTATCGCGCCCCGTACGTTTCACCGTCTGACTGGCCACCGATGACGCGACCGAGCCTCGGGGACGCTTCAGTTGACCCGAGGAGCTCGTCGCGATTACGAGGACGCGCCACGCCGGTTCGACGAGTCCCGTTTCTCCTTGAGCCGATGCGACCACCTCGGCCTGCCGCTCGCCGTTACGAGAGATCGCAAATTTACGCGATACCCTAGAGAAGCTCGAGCGAGGCCACGAAGAACCACTTGAGCAATTCGCGTCCCTAGTCTTCGCCTCGTTTCACCTTGAGGGATAAGTAAACGGGCACGAGACGCGCTTCTTCTCTTGGAGGGAGGACGTGGCCGATGGATCGTTCCCTCGGCGATTCTCCGTCGTCGTCGCGACGGTAACTTTTCGCCAACTCGTCGTCGTCGTCGTTGTCGGGTGGTAGTTTGCCAGGAAGCGAAACGGGGACGACCCCGTCGATCGTCCTCCTCTTGGTCGAGCCGCGAAAGAGCGGGGGTTGTTTTCGAAGGAGACTCGAGCAAGAAGCAAGAGGAGGAGGAGAAGTAGGAGAAGGGTAAAAAGACACGAGGGGAGGCGGAGGAGAAGAGATGTGATCGGTGGACCGAACGCGGTGGAAGGAAAAGTTTGGCGCGCGCGTCTCACGCGAGTGGTGCTTCTCCCTCCGGTCTCTCTTTTTTTCTTTCACCCGCTCTTTCCGATCCGACGATCCGCCGCGATCCTTCCGGTTTTTATCGTCGTGGTGAGAGAGAACTGACTGCAGGCGGACACCCGTTCTTCGTGGGATAAGAGAAGGAAGAACGTCGTGGTGGATAAGGAGGATAGGAGAGATATAAAGAAGGGAATAGGTCGGTGGTAGGAGAGAAGAAGGAGTGAGAATATCGAGAGTGAAAACACGAAGGTCCACCGTGTGGCAAATGCGTTCGCGTGGTGCACGACGGTAGTGGTGCGATAGGTCCGGTTATGAGCCACCTGGTGCTCAAGGTCACCCTCTCGTTGTTCCCGCCGACGATCTCGAGATGAGGATCATCCAGTGCGCCTCGATCATCATCCGCCTCGCGTTAATCGCGATCGCCTATTGCCGAACCCTCGAGGCCGACTCTTCGAGTTCCTCTTCGCATCTTTCACCTTACTCACCGTCGTCTTCCTTCTCGTCGTCCTCGTCCTCGTCGTCTACGCTGACGAGACACCGGCGAAGATTCACAGTAGACGAACTTCTCACCACCAAGTTCCCGCACGCCATCAGCGACGATCTGGACATCGACGTCTGCAAGGCTGGTGAGTAGATGAAACTTCGTAGAAACTCACGTTACCATCCTAACTGGTCTATCCCCGAGTTAGCGGCAAGTTCGATGCGACGTGAGCGCATCCGGACACCGAGGGCGCTTAACAAATCGAATTAATTAGTTTGACCTGTCGCGCGCGGCTGCTATCCCCGCGCGTACCTGCTTTCCGAATCTAAATAGAGCGGGTTAAATGAAGCGGAGTTTAGAGGTGGAGATGAAACGTGCAATTGTAATTCGAAGCGGGTGGGATGTAAGGTCGTTTTGCGGAGACCCCGAGGCTATCTTGATTTTAGCTTGGAATACGACGGCGGTTCGACAACCGGATAGATAAGTTTAAGAGTCCGAGATTATTTTTCAGAATCTGTTTCGTTTTAATATCGAGACATTGGTGAAAGTATATTTTAATGGCCCTGCGAGTTCTCCGAGCGAATCGAATATAGATGGCCAAGGAGAGAAGACAGTTCGTGGTCGAAAACGAACGAAATACTTTTATTTCCAGCAGAGGAGTGGAAGAAATGAAATTTCTTCGATTCTCTTCGTCGAGTGCCTCCCGCTTGGGACGCCACTTATATTTTACCCCGATTCTCTTATCGACGCGGGAGCATCGCATTCCGAAGGCGAGAGATATCGCGTGCTCGCCACGATGTAAACGACGTACCCCGAGCGGCTGCTGATTGCTCTCTCGTTGGATATTTCTCTTTTGCATTCTAAGGCACGACACACTCGGACACACACATTCGCACACGGAGAAGAGCACGTGGGCGAGCCCGAGGGAGTATGCGATGCAATTTCGATCGGACAATCCGCTCGGCCTATTTCGCAAGTTAGGCTTTAGGGCTAACGAGAAGAAGCGAAGGTGAGGGAACAAAGGGACAGGTAGATTGGCCAATCAAGGACGAACGTTTGCTTCAGAAAGAGGCACTGACCATTACCCAACGAGTCGTCCTTTCCTCCCTTCCTCTTTCTCTCTCTCTTCTTCCCCTTTCTCTTTTTTTTCTGCCCTTCTCCATCTCTCACACTCTCTTCTCTTTTTCTTGAGTCCTCTCCCTCCACCTCTCTCTTCGTTCTCCCTGACCAATCTTCCACCATCCCTCTCCCTCTCTCCCCACAGATATTTCTTTCTTCTTCTCCTCGGCTCACCTTCTCTGTTTCTCCATCATTCTCCACCTCCTATCTTCAACTTCTTTCTCTCGCACGCATACGCACACGCTCGCACACGCACACGTCCACACCTACAAACACGTTCGAAAACCCCGAGGCTCATTGTACTCAAGACGAATTCGACACTAAGGGTCGAGGATTACGGTGGAGGGATGGGGCGAGGAGCGGAAGGATCCTTTCATCCTCCTCGAGTGATTATCTTGGAAATGTCTCGAGAACCGTGGAAGAGGTAGAAGTGGAGTAAAGGAGACGATGAAAAACGACGCGGCGAATCCTCCAGACGCGTTGTCGACTATTTGTTAAAGGATATTCGAGGATGAGCGCGAGCGCGCCCGGTAATTCCATCGAGTGAATTCGCGAGTTATTCGCAGTCCGAAGATTTGAATACCGTGAAGCCAATCGGAAGGAAGTGGAGGAGGAGAAGAATCGACGAGGAGGTTGTTGAATGAAGCAAAACGTCACGAACGTCGCATCGATAATTAGTTATAATGGACGACGACGCCCCGCGGCTGCATGTAAATAATGGTTCGTTCGCGAAGCTGTGCCGTATTTGTTGCTCGTCCTTTGTCGTAACGAATAAAATGTATGTACGATACGGCTTCGGGCGCGTATCTGCTTCAATTAGTAACGACAGTGGGTTACATAACGCGCTCGTAAAAAACTTCGTCGCAAACGATGGCCTAAACCGTCGCTCGTGGGAACGCAATATTTTTAGCTGCGCGCTTCCCACCGTGATAAATATGCGGAAGAGAATTTGGCCGTTTATTATATGGTAATTCGAAACTTTGGTATAAATTGAAAATTGCACGTGAACGTTTCGATGCTTTCCGAGAGAGATGGGCGAGAGGTGGGTCATCGAACCGACGCGCGAAACCACGAGGGAGAAGGAATCGTCGATTCTCGAATCAGTCGAACGGGCTCGCTTCAAAATGGAAAACTCCGTGAACCTCGTAAATTTTTCCACTGTTCCAACGAAAACGTTCGAACGCACTTGTGTCGAGGAGGAGGAGAATCCTCCGAATGGACTCTCGTAAAACTGGGCCAAACTTGGGACACCTCCGGAGAGCGCCAAAGGCATCGCCATGACAAACATACCGATTTACCCCGCGGCAGCCACTCTCGAACTTGAACGGTGCCTGTCGAAATTCCGTGGCGAGTTTACCGCGCAATTATCTCGAACGAGATAATGAAGTAATGAAACTCGATATGTACCCTGACAACGCACATCATCAACACGTCCAAGGCCAATAAAATTCTCGGTGTTCGCAGAATGCTTTCGAATGATATGTTTCAACGTTTGCTCATTTTTGAGCCGAGTGGTATGAAGGCACGATTGATTCGAACTATATTTTCCGGATGTGGATTTTAAGGAGAACAATTTTTTGTATTGTTAGCCGGTAGAATATTACGCGGCCCGAAGATCGCACGATAATTCAAACAGTAAACCAGCATTATTTCTTTGCATTCGTTTGCAGCTGAGCTTTCGGATCTCGTGCTCGAGAACATACGTTTCACAAGATAATCGTCAAACGGACGATTGGCACGTAGTCGCAATATTTTCAGGAATACATATGCGTACGAGTGCGAGTACATATTTGCATGTTTCGCATCGATATGCGTCCACAAATTCCTCCTGCCGAGCGTTTAAACGTGAGCCTCCCTGCTGGCAGGATCCAACAAGGTGCTCCAGTTTATCGAAACAAAAGGAAGTCATGGGCACGCGTAGTTACAAATGTTTTCGTTATAATTATGCCCTCATTACGTTTTCCATTGTAACACGTGCATCTTCCATAACGACCCTTAACGATCTCATTAAATCAATGTTAAACCAAATTGAATTGTGGGATGGAAGGATATTTTCCATCCTCGCGATGGGCAAATTAATTTCATGCGCGAAAGCTGTAAAGGAGACAGGATAAAAATGTTGCACACACACAAGGGTGTACTTAAAAAAAAAATGTAATTAAACACCCATCTATTGGATGCTCCACAAAATCCATTAAAAATTTTCTGCGAATTTGATTATAAATCCCTTAATTAATTTAACACATTTTTGAATAAATATTGACATATCGGACTGACGTAAAAAATCGCTGTAAATTCCACGAGCTTTACAAATACGAATATACACAGAATGAAAAAGTAAACGATACTTTATTCTCCGAAAAGATGTGCGAAGAATGATAAAAAGTACGCATCTTCGATTAAACTACAGCGAGAGAATGGAAACCAAATCGTCTCCTTAAATTATTCCGTTCGAACAACGCCGACGCCGACGTCATCGTGCACTATCGAAACAATCGTAAACCGCAAACGAAACTTGCGACTACGGCTAGCCAATCGTTGGCAAATTCGCTCACCGGAACTGAAGCATCCCCACGAAAAGGAGGATCCTACGATGTTCCATTTCATCGCGGGTAGTTCCAGTAATTTAGATCGGGGAGCAAAAGCCATCGGATAAGGTCCCAAACCCGACTTGCACATTCGTGGCGCGGGAGTGTCTGCGACAACTTGTTACGCTAGTTCGCGCGACGGTCCTTCATTAAGGACCTCCCAGAGACACGAGGCCAGAGAGTGAGGGAGGAAGAGAAAACGGAAGGTACACGCTCGGGGCAAGCGTATCAATTGCCGAAACAAAGGCAACGATGGGGAAGGTACGAAAATAGACGAAACGATGTCCGGAGTTTGTCCGAGACTATTCGACAAAGGCCGAAATTCATGAGAAAAGAAACAAAGCTATTTTTAACGGAATAATGCTAAAGCGGTCTTTCGCGGTGAACGATTAGAAATTTCTTTTTTCGGCACGAAGCGTAGAAATGCTTTTTTCAAAGATAGGCATCTTTCAAGTACATTACGGAATTATTCACGCGATTCCGGGCTCGACCCTCGTTACATCGAACGCTCCGGAGCTTTTCAAGCGTGAACGAAGATTTTACACGAAGTTTTCCCCTTGCGCAGCGAATTTCTTCCTCCGCTTCTCTCTGCGTTTCTCCGACCGGTCATGATGAGAGTAATTATCGGTAGATCTGACTTCTCTATCTCGACTCCGGGAAAGTTTTACGCCTAACGACCGACTCGGACGTGAGAAAAGTTATTACCTGTCTTAAAAAGTGCTACCCCCTTGAACGACCCGTCACCCCGTCCCTAGAATACTTTTGATAAGGTTCAATAAAAAAATTCTTATTCCGTAAGAAAAAATAATCGGCATTTGTTTCGTACAAAAGCAATTTCCGCGGTTTAATAAAAGTTCGTTGAAGATAATTTCGTTCGAAGAAGAAATAAATATTCTTTTTTTGTCTTAATCCTGTTGAAATGTGCCTCACGTGTCTTAATAGAAAACTTTAAATATGCATATGTTAGCGATAATTCACTTTGCCGGTAACATATACAAAGTATGCATAAGTTATGGAAACGTTGCATGGACCACTCTGTTTAATCAATGTTTTAGTTTTCGATAACCGGTCACGTGTACTTACTCTTAGGTTACATTCGATTACACGTTGAAACGAAAGATCGTTATCTGAAAATCGTTTCGTTAGTTATCTCGAATTATTTATCACGCGACTCATTGTTTCTCTTCTTCCACCCCGACAGTACTCTTTCAGTATTACGCTTTAATGGCGCGATACATATTCATCCGACAATTTAAAAGTTTAATCGTTGCTCCAGAAAAATTATTTGCGTCGTGACTAATATTTCCTGCTTTTTCGCACTATCGTGAAAAGAAAGTGTGCGATAGCTCCACCGCTCGGACATTTTACATTTTCGTTATACAGTACAAATTACCACTGCAATCTGAAAATTCCATCATGGCTCGCAGTAAATTATTTATTCTCGTATCGCAGTCCATTTTTTCTCCGAGCAATCCACCACGCGAAACCCACTTTTACCGTGTACCTTCCAGTACAATTACCTCATACAAATGCATTCAATGACCTAACTGCAGCATATACAGCTACCAATGTATACCCCATTCCTCAAATGTCCGATTCTGTTAAAAACCCATATTTCTCAAACTCGGAAGGGGTAACTTTGAACGTCCTCCTAGTCAAATGTGCTGTACTACCTTCTCTTAACCCTGCTGGTCTGTTCGCAATTGCCATACAGTTGTATCGTTCGGGTGACGGTACATGAGTAACAATTGGAAATATAATTAAAAAAATATATAATATGTAAAAATTAAATATGAAGTAACAATACCCCAATATTGAGAAATAAAGTCACCAATGCCTGATAAAGCAAAATTTGGAACAAAAGCACAATTCCAATTTAAATTTTCTGTCGGGTCAAATAGACCTGAACAGACCACTAGAGTTAAGATAACATCGATCCTCAACCCCCAACCATCCACCCTTATATTCCAAATTCACCATCTATCCACGTTCATTCACCATCGAAAACTTTCTCCATTCTACCTTTTTATTTCCTTTCTGATGCATTTTAACTTCTATAGAGCTATACTCTCTCTATACTCGTGGAGCTTTTCCAATACTCAACTAAACACATCCTCTTACTATAGAATATTCGTCGAGTGCTCTCAGAAGCAGCATGCCGTAGGCTCCGTATGCAATAAAACGTTTCTTTTCATTCCTTTTCCCTCTTTCTCTCCCTCTTCTGGCTCCCTCGTTAAGAAATTTCTCGATCGCGTAGAAATCATCATATAACGTCGAAGCTCGGCTCGCTAACGAGCTAGAAGCACGCGTCGCTTGTCTCGCATACTTCGCGGACCGTCGCGTCGTCGGGAGCACACGCGAAGAGGATCTCGCTCCTGGTGACCACTCTTTCGATGGGGATAGACTCGGGGGGGAATGCTCGCGTGCGCTCACCGATGCACTCGACGATGCACTCGGCGATGCAGCCGTAATGCATCCCGACGTTGCACGCGACCGACACGGCACGCTCCGGGTGCTCGCACGCTTCGCGCCCCAATTGCCGCGATGGCGGACAGAGCGAAGCCTCCGGTACCAAAGAAGATTCCTGGCCCGAGGGATACACACGATTTTTCGTCGCGCGCCACTTACTCCGCCCCAGACGAGGGACTCGCGTTCTCGATCGAGGAAATGATTTCGAACGATTTGCCACGATTTCCTTTTACGAGAGAACGCTGGACCATCCGCGAGGAAAAATTTATAGGTGTAGAGATATTTCACCGTGGAGCTTTCTCGATCTTGGTTCTCACATGTAGTTTTTAATTGCTGTATTTAAAATATTGTGTTTAAGTAGAATTTATTCTGTGAGGAAATGCAATAAAATAGTTAGTACATAATTGAAGATTTATCTGGTGATACTACATGTTGATGAAAGTTTATGAGACGTAACCACCGAAAACTAATCGTGAGCTCGGTGGTGAGAGAAGAAGGCTGATCATATACATATTCGAGAAGGCAGGTGGATCAGTTTATGTACGAGTTGCGAGTGAATCCAGGCGAAAAAGTTACTGCACTGAGGAACGAGTGGTGACGGACGAGAAAAGCGTGTATTCCGACATATTTAATCTTAAGAAGGTAAGCTTTGCCCTCTCGCTTTTAAAAGATTTACTGGGAAGACTGTAGAGTAGAGCGCAAGATCTTCGCTTTCCGAGATGAGATATCATACCGAGTATTTCATTACTGAATAAATTAGCCGGACATTAGGGGAATTTTTTTGTCCCCCGGGCAGTTTTCGAGCAAATTATCTTCTCGTAGCGCACGTACTCGCTCGAGGTTTTATGATATTGCGATACTTAGCGAGCGCAACGAGAGAGGCGATTACGATCCTCATTAAGCGATGAGCTCGCCGGTCTCGTTCTCGACATTTGTCGAGGACTTTTAAACGGCCACACTGCAGATGCATTTTCAATGGAAACGCCTCCAAAACGGCGTGTACGCACGCACACAATTTCTTTCTCCAGTGGTATGGCATACCCTTTCAATTTCTCGCGCTTCCATTCGCTTACTATGGCCGATGTTTTTTTTTTGCACCTCGTGTAACTTTTATCTCCGCGGGACAAGCCGCGAGTTTTGTCTCTCATTGCCCCTCTTTTTTTACTCTATCAACGTGCTCTCACTCTTGGTTTCTACCTACCCTCATCTCTCTTCTCGCGCTACACCTTCCACTCCGGATTTCGTTCTTTTCCTCATCTCCTCTCCTCCTCTTCCTTCCTCTCGCACTCACGCCGCGCTCCATTGTTTTCTCATAGATTGAGTGGCTTTTGCATAGTTTATAACGCGGGGATACGTTTGTGAACTGTCACAAAATACCCTTCCCAGTTTCGAGCTTCCATCAACCCTCGCAACTTCCCATTCTCACCGTTTACACGAGCCTCTCGTATTGACTCCCTACACCCGTGCCACGTCACTCTATCGCATATCGCTACACGCCAACACACCTCGAGTTTAATAATTCTGTAAACCACATGGCAGTTTTTCACCGCGCTCGACGTGCAATGATTGTTTACAAAATACACATTTGTTTAAGCGTTGTTGGACGCCGTGACTCGACGCGTTGACGAAGCACAGCGCGCAACGCGTTTCGCCTCGAGTGTGCAAGTATTTTTAGATAGAGTTATTATGTGGACTGCCGCGCGGCGGATTAGCACCTCTGGGCTAATTAGAGTGTACGTTTCAAGATTTCTCACAATTTACGAATCAACCACGACAAGATGTAGAACCAACGACAATAATAATATCCGAGAACCGTAGAATAAAATTCGTAGAAACGTTTTCTCAATGCTTCGTTAACTCTGCGGATAAACTCAATCTTTCATAAATCAACAATATAAACTCATTATTTAACATTTCTTCTGCGTATCTCCTCAGTCCAATCGACGTAATTTCTTTCCACCTTACAACGTTAAACATCGACAAAGCTTGCTCAAACTGCCCTGTGCCTGCCTTCCGAACAAACCTATCCGAAATTAAGCGCGCGAAACTTCTCAAGTAATCATCGGATGAACATTATACTGTACGTCGAGCAACTTGACAAACAACGACAGCAACACCGTCAAACGCGCGCATACATTCCGTATACCCGTTTACCCGCAAAAACAAAGCACCAGCCCGCGTGCAGAGTGAATTCACACGAACAACTCCACGAGGAAGTGTGTATCCACGCGCACGACTATCGAGTGCTCTAGCACGTAACTCAAATTCTCGAGATCTTCCAGACACCCTCCAGGTATGTCTGCAGACATGACTGCATGCCTAGGCGACCTTAATCCCGACGACCGCGAAGGAAGGGGTGGTAAGGAAGTTGAAGAGAGGAGGGAACACCTCCGGACTGTGGGATGGTGCGCATCGTTAGGTACATATGTAATATCATATCCCCCGCACGGTAGTTACGTATTACGTTTAGTATTCTGATACTCTCTCACCCACGTCCCGCCACCTTCTCACTTCTGGCTCCCTCCAGTCGTCAACCCTCCTTCTCCACCTCCTTCTTCATCTCCTACCCCTTCTCATCCTTCCACAGTGTCAGGCCGTTACGCACTTGGGACCGCTTTTCCCGTGAATAGATTTCAAGACGACGCGGACGTGTGGCGTGGCGCGCAATTTCGGTGCGGACCTGGAAGGAGCTCCTACTGGGACGGCGCCGGCACGAGACGAATTCGCGTGGGAGGAGGGAGAAGGTGGAGGATGGAAGGAAGTGATCTTAGCATGGCACGACATTCTCGCACGCTCGTCTCACCCGCCGCGAGACGTGCGATCGAGGAATGGAAAATGGTCGGAGCGCGGTCGAGAAACGGAAGTAGAAACGAGCGATTTAGGGAGGAAACGGAGGGTAAGCGTGAGAGAGATTTTTGAGGGGTGTGGATCGATTGTCGGGATTGACGATCGGTCGTGGTAAGCTTTTCGTGAGATTTTAAAGAAAGGATGAAATTTTAAAGAAAGGGGAAATGATAGTAGGAAGTGGTGGAATGATGAATTTAAAAGTTGTGTACGATAAATTGACGTAGAGCTTAACGAAAGCTCAACTATCACGAATTTTCTGTAATTTTATAAGCACATTACTTCCAACGTGGCTGAAGAAGAAAACGTTGAAATAAGAGAGAAATTCTATTATCAATTTTTCAACTGACTCCATAATGCATCCTCGAAAGGACGTATCCTTTTCTCTTTTTCGCTCCGTTAGAGCAGCCCGCATAATTACTCGACTCGCGTTTTACAGAAGATCCCCCCCGTACTCCGTGGGATCGTTAAGGGCGACGTATAAAATTGCAGTGCTTCGAAGATAAACGGTGAAATAATTCATAGCTCTGTGAAATACTTTTTCACCTCGCCAGTACCCAGAATCGAGCCTTCCGCTTCTTTCGCTCCGCGGTATCGCGTCCGCCTCCCTTACGGAATTTTATCTGCGTTTGTTCTATAAGCTCGCGTTCGCCCGCTCACTTTTTATCGGTGCCGCGCCACGATTACACAGTCTTACGCTTCTTTTAACTCCTTCGTGGCCGTTAGTTAAACGTACGGAGGGGTGAGTGGGCGAGCCAACTGTGGCCAGGTTCGATTCACGCGAATTCGAAACGCGACGCGCGGAAGAGTTTCGAAGCGTTCGGAGCGGAAGGGTGGACGAGAATGAAAAAGAGAAGGAAACAAAAAAAAAACCCAAGCGACAACGCGAAAACGAAAAAAGAAAAGCGCGCATACGCGGAGGCCACCAAAAAATTCATTACCCTCGCGACTCCGTCGTCGCTCTCCATCGATCCGCCCACGAATTCGTCGATTTGTTTTCGACGATTTCATCGTTTTATCGCTCGAAGCGCTAGCCACTGTGAATTTCATTGCAAATTCCACCTCCTCTCTGATCTCTAGCAACGATCGTGCATTCTACCGGTTCGTAAACTACCGGCGCCCACGCCTCTCGCGTTATTTATTTATATAAATAAATCCACAGAGAGAGGGCACGATT
Source organism: Tiphia femorata (assembly GCA_944319695.1). Lineage (NCBI taxonomy): Eukaryota > Metazoa > Arthropoda > Insecta > Hymenoptera > Tiphiidae > Tiphia > Tiphia femorata. The sequence continues at coordinate 15,149,623 of OX090900.1, read as the reverse complement.
GTCGGCGGACGATTGACTCGCGGACTAATTGATCAGCCGCGCGCGCGTCCCGTAGAGTCGAGGGTTTCTCTTCGTGGTCCGCGGCGACTTCTATTTATTTCCAATGTACCTTTTAATTAACTCGTTTAAACTTGGCACGCAGATGTGCATCGATCTCGGGGTACGCGGATCAAACGATTTGCGTGATGCTCGGTGGTGGCGGACTGGATTGAACCGGTAGCGGCAGGGGGTGCGAGGTGGATGGACGTCCTCGTATATAACGAGATATACAGACAAATAACGAGACGAGAGCGGGAGAGAACGATCCTGCTCTGACGTGATACGAGGCAATGGCATTTACCGCTAACGAGCGCGCTAATTGACATAAACGAAGCCGCGCGCCCGCGGGAATGTAATCGAGTAAAATTCGATTAGCGTCGACGCGAACTCTCACTCTCTCGTGCAATCTTTCCATCTCTCTCGCACACTCTCGATCCACCTGCGTATCCCTTTCACGGCTCCGTCTGGAGTCCTCTCTTTTCCAAGGATCTCCCTTTCGTTAACTAGGAGCGACCGCGGGAGCCGATTATGTCGGATCTTCGTCCTATGTGCCACGGCGGAAAATCCGCGAGGATTTTCCGAGAGACTTCAGTTGGTCGTTGAAAGGATCGACGATTGTCAAAGGAGATCGGATGTGGAAAGAGCTCGATACGATTGACCGGCCTACTGATTAGGAAATGTAATTGGTGAACTTCTCGAGTTAGTAGGAGAAACTTCTTTACATGGTGTTCGAAACTGGGAAACAATGCAACAGAAGAGTATCGTTGATAGACGATTATTGTCGGTTGATGGTCCGCGATTTAGTTGATACTCGTGAGATGGAGCGTGATTGGAGAATTTCTAATGCGGTCTCAGAGGTCCTGGTCAACGTTAATTGTCCGATGCCAATTCGTCCGATACTACCTCGAGTATTCTACCAATTTTCACGCGGTACCTATTACATTATTCGCGTTGCTTTCCTAGCTTTCCGATTATTTTTAATCGGGTCAAGGGTCGTCCATCTGCGGAATGTCGCGAGTGGACAATGGACACGGATGGAACTATGCGAAGCTGCAATTATCGAATTGATTCTCGAACGTGGTCACCCTCGATGGGGCATTACCCTCTTGGAATCAATTCGCTCGGTTAAACCAGTTTCCTTAATAGCACGCGAATTGTTGGCTGAATCGTGAGAATCGTTCCAATGAATTTGCACCGCGTCGAGTAGAAATACACGTTTATTCGCGAAAATCAATTTCATCCCCTCGTGTCTAATTCATCGTTTTCGGCACCCAATAACGTTGTAACGATTATGCTATTCTTCTCCCTATTCTCATTCGTAATCGTGCTATTTATGTTTCCGTAGACACCAAAGGAACACTTCCCAGAAACACCGCAGAGATAGACAAAGAAATGAACAAAAATTACAAATCTTTCGAAAATAATTCTCCTCGAGGGTTCGGTGAAGCGATTAGAACTCACTGTCGCGCGAAGACAGTTTATTAAATATTCGACGGCCCGTTGAGCGGATCAGTTGGATCGACGAGGAGCCGCGCATTCACCGAATCAGAATCTGTGGCGCGAAAACTCGCGATCAGCCGTTCATCTCCGAATCGATCCTCTCGCGGCCGCGCGCGCTCGTGCACCCAGATGGCCAATCGACCATTGGTCGATCCGAGCGTATCGTTCCGCTCGAACGAGCGATTTTATTAATAATATCGCAGGGAAGGACAGTAGAGAAGCGCTTTATTTTTCTCTCGCATTCGATGTCGCTTGACATTCGGTATTTCGAATGGAATTCCAATATGACGTGGGCCCTGCTCCCTGCTGGTGCACCCGATGGCCGCGCGAAACGACGCTTGACGTCGTTTCGTGACCGATAAGCTCGTTTCTTCTTAATACGGCCCCCTACCGGGGCCATCGCACGCTTCCTTCGTCGGCCAGAAACCCCATGCAGAGTACTCTTTTATCATCCTCCTGGACTGCGACGATAACGGAGGTTCGTCGTTCGTGTTACTCCATCGCGAAAAGGATTCCAAAGTCACGGAAGTTTTACGGTAAGGAAAGAATAAGTCCAATGTGAAAGTGAAATTGCACGGTAAATCGATACTTCGAAATTTAAAACTTCATGGATTTGCTTCACGCTGGTATAAAAGAATGAAAATGAAAGGATAATATTCAAACAGTTTTTATCGATTTGTGTACAGCAATTTGTCACTCTAATCGGTGCACGGTTGTTTTTTAAAGGAGCGAATCGATCGTACTTTGCCAGCGTAATTTAGTATCGTGCTCAGCTCGATGCACGTCTACAAGGACGCGCATTGTAAATTTGCAGAATTGGTGACATTTAAATTAAGATGTCCGTACTAGGTCTGAAAAGAACGTCGGTACTTATCTCTCCATTGTTCAGATCGAAGGAGCAGGTATCTTACAGTCCATATAACTCCACCTGTAATCCTTCCTTTTTTCCATTCTTCAGGCAGCTCGGTCGGGTGCTCTTCGAGCTTTCCTTCTCGTGCGCTCGAGTAACTTCCCTCTCCTCCGTTTCAAGTAACGAGACACCGACAAGCCTTGTCAATAGTAATAGAATAACAAGTTGCCAAAGTCACCCAAGGTGAGCTGCATTATCCTAGAAAATCAGTGGACGCGAGGCAAGACGTAAGAAGAGAACGAAGGGCAACTTGAACCAGCGCTCATTGACAGTGATAAATCGAAGGGCATATTTTATCTCCGTGGCTCTTCCACGATCTCGATAATAGCACGATTTACCAAAAATTGACATTAATTCACCAGAGCAACAGTCAACCGACAGATGTAATTTTAATACAACCAAAAATTCGGTAGTTATCAAGAACGTCTGTGACTCCGTGATGGTATGACAAATCTCGGATAAATTTGATCTATAAATCAAGAATGGTGACGATATTCGTGAAATCACGATGTTCCTATCGAATTTCCACCCGCGCATGAGAAATATTTTCGAGGAAGACCCAGTCGAAGCGTTCTCGTGAAATTTCGCGACGATTCTTCGACGTCGTCTGAACAAATTCACGGGAACTTTCCACAGGCTGGAACGATCGACAATTCGTGGCAGAATCGGCGTTACGGGAGACAAAGAGATAAGGAAGGAGAAAGAGTGGAACAAAAGTGTAGAGGAGAGAAGAGCGAACGATATCGGCTGCAATGAGGCGCATGCTGCTGGTTGCAACCTACTTCAAGGACGATAAAGGATCTCTTTCCTCCCTGTCCCTTCTCCTCGAACGGCACACGTCTACAGTGTAAACAGAAATTAAGGGTCGATCCGACCCTCATCCTCGATCTCTGCGAATGACATTCCTACGACTGCGCTTGGCAGTCGTCCAGAGATTTGCAGCCTCCTTGTTTCTCCACCTCTGTGTGCTTCAATAAGCGTGGATCCCGGCACCGTTTAAGCACAGGCCCTTCTTGCAGTTTCACAGGCGTCCTTGCGCCTGTCCATTGTGTCCCTTTCTTCATCCGCGTGCCCTCGTTAACGAGGAAACTATTTCAGACACAGTTTAAGAAGAATTTATAAAGAATGTAAGAAAGTCTCGGAAACTGTTGCAAAATCAAGTTGCAAAATCTGATCTGCATATATCAAAAAACAGTTTACAAATTTCGCATGAAATTTACAAAAAGTTTCTCATTTTCTACCCCTCTGCGATATATCACAAATTCATGAAAATCAGAGCGAGTCACCTGAAACAGTTTCCTCGTAAGTTGCGATAAGAATCGCGCTATTTATATTCACATCGTTTTCCCTCGTTAACCTCATCTCCTTTCCTCTCGTTCTCCAGCGCTTTGTTTTCCGCGTCTTATCTCTCGCGCTTCCACGCGCGTTACCGTTACTTCTCTTCTTTCACCTCGTTACCTCATCCTCTCACACTTCCTCCCCACTCACCCTGATCCTTTCTCTGCACCCTCACGAAGAAAAACTCTTTAGCGCCTTTCCTTTTTGCCACTTTCCCCGATCGCGTTCGCGGAGCCGGCAAGCACCGGCCGTTGAAATAATCGGGCCGCGAATGCCGCTTTAATTATTCCATTCTACTTATTGCCACGATCACCACGACTTCCTTCCACTACACGGGCATCAGTCGCCTCCTGCTATTGTGCGCGAGTTCTTTCAAGTCGTTGCCCGACAAACGGAATCTCCGTAGTGGCGCTCTTTAAGCGACCTCGTCCCCGAGCGGATGATCCACCGAGGGAGCTTTCTCGTCCAAGAAAAGAACCCACCGGATCCTTTGACACTCAAACCCCAATCTTCAATGCCCATTTCTCATTCACGTACCACTGAGTTTCCTTCATTACCAAATTTTCTATAAACTTCAAAATACAAACACCTAGTTAAACGAGAAAATAGCGACGTTAACGTTCGCGTAGGATCGTTCTCGAGCTTAAGAACAAGGGTGAAATCAGCGTCGTGTTATTTGGCGCGCGAGAAATCCGCTAACCGGGTAAAGTTCTCGCCGTGTTAATTCGCACTAGCGGATAACGCTAATTACGCGACGGCAATTAAAATGTTAATCGGGTGGCTCTCGCAGCGAGGCACGGTGAAAGGAAGGAAGAAAAAGGGAAAGAAATATCGGTGTGAGGACTCGGCGGAGCGTCCTCGTCGGGATAGAACGGCATCCTCGAGCGAGGAGATCAAAGAATGCGAAATTCACTTCCGCTCTTCGGTACGACGTCGTCGTCTGCGTCGTCGACGGCGTCCAGTGGGGTGACGTTGGGCAAAGGCAGAGCCAGTGGCGACTTCCTTTTTCGCACGCCTGCACTCGCCCGCTCGGGACGAGGAAGAGAGTAAAGGGGGGAACGTGGCGCGGTGGAATCGGGCGCAGCTCGCGCTCTTTCCGTAGAACGGGAAAGCCCCTTGTGTATCTTAATAGGGTACAATTACGACATAATTACGGCCTTCAAAATCCCTTGAAACCCTCTTTGTCCCAGGAGCGGCGGCGGCGTCCATCCCATTCCGTTGGATCGCGCGATAGAAGCCGAGAGTGACGAGAAAGAGAGAAGAGAGAGGAGAGAAAGGATGAAGGTGAGATATGGCAGGAGAGCGAAAAGCAGAGAACTGACGAGCAACGAGGAAAGGAGTAAAAGAGAAGAGAGCGGAGGAGAAACTGCAGACACGCAGTCACTCTCGACGCGTCCTACATCTTTCATCTCATCGGATAGGATTATAGAAATAATGGAATTTGCGAGGATGACCTCGTGAATACAATGAGCCTCGTGAGCGTATTATCGGAGCGGTCCGTCGAATCGCGAATTAACTTCGCTCCTTCTCCGGCAACCGATGCACCTTCACGACAGTGTCGAGCCACCGTCGAGATTCGTTGCGTGAATCTCCGGAATCCTCCTCCCACCGAGAATGTCGTCGTGCGTCTAACGATCCATCGAGGAAAACGAGGAAAAATGGAAAGGCAGGCTATGCCTGTGACCCACATAATCCCTCGGCAGTCCAAGCCGGAAACAGAGCGGGACGCGACGGGGTACGACGACTCTCGAGCGTGGTGAGGAAGTGAGGAGAAGCGTGCGGAAGAGGAAGAAGAAGAAGAAGAAGAGGTGGAGGAAGGAAGAGAGGGTGACAACTACGAGCGACGACGAGGCGGAGAAGACAAACGGAAGGGTCGAGAGAAAGAGAGAGAAATGTCAAGGAGAGAACAAAACCTCGGAGGGGCTTGGAGAGAAGGGAGAGTACGGAACGAGAACGAAACTAAATGAAACGAGGTTGACTCTCTTCCTGCTCCACCCTCACCCCTCACCCTACACCCTCTGTGCCCTCAACCCTCTCACCCCCGCGTATCAGGGTGTCATCCCTTTTTCTATAGCGCGCGCCGTTCCTTTTTCCAGCTTCCGGCGAACAAAGGACACGCTTAGGTTATGAGAAATGTCCGGACGCGTTCGGACAACGGAAACGCGGAAGTGGAGCCGGGGGTGGAAGCAGTGGACTCCACCACCGCGCGACGAAGTGCCCGAAATTATTCGGAGACTTTCCACGATGCAAGCGGTCCGCCCTTTCGCACGCACTGAATGAATCGCGCGAGCACTCCCTTTTTAAGAAGGTAATTCGGAAGACGAGAATTTATAAAGAGTCCCGACAATGTCATCTTCTTTCGTAGCTCCGACACAGCTGGCACCTTACTGTTTATTAAAGGCAATTAAACGTAAATTAGTGAACGATCGCTAAGGACTTCCGCTTGCGGCACACATCAGAGTACTGTTGCTTGTAATTAACGCTTGGGATAGAAGTCGTTGAGCTTGCGAATGATTTCTCGAGCAACGCGTAATTTTACCTCTGATTACACTTTGTGGAACTTTGGATATTAAATTCGGGGTGGGATATCAATTCGTAATTTTCTCGGCAAGGATGCGAATTTCGAGGAAAGTTCTAATTGTAATGTCGATGACAGGTGGGATATCGAATCTCGTGGAATTCTTGATAGAGATTCTCGAGCACGAAGATCGAAAGGAGCAGACGCGATTGAGAATAAAATTTTTGTGGCTAACGAGACAGGCGCGGCTAAGAATAAGGGGTAACGAGAAACGGGAGACGCGCGTGGTAAAGCGGGTAAATTCATTTTCGCCCCCGCATGGAAAATGGGAAGGGATTATTTTTCGTAACGCGCGACGACGACACGGGCGGGAGGATCGAACGAGCGCGCTAACAAAGTCGTTAAACCGACGCGGCGCCACGCCAGTGAGTCGTTTCACGTGCATAGTTCTACGCGCCTCTTGCACCACTGGCGTTGGAGAAAAATTTCGGCGATAAATTTCACCGAGGATTGATGCCCAGGCATCGTATGGCGTTAGGTAAACCACAATATGGGGTGTATCCGTTCCCTTGCGTTGCAAGAGCGAACGTCGTTTGTAACGTTGTTGCGCGCGATGTAGCGTGCACAGAAGATCGTGACTCTGTCGGGATATTGTTAAAGGGCAGCTTTCGCTTTGCTCCCGTTATTTACGCGAGTTCAATGGAAAGTCATCAATTCTCTCTTCCAGCTAGTATTGCAGTCATCGGTGAGCCGCAGAAATTCACTTCGTAATAGATTATTATTTTTTTAGGAATAAGTATGACAACCTGGTATCATTCTTTCAGGTTTTTTATTTTTTTCGATGGATATAAGTGCGTCTAATGGGAGTGTTCGTGGCGGGGTCCACGAGCAAGAGGATAGAGGAAATTTTGGCAAAAAATTTTACCTTCTGTTCGACACTCCAAAGTAAATTCTACAAAGCGATAGTTCTTTCTGCTTTTTACGCATTCTTCCCACGATCCGGTCTCTCCTAGGAAAATCATTTTTTCTAGCATACAAAGTTTTTACCACGGTCGTAAAACTCCGCGTTTCGTGTCTTCTCGCGTTCCTTTCTCGAGCATTTCGCGCATTCGTCCTTCGCATTGCAAATTCACATGGCATTCATTAAATTCACAATAGACCCACAGTCTTCTACCGAGAAAATTATTTTCTATTCTGCTTCTCCAATTGAGCCACGATAAAGAAAATCCTCGATAATCCCTTTAGAAATTTTCATTCAATCCTTCGATCTACCCGAAAGAAAAAAAATAATCGAAAATGTCACTGGCAGCAGTAGAATTTCCTTCGAATCCAATTGTCTTTTGGATTTTTCCCTTCGCATTTATCGACTAACTCGTCGCAAAAATGGCCCGTAAGAGCCTTTCGCGAAGAACGCAATTCGTCTTCACTGGGGAATTTGAAGTAGATTATCCCGAACACTCGAGGTACTAAAAAATTCGCTAACGATCGTTTCTCGACCCGCCTTTTGGCCATCCAATCCCTTTCATCGGCAGCGCGTTTTTCCTCGGATCGGTCAGAGAGACTTTGTCGACGAAGCTCCGTGGAAAGCGCTGGAAAATTCAAAGGTTCCCCAAGCAGAGAGGATTCATACTGTTTGTAGATCCGAGGTAAGCAGCACCTGACGAAATGTAGCGTGTATTCAATTCTTGCTAAGTGCCCCGCCACGGCTCCCAAAGGGAACCACTTTGAAGCATTACACGGAGGGTGAGAGAAACCTTGGAAAAGGCGGAGAAGCGCATCACTCACCGTGCTCCGTGCCTCAAAGCAGCGAGGAAAGCAAAAATCTCTTTCTTAAAATTGATTCTACCGTGGTGAAGGAGCGATTAATACCCAGTAGTCGATCACGACACAGGGGACTCGAGAGCTGCGCGATTAGGGAACCCGCGATTGTCTGCGGCGGGCAACGATAAAGCTTGTTATTCCTCCGGGGCCAACAGCTGTTCGACCGATTAGTAGAGAACAGCCTCGTTTCGAACTGCCGAGCAAGGTTCATGCTTTTAATGGAGCTTCGTGGATTTCGAAGTAGTCGGATGATTAATCGCTTCGCTTGCTCCTAGAATGTAGAGCCTCGAGAACCTTCTTGAACTTCGCTCAAAGGACATTTTTTCCGTGAGACTGAACTTTCGAATTTCGCGATACGCTTCTGTTCTCTTCAGCACGGTGGAAACGTACGAATCACCCGTTGGTTCGAAATCCAAGCTGAAATAATTTTGACGGCCACAACTTATATTCGTGTATGCAAATTTAGCTAGCTTCGCTGTTCTCTCTATTCCATTAATTTATTCGGAAAGAAGGGGTTGGTGGATGAGAACGTATCTCAATGAAGATGTTTCTCATGTTGCGAAATCTCACGTGAATTTCCCCGAGACCGAGAACATGCTATTCATTCGCTTTGCGGTTGATTAGCTAGGAAATTTACCCTCGAGTAAACAGAATTATTCGGTTCTCGAGTGTCTCGGAAAAACCAAATTATTCGGTTCTCTAGTGTCTCGGAAAAACCGAATTAAATAGGACACCTATTCTCTAGACACTTAAAGTTTATTGTTAACGTTACGATCGTCCTTATAATTTGCATTAAATTCAGCAACCTTTTACACTTGCACGGTTGAAAACTTCTCACTAACGCAAATTCTCCACTACATACTTTTCATTTACCCTCACAAGAAATGACGAATTCTCGCGTCAAGTCCTTCTCATTGGTTATCAAATCTTGCGCGATCTCGAAAGATCTCAAAACGATATTCCTCTCTCAGGCCAGCAGGAGAGCTGTCGACACTCTCGAGCGAGTGACGCGCGACGTCGATCGTCGATCGTCCCTCTTACGATGTTCTTCGCGCTCTCGACGGCTTTCCTTCTATTTTCTGATCGCAACTCCAACAGATAGCCTTTCAACCTTTGACACCGCGCCGTCTCTTCGCGGCAGAGGCGCTGCCGGTGGTGGTGGTGGCAGCTCGCGTGTGGATCTTCTTTAACTCCACGGAGAAAGGAAACGGTGGCGACGACGTCGACGACGGCGTCGGGACGCGTCTCTCGCTATTTATTCAGGACGACGTTTGCGAACCCGTCGAACTTTTCGAGGTGCCGCGGAGGCGAAATTTCGCAGGCCATATATATACCGGGGAATCCCGGCATCCTGTCTCGCGGAATATACGCAGCCCGACGTTGAATAATGCATTCGCGTCCCGAAATTCTTACGGAGTCATTGTCGTCCTCGACGCACCCTTCTCTGTCCTCGTGCACCGAGAAATTCGCCCTTATAATTGTCTTTTTCTTTCTCAGGACGCGTTGATTATTGAAAACCGAGCGTCACTTCGATGAAGAAGATCGAGAAGTTTATTTCAGGATTTTATTCTTTCACTGTTTCCCTACGAACAAGCGAAAAAAGACACGTGTCTATCTCGCGAAGAAGGCGCGTCTCAATTACATTTTAACCTCGTACACAATTATCTATCAGAACAGTGTCTATACATTTTACTCTAATGAGTATCTCGTAAAGTAGAAGGTAGAATATGTAATTATGATATAAATCTAATGTACCTAGTTTACATTCCAACTCTAGAACACCGTGAAATTGGCAAGATTGTGCTCCTGCTGTATACCATTTTAATATTACTTTCCTTTTTCTAATTCTCCAATGCAGTCTCACTAACACCGATTCGTTAATGACGCACTCGAAAATTTGTATTAGACGATCGATTCGAAGACATATGAAAAAAGAAAACTCTGAAGTAAGACGGATATTAAATCGGAGAAACTATTTTTCTTCCGCATGCCTAAGCATATAGGTTCCTTCTTCTCTCGACGCGCACGGCCTTTTTCGACCGTAAACCTTTCTGCTCGTATGCGAGGGCGATGATCGAAGGAGAGTTTTACGGCTTACGTAATCGTCACCGATGGCACGCTCGTTTTGCATCATTCGTGCCGTGGCCTGTGAAAGAGGAAGATTCTTACATCTGCGTGGCCCGTTGGTGGCGAGCGCGCGCACCGAATGAACGTGAAGGAGCCGCGTCGGACAGAATCAGAGTCAGGAAGCGCGACGTGGGCACAGAGGCCAGCCAGACGTGAGGAGGACTTATCCCTTGGGATTAGGGCGAGTTCTCACCTGGGGATGAGAGAGTGAGAGGGGAGAAAGCGGAGCGTAGTAAAGCAGAACCTCCAATAGCGTCCAACGAGTGTTCCTTTCTAGACGCGTTCTCTAGCGATCATAGTACCAAAGTGTGCTAGAATCGAAACGATTCTTCATACGAGAAGATAAAAGAATCTTCTGTGACAGGAATATTTATGTATTATGGGCTTGACATATTTTTAGGCACGACCGTAAAGGGAGTGACTTACTTTTACATTAATTAATCAGAGCACAATGTGCCCGAAATCATTCAAATAAGCAGACATATGAGAAAGAGTCACTGTGAGTGGAAAATAATTATTGCAACTTTCTGCATATTTCGTAAGATTCTCTTGGAGATCACCTACAATTTACAAGGTAAAACACGCTTGCACAAAACGAGTCGAAATGTTTAGATTGACGAGTTACGATGAAAATCCCAAAATCGAAAAGATCCATTAAGAGGAAAGTATCAAAACGCGAATGGAATTTCTGAAATGGAGAACGGAAGCGCGATTGACCGATTGAAGCGCGCGCGCACTCGTATGCGCTTTCCTCGCGTGACGAGAAACGCAGAAAATTCGTGCAAACAGAGAGGAACGGGGGTGTGATGGAGAAAGGGTGGCGATTCGTTTGAATTTCAAACGAGGAGTCGAGATCGTTGCAAAACGGTTTCTTTCGCGTGCGATCGCGCTGTAATTCGATCGTGTGCCGTATAAATTTAACTCATATTACCAATCTCCGTGAAACTTCACCACCCGGAAGTGAGAAACTTCTTCATCGTGAGAAAAAAACTTGCGAGGAACCCTATCTGTCTCACGATTACACGAATCGTCAAAAATCATTCTTGGTAAAATTCCAATAACTTGGGATCCATCTTGAAAACGTTCACTCCCAAGGCCTCACATCTGAAGGCATCAACCACAAGAGGCCTTAAATTTCCAGCACCCTGCCTACGTCCTATCCTCGTCAAACGAGGAGAAAGATCAGAACGATAAATTCGTTCACTATCGTTCTCGAGGCACGCGACAGGTCTTCCAGGGAAGAAAACCCTGAGATACCAAATTGCCGTTGGTTAGGACCCACCCTCGAAATCTCGTTCTCGTGGTATCGAAGGGAGCCACGGAGCATTCGTAGGAGAAAAAGCATTCTTATCGCTCGTTTATCGAAGAGATTCCGAACACGTCCGGACGATAGGATAGCTCGGAGCTTTTCTCTGGCTGCGAGCTCCTCCTCCTCCACCTCCTCTTCCTCCTTCCGCTGACAAACCGCGAGAGAAAAGAGAGAAGGAGGAGGTGGAACACGCCGGATATGTCAAACTACGAGACACCGTCGGGCACTGACGCGACGAGAATTGATCGAATGCGAGAGCTAGCAGGCTACGACTCGTCCTCGTGGTCGCATCGGGTGCAACCTGTCGCTTAAACAAATAAAAGGATAAGCGAATATAGCAGTGGTGGTAGTCCCTACGTGAGCACGTTGTCGAGGCGAAAGATGAGAGCGCAGGACAAAGAGAAGTAAAGCGAGAGGATACGCGGAAAGTCGGTGAGAAAACGAGAGAAGAAAGAGAAAGAAAGAGAGAGAGAAATGGTGAACCCTGGCGTGTATTACGGGGAGAGACGAATGAAAGGATTGCAGGCGAGATTGATTGATCGATTAAGATTTATTAAATGCCTTCCATGTCGATGCCGAAATGGACGTAAACGAAATGTGATGGATGAGACGGTGCGCTCGACCGCGAGACACGGTGGGGGGATACCCGTCGATTACCGATTGACAAAGAATCGTCGTGATCGAAGCGTTCAAAATAACAGTGGATCTCGCGTGGAAAGCCCGTCACGTGCCGATAGACCTTAAATAGAAGGTTAAAAGACAAATTGAAGAAAGTAGCGAAATTTCAACATCCAAGCGACTGAAGATAAAAAGAAGGTAAAATGAAACACAAAAATTCTACTTGTACGAATAAAAAAACAAAAGTGCAAGTAAACCCAATCGATTTGTAAATAAAAAAACCGTGAAGGAAGCCGAAAGTGTGAGATAGTTGAATAATAAAAGTGACTTGAGGCTTGTGAAATTCTCTGAATGCAGCGAAGAAACGCGACGCAGGAACGAAAGATACGCGAACGAGCGAAAGTCCAGAGGAATCGCGCACCGAGAAAAGGGAAAGATAGAAAGTGGACGTCAGTAGCGTAGGCGAGCGTTTAATCCGACGCGATAGAGGCTCACGATGCGATACGAGAGGCTTCTCCATTCGAATCAATACGACATACACGTGCGCACACACAACGCGGAAGCCCACATCTGTATTACAGACGCTACACGTCGTATTACACGGCGTTTGTATTACAATGGCAGTGGCGCGTAGAACGGCAACGACTGCGACAGCCAGGAGGACCCGTCGAGGCGTGAGTATTCGCCCGTGGGGTGCAAAAGCTGCGAGAAAGAGGGAAAATTCGATACGCGCGAGGAGAAGTGGTGGATTAGAAGGGCGAAGACCATGCATCGACTGTGCACTCCGATATAATCGTTCGTTCCGATCCAAGCCTCGAACGATAGTTTAAAGTTTATATTGTTTCAAGGGAAGAGATCGAAAATATTCGAGAGCGTTGAACGTGGGTAAAAGTCAGCATGGTCGTTACGATGGATAGAGAAAAATCATTAATATATTATTGCACTTGTGGTTTTAAGAGACAGAGAAAGCACGTGACACCAAATCAGTGCGTTTCTCCGTGTCCCTTGGAAACGTCAGGAATTTTCCGCCCAGTGAGTTGAATTTCGGGGGGTGGATTCATAACGGGGTGGAAACCGGTGGGGTGCGCAAAACGAGGGTAGAATGTGTGTATTTTTCGATATCCAATTTGCGGGATAAGGGGGATGGGAGAAATCCATTAAGGCCCGCAATGTAGCGGAGCTTGACGCGGGCGATAAGCCGGCCCAGGGCCGTGGCAAGTAAACGACCAGTGGCTGGCAAAGGTGGCCGCATGCGTGCGCGTTGAGGACGGGGACGGTAAGAGGCCTGCCACGATGGATAAGTCCAACGACCGTGGGGGATTATCGACAATAACGAGCGGATTGATTTTTTTTCAAATTTCGCCGATCGCGTACCGTGGGACATTCGACCATCTGCTTAACGATTTCTACGTAGACGGCTGACGGTACGAAAAGATCCCTCGAAATAGTCGTAGCTTCTACCGTTAAATATTTATAGGGAAAAGTGGAATCAATTTGGAGCTGATTAATTTACCAGATCGGCATAGATATTTGCTTACACCGTGACTCGCAAGGAGCCTACAATGATTTTCCGTGGTACCTCGGCTCTAATGAGTTTTAAATATCTCACGAAGCAGTTTCAAATTAGGAACACGCGTTTTACACGTGCTTAAACTCGTTTTCGAGCTTCTCGTAGGAACGAATTTTTTTCTACCGCGTAACCAAATGAGAGCGGGATGTACGAGATATCGCAGAGGGAAGTTTCGCGGCAAAGAAATTTCGGGATTGAATTTATTCAAGAGAGAAACTAGAGCGTAACTTATGTAGTCGCGAGACGGAGGGGGTGGTTAAACGGCGCGCTCCGCCACGGAACGTCGTCGACCGTGGGTGGTCCTTTCCTGTTGCTCGGATAAGTCGAACGTCCCGCGGGGACTCTTGGAGTGGGCCATTCGTGAAATTGCCGACTCGTGCAAGAATGTAGCTCGGAGATTCCTGTGGTTTCCTCAATATGTAACGGAACGACGCGAGAATCGAGGGTCGTCCGTCGGATGTAAAAATTAAATTAACATTTTTAAACGGTACGAGATAGTACTACTTTTCTTCGACTCCTATTACACAACGACCGGCAAGTAAAATGTTTTTTTACGCCGAATGATCGTTTGCTATTTACGTGTTAACACAATTGTGACGTGCACTGCAATTTTCGTATCTCATTCGTCGAATCTACGACGAAAGAACCTAATTTACACCGCGAGCGGACTAATCGATCGCTCCTATGCTGCAATTGCTAATCGTGAAACGGTCCTGCGAATCGGTAGAATCAAGTCATAATACGATTGAAATGGAGGGCGAATGATTGGACGTTGCCAAGGTTTAACGGAGATTGAATCGAAAATACAATTGCAGGAAGGTCCCACGGCGACAAACGTAATTCGTGAATGCAGCGTGCACGTGTCACGTATTACGTATACGTGGTACCCGTTGAGTAATACGATTTATTATAATCAGACATACTCATCATTGTTGTTATAATAACCATAATTGGTTGTTATAAAACCATAAACGATTCGTAAATGTGCCTGACAGTTCTCAATTTTCATACTAAATAGTAAAGGTAGATACTGGACGCGTAAAATTACCCAATGAGCTTAGGTCAGGATAAAGATGTAAGGTTGAAAAAGTCCTACGCGGCTGGGACGGTGAAAAGCCAGAACAGTGGAACACGCGGAGCAAACAAGGAAGAATCGAGTCTCGAGTAGGGCCGACGTGGAAGACTAACGATTAAACTGGAAGAATAGAAGGGGGAGGTAAAATTTAACGGAGATTGAATCGAAGGTACGATTGCTCAGACAGCTATCGAAAGCTCTCAAATGGGAAAGCCCGAACGATCTATCCAGCTAACCGGAAGTAGCTCTTGTCTGCTCCATTCTACATAGTGTTCCGCTTCCTTCTCCTCCACCTCTCTCCAACCACCTTCCCTCCTCGTCTCACTCTTCGATCCTCTCGTCTTTCACCTCCTTCTGTACTCCAGGTGCCTCTGTCTCTCTTCTTCCCCGCCTTTCTCTCTCCTACTTTCACCCTAGCTTCTCCCCTATCTATCTGTCACTATCCAACGAGCTCTCGAGCGGGCTCCGTTCTCTTGCAAATGTCCTGGAAATGGAAAAGGAGGCTTCTCAGATCGATTCGGAGATTGGACCACTTCCGACATTCCGATTGGCACTCCGCCACGATCCTGCGGTCTCGGTGATCGCAGTTTCGATGTTACTTTAACTTTCTGGGCCTTAAACCGACCGACCAACGTCGGGATACCCACCGGTGCACGTTATAGTTTAACCGCGAACATAATGTCGTTCGGAAGAGGAGAGAAAATCGAACGAGGGCTGTGTCAGTGGTAGTGGTGGGTTCGAGTCAAATATTTTAGCAGGGTAGGCAAACGTTGGCTTAGTCTCGTTGGCCCGTACGGATTAGCTTAAAGTTTCTAAAGAGAAGACATTTTTCACCTCGGCTTGATGTAAAGTTTCATTTTACTGTGAAAGCTCGACGACAAAGTTTCACAACCTTTACACTAAAATTTTTACAACTATTTTTCCACATTCTTGTAATTAAAAATGAAAAACGGAAATATTTTAAAATACAGAGAAGTAGGTGTAATTCTTGTTCGATATTATTCGAGCCTTTGTTTATCCACTCACGAACAAAGGGGAATAAAATAATACGATAGTTCAGTGTTTTCCAACGAATCTATTGGTTTCTTTATCGGAAAAGCTTCCCCGCCATTTTCACACGGAACCACAAAATTCCACGTGTCGTTTCCGTACATAATCCGTGCTATAACGTTACACTAAGGACCGAAATCGACGACTAAATTTCTCCCTGCTCCCCGAGATATTGATTTTAATTAAGCCACCGGTAAATTGGCAGAATTCTACTGCGCATTCTGTGCCGTTGTGTAATCCCCAGTGGTATCCAAGGTACCTGCAATATATTTCGGCACATTTTGGCAGTGCCATTTTCTTGGGAAGGGTATCAAAACTATCCCTCGCAATCGAGGGAGCACGCGGTGCCAGAATTCGGCTCTACATTCTCTGCCATTCTCTAATCTCAGAAGACATCCGAGACATCTCATAACACATATCCCACTTCATTCGCATTACAACATTGTCCTCGAGAACTGTATCAAAGTTATTTGCTAGGAAGTGAACAGTTGAATTACAGTTTCTTCCATCCCTTGTATTTCTCATCTAATGATCAATAACTGTTTCGAGAATTTAGCGCACACCCTTTACAAAATTATCACCTCGCACTATTAATACCGACCATTCTCCAACAACGTGAGACATAATTTGCCAAAACATTTGAACGTATCCCTCTGGAGTGTCCACCGTAACGCGCGCGCCAGAGCGGAGCAGTAGCACGTCGGCCTACAATGACAATTATTCCGAACGCTCGCCCTATATGCAATAAGATTCCCGCAAAGGAACGCCCTACATACTCGCGCCCATCGCCCTGTTATCCCACGTACGAGAAACTCGGTTAATTCCGTGGCCGAAGTAGTTTCAGCCTCCCTACCCCCACAGTTTAAATAATGCCCAGGGTTAGCAAGGTGAATTGAATCCACCTAGATTCACTTTGAGAGGGGAATATTCGGTAGGGCTAAGAAGTTGTTCATTGTAATGCTCGAATTATGCTACCACCCCTCAACCTCCCACCTCTCCAACCACCCTCCACGAAGTCTAACAAAAGAATCGTGGGGCTCGAGAGTGGACGAAATTGAGTTTAACTTCTTTTTGCTTCCACGAGCTTCCACCTCGGCCCGTACATGCCGCCTCGAACTTCGAAATGTTTTCCCGCGTGGTGGATAAAAACTGCGAGAAGTACTTCCCGGTAAAACATCCTCCTCCACACGCGACACCCCCATTAAATGCCAGCAAGAAAAGGCACGTGCTCTTCTTCCTGATCGACAAAAAAGAAGAGATGAATAGAAAAGAGGATAAAGAGGAAGAGCACTCTCGAAAAATTCGAGCCGCGCGTTCCGTCGGGCGGGAAAATTTGAAATTCTCCGCGCTTAATCGTCGATTTGCTCAACGGAGCGTGCGCGCGCTGAACCGATTGACGGAGGTCGATCACGGGCGAGGAATCGATTGGATTCTCGTGTCGAAAGGGTAGTCAGGAAAGCGGTGAGGTGGTGCAGGTGGAGACGAATATTCGAATGGTCGAATCGACAGAACGAACGGTCGACTGGCGCGAAATCACCGATTCGAGTAGAAGCAGCCCCGGGATAGGAAAGGACGAGCCGATGGAGAGGAGTGAGGGTTTTGGCATTATGCGGTTTGCGTTCGCTGCTCTCCACGCGTGCACACATCTGGACGGGCGCACGTGCGTACACGCACACGTTGATCGAACCGGCGTGCGACGCAGGAATTGCCACGCGTCAGCGATTCATCGACAGGGGTGCGTCTGGTCAGCGTCGTCGGTTACCCCTACGGAATATTCCCGCTTCCTTGCGTTATTATGCTATGTAGGTATGCGAATCAAAGCGATCGATAATTATCTTCAGAGGAGATGGAAATTTCCTTGTTCCTTACGATAATGAGCGCGTATTCGAGCGTGGATATATTCGAGCTCATTACCGTAGGAACTTTCGAAGAATTTTCTTACTTTAGAGGTATTTTGAAAATGATTAATAAGACCTTATTTGGTAAGCTTTAGTAATTTAACTCTGCTTATCGAATGGTATTAAATATTGGTGCCAGGGCACTTAAGTGATTTCTCAACACGGTTTTTTCTGTATCTTGCTTTTTCGTGGATCTTCAATGTACCACGTAATCATTCCGTAACAATGTAATTTAATTGTAAACGTCCAATTTGATCTCGCACTCTCCGGTACATCGATTGATAATGCACGGGCCGAACAATGGAACCATCGTGCCTTTGAGGAGGAAGATGGAGATAAGTGGGCGTACCATGTGTGGAGACATTATGAAATAACGTAAAATATGCGGAAAAAGAGCGAAGGAACGGAGAGCATTCCTGTGAATTTGCAGAGGGTGAATGTAACGGAGAGACAGAAGGAGCCAATAAAAGAGAGTAACGGAGAAAGTGAAGATAGTATCAGAGGGGTAACGATAGGTAGAAAAGGTTTGTCAGAGAAGTGGAGTTAAGCGTTAATTCACAGAGAGCCTCGCAGACAGCTTTTCAGCGCGGCTCGATAAGGGTGCTCTCAGAAATGGCAAATGCTAAATTCCAGTCGAGCACTCGCTCCGAAGAACAGAGTATCCACTTTCACTCGAACGAATTAAACGTTCAAAACAAATGACATATTCTGCAATTACATATACATTAACATACTTCGTGACATTTTTCTTTGATAACGATCAAACGTGAATTATAAACAGCATGCTATCCACAAGAGTCTGTGCACCAGAAACAATCAAAAAAACAACAGAATTAAATAAGTCACTCCCTTTACGGTCGTGCCTAAAAACAAAGCACCTCTCCTCTTTTCATACTTCGACCAAAACCATCTCGTCCCTCGCTAGGCTCGTTCCAAAGAGTTAAGCTCGTTTAACCGAGTCATAAAATCGCGTTCATTACCCTCCTCTATCAGTCTCGAACGTTACTCCCTCGCAGGCCGTAACAGCGTCCACCCCTTGATGGCATCGCCAACGCCCGTCTATTACGGTCTACGATAAATTCGCGAAATTAATGCGAAGAATAATTAATTCCATCGTCGAGGCCGTGCATTACGGTGACGGTGGAAATTTTGGGGAGGGGATGAGGTGGCACCGCAGGACGTAGGGGATGCAGAACGAAAGGCAGGGGAGGACGAGGAGGAGGAGAAGGATGAGGAGAGAAACGGGCACCAAGCATGATGCTGGAAGGGGGCCTCTACGCGATCAATTATTATTCCAATGGGTGCGTCCCGATCCGTATGAGGGACACGTTCCCGTAACCGAGGCTGCGTTTGCGGGAGATGCGATGAATCATCGCGCAGGCAGCGTAAATTAATAAATCGCAGGTGCTCGGAGCTCGGTAGGGGTAGAAAACGCGCGGGGGTGGCGGTGGTGACGGTTGTGGTGGCGGTGGTGGTTGGTGTTGGTTGGTGGTGGTGGTGGTGGTGGCGAATAGTACGGTCCGGTGAATCCTACTTGCCACCCCTGCCCCATTCGTTGCCACGAGGACGTATTTACGGGTATGTCGCCGTGAATCCGCCGATTTCGACCTCGTTAATGCCCCTCGAGGGAGCAAGGGGGTGAGTGTACGCGCGCGCATTCTCCCACACGTGCAAACCATCCACGCGCGACAGAGTCCGCGTTTGGCGCGCGCTTAATCAATTAATCGAAATTGATACGAGAAAAGGGGTAGTGGGCGAGAGAGAAGGGGGCCTAATCCGAGAAAAGGATCTTTCCGAGGGTGGTATTTGTATGGGGATGAACGTCGATGGGGTTTAACTCTCGGAGCTTTGAGGTGTGTGTCGGTGACGCGAGGGTGGCTTTAACGAATGTCCCCAACGGCTGATTCGCCGCGATAGGCCCGCGAAATTGATTCGATGGGAATGATTTAGGCTGAATGCGAATTTATATATGTATATGCGAAAGGAGCTGATCGATCGTGAGAAACTCGTAAGCGATTTTGTAGTTTTGTGTCGCGACATTTTCGATTTTTGGTCGAGTTTCGAGAGTTTTATGGACTTTCTTCGCCTCTGCTGTATGCGCGTTTTCAACGAGAACTTTCCGTGACGGTATGCGCCGACGTAGCAGTCACAATCCAAGCATACATTATTCCTTCGTTAATCCTATCGGCATGATTCGATCGTACACATCCATTCTCGAACAATTCCCGTAAACGATTCATAATCATGATTGACTTTCGTTTATCCGGTATCCCCGGATTCATCGGCCGATTTTCCGGTTACTCCGGCGACGGCGCTCGACACGCTCATCGCTTTCCGTGATAAAGAGAAGCCCCTCATAATTCACGTTCATTAGCCCGGACATCGTCCACGTCCATATCCGCGTCCAATCGATTTCCAACGGGTTCTAAAACAGAAGACACCGAAATAACATCGATCAACCGACCCCACAATTCCACCGATCAACGGCAGAATTCTAATTTCCTCTCGTGCGAATTTAACAACGCGAACTTCTAATCGTTCACTAATAACTCGTGGCAAAAACGTTCCACAGCAAGAAAGGCTTTAAATTCACCGGTGAATCGGGGCTGCAACGAGCTTCGTAAGCGAGTCCGACAAAAAGCGAGCACCAATCGCAAATTCGCCTACCACTAAACTACCCCCTAGCACTTCGGTGAACCCACGACTCGCCAGTTTACGAACCTTTTTGCCACTCCGCCCTTCGCGCGTACACTCACCCCTCCGCCCTTATCTCGTAATCTCACCCTACCACCCGGTAGTCGGGGGGGTAGCAAACCGCGCGAAATTATCGCTTCCTCATGATGTACGCTTAATTGACCGTGCCGTAAATTCGTGGGTATTGCTGCACGCACGCGAGGGTGCTCACCCCACCATTAACAACAACAACAACAACGGCAGCAACAACCGTGCCACGAGGCACCACGAGGACAACGATGACCAGCAACAAGCCCATGGGCTACCCGGAACATTGTCGTTGGTATTTACGACGGTGCCACGAATGCGTAGTCGTGAATTCGACGATTTCGGCCTCGTTAACGGGGACCGAGGCCGCCGTTACAACGTGCCTCGATTCATGGAGGTGGTAGAGCAGATAGAGAGGAGGGGCAAAAGGTCGACGAGAGGACGAAGAGAATGAGGAAGTGGTAGGGAAGGTTTTGGCAGCGTGCAGGGGTCCTGCTCTCGCTAATTTCAACATCGACAAATTATTCGGCAAGGCTAATGGGACACGCGCCAACGTTGCACCCCCGCGACATCGAGGACCCCATCGTGCCGGTAGACACCACGATCGGGTTAATTAAGGGAAATCGATCGAGAACGTCGGTAAGGCCCGCCGCCAACCGCAGACGACGACGACGACGACGAACGTCGGAGAGGACCGCGACGACGAGGGCCTCCCCGTGACAAAGAGATACTCAGGGCAAGCGATTCGATCCTCGAGGAGCGAATTAACGCGTCGTTGGCGTATCGCGGTCGAGCGCTATCGACGTGTCGACATCTCGATGGGACATCGCAGTCGAGTGTCCTGTTGGACCCTCGTCGGAGGATAGTGTTGTGTGTGCCTCGTTCTCGCTATTTGCATCGAGGCCGTCAATTATATTTGCTAAGAGCGAACGTTTAAAAGAATCTGGTGAACTATTTTTCGTAGAGGGGATGGAGAACAGCGAGTTTGAGAGACGTTGGAAATTTATTGGTGGGAGGATTTGGGAGAGTGTTGAATGCGCTCGTGGTAATGCGGATTTATTGATAACCGGGTTAATCCGGGGATGTATCACACCGTCTTCTAATATGTAGATATATGGGGTTGGGTTCGATTGAATATTGATTTTAATTCAGCGTATCTACTGTTGATTGCTGTATATTTCTATTCGATGGTGCATTTGGGTTGTAACATCGTTACTCTTTTTTTGTATACGTGTGATTCTATCTTTAGATGTTACGAACAAATTTTCGGTATAATCTCTTGGCAATGATTTCACTGAGGTACCTACTTGGTTGAAAATATCACGATTATTTTATTAGACTAAGCCAAGTAGAGAGTTAATGGAAACGAGAAATAGTTCGAGTACACGTGACGAGAGCGTAATTAATTACCACGCAGTTCACAGCGAGCTCGTTTATCAGGCCTCGAATAGGCTTGCGATAAGGAAAGGCGCACGAGGGAAAAAGCGTCGTTGCACCATCGCTGACGTGTACGCGCAAAGAATGCATCTGCGCCTTTAGAAGGAATTTTCATGGACACGGAAGCCACCCTTGAATTCGTAGTCCTAAAAGTAAAGAACAATTCGCGACTTTGCACGCTTCACAAACCTGGCATACGCGAAATTTTCTGCAAATATGCAAATTTATCCGCGAACGAGTAAATTTCTCGGAAAAATAATACACCGAAGAAATTAAATATCCGCAGTTCTCGATTACCAGTAAACATTTTAATATCCGGCGTAGTTACTTTCGAATTCTTCTCACGTATTTTTTTCATTATCCGCCATATCGTTCTCACCCTTAGACAACACTCTTTGCATATTAATCCATCGATCGATCGAATACGTTCGCAGATATTTTTCCCCTCCCGTACACGCGCGCGCTTCGCGAGGGACACTCGCATTGCACGCGCACACGAGTACGCGCCACGATCTGCGCTCGAATTTTCCACAATGCGAGCTCGCCGCGAAAACACCGATAAGCTCTTCGGGCACGAAACGTATTTCGTCGACGATTCTGAGAACGCGACCTCGGCCACGGGGGTCAGGGGTCAGCGAATCACCGGCGTGATCGGTGGCAGTGGTGAAGAGACGAGTGTTCGTGGATGTCATCGAAATCGACGAATCGTAGGGCGAAACGATCGAGCGTTCGCAATGTGGTGAAAGTGGGGAGGAGACGAGAGGCGGGAAATTCAAATTCGATTAATGTATCTCCTCGTGCGTTGACCTCCGACGATTCGAGTTTGCACCAGAAACTGAATATTTTTAAACCTTAACTGTGACAAAGATTGTCACTTTCTCTCTCACTCGTTGCTTCGTGCTCGACGAATTAACAAAGTTGTCGCTAATTGCAACTCATAATTCCAGTGTTCGTATTTGCCATTGAAACTTTCCAAGAGAAAGCAAGTGGGGAGAGACACGAGATTGGATAAGCATCCCGCTCCTTTTAAGGCTCTTTCTAGGGATTGAGTTCTTTTTCGCGGTCTCGTCCGGTTCTTCTTTTCATTTGAGTTTTATCTCCGTACCTATCCACGGCATTCACTCTGCTACTTTCTCTCTCACTTTTGCGCTTTTCTTCCCTCCTCTTTTTGCCGTCCTACGCTCCATCTCTCCCCCTCGTTGCTCTCATTGTACCTCCCACCCCCTCACCTTTATCTCTCCCACAGTATTTCAGGTCCCTTGTTCTCCCGTGTATTTTTCTCTTCCCACCTCTTTCTCTCTCTCTCTCTCTCTCTCTCTCTCCTTCTCTCTCTTATTTCCTCTCCATTCGCATGCCAACGGCGGCAGATAGCGGACGAGGCTGTTTACATCGGTCGTAACAACCGCGAGTCAAACAAACTCTCCTTCGACCGATAACACGACCGATGATTTATGGAAACCGATAATAGGTCCATACTACGCTGTATCCCTGGGGCAGCGACACGAAAAGGCGATCGACTTCTCCTCGTGGAGAGAGACTCTCGGATATGCACCGATTCACCAATGGCCAGTGCATCGAGAGCACGATCTACCCGACGTACTTTTATCCTTGTAAAAATTTCTTTCCTTCTTCCTCTTCCTCCTGCTTTACTCTTCCACCCATTAGGAGCAATGAGTCCTCGCGTGGACGAGGTGGCAAAGAAAGAACAGCAAGAAAAATGTAAAGAGAAAAATTCCATCACCTGTGCGAGCTCGTCAATACCCTCCCGATACTCATTTTCCGTGGCGTCCTCGAACGTTACCCGTTACGTCGATATCGCAGAGAATACGCGCGTGATCGTGGCGAGCGAGAGACATCGAGAACGGTCGCGATAAAATTCTATTAGGAAGCGCGCTTGCAGGGACGACGCAAGAGAAGACGCGCCACGAGTTTCTCTCCTCTCACTCTCTCTTTACTTTTCAAACTTCTCTCACCCTCTTCCGTCTATCTTCTCTCTTCACCTCTCGTCTCCTGTTTCAGATGGCTTTCTCGGAGACATCGCACTTCCGAACATCAAGTACGAGACGGAATGGCGGCAGCAGAAGCTGAACAAGTCTTATCTCGAGGAGCTCGAGAAGTACAGGGACGAGGTCCTGAAAGAGGGTCTCCAGGTCGAGGAGGAGGGTCTTACGGGTGAGTACTGCCTCTCTCGGCCATCCCTCACCCCTTCATCCACCCCGTACCCTCGTTCGTCTCCTCTTTACCCCCTTTTCCCGAGATTTCCACGACCCTTCCACCCCTCGTCCTCTTCAGTGGCCAACCCCCTTTTCGTCCACGACCTTCTTCTCCCGCATTGTCTACCCCAAACCTGTTTCCTTCTCCTTCTCCTTCGTGTTCGTCTTCACAATTTCTCTCGAACCCTCCGTCTTCATTTCTCCTCCCCCACTATCACTACTCTCTTTCGACCCCGAGAAATCCGTGCGACTATAAGCATCCGATCGATGGCCCACTCGACAGAGATCCTGCAATTCAAGAACGAGCACGATGCCAACAATGAGGCCCACCGCCTTGAGGACGAGGAGGCCGCCGTGGTCTCCCAAGGGAAATCCGAGCCGATCATGGTGGACCGCAATCAGTACAGCATGGGTGGCGAATCCGAGGATGGATTCAGCTTTAACGCCAGAAGCGACGACACCAATCCCGAAGTGAAGGACGAGGGCTTCGTGTTCAGGTAAAGGGATAGTCTTGTTCGAAGAAAATAATCAAGCTTGAAAGAAAGGAGAAGAGTATCGGAGGAGTGGATTGTGAAATTTTAATTGGCGCGAGCATCGTCCGGATTGTACTATTTTTTTTTTTGTTCTTCGTTACTATAATACGAGAAATAAAAGATTCAATTTATCGTGAGCACCTGTTACGCGGGATCATATTGACTTCCACGGAGCGCATTTGGCAATGTAAGAATACTCCTTGGCACTCTGAATCCTCGAACACTTTTATGTCTCTTATGAGAACGATTCGTCCGAACGTTTCTCTTAATAAAATTCGAATTTCCTCCTCGGAAAATTGCAAACCAATTCCGATCGGCGCGCCCACGTTTCGATGGTAATGTCGAAGAGTGGATGCTCCTACGTAGTTTCACAATCTTGTCTCGCCCACCGCGTACATCGAGGAATTCGGTGGCCATTCGACGAAAAGTTGCTACCACGAGAGCGTAGCTTACGAAAAACTTTACGGGAAGACATCCATTTTTCCCGACGGACTCTCACGATCTTACGACACGGCTAACGGAAAACTTTACTCTTACCAGTAGATTGGAATCAACGACGCAGGCACCGAAGAGAAGGCACTCGGGACGTCGTCAAGGACATCGAGAAACTGGCAGAACGGCCACGACGTCTACGACGACTTCGGAAAATCTCTGGACCAGAAGGACTGCCACCCCAAAGAGTGCGGAGACCGAGGGACAGGCCACCTCGACTTTGCCAAGCGCAACGAGAGCGGGACGCGTAGGGTCGATCGAAGTGGACGCGGAAGAAGCTTCGACCGTCCAACCGGAGAGCAGCACGCAGGATCGCTCGAAACGACGCCATCGACGACACCATCGTAGAAGGTGAGTGCTGAGTAAATTTTCGATCTCGAGGATGCTTGCAAATACGAGCCACCGGCATTCCAGGTTGATTGGAGAGCATAAGCAGATTGGAGGGTACCGATGTAATTCACTCGATGCCGCTCGTATATCGCGAGTAATTAATTTCGCCTGCGCGTCGATTTAAATTCGCCTCTATTCGTTCATATGGTATATAATTTGTCCATATAAAACGACGGATTTTGTAAGGAGAGATGTGAATCTCCGAATTTCGTTAAGCACGTTTATATTAATGGAAATATGATTTTGCGTTGATATAATATTTATCAATAGTATACAAAAGTGAAAATATCGTTTCCGTAAAAATCAAGATTTCTATTATTATTAATGATTAATTCGTTGAAATTCAATTCGTGTCGATTAACGCGTCATAGAACGCCTACTGTAAGTTCCTTCGTCCCGTGCTACGAACGAACGTCGAAGCGTTAGCACGCGAGGACCTCTCCACCAGGAGGAAGAAAGTTAATCCGCGATGAAAAGCGCGCCGACAGCGCCTGCGCAATTTTAAGAAACGCCGAAGAAGAAGAAGAACTCGAAAGTTCATCGAGGAGAGGCCGTCTCACAGCTCTTAAGGCTCCCAGCCAAGTTCGGCACTTATATCAAAACTTAAGACCACTATCGGACGCAGTAGGTTTTACGTACTTGCCCGTATTAGCCTCTCTCCCCTAGGGCGGGCTCTCACGCGAGCCGAACTTCCTGAGATCAAATCTGACCTCTAATTACCCCGGGAGGGATTCGATTTCCCGACGTCGGAAAATATCCCAAGCCTCTCGGACCCGCATTTCCGTCTTTGGATCAAGGTCCCCTTCCGCGAACGTACCGAAGTTAATTTCCCGTTCGAGAGAAATATCGCGATTCGTGGATTCGTCCCTTCGATCTAACCCCTCTTCCAGGTCCAACTCTTGCGCAACATCTCGAATTCTCCCCCGACAGAAACCCAGGAGGACTGTTCTACCGAAGCGTCACATTTTCACCGAATTCATGCAAAAAGCGCCGACTCTCTAATCGTTCTCCAAGGACGATCATTAATTTCTCTCGTACGTCCGATTCAAGTCTCTCTCTCTCTCTCTCTCTCTCTCCGCCCACGCTTCCCTTTTTCTTCGCTTCCAAGCCCTTTCTCTCACGTCCGTGTCACTCGCAGAGTCCGAAAATCTCATCTCTCCCTTATCGTTCTCCTCTCGTCCAAGTACCATCTCAGTTCCAGTCCCTTCCACGAGATCCATTCGCTCGCAGGCCCTCAACCTACGAAGGTCAAACCTTCGTGAGCAGAACCGCAGCGCCGTTAATTTTTTTCTGGCGTGCGTAACCCAATTCCCGAGGGACGATTAAATTCAGCACGTGACTCGCGACTGGCACGTTCATCCTCCAAAGCTTTTCACTCCCCCGCACGAATAACGCGCCACCCCTTTCGTCTCTCCAGTCTTCCACCCTCGTGTCTTCCAGTGCTGGACCGAAGCCACCCCGCGATGCCAATAACAATGCCCGTCATCGTAAAGCTGGAAAATGGGGTCCGATACTGCCGTCCGGGCATTTTCAGCCCTCGAACTGCCAATAACCTGTCAGCATTGCCGGCACCTCCTGGTAACACCACCGTACCTCAATCCCCATCCTACGAATTCTCTGCCACCCCTGGTGCCTGTGGTATATCGCCTGACCAGGTACAACGTTCTCGTGTAAGTCCGCGCACGTGTATCAACGCGTGCAGGTGTGGCCTGCTTGGATGTACACGTAAGCCTCTCGCTACGAAACCACCCCCGGTGGAGAGAGGGTTGAAAATACGAGGGACTCACCCGTACACCCGTACGTGAAAACGGATACGTAACGGGTCTGGCATATGTGGATAAGAGGACTTGCTCGATACTCACTATGTGCGTGAGTCTGTCTTCGCACGTGTGTGCGCGCCACAGTGTTTCCACAATCGTATCTGCTCGTTTGTGTGCGGGTGCGCGTCGAAGCTGTGGGCTCGCGAAAGCGTCCGTTTACGGCCTGCAGCCCAACCATAGGTCCTCCTACCCGCGTCCCTTGAAACACGATCGCGTAGTGATTCTCCGATGAGGCCACCGAGAATTTCAACGAAGCCGGAACGGGATCAGAGAGTGGTGGTTGCGATATCGAGATATCTCTCGATGCTCGTTCCCGTGTCCTCGGTCCGCGTGACCGTGCGACGCTATTGCCCGGAGTAGACGATGGTTAGAGCCATTTCCACGGTAATGATGTCCATGGTTTTAGGGGTGTTTCGACTGCGACTCTCTGGATTACCAGGAGACACTGAACGCTCAAGGGGGTGGAATGAGATTCGTGATCTAGCGGTTTTCCTGCTAGTTCGAGGTTCTTGATACTCCCATGTTGGAACTGAGAATATCACAAGGAAGCTTTTATGTTTGACAGATTTATTAGCATCGAGCCTATAACCGCGTTGTTCTTATCTCCTTATCCGCTGGTAGATTGATTGGAAACTTCGGAAAGCTCTTACTCGCAAATCGCTGACTCTCTCAATGGTTTCGCCTAAAATGCGGCGCCAAGCCCCGCGACAAACGATGGTTAACGAGAAGCGCCAGAATCGATCCTAATTCAGAGCGATCGGCGTCCAAAGATGAATTGGCGCGGATTGATTCATCGTCTCGCGTAATTGGGGGGCGGATGCTCGGCTAGACCCTTCGACGTACATGCAGAGTGCCCTTCTCGGAGGATCTCTCACCTCTCGAGGATAGAGAAGGAGCTGGTAAAGCCCAGACGTCGATCCATCTCTCCGGCTAGAGCACGTAAGGTCTTTCAAGGTCTGACTCGAAGGTGCCGTCGGAGTATCGAATTAAACTGAAGGCGAAGTCACATTAATCTTACCCACGGGGTGTACCAATCTCATCGGGTTTTAAGCGTTATTCACTCTGGGAGGGGAGGGTTCGGATAGTAGTGCCTGTAGTTACGTGCTGGCGAAGGTAGCCCTCACTCTATCGATCCTCCTCCTCTTCCACCCTCTCGCGGCTCTCCCTCCACGACGATAAAGAGAGAGAAGAGAGAGATAGGCACGAGGATACGTCGGAGTGAAGGGAAGAGGGAGAAGAGAGGAGCCAGCGGAGAGGCAAGTGATTTATTGAGATCAGCGAGAGAAATTCCGTATTCAGCGAATACGGTGTTCCATCGGCCGCGATCGGGTGCCGTAACTCATCATCCTCGACTGTCTTCCACCTCCTCCCTTCGCTCCTCCTTCCTCTCTGCGTCCGTCTCTTTCGATCTTCTCCTCCTTCTCCATCCAGCTTTTATTCTCGCCACCCCGACATTTGCCAGTCGTAAAATCAGCAACCCTCGCGGGTACAACATCGTTCCACGACATCTGCTACACTCTAGATAACATCTGGCAAAGATAATCGATCGCCTGCGAATCGTCCTAAAGGAGGTTCCTAAGCGACTGACAATCTTGAAGTCATTTCAGCCACCCTTGTTCTTACCCCTGGTTCCTATTTTCAGTTTAGTCTCGTCTTTAGTTCAACGGAGGGATAAAAAATGCGAAAGTTTCAGGAGTCCGGGGAAGAACGTGCGGTCCACTCGTGGGTACTCTTCTTCGGGAAGTGGCACCGACATTGATGTATTATCATACGAAGTGTCGCGAGTGCGAGAGTTACTCGCCGTGTGGACCGTTCGCTGTCCAACGGATGTGGAAGTTCGTTATTCATGGGGAATAAAATCGATCGTGGTGGTGAACGGTGAATCCCGACCATGTTTCGATCGGATACATTATGGAGAGGTCGAGGACATTGATACATCGTATCGCGACCTACGCGGACCGTGTGAGTAAAGCGACGAGAGAACAAAATGCAGAGTCTCCGTTGTCCTTTTTTAATAAACTCTTCGGTGGCTATGGCCACAGCTAATAATAAATTCCAACCTCCTCTGTAAAGATCGGATGCATTATGAAGAACTCGACGACATTGATACATCGTAATTGTAACTTACACGTGACAAACGACGAGATAAAAAAATCTTGCATTACAGCCCACGGTCTTTTTAACGAGCTCGTCCTTTCCACGCGGATCTCGTAATCCGAGCTAGTGACCGGAGGAGACCGAGCGAGTATCATCATCCTTCGTTACTCCACGCCTAGTAGGCAGACGTCGTTTCCAGACGATTGCATTAAAAAGGCAGTTCGCCGAGACAGGGTGCTATCCTTACGCGATAATCCTTTATCGCCTCAGTTGAGTTATCCCTGAAGGGTCTCCTCTCTTCTTGGCGCGAAATGAAATTAAGAAGCAGTTAAAAATTCGTTATACGTAGAGGAAGTAGTAACGAGAACGACGGAGTATAGACGAGACGGAGAGAAGATCAGAATGAAAAAAAAAAATAGGAGCACGTTAAAGAAGGTAGAAAATGGCAAAAACGAGAAAAGTAAAGGGATGAAAAATGGTTGTCGAAATGAATCGATCGACTACCAAGGCCAGAACTTGGTCGTAGCTTTCGACGAATCGTCGTCAAGGACAAGGTTGGATTTCGAGCGTGAAGGAAAAGCCAAGGAACGAGAAGATATACTACCACCGACGGTAACGAAATCGACGAGGAAGGACGAATTCGAGAGACGAGCTGGTGAGATGCATTTACGTAGCCGTAGCGACTACCCCGATATATTATATTACTGCATATTGGCCGGAGCTTGCGGCAAGCCACTGCCACCAGGCTCCGCAAGCTCAGAAGGATGCGATCGAGTGGACCAATGGCACGTCACAAGGCATCACCGACATAATGATCCACGCGCCTCAAAATCGATGGATCAAAATCCACGCTAAAGATGTGCCGGTAAAAGATAGTGCCGGAGAAAAGAACGAAGTTAAGAATACAACAAAATCGTCAATTAGGCTTTTAAACGCGAAAAGAAGTAAAGAAGACAATCCCTTTTACCAGTCAAGACCAAGAAAAAAGAATCGTACCGCAACGTAGCCATCGTTCGACCCTCGAAGTCGTAGATTCGCGACAATCGCGTTCACGTTCCTTCGACTCTCGAGCATTACCCCACGTAGCTGGAAATTTCATTTTCGCGCGTCGATCCTCCTCGATTTACGCCCTCGCATTGCTCTCCTCCTCTGATACCATTAGCGGTGGCAGAGTTTCACGACGTTTCGCGGGGACGGCCGGGCATCGCTCGCATTAAGCCATCGTTAAAAATTGACGGTACAGTTTTAATGGGCAGAGACATGGGCAACATGGCTGGTTGATGGTGGATGGAGGACGTGGAGGGACCGAGAGAACGTGAGAAGAGGAAATTGCGAGGGAGGAAGAGGGAAAGGGAGAGTCGTGTAATGCGCGACGAGCTATCGCATCGTGAGGTACCCTTTCCTTCTCCCTCTTTCCATTTTCCTCTTCGTTCTCCAACTCACCCCCTTGCAAATATCACGTGCCGTGCAAATGTTGCATCGTTAAGCGTCGTTCACCTACATTTCGACGTCTCTCCACTCTCTCTCTTTCTTTCTCTCTCCCCCTCGTGGCTCAACGTGTGCACGCGTAACGATCGCGCCAACGATAATAGGCCGTCGCGCTCTCCTCGCGGCAGGCGCGATATTTCATTAAAGGGTCGTTAAAAAATTCATGTCGTTGGACCGTGCGCACGATCGCACCTCTTGCTTCTTCAACTTTTCCACCCTCTCGACTCCCACCTCCAACTTCCGTCCCTCTCTACCTCCCCTACCGAAACCTTTTCGCTTTCTCTTCTTCCGCTTCCTCGTGGTCCCTCCATCCCCTCGTCATTTATCGTTGCACATATTCCTCCTTACCCTCTCTACTCACCCCCGTGGCACTCTGCCAATTACGTGGATCCCGTTTTTCGATCTGGCTCGAATCCCCTTTATCGGTCCAACCGCATCGACCTCCTTTCCTACAGTCGCCGATTAATTATATGGCGAGTCCGCCCACGCGATTGGCAGGGCGTAATTTAATATTTTATCTCGATGCGCCAGGAGGGATGCGTTCCCGTTTGTGCGACTTTGGAAGGACGGAGAAAGAGGAAAAGAGAGAGAGAGGTAAGAGTTATAATCTGCTTAAGGACTATAGTTAATCCTTGGCTCCGCGTGCTCTTTACGGGAGATCAGTTACTAAAAACAACTAGGGGGTAAACCCCCTGCGCTTTCGCTTCGCTCAAGCGCCAACCCCCCAGATCGCCTTTGCTCGCGCTTCGCGCTCGCTTTACCGGGTGCAGAAAAGCGAAGCTTTTCTGCAATAGGCACGACCGTGGCACTCGCGCTTCGCGCTCGCCCACGAATTTCAAACCGTTTCGAAGTTGTTGAAAATTCAAGTATAGATATATTAAACTATGCTACAGAGTCCTCTGCGCTTTCGCTTCGCTCAAGCGCCATACCCCCCTAAGTCGTCAGGTGCTCGCGCTTCGCGCTCGCCCGCGAAATGTAGCATTTCTGCAATGCGCGCAAGTGATCGAAACCGGACAATTAAATGCATTCAAACTAAAATTTTACATGTACATCAAGTATATACCCCTTTGCTGCAGTAAAACTTTATGCATGGTTATCTTTAACCATTCAGAAATTGCGGAAATTGAAATCTTTAATCCAGTATTCCGCCGAAACGCCGGCACGGATTCAGAAAAAATTTGGCACGTAGTTCAAAAATATACTCATTTGGTACTACGAAACTTATGCATGGTCATCTTCAACCGTTTCGAAATTACGGGATTTTCAAACTATAATTATAAAATAAAATAGTGGATTAAAGACTTGAAATTGGCACCATTTCGAAATGGTTGAAGATGACCATACACAATGTTTCGTGGCAGCAAATCAGTATATACTCCATGTACATGCCAAATTTCGTCCGAATCCGTTCAGCCGTTTTACCGGAATACTGGATTAAAGACTTAAATTTGCTTAAAAAAATCTTTAATCCAGTATTCCGCCCAAACGGCTGAACGGATTTGGATGAAATTTGGCATGCACGTGGAGTATATACCCATTTGGTGCCAGGAAACTTTATGTATTGCCATCTTCAACCGTTTGGAAATACCGGCAAAATTAAATTTTATTCGAAATTTGAATTTCCCGCCATCTTCTACCGGTTCAAGATGGCGGCTCACAAATTTTATTGTCAACTCACAGTAGTGTACTTGATTTTTGTCCGAAATTTCGTCCCGATCGGTTCAGCCGTTCTGCCGGAATACTGGATTAAAGACTTAAATTTGCTTAAAAAAATCTTTAATCCAGTATTCCGCCCAAACGGCTGAACGGATTTGGATGAAATTTGGCATGCACGTGGAGTATATACCCATTTGGTGCCAGGAAACTTTATGTATTGCCATCTTCAACCGTTTGGAAATACCGGCAAAATTAAATTTTATTCGAAATTTGAATTTCCCGCCATCTTCTACCGGTTCAAGATGGCGGCTCACAAATTTTATTGTCAACTCACAGTAGTGTACTTGATTTTTGTCCGAAATTTCGTCCCGATCGGTTCAGCCGTTCTGCCGGAATACTGGATTAAAGACTTAAATTTGCTTAATAAAAATCTTTAATCCAGTATTCCGGCCAAACGGCTGAACGGATTTGGATGAAATTTGGCATGCACGTGGAGTATATACCCATTTGGTGCCAGGAAACTTTATGTATAGCCATCTTCAACCGTTTCGAAATGCCGGCAAAATTAAATTTTATTCGAAATTTGAATTTCCCGCCATCTTGTACCGGTTCAAGATGGCGGCTCACAAACCTTATTGTCAACTCACAGTACTGTACTTGATTTTTGTGCCAAATTTCGTCCCGATCGGTTCAGCCGTTTTGCCGGAATACTGGATTAAAGACTTAAATTTGCTTAATAAAAATCTTTAATCCAGTATTCCGGCCAAACGGCTGAACGGATTTGGATGAAATTTGGCATGCACGTGGAGTATATACCCATTTGGTGCCAGGAAACTTTATGTATAGCCATCTTCAACCGTTTCGAAATGCCGGCAAAATTAAATTTTATTCGAAATTTGAATTTCCCGCCATCTTGTACCGGTGCAAGATGGCGGCTCACAAACCTTATTGTCAACTCACAGTAGTGTACTTGATTTTTGTGCCAAATTTCGTCCCGATCGGTTCAGCCGTTTTTCCGAAATCGAGGATATACACGGACACACACACACACATACATACACACATACACACACACACACACACACACACACATACATACACACACACATACGAACGGTTTTCGCGATGGCGATAGCATAAGTCACTCCCTTTACGGTCGTGCCTAAAAACTGGCTCCTTACAGTTTTAAGGAGTCGTCGCACTTTTCCGCGCCCTAGGCGACTTTAAGGGCAAAAGGCAATTATGTAAAATGGGAAGCCACTCTCGCGTTATTTCCAGCCCACGTTACGTCGTCGAACCTTTACGAGAGGAGCGTGATTTCCGCGGTAAATGTCTCCACCCGTCCATGCGAATGTGACTTGGGGTGAAATATTTTCCGATATTTGCCAACACCTTCCGCGTCTTCCTGTTTCACGCGCGATCGACGACATTTGAAGAATCGACACGTCGAATATAATTTCGTATTAACAGAAAGAAACTTCTGCAACGTTCGGTACTTTTTTCCATCCAATGATCGTCCACGCGAAAACCACGTAGTCCAATTTTCCAACGTTTACCAATTGGTGAAAACTTCCGGCGTGAAAAAATTGAAAAACTTCGAAGGGCGGAAAAGAATTCGTTCACTTCAGGCTGTGTACCCTAATCGTCGTCTCTCCCTTCGTGCCGTAAAACTTGACGACGTACCGTAATACCCCTGCGCGCCTGTTCGCGCGCGAAAATCGTAATTGCCCCCTTAAAATAATAATCGACCGGTGGGAGCGAAGGAAGTTGCTCGCGTCTCGTAACTGCTTGGTAACAGTCGGCCATAGATGGAGAGGGTGAGAGTAAACGCGCGGTGAGCCCCATTCAGCTTTCAGCGTTTCCTTTTTTCTCCCCACCTTCCTCCTTTTCCGCGTCTCGGATGGGCGTGTAGCTCCACGACGATCACCCTCGAGAAGAGCGATATTTATTTCATAAAATCATCCTGGAAGGCCAATCGTAAAACGTGCGCGAGCGGAGCCCTCGACGGTACGCGCCGGTACGCTCGTAAAGCGGGAGATCGCGGACGACGGAAGGATGTCGTTAAAGGAAGGTTTCTGTGTCTCCCCCACTCGGTTTCTCTCTCCGTCTCACTCACACCCTTTCCTTTTCCTTCCCTTTCTCCGTTTCCATCCCCCTCGAAATTTCCTATTTCTCTCCGTTCCGTTCTCGGCACGATTACGATAACTTAGGCGCCTTAATTTAACTACAGTTTCTGGCAATATTTTTTATGCCGAACAAAATATTATATAGGTACTATAGGGCTAACTGCTCCCGCTTATGAGATATTTAGCAAAAAAGGTAGGTTGGGTTAGGACAAGTTAACAGGCCCTAGCTTTTTTTTAACTTTTTTGCCGTTAACTTAACCTTAATAATTTATTGTTCAGCATAAAAGATAGTACCAAAAACTGTAGTTAAATTGAGGCACCTAAGTTATCGTAACCTACCCCTGTTCTCCTTTACCGTTCAATCCTCGTTGCCCTTCGAGTCCTTCTCGATCGCCCTCCAATCCCTTTCTCGTCCTCTCGCTTTGCCTCACTCTAGAACTCCCTCACCGATCTCACCCCTAACGCGAGTACACTCGTTTCTTATCCCGCCATTTCATCTTCTCCCCTTGCGCAATCCGACGATCGTCGATTTCCACTACGCCCACCCCCTTGCGCGAGCCAGGAACAGTGCCAGGCAGGCTCCGTTAATTAATTGTAATGCCGCAACGATTCAGAAGCGCGCGAGTTGACTGCTTGCTGCCGGTACCGCTATCGCTTCTACCCACCATCGTTGGAGAAAGGGGAGGACGTAGGGGTGAGAGTTGGCTGGCCGGTGGGTCGAAGGGGTTTCCGTCTGGGTAAATGGAGGGGGTGCAGCAGGGAACGTGGAAAAGAGGAAAAAAGGAACGAGAAGAGAAATGGAAAGTAGACGGGGGGAGATTGGTGCTGGTGGTAGGAGAAGGGGCGAGTAAAACGAGGAGGGAAAAAAGAAGACTGTGAAAAGTCTGGGAAAGAGAGACACGCGGAGAAGAAGAGAGAGAGAGAGAGAGAGAGAGAGAGAGAGAGAGAGAGGAGAGGCCGGCCGTGGAGAATTACGCCCCAACGGTAATTAGTACTAATAAACGAGGGGCAGAACAGCAGCCGCACGCGCGAGACTCTCCCTCCTCCTCCTCCTTTTCTTCTTCCTTCTCCACCTCACCTTCCACCTTCTTCCATGCTCCTCCACGGAGGCTTACGCGGATGTTTACGCGAGGAAGAAAGAAGGGTAGGCGGAGGAATTATTTTTCGAAATATCCCCCAGACATCGCTGGTTGCACCCAATTTTCTTTTTTTCTCCTTTTTTTTCCCTTCCATGCCCTTCCACCGCCACTTTCCATAACCACCCCCCCAATTTCCATTCCCTCTCGCGCAATTCCCTCCGACCAGTCTGAGCGAACCCACGAGCTTTCCAACTGGATGGCTAGGGATAACGACAGAAGTTACGATATTACCAGACAATAAGGGACATAAGTGGCACGCGCGGTAAGCGACTTTAATTATTGTCGCTTTACGAGGATAGTAAGTAATGGACGATAAGAGTGACGATAACGATGTGATAATTACGATGGGCCGGAAAGATTAATTCTGCTTTTCGCTCTCTCTCTCTCTCTCTCTCTTTCTCGCTTCCTCTCTCGTAACTTTCTCTCGACGCGCATTTCTCTCTCTCTTTACTCTCTCGACGATAATAATTCATTGTTCGTGCATCGCGTATTATCCGGGCGTGTACCGTGAAATTGACGAAAGAACAAACATTATTTCAACGCTCATTATTTCACCCGATTCTCGAAATTTGATATCGTCTACAGCTGCAAGTTTTAATATTATCAACTTTAAGAGTCTAATGCCCTATGAAGCACGGCCATCCAAGTAAGTGCACGCGGCTAATAACTTCATCTCCTCGAAGGACTCCAAGTTTAAACCACTCCAGAGTCCATTGGACATTCACCCGTGTACCAAAAGTAACGACGTACTCTCGCGTCTGAAAGGAGGATCGGTGCTCGAAGTGAGCGTCCGCTAATTACAATTTAATTACGTTTCGCGAACACCTTGGTCACAGGAAGATCCAGGAACGTTCCATCGGGAAGGCTAAGAGAAGGTAATCGTCGGGAGGAACGACGCCGACGAGTTTTCCGCGGCTCGTTAAACACGAGCGACTAGCAGCGACCTTCTCCTCGCAGCTCCATTCTTTTCACCCTCAATCTTCTCTTCATTTGATCTTTTTTGCCTCGTAGAACTCGCGTTCCGAGCGGTATTCTTCGCGCGAGTGCCGGCGCTTAAAAGCCGCGCTCGCCGCAACCTGCCAGTTTTCATCTTCTCTTTTCCTCTCTCTCTCTCTATCTCGCTCTTTCTAGCTGTCGTAAAAAGACTGGAAACCGACGCAAGCAGCGTGTTCGATTCCGTGCGTTACAACGCGCTTTATTGCCCCCTTCCTCCCTTTCCTCTTCCCCTTTTCACCTTTCCTCGTTTCCTCGCAATGCAACCCCTCGTTGCCCTGTTACTCTTCACCAAGCTCATTCTTATTTTACACCACAAATAACAGCGCTGCTACAGACGCGAAAAGGTAGCACTTAGAGAAGCGAGAGATACGATTGCAATCTTTCGAGCGCCAAAACGTCGGTCGTGACGTATAATTTAATTCACGATCTAGGCTTCGTGTCGACGAGTCGATCAGACGGTAATCATCTCGTCAATCGGTAAAACGTGTATCGTCCATTGCAGCACGTTGTTGGTAATTTTTATTTCTCGTGAAAATACTCGTGATTCTAGAGCTTTCGCGAAATTCATTGTCCCTTTTTTCAACAAAAAATTCGCACGCGGGTGAACGGGTGAACCACTTTATGTTCCAGTCCAATTAACCGCGCGTCGGCATCGTGGAGCTAATTTTACATTAAATTGCATTTCAGAAATTCACGTAGGCGTCATAAACGTCGTAAGGTACCTCTGCTTCGTCGAGACTCCTCGCGCCCGTCCGACGACGACGATGACGACGAAGTGGTCTCCCTTCACGATCGTAGACTTCGCTCAATCGAGTTCTACGACATGGAGCACAAACCTAAGTACTTGGCGAACAGGCGGGGGACCACGAGAGAAGCCTTCCCCAGCAGAAGGCGACGAGCTGCTACAGCCAGGAAGGAACGTGTCTGGGACCATGGAGTTATTCCTTACGAGATCGATGGGAACTTCTCCGGCGCCCACAAGGCGCTCTTCAAACAAGCGATGAGACACTGGGAGAACTTCACCTGCGTGAAGTTCGTCGAGAGGGTCCCCAGGGAGCATCCAAATTATATACTCTTCACGGAGAGACCGTGTGGGTAAGGAAGCTTATCACCAGATTGTTTTCCAGATTATTCATTGTACCTCGATTACGAAATTTCTTTCGATCCTCGTGCCATTGAAATAATCAGGAATCCATTCTGTAATTACTCAGATGCTGCTCCTTCGTGGGTAAACGGGGCAACGGACCTCAGGCCATTAGTATCGGGAAAAATTGCGACAAGTTTGGAATAGTCGTCCACGAGCTCGGTCACGTCGTTGGATTTTGGCACGAGCACACCAGACCGGATCGCGACCGACACGTACAAATCATTCGTGACAACATTATGAACGGTGAGTGATGATCTCGTGGTATGTTATAAAAAGAGAGGAGTCCTACTCGAAAAAAGTTTCTGACTCTCGGTACACGCTTCCATATGATCTATCATCTCTGGCGTTAACACCAGCCGACGTGAATAATAGTCCGTTCTTGACACGCCATATGACAAGATCGATGACAGCCACGACCAACTAGCATCCCTTATAATTTTATTTAAAAACTACGTGAGATTCTTCGTCCAACCGTGGATCAAAGCGAAAATTGCACAGTCGCTTTCTTCTTTCTCCAAGATGTTCTTCATCTTGTTGCCAAAATCTTCACGGAAATTCTTTAGTTTACCCGGAGAACCGAAGATCAACAACCGTGAGACGAAGCTACCCTCAACGCTCTGTTAAACAAGCCCCGGCTTACAAACATCCGCGCAACTCGAAAGATACCTTCCTGTCCTCCTCCCGTCTGCTTCTTACCTGTCGACCCAGTCAACCCAGTTTCCTTCGAACGAAAACACCATCCTCCTCCCTCTCCTGCCTCACGTTCTACCTTCATCCACCTCCTCTACCTCTCCCTCCGTTCACCGCAGTCTCCCAAATATGAACAACGGCTTAGGCAACCGAGGTTCCAGAACAAAGAGGCTGCAAATTAAACATGCACAAATCGTATACCAGCATCGCCGTTGAAACTGGACTAAACCGCACGGACTCCTCCAACGGTCCTCCTGTACGAGAGAACGTCGAGAGAGGTGGAGAGAGGAAGGTGGATGGTGTTTGGAGAACGTGAGGTGGATTTATTCGTGGGCACACCCCCGTCAGGAGGTGGTGGTCTGCGAAGCGGAGAAGGTTCAGGAGGATGAGAAAGAGGTGGAATATGGTGAGCTGACGCGTGCCTCGCGCGTAGTTTGTCCCATACTCCGAGCCGGTAGGTCGGACGAGAGGGAGAGCGAGCTTCGAGCAAACGCGAGAGGATCCACGCGTGAAGAAGGACGAAGCTTGGATGGTGGCGTGGCGAGGAGAGGGTGACGTTTGCCTTCGCGGCGGCAAATGGATTTCCGTTTTAGATTAATGGTATCCAATTTGGCGTAGTGACCGTGGCAAATCTCGCGCGATCGTTAACCACGACAATGACGACTACTGCATGGAAACCGGTGACCCAACCCTTCTCCTCTTCTAGGTGGTTGTGGCAATATTTGCGATCCTCCAGATGACGTTCTGCCTACTCCAACGCACACCCCTTCTCCTCTTTGGTATCCGCAACCTCGAGCCCTTTCCATGCCCACCTTCGCCTACCAGCCACCCATCACTCCCTCTCCCAGCTCGTGAACGGACGATCGTCCCTCGATTAATGGGCGCGCGCAATGGCAACGAGCCGTTTAATTAGCGGGCCCACTTAAACCTTCCGTCCTTTTGCGTTTGCCGAGTTTCCCCGACATCGCGCGTCCTGGACCAGCCCTCGTAACTTCCCCGCCTGGTCCTCGATGGTCCTCGATGGTCCAAGTGAAGCCAAAGAAGGAGGACGAGGAGAGCCAACGTCCCTCGAGCTCGTGCGATCTGTCTGTGAGCGATGCGGACGCTTTCGGCATCCCCGAGAATTCGGGGAGAAAGAAATGAGATGGAATTTTCGGGCTGAAAGGATTCGAAGACGAATGTCGTGGCTCTGCGAACTCAGTCGCGCGAGGGCGCAGTTAGTGATAAATGAATTTTCATTTATCTGCTGCGAGCAGGGATGTTTTCGAAGAAGAAAGTCGTTGTCTCTTTAATTTATTACTTATTTTTGAAGATTCTTCGATAGCTGGTACAGTTACGAAAGATGAGCAGAGACTCTTCAGTCTTGAATTTTTTCC
Source organism: Tiphia femorata (assembly GCA_944319695.1). Lineage (NCBI taxonomy): Eukaryota > Metazoa > Arthropoda > Insecta > Hymenoptera > Tiphiidae > Tiphia > Tiphia femorata. The sequence continues at coordinate 15,109,529 of OX090900.1, read as the reverse complement.
GACAGGTCAGGAGTACAACTTCAACAAGCTCACGGACGAGGAAGTGAATTCGCTTGGACTACCGTACGATTACGATTCCATAATGCACTACGCGAAGAACACGTTCTCCAGGGGCACCTATCTGGATACTATTCTACCGATGGAGAGTGTCGGCAAGAAGAGACCCGAAATTGGGCAGAGAATTAGGCTCAGCGAGGGTGACATCGCGCAGACTAATCTTTTGTACAAGTGTCAGAGTGAGTCCGATCAGTGTCCATTTTCTTAAATAATCTTGGAACTTTCGAACTTCTCCGTGCAAACACCCTTTCCTTATACACCGTTAGAGTGCGGCAGGACCTTCCAAGAGAACAGTGGCAGCTTCGGTTCTCCAAGTCACCCTAATAGTTCTCCACCTGTGGACGGGGAGCGTTGCGAGTGGCGAATTACAGCAACGCACGGGGAACGTATCGTTCTCAATATCACTTCCTTAGACATTTTCAAGAGCGACTACTGCCGCAGCGATTACCTGGAGATTCGAGACGGTTACTGGTACAAGAGTCACGTGCTAGGTAAGAGAAACGGAGGTGTGGAGATAAGGAAGAAGAAAAGGAGCGAAGCGACGAAAATAGAATACGGAAGCATGGAATTGATATTTATCGTACGCCATTGGGAAGGAAGAACGGGGGCGGCAAGGAAAGAATATTAGAGACGTATATCGCGAATATTGCGTCGGTCGGTGCTGCGAGCGGAAACGGAAATGGGGACTTTTTTAGGCTGTGGGTCCCGGGAAAAATCCAATAGCCGCGCTCTCGCGCTCCGGGTATTACAACGGTACCACCTGACGGTTATCGGTGAAAAATTAAATTGTAATTTTCGCAACCGGGGATTGGTTCAACCTCGTATAGGTACCTCGTGTGGCTCATGTCCACGTTGCATGCGCGCATAAAGAAACGAGAGGGTGTATGACGAACGTGGGCGCGATTATTATGATTTATTTTCGTGAATTCTGGCGCAAAAACGCGGCATTACCCGCGAAACTGCTTCTAAAAATTCCGAATAAACTCGACCAAGTGTATTACTATCGACCTGTATGATCTAGTTAAAAAACAAAAATCTAATCGAGTAAGTACTCATCTAGCATACAAGCGAATTACGATAAATAGATTCGATCTATTGAGTCCTCCACCACAATTAACTGAAACTTCCACGTTATGCAGGTCGATTTTGCGGAAGTGGGAAGATTCACGAGCCAGTGGTATCCACCGGAAGTCGTATGCTGGTTACCTACGTGACGTCAAATCGGCAAAGTGGGCATCGCGGTTTCACGGCGAACTACGAGGCGGTTTGCGGCGGAGACGTCGAGCTCGACGGTGTAGGACATCTCGAGTCACCAAACTATCCGGAGGAGTATCGATCCAGCAACGAATGCGTCTGGAAACTATCGGTACCGCAGGACTATCAGGTGGCCTTGAAGTTTCAGTCCTTCGAGATCGAGAATCACGATAACTGCGTCTACGACTACGTCGAAGTACGAGACGGTCACAACGCGGACTCACCACTGATCGGTGTCTACTGCGGATACAAGATTCCACCTGACATAAAGTCCACAGGAAACAAGCTCCTGGTGAAGTTCGTGAGCGACAGTTCCGTCCAAAAGGCGGGATTCTCAGCGACGTTTATGAAGGGTAAGCGAATCTTTTTCTTTTCCTGGGATATTTTTACTTCGATCTTCCTTGAGTAGTGACAATTTCTCCAAATATTTCTTCAGAATTCGACGAATGCGTTTTAACCGATCACGGATGCGAACACGACTGCATCAACACTCTAGGCGGATATGACTGTGCCTGCAAAGTGGGCTACGAGCTGCATTCCGATGGAAAGCACTGTGAAGGTGAGAGTCGGGGATGGGTGAAACAGAGACGAAGAGAGAGAGAGAGAGAGAAACGGAGTGAGAGAGGGATGCGAGAGAGTTTCGGAATTTGGGACACCGAGGAATGCAAATCTTCTTGATATTAATGTATTCCATCACATTCCAAGGATAGTTAGCATTTAGGGCGAGAACAGTTTAAACCTATGACGAACGGCTATCCGTTTACCTTGGGTGTACGTTAAAGCGGATTTGCGATAAATTTAATTCGCTTTGCCTCGAGTAAGAAACGGACATTTTCCACAGACGCCTGTGGTGGCATATTCGACGCCAGCAATGGAACCATCACGAGCCCATCTTTTCCGGAAACCTACCCAGGAAACAAGAACTGTGTCTGGGAGATCATCGCGCCACCTCAGTATCGCATCACCTTGAACTTCACTCACTTTGATCTCGAGGGTAACAATGTCTATCAGCAAGAATGCGAGTACGACTCGGTGGAAGTAGCAAGTAGACTCGGAGACGACATACTCAAGAAGCACGGGATCTTTTGCGGCGCGAGGTTACCTCCGTTGGTCACTTCCGAAGGCAACTCCATAAAAGTGGTCTTCACTTCTGACAACAGGTACTATTTCTTTTTGTTTTGAACATTTTCAGAATCTTTCAAATTATGCACTTTAATATGGAAAAATATTTAAATATTTGGAAAAGTAAATTCATTTCGTAACATTCTCATTCCTAGATATAGAATCTTCGTAATGAGTACAGCCAGTTTTCTAAATTCAGATGGCAGCATTAAAAAGAAATTCTGAAAATCGGCGAAGGAACTTGATCTCACAACGTACTTTTTGGTCACTAAAAAATCTCCCCAACCACTTATTCAATTCCACAGCGTGCAAAAGACCGGTTTCGCGGCCGTCTTCTTCACCGATATGGACGAGTGCGCGAACAACAACGGTGGCTGCCAGCACGAATGCAAGAACACGATCGGCTCGTACCAATGCTCGTGCCACAACGGTTTCACCCTTCACGAGAATGGCCACGACTGCAAGGAAGGCGGCTGCAAGTACGAAATCACCGCGCCTGTGGGCACCATCACCTCGCCCAATTATCCAGACTATTATCCTGGACGAAAGGATTGCGTTTGGCACTTCACCACCAAACCGGGCCACCGTATAAAACTGGTACGTGTGATAACTCTTCTCTACACTCCTGAGCCCAACTGAAAAATTCGAATCACCCAGAATACCGTTTCATAAAAATTCCAACAGGTGTTCAAGACCTTCGAGATGGAACCTCATCAAGAGTGCGCGTACGATCACATAGCAATTTACGACGGAGATTCACCGGACAGTCACACTCTCGGGAGATTCTGCGGAGCCAAAGAACCCCACCCAATTCTCGCCACTGGTAATCAAATGTACATGATCTTCAAGAGCGACGCATCCGTGCAGAGAAAAGGCTTCCTGGCTACTCATAGTACAGGTAAAGCAGAAGGAGTCTCGCATCGGTAATGTTTCATTAATTCTATCTCTAATGGTATTCACTTGTAGCTTGTGGAGGACACTTGATGGCAACCGACAGAGTGAAGCATCTCTACTCACACGCCAAATACGGAACTCACAATTACGATCATAGAACCGACTGTGACTGGGCAATCGAGGCACCGATCGGAAAGAACGTACACCTCTCCTTCCGGTCTTTCCAGTTGGAATACGAGAACGAGTGCGGGTACGACTTCGTCGAGGTGTTCTCCGGATTGGATGCGTCAAGTCCTCCGTACGGACGATTTTGCGGAAATTCGGTGAGTCGATTGAAACCGATCTGCTTGATTAATATTAAAAACAGAGGAATTTTTCTTCAACGTCTAATAACATCACGATCCAAAATCCAACAGAAAATTCTCAATTATTCCAGAACACCACCGATTTCATTTCGATGAACGAGGCCCTCTTGGTGAGATTCCGAACGGACGACACGATCTCTAACAAGGGCTTCGTCGCGATTTTCGTGGCGATCGATCGTACCGACAGTGAGGAGAGTCTCGGTGGCGAGGACGACGACGACGAGGACCAGAACCTCTGATCAGTGTTCGGCCTCGCGAATCGACTCGGCTACGGATCATGAATCAGTCCTGTGTAATTCGTGTGCCATTTCATTCCGCGTCTTCGATACAATTTGCAAGTTTCACTTAATTAACAAATTGCATCGAAATGCTGGATCGAGATGACTCAGTATCGATGATTACGGGATAGATCGTAGATCCAGGCTCGATCTCGTCGAGGCCAGAGGAAGGAGTCTCTTCTTGGCTCCAATCTAACGCAGAGTCCTACCTTACCAACCCCTCCCACCAAATTCCTCCAAACCATAAGAATAACTTATGTCGTTGTTAATTAGACGTGCGTGTCGATAGAGTCGCCAAACGGCCTTGTTCTTTGCCCGATAGCGAGCACGCTACGAATAATGTTGCAAGACTCTATCTTCTGCATCTTTTTTTCTCTCTCTCTTTCTCTATCGATCACGAGAGATTAGTTGCCGAACGTGCCATTTGTATATTTTAATCCTCGAGTTCTCAAGCGATCTCGATCGATGGATTATATTGATCGATGGACGGTCGTCCTGTCGAGGGATGCTCGATCTTCACTGATCGTAATTGAGAATGATAGAAAAAGGAGAATGAAAGATGAAGAACAAAAGATACGCAGAGTAAGAGAGAGAAAGAGAAACGAAAAAAGGAAAAGAAGTAAAAGCTCTGGCAACAGTGACGTAGATAAAATGCTGCAGATTCAGGACCCCGCTCCGATGTGGCCCTCGATGCGGATAGAATTGGTGTCGAGGGCTGATTTTGAATTTTGCAGGGAGCGTCCTGAGAACGCGCGCGCTTACGAGGCGTGAACACCGTGCGATTGTCTCGAAGATCGACACGAAGATATCTTAATCGATAGTACGGCAATAGGATGGCGTAAACATATCGACGATCAAAGGGCACCACTGCCCTTCGACGTTATCGTTCTCTCAAGCACTGCCGCAACCCCAAGCGCAAAGCGCATTCGTCGCCGATTAAGCGATCGGTAACGTCGAGAGTTCGGTTCCCCGCCCATACCACCCTTTCCCAAACTTTCCCTTACAATTAGCAATTAGCGAGCCCGTATGCTCTGTATCATAGGTGTCTTCTCTTAAGGTCTTCGTGAAGCTTCGATCGCGACAGTCGAACGTTTCCAAGCGATCGGACAGTCGTAGAGTACCGTGAAAAATTTGGAGATTTTTGAAACGAAAAATCATTTACGTGAAACGATCGAAGAAGGGCTCTCCGATCGCATGGAAAAACTTTCGAAGAACACTCGGTGCGATGCCGATTAATTCAGCCAGTATGAATATGTCCGCGCGAGTATCACGATCGGATCGCCAAAAAAAAGATCTATACATATATACATATTATATATTAAATAAGTCCTCGTATACTCGATTATATTAGTACGAAGTCGCTCTCGGGCGATCACTGTAAATAGTTCAAGATTTTAGCTGGTAGACGTCGTGTGCCGTTTTATAGATAGTCGTGAAACTTGGAAAAGCAGAAAATCGAATCCACTGTCTTCAAGCTAGCCGATTGACTCTTCGAGATTCTACGAGGTAACGATTCTATGACGATCAGAGAGAGTAAGAGGAACGTGGCGTGAGAATGGAGAAAGGTGGACCGAAGATTACTACGATTAACGAATCATCCGAGGGAAACTAAACTAAAGGCTCACACATGCCTTCCAAAATATGGTCCGAATGGACGAACTGCCGGCTCTTGTCTTCAGCACTCGCGAGAAAATCAACGACTGTTCGGCACGATATTATCACGTTCTCGCTGATGGAAATACACTGCCTAGTGCACTCTTCTTATAAGGTTGTTGGCTCGTTGCTTATCGCTGGATCCTTCGAGAGAAAGAAAACCATGGATACGTGAGAGAGGAGAATACAAACTATTTCTTGGATATCGTGAAAGATTAATACGACATGTAATGTGCTACGAATGCGTTCGATCCGTGAGTCGCAACATCGAATGGTCCCTACACCAGGCCTAATTGCAGATACGAAATTGGACGTGTTACCGTTCCGAGGGAAACTCGAGAGAGAAAAAGAATTACCCAGGATAATATGAAAAAACTCAAGTAGCATAGGTTCGTGCTTAGCATCCATTGTTAGTTAATCGTGTGAGAAAACTCCAATGTAGGTGGACGATGTTCGCATATTTGCGTTTGCGGAAGAAGGTTCCTTTTGAATGTAATTCTTCGACGAGTGGACGACAAATGGCCCCTGCCGACGATCCTGGCGCGAACAACGATATTTGAAAACATTGAATTACGACGACGAAGATAACGAGGGTGGAAGAGGTGAAACGAAGCGTCGCGTCGAGTTCCTTTTTGTAAATTATATGTGATTTATTCGCTCTCAAAAAATATATACGTTACAGGTATTGTATCTCTTATCAGGCGATATACATTTGTGGATATGATCGATACCAGGCTTTCTTCTGTCCGATAAATTCCCCTCTGTTTTTACCTTTTCGCTTTTCTCTCTTTTTCCTCGAACTTTCTCACCTCACCTCCGACTCTTCACCGTTCTACCTCTTTTCCTTCTGCCCTCACTTACTTACAACACACATTATCACAGATTTCTTATCGCAGGCATTGATCAGCAACTTTTGCACCTGTCCTCTAGCCAAACGTCAGCAAGATGGGATCGAGCGGTCGATCCATCCCTTCGATCGTTCCAATTTATCGCAAATGTGGTAAGTATTGCACAGATCGTACAGTCACGATCGCCGATTGACAAAGAAATCGATCCAGGCGATTGTGTATTGCCTCTCCGCTATTTATTACTAACAACAATTATCGATATCAATTTTGCAACATCGAACAACACGATTTAAGATAAACTGCACATTGCATATCCTGCTGCACTTGCGCCAAAACGTTACGCATAGAGCGCGGAGCATACGTGATATAAAGAACGAATTACTTTTACAAGCAAATATACATTTTGAATAGTGGTATCCTAGAGACCGTTAATCTAATAATCTATATACACTAGTTAGAAGCAGTTTACTGTCTACGTCACATCTGAGCTTTACGTAGTTACGCAATTGTTACATAATGTGCGCAAGACAGGATAAAATCTTTCGCGGGGGTCAATAAAAAAAATCTCGAGCTTTAATGCTCGCACGTAAGCGATTGCACAACAAAATCTTTGCATTCGTGTATCCGTCCATCGTTCACGCTCTGATATAACGAGGATTGGATTGCTCGTGCGTGGATCGAAGGAAAACTGGCTTCGTTCGAGTCGTGCAACATTCCCTTTACGTGTAAAAACATTGATAATACCACCCAATCGCATCCCCCCTCCCTTCGTAAAAAGTATACGCATAAATAATTACATAATAAACTCTCGTCGACGGTGTAAAAAAAAAGTAACATGATAAAATGCCTTACGATGTAAAACGAGCTGATATATTGCAAGAGGAATACGACAAAGTAAAATGTTACATCGTTTCGATGATATTCTCGCTTAACTGCTTGCCTAATCGTTGAATACATCATTCACCTTTTTTAGTTACCTATTTATCTCTGTGAAGTGCCTCGTGAACGATAGCAACTTTCTTTATTGCGAATGACCATATCCTGCGATTACCAGGCAAGCTGTTAAACGAGGGAAAAAAGAAACGCATCCGCGAAATACGTGTATGAAGACATGAAATCCCGTAAAAACTATATGAACAATCATGAGTACAATCGATTGTTTATGGTTACCTGTAATGATTCGCATGCGTGTATTATATACAAGGAGTTACATCTAATATCTCGAATCGCGAGTAATATGGGATCTTAACGTAGAAGATTGTCAATGTGGAGATCGACGCAGTACTCGATGGTTTGCCGTAAATAAACGCGTGAAAGGAAACAACGAAAAACGTCACGGAGATACTCCGACCGGAACTCGTCGTATCATCGAAGTACGCGCCCGCAAAGCTCGAAAAGCGATAACGTTTCACGATCCCCTTTTACGAGGGATCGTAAAAAATATCGGTTATGAGTTTTGGCAAGGATCCGTCATGGCTTTCGCGAACTTCAACGCTTATCAGATCCTGCTTACAAGACTTCGTTTTACGAAGAAGTACTCCAATCGAATCCTCTCCGAATTCACGGATTCGCGCAGAATCGAAGGACCGACTGTTGGTATTTTTCTCGTTGAATATCGCGCGCTATCCGTTTGCTCCTTGTCGATCGATCGATCGACGAAAATCGATACAAAGGTTAGGCATCGAGAGGATCTCTTTAAGTCTCGCCACGTTCGGGATCTTTGTCCTTTATCCTGCTGGGACCTGCGCCATCGCGAGACTTGGGACCGAAACCGTTTATAACGGGTGGACAGTTAGGCTTCCAGTTGCTGGTAGGCCTAGGATTATGTTCCGGATGATCGTATTCGGATTCGTCGTTGTTCTGTTTGATCTCGTCGTAAACGTGTTCCACCTTCTTGCCATCCATTTCGTCGATGCTGTGGTAAACGTTCAAATTAGGATTGCCCATGTCCGCGTCACGGTTCTTCAGGGACGTTGTGGGATCGTATGGTAGCCCGAATGCACCTAGAAAATGTTCATCGTACAATTAATTCGTGCATCGTAGAACTAGAACACACGTTAGTCGAGGATTTTCTGATTCTTACCTTTACAATCGTCGTCGTCTTCAGCTCCGAATCCAAGCTTGCTTCGTTGACTGTTGATGTTCTTATTCGTGCCAAGGTCATTCCTTATCTGGAAGTTGTTCAACAACGTGATCGTGCCGTCGTCGAGCTTGGACGAACCTTGGCAGGCGTAGACCGGATTGTCGAATTGATTTCGATCTACGAAACAGAGCACGTTCGTTTAATCAGTGATTAACGACTTGGAAACCGCTTGTAAGAAATATTATTGCAAGGTACCTAGTGCTGCTTCCGGAATGTACTGAACCTGGGCGATCTCGTTCTTCAAATCGGCCACTCTGCGCCTGTGATAGATCCAACCGCCTAACACCATCGCAATAACGATGATCGCAGAAAATATTCCAGCCACCACGCTACCGTAACCTCCTTCCTCCTTTTCTTGAACATTCTGCGAGACAACTTGCTCGTCGCAATTCAACCCTGTAATTTCGATCCTGTTATGCTTACAAAATTACCACTATCTTCCACCGAGAAGATACTATTTCTTAGAATCGTACCTCTGTACCCTTGTTTACAGATGCAACCTTCTATCGGATGACACGTGAAAAGATCATTCTTACACTCGCATGGTGTCATGCAGTGATCACCGTGATAGCCTTCCGGACAAACTACGATAAAAAAGTAATGAGATGTATTGATAATAATTGGAATCGATATTGAAGGAACTGTTGAAAGATCCATGATAATAGAGACTTACTCTCGTCGCATCTGGTACCGATCCAACCTGGGGTGCAACGACAGTGTCCATCGTTCGTTCTGCACTTGCCACCATTTAGACACTTGCAATGCTGCGTACAATTCATACCGTAAGTTCCTTCGAGACAAGCGGTCTGACAGAATTCGCCCTTCCATCCTGGACGGCATTGACATACTCCTAAAATCAGGGTTAGATGTTAATAAAATTGAACGAGTAGAGAAACAGGTACAGGATGTTCCATGTAAGATAAATTTATCAGTGGAAATATTGGAGAGGGGTGCAGCAAAGATGATCTTAAGATTTACCGGTCACGTGATGACACTCCCCACCGTTCTTGCAATGACAATGGTGAGCACAGTTCTGTCCGTAACGATCCGATGGACAAGGATGTTCACACGTTAGACCCAAGTACCCAGGTCTACACACGTACATGCCAGTTACGTGATCACACGTCATGTTACCTGAGAAAACAGAAAGAGCATTCTGAGTAGGTTGGTAAAAATAATTAAGGACAATTCGAATTAACGTAACATTAAAATGTTCACTATTCTACTTTGTTCTAACATTCCAATGCATAACGAGAATAATTGTCTACGAATGATTTTCTTTTTTGGTGATTTACTACTGCATCTCGAATATTCTCTAATTTTAAATTTTATTCAATGCTCCCACAGGAGTGACTCACGCGTACTCACCGCGTCTTCCGCACAAGTCTACGGCAAGGTGAGCGCCACTGTCGTACCAGATCGAAACAATTACATTTTACAGCGATGACCGCGAGATTCCTACGAAAGCGTCCCACGTCCAAGCGCATATTATCTACTTCCGGTAGACCCGTATGCGTGCGAGGTTAAAGCCGTATTAGAGAGACTATTTCTAAATTAACGCGCTCGTCTTTAATCGAGATTAACGAGATCATCAAAGATCATTCGTATAGTGCATTGTACGGAGAAAAGGATTTCTCGAATTTGTCAAGGAAGGAAAATTTATTGCGTTCGCAAGCATTAGTAGACTATTTCAATGGCATGTATTCGATCTACCGTGAAATTTAAACGTAAAAGCTCAGTTTAAGAATTTGTTAATCGACAAATTTATTTTTTTTTCCGGACGAAGCTTTTTACAACCTACGTATCTTACCGTAAATATTCTCCGGGCATTTCTCGTTACATCGCACGCCGTACCAGCCCTCTTTGCAGGGCTCTGAACAATCGTCGCCCATCCAGCCTCTCGCACAGATGCAGCTTCCGGTCTCGGGGTCGCAGGAACTGTTATTCATGCAGTCGCAGTGCGAGTGACAATCCACGCCGTAAAGGCCCTCCGGGCATTTCGTCTCGCATCGAATTCCTGCGTTTCAGGCGTTCCAACAATAGTGAAAAAGAAACTCTACGTGATAGAGGGGTGTACCTCGAGAAATTTAAACAAACGTAGCGAACGAAAATGACAATGAACGCGTGAATATCGTGCGAATGAAGAATGTAAACGTAACTTACAATATTTATTCTCGAAAAGAAAAATGTAAAGATAAAGAAACGAGGAGCAAACTTACCCAGAATCAATTATAAGTCACAAATGAAAAATAACGAGAGAACAGAAAAACAAAGATTCCAATCACCGAGAAGGAAGCTACCAAAGGATACTTGCGGTCCTTATACCTTTCCTCGTTGAAATAATATCCAGATATTCAATTTAACGAATAATAATAGAGAATGCAAGACGAAAGAAACGAGTTGTAACTCTACACGCGAGAAAAGGGAAAATGATTTGAGACGATTGCGATTAAGTGTTAGGAGAAAGATTCGTGACGCATGCAAGAAGATTAAAAAGTGAAGGATCGTTGATTGTCTTCCCCAATGCCCTCGGTTCGATGACGATGATCGATGGTTTCAGAATTCTCTGACATAAACAGTACAAACCTCGCCATTCGGGCTTGCAGATGCAACGTCCTGTCGCGGGTTCACAATCGATGCTATTCTCCTCGACGCAGTCGCAGGTCTGCGCGCAACCGTGCCCGAAGGATCCTTTCTCGCAACGATCCTCGCAGAGTTCTCCGACGAAGCCTGCCGCGCATGTGCACGTGCCTACACGTTTACACAAACGGACGTGTGTGTCAAGGAGTGTCTAAGAGGATGTGATTTTGCGATCCCAAGTGCGGGTGCAAAGTAACGATGCGCAAAACAGAGATTCCTCGATTCTCGAGTTCTAAGCTTCCAAGATGATTCACGTGTCGTTGACGAAAAATCAGACACCAGACGAGACTCGAAGAATCTTTAATTGCACGTCACTAAACTTACCATTTTGTGGATTGCAGGCGGCCTTGTTCAAGCACTTGCACTTGGTGATACAATCCTTGCCGTAGAACTTGTCGTCGCACGGACGATCGCAGAGCACGCCGACCCAGCCTGAGCAGAATGGCACAACACAGTAATCTACCGTGATCACGTACTTACCTTTAGCGCGATATTCACGCGGTAACTCGAATAATTCGTTTCTACTACTCTGTCTCACGTGCACAAACTACAATGGACGAAGACTACGACGTTTAAACAGACAGGTGGTGCAAGATCTGACATGTACTAAGATAAACCAAAATGAGAGATACTCTGACTAGAAATCAACGAACGAGTGAATAAGAAAAATCGTGCAGCTTGACGTTACTACTGCATTAGCATGAGTCGTGCAAAGTTTTTTTATTCCCACCGCATCATTATTTTGCTATGCTTCCGAATCGAACTTCATCCGAGCTTTCGAGAGTTGTATCCTCGAAGCATTGTGAGGCTTCGACGTGTTCCTTCGAGGCTTACCTGCGGTACAATTGCAACGTCCGTTCTCCGGTGAGCAAGTGGCTCCATTCTTGCAGGCACATTTCTGCGCACAATCCTCTCCAAATGTGTTCACCGGGCAAAGCTCGCTGCAGTCCTCACCTCTGTATCCAGCGGTGCAGAAACAGCTACCGTTCACTGGTGAGCACAGGGCGTTGTTTTGGCAGTCACAATGATTCTGGCAACCTTTGCCGTATGTGTAGAATGGACAAGGTCTTGAGCAAGTCTCACCGTCCCATCCAGTCTTGCAAATACAAGCACCGGTCCACGGATGACAAAGCTCCGTGTTGCCGTTGTCGCACTGGCAGACCTAAAAATTGAAAGTGTTATAAAAACATTTTATTAGGTGTCGAAAATAGGTAGAACTAAAACGATGTATTAAATTGGCAAAGGGGACACGATATTAACACCTTGTCAACGTGTCATAACGTTGGTAAGTACTCAATTTGACGCCAAATGGCGTTGTCTCTAAATGATCTGATTAACTTTCCAGTCCAGTGGTCAAGACTGTTTTTCGGAAAAAATGTTTCTTACTCTGTTGAAGTGTCTTTACGATGATTACCTGGGTGCAGTTGGCTCCCCACATACCATCCGGACAATTCCGTTTGCTACACGTTTCCCCGGTCCAACCGGAAGCGCAGTTGCACTTGCCATCCGCGGGCGAGCAGGTGGCACCGTTCTCGCACGTGCAATTATTCGTACAATTCAGGCCGAATTTTCCTTCCGAGCAAACGCTCAGACACTGGAAACGAAAACAAAGGATGTAGAATTAGAACGATGGTTATCATAGATGTTTCTTGAAAGATGCTAGTAAGTAAAGAAAAGTGTAAGAAATTTACTTTTTCTCCGTGGTACCCTGGTCTGCACTGACACTCTCCCGTAATGTGATGACAACCTCCGCGGTTGTAACAATCACAAGCCATAGAACAATTTCTGCCCCAGAAACCTTCGGGGCATCGATTGGCGCACACTGCTCCCTATAGCAAGAAATAAAATTAATTTAATTGAAAAAAAGAACTCGTCGATGATTAAACAAGAAGAAAAATGTTCCGTACCGTCCATCCAGGCGTACAGTAGCATTGTCCAGTCGTAGGACTACAGGCTCCACCATTCTGGCATCTACACTCGGACTTGCACTCGTCTCCGTGCATGCCAGCAGGACACGGATCATCGCACCTGAAAAAAAGATGAACAATTATCCATGGAATGCTACGTCGTTGAAGCAACAATTAAACTAAGTACGCTATATATTCGATAAATCGAATAGCCACCCTGAAAACTACGTTTTGAACAATTCTTATCGGCTTTTGAAATATACATAGACAAGATAGCTAATTCTGTCTAGACTCTCCATCGGCTTACAAGACACAGAGTGGTTTCCAATTCGCAATACTTATGTCTGCAACACTAACAGTGGCCCGGTGTAGCCTGGAGCGCAGTGACATTCTCCAGAAATGTGATGACAGCTACCACCGTTTCTGCATCGGCATTCCTCTCCGCAGTGCTGACCATAATGACCCTGCGAGCATTCCTCCTCGCAGTGCACACCCTGCCAGCCTCTGGTGCACAAGCATTTGCCGTCGAAGGGATCGCAAGTGGCATCGTGTTGGCACATGCAGTCCTTCTTGCAGTCGCGGTCCCATTTTCCCACTGGACACTCTGCGGGCGAAGCAAAAAGAAACGGGGTCAAACGAGATAAGCAAGAAACGATAAGCGAGTGAAATCGAGATGAGGTAAAATTAGAAGAGCACGTATTCAAGCGCGTAGAATACCCTAGAATAAAATGACGATTCATTTGTAAAACTTTGATGAATTTAGACTGAGGTCTGTGTAGGTTCAAGATTCAGTTCGTACTCTGTAAAAAGGTCACTCCTCGAGTACCCTGGCCCTTACAAAAATTCGTGAGATTTGTTCGTTACAGTAGAATGGGACACAAAGTGCTTACTAAAGTTACAACGGGGTCCACCGTATCCTGACTCGCATGTGCAGACGTCGGGCGCGGTACACGTTCCATAGACACAGTCGTTCGAGCAAACGGGTATGCAACGCTCGCCATTCGTAGTCCTGGTGTAGCCCTCGCAGCAGTCTTCGACCGGCCTCTGCTTCGTGATATCCTGCATTTCGATGACAGTTGATAATCAGAATCGCCCGGAGAGAAAGACAAATTACTAAGGAGATAAATCCAGTCTCATCTGAGAGTGAGAAAGAGAGAAAGAGAAGGAGCGCCATGAGAACCGGAAGAGCCCGAACAGAATCGCAGTCCCGCCAATCCGGTTCACTAAAAAGCTACGTAACTATGTTGTACGATCTTATCGAGGATTTTAGGAAAAATCTAGTCCCTCCTCCGCAAACTTACTCTCTCTTCCTTCTATCCCACGCCTTCTCTCTTCTCGCGTTTCTCTCTCCAAGTTGGTGTTTCAGTCTTGAGCACGAGGGTAAACCAAGGGGTTAGAATAATTTTGCTAGTGGAACGCAACGAACAGGAAGAATCGATAAGATGTCGAGGGGCCACCAGGTGAAACCGATATTAGAGACTATGCGCCCTAAGTCGAGCTCACTTAGAAAGTGGAGTACCTCGAGGAAAGAGAGGAGTGAGAGAGGTGAAATGGGCGCGGTTACTGACCTGCTCACTGTAGACTGTCTTAAAGACGACTTTGTACTTGGAGCACCTGGGCGGGAAGCTGAAGCACCACGTGTTCTCCCGCACTGTGTACGGCTTCTTCTCCGACACTCTCACTGTCACCGTATACCTGAAGAGAACGATCGCGTCAGATCGTCGTCATTCTCCGACACGTAAGCGAGACGCGATTCATTCACGAGCGGAATAGAATAGGCGATCACGGTCAAGATTACAACATCAGTCCTCGAGGATCGTCGTGCTTATTTTTATTAAATATTTTGTTTAGGATATCTAACCAATTCTTCGCCATATTCTCTTTTGCTTGATATTAGATGAGACAAAAGAATAATTACTCACGTCTCTTGTGTTATGCATACGTTTGGTCCATCCAGGGCTAGGGTTGTTGTAGTTAAAATGGCCAAAGCGGCCAAAATTAAACCTGCCAAATCCATCTTCAGGGATGTAGATGTATCGTATTTCTGATAACGGAAGAGTTAATGCCGCCTATCTTCCTTGCATCTTTCGATTGATTTAACGTGCCTGCGGCTCTCGGAAGAATCGTCGGTCATTAGGTTTCAATAATCGTCGTCACCGTGAGTCCTCGACATTTCTCTGGGCCTGGAAAAACAGTGAAATTATAATTGCTGCTGATAAGTTTCCTCTATCTTTATCTTTATCGCGCATTAAGAAAGAAACTGCTTTTTTTCTCGACTTAATCTTGATCTTGTAACGAGTGGTTAGGGTAGCAGGGAAATCACCGATTTTACGGATAAAAGAACGGCGAGTGAGAAACTGTCATTTCCAAGCAGCTTCCATTTAGAATTTCCTCGAATTACGAAGATACATTCAGCTGAGATAACCATGGATTATAAATTACAGCTGCAAGTAATTCACGCGAACGGAAATCGCTCATTCGCGATCGCGTACATTTGGTGAATCAGAGCCTTAGCACGTGTTGGACATGCGCGACCACGATTCACGTTTCTTGTCAAGTTGTGATCAGAATCGGTGATTCACGTCTACTGTAAGGCACGTGACCGGAAGTGCGAAAGTAACGGATCAACGGCACGCGAGAACAGAACTGGCAAGATTATACAAAATTGTAAAATTCTTTGAATCCTAACCGCATAATTCTCTTCGAAGGCGAAGTAAATTTCACGGGATATCCAAATGAGCCTTGAGAAGCAAACGGAGTTCGATAGCTTGAAAAAAGCATCGTTTCTCTTCGATGCACATGAAAGTAGTTTATCCGTGAAAAAGAGAAACTATCGTAACAATGGCAAGTTTTGAGTAATTCCGTTATAGATGCAAATTCGGTATTAGGAGTGGTACTACCCATAGCTCCAATCGTGAAGTCCAAAACAAAGGCGTCTCTACATTTACATCCGATAAACGGTCGACTCGTGGCCGGAAGCGCCACGGTGCCCTGTCAGTCTCCCATTCAACAAGAACAATGACACACACTCTTGGCAAAAGGCACGGGACAACAGTGAGATTCATTAAATTCATTCCGATGAAACACATCTGACTACGAAAAAAGTTAAGTAGGATAAAAAATTAACGAGAAGATCCGTCGAACTTTATACAGTAGAGAATTGAAAAACAACGAGTTTTCCATCGATGTCTATATCACATGGACAGGAATTTCATACCAATAGACGTTACAGGAAGCACCGAGCTGGAAGATCAGCCAAGACCGTTCGCGAGGCCAACTATCTTGAAAGTCGACAAGTTGAAGGCTCTCGGGATTCATGGTGGAGCTCGACTTGCATTCCAAAGCAGGTGAGGTAGCACGTCGCAAGTATCACAAGAACAGCCGTAATTTGATTCGCAAAGACATTTTTTAGGAGACGGTCAGCGCGCTCGAAACCAGTTACCCGATCAGCTTCGCATTTGAGCAATTTTATATTCGTTCCGGAAAAGCTGAATCAACGGAATTATACCTCGAACAACTAAAGAAACCCACACGTATAAAATCGAAAAGAAATTATTAACCCTTTCCAGGACGATTTAAATATGAAAAATTATGCATGAAGTAAGCATTTGATTTTTATTTAAAAAAGGCATCTTTAATTTTATAATTCACACATCTTACCAATCACGAGATAGACTCGTGGATTTTACCGCGAGGGGTTAAGTGAGCATCCGACAATGATTATTAGCAAGAAAATGTATGCGGAATTAGAGAAGGTTTAGAATGTCAACTATCTAATGTTTGCAACTTATCGTTGACAAGATCGAGCTAAGATGGCAACAGACCTTGACCCAATCGTAAAAATTCTTTATCACATTCAGTATTTCCCCGAGAATTATCTATTGTCTTGTGTAAAAATGGTCCATCGTTGGTGATAGCACAATATAAGCTAGTTTTCTTACTGTTTACTTCAATCTATAATAATCTTACTCTATAAACCAATAAAATGAATTGCTTCTTATATCAAGTAACAGAACTAGTACGGCAAGAAAGATAATTGTCTTTAAAAGTCTTGAATCTTATAAAGCAGTCTTACTTAGAAGCAAAAGTTCCAGAAGCCTTTGTAACGCGATGCCGCGAAGGAAGCGGACAAAACCGATGACACCATACCACGGCCAACCCCGCTAGTCTTATGAATTAGCGTGTCGGGTTCACGAAAAAAAAAGAAAAAGAAATTACCATTCCTCACAACCTACACTTCCAACGAACCAAGTAGCACATGCCGGTTCGGCACGTGGAAGTTCTTAAAATTCGCTGGCGAGAAATCGGGCGCTTCGTCAGCTCGTAAATTTCCAAACCGAGAAAGATATAGTGGCAAGTAGTTCCGTGGCAATCTTTGGAGTGGGGTGGTCTGACTCTAAGTGACCTTGGCTAAAGCGCGCCCGGGCGAAACCGCATTGGACACGTACTTGCACGAGTGAGCGAGTGAAAACGTAAAGTGGGACTGGCATGAGAGCGCCAGGCAATCAAAAGATTCGTCTCGATCGGCGGAACCGCGCCCACGCGTTTTTCTCGCGCAGACACTCGCAGCTGATAAGACGATTCCGAGGTCGGCGGCGAACAAAGGAAAATCGTCGAAACACCGAGTCCGCCTGCGCGGAAGTTCTCTCTTTCTCCGAAAGAAAGCAAGAAGAAGCAAGCGGACAATGGCATTTGTTGCGCAGTTTCGAAAAGCGCTAAACATTCTATAGGAACCTACGTAATCGATCATTCGAATGTGCAGCAAGGGAGTGGCTGCGTTTGGTATTCTTGTGGAAGGTTCAACCGCGAGGGAGAAGGGAAAACGAGACGAGTCAGGAAGAGAAGAAAGCGAAATCTAAGGAAGCACTTTTGTCTCTCCTCGGGATTTAGCATTTTCCTGTGAAAGCTTTTTCCGGTTAGCGACTACACTGTCACGTGTTTTCTCGTTTAATTACAAGCTAATATCAGGACCGGTGCGCGTTAGTGGGTACCCACGCCACATTGTGTAACGTCAGCTACGAATGTGACAGTTTTCCCAGATGGTCTCCCCTTTGTCGTCGGTGCGAACCCTCTCTAGTCTCGCTCTTCCTACTCGACGTCGCTACAACGAACGGTCACGAGGAACATCCCGTTACGAGAATACTCCTAATTTATTAATTACCGGCGGAATTGTACATTGCTCCTAACTCTCTTCTTCTCTTGCGACTACACGCGAGATCCATGTTGAGGATGCGATGAAAATGTACGAGGACTAATTGACACGCGAGCAATGGCTCTTAGAACAGATTTTTCTTACGTTTCAATGCATTCAGTTTCACGGAGAACTTATCATTGTAGGACGTGTAACATGTAACGTGTACGATTCAATCGTATGGCAAATTAGCAAACAGTAACACTTGACAGAATTTCACGCCAGACTTTGCTCTCGTACTTTTACCAGGTTACTTCCGCTATTCGTCATTTCACCCAGCATACTACTACATTCGAAATGAGATAATGTTATATCGCAGATAATTATCAGTACACTCGGATATTCGTCGTGTGTTATTCTTTACACGGGATTTCATCGACAAAATTTCCTTGCACACGCTGATAAGCCAACCCAGCCCCGCGCGTAGAGAACCCAAGTGTTATTAAATTTCTCGTCCTCTTATTGCAGCATTTATTTACAGTCTCTGACTCCAAATTATCCAATCACTGTGCCATACGGCCCATGCCCGGGTAATAAAAAGCCACTGTCACAAGAGCCCGCATCATATCATGCATGACGTCTCATAACGCTGCGTAACATCACCGTCGTGAAAGTTTCCATCGAGTGAATGGAAAAAATAGATATCTTTATTAATACCTAACATCTATGGTCACTGTGCAACAGTCAAGGATCGTAGACGCGTTCGATATCTAATATTAGCGGCACCATCGACGGGTGATTTTTTTTCCTTTGGTTTTTCAGAACCAACCATAATTAACGAGAACGAGAATATCGTGCATACTTGAAGAGTGGAGAAACGGAGCAAGAAGAGAGCAGAAAAGATGAAAAAATAGAATCCTTTATTAATATCCGAACTGATACATAACATCTATGGACTGATATCTAATATTAGCATAATCGTCGACGGATGAATCTTTTTTCTTTGCTTTTTCAAAACCAGCTGTAATTAACGACAACGAGGATATACCATGCACGGTTGAAGAGTGGAAAAACGGAGCAAGAAGAGAGCAGATGAGAGGGAACGAATAAATTGGAACCTCCTTCGGCGACAACCTTTCTTCGAACCCCTTCGGTTCCCAGATTCCTTTTGTCTTTTAACCCCTACAGCTCCGTGCAAGCACCCGTGCGAAGTGCACCGAGTGTTATGAACGTTTTCACGTACGGGCCAACCAGTGACGTAAGCATGCCCCGCATTTCTCTTTCGATTATCAAAACGATCTACTCCCGCGTTACGTCGACGGATCCGCTAACCGTATAGCAATTACGTGAGGAACAACAACGGGTGGGTCGGTGAGTGGAAATGAACGGGACGCGAGCGACCTGTCCGTACTTTAATGCGAAAATGCGTAATCAGGGGACTTTCTTACGTACGCTTGCAGGTAACAATTCGTCTGGAGGTACGTCTGGTCGAACGACTAATTAAATGTACATCAATTATCCGCATTCACTCACCGTGAACACCGGTGAATATCATTTTTCGATTTTACATTTTTATTTTGCGTTAGAGGCGAATTTTTGCTCCAGTACAGATTTTCTCCAAGAACGTAAATAAAACTGTTAAAATTGTAAATAAGACTAAAGAATTTTTTATTTTTCTTTGCTTGGAACTCGATAGATTGAAAACGCAAACTGTCCCCGCCTTCCCACGCCAGTGCTCCTCCGAGCACAGTCGTGGAGGTGCTCGTAATGCGATCCTACGAGGTAGACGAGTGTCTCGGAGCGAAGGTACGCCCAGAACTACCGAGCCTTATTTAATGGTGCGAGCTGCGTAAAGCCAGACGACTTACGTTACGCAGCTCTCGCGCATGCCACCAGGCCAAAGCTAACGGTGTAAAATCCACCGGCGTAGGACACCGATCTCCATTAGTTTTCGACTTTGTAATCTGTGAAAGGATTACTAAAATTCAAAGGTGATTCAGCTTCATTTAACATTTCTGTCACATATTTGCAAAAAAATTTACGGAATGCGCACGTAAATTAGAAAATTAACTGCTATTGTCACGATTGCTTCATAATACCCTGTTACAAATGAAAATGGTATAATACCTGTGAAATACCATACCAAATTCTCCCCACAAATTACCTCAGTCAGACTAGCGCGAAGCGCACGAAAGGGATCCGTGCATAGCTGGTCTAGTTTACACACGCATTCTTAAACTTTCCCCTTTCCCTGCTTTGGAGAATTAGTAGGGAATCCGACACCTGACTGGAGGAGAGCCGGCTTTACGTGCCTAGATACACACATTCCTTTAGAAGGAATATATTATTCCGAGGCTCTTGGTTGACCCTACACAGTGGACGTCGCTCCACACGCGTGTTTACTTGCACACCTTATCGTAGAATGGAAATTCACTTTTCTATTGACTATGATTAAAATGCATGGAACGGTGCATACCTAAAAGTGACAATCTCTTGGAAAGCATCGTTGCAGACAACGGTGGAACGTTGCAGAGGCGTAGAACAATGTCACGAGGTATCGACGCGTCCTCGTACTTCATTCGTGAGCCGAGAGTGTGCTTCTCTCGTCGAACTCGCAAAGGAACCGTTGGCATTATCGCACCACGAACACGTCCAAGCGCGTGCATGCACGCGTATTCGTTAATCAACGCAAAGAGAACTGTGCTCCCTGTATGCATAAGCCCTTGTAGAGCCAGACGAATCGCATTAAACTGGCTAACGTGGGCAACGCCAATCGCACCGGCTGCTGATACGAATCGGTGAATATGGGCGCGGAGAATGCGAATAAGACGTTTTCCGCCAATCGGTACTATTCCTCCCGATGTGAGTGGAGGACGCAGTGGCACGATTATGCCGCAAAGGCAAACTGAACCGAGCGGGAAGTGAACGTGAGCGGCTCATGCATCTACATTGCTGCGCATGCAAATTAATTACCTAAGCCTGTCGTAATCGGGACTGCCACAATGTGGCCTATCGGTCAAGTGACTCGTGAATCGGTGGCTTCAGTGACAAACAAAGAATGGCAATGAATATTTCTGCCAATCTCAAATCTGTCAAATCACGTCCCACGTGTAAAAACTTCACCGGTGTGGCCTGGTTAAAAGTATTGGGTTGTCCGGAAACTTCGTGTCGATTTTTAAAGCTATCGAAACGCAGCACATTTAAATTTTCGTGCACATTTATCGAATGAAATAGGTGCCATTCTCTTTCCATAACCTTTCTCCATCTCTCCGGCAACTTGAAAATTCCGTCCTTCCAGAACCACTCAGATTTTTCGGTGAAAAACCTTTGGAAATAATTTCAAAAAATCGGGACGAACTTTCCGAACAACCCAATACATTTGTAACCCAAACATCGCAAGACCAGATGCACAGACTTTGCCGGTGTCTTCTGGTAAAAATGCATCGATGAGCTGACCCAGACTCGCCAGCAACCTACATCTCGACCGGCTTAACTGCATCGTATACGGTGACCAATGGCGAGACGACACTCCAGCCTCATTGTTCGACGTGATGCATTGGCGTAAAAGGGCCGCGTGAAAATTCTCAATGTGAAAACAACATCATCGCGTACCGATTTTTGCATGTTTACACGCGGCTCGCCTCCATTGAACGACGAAACACGAGTCGTATATTAAGAAAATGAAGGTGCATTCTCTATATGCATTACATGCATGCGCACGAACTTGTGTGGTGTGCGATTATTCGTTGGACGAATCGCATGACGCGACATTGTCGTCTAACTCCGATCCACAACTCGAGCGTAAAATGAATCTACTTACTGTTAGTCACTCTGATTATTCGAACATATAAGCGGCACTAAGGTTACGCTTGTTGTCACGGTTCGGTGCTTCCAATTATTATGAAAAATAACATTGCACCACGACGACACGTTGTTGATACTTTGTCACGAATATAACGAGTTCGTCAGAATTTTGTGAAGATTCCACCCAATCAGATTTCGAAGGTGTCGAGGTGCGGATGTTTAAAATTTGCAAAAACCATTGCAATGCTTCGCTTTTGAAAAAAAAAGCAGATTCATCGTACAATCAGCCACAAAAGTCTTCATACACCAAAAAATTTCTATCACCCTTAGTTAGTTGAGAATTGGTGATATTTATTTTTGCAAATATTAACCATTTCTTAGGTGTACAAAAACTTTCGCGACTGACTGTATATTTTCGAATGACATTCCCATAACGAGCGGTTCGGTCTCAGTAAGTAAAGTCTCTTTATAACTAGACTGTGCACATTAAACGACTTCGACAGCTTCAAAGAGCCGAGAACGAACCGGGGTTTATTTCGTCCTCGAACCCCCCTAGCAATTAAAAAACCAACCCCCGAGTTTGACTCGACCGAGCAAAAACGTGTCGGTCGACGGTCCCAAACGAGCGTGTACGAGCCAAGGAAAGTCTTTCGTCCTGCTTTGCCTGCCTCTCGACACGACGCAATTACTCCCAACGACATTTTCTCGAAAAGTACGCGCTGGCACAGAGGCACGAGATAATGAAGTGTTTTCTCTTAAGTGGGCATCCTTGTTTCGTGCGGCCCTGTCAACGACGGAAAACGCGGAAGAGACTCGGTGCGCTACCGTTACCAGTAGGCGTGTACGAAAATCTCGGTAGACACGTGCACCCGCATTTCCTATCATCGTAGAAATTGCATCGTGCCGGTCCGTTACCACTGAACGTAATCAAACGCGTTCAAGGGAGAAGGCGGAGTCCACGTTGATGATTATGCTTGCACGAAGTCAACGCACACGTTTCTTAAGCGTGTGCGCGCGTACGCGCGCGCAAAGGTCCTACGCGCGTCTGGTGCGCACGGAGGAGAATGTGTGCGTGAAAAAATGTCACGCGTGCGTTTAAGGTACGCGTGAGTATGCGTGTATCCAGTTCCAGGGGTTCTCAAATCGAATGACGTAAGTCTTCTGCTTTCCAGTTTCTATGCCTGAATGATTACACACGGTCTGCCACTAGTTACTAGTACCTATTTCGTATTATGTAAACATTGCGATAATCCGTCGAAAATTTAGCGACCTCGGAAGCAGGCATTTGTCATGCGTACGCATCAGATTCGTCATACGTGGCTTGATATTCTTTAAATTGGCAACGAAATATTTCGTGCTCACTTTGTACGATTGATGGAAATCTTTGGAATTTCAGGCACAGATCACGGTTTCAATCAATGCCTTCCTTTACACAGTTGTTCGTCGAGCTATTAAAATAGGGATATAGTTAATGTGAGTTTTAATAGGATCGAGTGTATTCAAGGGTTGAAAATAATTAACTTTTCACGTATAAAGGAAATTGAAATACAGACACTTAAAAGATTCTCAGCATGTAGAAATTAACTTTCTTAGCAACCACCGAAACCCTTTTATCGTTGATATCGTCCAACATACTTCTACGCCTTCTACTAAGAACGTACGTATTACAAGAAGCGAGAATTACGAGGAAAATCCCATCAAAGGCGTTTTTAAGTAGAGAAACTCTCCCATTAAAGTGTTCTTTAATCGAGGAAAGTGTGGAAACAATAAGCGGTGTCCGCCATCACATACGCAATATGCAATTTGCTTTGCGGGTCGCTTTTACGCGTGACTCTCGACCGAACGTGAAGTCGAAATTGCCCCGATGCCAGCGCGGAACGGATCGATCCGTCGAAAGCAAAAACGAACGTAGAGAAGGAGAAAGGAGCTGCAAAACACGAGTGACGTGTAAAGCGCATTTTCTTCCGCCCCGTACGCTTCTGTCCGCAATAAGTCCAAAAGAAACGAGCGGACAGTCGCGACACTGGAGGACGGGCGAAACAGTTTACAGCAGTAAACAGAATATTTGTCGCGAAATAACCACGAGCGTCGAATGAATAAATAAAACGAGACCGCGCGTGCGGAAACGTATGCGAAAAGTTGGAGAGTGACGCACGTTACGCGCACCTGTGCGGTGCTCGTGAAATCGAGAGAGAGAGAAAGAGAGAGAGAGAGAGAGAGAAACAGTGAGAAGTTTTGCCGACAGCCTACGCTCCAGAGATAACGGGACACGGTATCGCGTAAAAGCAGACGAGCGTCCGAGCATTTTATCCAAACGTAGAGAAGAGTGACCTTCTCTTCTCGTACCTCGAGAATGTCGTCCGATCGAATGAGAAAAAAGTAGAAAAGCAAATTTCGAGGTGCAAAACAACCTGCGATGCGAGGACACAATTCATTGGAATCGTTTAGGGGTGCAAGCACTGCTCGGGTCCCCCACCATATGACACGTGAACCTGCGTCGCATCGTCACGGCAAACCAGGGTTCAGAACGTGACACCCGAGAATGAAAGGAGCCAAGGAGAACAACAAGAAAAGTCGTTTGGAATCGACGCACGTAGCGTACACAGCATTGTTCTGTGAGATGTTTCGAAGATAGTGCTTCTTTTGTTCGAAGTAGCTCGTGAGAACGTTTGGTAACCAATTGGATAATAGAGATCGTCAAAATAGCAGCCCGTCGATGGGCGAGGAAACGAGGAAACACATGTTTCCACTGCTCGTGCGGCGAATAAGATTAATTAAAATTCCTTTCTAAAGATTCACTGAGCCTTATTTGTCTACTGTCTCGCGCGTATGATAGATGTCTCGTGAACAAATAATTTAACCGATGCAAACATAGTTCGCTACCGTTCAACCTGTACCCTCTTGACCCAAGGATCTATTTCCAACTCGTCGTCACAGATCAAATAAAAACGATAAACCCCGCATGCTATCGCTCTTTCACCTCGCGCTTAGGCCTCCTCGATCCATCATCTAACCCGTTCCTCATAAAAACCTCCTTCGGAGAATCCTCGACTGCTGGCCCTCTCTCTAGAGCTCAACTGCGTCTTTCGCGGCCTCGGTCGACCGCATCGCCCGCAAATGCAGCAGCAACAGCAATGAAGCTCGGTGACCACCGCGAGAGCGATCAATTTTCATAGAAACATCCAGTGGTTTTTCGCAGAGTACCGCGTCATCGTTCCGGACTGCGTTCCACGGACGCGAGATTTGTGATTAGTTAATGCAGCAACAGCAACGGATCCCAGCCATCATGGGAGCAAATAATAAAAGTTACGACTTCCTGCATAGCAAGGATAGCGGATAGCAACCACAGTTCAGACATCGATCAACATGATCAGTTTGAGTAGCAACAACAACAGTGACTAAAACGCCGTTGTAGACAAGGAGACAAAAACGAGTTGCTGTAGCAACTTTCTTGCAATCATCGAGCGAATGATAAAAATTCCAAGTTGCTCCAATACAAGCAACGAAGCATACTCGCCATCGAGAGAACACTCGTGATCTGTAAATTATTGTAACAACAGAGCCAAAACACAATTGAAAAACACAATTGAAAAAGGGGTCCATCGAAGCATGGTCCATAATATCGATCCCATTTTACAGAACTGCTCCATGGCATCGATTATCTACGACTGGTCGCGTCATCGTTGCATCGTCGACGGCATCGCGACGCACGACGTCGCGGACACGAGCCATTATCATTTACTGGAACAACAGAGGATAGCGCACGAGCTACGGGCACCGTTTCCATAGCGATTACTCTTATTTCCCGAGAACTGAGAAACGTGACGGTGCGATAAATCGACCACGCGTCCACGCGAACGTCTTTCAGCGTGTGTAGGCGCAGTCTGAATATTTGCGCGTGACGTCCTATCGGTTCTACCCATTCACGACGGAATCGGGAAACGTGTCGATACAGATACCCACGATTCCAACCGCGACGTGATGCTCGTAATACTCCGAGGAAACAAGAGCGACACGATAACGCCGTCACGAGAACAAAGTTCGCAGTTAACAGGGATGCGACGACAGGATGCGCTTACATTGTGTTGACAGTGATTGTATGCCAGGAATTGAAGCATGTGACGTGAGTATCACGATGTAAGTGGCTGTGCAAACCCTTTAGGAAGGTAATCGATTAATACAGGCACCTGTCTATGCGTCCTTGAATAATCGTGTGACTCGTATAATTATGATACCAATTTGTAAGTGTCTGTGACCATTTCAAAGTATTACGCGTCTACGTGAAACTCGACCACATACTTCGATCTTTATTGCCGTCATCGCGACGCTTTAATTAATCGTTACAACGATTTGCCTTTCGAAATCATAGCACCGACTAGTGAGAACCAATTGCTCCGCCTACCGACTTTGTCGTTCACACGTGAGTTCACACCCCGTTCCTCTCTTCTCCAACAGTGTCCCGAGAACTGACGGTGCAACAATATCCTCGTTCCTCGAGCCCAAAGTGCATACTTGGAATCTCTGCTCGTGTTAAAGTATCGGTACCACTGTGCACCAGCCAGTGGCAGCTCAGAAAAAGATCGTGGCAGGGCATGCAATCGACTTCGACCCGAATGAAAGTTAATTAGTGGAAATGCGAGAGAAGGAAAAGGAATCGTAGCACGCATGTAATACGTGTGTAGGTGCGTGAGTCACAGGATGTGGGACCGCGCTTTCGATAATGTGAGACGACGAAATCATCATCTGTGGGATCGTCGGATACGTTGGCGTGCATCATTCACCGATAGGAAGAATCGCATTTGAACAAAGGCATCGAATGAGAGACGAGAATCTTGCCGTAAGAGGATCTCTTATCTCGTTGAGATTATTTGGAGCTGCGAGCTCGACCGCACTTCCTCTTCCTCGTAGGCGAGAAGAGGAAACGACGCCAGACGTCGAGACACGACGGGTACATTGACGCAAGAGTGACGCATACCAAAATTTATAAGTACTTCCGAGGAGAAGTGTCATAATTATTATTCCGATGGATGTTACATCATTTCTCGGAGCAGAAGTTTTCAGAATGTCGAGACTTTTTTGGGACAGGTAAATGACCGAGGTAAGTAACAAAGAAGGTAGAGAAATAGAAGAGAAAAGAGAGGAAGCAGATTCTCCAATTACTGTCGGCACGGCTAATTTTACAGTCGCGGTCGCTCGGCTAATTGGTTTAGAAAAGTGTGTTAAGGAAACCCTGCTATCTCTTAGTGAACTAATAATATTCGCGTTAGAATCTTCACCGAATGTCAGCACAGAAAGTTCAGATTGTAGAAACGAGTCTTCGTTGCATTCTCGTATTAAGTGCGAGCACTCTGATCTATACGGACAGAAATCTCGCGTTCGGTACTGACTCTAGAATCACTGAGTGATGCGTCTGCATCTCAAGGACCTTCCATGACAAACGTACAAAGATCCATACTGCTGATGTCAGCAACTACGAGGACTCTGCCTTCGCGAACCAATCGATGAATCGATTCATTGACGCCACCTCCCCCGTGGAGTCGTAAGGTAAATATTTCGTACGAATAGCAATATCGTTTAATTGCCCGTTCCAACAGTCTCACTTGGACTAAAGCTATACGTGACCTCATGTGGATGTAATCCGCGGCACCGAGCTCGTCGAAAGAAAATTAGTGTGGCAAACACTTCGTACGAAATGTTCACCATTAGAATCAATCGCTGTGCAATTCCACACAATTTCTTATCGAAAGCTACTCCTAAACGAGATGAAATCATTTTTTAATTTTCTTTTCCAGTACGTCTACGTCACTGTTGCATGAGAATTAACGCGTCCTAATTGTCAAAGCAGAATTATTCGTCGACTTCTAAGAAAGAGAAATGGATTTCTTAAAAGCGAGCCAGGGTGACTGATTAAACATAGTTACGCCACCCGTAAGGCAACGTTGTTAACATAGCTTTAAACGCGTCTTGCCACGTTATCTAATCAGTACTGTCTCAGCGACTGACTGACTACGTTGTCCAAGGGTGAGCAGAAAGAAGGTGGGCCCTTTTGGAGCATTAAACTCCGAACTAACGTAATGAAATGTTCTTCCAGACGCATGGAAATTAACTAATGTTGATTGTCTCAATGGTTCAATTCTACAAATTGTACCGCAGACAAAACATTCACAATACTGATTGGGTATGTCTAGATAACTACGTCGGATCGAATATCGTTCATCTACTCCAGTGGTTCTTAACCCTCTCAAAGTCACGGAACACTTTTGATGAGAACGATAATTTTCAGAACACCGAAATTATAAAAATTCAGATTATGGCATTTTTGTGCGCACTGCATATTTATTAACTAGGTATAATATAATAACTATTTCATAATTTCGCGGAACATTTGTAACAAGTCCGCGAACACCTGTTAAGAACCACTGATCTACCCCGTCCAATTTCCTTTCGGTCGTTATGTACACAATTCTCCGACGTGTAAATGTCACATACTACTACAGATTATACTACGCTGGCTAGCATCGAATCGCTTCGAGATAATGTTACGGTGAAGCTCTCGAGCAGAGCCGATAGCTCAAATTCGACACTTTCTAAGTGATTAGCGCTACTGAATTACATCGTTGATAATATGATCCCTCAAGCAAGTGGACGCAAGGTGCGTAACAGGAAGCTACATTGTCGATATCAACTTTGAATTGTGACTATCTCACAGAAACATAAATAAGCGCGAACGGTCATCGATGCGTGAGGTGAACGGATGAACAAAAAGTATTGAACCATTACTGTGCTAGCAGCTCGCTTTCTACTGCTCTAATAACGCTCAAAAAATTCCAGAGTGAATAGTGAAACCAATGATGTAGTGCACCTAACGGAACACCTTCATGGAGCGTGAATTTACGACGATTGATACAGCTTACGGTCGAATATTAATATCGTTATTAAACATTTTTGCCAACTTACAGCGTAACAGTAATGACAAAAAAAATTGAATGTTCTATGAGTATCGATGCCGAATTATTTACAGCAAAGAACCAGACCATGTAGAAATGGAAATTAAGGAAAAAACATTACAGTGTCCTTCCTGGCACGCCTCTCAAGCGCGTGAAATAGAAGGAACGCTAAACTTCGAAGGATCGTTCATCGAAAGTTAGTAAAACCTCGAGTCCCGATATTTATCTTCAGCTCTCATCGGAAATACCACGAGGCTCTGGTGAAACATGGAATCCAGTAAAGTGGTGGAATTTTAGTGCGCTCCTTATCTAACCGAAGCCGGATCGACCAGAACCCTTCTCATTTGAAGGCAGTCAATCAGCTACGAGCGGAATTCCATCGTGTTTGACTAACACTCTTCGATGCTAACCAAGCGCATGACTACTCTTATGCAATCGAAGCGCATTACGAGCCGAGGAGGTGAAAGTTTCACCTGGCCCGTATCTCACGCACCGTATTAGACGGTAGAGTTTATTAGAAACTTTATTTAGTCAAAGTGGAGCATTCCGATAAACCGATAAAATTTGTAGAAGTCCCAGGACGACGAACGAAAATAAATACCAGGATTGTTTTTAATAAATGAAACGTTTTATTGAACAGACAACCTCGGTAAGAATAATCCAACATTTTTCTTGAAAGTTCTTAGAGTTTTACAAGATTTGTAAGAAGAGCAATTCTTTGTCATTGGATGAGTTTAAAACTGTATCGACTAACTCGTCTATCCAAACCAAGCTTTTTAAGATTCTACCAATTTTAAATGCTGCACTTTCAATCCTCGCAGAGTCCACGACGGCATTCCTCCTCGAGCTGTTTGCGCTCCTTCCCTTCAGCTGGTCGAACCTCCTCTCGTTGAGTACTCTTCTCCTCTTTCTCCTCCGCCTCCTTTCCCTGCTACTCCGCTACTCTTTCCGTTCTCTCACAGCTGACCTTGACCGCAAAGCGAGCTCTATAGATATCTGTATGCTAAGCAG
Source organism: Tiphia femorata (assembly GCA_944319695.1). Classification (NCBI taxonomy): domain Eukaryota; kingdom Metazoa; phylum Arthropoda; class Insecta; order Hymenoptera; family Tiphiidae; genus Tiphia; species Tiphia femorata. The sequence goes on along the minus strand of OX090900.1, from coordinate 15,079,475 downwards.
CGCAACATCTCGCAGAGGTTTAACATCGATCCCGCCTATTTTCGTGCATTCCGAGTGTAGCCACGAGAACAGCCAACACGTGCGAAAATTTGTCGAGAGCGAATGATCAAGAAGCTAATACCTTTCTTCAAAAGTACAGCACTAGCAAAAGTAAAGCGCATACGAGTCATCCAGCTGATCAATGGGATCTATGGAAAAAGAAGTGACTCAGATACCCGTGAATTTTCATAGAATTAGAGCGAGTCCAACGTCTCTACCAGATGGTACGACACGAAAGAAAAATGTTACACTTTGCCAATTATGAGTACTGATTAATACCGCACATACTTTACACCCATGACACGACTGAAAAACGTACCCACCGAAGTGTAAAAGGAGACGATTGATAGTTCAAAGAATTTTTGCCCACATAGTCCATCTTTCGCTCTTTGTTCAGAACCCGTGATCATTCGACGTTCGGGGCAAATAATTAGAATGACGAGTCAATTCTTACAATATTCACATGACGCGTGTGCGTCAGGGTCCATCGAGCACTCGCACCTGAGTAAATGAACGAATCGCCAGAAGGAATCGGTGTTCTGGACTTGATCATTGAACAATTTATATTACTCCGACCGGCATAAATAGTAATATCGATGCTAGAATAAAGCATAGGCTTATACTATGCTCAATGCCATTGTTCCCGTAAATGTGACAAAAATGTGCAAAACTTGATGATTTGCCATCACCTCCGATGAAAATATCGTACGAGAAAACATATAATTCGCTATTCAATGCAACCAAATATCCTAAACCAAGGCTCATTCGCATTCTCGTAAAATACATTGAGAACTCCGAAACAACAGCAAAATAATTCTCAAGGCGTAACCAATTTTAAAGAAACATTAACTCAAGTCACCTGCAGAGCGCATAATCAAGAATCGCGTCGATTTAATTGAAGCGTCGTCGATTATTAAAGCACCGCTCGCAAGGCCGCGCCACGCACGAGCCAAGTCGAAACGTCTCAAACAATCTAGGCCTGGACAATTCGAAGGAAGGTCAAGACTTTTTGAAAACCTAAGCTCGAAATAATAACGTGGCCGGTTCATTCGTGAAAATGAAACGTGGAAAGAATGGAACGTGGAGAGAAAGCACGGGAAATCATTTCTGGGACCACTTCCGAATTCCATCAGGCTTTTGCCTCCGGGCATATCTTTTGTGCGGATGCAGTAGGGACCACATACGAATATGAGACGAGAAATCTGCTTCGTCGTATTTATGAAACAGAACCCTCTCAGAACGTGGGGCATGGTGCATGGAAATGGGCCATAATAATTTTAATCGTTGAGTAGCCAAGCCGCAGCCGTAAGTGTAAATATGAATTTGAGCGGAGCTGAACTGGCATGCAAACACGTGATATCATCGCTCGAATTATTGAAAGCGACAATTGTGGAGAATAGTCGACTCGGCTTGGCAAGAGAATCGTGCTGCCCCATTTCTCCAAATATTCGGCTCGCATTTCGTCTTCGCTTCGAAAGAACCTAATCGGCAACGGAGTTCTGCAGTAACTCATTCTGAGGTGACTTTTGTGACTCCTCACAATGGACCGTGGACAAAAATGGAAAAATCAAACGACTAATCAATCATTAACTCAGTAAAAGGATATCCACGTGGCTTGGGTATAGCTGTGCTTTGAAGTGCTTTTTGGAGTGGTTGACCTGTAATGTTATGGTAAGTGAAAGGGATAAAACTCTTCTGTTTAACTAATAGATACGGTTGCAACTCTACTTCGAATGGAAGACAGTTAATAAAAAATTACAATAATGCAAATTGGCAAAAATCTTTTATTCGATAATGAAACAAGATCATCGTAATTTCTGGAGTAAAAATATATGTATATTTTTTAAGATGCCAATCGATATATCTGTGTATCCTTTTTTTAAGTGCGAGGATACTAGGTCAAAAGTTGATTGGGTTAGAAATTATCACTTTTTTCGCCATCACCCACATGCTCGACGTCCTGTGACACGATAATTAAATTGTCGTGAGTACCCAAGGTTTCGTGTTCCCCAGATATTTTATGGAAATGCTAACCCGCACTGTTTAACAGGCTCCAGTAGATCCAATCTTTGCTTACACTCAGATCATGATACGTTCTTGCTCTTGCAAAAAGCAGTCCTAGATTGTTCATGAAAACGTTAACCATATTGTCTCGAAAAAACAAAGCTTTTCTTTCGCGCTGCACGCTCCAGAATCTTCACCAATCGATCGGAGAAAAAAAATGGGAAGCTTTAAAGAGACGCACAATCTACACGCAATCGAGAAAGTCGACCTTATCCGATGACCGGAGCTTCGCAGGAAAAAATGTAAAGGCTGCAAGTGGTGCAATTCTACGGTGATTCGACCTTGAACGTAATCCGACCCTCCTCTCGGCCACGGTTTCCACGTAGGGCAACGTGTCACCGGCACAATTCTAGGAAAATTCAGTGAGCGAACATGCTGTGCCGTACCGCGTGGGTAACTAATTGTCGACCATGGTACACGCTCGTGTCTCCTAATTAATATTTGCGGACCACGGCCTGGTACCGGCTGCACGACCATGCCTCTTCACGAAGCATCCGATCCTCTCTCGCACGAAGATCCACGAGTATCTTCAAATGAATAACCATGAAAGTTTCGTACTCCACAGAACCCAGAGCACCTGCCGCAACAAACTCAACATCAAATCCAACCAACACACAGTAAGAAAGCGTTTCAGCCCGAGGGGAAAATTCTACTGATCGCTCAACTACTTAACCCAATTCCGCTTACCAATGGACAACCATCATTAATGTCTCGCATGAGCGGGATTCGCGTCACGTGAAATCATAGGGAGCAAGCCGAATAGGCGTGTTCGATTACCAATAGTACCCTGGATTGCTCAAGATCCAGGTTTCGCGATTCGCCATCGGAAATCTACGAACCTATCCTCGATCCTCCCACGATTGGACCCACCTGGGCCTCTGTCGATCCTTTTTCGAAAGCCATCCTGAGTTTTGCAACGTCACACGACGCACGAGACTCGTCACTAACGTAACAGAACCGACGATGCTTCCCTCGGACCCTCTACAGTGTCCTTAATAACAACGTTGCCTGCATCATTACACAGACCGTGCGCACGTGTGCGAGCGAGCGAAGCGGAGCGCGGTCCACTACGTTCATTGAGGGAACGCGCGGTTGAAATCATACGGGCAAGATGGCGTCTCTCCTTCTTTCTCTCTTTCTCTTACAACACATCTGGCCTCTTTCCTTCTACCTCGTCAAAGCATCGTCCTCATTGCCCTCGTCGGGCGCTTCCTCTTTCTCTACCTTTGTCTCTCTCAGACACCCTTTCTCTCCACCTTTCTCATCCTACAGTGCTCCTCCTTCCCTCGACCGCCCCCATACTCGTACCCTTGTACCGCTATTCATCTTCCCGCCAGAACTCACTCGCTGTTTTTCGCCTGACCCTCCATCACTAAATATAGTCTCGGACGTACGATATCTCGATTAAATGGAACGCTCGATACCACTTCTCGTAGAGCATCGCTCGCTATGCTCCAAGTTCCTCGGCTGAAATTCATTAGGGTCTTACCCTGCTTGATTATAAATAAGGTCTTAAGTGTTCTAGCTATTCCTTCGATGGGTTGGCAACACGAAGAAACAGGTTCAGTGTAAAAGTAAGATCTTGAGTATTCGTGGTGGATAGTGGATATAATGGTGGATGCTAGACGGGTCAGTGGAGGTAAAACAAAGAGTAGAACGAATTTGGCTACTCTCCTATACTCGTCTTCGCGCTATTCTAGGTGATATTCTTCGAAAGGAAGGCCAGTGACCACCTGTTGTACCGAAACGTTTCTGATCGAAGGTGTCATCGTCTGAAGGAAATGAAGGAAAGCTAAAAATAGATCGTAATATCAGTATGCTTCATCGGTTCTCGCTTCGATCAGGTCTGTCCGGTCTCTTGAAGGCGCTGAGTTTGCTCGATACTCCGGAGTGTCAACATGGACTTCTGCACACATCTTGCTGCAGGTTTTCTCATGATTCAGCGACGAACGTTCTAAGGTTCATCAGAAGGGGTCGAATTATCGGTCCTCGATTGGCAAAAGCGAGCATATCGTGTGACAACGTCTCGCTAATGACTAATACTCGGTAGCAGGGACAACATAGTCGAAGCTGGTACGAAAAACACCGTGATGAATCATTTCCGCTCGAACGTCGGTGAAATTGAGTTGGACGATTGGAGACGGGGGAAGGTGGTTGTGCCACTAAAGTTGGAATTTTATAGTTTTGAAATTTTCCATTTTTCTTCCACTTATCATCTACCACTGGAGAGCAAGGAACTCTCGTAGCCAGAGGAAGGTCGTTTGCCCAAGTGAACGCGGAGAAAAAGAGAGGCACTCGAGAGTCTCGTGCCTACTTGTCACGATGCTGGGAACAGTTACGTTGTACTGTAAATTAGGCGGATATGGCAAAAGGGATGAAATATTCTTGCGTCACGTGCATGTTTTCACGTTCACTCCGATATGTAAATGCCTGACAATGTGCACGTGGAACGATAGAGGTTTGCCTGTGTCCTGGAATCTCTACAATCGGTAAATTCCTGATCCTACTGATTCACAGGCTGATACTTCCACCGAGTGGAAGTTGATTAATAAAGTGGCAAAAAAAAGTCCAAGAGCGCATCGATTTTCCGCAAAGCGAGGCGCAACTGCAGCGCACCTGCAGTGGAACTTTTCCGTTGTCCTGTTTACGACAATCCACATCGATTGGACGTATGGACGTGGGATCTTAGACTTTTCTATTCATCCCGCGTGAGATCCCTTCGAGGTGCGTGACCGAGAGTAACGTAAAAGCACCGATGATTGGTCAAAGACGTGACAAAGGACGGCCAACCGTGAAGACCGGTCGTTCTGGCGTATTCTCATGGAACGCGTTTCCGGCATTTGCCGTGAAGAATCGCGAGCCCACGCGAGATGCTGGAGAGTAGGTTGAAGAAGTTACCCAGAGACTTTGTATCGAGGAGCTTAAATTGCGCACAACCGTAAAGCATCCTTATCGAATTTTGTCTGATTAATGATAATTCTCTAAATGCACGGTTCACGAAATTATCGATACCGTGTAAAAAAATAATACTGAGAGTCATAATTCGAATTATGATATGCAAAGCTTGGTTTCGCTTGGACTTGCATAAAGGCGCAGAAAAAAAAAATCTTGAGGATACTTGTGCGCTTTTGAGGATAGTACGAGAAATGATCTCGAAAGAAGAGTGACGCAATTTTCGAAGCGTATTATTGAAAGGTAAATAAAAAGGATTGATTATTATTCTTTCTTAGGTGTACGCTTGAACGAGATCAACTTCAATGACACCTAAGCCCCGGTGGGTTCTACTTTCACGCGTACTGGTATCTTTCCCCATGGAAGCGAGAAACGCGTAATTTCTTAATATCTATTCGTTCATTACTTACTTCACGGTTACATCACTGGAAATGATCCGCAGAAGGGCTCGTAGACTCTGTATACTAACAACTTGAGCACTGATACAAACTATCACGCACGAACACCACCACGCGACGCACCCAACGCGGAGTCCAACGTTTCACTAAAGCAAAGTGGACTTTTAGAAGTTGCAGGACTCGCGCGTACACAGTAACGCATTGCTTGCATTCCTCAAGTTTCGATTCGAACCTGCGCCCTCTACAACGACTGATCGATTCGACAATATCGGCAGCTGATATGGAAGATCTCTGCAATTTTCCTATTATCCGATTTGTTATATCGACGGATTATTCAACTGGAAACTAGAAATTAATTAACCCGATCTGCATGTTGGAAGGATATTTTACGTAATTGTAATTAAATATACAAGAATAATAATAAGTAACTTAGGTTTAAAAATACACTTGCAATTTTGTTGCGTTCGAGTAATTTAGTGGAAACTAGAAGTACTAATTAATTTTCTAATCATGGAGAAATTGATATACATATTGGTAGTATGACAAATTTTTTATAAAACAGAAGACTTTGCAGGACAATTGTCCACTGCGCGTTGTGTAAATAGCTATGCTGTGCAAATAGCTATGCTGTGTAAATTAATGACCTTAAAGGCAGCAATAGAATTTTTATTCATAGATAACGTTATTTGTAGCTCGTTACGTTGTTAGATCATATACTATTTATACCTTGCTTACAGAGAACGTGTACATTGCTGATGCACTCGCTAAATTAATAATAGTCCCGGCCGTTTAGAAAGAACGTACCATTTTACAAACATTCTGCTCTCATTCCGACGTTTAAATATTATCGCATCTTATTTTAAACAATAATTCCGTAGTTTCTAGGTATTACAAGGAACATTACTTAATTTGCTAATGTAGATTAGCACAAAATCACGTACAACTTTGTTAACCATCGTAGAGACTTCCGTATCACCTATGATGCAAGAAAGACGCGTGCGTACTTGCCGATCGCTGCGAACACAGGGCAATAAACTCAAAAGATTCCCGTTTCTTATCGTATATTTTGAGTGCCAAAAACATGATTGACGTTCACAGATAACCAGATTGAAGTCACATTTTTGTTTGTTCTTTCAGACAAGAGGACTGGACCACTTGTTTATGTTTAGATCCTAAAACCGCAAAATAATAATCATTTGTGTAACAATTGATACTTGCTAATAATAGCTCTTGCTAACCAAAATTTACACAATTAAGAATGGTAAGATTTTCCTCTTTATTTCTATTTTTACGAAGCTATCTGCAGATTCAGCGCTCCACAAAGTTGCAATTGCATACAGTGACCGGGTGTTGCAATTTTGGATTATACAGTTTCGCCTTGTACCGTAATTACGTATGAAATAGAATCATTCCTAGTGCTACGTGACGTATTTCTGGCAATCTTATAATAAATCTATTTAGATAGTATGTAGGGGAGTAAAGTAGAAGTGTTAAGAGTTCGTGGTCATTCTGACATGAGCATATAAGCGACCGTAAGGCGATAGGGAGGGCGACGTATGAAAACCTGTGGAACGGCACAAGTGATAGTATGCCTGGAGCAACGCTGTAACGAGCAACGAGTTATCAAAGGCAATCGTACCATTGAAATAGCAGTGACGTTCATTTTTTCGTCATAGTTTCTCATTTTTGAAGTAACATGAACACCAGATTCAACGGAATCCCATTAGGGCCTCCAATTGAGGTTTTCGCGCTACAAAGAACATTTGCCGATGATCCAAATGAAAATAAGGTGAACCTTACGATAGGAGGTACGTGTACAACTTTGTTTGTTTGAACATTTAATTAATCATGAAAATATCTAATACATGAAACGTTCTACGTACAGCAGACAATCCAATAGGATGAACTTCCACTAATTACATTTATGATCGGTCGTTTTCACTTTACTTATAAGTAGCTAATTATCGAAGTAATTATTTCACAAAAATCTATTTGATCTATATGTTCATAAGCTGCATAGAAGTAAAACATTGGAAAAATCCAGGATTTTCTTTGGATCCTTTGCTCTTGACTGACCCCTAACATGGAGACATGGTTATATAATAGGACATGCAATATATCACGTCTAGGGCACTAAAATCTAACGTTGCATAACACAATGCTAAATTATTGCAAGAATAGAACAAATATCCAATTATCCCTATTTTAGCTTATCGTACAGAGGAGGGTAAACCATGGGTTCTACCAGTTGTACGTAAAGTAGAACAATCACTTTCTACGGATGAGTTACAAAACCATGAATATTTGCCTGTATTGGGCTTGGAAGCATTTTGTCAAGCTGCAACAGGTATATTACTTGGTGCTGACTCTACAGTGATTGCCCAAGGCAGAGCCTTTGGAGTTCAAACACTTTCTGGCACTGGAGGATTACGTGTAGCAGCTGAATTTTTAAGTCGAATTCTACATTATGATACAGTTTATTATAGCAAACCTTCCTGGGGTAAGTACACAAAAAATAAGCATTCAATAAATCTATATGATTCATAAAAATGTAGCTAAATATTTTGCCTACTAATATCTATTTTTGCAAGTGAAGTTTATCGAATAAAATTTTCTACAAACAATTTTATTATGTACAGAGAACCACAAGCTTGTGTTTATCAATGGTGGCTTTAAAACAGCTTGTGAATATACATATTGGGATTCGGCAAACCATTGCGTCGATTTAGAAGGAATGCTCCGTGATCTACGAGCAGCCCCAATAAATGCTGTAATCATTCTGCAGGCATGCGCTCATAATCCAACTGGATGTGATCCTACTCCAGAACAGTGGGCTAAAATAGCAGATGTAATAGAAGAAAAAAATCTTTTCCCATTATTCGATTGTGCATATCAAGTAGGTTAACAAGTTACATATAAAAGGAACAAATGTTTTAAATAACTTTAAGATCTTCACAATTTTTACTTTACTTATTTCAGGGGTTTGCAAGTGGAGATTTAGAGAAGGATAGTATTTCTGTACGCATGTTTGCTGAGAGAGGAATAGAATTCCTTTGTGTGCAAAGTTTTGCAAAAAATTTTGGCTTGTACAATGAAAGAGTTGGTAATTTAACTGTTGTAATGTCTAACACAAAAGAAATCGTCGAAGCAAAGTCCCAATTGACTTTAATCGTTCGAGGAATGTACAGTAACCCACCGAATCACGGTGCTCGTATAGTGGCAACCGTTTTGAGAAATCCTGCACTTTTTGAAGAATGGTTATTATATTTTTGTCTATGCTAAACATATATATGTATTTAGCAGTATCAAAAGAAGGCTATAAGAAATTTGTTCTGTAGTAATTAAAAATACAGTTGTATTGTATTATTATATGTCTGCTAATGTTGTAGGAAGGGCCACATTCGAGTAATGTCACATAGAATACAAGATATGCGAAAAGGCTTACACGATAGATTACTCAGACTTGGGACACCAGGTTCTTGGTCACATATTACAGAACAGATAGGAATGTTCTCATATACAGGACTTAATGGTAAACTTTTACTCAGTTAAAAAACTGTACAATCAACTGCCTATGATACCAACATAATGAAACAATTATTTTTTTTCCAGAGAAACAAGTTGAGCATTTACGGGATAATTATCACATTTATATGTTGCGTAGTGGGCGTGCAAATATGTGTGGTCTTAATGAAAAGAATTTGGACTATGTAGCAAAAGCATTGCACGAAACTGTACTCTTATTCGGAACAAAAAAAGAATGCAATTGTTGAATGGCAACTTAGAGACATACCAAAATAGTGTAGCAAATGCAATATATATGTCGAGCTTCCAATTCGGAAAAATTGTTGACTCTATCAATATTCAAGAATGAGATTGAACTGAGAGCAAACATTACATTCAAAATATCATCACATTTATTTATCATATCAAAAAGTGAACAATTTGAATTATCAGTACCTACATTCACATCCTGTTTTTAAACAATTTTTATATTACATTGTGCTAAATCTTTTTAACATAAAACTATATTAAAAACAGGAATGACTGTAAAAAAATTCATCAAGAATTGTCCTCACAAATCTCTCTATGTACAAAATTATAGTACAAACTATTGCAGAGTATTAGCAGTTGCCAAATTTGAATATATATATTAATTAAACATCTATTTATTAAAAACAGATAAATCACAGGTGGCATCTTGAACTATATGTCAAAAGTTGTATATACCAGCAATACCCAAAATCTTTAAATTCTGTTAACGAATTATTATCCTATTTAAAGAAATAAATTATTTTTGTATAGACAATTAATAAATAAACATAATCTCTACAAAGCCAAATCAATAGTAGGTATATAATATATATACATATATACAAACGTTATTAATGTAATTGTTCAAAAAGTGTTCTACTGTGTAATATGCACTTCAAAAATTATACTATAGTATTTATATTCAACTGGAAGTAACATAAGTATTACAGAGTTCACAAATTTTAAAGAACGTTACAATAGTGTTACTATTTAGTATAATTTTCAAATTATAAATATATCATTGTATGTAAATTGTCTGGATGCTAGTAAAATTTGTATCATTTATGCAACAGTCTGTACCGATTTCTTTATTTTAAAGTTGTAAAAGTTGTTACAGGTCAAAAAATTCTGTTCACTAGTCCTATTTATTATACATATACACTAGCCATGCTACAGTTAGCTAAGCATCATTTTACCTGTATAGAAACTCCAAGTTAAAAATGTCAAGGAGCAAATTTCTATGTTAAGCCGGTTCATTAGTCTTCGATATAAGGTATACGAATAAATATCTGCTTTATAGCAGAGTTTGACTAGCATAGTATTTAGAAGATAATTAACTAGTTGTACAGTAAAGTAATCCCTGAATAATGTACATCCTGCATATCTACACAGATTGATTCAAGAGACCACACGATAGTCATAATAGGCAAAATTTATAGATACGACATTGTATATCATATGTTATATTATATAAGGGTGTATGTGTATGTATGCATGACGTGCAATATGTTAGCCCAATCGAAAAACCTGCGAAGTATTATCGCGACCATAACATTTCCCAATATAAATATAAAAAATTATGTACTGCCAAGAGAACATGATGTGCACCAATGAATACACTTTTATACATTTCTATTATATTTTCATGAAATACACATGGAAGCATTATATTTTGTAAAGCAATATATACTAACTCGCAACATACATATGAACAGACACTGTTCAAAAGAAAACTACGAAAAACAAGTGTTTATAAAAACAAAAGCATTTCTATCAAAACACAAACTACCTAACATAGCACAATGTACCATTTTATTAGCCTTTTGCGTTTGAAAAACATTGACTGTTCAAATATGTATATTTGAATTTCTTGACAAAACTATTCAAGCTAAGCCGACATATGTATACATAAAATTGTAAGATAACAAATATTAATAAATACGCGATAAGACCTACAAGTGACCACAGATTATAAGTAAATGTATATAACAATGTTTAATACTGTTCCTAAGCTGCCCATTTTGAGACACTTTTCTTCATCACAGTACTTCCATCTGCTTCCACAGTAGCATAATACGTTGTACCATCGTGGTTATGACGCATGTAAAGAATATATCCTGAACAGCCTAACATGGCTATGATACCTAAAAGCATTATTCCCTTATTCTGAAATAGAGACAGTATACATAGGTTTATTATATCGTATGACTTTCGTTTACTTAACAAAAACATACTATATAGTTCACAAGCGCTAAAATTTTCTTTTCACGGAAATACCTGTACCTACATGATACATACACATATAATAAATATATACAATAAGTATACACAAATTTACCGGTTTTACGTAAAGTTCATAATTGACGGCACGAAACAAGGTTGTAGATCGTAACGATCGTAAGCCATCGCCAGGAGCTGGTTTCTGTTGTTTATTCTCCATTGAAAGAAAATTTAGTCACATATATCAAATAGCATTCTTTGTCATATATATTTAGACGATTTATGTACTTTTATACATTCTTCTATGCATTTTATGGTTACAATCCTTTTTGCCTATTTATGTGCTGCACTTTACTCTTATTACCAATTTTAAGCTTTGAACTGAAATGCAGATTTATATATTCTTCCAACTATGATAGTTTTTCATTTGATCAAATCTTCTGTTTACAAAGTTAAGGATTATACTTATTTTACTGCAGTCTCTGTTAGAGAGACAAGATGTTACAGAAGAAGTATCTTTGGCTTCTTGTCACGTGCCTGATGAACATGTGATTAAATTTATTGGGAAATAATAAACACGTGGTACGATCTCGTCACACTTGATTCGCATTCATGTGTGGGTGGGATGTATATCCTTCAATATTTGTCACATTTATCGACAGTGACACGAGATAAAATCGTGCGGTTTTCAAGAATTTCAAATGGTGCACAGAATAGATACATTTCCCTTTTATCTAAGGTATTAATCTACGATGAAAGGTTAACTGGCTTCCAACGTGCAAAGAAAATTCATTATACAACAAAATAATTAACTTTGAAGATTTGGAAAAAAGCTTTTCAATCCTGTAAGTAGCAAGAAGGGTAAATTTCATATTTAACGTTGATCCAATATCTAATTTGACAATAGGCATAAAATAAATAAAAAATTAAATTTACTCATTCATGACCTTGAATATGAAACTTATAATAATTGATATTATACATGAATTATGTATGAATATTCGTATATTATATACATGGTGACAGATATTACCTGAAAATTTTCTGTATAGTGAAATGTTTGAGTAGTAGACAGTAGTATTCAAATCTTATATCTCAATAGATCAATAAACACGAATTATTCAATAGACAAGAAAAATGTCATTCAATCAAGTTTTGCATTGTTACATAACTTTTAGCAGTTCTCATGCAGTCGAAATATTCTGTATGCAATCCCTCGTTTTCCTTTTATTTTATGAAAGTGCAAAAATATTGCAATTTTTTCAGTTGTTATGCAGTTATAATTAATTACATGTGCAAAGCACAAGATTGTAATACAAATCCAACTTTTGCTATTAATAAAGAAAAATTAGATTCCATGTTTCCTACAACTGCCTTTAGAATGTTATATTTACATTCAAGAAATTCAATAAGTGGAATATAATTTACAGTAAGCATAGTACATATCAAATAAGTTGTATAATTAATGTGATGTTCACCAATGAATAATCTGTGAGTTTTAAGAGTGATTAAATAATATAGGAGCATTGACAGAACAAAATTGTAAGGAAAAAAAAATATTTTGTTCCTATTCTGTTATCTATTCTATTAGAGCTATTTTTCTGAAATTAAAGTATTATATGCATTGCGTGTTGCTAATGGTGTTATAGGTACAAAAGATAATCTACTGATAACAAGCCTTCCACCGTCTGTCACCTTTTAGCAACATGAAGAAACAAGAAGAAATGCTATTAAAACTACATGTGGAAAGGCCATTGTATGAACATGAAGCATTAAACTTAGATTATCGTTATGAAAAACCAGAAACTACTCGTAAGGTTCAACTATTATGTTTCTTATTATACGTAATGCTTGATTTGATTTCATCTATTTGAAATCTCTAATTCATATGTTACCACTATTTTTGCAGCAATGACAAATATAGCAACTGCCTTAAAATCTAAAAATTGGAAGCATTGTATAATAGGATTGATTCCTGCCTTAACATGGCTCAGAAAATATCAGTGGAAAAAAAACATTTTATCAGATATAATTTCGGGTTTAACTGTAGCCATCATGCATATTCCACAAGGTATGGCATATGCCCTATTAGGAAATGTACCACCAGTAGTTGGTATTTATATGGCCTTCTTCCCTGTGCTTGCATATTTCTTCTTTGGTACATCCCAGCATGTGTCTATGGGTAAGTGCATATAAATATAATAGTATAACGAATAATTCATAATATTTTGATTGCAAACCGTTTTTCAATTTGTATATTATACATTTCAAATAATTTATTAGGAACGTTTGCTGTTGTATGCCTTATGACAGGCAAAACTGTGAAAGGACTTTCGTCAGTGAATGAAACTAATTTGTACGTGGCTACAAGTGCAAATGCTTCTTTTAATGAACCGAAAAATGTAGAAAATTTGTATGCACCAATACAGGTCGCTACGGCAGTTACGTTAATGGTTGGAATTTTTCAGGTAAATGATTAAAATAGGAGAAATTATCAATATAGGAATATAATCTTTCTTTTAATTGTTTTTAAAATATTATATTTCAGATTATCATGTGTATATTACGTTTAGGGGTAATGAGTACATTACTTAGCAAAACATTAGTAAACAGTTTTACTACAGGAGCAGCAGTTCACGTTTTAGTATCACAAATTAAAGATCTCCTGGGGTTAAAATTGTCGAAAACAAAAGAGAACTTCAAGATTATCTGGGTAGGTACAAACTCTACTAACATCTTCCATCTAACATATGCATAATATATATTACATCGTGCAGATGAGAATAATATGAATTACGTTAAAATTAATCCTCGTCTTGTCACCTTACTTAAAATTGGCTACTTCCGTTTTTACTCTCATAATACATATCAAGGAATGTTTACGAAAATTTATTTCAGACTGTTATAGAAGTATTTAGAGAAATAACCAATACAAATATTGCTTCTTTAATTATATCAGCAGTGGCCATTATTCTCATGGTACTAAACAATGAAATTTTAAAGGTATGATATTACGTTTAACTAAAAATAATTAGTGAATATTATTGGGATTGTAATGTATGTTTTTGATAATTTAGCCATGGGTTAGCCAAAAATGTGCTATGCCAATACCAATAGAACTGTTAGCAGTTGTCTTTGGAACTGTGGTATCAAAATATGGAAATTTATCAAATACCTATAATATACAAACTGTAGGAGATATTCCAATAGGGTATGCAAACATTTCTTAATTACAACCTCCATTTATTTTTGGGTACTGTATACAACAATCACAGAAAGAAGAAATTTTCACTACTTGCATTATTATATGTATATACCTTATCCAGAAATGAATGATCGGTGCTTAGTTGATACAGTTTCCAGGACAGTGAAAGCCTATTAAATTTCAAGGTTTGAAAATTAAACAGACTGCCAATGCCAGAGATACCAACATTTGATTTACTACCGAAAGTAGCTGTAGATAGCATTGCTATAACCATGGTATCTTATACCATCACAATATCGATGGCCTTAATATTTGCACAGAAGCTGAGCTACGATATTGATTCAAATCAAGAACTCTTTGCTATGGTATGACGGCTTATAACTTTGATATTACATTCAGAAAACTTACAGTTACTCAATCATATTCTTCTAATTTAAGGGTATAAGCAATGTGGTTGGATCTTTTTTTTCCTGTATGCCAGTTTCAGCATCCTTGAGCAGATCTCTAATACAACAAACTGTTGGTGGTAGAACTCAAATTGCCAGCATTATATCTTGTTTTATATTGCTATGTATACTTTTATGGATAGGTCCCTGGTTTGAACCATTACCAAGATGCGTATTGGCCTCCATTATCGTCGTAAGTATGATAAGTATAAATACAATTTTGTTTATTTTTTGGTCTGATTAAACATACACTAATTGTTAAACTATTCCTTTAGGTAGCTTTAAAGGGAATGTTCCAACAAGCCAGTCAGTTAATAAAATTCTGGAAATTGAGTAAATTAGATGCCATAATTTGGATAGTCACATTTTTGTCTGTAGTATTAGTGAATATTGACATTGGTTTATTAGCAGGACTGATTACATCACTTGGAATTATCTTACTGAAAAGTATCAAATCTTATACGTGTCTGTTAGGACATATACCAAATTCCGATCTATATTTGGATTTAAATAGATACAAGGCAGTAAGAAATCGTATTATTTGTGCAATAACCGCATATAAGGCTATACGCACACACACATCTGTATTAACTGCATAATTAATCATTTACAGGCTGAGGAGATAAATGGGATAAAAATGGTTCACTACTGTGGTAGTTTGAATTTTGCCAACTGTGCACATTTTAAGTCTGAATTATACAAATTAGTGGGAATATATCCACAAAAAATAATTCAACACAAGCAAAAACATTTAAAAAATGGTATTTACTTAGATGATCAGGACTTTGAAACTAAAGATGCACTACGATGCATAATCATGGATACCTCTGCAATGAATTATATTGATCCAAGTGGTGTACATGCATTACATATGATAGTTTCTGAATTTGCACAGATCAACATAGAATTTTACCTTACCAGTTGCAACACTCCAGTCTTTGAGACATTGAAAAAATGTGATATGTACACACATGGCGAACTTACTTTTAAAATTTTTGCTACAATCTCAGATGCTGTAACCTATTCTAAGAATGAGTTATTTTCAAGGTGATCTTATACGATCACGAGAATCCGTTTGTAAACACTAAGAAAGTGGCGCTTTATAGTATTCTTTAATTTACATATGTAAAATTTATGTACTTATGTAAAATAGTTAATGTCCAAGATAATTTTTTTACTATATAGGATGAGTTTCAATATCTTCGTACAGTTCTTGTAAAATATTGAAATTGTATTGTGAAAACAGTTGAAAGCTTGTTATATATGTATAAGCATACATCCTCTGACAAATAATTTACTGTGATACATAATTGAATAGTATTTGTAGTTTACTCAAGATACTTAATAATCCGGAACTAAACAGAGACAAAGATGTACCTTTCAAGAGCATAGATTAATGCTTTATAATTTACACATTCTACTTAATACCATAAATATACCTCAAATATTTACTTAAAAAATTAATATACTTATAGTTTATGTTACTAAGAATATACTGAAATGCGATATATTTTTATGTTGATTCATGAAAAAGAAATTTTATAAACTGTAAAAATATATTTCAGTAATAAACTCTTTTTGCATGGCAAATCATTACTTATTTATGTCTTATGTAGCCACATGTGATGTGTGTATCTAGACAGAAATTGTACCATTTAATTTGTACAATTGCTTTCTTCATTATTGATCCATTTGAGTGCTAATAGTGCAATAATGTACTTTCGAAAGATTATACGAAGTACATTAAATTGGAGGAATAAAAGAACAGTATACTGAGTAATCAAACTGTTTATTTGCAGTGATCACTCTATGTACAGAACAGTGTGTAGTTCCATGCTGTAACATCAATGTTACAATGCAGTTTTTAACTATGCTACTATAGCTAAACAATTCAATAGCTAATAGCAGCATACTGTGGCCACATTTGTAATTTATTAATTCTCTAGCTTTGCGGCAGTGTCATTGTCGCAAATGCGATAACATTATTCAGGACAATGAAAGGACACTTAAAGGGATGGAAACAAAAGGTACGGATCATGAAACATTGTTCAACAATGTTCTGTGGGAAGTTAACTGAATTAACCTATGGTTTCTTTCCTAACTGTAATCAGTTTATAAGTTAATGTATGGTTTTTAAGCCAATCCATACTTCTTTTTGAGCGACTCTGGCATTTCTGGTGGTGGTGGACGGGGCATGCGCAGCCATACTTTGACTGCATCATAAATAAACCATTGTGCACCTGTTAGAGTACCAATCATAACAATTCTGGGACCTAGACCTCTCCATACACCAGCAAAACCAAGTTTTCTTAATACATCGCCAGCTGTTGCTCCCTTTTCTTGATTCAATTTAGATACAACCTGTATAACAATATTAATATTATATTTTATGCATGATATGGTAAATTACATCACTAATTGACAAATAAACCATATGCGCTAGTGTAAGTTCTTGCTTGTAATAATATGAATCTTACAGAAATTTACTTACAGAATCTGCAGGATGGGATACAATAGCACAAAATACGCCAGCAATGTATCCAGCAGCAAATGTAACAACTAATTGTTCTCCCTTTGTACAGTCCTGTCGTGGCTTGGGAACTACATATTTATACAATAACTCCAAAGTACGTTCAAAGCAAGCGAACTTCATCATTGTGTATGGTATTTGTCGTAGCCATAATGGTACCAGTCCCTTGTAAAAGCCACCCATACCCTCATCAGCGTGCATTTTGGGGAATGCTTCACGTAAGGTATTTGCATACCCTGGCATAGTTTGAATTCTTACCTACACGACGGCACATAAAGAAGCATTTACTAATATTTTTATATTATATAATACTTTGAGTAAACCATAAAAATTGATTTTAATATAATAAACTTACAAGGGCACAATATAAAAACAATGATATAGATATGCAGTCTGATAGGAAATGGTTAAGGGAATAAAGACATCGGATCAGTTAAATGGATAATGTTAGGCATATGTAGATATGTAAGGAAAACCAAGATAAAATATTTTGTCACTTTCCTAAACTGCTGAAAAAACCAAAAACTTTTCAACGGTAACTTAAATCTAAATAAAACATGTTGTATATAAATACTTCTTACTTTAGCAGCTTCAAATGGAGCCAAACCAATATCTGCGAAAAATTCAGCAGATGCAGATGATACTAGATATAATGTAGTCCTATATTCGTATGATAATTCTTCGCCTGCAAGTGCTGAGTAATACACTTTAAAAACTTCGTACAGTCCAAATTTAAACATGCCCTGAACTGAGTATCCAAAAAATGTGGGTGCCCATCCTCTCACTAAGCCTCTAGTTCCGTCTTCGGCTAGAGTAACCTAGTTTTGCAAACATAAAAATGTCACTACCATTTTACACAGATCGAAATGTGAACGTAAGCTACAAATAAATAATAAAATGCTTACGCGAAATCCATTAAATACTGATTTGTATTTTTCCGAATCTACTTGAATACGACATTTCACTAAATCCAGTGGTGTAATCATCGTGTGGGTGAGGCCACATGACAAAACACCTCCAAGACCACATAGCATGAAGTAGTGGTTGGATCCAAACTCACAACTGTCTGTACAAAAACATGTTTCGTTAAGCCAATGTACATCTAATTTTACATTTTCTTTGTTTTTTTTACAAAATACGATCCAATTAAGTAAATACCGCGTACTATTCGTCACAAGTTTCTGTTTAAAAATCTAATTAAATTCGATTCGGCAAAAGGGATTTACTTGACAATTTTCAAAATTCTTCATTTTAAAAAGGGCGCAGGAAGTCATCGATTGAAAAGGATTCATTGCTACCAATCAGCTGAGCGACTCAAGTTTGCACGGAATTCGAATCTGGCACCACTTCAAGATTCTCTTCGGCGAACTTGCTACCTTGTCCCAATTCGATAATAAACCTTAGAAATACATCGGTACGTGCGGTTGCCTATGCACGGTCGCGGTCACCGTGCGAAGGTAATGCTGACCCTCGTTTTCATACGTATATATCAATGTACCAACGAAGAAGACATCCATACGACAAAATGGCCGTACCTTATGCAATCTTATGTTACCCGTGATGAGTAAAATTTTGCCCGTTCTTATCAGGAATCATCTTTATCGCATGTGACTGAAATTGACGTGCAAATGAAATGCAGCTTTCTTTGTCTATTATGACAATTAATGTACGATCTCTGCGAATTGCTAATGTCTGTACACTACAAGGATAAACGGTTACGAATAGCAGACGAACACTGAGATGTTAGTTATGTATATATTTTAAGTTACATAATTCGTTTATTGAAAAGCCCAGAGAATTTTGTATGAAAAATGTGACATTATTAGATCTCGAACAGCAGGTACTGATCAAAGAAGGAGGTAAGAAAGGAAGCCAAATGGTGCACATGGCGAATATTAAGCTCGACATTGCACCAACGAGGAAAGGTGCGAACGCGTGTTTTAATTATGTAATGACATAAGGATGAATGGAACATGCTTGGAATTTTAAAAAAAACTATGTTAGCTTAGTGCCAAACGTAGCAGAGGATATCTCCCAGTATAAAAACACTCTGTATTAGAAAGGTAGATAAGTAGTATCGATACGCTTGACGCGAGGACTTTTAATGATCACTAATAATTACTAACCACCGGATTCGACAGCTGCAGCCGCGATATGTCGATTTCTTACAAGCGCTTGACTGCCCTCGTCCTGCCCCTGACACTTGGCAGTCACAAAAGGTGTCCCAAACGGGTTCATTTTGGCTGCCTCCAACATCGACGACCACATTTTGTCTCTGAAAGATACACTTCACATAAGTACAGCACTATTGAAGGTCAACTCGCACGAGTTCACGTCAATGGCATTTAAAAAAGAATATAGAAAACCTACGAAGGCACAACTCTACCGTCCGCGCTGTCGAAACAGAGTGGAAAAGAAGGATCGAGTCGAGCGATGAGAACCGATAGTAATCATATTATAGATGAAGCTGAGAGCGTAATCGTGCAGTGGGTGGATACAGTGGCGCCTCGTGTTTATCGTTCGAACTAATTTTAACGCAAAATTCGGATAATTCTGTTCATCGTCACACAGAAAGTATTGAAAAGTGCAACTTCATATATTTTTGTTATTTACGGAATTGTAATGTTGATTTTCTATGTGTTATGCCAAAGTGGCGCTCACACAGTGAAAGTCGGCCCCCCTAAACGCATAAACGTTTACCACCTTTCGGAATCTCTCTTCGGTGGTGACAGTACTTACATTTTTAACAATTTTAAAACTTCCTTTTCTCTTGTCGTAATTAGCGCGTCAAACGGTTAAATTTCATGGGAACGAAGATCTCTACTCTCAAGCGATGCTAGCGTCTTCTACCAATAAGATTTGCATGACTACTGAAAATTGTACATACAGTTTAGTCCTCTTGCCTCTAACCTATTGGATGAGGATACGATTGTACGATTCGATAATGGTACGCCATGTCGAAACTAAGAATCGATATCAAAGTAACGCAGTCTGGCTTTAGCAGACGTGATCGCAGACTTTCTTTTCGACGCAGAGAAGTAAATGTACCATGTCAGAACAGTAAGTTTTCCCTTAACTCAAAAGTTAGTCGCACTTTTAATTAATCTCGAGGTTTACAGTGAATCGATTGCTTTGTTGAATGTTAGTACTCCATTGTTTTGAATACATGACACATTTCCAAGTCAATCTACTTTCAAGCGCGTCGAGGTTAGAATTCCAAACGTTTCTGATAATGACGCAGATTGTTTTACTTGTAAAGACAGCCCTCTTATCAGAACACCCCTTCCTCAAGTTCGCTTATGTACATGTGCAATTTTTTTGTTAATAAACTATCGTTAAACTATCGTTTGTGATCGTATATAACCATTTTTTTTAGCGATGACACATTATTGGATGAAGACCTTGGAGATGAGGTATATGATCTGGGCAATGAGGAGGAGGAAGCCCTCTTAGCAGATGACTATGAACTCGAGAGGGTGAGCATATTGTTTGCCCATTATTTTGCTATTAAGTGAAACATTTGCACTACATCATTATTAATTATTGGTAAAATGTCATGAAATTTAAGGATATATTAAATTAGAATTCATGTCTTAGATACACTGTTAAACTGGAAAAATGAGTACATTGCTTTAAGATCTAATTATTCCTTTCTGAAAGGGGGAAATCAAAAAGAAGCAATAGACAAAAATGGAAATTTTATTTATTTTGTTACATTTAAGGGAAAAAGTGTGTATGATATTCTGCTAAAATGTTATGAAACATTTGCAGTTTCATGACAACTTAAGAAAACCCATCATATAACATAACTAAATATTCTCAAGGACAGTTGTATTTCATTGTCATATGTATAAAAATCAATTGTCAAAGGATTAAAACTGGATTACTATGATTTTTATATTTCCTATGTAAATATATGCATAAAATTATATAAAGGAAAGTCAAGTGTGAGCCAAATATAAAATGATTTTTAAAAAAACATTACTACAGAATGATTTTATAGCATAATGTTTGTACTTGCTTACTGCCGTGATTTAATCTACATTCGAATTAGACTCTTATATTTCTGCAGGTATAATTAGCGTTCTAATGCACACTAAATTGTTACATTAATGAAAATGTTCAATGTGTGTAAATTGTAACTATTTGGTTTTAATCCTACCGTTTGAATACACACATCATATAAACGTTAATTATTCTTATCTGTGTGTACTAAGCGTTGACCATAGTTAAGCAACATAAAAGTGGAGTACAAGGAAAGCACAATACTTTTAATAATATCGGCAACTTTGCGAAATACATCATCCTAATCTAATAATAAGTAGTAAGAATTAAGAAAGAAAAAACCTTCCGTTTGTGTAAGAGTTCATATCTTATGAGTAACGTTATTTAGAATTTTTTCAAGAACTGAATACTTCGACACTTAGATACAGCATTTGCTTGAGCGTTAGTCCGCATACAAATTATAAAAATTTGCAATTAACATATTTCGGTATTCTAAACTCTGTGAAACAATATGTGGAAAGTTATGAAGGGAAAAAGACATATACATTGGCAGCACAAAATCCCTTACTGCATTTTTCGCAGTAAGTTATATTATCATTATGAGATTTATAAGTACTGTGTTACTCAATTATTAATATACACATATTTGTATATTATGCACATTTATCTCCATTCTGATTATCATTAATGTATTTTGATGTATGTGCCCCAAATTATACATATAATAAATTCCTTATAATGTATAATACACAAGGAAACATAAACCCCCTGTATTATGAAGTTATTATAAAAACTGTATTGTATGTTTCTTTTTCCTTCAACTTTTTAAAAAATGATGTACACGCTAAAAAGAAATAAGGACCGTTGTGAAAAGTTAAGAGAAACATTCAACATTAATAGGTTCTACTTCTGTTACATAAATAATATACGTTCATGTGAGTCACTAATTAACAGAGTTATATTACTCTTATTTTGTGTCATGCAACGTAGAATCTATCTTATCAAAGAAGCTATTTAACAGCTTAAAGATGTCTTCTCGCCAGAAACGAGTACATACAGTAAGATATAAATCTCAAGACATTCAGCATTGCGCAGGATTTGTACTACGAAGAGTACATAAGAATATGCTTTCATTATCTTACATACATATATGCACATCTTGTCTTATATCAACTTATACATCAAGTACTAAAATAATACTTGATACATCTACATTATATTAGAAATAAGATATGTCACGTTTAAAACTTCTCTTATATGAAAAATCAGTAGTAACATGACATAATTTAGATAAATTTAGTAACAATGTTTAATTTTCTGTTAAGCCCTATGCTTTATTTATAAGTGTGTCTTTTCTCATCTTCCTTCTTTGTCTCTCACTTTCTCTAACACTTTCACTTTATCTTCCTACCTCTCCTATTGTTTTAAGTCAAATATTCATCAATATGAGATGTCACATTATACGCGATATGATATCTATAGATTATTTGAATGATTAATACTTATACGCCAATTAAAAATATTAAATCGTACTGAGATGTGTCGTAGCAAATTTCAATAATGAGAATACATGAACAAATCTAATTATGCCATGATACTACATTTAAAAGCTCTGGCTTTGAATATGTTGTACTTATAATTTCTATATCCGTTTCGCATACAAAATCAAAAGACTGTAGAATAATTTGTTTATTGAAAACTCATAACTATATTGTAACATACATTAATGAATGCAAAATATGTTTCCCCACATGAAAATGCACATTTCTGTGTTCGCAAATACTATGTATTGCAACATGGCCTTTCTCTCGCTTTATAAATTTGCAAATTTATATTAAACAGTTACACCTACTATGCATCGGCATTTCTTTGTTTAACACATAGTAACAAGGAATTGGGGTTTCTTACTTGAAAACAAAAATACACTGATTCATTGAAAATTTCTATTCCTATGTATAACAATTAAAATTGTTGTGCTTCATAATGTAAACTAGTAGGCATTCTGTAAATCTGGAGAGTATATATGTATAATAGTTGATGGTAGATCATAATTACCACGGCTAAATACTGTATTTTCATTACAAATATTTGGCAATTTGATTCCCTGAGCAGCAGAATAGCTATAAGGGAGAAGAGGAGACAGATGATGTACTGGACTTAGGCGTTACGGCACTCGACGACTTAGAAGCAGAAGATGAAAACATAGATTTTAGTAGAACCCAAACTGACAAACATAATAAAAATGAGTTTTATAAGGATGGTGAGCATACAGAAGCAGAAACTACATATTATGAGGAAGATGGAAACACCGAGTACAAAAGTGATCAATCATGTAGATATGAAACAAATTCTACATGTGATAATATTAATGTTTCTAATACACTTGGAAAGGGCGATCTACGAGAGAAGCTACAGAAAAATGTACAAAAGATCTACGTTGGAGATGGACAGAGTATAGAAGATGAAGACTGCGAACAAGGAAAAGAGAGACGGAACAGGTTCCAAAACGAGAGAACTATGATATCACCGAAGATGAATAACGACATACCAGATACCTTGGAAAATGTTGTAACGTTTGAACCAAGTAGATCAATATTTAGAGGTCGAGGAAGAGGACGGAGCATCAGAGGAACCAGGGGAGGACGATTTAACACACAAAATTCAGGAATCTTTACTCCAAGGTAACAGTTTTAATTTGGAAGCAGTAAATTATAAAGCAGATTGTACATAACTAAGTTATAAAATATAGGTGAATAGATGAGAACACAGAAACGCATATTTAAATTACAATGTTATTTGCTAATCTAAGATAAATATATCTTAACGTTAGGTTTGGCACTGCACGTAATTCAACATTCGATAATCAACAACCATTATGCAGACCGCCTCTTTTGGAAGCTAGACCACCGTTTCTTCTGGGAATACCAAATAGTATGCAAAATCAACAAATCCTATACCATCCGAGCAACTCTCATGTTCAACCTTTTCAACAATTCTCTCCAAGTGGACCAGTGCAAGGACCTTTCCCTGATAACAGAGGACAATTTAATGCTAATCAATTTCAAGGTGGTATGGGTCCACGTCCAATAGGTCCTCGAATAGATTATGGACCGAGAAACTCTCTAACAGGTGGAACACTTCATGGGCCTCCGTTTAATTGTCCACCCAACCAGCCGCCATATTTACAAATACAATCAACACCTTTTCAAAACTCGGGTGCTATTATCCAAGATAATCAACAAGGCCGTTCAATGCAAAATACTCAAGGGCCTCTACTCCATGGGAATCCGGGAAGTTCACTCCTGGGGAGCCCAAATCTTTTAATACCTGGAAACCCAGGACCATTATTGCAAACTAGTCAGACAGTACCTATGCAAGGATTCCCCCGTCAACCAAATCCTGTTCAAGTTCCATCTCTACAAAATCATCCACCTGTGCAAATTCCTAGCCAACCCTCGTTTGAAAATAGGCCAATCTTTCCAGAATCACACTTTGATTCACGGTCTAATTATGCAGACCAAGTATCTAATAATCAATTTAATAGTAATTTACCACCAACACCGCAACAATCGAATACAAGTATACCAACATTACCTCCTGGTCACAAGATATTGATCAACCCCCATTTTCGTGGCGCTGTTCAGTCTGCAAGTGATGGTAAGTTTTTGTGTAGAAGTATATGACATTTCGATCGATATATTTGACCTCTTTGAACAGCGAGGCTTGCATGGGATTCAACACAGCCTCAAACAAATGTGCAACCTCCGATGTCTAGTGGCTCATTCTCTCAACACACTTCACATCAGAATCAAAGTTCCTACAATCAAACTCAACAAGGTCCTGTACATTACCAATCAAACTACCAACAAAATAAAAATGATGTAGGTATTCCTATATAGTCTGTAAAAGTCTTATTATCTGCTAATACGTGCTATATGTGCAGGATCCGTATGCATACTTTTCTGATGTCTGGCAAGAAAATAGACCACAAAAACAACAAAATATTAGTCTAACTAAGCAGTATCATCCTACAGAAAGTAATTATTCACGAGAAACCAATTACAATGATTGTGGAAACAAATATAAATCTGAGAATCAATGGGAACAAAGAAATAATTATCAAGATGTAAGGAACATACTTTTCAATTAATACTTACATGGCTGTAACAGATAACTTACTTCTTAATTTGAAGATTTATTTTGATCTTCTTTTATGTAAATTTACAGGAACATAGGTCATTCCAACAAAATTATAGAGAACGGGAATTACCCTCAAAATCTAGAAATGAGCACATGCAAAAGCCTCGGTCATCATCTAGTCTTTATCGTGGTGATTCGTATGATCAGAATCAGAAATCTGTGAATAACAGACCATTAAATACTAACGTACGTGGTATGAATAGGATACCACAGAAAAGACTTTCAAGTACACCGGACAAAGTGCAGACAGATAGAAGTCCCAAACGAATTAAACCTAATAGTAGAAATCTTCAAGAAGTACAAACAATAGATACATTGGATAACGTAGTGCATGAGAAAAAAGTATGCGTTTAATTCTTATTTAAAATTATAGAATAAAAATTTGTGCCATAACTAAATTTGGTAGCCGTGGCGGGGACATAAAATAACAAAAACACCATGCTTACAGGATGAAGATAATGATCCAGAAATGCAAGAGTATCGAAAGAAAATGGAAGAGCAAAAGCTGCTTAGGGAAAAAATTTGGCGTGAAAAAGAAAACAGACGCAAAATGGCAGCAATGGAGAAGCAAAATGAAGAGTCAAAACAAGACATTACTTCTACAGGTAAGACTTACGCAAATATGAATGAATCTCTTTTTAATTAAGACATTATACATGAATCTAAATAATTTATATTCATTGATATTTTAGCTAGTGAATCTACTCAACTTGATTCAAAGCCTGTATCAGTACTTATGGGAGTTGTCAAAGATTCTGTAATGAATAAGGGCTGGTCTGGCGTTGGTAGGGGACGTGGTCGTCCTATCAATACACAAAGTTCAGAGGTACACTACTAAAATCATTATTATTGGTCACAGCTCCATTCAAGATTTTCGTTATTTTTTTTTTTTTATGTTAAGGAACATAAACAATGTACAATACTGCAAAAATGTGCAGAAATTGAACAGTAAAGTCTGATAATACATAAAAGTATGGATAGCTCTTATAAGTAGCCCTACATGTGAGATACACATAGCAAGGATTCTAATTTATATTTAATAGCAATACAATTTTATAGAACAACCATAAGCATATTTTGCCATGCCCAAAAAATACAAAGTTAAATGCAGTATGCACATGCATACTATAGGGTCGAATATATATGAATATATATACTTAACTTACCCATGTATATTAAATGATGTAAATAGTTGAAAAGTTTCTATTATTCTTTATACATATATCAGTAATTGCTTAAGAATTAAAACTTTTGTAAAAGCTCTGTTTAAAATTACTTTTTTTAATTATTTACGACACAGCTTCTAAACTGTGCGGCGATATACATACACGTGATCTTAGATTTTACTGTATACTTTTCTCTTGTGTTTCAATAAAATATACATTTTGAACACATTCTGTTCTTTTTTATTTCCTCCAAATATAATACACATTAGTAAATTGTTCAGTATACTCTGTATATTACAACTTATGTAACTTAGTATATAGATCCATTCTAGATCGTTTGCATTTGTCTTAATTGTTTGTAGATGCTTCACAAATATTTTATTCTGCACACAACCATAAACGCAAACAATCCATGAAAATGTCATGATTATGAATTTCTGTTATAGGCGAATGAAAGAGCACCTGGTGTGCGAATTGTAAGAACGATTCAAACAGTACAATCTACTGACTTGTTAGATTCAAGTGATATAAAAAGTGTTAATGCTGGACATATGACAGACCAAGCAGATGATGTACACATAAAGCAGTTACCTCAACAGCTTGGCATGAGAAGAGTAGTTATACAAAAACCTTTAGTAAATTTACAAAAGGTTGCAACAACGATACAAAAAACAGTGTCAAATCTGCAAAAAGGAACTGGAAATATTACAAATAAACTAAGCGGTAACGTATATACTCATATACATACATCATATTAAATCTGTGTACCAGCTTTGAAAAAAATTGTATATTGTAGGTCAAAAAATGATAAGTAATGTAGTTGCTCAAAAACCATGTGTGGCCATTCAAAAATCTGGAATCAATACACATGATATTGCGAGCACAAACGTACAAAAAGTCGTTGTTAATACACAAAATAACCAAAGAGTTGTACTTCAAAAGTCGTTATTACAATATAAAAAGTTACCAGAAATGAGAACAAACACCGTTCAATTGGATAATTTGGCAGCCAGCACTTCTGAATCTCAAATTAGGCGTATGTGTCAGGGAATTGGAACAATTGAGGTGACTATTTTTACATAATATTGCTTTAATCAAAGAACAAAATCTAATTACCGTTAAAATTTTATTTTTTTATTTACCTTTTATATTGTTCTATTACTAATTTTTCTTTTCTTTAGTTATTAATATACAAAGCACTTTTTATATATTTTATGACAAAATAGACTTTATGGGTAGATATTGATCAGGAACAATGGTCAGATATATAAAGAAAAAGATTACATTTATTTTCCAAAGAGTAGTTTAAGTGTTATCGATATAAGTTAGGATGATATTGTTACTAAATTTGGGTAGTAACTGAGATCTTCATTCCTTCAAACGTAATAAATCCTACTGGGACCAGCTGCTATATTTTTTCTATGTGTTCACATTTTATAGACAAGTACAAAAATGTATATGTTTAAAAATGATTGATATATTATATTATATTAATAACGTACAATCCTAAATCTGATGAACACTATTATATATTCAGTTCACAAAAATGTTATTTTTACTTTTCTCTTCGCCAAAGAAACGTTCAATGTTTATTTAAGAGAAGTAGCTACAAAGATTTGTATTAGCAGTTATATTGACGGAGACTCAATTTTACACACATATTTCAATAAATTGAAATAAATTTAATTGATTTAAACGATTGCACAATTAAATGAAAAATTTAAAAACAAGATTGTATCATCTCTGTTGCTAACTTCTTAAAATATGTACTTAATAGTCTCCATTGTATGGACATGAGAATTACTTTCTCTTTCTTTTAAGGTATTGTTATGTCAGTATTATGAACAAGTAGCGCATTTGAGCTTTAAGTACAAACAACTAAGTTTCTTTAATGTATATCTTCTATTACCTATGTTAATTTAAAATATAAACCACATTTTTGTTCTGAGTTTTGTTTTCAAATATCATACTTTATATGTTTATTCATCATTTGCATTTACTTGAACTCTGTAAATAAATAATATGGATGAGAATGTAATAACTTTGTGTTTATATTATTCGTGTTATAGAGCATACATATGGGCGAGGGTAGTGCAACTATTGTGTTTAAGACACAGTCTGCTGCCATGGTGTTTCACAAAAAATACCAACGCAAAATGCTTGATCTATCGCTGATAACCGTTCGTCTTGTTCCACAAACAAACATAAATAAGACACCAGTTGCAGTTACAAAAGTTTTAAAGAAAACATCACCGGCATTAAAATAATTTACATTATTTCATTATAACTTAATTTATGGTATAAGAATTTCTTTTGCAACTGACCTCATAAATAGTGACCTTCAATTGAAACTGCTGAAGTGAAATAATATGCATATATACATTTTATATATTCTTGGAAATACAGAATGAAATTTTAGCAAATATTCGCCCAAAAGTTTGAACAAGAAATATTTTTGATTGCAATAACATGTATAATATTGTAAAATTAGTAGAACAATATTGCGTATCATTTATCAATTTGTATATAAAATGAGAAAAGTGTACATTTACTATATATATATACGTTAATTGGAATACATATATCATGGATAAATATGTATTACTTGCACTAATCTAATGTGTGTAAGATTTTATAGATTTGAAGTATACTAAACGAGTCTTAAAAAAATATAGATCTGCAATTGTAAGAAGTGCGCATACAGAACAATTAGCGAAAATGTACTAATTAACGCAAGATCTTACTAAAAAGCAAGTACAACGATACCCACACAAATGAGACATACTAAGCATAATATAGTTAATCCAATACATAACTAATAAAAGTTATGCGTATGTAACCCTCTCTACAATAGTAACTAATTATTTCTGTTATGTTACGCCGTAGACGAATATTGCATCTGCTCTAGCACTTTGTTTTATTCCTCGAATAATGTTAAGTGCAGATATTTGTTCGTAAGTACATAAAATTCTCAGACATTAAATCTTCATATCAAACCATGCATTACGTGTTCTATTTTTAATAAGATATAACTGTAGATGGTTATAATGGTTTTTTTTGTACTTGTGTTTATTTGGAATTTATACATTACTGATATAGTATATATAAATGTAAATATTTTGAAAGAGATATTACTCTTTGTTTTGACAACAGTGGACTAGGGAGATACTTAACATTTAGTACCTACATACTACATATAAACATTATTAATATAATTTGATAATAATTGTACTTAAGAATATCGCAATGCGACTGTTTTATGTTGATATCTTAAAACCATAATTCATAATTTGCAGAAAAATAATAAATAAAATTCTATTTTTTTTGGACAATATCGAATTTGACGCGGGCAGAAAAAATGAAGGAAAATTCAGCCCGTCCTTTATCCCTTCAGAGAATGCAAGTGACACGCGGGAAAAACACTGCAGCCGTATCTCAATATATTCCTTTTGATTTTGATCAGTTTTGCCATATCATAGGATTTATTCCAAGATCAAGAGATAAGTAACTCCTTAGTAAAGACAGTAAAGATCGTAAGAAAAAAGGACAAAAATATATCAAAAAAAATCCTCAGTTCATATATATCCAGATATTCAATTATTTAATAGAATATAAGTGGTTACCATATTATTATTTGTCAAAGTACACTTGCTTGTGCGTTTGCGGGAAGATTGGAAAATAAAAATAAAATTATAGAAATAGCATTGAATAAACGCGTCCACGAAAACAACCGTTTGATACAGTGGTGTGCATATAGTCATATATTATACTTGGTATATGAAAAGTGATGAAAAGGTATCGCAGCCTAAACATAGTGATTTATTTACTTCTTGCATTGTAAGTGTTATTCATTTTATAACGAGAAGTAGGATTAGATACATAAAGCAGAGTAGCGCGTGGAAGAGTCTGAAGGTTTTCAAATTTTATAAAATTAGCGAGATACCTCTCAGATATTTGCATAAAACAAAGTACCTGAGGCATGTGTTGAGACAATACCGTATTGAACGTACCTGAATGTTTATTATAGAATTTTTACAAAATTGCAATAAAACCTTAGCCTATCGTATACCTTATTGTATCGTAGACTTTCCTTTGAGTTTCTTTTCGCGCCTGCATGCGTCAAGACAATTCCAGTTCACAACAATTCACAATCGTCTATCTCCCGGTGGAAGCACTACGTGTGACAAGTATTTATTGTTACGCACAATAGAATTGTGTATAAAGTAAAAAAGTTTGCATTATCAACGGTAGCAGGTTGTTGTTTGATATTTGTACTATAAAATAAGTGAAGCATCAATGCTAATATGTCGTCCACAACACTTGAGTGGGGTAAATTTGCCGACGAACAAGAAAGATTGGCAACAAAGGTACGTTGTTTTCAAGTTCACGCAGATTAAGCCGGTCCTAACCTCACTTATTAATTTGAATTCGTATAAATCGGATACGTCAAGGGAAAATGGTAATTTTCAAGTTTATTCTATTTTATTGAGAAGTCTCTCATACTCATTACTAAATTTGATTATGTATCCGTAATCATTCCTTTTCAACTTTTTACATTTATCTTGCATTACTTTGGTATCATCCTAATTTGAATTTGAGTGAAAAAAAATTATTTTATTTACAAAAATAGGTAACAAACTTGAACTTGGAAAAACCCAAGGAGCCAGCATCGGCCAATAGTGATGCTAAAAGTAATGATGGCTCGGATGAACAAATTTCACCAGCGGAAAAATCATTGTTACAAAAAATAATACGAAAAGGATTGGTCAAGACTACAAAAGATATAGAGGTCCAGAGAAAAGATCCGACTTCGCCATTATACAGCATCAAAAGCTTCGAAGCTCTGCACCTGTTAGTATTCTTTGTTCCATGTGTCCGATTACACACAAATCTGGACTATGTATAATATCGTAACTTTGATTTAACATTGACTTAATTTTTAGCAAACCCGCTT
This sequence comes from Tiphia femorata, assembly GCA_944319695.1. Classification (NCBI taxonomy): domain Eukaryota; kingdom Metazoa; phylum Arthropoda; class Insecta; order Hymenoptera; family Tiphiidae; genus Tiphia; species Tiphia femorata. The sequence continues at coordinate 15,047,762 of OX090900.1, read as the reverse complement.
TACTGAAAGGGGTGTATGCTATGGGGTTCAATGCTCCGTCTAAAATTCAAGAAGCTGCTCTTCCAACTTTGCTCGCGGATCCGTAAGTTTTAGATTTTCATCTATTTAGCATCGAATAAAGCGTGTAATCACTGAATGTTCATGTAAACTGTTATTAGGCCGCAAAATATGATTGCACAGTCACAGTCTGGAACTGGTAAAACTGCTGCATTTGTCCTAGCGATGCTGAGTAGAGTGAATACAAATGAAAATTATCCACAAGTCCTTTGTCTATCTCCTACATATGAGTTAGCCATACAAACAGGAGAAGTGGCAGCAAAAATGTCACGATTCTGTCCAGAAATTAAGTTAAAGTATGCAGTTAGAGGAGAAGAAAGTAATATTATTTAATGAACTTATTAGGACTTGTTTGCTGTATTTTAATACCTTAATAATATAATTAATATGACCGAAATTATTTCAGTGAGTAAAGGGTCAAAGATTATGGATCACATCATCATAGGCACTCCAGGAAAAGTTTTAGATTGGGCAATAAAATTCAAATTTTTTGACTTAAATCGAATATCTGTATTTGTACTTGATGAAGCCGATGTCATGATCGCGACACAAGGACATCAAGACCAATGTATTCGTATACACAAGTAAATATTCAGATATGGTTATATCGATGTTGAATTTCCGAATGTAGACGACAGTATATCAAAATTATATTTGTAGAAAGATAGCATCGTTAATTTTTTTTTTTTTTACGTATAGACTACTTCCACGCACATGTCAAATGATGTTCTTTTCCGCAACATATGAGACAGCGGTAATGGAATTTGCAGAAATCATAGTTCATAATCCTCTAATTATACGACTATTGAAAGAAGAAGAAAGTTTAGACAATATTAAACAATATTATGTGAAGTGTAAAGATATAGAAGAAAAATATGCTGCTATTACAAATATTTATGGAGTTATTACGATTGGACAAGCAATCATCTTTTGTCATGTAAGATTTTTTAATTTTGATGTATTCCCTTTCGAATACACGAAATTCCTTAAAATGCACTTTTAACAACACGAATGTTTGTATGTTACGAATTTGTAGACAAGGAAAACAGCAAGCTGGTTGGCAGAAAAAATGACTAATGATGGGCATGCTGTTGCGGTCCTATCTGGAGAATTGACAGTAGAGCAAAGAATCTCAGTCTTGGACAGATTTAGAGCTGGATTGCAGAAAGTTCTCATAACAACGAATGTATTAGCAAGAGGTAAGTTCATTTAATTAAGTATACTTACTTTAATATTGCAAAAAAATCATAAGCACATGTTATGTTCCAGGTATCGACGTTGAACAAGTAACGATTGTGGTTAATTTTGATTTACCAATGGACCAAAATCGTCAGGCAGACTGTGAAACTTATTTGCATCGAATTGGAAGAACTGGAAGATTTGGGAAATCTGGGATTGCTATAAACTTGATTGATTCGCCGCATGCTATGCGATTATGTGAAGACATAGAAAAGCATTTTGGCAAGAAAATACATTATCTTGATGCAGAAGATGCTGATGAAATTGAAAAAATTGGGGCTTAAATGATTATCAGCCAGATATAATTATGCTTTTTATTAATATATCGACTATTGTAATACTTCGTAAAGTAGACTATTATTTCTATTTGATATGTTTCTAGGTATACAGTTTTCCCTTTCATTGTTTTATAAATAACAGAATTAAAACATGTATACTGTTACTAATACTTGTGATAGTAATGCACAAAAAAAGTACATATTTATTTAATTGTGACAAATAAAATATTCTCCTTGCCTGAAAGATTTCAGAACACATATGGCAATATGATATATTTCTCCAGCTAACTTTCCCTTCCATTTTTTAAAAAATACTTTTTTAAAATAATATACATTTTGGAATCGTATTCTAGAATGGATGTAAAATAAAAAATGATTTATATATCACAACTTAACACCATTTTATTGAGTATAAAGTGAAAATAAATGCTAACATGTAAAAGTGTAAAAGAAAATTGAATTCGTTTATTCCACATAATAATGCACACAATATTCAAATTTACATTTGTTAGTAGGCACAAAAAATAATACATTATATTGGAACCATTTTTACAAAAATTTTTTATTTGACTTTTGATATGCAGTGAAGTGATTTGTACGTTATTGTTTAAATTAAGTGGAAGATTGTACTGTAAATCATTAAAACATACAAATTTACTTCATGCATATTGCAAATATAAGTTCTTGAATAATTATGTCATTTCTACGACGAATAATGTAACAGTATTGCTGTTTCATTGTCCAGGAGATAGTGAAACGTCTGAATTCACACTTTTCAATACTTTTCTGTAACAATTTGGCTTTAACTGTAAATGCTCACATTCATACTCTACGTTCTATCATTGAATGATTTAACTTTGCGCCCTACACAGGAGATACACACGCAGTTATTAAACGTTTACAAATATATAAAAAAAGAAAAAAACGATGGAACGTATTTTGCAACATTAAGACTATGGCAATAAATCTTTTGTCTATATCAAAATTCATCCTTCCTACAAATCTGAACCTGTGCTTGTCTGTTGAACAGAAACATAACGTTTGAGAAGACTGCGCACATCAATGTCAAAAGTGAAATCCCGAAGCTGTTGGAAAATATTCAGTCTTTGGACTACTGTGGTCTTATTACATGCCCATTCCACCCATTCCGCCCATACCACCCATACCGCCCATACCGCCCATACCACCCATTGGCATTTGTGGTTCTTCTTTGGGTAGTTCCGTAACAACAGCTTCTGCAGTTGTAAGTAATGATGCAACTCCTGCTGCATCCGTAAGAGCTGTACGTACAACTTTGGTAGGATCTATGATACCCTTCTCGATCATGTCAACATATTCATCATTTAATGCATCGTAACCAAGCGTGCTTTCGGTGACCTTAGCTACAACAAGACTGGCATCCACTCCCGCATTTTGTGCAATTTGTAAGCAAGGCATACGCAAAGCGTTTCCGACAATTTTTATACCTGTTTCTTGATCACTATTACCTGCTTGTAATTTCTGAAGTGCAGGTGCGCACCTGAGTAAAGCAGTACCACCTATAAAATCATGAAAAACGTTAGAATTATCTACTGAAATCAAAATAAATAGTAGTAGTAAATTTTCGTATGAAACTGAATGTATACTTACCACCAGGAACAATGCCTTCTTCAACTGCTGCTCTGGTCGCATTTAGAGCATCGTGAACTCTATCCTTCTTTTCATTAACTTCTACTTCGCTACTTCCTCCAACTCTCAAAACTGCAACTCCAGATGCTAACCTAGCAAGACGTTCTTGCAACTTTTCTTTCTCATAATCCGACGTTGTATTGGCAATTTGATCTCTAATCTGATCAGCTCGTCTATCAATGTCGCTCTTTTTGCCCTTGCCTTTTAAGAAAAGTGTGTCATCTTTTGTAATCAAAACTTCTCCAACTTGTCCTAAATCGCTTAACTGAATAAAAACAACATAAATTAAGCATTAAGCGTATTAAGAAATTGTCTCGGTAGTTCTAATTTCAAGTTACCTGGACGTCTTCTAACTTGATCAAATTGGCATCATCTCCAAATACAATACCGCCTGCAGAAATGGCCATATCTTGAAGCGTTGCTTTTCTGTTATCACCGAAACCAGGTGCTTTCACAGCAGCTACCTGAAGTCCAATTTTAAGACGATTCACAACGAGCGTAGATAAAGCTTCGCCATCAACATCTTCTGCGATAATCACTAGGGGCTTCCTTTGCGAATTCGCCAATTCCAAAGCAGGAATAATGTTTTGTACAGATGATATTTTCTTTTCGCTGAAGAGTACAAGCGCATCTTGAAATTCTACTTTCGCGCCTTTACTAGAATTAATGAAGTATGGCGAGATATAGCCACGATCGAATTTCATTCCTTCAATAACTTCTAGTTCATCGTTAAGGGTTTTGCCATCCTTTACTGTAATTACACCTTCTTTCCCAACTTTTTTCATAGCGTCTGAAATTAACCCGCCAATGGCTTTGTCGCCATTAGCCGAAATAGTAGCTACTTGAGCTATTTCTTCAGGTGTAGTGACAGGTTTGCTTAACCTCTTTAATTCATCTTTTATTGTGTCTACTGCCATCATTACACCTAGAAAACAAATTTGTCATTACTCTCGAGTACACATACCGACCATTAAATAGAAAAATTTGCTTATACTTTAGAAGCATAAAGGTACTATTGTTAGGGAATACTAAAATATAACTTCTTTTTATACGATATAATTACCTCGCCTAATCTCTACCGGATTAGCACCTTTACTAATTTTTTCAAAACCTTCCTTAGCAATTGCTCTCGCTAGTACTGTAGCTGTTGTTGTGCCATCCCCAGCTTCTTCATTGGTATTATTTGCTACATCTTGCACTAACTTTGCACCAATATTTTGAAACTTATCCTTCAGTTCGATGCCCTTTGCTACGGTTACTCCGTCTTTAGTAATCTTTGGGCTACCCCAGCTTTGTTCTATTATAACATTACGTCCCTTGGGACCCAGTGTTACCGCAACTGCATCTGCCAAGATATCGACGCCTTGCAACATAAGCGCACGAACTTCGGCTCCAAAACGCACATCTTTGGCATATGTACGTGCCTGTAACTGCATCTGGCGCAAGGCTGCAGTACGTATCATCGTTGGCAATTTGTACATCTGAGAACAATTTAATTTACAAATTAACGCAAAATATATCTCCCCTACTCCGATATATACCGCAAGCAACTTCTAATCTCTCTTTATCGGCATTGTTTATTTAATTATGTAGATCGTAGATTCTCTTCCACAAGCCTATACAATTCAGACGACGTGGTACATTAGCTTACAATTTATGATGGAGATTAATATACGTACGTATAATTTATACGATAAACATTATATTAGCGTTTAAAGTCAAACGTGGTTATGTAAACGACCGCGTGGAATCGTAGGGTAGAAACGTTTAATATTTTCAATGAAATTTTTTTCGGAATCAATGTCACGGAACTCGGGCTTACTAATATAACCAATACTGGACCAGTTATCGGTAGGTTTTCGTCTTATCAAATGCAAAATGAATTCTTTGTCATACGTACGAAACAACGATATATTGTACCCGGCCGGCTAAATTTATTTCACGGAATTGTATGTTGTCTTTACCAACTATGTAAACATTGGGAGGACACGCTACCGGAAATTATTACCTTGTTTAACAGTAGAAAAGAAAGACTTCGGCAAAAGCAGAAATTTAAGTAGTTGAAAATCGGCACGATCTCTCTCGCTACACACGTTGCCTCACGAATAGAATGAGAAAGTGTAAAGTGGTGTAAAGGCGTTGGGCTATCACATGGACATCTCCCCTCCACCTCCCACCCTATCTAACCTAACCCCGATGAACGCGATAGAAAATTAATGAAAAAGCAAGTTTTATATTAAATAATGTGAACGGAGCGATGAAAAAATAATCGTAAATATTATTTATGATTTTTCTTCGCAAAAACGCGCATAATTCGAACATTTGCAAATCATTCTCGTATTCTAGATCCAACCGCATGTGCTTCTAGAATGTACCACTGGCACTGGTTGGATGTGACGCAATCCGTGTGCCGTTGATCATCATGTGCTCGAAAGAAGAATGAATAAATAATGCTCAAATGTATAGTAATTTTTATAAAAGTATGTCAGATGTCCATATTCAATATATACGGTAATTTCTACTCGAAACAACGCAATGTCAAATTAAGCGTAAGACAAGCTATATTCATTTATAATAGTAGAAAACGCGCTGATTGAAAAAAAACTGGTTGGTTTGTAACTGGTTTCAATGACCCGCAGATATCGCGCCATAATAAATCAGCTTTGTTGATATTGCAGACCAAAGTTTGCACATGTAAATGATAATGGATATTATTTTATTCTACTATTGTTCTTAGGAGAAATGCAAATCTTTCGATCCGACTATATTCTCAAGGATCACAGAGTTATATGCATATACAGCTAGTAGTTTCATATGAAGTTGCAGAGAAACTTTTCTAAACAATTGTTTAACCCATTGTTGTACACTTTTAGTAGCCGCATTTTTTATACCCGTATTTTTCCTACATATTGCCAAAAAATGGACGACTACGGCCGTCGTGTTCAGCAATAGGTTAAAATAAGTCGTAACTGCGTAAACATGAAATTATACTTGAGTATTTTTAACGCAGGATATTTGAAAAGGTTTGGTACGAGATGTGTTACGCAATCATCGCTTTTCTGCTAAGTAAAATCAATGAACGTATCAGATAGTGGGGTAGTCGACCGAAGGAAGTTTCGAGAAATTTTCAGGCGGCCTTACACTCTTCGTACAGCTACGAGGATTACACAACGTGCACGAGAGTTCTTGCCGGTAGTAGCTAGGCGCGTGTGTAATACTGTGTTAATAATAATGGTATAGTTATAACATTTTTATTGAAGCTTAATGAAACAAAATTAAAAGTAGAAGTAACATAGTTTATTACTGTATTAAAACAATAAGCCGATAAATCTGATTTACACTTTTGGAAAATATAACCTCAGTCATTGTGAATAATTTCAATGTGCATGTAATATAGGAATTATTATTTCGGAAAGTAGAATAATATTAACAGATACGTTATAATTTATTTTACGCATTCGAACAGCTAATAGCTCATATAAGTATTACGAAAACTATACTCTTTTGTCTTCTTGTTACTTACGATATCTAGTCGACATGTTTCGTCACGAGTGCATTTGTTCCTCGCGTTGTTTACACGTGTGAAGTTATATTTTTTGAGTATTCACTCGTAAATGTAATGGTCGGATCCAGCAGATAAAAGACAAAGGACTTTAGTAGACATGCAGAGAATAAATCCTGTTCGTAAAATTGCCCTTGTGATAATTTTATATCATCCTTGTACCTTTTTTTTTTATTCATAGAATACGGTAGAACATTTCTATTCCAATTCAATTTTATCGACATTCATTAGTCAAAACAGTGTAATGTATATGTAAAATAATTTTTGGCTTTTCATTGACATGTGGCGTGTTTCAAATAGGGTGAAACTTTAATGTATTTTGATGAATTATTTGGAGAAGAAAAGTGGTATTTATTATATGTTATTATGTTGTAGGCTGCTGTAGCTGCTGCAAAGAGGCTCATTCCCTTATTTGACAGAGTTTTGATACAAAGAGCAGAAGCCGTTACAAAGACTAAAGGCGGCATTGTTCTTCCGGAGAAAGCACAGTCAAAAGTATTACAGGGAACTGTTGTGGCCATTGGCCCAGGATCGCGTAATGAGGTATGGACATTGATTCACTTAACTAAATTCATTTTTATTTCTTTATACAATTTTGTTACATTTCGAGTATGTTTGCGACGAGCTTTTTAATACATTCGTTTAAGAACTCAATGTAGTATTAAATGTTGAAGTATTTGAAATGACTACCAGCGATAAGGTTCACAATAAAAAAATTGTTGTTTTTAGAATGGAGCCCATATTCCCTTAAGTATTAAGGTTGGAGATGTTGTGTTATTGCCCGAATATGGCGGAACAAAAGTTGAGTTGGAAGATAACAAAGAATTCCATCTTTTCCGTGAATCAGACATATTAGCAAAATTGGAAGTTTAAGTTGTTATTACATACCATGTTCTAAATACCTTCTCTTTTTTATATCTTAATTCAATGAAAGTAAGTGATTTCTTTGTAAGTTTACTAGTAATGTAATTGTATCATACACATATGACCAAAATAAAAGATTTATTCATTGTGTTTATGTAATAATTCTAACGTTCCGTTATTATTTCATATTCGATTCCTTAGAATGAGTGTATCGAATAAATACAAACTGATTTGGAATGATATGTGGGAAAATAGATACTTCTGGTTTATTATTGTTTCATATTATATTTTAAATAAATGATGTATAAAAATAATCCATGGCATGGTTGTTCGACTGGATTCTATACTGTTTATTTTAATTTTATGCTTTTCTTTACACTTGCTTTTATTCCAGATATTTCTCCATCATAGCGCGTAACTTCTTTTCGTACTTCTCGAATCTGAAAATTAAGAAAATTGTTAACATACCACTTACGCAAAATACATAAGTAAGTTTATATACGTACTGCGCCCTTTCTGCGTATTTTAGCTTTGCGATATTTGTTTCTATGTTTAACTCTTGGGTTACGTTGTTCCTTTTTGCGATATGGCGTCAGACCTTTATTCTTTGCAATTTGATACGTAATTGCTCTTTTCTCATTTTCTTCGTTAATATCATTCGATATGCTATTTTCATCCTTTATATTATCTTCATCTACTGATTCTTGTTCACTTTCTGATGGGCTTTCTATTTTCCCGCTATTTTCTATGTTTTCGTTTTTAGAATCATCGTGACATATTGCAATACTATTTTCAGGTCTTTTTTGTAATACTACATTGGTTGATATGTTTCGCACTCTAGCAGGTTGCATTTTTTCAAGATTATACATCGTAGACCCATCAAGCAAGTTATAGAGCGGCATGCTCTCGTTCTTTGTTTTCAATATGGTTTGAATATCTTCCAGTAAACTTCCTTGCCCCGCTTGTAACTGGGTAAGTAGTTGTCGATATTGTGCCAATCTCTTTATAACAGGATGAGAATTTACTGGTAACCGTTTAGCCTTGAGCATTAAGTAAAAGGATATGTTAACACAGTAATTCAGTATCAAATGATATTTTGTTCTAATAAATGAAAATCCTGGGCAGTCGGGACAGGAACTATTTTCGATAAGTTTTAAGAAAGGTGCCAAGATATTTTTAGCTTCGGACAATCGTTCTGTAACATGCAAATAAATTTAATAACGATGGTAAATAATCCTTAACAACTAATATACAGGGTGTCTCAGACCACCCATACAATCTCTCGTGGGGACGTAGAGCGGCTTGCGCTGAACATAAAAGTCCTGGACCATTATTCAATATTCGCAATATTTATCGAGTTATTAATTGTTAAAGATCAAAGGAAAGGGCGTCCGCCAAAATAGCAGCGGGAGAAGCGATGGAGTCTCTGTGAGCTGTAGGACGGCCCAGTTTACCTACAAACAAACGCGGGACGCGGTAAGGGGAAGGCTAAGACACTGCTGCACGGCCGGCTTCTTTTTCGTTATTCTTCCCCTTACCGCACCCCGCATTTGTTTGTAGGTAAACTGGGCCGTCCTACAGCTCGCAGAGGCACCAGCGCTCCCCCCGCTGCTATTTTGGCGGACGCCCTTTCCTTTGATCTTTAACAATTAATAAGTCAATAAATATTGCGATTATCGCAAAATGGTACAGGACTTTTATGTTCAGCGCAAGCCGCTCTATGTCCCCATGAGAGATTGTATGGGTGGTCTGAGACACCCTGTATATATATTTCATTACCTTTAAAATCGGTAACAAGTGCCATCAATTCTGGACTTTCTTGTTGTATTAATTCTTGTTTTTGTCGTTTACTCAGTTTAGTTAAATCTGCTTTTACAAAATGTTCATTCACTTTTTGACCTTTACTAGGTGTACTTTTTGCTTGAATAAAGTCCAACCCAAAATCTGCATCGTCTAATTGTTCAGCTAGTCTTTTTTGAATATTTCTAGCTTCTTGCTCTTCTATCTCCGCCCTTGCTAAATCTTTTTGACTTAAAGAATTGTAATCAGGATCTACGTAATCCGTGGAGTAGTATGCCTTCTTATTTTTACCCCAGGCTCTTTCATTTGGTAAATCATAATCTTCTTGTAATCCTTCAATGTCGGATTCCATAGAATCTCCTTCTTCGTTTTCCTCTTCATCATCTTCATCTTCATCAGCATCATCATCATCGTTCTGAAGTTTGTATACTTCGTCGTCGCTATCGAAATTCGGAGAGACTCTTTTTGTTCTTACTTTTCGCAATAAATCTTTTTCGGCTGTACTATATTCGTTTTCAGAGTCTGCTAAATCATCAAGATCCATTTCTTCCATGTTTTCATTTGAGATTATCTTTTTAGACCTAAAATGACGAACATGTATAGAAACTTATTCTTTGAAATAGTATAGCAGTGAAAATGTGATAACACCTCTTTACTTTTGAAATATTGCGCATATTGTACATGTGCATATGTAACTTAAAGATTACCCTAGAACACTGATCTGTTTGCTAATGTGATGCTTGATTAACTTTTTACCTTCTTTGGCCACTCATTTTTCAATTCAATGTATATTCGATAAATTGAGTAGCCAGCCGGATAAAAACAGTCAATATTACAGGTTGTAAACCGTAACACCGTAACCTATGCTATATGCACAGTGCACGTGATTGTAAATATTTATTACGTTATTGAGTAAACTGAAGTTGACTTGAATTAGTGGATCAGTCGACTCAGAATCAGTCGACTGGAAGTCTCGAAGCGCCGTGGTCGTCACGGTTTTCCGTAACCTGTTCATAACCTTCAATTTCTACCGGTTTGCGAAAATTATTACCACTATCGAAAAGCTTGTACAATTCATTTTAAGTGACTATTTTGCGAACACAACATGGTTTTCCTATCAACAAATTTTTTCGCTCGGTCTAAAGGCCCCGACGAATTCTGGCGCAAACGGAAAATATTTAAACTTTCCGCCGTAAGTGATTAATTTTCTATAAATTATCAACATTTAATTAAAATGTCTACGATGAGGATGTAATTGTGAATTACAACGTAAAAGAAAGGATAATTATTGGATTTTCACAGCATTTTTCTCGCAGACCAAGGAACTGTTATAGCTTGGCTATTAGGGCAGTTAATAGGGCGTTAATGTTTTCCACATTTGGAAGGATACAGAAGAAAGCTGACATGAAAATGGTAAACAAATATATATAGTATCTTTCCAAAGTAACGTAACATTTCTACAAATATAAAGAAAAACATAAACTTGTACTGTTATTTCCAGTTATGGGAGCAACGTGCTGCATCAGCTGCCGAGCAACATGGCTTACCGTTCAAATTTCTTAATGAAGGACTAACTAGGTGTAACATTTTACTTAATCGAAAGTCGTTAGCAGACTTGGCTATATGGGAACCGAGAACATTTAAATCTCTCGCAAATATTGCATCTGCAAGAGTTAAACAGGATGGTGTTTTCAAAACAGACAATGTACAGTTACCTTCTAACATGCTTGCAAAGGGATTGATTAAATAAAATAATCCGTATTGTACAAGTCTATATTCATTCAAGTTTATTGATCTAAAATTTCAACAATGTAATATACGGTGTTAACATGAAATAAACATATGTATAGTTTTTTGTAAATGTATATATACAATAATTATATAACTTTAATTACTATATATAACATGTTCGTAAAGCATGAGAGTTTTGTTCTTTTGTGTTAGTTTCAAATACATGATTGTAAATCAACAAATATGCCTGATCTTATAAAAGTTTAGGGTTTTTTAGCATTTACAATGTCAACGAATTCAGGTTTCAAAGATGCTCCTCCTACTAAAAAGCCATCGATATCTTTTTCTTTAGCTAAATCTTTAGCATTACTGCCTGTGACCGAGCCGCCATAAATAATCCTAATAGTACCTGCCACATTTGGGTTAACATTTTTATTAAACCACTCTCGTAATTTCTCATGAGCTTCTTGAGCTTGTTGCGGTGTTGCAGTTTTTCCAGTTCCAATTGCCCATACTGGTTCGTAAGCAACGACTACGTTATCCCAGGATGTGATTTTATCCGCAATTGCTTTGGTTTGTCGGAATATCACTTCTTCTGTTTTACCAGCTTCTCTTTCCTCTAATTTCTCTCCGATACAAGCGATTACCTATGATAAAAGAAAATTCATTGGTTACATTAATCCATGTGTGAACTTCACTCATGGTACGCTATTACTTACTTTTAATCCAGCTTCCAATGAATGTGCTACTTTCTCTGCAACTAACGCATCTGTCTCTCCAAAAACGTTTCTGCGCTCTGAATGACCTAATATTACCCAAGGTACATCATTGTCTTTAAGCATCGCGGGACTAATCTCTCCCGTGAAAGCACCCTTTGGAACTTTGTACGTGTTTTGTGCACTCACACAGATATTATTAGGTAGGATTCCTTTTACATACGTTAAATAAATTGCAGGTACTCCAACGACAACCTCTAGAAATTGTAATAAAATACATGAAATTACAATTAATGCATATATAAGCAATTATTAAACTCAGCTTAACATTTACTGGTTCGATTAAAATCAAGTAATCTTAATTCATCCTACGCCTTCCTTATGCAGATTGTATTCACAATTTACTCCGTTAAGCAATCCATGAAATATTCCTTTCATTTCATCATACATTTCTATAGTAATTATGCATATTCAAATTGATTGTACCGTAATACTCCAATCATTAATATAAGCACAAAAAAACGAAACTTAGAGCAAAATCTGGTAATATGCTCTTACCAACATCTGGGTCAAGCGGACCGGCTTTTAAAAATGCAACAATCCCGTCAATCTCAGACTTTACTCCATTCATCTTCCAGTTTCCTCCGACGAAAAATTTGCGCGACATTGCGACTATGAATTTCGATCCTCCGTGTAATGAAGCTTGAGTTTCGTGAATGCAATACGATTGCAGCAGACAGTGGTTTACTCCGGATGGAGTCTGACAAATTGTTAGACGGCCCTTCGACCTTCACAGAAGGTAAGGTGAATCTTGTCACGTTCCTCTTGTGTCTCCTGGCCTTTGCTCTCGAAGTTCCCCCCAGCGTATAGTAACTATACGTTGGCGGGACATGTGAAAAATTTTCATACCGTCATCCCAAAGCTGTCCTTCGGCTAATATATTAGGACGACCGGAAAGAAATTAATTATTTTGTATCACAACCTTATGTAAATAACAAATTGGTTTCTTCGAGTACCCCTAATATGATAAGTGTCGTAATTAAATTTTTTTTTTTATATTGGAGCCATAATAATCATTATTATTCGGGTTAGTAATATGAAAATTTGATATGCCAAGAACCTACTGGCAAAATAGAAAATTACAATAGTAAAAGAGTAAAATGAACGAAAGGAGCGAATCTCATATCTCCTCGTACATACAAACAAAGCTTTACGAATCGATATAACATTTTCGAGAAAAGTTTGATATATATCGATATATAAGGTCATATTCGGAACGAGTAATCAAAGCGTGTAACTGTACAGCTATTCATAAAAGAAGTGGATAAAAAGTGATAGTATGTATATTTTGTGATTTTAATGGCTGATAAATGTATGTACATACGTCATATTAGATATAGCGATAATCTAAAAAGAAAGGGTTTACTGTACATGTGCTAAATTTGGTAAGGAATGTTGTATATTTTGAATTTGTCTAACAGAAGCGTATGTGATAATCAAACTAATGTATGTATAATGAAAGCTTTTATCGATCATTTTGAATTTATAATCTAGAATGTTTTTATTTAGTAATTTGTGTGAAGTGTAACCTAAATTTAGAAGGTATACCACATTTACTTACGCAGCTTTTATTTCCGAAAAGCTTACTCTGCGTGGCAAGCGTAATGTCGACATCATCGTAAAGAATTTTACGATACGATATTCGAAAATATTGATAGGTTTAATGTTATATGTTTATTGTACTGCTACTGCGAACTGTATTTGAAAATATTTATACATACATCCAGAAGTTAGCTTTAAGCATTTGAAGACAAATGCCGTAGCGATGTTCTGCGCCGAGAATGTATCATAACTTAATTTTTTTATTATATCTTTATGTGTGCTTGAGCGTGTGATTTTTTTGTGTCATAGAAGGAAACATTAAATCAGATATTGTTTGAAGTTTAATACAAGATCCTACAAAGAGTCTATCATATTCAATTGGATCTCATTCAAATGGATAAATTTGTACATTCAGTTATGGAAACCTTGGGTTTAAAAATCCAAAGTCGATGCAATGAAAAATCACAAAGAATAAATTTGATAATGCATACACATCCATCACACACAGTCAAGACGAAATGGGCCATGATCACTGAAAAAGCTAGAAAAATAATGTTTCAAAACAATTTAGACCGTTTCAACGTACAAAACATGCAGTTATTTATGGAAAAGCACACAAATGTGTACGATCAATTTATTTGTTCAAAAAGCCTACCACTGTTGGCATTGCAGTTGAAAAATATTAATAGACAGATTATTCAGACGGTTAAACGAAAAAGTACCCGTGGAAGTAGTATTGGCCAAGAAAATAATACATTTGGGTTGCATAAAATAAAATTGAGTTATAAAAAATGTAACTATTTTATCATAATCTAAAAATGCTTTCTTTATTGTAAGTTTTGTCGATGAAAAGCTTCAAATAATTATCGTCATAATTATTTGAAATTATGAAGATTCTACATTACTAGCGTCTACATTTGATGTATTCCGTACTATACTGAAAAAAGGTCTTACCAATGTATATTTACAGCTGAGACAAAGAAAACACCAGATATAAGACTGCATTCTGTTAATAGAAAAAAAATTGGTACAAGTAAATTAAATTTGTTACATAGTGTTGCACAATGTCTAGAAAAAGAGATCGAATTAACTGAAACATACTTGCAATTCTACACTAAGCACATGGATTTCATAAAGGAGGACATAAGTATTACGTTATATGTAGCTACAAAAATGGTACATAATATAGTTAATCTTTAATTTTACTATGTTCCCATAATTAAGTAAAAACAGAGATAATACACAGTGCATTTTTTAAAGTTGACGATTTTTAATTGTGGTTAATGATCGCTTCAAACTTCATATTTTATAACGATTTAAGTATAATTTTTTCTCTCTTAATTATCTGGAATAGATTGCATGTAAGTAGCATAATATAAAGTGAATTAAATCTATCAGTGTTTGCCTAATGTCACTCATATTATTTTGTTTTCAAAATATATTTTTGCAGAAGTATAATATGTAGCAAATAAAATATAGTTTATGATTCTGTGATACATTATAAACAAACGTTTAAGGTGATAAAATGATATATATAGGAATTAAGTAGGACGCATATCAACATGCCTGAAAGCAAACATCAGCAAAATGTGCAAACGTTGTGTAAGCAAGCAGTTTTATGTTTAATAGAACCAAGTGAAAAGGCTGATGTGTGGTACGATAAAAATTTATGCCATACTATCAAAAATCACTTATCGCAAGGATGTGAATATCATTTTGATGTTCCAAGGTATTTCTCAAAAATTACTGATAGGAAGTAAAAATTATTAAGGATTCTAAAACTTCTTTTAGCGATTCACTGGATTATTACTCTGCATTATTGATTTTAAGTCATTGGGCTAAAGTTTTAGTGAGACATCCACAAACAATAATGATCCGCACTATTTGTAGCATACTGGGATGTAGCGCATGCAGAATATTAGTCTTATCCTGCCCAGAAGAAATGTCTAATTAGAGATACTCTTCGAAAATACAGCATGTAACAAACATTGTCTATTGTAATGTATGCATATAAGAGGAGTTGTGTTGCTTGAGATATTCACATAACAAAGTTTTTGTGATACAGGAAATGTAAAAGTTGTAAATGTTTTATTTATAGAACTAACTTTATGCCACAATAAAATGCAAAATATTTTCAATAAGCCCGTAAAGTGAGACATTTGACTTTGTACTTAGTATCTTTCTTGTTTCTCTTAATTCTCAGGTGAACATGTAGACAAAGCAGAAAAAATATAAAGATGGTGAGTGATGAGATACTAGAGACCAACAGGAAACCTTTGCCGGTATTTAAAAATCCCACATTTCCGCAAAAGTTTCGTCCAATCAACAACACAGGGAAAAAAAGAACATGGCGTTCTCTTAAGCAAGTTTTAGCTCAGGAACGTTCCTTGCCATGGCCAGTTGAAGTGGTACATTGTAAGATGGAAAAAATAATAATATTTTAACTGTTTAAGGCTTAGTTATAAGAAGAAAAATTGAAACTGATTGTCCTGGTTGATTATCGTAATAGATACGATTTACTTTTTACTGGTCAGAATTGTCTGAAAAAAGTTATAAATAAAAATAATTGGTATAATATCAAATTGTTTCCCTATGCATTTTTTGAAATTATTAAGATTTTCCATTTGTATTTTCTCGCTTACCAACTGAAAATAATTATGATATATAAGAATGTTAACGTAATTTAAAAAAGAATTCATAGTGATTTTTTATTAGTGCGTTTTAAGCGATATCAAGCACGATTAAGTGTTGCAAGCGATATGAGCAAATGACAGCAATCATTATCGAATCTCCTACACGTATACTTGGATAATTGTTATTGCTTAGTTTTGTTAAAGGATCATTAAAGTGCATAGTGAAAAAGATATTAATGTTTACACAGAAACTGTATTAATTTGTCGTTAACAATTACTAATAATAAATTACACATGAGTGCATTAAAATTCATTGCACCAAATATTAATTACAGATAGTTCTATCAATGCACCACCAAGCTTTAAACCAGCAAAAAAGTATTCTGACATTTCTGGTTTACCTGTACGTACCCATTTTATTATTTAACATGTCAAATGAAGTATTCTGAAAATGTTACTGCGCTTATAATTGTGTAAAATTAATGACAACTTGGCGAATTATACGTTACATTTATGCAGTATTATATCTTAATTGTATTAACATGAATACATTTAAATATATATTTTACAGGCACGATATACAGATCCACAGACAAAATTATATTATGCTACTGCTGAAGAATTTGCAACAGTTCGCAGCTTACCCATGGATATAACTGCTGGTTATTTGGCACTACGTGGTGCTTCTAGTATAGTCGGGTAATCAGTTCAAATTACGCAAGTTATCATTTCATTGATAAACCACACTCCGCAGCAATTTATCTTAAATTATACTTTATGACATTGCACAAAGATGATACATGGAAACTTATGTTCATGTCCATTATTTTTTTGAGACAACCTGATTTTATGCATTATGGGCTGAACAAAATAAATCACTCTTTAATATTTTAGAATTTCTCATTATTTATATCCTTAATATTTTACACAAGTAATTATTAAAAAAGCTTGTCCATTATAACTTAGAGTATGATCTATACTAAAGGGAGATGGAGGGTTTTTGAAATGTGATTTACTCTTCATCCATTGACCATTATTCTCTTTTTATGATAGTTTATAGCGCACCTTATGTACCCATGTTTTTGCAACATGGACCATTAGCAGTTCTGCAAAAATTATTTGCAAGTTAAAATACAAATAGCCTACTGAAACATTGCTCAGTGGTGCACTAATTTTTAGGTCACATCTGTTTTAAAAGGATTAATCTGATGTATTCATAAAAGTTTTTTTTTTATCCCTGATCATCTACATTATCAAATCAGGCATTGCTTCATCATCACTGTCCACCGATTCATTTCCATCTCCCAAATCATCTACATCATCGAAGTTTGGCTTGCTATCATCAGATCCGCCTAAACCACCCATTTGCCGCATCATCTGCAAAGGTTTAGGGTCGTAAATCTTAAAGAAGGATATTTTTTTACCAAGTATGTATTTTTTAAATTTGAACACAATAATTTTAAATATTTACTTCTTCTAAATTAGGACCGCCGCCTTCTATGCGATCTTCATCATCGCTATCGTCTTCATCCTTCCATTTGTTAAAATCACTCTTTAACCAATGAGCTTTTGTCTTTTCTTTTGTCAATCGTGGCCAATAAGGTCCTTCTTCTTTCTTAGCAATAACTAGTTCAAAATTTCTTCCCCTTAAATTTTTTACCGTCTTATCTGGGTCAATTGCATTATACAGATTGATGTTAATTTCATGCATTTTTTGATCCGTGCCACCAATGCCTTTGAAGTATATCAATTCTGGCTCAATTTTGATAACAGGATCTTTACAGTCTTCTAAGCAAATAGTAACAAATAAAACGTCCCTCCTTTGAGCCCACTTAACTGGCGGAGGAGGTATTCTGAAAGTTATACGAATCACCAAGTGATTAATAACAATGTCTTATTTGCATAATATTATATAGATTTTTTTTCCATGTTAAACTATATCTTTTATTCCATAATTAGGCAGCAATGTTAAAAGGGTAAATTTTACTACGGTGTACAGGTTAGGAAAGAAATTGTAAGTTCTCCCGGAAAATTTGCTAGTCATTAGAATCAAAGTAAGTTCGTACTAAATATGCACTAAGTGTAAAATGGCATGAAGATAACAAAATTTTACAAAAGTTACGATGTCAATTTGTAACGAATATTCGTGTTGAGGTATATTATCGCGTTGAGGAAGAAAAGATTTTTTAAAAATGAGAATAACGAGGCGCAAGTAAGGTTCATGCCGATTGACATAATAGTCACGATAAAAAAGGATCGGAAATACGTGTGTAATTTAGAAGCTTCGGACCGTAGGGTTGGAGACTATAAAAAGGGCAGGTATATTTCCTTAAAAGAGATTAAGAAAAGTAATGTTTTGCATTACTTTTCTAGAAAGTTCCAGAATCAATAAAGCTGTTCTACAACATGGCGGTATTTCGAAAGCCACGGGGCGGCATTTGCATTGTTTTACCATATATCTTTAACTATTTTTACTGAAATGCTATAAAACTTAAAATCTATAATGGGTACATCGAATGCGACAAAATTTTCAGTGAATTTCCATATACTTACTGGCCTTCTTGAGTCATTTTTCAAGAGCTCTGTACGATCAGAAGGAAACAAACACAGCACACTTACGTATCACGCCGCAGCTCGATTCGAGAGTGTTTCGAGATGCCTGTATCGATTAAAGAGTACGCCACCGGTCGATCTACAGGATATCGAAAGCTATTATTTCCGGGGGCACAGTTCAAACGTTGAAATTATTTTGAATAACAAAATACATTCTTAAAAATATGTACCACCGAGGAGATATTGTTAATGAGGGTCAGTGTCCGTGTATTTGGAAGGGCCGTTTTGCCGGGTCCCGGGGATAATTGTAGTGTTCTATCTATCAGACCTGTAATTTTATAAACTTTATAAAACACGTGGCAAACTTTTTTAAAGTAATTCCGACTTTTTAAATCTCAAACGCTAAACTACAAATTACAATAAAATAAATTATTTTGTTGTTAAAACTTCTCTTTTTGGTAAGCTGTAAATATGCTTTTCACGTATTCTTTCTCTTTACTTTTACCAATCACCATGCATTTTATGTCCTTGATTGATAGAGGGTCAGTGGTCGCGTATTCAGAGAGGACATTCGCTGGACCCTGGCGGGTTCCGGAGGTAATTGCAGTGCTCTATTCTACCAACCGTACCTATGGAAATGTAATGTATACTATGTTGTTTTGCTATGTAGTTACACCAAAGTGGCGCTCAACGCAATCAATATATCGGCTCTCTAGGCACGTAAGTGTTGACAATCTCTCCTCGGTGGCTCTATTGTGTCATTAGTTGTCATTAGGTTCGACACTGTGCCACGGTGCACAGATTCTCTTAAATCTAAGAATATATCTGTATTACATATATTCGACACAGCATATGTTTGGACGGTTTGGCAAATAAAGTCAACAGTATACTGATACCAGGAGTATTGTCTTATTTCAAATATTGTGGTAACCAAAGGAGAAAAACCACACGGCATCTCTCTTTGCTGCCTACACTTGACTGTGCGTCGAAAAGGGCGACATTGGATCAGTAAGTAATCTTTTACAAAGGAATCAACCATCGGTAACTTCATTATAGAATTCAGTAGCTTCGGCATCTAATGTGAAGCATCGTAAGCTCATGTTTGTGACAATCAAGATCTCTTTCAGATACTGGAACTAGTGTTCAAGACTGGTAGCTAAACGTTCGCGACGCCAGATGAGGATAGTAACACACATCCAAACCAATAGTGATAATTGTTTATAAGTAACGTATATTACCAACTCTAATGCACGTATACTCTTTCTAATTACCGATTAATGAATTCCTGCCAAACAGAGAGATCTTTGTTGAATTAAGTTGTAATAAATACTACACAAAATGATGTGCAACTATATGTATACGGAAAACACGATGCAGCATTGAATCATCTTTTCCGCATTATCACATTAAATTCGCACATCGTTTAATTTGCAACATGTTTTTTTTTTTTTAATCTTGCAGTGTCAATCTTAAATAAACGCATATTATAATAGTTCTCCAAGTAAATACAGGTTGTTCCAGGCCAATTGTGCACTTAACAAACACGAAGCGACAATATACCAGTTTGAATGTATTGAATATAAGTTCGGTCCTCTTCATTCTTAGTGGCGCATCCATTCCACAATGAATCAACATATTTATTTCAAATTGCTGCAGATGTCAAACTATTTCAGTTGCTCCAGTAGGATACCTTGGATGCTGCATATATGTATCACGAATGCTGCATTTTTAATACGTAGAAAGTGAAGTATAAAATTTATATTTTTCAGATGGAAAGCACTGCTTCCCAGGTACACGCCGTTAAATTCCCCGGGTGCTCGCGGTGCTATCGGTAGTTTTGAAGGTGGCTCTCTCTTCCATTCTCCTTCCCACCCTTTGCCGCTGTCTTTCTCGCTCGTTCTCCCACCCCTTGGGCACTTATATCGTAAAATGGGCGAGGTATACGAAAGGTGATCAATAACCGTCAATATGCAGGACGACGTTTTAATAAGAGTGTAAGCCGGAGATCCTGGAGCCCGTCGTTTTATGACTCCGCGACACAGGACGTCACTTCGCCGCTCTTACTGCCTGCTCTTTATTACGACCCATCTCTCTCTCTCTCTCTCTCTCTCTCTCTCTCTCTCTCTCTCTCTCTCTTTCTCTTCTTCCCTCTAATCCTCTCACCGCACCACCACGAAGCTCGATTATCTGTCCTCTTCTCTCCCAACATCGACTCCTCGGCCATCGGCACCGAGCCCTTCTCGCTCTAGCCGCGAGGAAATTTATTATTTATCAAGACGAAGGAACTCGCGCCACCTCCAGGCGCGCTTGGTCAGTGTGACTTCTTTTTCCTTAGACGCGACGAGCCCGCGGCTCTGCCACCGCGCTCCACACAGGGACTGTTCCACGACGTGTCCTGCTCGAACGCAGCCCAGAATGGACGAGGTGGTGCTGTATCGTGAGGAGGATCGGGAGAAGCGCGACGTTCATTTCGAGGAGGGTTGGAACGGAGAAGAAGGTCGCTCTCGCGTATTAAATATCCTCGCGGATAACAGTAATTACGGTTACGGTATTTTGCGAAAATTGCGGCTACTTCACCGCGGTGCGATGCCCCTGGCGAGTGCACCGCTCGCTCGCACACTCCTGGCTATTCGTCTCCGTTTTCTTTTTAGTTTGCTTATTCTTACACTGCCCTTTACTCTACCTCGTGGACCGCAGATGTATACGGATCACGTTTTGAATTTAGCGAGGGTTTAGTCGATTACAAAGAACTGTTAGAGGAATCCGACTGTCTTTAAGGAATATGGAATTTGGTGATCGAGGCATGTTCATTGCCAAAGAGAAGCAACAATTTGAATTTTGTTTTTTGAAAAGAGTATGGGTAGTGAAAGTATTCTTGAATATCTTTAATTCGTGAAGAGAATTTTCCGTTTTTTTGAGTAATCACTATAAATATTGCGGCATACTACTTTTCAAATTTAATGTTAGCTTGTAGGTTGTAACTTAGGAAAGTCATAATTTTGTTGGGGATAAATATCGAGAGTCTTATGATGTTTTTCTGAGGTGAGTAGGATGTGTATGCACTTCGTTTAAGTATTGTACGAAGGCAGTGACAAGTTAATGCCTCGCTATCGCACAAAAGTAGGATTGGAGGCCCACGTTCTACGATTGACGAAAGCTTATTTGCACAATCCGAATAGAGATCGACGCGTTATCCATACCCTTGTCACTGAATCCAGAAAGATACCGGTGGGTAAACAGTCCGAAACCAGCGTTTACACGATAATTACACGATGTTAGCCAGATAAATACCACCGACCATTGTGTCACGGAAGCCAGATGGACAGAATCAATAAACCTAATGAACCGTTCGGAACTTTCAATAGGCTTTATCTCCAACTGATAAAAGTCAAATGGCATTTGGGCTTATCGTCGCTTCCTTTTTACACGATACTAGGTCCCACGCTATATTGATTATTAAATGTATTCCTTATTTAATGACTCTGATTAGATTACCCTAAAAGCATCGAGCTTTATCTCAAGCGATGCCATCTGCTAGGACTTTTTCAACTCGATTGTCCCTTCTCCTTCCTTTTCTCTCGTTCCATGCGTAAGCTGCTCATGCTGTTTTTGCACGTACCACGTGGGGTCTTCTCGATGAATCTCACACCTGTCTCCGCTTGCGAATCCTAATCGTAGAAGGTCGAACATTCTCGATTTTACGCGTCAATGCACAATTGCATCTCGCTCGATCGAAATATGGATTTTTTATTATACACCGTTCTTGTCTGCTGCTTTGTAATAGGCAGCGACGTGAAAGTTTATTTTAAGTTTATTCCTAAGAGTTCCACGTTTATTTCAATAGTGCGTGAGCGGAAGTGTAGATATTTATTAGCTGAAACTGGGAAGGATCATTAGATACATCTTATTCGATAGAAGATATTGCATCAATAGCAAAAACAGTAGACTTTGATTAACTGGTTTAATCGACGAACGGACAGACCAGATAAATTCTTATTATATTAGGCAGATTATTCTTAATCGTAAAACATACATCGCTTAGAATCACTCCAAAAATGGGCAAAAATTTCGCCAATTTTCTAATTCTCATTAGGCGCCACAATTAATTGGCCCGTCACTCCATCGAGTGCAAACATTTTTGCCAGAAATTCACAGTTTTTGCATAACCGTAAAGGGAGTGACTTATACGCCCAACGTTGCGAAAAGTGTTGGTGCTCTCACCATTTTTCGCTCTCTTCTCTCCACCCTCTCCTTCCTCGTTCCTTTCTTTCTGTCTTTCGCTGGACAGATGTTGAACGGTCGGAAGAAAAACGTTAACAAAGAGAAGAACGGGAGAAGATCGGAGGGGATATTAAGAGAGACGAGCGGGCGATTGAGCGGAGAGAAAAAAAAGGAGGGAGTCGCCGTGAGAGATCGAGAAGGATCGACAGGAGGCGGCGAGCATGCGTTTAATCGATAATCACCGGCAAGTGGTAAGGCTTCGGTACGGGAAAGGGTGCGGTGGATACATCTGCGTGTATCATCAGCTTCGGATACAAAAGGGCGATCCATCATTTCTCGACAATTCCAGCTCGAGACTGACCTTAGAGGCGCTTCCTTCGCCCGGGCACGTGCAGTCATAATGGAGATTAAGAACGCCGTACACAAAATTCTCCGCGGAATCGTTATGCGGAGCTAGAACGAGACGCGCGGTACGGTTGAGACAGAAATCTTTGATCATTCTTAGAACTACCCTTACGAAGTCAGTTGGCCCGCTTGTATTTTCTTCTGCATTATCCACGACGAGCAGAATGGTCGTGACTACTTGGACAATTCGCAAATATGCAAGTCTTGAAAAGTAAATGATTTTTCATAGTTTGCTTATCGATGTCGTGTGTTTGAGCAATGCTCCCTTCATATACTCTCATAGTTAGTATTGTTTCATCGTGCATAGTATACGAATAGTACTGATTATTATCAAGAATTACCAATTATTATAAAAAAATCACGGATATTAATTTTTTAAATAATAAAATTGCACGACAAAGTTATATTTTGAACAATTTGGGCTTGCTACTGGAGTAGCTATCGCGCTCGATGGTGTAAAAGTTAGAGAAAAAGTGATTTTGGAGAGACGCAACGACCACGACTGAAAGAACGAGTGAAGGATAGCGAAAATGAGAGAGAGAGAGAGGTCTAAAGGGAGGAGAGATAGAAAAAGAGAGAAAGAGAGAAAGGATTACCATGCGTCAACGGCGATGACGGAACGGCCGGTAATCGCTGCGTCGCTCTAATATTTCGAATAGTTCGCATTTACAATGGGCTTTATTGGCGGGAAAACTGAGCAGGGGGTATTTTGAGCAGGCAGGACATCCATCACGCGGTGTCAGCGTGATTGTCTTCCGCCACGGCACCCGAGGGAAAGTATTGACACACCGTGGAAACCTCTCCTCACTTTTCTCTCTCTCCTCGAGCACGCGCGTATCTGCTAAGAAAAAATCCACGATTTCTCACCCTCTCGATCGCACTAGAACGGCTCTCTTTACGAGCTTCCCCCAATTTCGAATCTCCCGCCAAACGGTGAACTATCTCTCCCTACGTGGACAGGATTATTCCGGGGAGCGAATTTATCCGTACGACACCGCGCTCGGTCTCCGCCATTGTACCGTATTTAAATGAGCTTTCTAATGTATTTAGCATGAATGCCGCATGTGACGAAAACCCGTGGCCGTGGGGTCTGCCGTTAAAGGCGCAGTTTGCCATCGGCTACCGCTGGGTGGTGCCCAAGAACGACGCGTCACCCGGGACCGATGGAATGCTCGAAGGCGGGCGACGTCGTTATCAGAAGAGAAAGCTTTTTCCCCCGGAGCGTTGAAAAACGGTAGAAACGCGCGATTAGAGTAGCGAACGGGAGAACCGCGAATGAAACTTACGTAAAACAAGGTTCTCGCTTTTTTACCAGACCGCTCCGAAACTCTTCTACCTTGAAACAATCTGTTGAGTCGATCCATTCGATTGGACCGATCTGGAAAATGTCTCGTCGTGGGCGCGAAACGAAAAGTGTTGTCCGTAATCGTCGAAGCGAAGGGGCGGGTGGCTTTAACTTGTACATGTGCTGCTCATCGGCGTGTAGTGGGGCCTTTCTCTCTCTCTCTGTCTCTCCGTTCTCCATCGTTACTCTCTTGCACTCTTTCCGCCCCCTTCCTCCCCCATTTGCACCAGCTATCCGTTTTATTTATCCGATAAACACGCCATTATGGGCGAATCGCGAATGCGGCTGCGCCGGTAACGATTGGCTATTTATAATAACACGTGGCATATGGGTAATTAGTTGCGCGTAAGCCGCACTGCAAAAACCGAACCCGCGGGGCGGTGGCGGTGGCAGTGGCGGCGGCAGCGGCTGCGTCGAGAAAAATTGTCGTCGTTTTTTATTCGGCCTCGATATCCATTATTCTTGTTATCGGCTCTTGCTTCTTTCTCTCTCTCTCTCTCTCGTGCACACACAAAACACACAGACACACCCTACCCTCCCGGTTCCCGCGAGAACGGCAAATAATCGGCCCTCTCGCGTCGCTGTCGTTTCTGCCTTTCGCGAAGCGGATCGATGTAATTTTCTCTTTCGCTTTTCGTCCCGCGGGAGTTTCTCCTTTATCTTTGCTTTTTTCCCACTATATCCATCGGATAATTACGTCGAGGCAGAAGTAGTCATTAATGCAGTGGGATGTTGCAGAAGGTTGCTGTTAATTAACACACTCGATTCTGCATCGATACGCGTCCATGATGCAAAAAAATCGTGATTTGCAAGCTGGAAGTGAACAAAAGTATATCTCGCTTGTGAGGTCTTCGTCGGGGACGAGAAATCTACAGACACACTCGCCATCAAAGTTTCTCGGTTTTCCTGTCTACGATAGTTTTTTTTACTATTCGTCCAACAGT
Source organism: Tiphia femorata (assembly GCA_944319695.1). Lineage (NCBI taxonomy): Eukaryota > Metazoa > Arthropoda > Insecta > Hymenoptera > Tiphiidae > Tiphia > Tiphia femorata. Next base: position 15,022,144 of record OX090900.1, on the reverse strand, counting down.
TTCTATCACGTATCGGTACACATTAGGGCTCTTACTTTTGCTCGGATATCCGGATATCCGAATCGTGAATATCCGGGTACTCGAATCTATCCGGATATCCGAATACTTGTTTAATTTAGATTCGAGTATCCGAGTATCCATATACATGCTTGATGTAGATTTCGATAATCGAATACCTTTTTAGTTTGCACTTGAATGAACTCTTAAAATTGATTTACAGAAAAATCATTTCAGTCATTTGTTCTTGTATAAATATTTAATTTTGTTTTGAAAATATACACTTAAGAGTGCGAGCAATCGGGGGGAGGGGGAGGGGGGGGGGAGTAGTTCCCGAGGAAAAGATTCTTACCAGAAGAAAGAGAAGGATCTACATAATAGAGGCATGATGCAGAAATCGTCGATTAATGATGTTTTAATGACTATACCGAAAAACGACTCAGGAAACTACATTGAACTTGAATGCATGTTTCTCAAAACTCGGGTTAATCAGAATACAAATAAGGAGAGCTTTATATCTGAGGCGCCATGATAAAAGATCCGAAATCGGATACTCGGATATTCGGATCCAAGTACGGATATCCGGATACTCTTCTCGATCTTGATCCGGATCTCGAGTTATAATAAGTTACTCGGATACTCGAATATCCGGATAGTAAGAGCTCTAGTACACATACAAATTAAAAAAAAAGACTCTTACTCGTCCTTATTGCACATTGTTCGTCGTCACCCTCAGTGTTAACCTTACCCTTCGTTCGACAATCCGCCTGTGAGGTCTGCCGCTCTCGAAAACGCACGTTCCCGGTGTTCGCGCGAGACCACGGGCGCTACACGAGACCCGTGGACGGGAAGAGAGAAATTGAGACGGGCAGTGCTTCTGGTGCAGTGGGCCTCTCAACAACGCGTGTCCAGTTGGTTGGCACGTCTGCGATGCGCCCGGGCTTCCTGCTATGCCGTAGGTGAACGAAAATTCCGCGCTCGTTCGCCACTACCTCCTTTTTACCCGTCTTTTTGTGCACTTCATTTTGCGTCGAGTTTGCAGCGTAGCTTGCTCCCTCATACAAATGTGAAGCTTCTGCACGGTTTCCCGTTGCTTTGCCTTTCAGGCGAATGTCCCGACGAATAGCCTGCCTCATTGAAACACAAGACACCACATTGTGAATTTTTAACTAGAACTAGAACTAAAACTCTCAATCAAAATTAGCGATTGCACAATAATCATTTCATCGGGGGAATTTAAAAAAAAAAAATTCATAAAAGGAGGCAGAATGTACCATCTCTCTTTAGATTTCTTTTCTCGACATCTTTGCATCAGCCTCCATGAGTCTCATTGGTTCCTCTTCTGTCTCCACTTTCTCGTTTTCGTTCCATCACTTGCCCTTCCTTCCTTCCTCCGACAATCCTTTTCTTGTCTCCCTCTCTTTCCGCATACCACCGGCATGCAACAACGACGCGCAAACAATGACGAGGGTTACGTAACGGGTATGCACGATGCAAACACACCGTGTGCACGCTCTGCTCGTACATATACGGGGTGGGCAACGAGCAGTAACAGGAGGAACGGTGGCTGCTGGGGTTGGCGGGCGGGTGTCGGCTCGGTAGCGTCGTTGGTGGCGTCGGTCGGCGGCATTCGGGTCGAACAATGCGTATCACAGGGGAACCTGCCAGAAAATGCCGTGGCGTCCCCGTCGTTCCGCGTGTTGTGCTAAAGCTCCTGTAAAATGAGAGGAAGAGGGAGTGAGCGAGAGAAGAACAGAGAGAGAGAGAGAGGAGAGAGAGGCGCATCCTCCGGAATCGACCAAGGGGGGTAGAACATGTAGGAGGATAGGAAAGGGAGATGGAGAAGAGAGACGCGGAGGTCGAGCCGCAGCACAGAATGTAATGCATAGAAAAAGAAAACAAGGAGGAGGATGAGAAAACGGGAAAGGAAGATAGAGGTAAAAAATAACGGAAGAATTTCGAGAAGAGGTGTACAGATGATACGATCGACAAAGGACCAAGGAGATATTCAGCACTGAGTTTTTAAACTTTAAATTTTCGAACCCAGCGACCGCGACCAGCAACAGAGATAAATATCGCAGAGCGACATTGTCACAGCTAGCGGCACTGTCTTGCTGTTAATGTAAGGTGCCGTCATTGAGACTACTTCGGTTTTGATCAGTTTACTTAAAATGTTAAGTAAAAATGCAGAGCACGGAATTTTGCAAGAAGAAGACGACCCCTTACGAATATCAATCTCTGATATCAACAGACATTGAACCTCGCAATTTTTCCCATCACATTTTACAACACAGTATGATATCCTATGAGATCTCGTAACAAGCATAAATATAAAAAAAACTATACCGATTACATTGTCGCTGCAGTGACAACGATTATCTGATCGAATCATCAAACTGTGTTTCATCTACACACGCTTAATCTCGCAGGCATTTCGCAAGGATGCACTCGCTTCAATTGCTGCGCACCGTCGATCTCTTGGCATCCGCCACGGCAGTCCTTATCGATCGTTGATCTCGTATCTCATAGGTGTGTCGAAGAAACTTTCTGATTACACGGAGAGGTCCGAGGTTTGTGTCACAGCTGGCATAGTGCCACGGAATTTTATCATGACCACAAGGGAGATAGAATGGAGTCAACGAGAGGAACGACAGCAGCAGCAACAAGAGCGGGATCGTTGTCGCTTTCGACGAGAGGCCCCCTCCTGTGATGCGTACGCATCGAAGTGGTACGCAACACGAGCAAACGGGATTGTCCTTCATTACGCACGAAGGAAAGTGCAGTCATCGGCGTGCATACCCGTAGGTATGCACACAGAGAGGCATTAGCACCCCCAAAGCCAGCCAGTATTAATTCCACTAATTGGACGTGGTTTGGGTCGAGGCAAACATCTACCCCCCTCTCCTTCCGTCACCGTGCTGATCGCCCGTGCCGTTCGGACGGCGGGTATCGATCTTCGGTGATCGATCGACTCCGCAAGACAAAGAACGCTCGCGGGCAACGATGAGGGTTGCGGGACTAAAGAGCCAGAAGGGATCGTTTGCCGACGCCTTGTGGAGGGCTTCCGATGACCTGTGGTGCCGCGCGAATCTTTCAAGAATCTACCATGCAACGCGTTTTGGATCGTGCTTGCTGCACTCGGGCGGTGATTACGATCCACGATTTCTTGTTTTTAGTTCTCCCGCGGTAGAGGGTGTTTCAATTGAGGTGGCTTATTCTCAACTGAGAGTGGACGAACACAGGTTCTGAAGTTGTCCAAAAGGCGCAAATGTTGAAAGTGCAGAAAAGATTTATTGGTGGAAGGTTCGAAGCGATGCAACTATGAGGTCGATTACGATTTGTCGATCAGGTATTCCGGTATCCAGCGACCGAGCTCTGCATGTTTTAAACATAAACAATTTCAAACGTCGTTCTTTATTGCGCACTCTAAAAGCGTCACACTATTTACATCTGATGCATATCAACGAAACTTGTGACAATTTGGATAAATTGCAATGAACTACCGAGGGGCAGTGACTATTAGGGCTAGGGAGTCGCGCTTCGTTTAGCGTTGCGCGAGGTCAAGGGATCACCTGTGGTTCGGCGAATACGGATACAGAAACACGCTGTATCGAGTGGAGCCACATATGTGAGGGCGAGCAAGTATGCGCGTAGATAGAACGCTTTGCTCATATGCACGTAAAGGCGCATACACCCGCATATTCACGCACACGAATGCGCCCAGTCCCTTTTGGTGTATTTAGGTCACCGGGCCGTTCGCGATAGACGAGGGGAGGACCGACCGAAGGAAGCAAAAATGCCTGTGGTCTTCCCTAGCGAGCACTTTGCCTTCACTTGTGGTACCGCCTGATAGACAGGAGGACATCCATGACGAGATAATCGAAGAACGTCAGTTGGTTCTTGTGCTCTTGAACCGGTACTATGCAGTTTTAGAAGTTTTGCAAGGTTTTAGGGCTTCTCATCGAATATCTGGAGACACCGTGTCAAAGTGCGGACCTACCACATTGTTACCGCCTTTCAGACTTCGGATTACCATTACATGGGAGAAAAAAGGCAATGGACTTTCGATGAAGACCGTATACGTGCGATTTACCACACGTTAGACACCACCCAGTCGGTTGTTCGAATTTTGACATTCTTGACACTTGACAAAAATAAATTAGAATCCGTTTTGGACTGTTACTCTTTAACCAGAGATCTCTTTGAATTTATTTTAATCAGAAACAGTTTTATTTTGTCATTTGTCGCTGGTCTCCGCGACGACGGTATTAGAAATTTTTTACACGCACAACTACCCTGTATAAAAGTTTTCATCATCGTAGGCGACGCGCTGAATGTTTTAACTTTCAAAGAAAGGTGATCCATCCTGCAGGAAAGAATCCTCTGCCTGACTAACCTTGGGATGGTTCACTCAGGAGGATATCCGATACTTTCTTGGAAAGGAACGAACGACTGAACACCGGCGCGGCTAAGTCCCGATACCGAATTGATGCTCATCTACTCGGGACGGAAGACCGGTTGTGCCCCTTCGCCGATTAGCCTTTTTGGCATGAACCTCGCAGAGTGCTCAAATCTTCTCACCAGAATTTTTCTCCCCTTATCTTAGATAATTTCTCAAGACAAATTCGCGTCGTGCGATTATCCCCGAGCTCGCCATAGTGAATCGATCGCGTGGATCGTTACCAAATGACGTGTGTTACTTCTTAGATCAGTTTCCCTGAAAACAACGTTTAATATTTGTAGCTCAAAATTCAATAGACGAATCCAACATTGCAATCTTTGGAACAGTTTACGAATTCAAACGCTTCACTTAACCGCCACACCCCCGACAGAGTACGCAACATACAACTTTGCTATTATCCTGCGAAAGCGGTTAACCATTTCTAAAACTTCTCGCCTGTTGTCCATAATAATTTTTCATTCGTGATTCCCTATTACCTTTTTTAAAATCGATCAAGTAAAACGTCAATAGAGAATCTCATTCGCACATCTTAAATTAGTCCGAAGGGAATGAGCCTTCATTACACATTTCTTCGTCCAGGTTTTGGTCAACCACTGGGTACAATGTATATCTTTTCTTAGGATCACTTATTAGAATTGAGACACGCGGAGCCACGGCTCGCTTGCGAAGTTCACCTACGGGGCAACTGTGGGAGTGTAACTCTTTGGGTACAGGACAAAGATATTAAGCGCCCATACCCAATCGTACCGTCTCGCGCGGGACGAGTGGGGCTCAGGGTAGAGGAAAAGCAAAAGCAAGATAGGAAGAAAGAGAGAGCGAGAGAGATAGAAACCCGACAGACATCACTTTGAGTGGGAAGGGGTAACTTTGGCAAGGGGAAGGGGTTGGCCGGGAGGGGTTGGGGGTTGGATAGGTGGCCGTGAAGAGGTGGAGGGATTGCGATTGCTACAGGGTGAACCGACGAGAAAGAGTAGAGGGGTGGCGGGTATCCTGGACTAAGGGTGGGCGAAGTCGAAGAGGGTGGCGGAGCACAGGAGGAGAGAGAGATCGCGAGGGAGCTGAGAGAGAGTTACCTACAGAAGAAATAAGTGCGCGCGTGTAATGCTGATGGCGAATATGGTAGAGGAGATCTATGGACGGGGGGAGGAAGGGACGAAAGGGTGGGCATCGTGGATCGGGGGAAGGGGAAGGGGTAGAGCCTGCGATGAGAATGTGGTGGAGGAGAAGGCGGAGAGGAGCGAGAGAGGGGGAGACAAACCGCGCGCGCGAGAGCGAGCGATCGATTCGGACGCCGCGCCGGCGACATTCTTCGCCGTAGGAACAGACGACGACGACGACGACGACGACGATGCATGCGCGGCGGGTACGTGTACGGGTGCTGTGCGCGCGGGTGAAAAAGTGGGAGGAAGGGCGGGAGGGAGGGAGAGAGAGTGGAGTGCGTGTCGGTGACGTGCGAAGGAGTACGCGTCGCGAATAGCAGGAGAGGGGAAAAGTGGGTGGGGGGTGGGGCGGTGGAAAGGTAGAGGTAGAGGTAGAGGGTGGGAATCGGCGCGGCGTGGCAGAGCGGTTGGAGTCGGAGGCGAGGAAGAAACGAGTCGGATAGAGGGGCCGGACGTGGGAGAGAGCGCGCAAGGAGGCCCGCCGGGGCCGTTGAAAGAAGAGGCGGTGGCGGTGGAGGAGGTGGAGGAAGACGCGGAGGAGGCAGCGAAGAGAGAAATCGCGAGGGAAAAAGAAGAAATCCCCCACTCGTACCGCGGGAGCGGGAGCTACGGGGACGCTCGAGTCGCACTGTCCTCCCGGGTTTTGCGTCTACGTTGGGTGTCCCTCGGTGTACGTCGTGTATTGGTGGCCTCGCTCTCGCCCAGTCGTAGTTCTCCTAGTCGTAGTTGTCGTCGGCGTCGTCGTAGTCGGACGTCGTCGTCCTACTCGTCGCCGTCTTTGCCGGTGCCGCCGCCACCGTCGACGTCGGTGGCAGAGTGGCGAATGGTGGTGGGGATGCGTCGGACGACCCGCTGCCTCCACCACCCCCGGAGGGAAGGTTCGAAAGGCGTTAACCGTGGCGCACGGCCGTCCAATCCTGCCTCCCGCCGCCCCAGTAATTCCGCCAACCGGATGGTCCCTCGCGCGCGCAGAACGCCCATTCCTCCCCGCTCTCGCACGATACTCCCGACTGATGTTTTTATTTATTACATCTGTGACTGGGTAGGGAAATACTCCCGAGTCGACCGAGAGAGCGTTTGCCACTTTGAGAACGAGCGACGCGCGTCCCTGCGAGTTACCGCCGTAGCCGCAGCCGCAGCCGCAGCCGTCGCCGTCGCCGTCGCCGCCGTCGCCGTCGTCGTCGTCGTCGCCGTCGTCGTCGTCGCTGCCGCCGCCGTCGTTGTTGTCGTCGTCGTCGTCGTCGTCGTCGTCTCCCCCCCTCCGCAGTTATCGTCGCTAGTTGCATAGTAGTAGTAGTAGAGTAGTAGTAGCAGTAGTCGTCGTCGTCGTTTTTAACTCCGAAGGTCGTGATCGGCGTAGTCGTCGTTTCGCGAGGACGACAGTCGCGTCGTCGTGGTCGTCGGGTTTTACGCGCGGGGTAGTCAACGGTGCCCCGAGATTTTCTTCTGGTGTCACAATTTCTGGTGGTTCGTGGATCAAAGACAGCCAAGGAGAGAGACAGCTGGACACCGACGTAGAGCTGAAAAAGGAAAACATGATCGTGTGCCAGTGAGAGACAGTTGGTTGGTCGTCTACGACCGGCAGTGCGTGCACGTCTGTTGCCGTTGTCGTAATTGGCACGGATCGGAGCGGGACACCGTCGCCCCATCTGGACTGTTCGAAGCAAACGTGAGAAAAGAAATTACAAGTACCGGGAATTGGGCGATTTGCGATGGACCGGTGAAAGATGCGCCTCCGGTAGTCGTGCGGGTATGTGAGAAGGACAACGTCGAGGAGTTATGGACACTATCGTGCTCGTGCAAAGTGACACATTGATGTACAACTCGTTCCGTTACGATCGACGGTTCAGTTTCCCTTAGTGATTAGTGAAGAGCGTCGCCTGAGAAATACAATCCGTATGTTCGGGATATTTGTGACCAAGCGGTAGTGCGTATTCGACCCAAGGGCTCGAAAGTTCGACCCTTCGATTGTCTTCCTCAAACGGAGGTTCGTCGCTGAAGTGTACGAAGGTGTTCCGAGGCATCTTCATTCCTCGAGAGCGTTGCTCGGTGCCGCTCTAGCATGCAGTGAGGTCGAGGGAGGCACCGGTGGAAGTAGGAGGCACCCTCGAAGCAGAGAAGTAGAGAAGGAAATACCCGGAAAGAGTTGGGAGATTATCAAGAAGGTGATCGCAGCATCTTCCACCACCGATGGACCACGGAGCGATGGACAGCTCTTCCGATCACAGTAGCCGCGCCAGTCCTAATCCCGTAACCGGAAGCCCCAAGCACCCACACAGCCCGTCTACCCAGCACAGCCAGCAGGCGCAGCTCCACAGCTCCCATAATCAACCGCCGCCGTCGCACCAACAGTCCCATCCTCGCGACCAGCTGCGCGAACACCAACAGCAGCAACATCGTGGTGTGCCTACCCCGGGCTCGCCAACGAGAGGCTCACCGCCTCAGGGTTTGCCTCTGAGTCCACCGCCGCTTTCGGCCGGGGGTGGCCCCGGTGCACCTCCGGGGATGGTGCCCCGTATGCCGGGACTGCCGCCGCCCGGCTTGGGACTGTTGGGTCAGCTGGGCGGCATGCTTAGCGGTCACCATGGCTCACCACTCGAGCTGATGGCCGCTCATCACGCCGTACTACCGCCCAGGTCGTACAACAGTCCTCCGCCAATCAGCACCAGCGACCCAACCGCGAACGAATGCAAATTGGTGGATTATCGTGGTCAAAAGGTCGCGGCCTTCATAATCGCCGGTGATACCATGCTATGCTTGCCCCAGGCTTTTGAGCTGTTCCTCAAGCATCTTGTGGGAGGACTGCACACGGTATATACGAAGCTGAAGAGGCTGGATATCGTTCCCCTGGTGTGCAACGTCGAACAGGTTAGGATCTTACGGGGCCTAGGAGCCATACAACCTGGAGTCAACCGGTGCAAGCTGCTCAGCTGCAAGGATTTCGACATCCTCTACAGGGACTGCACCACGGCCAGGTACGTGGGACATTCGTAACCCTCGAAGAAACGCGAATATCGATCTACGCGGATCATTTCATCCTACTCCTTGCCGCGGGTCGTGAGAAAGGATCGAGGCGCATTTTCGATTCCTCTTCATCTTCCCTTAGATCACCTCCGTGTTCTTTCTGGGACATCGGTCACTTCTAAACAAAATATACTTTCGCCTTCTCGGCAAATGACAAGTTTGCGAAGGATGAATTTGTCGGGTTGGGAAAAGAGTTTATCGGAAATTTCTTGATCGTGATTTGCTGTCTAGATTATACCAAGCGTACAATTGTCGGAGCTGTACGAAGCACAATGAAATCGACGCGTTCGACATCTCGAACGTGTTGCCTTGTGGCTATCACGAGTACCCCTCGGTTCCAATGACTTACTTCGACGAATCCTTTTCGTTCTCGAAGAATATTCAGTTTCAATGAATTCTACTGACAGTTCACGCGTCTACTCCCGATGACGCTGTAAGATAGAAACCCACTGCTGCCGTGGGCCAGCGGTCCCAGCTTATGGCGAGAGTTATAGCGGCCTGCCACGAACGGAAGCCGCGAAGCTCGCATACATTAATAACGCAAGGTGTCGCCCCTGGGCAACACTTTATCTTCGCCCCGTTGTACTCTCTTTCGCGGCTAGCAGAGGTGTCGGCCCTCGAAAAGCGTTTTTAATCCCGCACCCACTCGTCACTCGTTAAAACTCAATCATCATTCGCTTCTCGAATATCTCTGTGAACTGTAAAGAGAAAAGACTTTAGCTATCGTTCATTTTTCAGTGAAATTCTTCGACTGTCAAAAGTACTATCTCGTCCCCACGGATTAGTAAATTTGCTGTTGTACATTTAAACACCCAGTTTATTCTCAGCACGGTGAAAAGTTTGAACAAATTACTAAACTAATTTGCTCTAACGTTGGGTCGATAGTGTACCGTGGGATTGTACAGTATTTCTACAAGCCTGTTGTACAGGATAATCTCGACTTTCGAAATGTTCGTTCGAAGAGTCTGTTAGTTTGTCACCGTCTGACAGCGAACTGTCAAGTGAAACTCTACTATTATTTGCCCCTATCCATACGCGTGCCACTTACGACTAACGACTCTCCACTAAATAAACGCGCCCGCACTTCAATATACATCTTCAACGAGTCAATTGAAAAATTCTCGAAATGTGTCTCGAAACGGGGAACAGTTTGGCGGCACGTGTCCTTGTTTCTAGGATTGTGGCAGGAGGTTGGGTGGCCGTGCCAACAGGTGTCCCTTTCACAGCAGTTTCTCTGAATGAATCGTCCCCACCGGCGTGAGAGAGCGAACTGCCTGTAGTACAAGCTTACCCCACCTACGCAACCGACGACGGGTCGGCAGACGAAACGGAATGGTAAACGGAACGAGGGGATCTCCCGGGTTATCGGCGAAACTGTTGTCGTCTCTCCTCCGTTGCCCAGGGAAACCCCTCGCGATATCTTCACCCACATGACAGGGAAGTAAACGCAATGGGAGTAAGACTTAGGTAACTAGGTGTAAGAAGACTTGGCGGTGTCGATAGTGGCCACGGCATTTCGTTCGTGACGAGAGAAACGAATATTCGTTGACGTTGTCGCACGTTGCGTACGGGACCGGAGACTCTGGAAGCGGCAATACTTGTTCAGTGGGAACCGCGCAGCGGCAGTCACAACGGAAACGGATTCAACGCGACATAGGGGGAAGAAGTGAAAGGGAGGGAGAGGATGGACCGACGGGAGAGAGAGAGAAAGAGAAAGAGAGGCAAGCAGAGAGAAAGTGTGAGAGCGACGGAGAGTGCGGGGGACGGAAGGGATGAAGAGGGAGAAATCCGTAGGGATAGGGATCTAAATAATCCGAGTAGCAGTCACAGAGCAGACCACGGCGAGCCGTCGGCTCGTGCGGATCCTCCTCTTTCGAAGAGGCGCGTGTTATTCGAGTAAAGGGCTGAGCGTGTACTATAATATCGTCAGGAAGCGAAGAAATGTTTGTTCTGGCTCCTCTTTATTCCACGTACATCGCTTCGTGCACCTATACTTTCTACTATGCTGTTTCCGTCTTCTAATGATCAGTATATTGCTGCTTATTATTTAATTTGGCCTGCTTAATGTACTATCATTCAGATGCGTGCATGCCTTGACATTTTCGTGTTGGTCTCGTTTTGTAACGTTGAAAATAAGCCGTACGTTTGCATTCCTGAATTTCTTATGGCCATATATGTATAAGTATGGGCTGTTCACTCTGAAAAAGTAAAGTCTTGTGTACATGGCGCACTGCCGTCGTCAAAAAATTGCTGGTCAGTAGTCACAGTTTACGCACTCTGCTGCTCGTGCGATCATGCATTAAGATTCTTGACTAAGGATCTTCCTCTTTTCTCGTATCGCCTTTTTATTTCCTTTGCTCTTATTTCTGCTTATTTTGCTTTCAAAGTAAACGGTCCTTATTTTCACAGCTGGTTACTCCAAGTATACCTTGGTAAATTGGTTGTGAAGCTTCAAAGATTTTTGTCCACCTTACAACGGATATATCTTCAAAAACATTGAAAAAATTGCGTAGAATACCACGTAGTACGTTTCCGCATCCTCACTAAAGTTCTCTTTCAGCTATCTCATATCCCTGTCACAAGCGTCTCTATACGTCCCCAATCGTTACACGAGCGCGCAGTGATTTTTCAGTCGCTTCGCACAGGAAGAAAGTTCACAAATCCAATTAACAAACAGCTCATCTGAAACGGGAAAATATTGTACTCGCGAGCAACCATCGCACCCTTCCCCAACTCCTCCTTTCCTATTCATCGGTTCGACAACTGTCTCTCCTTCATCTCTCTATCTCTTTCTTTCTCAATCCTCTCTCTGCACTATCCGTCCTCGGTATCGATCGGAAAAACAAGGGAACGACCGCGAAAAATCGGATGATTAAGAGGCTGCGGGCATGGACCTCGTGTGCGGTCCGATCGCGTGTACCGATCGCGTCGTTACATTCTGATAATGCACGTCCGCAGTAGCGCCGGCAACGGTTGCACACAGTGTGATGCGGATCTCAGTGTGTGTATGTGTATATGAATCCGTGTATCTTCGTGTGACGCGCATCTACGAGTGAACACGAGCGCACGACGACCCCGATGCGCGTCGCGGCGCGCTTCTACCACGGCCCTTCGCAGGTCGAGCGAGTGGTGCGAGTGGAAGCGAGTGAAGCGAACGGGCGGGCGGGCGAGCGAGACCAGTGGCGGTCGATGCAACAGCATGCGGCCGGAACCGCACCGATAATTCAGGGGGAGATTTTTCTTGCGGTTTATATCGCGGCGCCGGGTGCGTCCGGATTCGTTGAGAGATGCAGGGAGATAGTAATAATGCCCGCGTCAGTATCGGTGTCGGCGTCGGCGTCGGCGTCGCTCCAGTTTCATCCTGCTTGAGCGCTAGGCAGATTTTGATTCGCGGTGGTTGGATTCCTTGTTCACTGCATGCGTGGCGCGATGTTCTGGCACCTTAAAGGCAGGGAACTGTTGCTTGGACTCACCTGGTTCGAAATTGTACGTTAGTTTCAACGTTGAATGAGCGTGTGATGCTGAACGAAAGAAAGCTGCTTCGATAGGCTTCTTCATCTTTGTCTCGTCCATGGACTAGATAAGATTTCAGGGGATATTTAAGTGTAATTAACAGTCGCTCGAGCTTATTGCAACTGCCATTCGACGTTGACGTGACGTTTGCTTACATTATCGAAGTGCCATTTTGTCCCAAAAAATATGTCCAATTAAAAACTGCATAGACTGTCCATTAATAACGACCACGACTTTATTTCATTGCTCGGCTTGTTTGTGAAAAAGGACGCTTACTCCCAGTTGAGTCAGCGTGAGCGCCCCGATTCCTCGATCGCCCACGATCTTTCTCGTCTTATCCGGCCCGGTGCATCGGGAAGCGCTTCGTCGCTAAGGAGAATCTCAGGCCGGTACGGCACCGAAAAGCGAATAAGCAAGCGGCGCGGCGCATATCGTTGCCTGAGATAATTGCATCCGCGTACGTAGGTACATAAACGCCACGTAGACCACGGGGGGAGAGTAATAATCGGCAAAGAAACAATATGCCCGGGCATAATCGTCCGAGAAATAATAATCCTTGCCTTTTTGTTGCGCATGGCTAACGAGTCGACTCAATTATATTCATTAATTTAACTAACCCAGTCAAACGAACCGATCGCCTACTGGTACGGCACACAGGCCTGAGTACGGTCTATTTGGACCCGTACCGTGTGCTTCTCTCCTCTAATTGGTGAATCTGTGAAAAGAGGTCGTGATGGGTGGGGGTTGAAGGCGGAAGGGAGAGTTGGGAGGGAGGAACGCGGGAGTAACGAGGAACAAGCGGAGTAGCGAATAATAAAAAGCTGAATCAGAGGAGAATCGAGTGATACGAAAGAATGAGAGAGTCGAAAGGAGATAAGGAGATTTTCTTCACCGCATCATCTTTTTTTCTTTCGTCGAATATCCTCTTTTTACTTGCCGTATGCGAGCGCGCGGCTCTGTCGGCTGCCCCCTTCCATCCTCCTTTCTTCTTCACTCGCGAATGAACGCATCGCGCAGAATACGTGGGAGAACGCGCGGCCCTGGACTATAATTCTATGCGCTATTAGCCATTTAATTATAAAATTGTGCATAGATTAATTGGCTCCCGTAATGGCTCTAACAATGCATAGACGCTGAGATGAGGGAGAAAGAGAGAGAGGGGCGGGGGAACAAAAAGAGAAGGATCGTTGCCGGAATGAAATAGCGCGAGCGGAGACAGAGAGAGAGAAAGAGTGGGTAAGATAGATACAGGAGAGGGTCAAAGAGGGAGAGGCTGAGCGAAGAAAATGCAGATAAAGGAAGTTGATGGAGGTTGGGAGGGGAATTTCTCGGGAAGGGAGCGATACGAGGATGGCGTAAAAGGGACAAGGAAGGAGATAGGCGAAGGATCGGAAAGGCGTTATTAATATTTATTTCCTCCACTCGTGGATTCGCTCGTTCCTCATTGTTGCCCCTCGATGTGATGCGTGCGCCTAGCACTTAAACCTCACGTATGTGCGAAAGTTTCATCAGGGTGGTCAATCTCCTAGCAAAGGAGGTGCCCGCTTATATTGTTGAACAAAAGGTTCAAATATTCGTTCGGCTTGTATAAAATCGAATTAAATGAATGTGCAGGCAATTTCATAAAATTTCTGCACAATAAAACCGTCAAGTAATTATTCTGGACTACGTTGAAGCTTTTAAAAAGAAGGATTCATTTGGCTTTCTCAAAATTCAATCGGAGTATTTTGTTTAGAATCGGTGGGAGATTCTTGACAAGTAAGACGACCACAATGACTACCAAGCACTATGAAATGCTTCTGCGACGTCTAAGCCTTCACAGTGTTTCGAATCCCATTGTACGCTCTTGCTTATCCATGTAGGAATTGTATCGGTTATGGCAGCTGTCCCTCTTTTCCATTTGCTGCCTCGTCTTTTCCCTCTCCCCCATCTCTTTTCTGAGTAACTGCTTGGCGAAGAGGTGCCGAATGTGGCCTATGTTGCAAGAGGCTTGCATGGCCTCCGAGACCATTGTTATACTTGCTTTTGATATATTTAGGTACTACTGTTGCTTGCTCGTAACGCTCGCAAGATGCTACCGCTTAGAGATTAAGTACAAAATGTTTATTATTATTAAGTTTGAAAGGGTTTAATCGAAAACACAAATGTAGGAGCTCCTTTCATTTCAGCTTCCGCCGGTTACCCTCTTCCACTTGCAATCACTCTCATCCACCATCTCAGACCTGCACCCGCCCCTCGCGCGCGCGCGCGCTCTGCTATAATTCTCGGTAATTAATAATCTGAAAGAAGTAATAATAAAGCTAGTAATCCGGCCGGCGCCGCGTCCGTGGCAAGCAGCGTTCTTAATTTTAGATAATTAATGCAAAGACAAACAAGGAGGATTAACCGAACGTCTCGGCATCCTTCGCTGTTCTAGCTTTTTAGTCATCCTATTCCGTCCTTTTCAGTCCATTTTCTGCTCTTTCTTTTTATTACTTAATGTTTCTCTTTATCTTCCTTATCTTTGTCTCTATTTCTCTACATTTGGTAGCAAGTGCATGACGATGTAGTAGTGATTTTATAATGCGTATAACACGCTCCTTACGAATTAACATTGTTACATCTAAATTGCGCTTTTCGTGATAAAATCCAGAATCAATTCAGTTCCAATCTCGGAGAGACGTTAACACGAGAGCGCGAAGAGATTGTGGCCCGTGGTCGATGGGAACTCATGCGCGCGATACGTTCAGAAGGGAGAGAAAAGTCAAATGGACAGAGTGGACTAGAGGGAGGCGGGGGTTAAAGGAGAGAGGCTAACGGGCCCCGTCTCTATAATCACGTGGCTTCTCGATGGCGAGATACAAATGCAAGTCATCGGGGTCCGCATTGTATCGCAATGGCGCCAGGCTCCCGTTCGGCGGCTTCCTTTCGGGGATGCCTTTTCCTCCATTCTACTTAGCTTTTCGACTCTCTTCGTCTCGCATGGTTGCCACGATGGATCGTAATCTAACGTGAACGTCGTTTTTTTCTTTACCTACATCTACCTCGGACGGTCCTTCTCGGTTGTTCGCTCTGCTTGGTAGTTCAGCTCGTTCGTTTCGTCGCAGAAGTCTCGGTTCTGAGGATTCGAATAAGACAGAACCGGATCATTGCGAGTCCACGTTTCTCCTACGTTTCATCGAAATCAGATCTGTGACCACGAGTAAGAATTTTTTCTGTTCAATCTCTATCGTCCAGAGATACAGTCGTACAATGCGTGATGTTTAATCATCGAAGGAGTGCTTTTATATTTTTTCTTAGAGGGATCGTTTCGAACTGTCATGTTAGAATCTTGCTTCACTGTTGATTTTTTTCTTAACAAAATTTAGTCTCAAACAAAATTTTGATCTAAGAAAAAAACTGTCTTGAAGAATTTTATAGATACCACGGTAAACATTCGAAGACTCGACATGCTTTACACAAACATCTATTCTGCATGTGCTAACAGCTGCCTGCGAGTATTTCATTGGGTATTACACATGAGCGTCGTGGAGACCGATCAGTACAGATCATAAAGTTAAGAAGATTGCTGACATTTCTTCCGCTATCCTACATTCACGAGAAGTGACTACTTCGATAGCAAGGAAAGTTCGCTCTCTTTATTCCTGATGTCATTTCGATGTTCTTAACGACGTCTTTCAGCTTCTGATGAAGAGACTTGGTAACGGCTGGAACCTTCAGATAAGTTTCGAAGTGGCGACACTCCGTAGCTTACCGCTTCCATGTTGCAGGGACGGAAATCGATTGTTTCGTACGAGCTTAGTGACCCACATTAAAACAGCTGACTATGGCACGGGGATAGGGAGAAGGGACCCCGGGGTCCCGTTCTTTCCCTTCGATCCGCCCTCGTAGCTGTGCTACCACCCTCGTTGCAGTACACCCCCAAAGGAGTGTCGCTCTCGTCATCCCTTAGTTACTCCCTTCTAATGTTCATGCCTCTCTCTCTATCTATCTCCCTGTCTCTAATAAATTTCTCTCTTGCGTTTCTCTCTCTCTCTCTCACTCTCTCTATCTGCCTTGATTTCTTTTTTTAACCGATAAACCGTTACTTAGTTTATCTTTTCTTTTTTACGCTATGCTTTGTTCCAACTTTGTACGTGCTTTTATTCTTTTTATTATTTTTCCTCTTCTGTTGGTGTTCAACTGTGCCCTTTGAGATTTTTAGATGTAATGCATTTTCTTTTTTTTTTTTTTTGATGAATTCTTCTATTCTTACATTATTACATTCATACTTGAGTACTATTTTTGACATTCAAAATTATGGTTTCTTTTACATTTGGCCGGAAAATGAACATCTTGTCTCGTCATGCATGCTCCAATCTGTGCAGTGTCCTACGTCGATGCGAGAGCATCGTTGGCAAGAGTCCTTCGTGTGGATCGGGTGGTAGTCGTCAAAACGATTTAGAAACGAAAGCTTCGCGGGGGGGTTTGCACGCGATCGTCGTCCGCATGTTTTCGCTGTGCTACTCAAAATCTCGTCGTCTTAGTCGTGAGAACCCCGGGTGGTAGGAGTGGCGTATGCGCGCGCGCGCAAACATTCGAGTTGAACACGAAAGTTCCTTTCGTAGTAGTCGAGCTGTCACAACGATACTCGGTAATTTCGAGTGATTCGTGGACAACGTTGGAACATATCGCGTTCCGCCGCCTCGGCCAACCCTTTTGTTCCCCTTCTCCTCTTCTTTTCCTCAAACCCACCCCTTCATCTCCTCGAGCGTCGCGACTACAAGGGTGATTTTCGTGTGCACGCCAGCGCCACTCCAACTCGTTACATACGGTAATTAAACGACGCACGAGACCTTACGGGCCCGGTTTGAAGACGTCGAAGGAGGCATGCAGGCACAGACCACTTAGGCTGCTGTTAAGACTACTCCGTTGCGAGGTTCGCTGCGATACGCGTCTCGCGTGTTACTCTTGCTCGCGTTGCGACGCGCTTTCTCGCAAGAAGCCTTACTTTAACGAAAATGAATGAACCCGCTTATAAGATCACGCATTCGGAGCATGGAGGAGAGAGAGCTTGTCTGATAGAAGGTTCAGACGTTTCGGTTACATTATTGAAGAAGAATCCTAGATTTTAAATAAGCAGGATGTTTACCCGAAAGAGGATGCCTACTGATATTGAATTTCAATTGCAATTCACTTCAACAAAGTGCCGTAACATCCTGTCATAAATATGTCTTTGTTTTTCAACATTTTTCGATATTCCTCTGTACGGACGTTAATTACACCAAAAATATTCTGCCACAAATTCTATTATTTTGGGCGTCTATGACGCGCAACATTTAAATTGCTCGTAAAAGATAGAAAGAACGAGGGAGAGGGATATTATCCTCCGCTAAAGACGAGACGATCGAATTCAGAATTTCGGAAGCAGAATATTTCGACGTTACGTGACGACGTTTGCAAACGAGTTCTCCTCTTTCTCCTCTTGTTCCAGTACCTATCGACATTCCGCGCGCGTCGTGGGGCTCGAGAACCACTAGGTTCGAGGCACGTTTCGTAGTTGGAAGACTCACGATCGCGGCTCCGTTCCAGACCCGCGAGCCACGATTCAGTGATAATCGCCGCGGCACGTTGCTCCGCGCGCGCGGTGCTCCCGGGATTTGCGATCGAAATTTAAGCTCACCGTCCATCAGGTCAGTTTCGCACAGCTCCGTGCTGCACCGCGTCCCAAAAAAAATACATGTAAATATACGTATACAGATGGAATTTATTCGCGTTTAGTCTACCATTCACACTTCAATCGAAGTGGCCACTCATTATCGTAGAAACATGGGGTCTAAAGAAAAACTCGATGACGTGCAATTATCGCGTATACGAATGAAAAGTAAGAAAGTCACTGCACTCAGTGTAGCCAGGTGTGGCGACTTATCGCCAATTGGGCGACATGAAGGAGGTTGTTGGCGACACTATTTTCAAAATTGGCGACTGGCGATGAATTGGGCGACTTTAAAATGTTTTGAAGTTTATAGCTTGCAGTAATAATTACTAGATGACGCTGTCAATTTTTATTTTAGTTAAGTTTCGTTTAATTTCAAATTATCGTTTTTATAATCTCTTTAGGATGGTTGGTAAAAGAAAAAAATTCGAACATTTTGACGCAAGCTTATTGCAAAGTGTGTCGAGCCCATTTGAGAGTACATAAAACCGACCTAATGAAATGTGACTACAAAAGTTCATATTAATCCTAACCACAAGATGACGCCACCTAACAGCTTATTCCTTTTTTTTAAATTGGAGATTTTGGGCGTCTTCTGACAGTAAATACGGCGACTTTAGGTTAAAAAATACTGGCAACACTGAGTGCACTTCTCAGGAATCTTGTCTTCGAGAAAGGCAAGGCGTAGAGAAAACCTAAGCGTGGAAATATTGGAGTGAATGCCAAATGAATTGGCAGCTACCGATCGTGGTGGTAAATAGTCGTAAATAGGAAGGTAGGCAAATGGAGGTGAGCCGTGGAAATTCTCGCGCGCTCTCCTCGAGGCCGGACGCAGGCGCCGGACGTTTGCTCGCTTGGCTCGCGTGCCCCTTGAGTTTGGCGCGACGTCGCGCGTCAATCAACCACCCGTGCCTCCTCGACGCCGACGGTGCGCTCCAACCATACGGTAATGATCCCTGCACTCGATGTCTAGTCGATCCTTACGTACATGGGCACCCGTGATAGGCGCTCTGATATACCCTTGAAGGGTAGCCAAGCTCGAGTCAGCCCCCAGTCGTCAACCCAGTCAGCTCGGACGGACTTACGGGCGTTTGTTGTTGCCGGGTTCGGCGGACTGTAGGAGCGAGAAGGAGCCATCTTTACACGCGTACGATCCGCTCGCTCGCGTGATACACGCAGTTCGATCCTCTTCTCTCCATCGTTCACTCTCCCCTTCCAACGTTTTACCTCACCATCTTTGCGCTTCTCATTCGTCCTCTTCTTCTTCCTCATTGCTATCTACTTGGTCTTTTTAATTTTCCTCGTCTTGTGTACCTTTGTCGCTGTTTCTCTTCTCTTTCTGTTTTAACAACTATTTCCTCGTGCGCCTGTTCCTTAGTTTCCTCATCGGTCACATTTTTCTTCTGTCTCTTTGTCGATGATTCATATTGTTATTCGTCTTCTTTTACCCCTTCCATTTCTATCGACAATTTTATCCACGTTCATTCTCGATACACGTAGATCATCATCCACTTTTCTTGGTTCCCTCGCGTTCTCTTTCGCATTCTACGAAGGCGTCCTTCGCGCGCGTGTTTGCATCGTTCCGTGATCGTGCAAGCTGGGTTGTCCTCTTCTGCGACTGTTTACACGCTTCGTTATGCCCCGCGGTGGCGGAGCGTTCCGAGTGACAGGGTAAATGGTCGATGGATGGGCGCGGATCGATGATCCTCTCAGGAGGTAAGATTCTTGGAATCAAATAGTTCTCCTCGATCGAGACCCTCAAGTGGTATTGGTGTTAAAGGTTTTGATTATACCGGACGATTGAGATCGCCGGAATGGTCAGTGAACGAAGTGTTTGTCATGCCAAATATTCTTTTGTACCAAATCCTAGAGAATGATGTAAAGTTACTGTGCCAGTAGGATTTTCATAGACAGGTTTCTCTCGTATTGAACAATTATAGAGGTGCCTACTTACAAAAAGCAAGGACATCTTAGATTTCAGAAAAATATTTAAATTCAACGATGGTAATAGTAAAGTCTGCTTTTTTTCTATCAAAAATTCATAAAGCAGGATGCATAGGCATAACAGGTAAAATAATTACAGAATTATTTTTATGATATGACGCGTGATTAGTAATCACTTAGTTGAACAGTTGACTGAAAAAATAGTTTAGCAGTAAGCTTTAATTTTTTGAGGCTTAGGCAAGTGATGCACGATTAAGAAATGCGGAGAAGGAAATACTTTATCTAAATCTTAAGATCTCTTAAATATACATCATGGTTTATCATGCGAAAAGGAATGGTCTTTGCGGTCTGTGTTCTATGCGAAAGAACCAGTGAGGAGAAGCGAGAGAGAAGTAGGAAGCACAATATGCCGAGGCATGTAACTAAGAATCATCGCGAATAGGTCGGGGTGATCCGCGGTGGTACGCGTGTGCTGCCAGTAAATTACTCTATTGGAATCGTCGAGCAAAAAGAGGAAAAACTGTTAGAAGTTCCAAGTGTTTCGCATACTCGCAAAATGAGGATATTTCTGATCGCTTTGAGGCTTTGCCAACAATGCAATGCTACAGTGTGGAATGTATTTTTTATAAGGCAAATTTCCGTGGGTATTATAAAATCATATTTTTTGCTGTCGTAGCATTCTTGCCTGATATATAGGATATGTTAACGGGCGATGATTCGTTTAGGTTAGTGGCCAAACAATGCGTTGTGATAGTGTGCAATCTACAGCACGTATAATTTTACACGCGAAACTTTGCACGGTAAATGTACGTATTATAAAAAATCAAGTCAACATGAAAACTTAAGCCGATACTCCAAACTCTTCTTCAATCTATATTAATAATAATCAAAAAAAGAATCCGGAAAGAAAAAAACAGTTTTATAATTGCCGCAGAATAAAGTTGCACCATAAAACGGTTATTTCGCGCCTGAAGTAAAGGGAAGAGAGGGACGGTGCAAGGATGGAAAGAGTGCAGAGCGAGGAGAGGGAACGGGAGGAGGAGCAGAGGAACGTCTGCACATCGCGGAGATTCGGCGCGTCGAATCGTTTCTCGGATCGTCCCAAATTGCCCTTTCATTATCACGGCGGCACGAGATCGAGCAGTTGAGACGGTGCGGAGCACATTCGAATGGCTACCATTTCTCCTTTAATCCGTGTGAGCGAATCGCCTCTCGACTCCTTCCACTCGTTCTCGTTCACCGGGCTGCCATCGATTTCGCGACGAGTGCGCGTCAAATCGTTAAAAAAGGAGGGAAGAGACACCGGCCAAGAATCACGAGCACCGAGTAAGATGTACAAATCGATTTACTCGGACCTTTGAGGAGGCCTTCGATCGAGGGATGAAAAAAGTTGTTCGGTTAATGCGTGGAACAACATCGAGTAAATGAGAATTTTAGAGTTTTGGAATTCTCAATTCGATCACGATTCCGTGAGACACTCTTTAAATTCCACGAATCGCATCAGCAGAATCCTCGAGACTTGGGTAAAGACTCGAGCGGTAATCAAAAGGTTTATGAAGTAGGTTAGAGATCATTTTACGTTTATAGCAGTACATATTATGAAATGGTGACTAAGTTTCAACTTAAATTAACAAAAATTCTTAACGGAAATGATTTCTCGAGGCGAGTGTGTCCCCTGCCATACTAACGGGAACCTTTCTCTTAATTTCCTTCGACAGAATGTACAATAAAAAATTTGTTTCCCGCGGACAACCTGCTTTCGCTCTAACACGACAGCAACTTTTCCCTACGTCCCCTGTCAAAGTTAGACATCTGTCTAGTTCTAATCGACGAACAATTTCGAATGAATGAGATCACCATCTAACTGTCCATGAGCCAAGAGAATTTTTTACCTATCCGTCTAGATTCGCATGACGTTTATCGCGAAACACCCTCTTAAGCCGCGCTCGTCATTTCACGAGCAAAACGTTCAACATCGAATTTCTCGAGTATCTTCATCGCCGTGGCTGTTCGGAATTTCTCATGTGTCACGCTTAGTGCACTTACGTTCGGGCACACAGGCATGCATGTGTCTCTCTTGCATGCGCATCGCCATCGTCGGTCGGTGCGAAGAGCGGTCCTCCCGAGCGAAACGCTGGCTGTTCCTTCCACGCGGTGTAATTCGAGCTATCCAGAATAATGGCGGACGATATGCAATTATGTCATTGTATATTTGCAATTGCACCGGCCGCATTCACGGTCGTTGTTACGGTTTCACCACACACGCACCTCGACAGTCTTGGGGCCGAGCCGAGAGTCGACACGAGCGGAGTCGAGCCGGATCAAGGTGTTATTAGTGGCTGACATTGATACATCCAGTTCGCATCGTAGGCAACGGCGTAGACGCCAGGGCGCCGACTGCGATTCCTGAGATTCTGTTGCTTTACACCCTGATTGGTTAAAAAGTACGGACGAACTCACGTCGTCTTCGCAGGTTTTGCGGTAGACAACGAGCAGGTTTCAGTAACACTCAAAAATTTCGTACTTGGAACTTTGTCGGTGCTCGGGGAGTTGGAAACATAAAGGTGAAAGTACAATGGACAGTTTCTTTTCGGACGCGAACCATTGGATGGTGAGTGTTTATAGAAAGGTTCGTAGTTTGAGATGAGGGTACTCTTGGGTGTGGATTACTTTTCCTAGCTGCATATAAAGATGCACGTTTGCTTTGAGGTTTTTTATTTCTTTTGTTCAACATACGTTGTAAAAGCAAAGCTAGTATTCGGATTGTGTTTATAGTCACTTATGGAAAAAAGTTTTGTGCATCAGGTTTCACAGATGGTTTACTCCCACGGTACCGTTTTTTTTCATATTACATCCGCACCTTCTTTCTAAATTAATTTTATTTTCCAAACCAGCGCTATCAGGTTGGTTCACGTGACAGACCTGTATCGTTTTTCGTTAACGTGACCTGTATCATAGGTACGATAGAAGTAATCGCGGGGTCACGGACGGTTCATGTGCGCGAAGAATTTTTTTATTCTCCATTTCTCTTTATTCCTCCCTGGTCCATTGCCCAGGACCAACGGTCAGCAACGCAATCGCGAGTAGGCATAGACGTGTAATTACGAAGGGCTCTCTCCGGGGCCTTTCGAGGCCCTCCGCTATTTATCAACGTCGCTCGTTACCACGTCTCAAAGAAGTCGGCGGAGAAGTTGGAGGAAGAACGAGCAGTTGAGACGGGGAGGATAGAGGGAGGGTTTGTAAGCAGTGATCTTAACAGGTTCTATCCAGACTAAAAGTTCCGACAAAGTGCACTCTGAATCTTTCTTAATGTCTTGTGTTCGAGAGAATCGGATTTGGTGCTTTTTTGTGTTTTTCATAATCAATGCAAAATATTCTACGCCCCAATTTGTGAGACATAACTCAAACTTATCAATTTGACCTTAAACGATTCTATTGCTCGAAATGCATCTTGTACTACTCCATCAGGACCTTTTCACTCTAAGCCAGTCCAATACAATCAAGTCATACGAACATATATAAAGGGTATTATAATATTCAGCCGTCCTGGGTGATAATATCCGAGCGTGTAAAACTTGTCATATATAATATTACTCCATACCAGTCTATCCTAGTTTATCCCATGCTATTTTACTCTATGCTCTCTTCTTCCATCCTATCTTACTCTTTTCCGCCGTACTCCAGGCCAGAACACTTACATACTAGAAGCATGCAAATGTTCTATGATCCTCTATGGCTACTTACAGTCGCGTCGACGTGGACGACGGCGACAGCGACTAATACCATGAAAAGGCTGAGCGGGTAAGGGGACATAGATCGTAGCCGCGGACAATTATTATCGCATGACACGAGCTATAAAGTACGTTCTAATTCGACCGTGCACCGCTGTGGAAGATAAGGGCTTGACCGTAAAGCCGTGTGTGCCAACGTACGTACCGACGAAGGTGTGAGTGTGCACGTGAAGGGCGAGCCAACGAGTGGCGGTGGGTTGCTGGCTGGAACAATCAGACTTGCAAAAGCGGCACTTAGTTGACCATTTAACTGGAGCGAAATGAGCGAAGAGAGAGGGAAAGAGAGAGAGAGAGAGAGAGAGAGAGAGAGAGAGAGAGAGAGAGAACGGGGAAGAAACAACGTTGGCAGGAGGGCAATTGGGGATGAATATCATGCCGCTCTGTTCCTTCGTGCAGATATACCGCCCCGTTTGCGGACGCTCGTTTGTTAATTTTAAATCCCGAGTCGATTAAGAGGTGACGTGCTCTCTCGATATATTTTAATTGGACCGGTTTAGTACAATTGTCGGTGCACCCGGAGCTAGATTTAAACTCGTTGCTACATTTCGCCGGGTACTTTTTCTTTTGCCTCTTTATCCCGAGTTGCACGTTGGCACTTAAAATCTCTTGCATCGAGCGCTCTTTCTTATCTGGTTTCTTATAGTACGAGTTGATAAGGCGATAGGATTAGACTGAGAAGCATTACCTTTATAGCAGCTGCATACTTATATTTATGTTATTCTACGTATTCGTACATGATTCGATAACCTTTCAGTCATTTACTACGCAGCTGTAAGTTTTACACTCGCTATATTCATAGTTAATCTCTTTCAGTCTTACGTTCCAGGTGCTCAGATATGAATTTAATAGTGGAGGTTCCCAACAGCTTTGCTTCTAAAATTTAATACATGTTTGCTTAAAAGACGCTTTTAACTAAACTTCTCGGCGAATCTTCAGACGATTCCCCCGGGAGCAGAATATAGATTTCTATATGGTGATTTCCTTCGCAGTCCACATGTCGGTTCCTTATGTAAAATGCCCCCATATGTGTTCGCGAACGCCTGCTTGGAGCACTCGGAACAAATCCTTGGTGCGTTTCACTTTCTCGTCACATTGTTCGCGCTGGCTCTTGGTCACTACTGTGTATAATACAATGCAATCTCCGGAGTTGGAGTGGAAATGGAGAAAAGGAGTAACTGCGCGGACGTGTCTTGTCCCTGTGTCACGAGGTTTCACGAAATTCGTTAGAAAACTAGAGAGAGACAGAGAGAGAAAAGGAGACTCTGCCGCTCGTTAATGAGGCGATATTTCAGTTTTTGAATAACTGACCTAGCCCGAGCCAGACGCACGTCGAACCGGTTTTCAAGAGAGGAGGTCTCGGTCGTGTCTACCCGCGGAAACATACGTCTCAGCACCTTCTTCTTTCTCTTTTCTCTCTTTTCTCTCTCTTCCGTTTCTCACCCTTGCTCTTTTTTCCATTTGCTCATTCCCGTTCTCTCGTTTCATCTTTCCTCGTCCGTTTGTTCCTCGTGTTTTCATCGTTTCACATTCTCTTTGCCCTTCTCTTTCCTCACCCGTTCTCCTCTCAATCCCCCACTCGTTCCTTTGTCCGTTTATGCGCGCCGGTTGTTCCTGATTTTATCGTTCATACACTCATAAGTTGTAGGTTGCATGCGTTGTATCTGTTCATCACCCAATTCTCTTTTTCCCTCGTGCTGGCGCGGTTGTGACGACGACTTTTCCCTCCCTCGGTTTCCCGTTTCCTCTCTTTTTCCCTCCTCTCCATTTCTTTTTGCTCGCTCTTTATTTCTCTTTCCTTTCACTCTCGACTGTCTATCGGGCGCCGGGTACTCGTCGATCAACCTCACCATTCCTCGTGGCACGCACCAGCACGCGCGCGCCGAAATTAATTCTTTCGTCGGTTGGCGCGCATCAGTTTACCGATGCGTCATCGTCTCTCTCGCCTTCAGGGCACTTCGACGATGCGCTTTCGTTTCGACGAGGAACTGGAACTGTGCACGGATGTGCGTGAAGTGTGTGCGCACGCGCGTAAAAGTTCGCGGGTTGACGCTAAAGGATGGGAAGACGTCTTCATGAGATTAGTTCACGGTCTAGATTCTGATGGCAATACCGATATCTTTGAATAAATTATTACCCCTTAACATGTCATCAAACCTGTAATTTGGGAGGAGGGGGATTTGACATTCCTTACAGTATGTTGCGTCACTCAAATTATCATTTTTTTCTTAAGAAGTAGAAAACGTGGTGCAACGTGGCTTCCAATTAATATTTGCGAATTTTAGATCAAGTCAAATCGAGACTTCTCGAAAACATTTTTCGAAGACTACAAAGATGCGTAAAAGTGCGAAGTAGTACTCCTTTTGATTGTCCGTCGGAAAGATTGTCCTCCTGTTAATAGTTCCTCGATTGTCTTTGGTAGTTGTCGAGTTACCTTGCGAGATAAGAATGAGAATAGGAATGGTTGGGGTAGGAGGCTGCGGGGAACGACGAGGAGGACGAGGTCAATCCAAGCGAGGCCGCTTCGGGCAAACAAGAAGCCACCGTGGCGGCTGCTGCGGTAGGACTCGCAACCATCGTAGACGCGGGCCCGAGGAGCCACGGCATTGGGCCTCCAACACGAGAAACGGAGAGGATGAGGAGATGAAAGAGAGGCATAGATACAGAAACAAAGAGGAAAGAAGAGAGAGAGAAAGAGAGACCCGAGAAAGGGGCAAAGGTACGCGAGAGAAGGAGGAAGAGACGGAGGATTCACTGCTGATCAGATATCGACGATTGGAAATGAAAACCAAACAAGTCCCTTTCCAGCTCACGGGTTCTGCTCACTGATTCCCAACCCCGTTCGCGCGCTGATAATTGATAGAATAAATTAAATCATTTGTCTTGGCGGGAAATTAAAAAGGTAATTTATATACGGCGCACCGGGGCGTACCTGGCTCGGGCCACAAACCGAATCGGTGAAACGCACTGCCTGCCCACACGCGCCTTTTCGCTTACTACATCTACACGCTCTTGTGTATCATTCGTTCCTTCTCTGAAATCCGCGGTAAGGAAAACTCGTAAACCCGTATACGTGGTATTTCCTGAACTACGAAGGAATGCGGAAAAGCGTGAACGATAACGCCGACGAAGGAGAAGAGAAAAAACTGTTTCAAAGAGAAAGTCGAAAAAAGAGAGGAAGAAAGGAGGAATGAGGGTGGGGGAGGATAGGTAGGACGGCTCCACAATGATGCTTCGTTTTGTTTTTAGCTCGGCTTTCGATTTATTCCGTGCTGATGAATCAGGTGTGGATCTTTCTCTCTTTTCTCCCTCTATCTCCTTTCCTTCCTCTCTTCTCCAACTTCAATCATCCCCCTCTTTCCGCTTTCTTCGGTCCTTCACCGCCCTCGTCACCTCATCTTCGTCCCGCCGTCTCCGTCGCACTCTGAAAGCTGAAGTTGAGATTACTTTTGTGGGCGGGTCCCTCTCTGTCAGTGCCTCCAAGGGTACATCCAGGTATAGAAAAGGCTGTCTTCTGCGTACGTTCTTCACGATTGCACCACCTTTCCCTGCCGAGGCCGTGAAGCGTTCGGTGCAACCGCCCCATTCCCATTCCCAGTTTTGTTTCCTCCACTGGCAGTGCCTACCTATCTTCCATCCCCTTCGGCTTTATTTTTCTCATCCTCTTCATCCTTCGCCCATTCTCGTATCCCAGGCCCCATTTAAATTGGAATACGAAATACGAATCCCCGCTAATTATCTGCGCGGGGATTCGCCAACTCTCGATTCCTCTTCTTCCACTGTATCTTGACGGGAATGCGCGACGGACGAAGATCTTTCTATCTTTATTTGGCGATGTTCCGTCTACTGGCCACATTCCGGATATTCTACGAGACTTCGTTTAAATATTATAAATTGTATTATATTAAAAATATGAATATCTTTTGTTCATATCCAGAAACGAATCTTTATACGATAGACCCGTCCGATCTCCTAAAGCACATTTCCTTCTTAAAAATGTCTACAACATACATGTATCTGCCACCTCGATTCAGCCTGATATCATTACAGTAACCCTCACGAGAAACGAACTAGGCGCTTGAGTTGGCGCATCTCGTATGCTTCCTACACGTGTTTAAAATTACAATAAATAAAAAGGGATCAATTAGTAGAGATGTTTTCACAGATGATAATACTGCACCCTCGCTCGCGTTCGCTTTGTTCGCCGCGCTTATCGCACGTCAAGCTCTTAACTTAAGACCGACTAAGATCCTCGCGGTCGCCCTTGACGAAAGGCGGGCGCCTACGCGTAAAGAGGACTTTCCATCAAAACGAACTTACCGACGGGCAACTCACCAGGGCGCTTCGAGGCCGGCGCGGGCGCCGCTAATTGTATTGGTTTAGACGCATAGTTCCTACGATTGCTAATAAATAACGAGCGTGAGTCTCGCGCGCGATCACGTGCTCCTCCGAAAAAGAATCAGTGCGGCAGCTTGGTAGGGGTAGCGTGGAAAGGGTAGAGGGTAAGAGGAGGGGAAGAAAGAGGTGGGAGAAGCTGACCGGGTTTCATGACGCGATGTCAGGAGTCGGTCGGCAGGGAGGAGGGCCAGAATGGGCTCGCGCCACGGATACGTTCCGGACGAGTGGCTAAGGGCGTAAGGAGCGGAGAGGGGAGACAATCCCACTTTGACGGACCGATCGTCGGCCATGGACCGACGCGCTCCTTCCTCACTGTGTTTTCTCAGACCACGGGAGAAGATAAAATATGCGTGCGCGCGAAATCTCCAGCCCTCTCGTTCTCTTTCACTCGTGTTTTTCCTCCTTCCCTCGTTTCTCATCGTTCGCCTCTATTCTCTTCCTCTTGCTCGAACGCACGCACACGTAGCTCTATTTTTGTACGATCGTCGCGATTTTCCTTCGACGTTTGTTTTTAGTGCCGTGTGTCC
The DNA here is from genome assembly GCA_944319695.1 of Tiphia femorata. Lineage (NCBI taxonomy): Eukaryota > Metazoa > Arthropoda > Insecta > Hymenoptera > Tiphiidae > Tiphia > Tiphia femorata. Next base: position 14,993,657 of record OX090900.1, on the reverse strand, counting down.
TATCGTCAGGCTGATTGTGTCGCGAGATTCTAAAAAAGGAAATTATTCGGACTCGCATTTATTTTTCTCGCTATTGTTCTTTTAACATTGAGATCCTCGTCGCTTTCTTCTCTCTCGAAGTCTCAAGATTTATAAAAATTCGTTTGAACGCGTGTAGGTCCAAGGATCGTCGTAATGGAGTATACTCGTTTAACACTAGAACTACCAAGGGGGTGAAAATGACTGATCAACAAAAGAAGCTTCCATATAAAAACAAAAGTAAATAGCAGCTCAGTGATAAAATAAACGCTCTCTCTGTTAAAATGAGTGATCAACAAAAGCAGTTTCCATACGTAAACGAAAATTGGTAGTTCTAATGTTACAAAAAAGAAATTCTTGTGAAAAATTCACGCACTCGGTCATTTTGACTGGTCGGTACTTCTAGTGTTAATCTAGGGATGAGGAGTTTATTTGGCCCTTTTTATGGTTGGCTACGTATTTGAGCGACTGTCGAGACCGAAAAAGATAGAAGACGTAAAGAGAAAACCTCTTTTTCTAATAGATAATAAACCTTGGAGACGTAGAGAAGCTGTTATTCTGTTCTGTACGAAAATAAATGACGATAAATGCCAATGCACGTGGTTTCCTCGGTAGTGTTAACTGCGTGCTCATGGGGACTGGATAAGTTTCTACGCAGATCGCGCATCTACGATCGATTCACGCGATATTAGAAACGCATTTGGCGCCATGAGGCGGGTCACGCTTCACGATGGCGAAACAAAGCCTACGGAAATGGGAAAGAGAGCAAACGGTAGACCAAAAGACGGCACCGCTGTAGAACGGAGGCAGGGGCGAGTCTTGAGAAAGTTACGGGGCAAGAACGAAAGAGCAGAGTGAAAAGAGAAAAACAAGAGATGTGGACGAAACAAAGCTACGGGTCCCGAAGTGGCAGCGCGGGACGATTTGTTCGCGCCACGGGAGTCCGGCTTAACGAAAATAAGCTAACTTCTCACATAATTCACTAGGGACTTGGTTTAGCCGATGAGCTCTACCGATCCCACCGCCCTACCACCTCCTTCTCTCGAGGCGGTCGAACGATCCAACAGAAACGAACAAACGAGGGAACGAAGGAACCGGCAAGGAATACAAATAGAAAGCATTAATGGTTTTGTTTCAAGGCCTCTCAGCCGCGAGGGTGGATCGGTAATGATTCGTTAATGATTCTTCTACGTGTATCCTTCGCCGACAGTTTCGACGAGTGGCGCGTTCGCTCCTCAGGGCAGGTTCGTTCTCCTGCGCGGACAGAGGCAGAACGGAACGAATGACGTTTCACGCGGATCGTGAAAACGATTAGAGACAGAGAGTGGAGTTGATCGCATACAATGGGAGATCAGCAGGTAGAGAGGACCCAGTTTGGAAAAAAGTGCGTGTTGGCTGGTAGATCCGACTGTGGTGCGTGACACACGGCATGGATGCTCTGTTTAGTGATATTTCGATGCAAGACCAAATTTGACATGTAGATATATAGGTGTATGCAGTCAAAGATGTAATGCCACATTACACAATTTTTTAATGAGAGGAATGATGACGATGATAATGGTGGTTATTTGATCATTGATAGAATACATAGAGTAAGAGAGAGCTGCGGACGTGCCTTTTCAGAAAACTTGCGCTAACCCAGTAAGGCAAGCGTAAAGCGCGAACACCCGGCGAACTTGAGGAGGTTGACGGTCAAGCGCAGCGGGCTCTACCTCCTGATTACATGTAGAATCATTTCTTAATCGGCTGTCAACGAGTTACGGAGCACCTTATATAAATGAGTATGGCTTGTTGGTGTGAAATGCGTTGCTGTGTCAGTTGCCAGCAATATTAATTATAATACACGGACATTATACCGGTTATGCTAAAGTATTGTGGATAAAGGTCCATCATGAATGTAGATATGTAACAATTACATACTGTCAGTTACGAAAGTTTTCATACGCCTAGTAAAAATCGACCATCAAGAAATGTACATACTTAAAGTGTAAAAGGTGTATGAAAATTTTGGTGACTGACTGTATGTATAAATTAAAGTACGATCGAAAGTACTTGTGCGTTATGACTTTTCTTTCGTGATGGCTTTCAACTGTGTCCAATTGAGATAATCGAACAATCCAGAGCGATGTGACGGCTGCTTTGAGCGTTCGCCAAATATTCTCCTATCACTCACCCTGGCCGTGAGTTTTGAAATCTCAAAACGATCGGTCGATACAATTGAGTATACAGCGTGACGGTCACGTGGGGTAACGGAGTACCTGAAAAGGATTTTTTTCATTTCCCTCTCTCGCTCCGTTTTGCTTGCGCGTACGTCGATCCACGGTTAGGTTGCGTATCGATCAATGACACAGACATTTTGAACAATGCGACCCCGTTTCTTTATTACAGTCATCAGTCATTCGGTATAAATATTAAATTCGCTAAAAAACTCGCCTCCTCCTATGCCTCGTGGCAGGGGGAAGCCGAAGAGAGAAGTTGCAACGTCAGCCCTGCCTACAAAAGAGCAGCCCGCGTGCAGCTGACCGACATTCACGGATAGGGTGGAGGGTCCCGATCTAACCTGGGATATCCTGAATCTAGAATCGATGTTTTTGATATTCGCTCAGATACAGATTAGATTACCACGCTATCCGATGAAAAAATTGATGTAGTTTAATGATACAGTGAAATGGCATAACCGTTTGTTTTTTCTTCTCCAACACTTTCGAATCCACGAGAGGTAGCTGCTCCAACAGCCACGTTGTAGTTTTGCGGGCATAAAGCGTTCCTAATAACAGGAATGACATAATAATTCCCTTTCCGTGCATCCGGGCAAATAATAGCTTTTATTTCTCTTTGATAGTCAGAAGTATATTTCTCTCTGCAATGTTCTCACGCACTGTAGTTTTGCTTCTGTAACTGTTCCTACGGCTTACCGGTAAAATTCTGAGAGAACTGATCGCTCTCACGTGCCCGACACTCGTAAGTAGCAACAGTAATAAATACTCGCGTATCTCTCAATCGGACTCTTTTTCCTTTCTCGTTCCCCGGTACACGGCCGTTCACACTGTTTGAAACCAGACGTACACGAGTTCGCCTACATACATTTCCTGCGACTTGAATAACTCTTGCCTATATCTCATCATGAATCTGTTGCATATGCTCGAGAGCTTACCCTTGGATCATTTTCTGCGCTTAAGGGACGTGATTCCTTCTATTTATATATTCTACAAACGGGTAGACGAGGCAACGTTTTCGTCCTTCTATATCCACCGATTAAAGGAAAAAAAAAAAAGAGGAATGCACCTGGTGCTGAAAAAAGTGACACGTAACGAGCTTCGCAGGAAGTACATGAGATAATTTTACAAATATAAGTGTTCTCAAATCGACGATACAGCTTATAACTGTGAATAGCATTCAATGGCATACTTACGATTGTTTCGTGTCGTTGAAAGATTTTAAACCGATTCTCGTGGGAAACGTTCGTTTGGCGCTCTGTTAATGAAGAGCATCTGAGTACGACCTGCGTCGAAGCAAGGCGACGAGAGGAGCTCGTAAGCTTGACAAGCGAACGGAAGAGAGAAGCGTGTGCGTCCCACTAAACGTAAACCTTTGGATGGTCTTGAAGTGTACTTTGCTCGACGGATCGTCTCGGGTCCTTCGAGGAGAAGGAATGCTGACCGGCTGTTGCTGTTATGTCGCTCTCTTTCTCCTCTTTCGTCTTGATCGCTTCGTATTCCTCGCTACTCGTCGAGACAATGCGTCTCGTGCGGACATTGTGAGGCGGCATAATTACGAGCAGGCATCTACCTACGAACGGTAAGCGTACAGCAAAAGCAATAGGATGAATGTAACTGTAGTGGCTGGAGAACATTACCCGTTCGGGGTGGTCCTCCAATCCACCTTCCTCTCCGGTCTCCTTTCTTTCCATTCCTCTCCTCGGTGTCTCTTTCATTTTTCGCTTCTCTCTTTCAACACCCCTGATACCACTCTCCCCTGTTCCCTTCTCGAATGCATCGAGAGGAGGTGCCAGAGGGGCAACGACACAGGGAGGGTTCTTAATCTGGAATCCATGGAAGGTTCAAGGCTACCTCCTGGTGCACATATGCCAAGCTCCCCGACATTGTTCCATCGAGAATTTTGCACCCAACAATTCTTCGGAGGCGGGGACTATTTCGGCCTTGCGCGATCTGGAGCGAATCAAGGGACAGCAGTGCTCTTCGAAGTTCGCTCGATTCCCTTTATCGAGAGGCGGGACCTACTGGTTTTTTTATGTCGGTTCCCAGTTGGCCATTTTCTCGAGAGTCTGATCGAGTTACATCATTCGTACGTGCTCCGTACAAATCCGAGAAAGACAGGATGTTGCGCAAGAATGTTGCAAGCGGTTTCTTTAGAAAAGTAAAATTTATTCCTTCTCCTCAAACTCTATTATAATCCTTTGCAACCCCGTGCATCTTTATCCGACAATTACCATCAATTCTAGCCATTTTAAAACGCCCTTTAACGTAGGATCAGGTCCCAAAAATTCATCTTACAATTTCTTATATCGTCGGAATTAGCTCTACAGAGAACATTTTGAATCTCGGTTGCACGTATTCATCGCTTTACACGCACGATGTTCCCACCTTCGTCAAAGTGGATTCTCCCGAGAAACCATTCGACCTCGAGGACCATTACTTCCATTAGGCTACGCCACTAAAGCCGGAACGAAAGCAGCGCGAATGGAAAACAGGAAGCGAGCGCCTCGATCGAAGTGCGTTCGCGCAAGAGCGGTGGACGCTGCAGAGGCAGCAGGTAACACCGACGAGCCGTTGGAGGCGTTAGAGAGGGCGAGGGGGGGACGACCGCCTCTAAGCGGCTGGGTTGAAGGCGAGTAAATCGCTTCTGTGGGCATACGCGAGCACAATGGGACTCGGCATTAATTAACTAACAAATTAGCATCGCGCCGTGTTAGCGAACGGCAGTGATTACGCTTTAATGATACCAGCCATCAGCGGTACCGACGATTCCTCGGGTTGTTGGCTTTGCCAGCTCGAGGAGCTGCAACTGGGTATCTAAGATCTTTTCCTCTCTTTCTCACCTTCTCCTCTCTCGCCTCCCTTCGTCCTTCCTCTTTCCATCGCATCCACTCCTCCCCCTCTGAGCCATATGCCTCGCGAGCCGAACTCTTTCCCGTTTCCTGGTGTCTCCCACTACCTTCCACTACTTCTTTCTCCCCCTCCCTTACGGATCGGAGAGGAATAAAAGAGAAGGTGAGAAAAAAGAGAAGGCGAAGGTGGCGGAAGAGGGAAAGATCATGAGTACTGCACCGGTCTACCAGCAGGGTTGCGCGGGAACCGTCGCGTCGGCGTCGTCGTCGGCTCATAATGGATTCACTCGAGATCTACTTGAGATTTCTGTACTCCTCTGGAACACAAGTCTTCTCCGAGTCTTAAAATCGACCAGACGGAATGTTTGACGTAAACGGAAATTGATCTCGGTCTATTTGTTCTTTATGTAAATTAGAAGTACTATTTCTATTCTTCTTGAATATGATACGAATTGAAACTTAACGCTAGAATTATCAAAGATGTCGGAGTGACACATGTCAAAAAAAAGCGTGAGATCCTTTCTAAAGTAATTCATGGCTACAGACCCCGCGAGCTTTATTTTGTCTTCACCCGTAGCACTTATTGCACGGGTAGACGACACCGTGACGGATATATGGCGACTGTTGAATGTGCGCGAGTTACATTATTTGTTACGGCAGTCCATCCGAATGAAAGAAACCGCGTGTAAGTGTTCTAATTACGAGACTAGTTAGCTTGCCCCATTAAAGTTAATCAGGTCTGATAAAGCGGTGCTTTCTAAGGGACATGAGTTTATCGTTGAAATCTTTAACGAGTATCCAACAGGATTCGATATTTATCATGCTTGATTTACATTCTTGCGTCTCTACAATTACGTTTGACAACCTAACGAACGATCGGACTGTCCGAGATAAACAAACTTGTGAATCCAATCGGCGAATAAAGGAACGATAAGAGCGGTTCGCTCCGCCTCGTTCAGCCTTGTCCACTTTATCTACCGGGACGGTCACGCTCTTTTGCTTTCTCGAATTCCGGACGCGTCGAAGGCACGTGATGCCCCTGGAGAAACGGCCTCGTTTCCATCCCGGAATTCTCATTTTCATGTAAATACATTTTAATGTATCGAGTCCATTCTGTTTTTAACATTATACGTCATCTTGATCATTCTTTTCTTTTCGACGAGATAAGAATTTGACTCGAGCGGTCCTCAACGAAGGATGCTGTTTATTGTTTTCGACAAAAATATAGGGTGTTCTTGAATATGGAGGAGAATAAGTACATTTATACTATGTACTTTAAATTAAAATATTTCTAACATGCTCGTGAGGCATCGTATTGACCAGACGAGGTGTTCGGACTCACGTTGCTTTGCACACTTTGACACGTTTTTACCCAATGCTCCGTTTAATTATTCCACCAAAAAATACCTACTAAGCAAACGTATATTATTACTCGTATTAAAATTTCAACACGATTTAACCGCATGTGTCGTTGACCGTCGATTATCCGTTCTTAAGTGGGCATAAGTCCGACGCCCAGTTTAACGGTACGGATTTAAAGAAAAGGTGCCATTAAAGAATCAAAGGAATCGTCATGATATCCAGGCGAATGCCTCGGGCATCATCCGACGCTTCCTCCACGAACGTTGGCGGACTCGTGCGAGACGATTTAGACATTCTCGAGAGATCCTCGCGGTTCGAGGGAACGTGGACGTCGCCCGGAGGGCCAGAGGTACCTCGCACAGCGTGGTGGAGGAGGAGAAGGAGATAAAAGAAGGGTGGACAAGGATGGGGTTTCGCAAACGGGGGTGAAGAGGTAGAGAAGATCTCCCGGCGCGCTCTTAATTAGCTTCCTCGCCTCGACATTGTAATGTGCATTGCGTGGCCATTAATATACCAGTCGTTAATACAACCGTGCCGCGAGCGTGGCGCATTAACGCTCACGCACCGACACATTTATTCGCATTCGGCTGTGTGCTCTGAGAATGTGCGTGTTTCTGCATATTACACCACATGGTCCTACACCTCCCCCGGCGAGGAAATGCTCACCCGATGCCGCTCGGTATGCGCCCATTGTTTTCCACCGAGGAAACGGAGAACGCGATTCGCGGCTGCCGTCGGTGATTTGTCATTTCCGTTTCTGTATAAGAGTGAGAAGCGTCCTTGGAGCTATGTCAAGGAGCAGTTCCAGTGGTTCTGCGGATGAACGAAAAATCGTAGCTTTTGCTTGGTGATAATCGACAGAGGAAAAATCTACATTGCAATTGGGTTTAAGCACGTTCGTAGCAATTTAATGCGAAGAGGGTATACATCCGTATCATTTTTCATAAGGAGATTTTATACGGAAATATAAATAGAATTTGTCGTCAAAGCGTTATATCTTACGTTTAGGATTTTAAAGATTAAAGTCTGCATTCGAAGATTCCGGTTTTTCGCGCTTCCGTTCATCGGGTCGATGAGGCGACGGGACAAAAGTTTGGAGATTATATCGGAAGGAAGGAAGGAACGATATCGTGTGTGCGAATCCACGGTTACGCAGGCTGACTCCTTCGTCCTCGTGCATTTGCCTGCTCGTCCTTCTTCCCCGAACATTCGTGCAATTCGCAGTCCGATCTCCGCTTCGGTTCTTGCTCCTTAAAGGATCGTTACCCGGTAATTAGCGATTACCTTATCTCATCCCTGGCCCCTCTCTTATCCTCTTCTTTTTGCTCCTCTCGAGATACTCCCCCTCGTCCACTTTTACCTTCTTGCCTGTCTCTCCCGTCACTTCCTCTCATCTTTCCTCTCCTCTCATCGTTTCTCTCCATTTCTCCTTGTCTCCTCTCCCGAATACTTCACGTTTCATTTTCCGTCCCTTCCTCCCCCCATTGCCGCCTTCTTGCTCCTCCATCATAACATTTCACTGCGATCAACCTGAAATTAAGACGTGCTGCCAGCTCGCGCATGGGATTTGTATTTTGATGCGAGAAGAGAGGCTCGTGCATTCTCGAAACCCTTAATTACGTCAGAGCCCGCCGCGTTGTCTACACAGCCACGACCTTCACCGATCCATATCACGTTCTTACTTATTTGAATGTCTCGGGAAAACCCCAGATGCATCAGTGATTGATCATGCGGCCGCTGTGCACCGCACGCGAAGGCAAATGCATTAATATCTTTCTTTCGAATTAAACATCTTGGAGTCTTTTTTACAGTTCGTCTAATGTAGGTATACCGATGGTGTAGGACTAGTGCGCTGCGCTCATGATTACATACGGAGCAGGATCAATTTTTTTCACGTGTGATCACAGTTGTGTCGATCGTCGTATCCGAATTACACTTTTAGATACTTCAGCAAAAACTCCGTGCCACACTGTAATGAACGATTAGCTTCAGACGATAAGTTACAAGAAGTTTTATCAATTTGGACGTCTTATTATTACAATCAGCCCAAGAGGCATTCTTCCTTTCACGTTTACTTCGCGGTAACATTTACATAAATCCATCTTATCGAATCTTCCTTGGCCTATCGTTTTTATGCGCTCGAATGCCCTCATTCCCTAAAACAAGAAACTGCTCGAGTAAAGGTGCAACTGACTCGTCATACCTTCGGCCACACGCGAATGCGAGTTGTTGAGCGAAGTATAGATTCCAGCGCTAATATGACGCTTCACACTACGGTGCCCTCGTCTTATCAAGATACATGTCTCTTAACCAGAACACTCATCCCACCTATGCATCCATCCATCTATCCTTCCGTCCATCTCCAGTCCCTCTTCCGTTCGCGCCTCTCTTTTCTCTCCTCTCTCTCCCCCGCTCCCGAAACTGGCGTGTCTCTCAAAGAAGGCGCGTAACGTTCTCGGCATGAACGCGTGAAACCTGTTTGTCACCGTTAACAGGAGAGGAGAGAGCGAAAGAAAGAGAGAAAGAGAGAGAGATATAGAGAGATATAGAGAGAAAAAGTGTGTGTGAGAGAGAGAACGACACATTGAACCGACAATTGTGGCCGGAATCGCGTGCCAGCGATATTGCATGGAGAGCGCATATGCATTATGTATGGTGACGTGCCGACGACGTTCACCACCATTCGACGGCGTCGTTGCCTTCTACTTATCGCGGAAGCTCCGCGACGCTTAAGAGGGTGAGGCGCTCGCGGAAGCGCCGCGGCGCTTGTCTCTTTGTGCGCGTGCCACTCTACGTGAGAACAACGCGGGATGGTCAGTTAAGATTTCAAGATCGTATACCGTGACCGAGAGCGAGAAGGCCCTGATGACGATGGGAGGTAATCGATCGGGATGACTCAATTGTTAATGCACATCTTTCACCTACGTTAGTGTACCGTACTATGTTAATTAACTGAAGATTAAAAAGACTGCATGGAAAGGTCGATATTAGTTTCTTCGAATAAGCAAATTTGCGACCGGTATTGTACCGTGGATGGTAGAAATTTGTTATAATTAGAAATTCGGTAGTTCAAGGAGAATAGAACTCGACGGATATGAGCGAGAATAGCTCGTGAGTGTCGGAACAGTTTACTTTCATGGGACTTGGCGATTTTTCAAAGATAAGCGCGCGCGAAGAGTGTCGTTCCGCCTCGCGCTCGTTAGCATAGTGCTAATGAGGAATTAGCAGTATGGGTTTTCTACGTGTGTTTGCGTTTCCGCGAGAGACCGAAACGATCGTGAGACTCACTCCGCTATAATGGGTATGGAGAAGAAGTCTGGCTGAGAATGAAATATTTCTCCACTCGCAAATATCACACCAGGTTAAGATAAAGCGTTGCCGTTTTGTTCCTCGACATTAATTAATGATGATTAACCAATGATGTTTATTTCACTGCGGCTCGTGTGCCCTGTGCGCCGCTCATTTGCGATTACGGAAAAATAATTTTCCTCTGCGAAACATTTAGAATTTTCTAAAGATATCTCAGAAGTGCTTCCGGCCACGGCACAGTGCAGCTTCGAGTTCATTAGTACAGGCGTTAATGAGAAATTCGAGGAACGTGTTTTCAACACGTCTGCGTTATTTTCACGTGCGAGATAGAGCTGATTTTTATCGAAGAGATTGTCGAGAGAAGAAAACAGGGAAAATGCATTCTGAATATTTGAAATTTGCGAGGTAAAGGATGTGACTTAATAGGCTAACTGACGTCGAAGTGCCAATGCGCGAATATTACCCACGTACGTAGATTCTTGTTTTTTTCACGGCAGATTGGATGCACTATTAAGGATGGAGGGGCGGAAAAGTTTTCGAAGTATGTACAACGTGCCGTGGCCACTGAATGAAAATTTCAAAAGGTGAAAAACGAGACAAAGCTCTGTAAGAGACCACCGCTTTGTTGTCCCGCATTAATTACGGTGGCGCTAACGATGCACCGATAGAATGGTTTTTTTTTCTGCGCGTGTCTGGGTGCGTTCTCGCACAGCATCAACAAACGATCGTGCGACTACGTCGGGCAGTGCTGTGGGAAAAAGTCCTTCCGCGTGTAAAATTCCGTCGCTTCGTTTCCCAAAATAGAGCCTCCATTCAACTCTGCGACTAAATTGTCATTTTTTGCAATCCACATTATTTTAGCGAAATGGAATAAACGAGAGCATTCAGGAAGTAAATAAATATTAATTTTTCCTATAATTACCATCGCCATAGTTTGATAAATACCCTTAAAAATCCGATGGGGAAGTGTAACCATGGAAAATATGTATAGAACAAAATTGGCTAATCTGCAATTTTGACACATTAATGAACATTCCATTGTCCTTAAACAACAAGTGGGATTGTACGTATGTTAGGGAAGATATGAATCTATTGTCAACAGAGGGCGTATAAAACGTTCGACCTTACCCTTGTAATCCTGTGCTAAACGTGCTAATGAAATATTCGCACTAACTGCCACCTAACTACTGGAGCTGCATTGTATTTATATTAGAAAAGAAACCGCGCGGTAGGTCAACGGTTTTCATTACGCCTTTTGAGGTCATTAAATTCCTCATGCGGAGGGTCGCTAGGAGTGGGGAAGCTCTTCCTCCCGCGGTACTCCGCGTTGTGTAGTAGTAGTAATTTCCGCACAGTATTCGCGTGTGAAATTCACGCGCATCGCCTATTTCTTCGATTATTCTTTATAGCGCTTTTAGGCTTTACTAATGCGCATTATGTTGTGAAGTTTTTGCATTCAGTGGAAATCCGTTTGATTTGCATACAAATTTCAGTTGGTCTTAGCATTCTTATTTTTCGTGTGGCTTCCTAATCATGGAACACCCGTTATGAGTGAGGTTCATTATCCGAGCAATAATTTGGCTGCCGTTAGAATCTGATATGATCTCCTTGTCTTATGAATGTAGACACGGGCACGACTTTCAAGGAATTATTACAAGATCATTTTTGGATTCCTATAGCGATGAGAAAGACTACGCCACACCCTGCGGAGCACTCTTAAAAAAATAAACGGGGCGTATTAGAAAAAGAAAGCAGCTTTCGAATCTCCGTAATCCTGACAGTAATTCTTCCGTATGGAAGAATTATCTTCACAGTGATTTGTTGTCCGTGGTGAACCACGGGTGTACTCCGTGCTGACAGGTGGCAGCAGTCGTTAGCAAACTAAAATGAATGGCATCGAGGCGATGCTCTTGATCTTCTGCGTAAAAACGGTTTATCGTCCATCGAACGTAATCAATTAAGCTCAACTGGTCGTCTCGGCTCAGCATCGGATACATACATTCGAATACCGTTACCTCGCAGTCCGTTGAGGTGGAACGCTTATCCGGAAACTGTGAAGCGATAAAAATCAATTAACGACGTTGGAGCCAGAAGTCTCCGGGAAAATCCAAAGCATTCTATTACCCGTGGAGACGAACAGCCTCTATAGTCATAATCATCGTCCTTATCGCCGTTCTCGCGCGCAGGACGGGGATGGTCAGAAGTGTCCTATGATTAGACGCCATTAAAGGCATGTAATTTCGTCGTCGTACTCGACGCCACGGATATTTCGAATTGATTCGTAGAGGAAAGTCCCGGGAAACGAGGGAGAACCGTAGGAGACGATCAACCACGGGATTCTTCTCATTGGTAGGAAAAAAAGACTGAATTTTTTCGCGGTTGGGGAGCGCGCGGCTTCTCCCTTCCACCTCTGCCTCTCGTTTTTCCTCCTCTTTTCTTCTCCGTTTCCCTCGATCCCCTCTTCCTACAAGCAGTGCACGAGGAGGCCTCTTAAGATCTTAAGTGCAGCGGGGCCCTGGGAGTTATGGTAACCGTAAATAATCCCACGACCACGGGTAATGGCAATACCTGGGCAACGGGCATCGTGATTGTAAGCACGACGCGCCACTCTACCGGCTCGGGCCATTTCAAACTCCGAGACCAGCGACGACTACAGCTCGCAGAGATCTCAGATAGAGACGCGCGAGTCCGGACCGGGACGCTTATATGGTTCCTTCGTACGCGAGCTTTCGCGGCTTTCATGCCTCTTTCTTTCGAGCCTGATGGCCGAAAGAAGGGTTGCGAATCGATGAAAGCAGTATTGCTCGAGGCCAAGGGTGGATGAAACGAAAGTGGCTTGTTTCATTGGCGACGAAGGGACTCGTCTTTGCCGAAGAAGAGATTTTTCCTCTTGCACTGTCGATTTCTACGTAGCTTCTGAACTATGGTTCTATTTCTATGATGAAACACGTCGAAGCATCTTTTGACAAATCGAAAGATTTGTTATTCCAGGTTACCAAAAAAAATTCTCAGGTGTTCTTGGTGAAGGCGATCCAATAAACAACTCTCCAATTCACCGACAAACCCAACGGTTTTCCGTCGGACCAAACTTGCTCCAACTCTCCCGCAGTACTCAAAGATCCTTTTACGCAACTTACACTCCGAGTGGGCCCAAAAGGTTCGCTCACGCGCGCTCACCTCCATTATTGGGTCGCGAGGCGCGTCGTTGAATAATCGCGCCGCGGGTGTCATCGTCTCGCATTTTGGAGAGGTGGCTGATTTCTCGCCCCCGTTCGGCTCGCGACGGGTGGCATAGGGACGCCTCAGGGACGCCCGTCCCATCGCGGGAGAACGGCCATTGGCAGGCGGCTCTGCCGACCGGATAAGCGCCGTGTCGTCCCCTAAATGCCCTCTAAAACCTCTTCCGCTACTGAGTTCCTTTTTCTCCACTGCGATCCTACCTCTTGCCACTGTCACCACGCCTCTCTTTCTCGTTCACTCGCTTTTTCCATTTTCGCTCGTCTTCTCTTCTTTCCTTCTCGTTTGTCGTCTCCCTCCTCCCCTTTCTCTTGTCTCTGCATCTGCCGTCTCTCTCGAGCGCGCGCGCGCACTCAATCCATGTAAAATTGTTTACGCCCCGATTATTCCGCTAAATAGGCCCTCCGCTCGGATTTTACGCATCCCCGAATTATTTGGGATATGCGCTCGGGGAAAAAGAGTGGCTCAAAGGAGGGGTGAATTGCTACCGGTAGAGGGGTGGATGAGATATGCTCGTTGCTGTTGCTGTTGAAGAGCTGATGCGACGGTCGTGTCCCGTTCACGGTAAGCTCTGGAAATGAGGCAAGAACATAATACAAAGCCTTGCAAATTCTACAGAAACATTCGAACTTAAAGAGACTGTTGACAGAGATTTTTTGTTATTGACGAACTTTTATCAATATTATCAGGGGTTATATTTTTACAAATATTTCTGATAGCGGAAACTACACTTTCGTCGATATGCGTAAAATGAGCATTGTCCTTAATATCCGTAGAAATAATATGTGAAAAAAATTGTGTTGCTCCAATGTAAATTTTATGTTTGTAAAATGAAGCGATACTTCGCGTATATTTAAGAAACTTTTGGAATTTCGTGTTTCATTATTGCGCAGCAGAAATTAATGCGATGCAAAAGCGTACAAAGAACGAAAAAACTGATCTCACATACGATCGAGCCCTGCCTCGAGCAAACACCGATCGCGCAATGAATTTCTTTTGATTCGAATCGAATTCTTTCTGAATTCACTCCACTCCTTTCACTCGACCACCCACCCGTGATCCCTGAAACATGACCGATTAATTGCGGCGCGAACAATTTCGTAACATTGTTGTAGTCACGCATGCGGATCGGTCTGATATACCGCGTACCGGCCGATGCACACGCGCTGCTCCCGCGTCTACCTTCTCTTTTTTCGTCTTCCTTCTCATCTTCCTCTCACCTCCATCCTTCTCGACGCACCGCGCTATATCCTTTTCTCCAACAAATTGCGCTTAGTGCTATCTTATGGCCGCTTCCGGTAGCATCGCGAGTTCTCGTGCGTGTTGGGAGGAACGGGGGAAGAATGTGTAAGGGGTTGGTGGGAGACGAGGTGAGGATTGGAAGAGATACGGGAGAAAGAGGAAAAGGAAGCAAGAGTGGGTATAAAGTGTGTATGCACTTGTTTGAGATTAGAGCAATAAATAATTGCCATTGCGGTCCTACTTGGTTGTTTTACTATCTCTGATTGCTTACGTGCGAAGCCAAGAAGCCGCAGCTCCCGTTACCTGCGTTCTCATCTTCCCTCTTGTATTTTCACTCCCTCGCTTACTCGTAGCACGGTAGCTCCTCGCTACTGGTGCCTCCTTCGATTCTCCGCGGGTGTTGCTGGCAATGGCAGTCGCTCAGAGTTCGGTACATCTGTGGCGCACGCGAGCGTGAGTGATCGTTCGAGGATTTGTGACGCGGTAATTGCGCAAACTTGTGTCTTGAAAAAAATCGAATACTTCTTACAGGATATATTGTTTTTCGAAGAGCAATTTGTTCCGCTAGTGAGATAAAAAGTAAGATGGACTATTTTTAAAGACAAATCCCGATTGGGTAAAAAATATAGTAGACAGGTAGAAGAGAAAACTTGACGATTAACATTGAATATCAAACAGAATCTGTATATGTAAAGATTTCTGATAGGATGATTATGCTTAAGTATGGAACAGGTTGGATACATATGAGTATCTACATCTGTAATGCATTTTTTTGCAAAACTTCTTTTCTTTGCCGCAAAAACATGGAAGACGTTGTGTTTCCATATGTAGGTATCGGTTGAAGAAAACCGATATAATAGAGTATTCCGCACGACATTGAAAACGAGGCAACGGAGAAGTATGCATAGAACGAACTGGAAGTATTGTGGTATCTGTGGTCAGATTTGAAGGGAAGATACATGAAATTAATTTACGCGAAAAACATAATTGACTCTCCGAAGGATAAGTGAAAAATTATGACCAACGTAGATTGCGCACTTAATTTAATAGTACGGAAGCCAGCCAGTATGTAAAATAAATCTCGAGGCAATTAGTAGGATCGGTTCGCACCGAGTTCATGCATATGTTCGTGCCAGCTCCGTTTTAAAATTCGAACGAATGGCTCATGAATGAAGATAAGCGATGCGTTCCCAAAATGCGTGCAGCTTTTGTATGCACCACCAGCATAACATATTTTTCATTTTGTTCTTACGGAGTGGTCTGTTGTAATTGGAAATGCATAAATGGTAAGATGTAAAGAAGGTCATGGAAAAGAATAAGCTAGAGGTCGCCATGTACAGAAGAAAATATCCTTACATTGAATATTCTGTGAAATCATTACAGTTAGTAAAACACATTCGTAGACAAATTGCATTACTTAAGATTCCTAATCCTAAAATCCAATTTATATACGAGTCTTCTTTGGTCTGGTAATTACAACGGCGAGCATAAGAAGAATAGGCCTTTCTTCCCCATAAATGAGTACACTAAACAGTTCTGATATTCTTAGAAAAGTTGACCTTATGACCCGTGTGATCTTAACATTCTCTTTACGTCGTATAGTACGACGATTCAATCTTGATTGACCTCAAATTAATGTCCGACGCTTCGAAGGATCTAAATATTTCGATATTACGTTGTCCTGTATGTATACCATTGAGAAAAAGTGAAAGCTGACTTCCATGTAATTTTACAATCTCCCATGAAACATTCATCTGGAGTTTCGACTATCCGTTCGCAAAGTAAACGAATAAGCAAGGAGGAAATACGAAGGAGCATTTTCGGTGCGAATATTTTTCTCTCTACCCCCGAGGGGGTGCGCACCGTCGCCGTCGGCCGCCATAATCGCGTTTAAAACGTATTCGTTTCAATTTCTCCGTGGCTCGACGCTCCTTCGGTACAAAGAGTGCAAAGGCAAGAAGAAGAAGAAGGGCCGGAGGCTCATTCTTTTCTTTATTCGGTCGGGCGAAAGATGAAATGGAAATGCAATAAAAACTTGTAATCGAGAGTTGGCGAATGAATATAGCCGGGGGTACGCGGGTAGGGCAGAGGAGGCCGTTCCTGAGGAAAGACGAACACTCAAGGGGTGCTTTTTCGCGAAGCAGCGCTCCCGCTTGTATTTCGCATGAGAGCGGAGAAACGCAATCGACGCGGAACACGAGATGATACCTCGAACCCCTTATTATTCGTGAGATGTAGCACCTTAAATGAGATCCGTGAAACGATGCTCGAAAAGAGCTTGAGGAGAGGGAGGGAGCGAATAATCCTTCGCGAGAATCGTCATTTTATCTCCTAGGAATATTTTTCCGTCGATTTACAAAGTGTTGTGTCTCAGTGGGGACGCAGCTTAACCAAACAATTTCACAGTTACACAGAGGTGTGACTGAATCGTCGGACACTTTACATGCACAGTTCGTCTTTTATCGAGTCACCTCGACGCCAACGTGTCGTTGAACGTAGAATTGTTCTCATTAACAGAAAATAAAGATTCCACGGCTCGATTCGTTCCGCAGGATTGCGAGGGCATTGGACAAATGATTCGAAGGAGGGTAAGAGAGGAGTATGAGAGAGACGGGAGTGCGGAAGGACGATGCATGCGAAAAGGAAGGAATCTCTTGGACGTTCGCGACCCATTGGATTCAATTTGTCGGTCCAAGGGGGGCAGGCTCGGGTGAGCGGTTCGGGACTCCTCCCGAGTCCGGGGAATTGAAATATTCGTGGGGCTGATTCGGCCGGCAGATATTGGGAAATAAAATGCCAGGCATATTTCGTGCCTCCTTGTCCTCCTCCCTCTCCTTCGTCTTCTCTCCATTTCGGACACGAACCTCTAGGAGGATCGTTCCGTTTTCCTAATTTCGCATTTTGAGGACTACGACGATTGTACGGCAACGGCATTGGTATCGTTATAATGGCATGTTACGGCACGATTGAGGGGTGAGAGGGTCAGGAGGGAAGGGAACAAAGAGAGAGCGAGAGAGAGAGAGAGAGAGAAGGTGGGATAGGTGGCCGTTTTCGTCGGGTTGTAATTCATTGGAGGACCACCCTGTAATTAGCGGGCAACCCAGAGCGTAATATCCCCGTCGCTGGTTCGCTCTGCCGCGTTCCTCGGATTCCATTTATCACGAATCAACAGCTGCTCTCGAAAAGCCGAACGGCGGATCCTCCTGACTCAGCCGATTCGCATCCGAGCGCGAAAGGGGAGCCTGCGAGGAACGTCGTAAGGAGTATTGCGACTGCCTCGGAGGGATTGCCTTCCGGTCAAGCTCTGGTTGTTCGATTATCCAGATGTAGGATCGTATTCTTTGTTTTTTACATACTGAATAAGTTTCGTTTCTACAAATACTCGACGAGTACAGACAGTAGAGGATCCTGTTCTCTAATAAATATTTCCTTTACAACTCGGTGCATTATTCTTCACTGTGTCGTTCTTTCATGCTTAGATCTCGAAATACGAATAGATGGACTGATTTCTTTGGGAAATATCATACTAATAAGAAAAAAGCAAAGTAATCACTAGTTCTGTTTAATTCCAACTATTATACCGGGATATCTGACAGTTAATACAATTCGAATGACCGCAGCTTCACTTGATTTATCGCGAATGAACGATACGCTAAATAGGGCTACCAGACTCGCGGATCGTGCGTTCAAACATGAGCGGTGAATTATTGGAGAACGAAGAACGCATGGGAAAAACGGCAAAAGGGTCGCGCGCGGGTGGGCCACGCGGTAACGGATATACGTACCGCATCTCCCCGACTAAAGTGATCCGCATATACGCATTGGGATTGGCGCCAATTGCGGAAATCATCACCGCCCTCCCTGCAAAACGATTACCCCCGAAACGACAAACGCAGAAACATTATTCACGGATTGGCGCTCACTCTTCCCCTTTCATCTCCTATCTAATCAGTGGGGCTCGTCCGTAGCTTGTTTGACGAGGGTGAATCGGTGCTCGCGCACGAGAGAACGAGAGAGAGAGAAAGAGAAAGAGAGAGAGAGAGAACGCATCACGCACAAACACGTCTCTCCGCGAGGTTACACCACCGAACGGTACGGCGACGAGGAATCGAGTGAATGCCTCCAATTTCCTCGTGCTTCACCTCCACCTCCTCCGTCCTACTATCTCGACCCTGGCTCTCCCTATCTCTGTCACCCTAGCGTGGCCTTTCCGTCTCCCTCGTACTCGCGTTTCCGCGTTTCTCTCTTTGTCGTTGCTGTCGAGTGAGCCTGAGCAGCACCGGGCAGCCACTACCAGCAACAGGTGTCCGCGGGGACATTCGCAGAAACGCGAAGGGTGCGAGCGAGGGTGGCAGGCAGTGGCGCTCGAGAATGGAAGGAAGTGCTCGTCGGAGCTGGAGGAGGAGAAGCAGAAGAGACGGAGGTGGAGGAGAATGGGAAAGGGTGCCTTCGAGAGCAACGAGAAAGAGGGAACGAATTCCTCCTCTTTATTTATGAGCTTTTTATTCGACTTGTTGAGCTCTTTCTGTCTTTCTCTCACTTCTCCCCCTTGCCGCCACTTCGTTTCGAGCGAAAAAAGGAGGTGGAAAAGTGGCTGACACCGTGAGGCTGACACGGGAAATCCGTCGTTTGTCGCGCGGAGGAAATGGGAAAAAAGGAAAGGGGGTAGAGCTTTTTTTTTCCACCGGCGATGTCAAAATTAGGAGGGTCATGCCCCCCGATTATCACGGCAGGAGAGTGAGAGAGTGTGAAATTGGGAGATTTGCCGGAGTATGAGGTACTTTTGCTTTTCTTGCTCTCGTTATCGAGAAAATATCGAGTTACAGTCTCAACAATTTCTATCTTGTGAAATTTTATTATACCTATTACGCGGGCTCCTCCAGTCTCTTGATGAATTATTTACATCAACATATAATTTTTATTCTTATACACTGTGCACTTAAGACACGAACGACTCTACGAAAAATATTTAAACTAACTCCGTTCATCGATAGTTATTTTCCATCGACCCTCTACGATCGAAAAACACCGAATCCTCCGAAACGTTAAATCCTAAATCCGTCGCTCACTCCAAGAATATGTACAATCCGATACCTGAAGCTTCTTTGGGGTCGAACTTACATGCTTGGTAATTCGGCCAACTGAACTGATCGTGATACAGATACCGTTTCAGACACTACCGACAAAAGCGAGGTAAGTACCTTGGAATCTCGTCGGTCGTCCTTCCAAGTGCAGTCTTCTCTCTTTTCCACCTCATATCTTCTCACTCTCATTTTCGTAAAGTCCATCGACTCCCAGGTATTATAACACTTAGCCCACCGGGTTCTTTACGTGTCGGTGGGTGCTGCAGGTATAATGCTTCTTGGTCCATTCTCTCTCTCTCTTACTCTGCTTCGCCCCTTTTCTTTTCTCTCCCTTTCGAGAGAGACGTAAGGAATGGATAGATACGATTTGGGCGTAATCCGTCAAAGAGTTCTTTCAACGTCCGCCCGAAGGTTTTATCTATGATCTCCATTAAAGTTCAGTTAACGCCCTCTTGGCTCTCGTGCGTCTGCTGTCTTTCTTTCTCTTCTCTCTCTCTCTCTCTCTCTCTCTCTATCAGCTTGCGTCGTGGTCGTTTCAGTTCCTTTTACGCTCCGCTCCTCCCGCCTGCCCGAGCCCCTTCCACTCCACCCTTGGTTCCGCTCCCGCGGGCACAGCCCTCGCAGGGGAAAACTCGTGAGAGCTACACCTACTAATTCGGCACGTCCTTTCAATCCGCTACTGTGCGTCTCTCTGTAGATTTGAAATGCACGCGTCATCGTTCTTTTCTTTGGAGTAGCCTAATCAGAGGTCTTGTAGTATTGGAGAAATGATAGAGACGCGGTTTGTAATTGCGCATGTTCTTCGACGATGATCGTTTTATCAAAAAAGTTTGCTATAGTTGTCAACGTGGTATTTTGATTTCTTGTCGTTCGATGAGGTCGTTGACTGAAATATGGCAACAGCAGAACGCATAGAGACGATTATTTTCATTGGACTTGTCCACAACTCTTAGCCCTCACAAGTGGCCGAGTGTGCGTCTGGCCTTAATGTCTTCGTGTTCACTTCGACAATTGTTAAATGTCCTTTGTCAGCTGAGACTACGTTCAGGAATTTCAAAGTTGCAGTATGTAACGTTAGCAGTTATATCCACGTTACAAAACACATCAAAAGCGATTTCTAATCATGACCCCTTAATTCATTATGAAATGTGAAAGTTCTCACGAATGCATGTACGACGCTGTAGAATTTCTACGATCAAAGCACTGTGTCTAATCGACTAGTAGCATGGAACGATTGTAATGGTATTGTTATACATTTCTTCGTTACGAAGTTAGGATTGTTTCGCAAATGAGGAAACTTCTCCACCAGAATTCGAACCATTGATTCACAATTTGTGGAAAACAATGCGCCCGGGAACACGGAGAACTTCTCGTAACAAATTACTTTGTGGACTGTTCGTCTACTAGGCGCGGCAAGTAGGAGCTTTTCGCATTTGCCTTTCACGTAAAGGGCGAAGCAACAAGCGTGAAGAGGAGCAGGCCGCTCGGGAGGATTTCGAGGATTTTCCCGGTGGATTTCACGCATGGATGACGATCTTCTGACGATGGACTGGCGTCCGCCCTTTGGGAGAGACAGGGAGAGCGGAGCGAGGGAGAGAGAGACAGAGGAGGAGACAGACCGGTTGTGTTCCAGAAAAAAGCCAAGACGACACCCTCCAACAGCCTGGGGTTTTTATTGTGGGGGCGCGTTCAACGGTTCCTCTTATCCGCCTCTTAGACATTCGATCTTTTTCGCAGCGGGCTTCGGCAGTCACCAGGCGACAGTTGCGGACGCTGGCTGGTGATATCAAAGAACAAATGAGCTGGAAGGTGGGGGATATAGGGGAGAAAGGGTCCGATAGGAGATGACATTCCAATATTAAAGGGATCGTGTCGATTGAAATACCAAAATATTTCAGCTATGAATATTAAAAGAACATTAGATTTCTTTTATGCGTTAACCGAAATCTTTTCCGATATATTAATTCTTCACTAACGTTCCTTCTTTCGGAAAAGAAGGAAAATTGCGAAAGACACCATGCGAGTGGATCGAAATATGTGTTGGAATACTTTGTCTCGATAGTTACTTCTCCATAAAGTTAGTTTACCCTGCTTCCCAATGCGCTTGAACGTTCGTAACATTCAAGGTAAGCTGAAATTATCTTCCTTTCGTCATTGTAACATTCGCCACAGTATCACTAGCCGTATCGAAATTACTCGCGGCAATGCAAATTATCATCGGCTTCGTTCAAGTGCGCATTCACGGTGTAAAGGAGGGAGAGTAACGAGAGAGGGACGACGATTACAGGCATTTTTCCGGACTCTATCCGCGGTTTTATCCTCCCATAATGCGGCGCGATTCCGCGTCGGAATTCTCGCCGCGAGGCACTCGTCCGCTCTGCTCGGCTAGGGTAACCGGAGGACGAAGGAAAGGACACGGTGCTTTTACGACTCACCGCTGAAAACCGAACGCGTGACAGTAAATTTCTCGAGACAACGCTTTATCGCCGTGGAAATTACAAGCGGCGAGCGTATGCCCGATATTACCGTTTTATCTCGGACTTTTTCCGGTTCGAGACGGGCGCGCGTTACCGACCAGTCCTACCACGAGATTCCATCCAATTTTCAACCGTTTCTTGAGTTATTCTCTTTAAGGACTCTGAGACATCGCGAGGGATTTCGCGCGACTCGACCGTCCGCTCGGCTCGACTTTGTTCTCACCGCTTGAGAGCATTACGTATATTCGAAATATTCTTTGCTACTGTATGGGTCACTTACTCCAGATGAAATTTGCTCTTTCCACTTTTTAATTGTTCTCACTATTACTACGCAAACGAAGTGCCATCACGAACACGTGAGACTTAGGAAATTGTATTGTCTAGAGCGGATGCTTGAATTTTGACAATGCACTTTTTTTTCCCTTCGTTTCTTCTTCGTGCATTCTTATTTTTACCTTCCACTCTCATCTTTCTCCTTCCTCGTGCTTTTCTCTTTGTTTTCGAACGGGGACGACGAGGTAGTGGCGGAGGAAGAGAACGAAGAGGAGAACGAGGAGATGGCGGGCCGTGGCCTCTCCGATATTCGCCCGATGTCGGGGCCATCGTAATTAAAACCTTCTGAATAAAGCAAAGGCAATCTCCTGTCTGCTCGTATGCTCGAAACGCACTCCAATGGCGTGCCGTTTAATTTCAGCGTTCATTACGGCACGGATGGTGCGCTTAGATGTGCGCGTATGAGTGCGCGAGGAAACGACATGCGCGGGCGCGCGTGCTCGCGAGTGTATAGCGCACTCGACGCTTCGGGGGTTGCTTGCCCTCCTGCCAGCCTGCCTCCCTTACCCCGTCTCCCTTCTAACCCTTCCTTCTTAGATGTAAGCCCCCTCGAAAGTCCCTGCTCGTCTCTTCCTTTACCCTCCTTCATCCTCTCCGACGCTCTCCCCTCGCGCCCATCGAAAAGCACGTTCTCGATTCCTCCCCTACTCGTAGTCGTTTCTCGGTACTCGTCCTGGAGGCTCTCACGGGCCCCCTTGTGCTCGAAAACGTATCGAGTTACTCCCCGACATAATTCCGTTAATTATGATTTCGTAGTATGATTTTCCTTCCGCCACCACCTCCGCCTTCGCCATCCTGCTGCGCTCTACCTCCACTCACCGCGCCACCGCGTATCGTCTCGTAACGCACGCACAACTTCCACCTACATTTCGGAAAATGATTATTTTATGCCTCGTCTAACTTACCAGTCCCGGGAATGGAGAGCACCCGCTCGTAGAACGACGTGAAACGGCACCCAGAGGGTTCCTTATCGAGAATTCGAGACGTTTGTGATTTCCGCGATACGGGTGGGGTTGAATATTCCTCGACTGGTTTTGGGAAGGGCGGACAAGACAGGGAATTTTCTAGACTTATGATCAATCCAATATCTATTCGATCATTGGATAATTGCATTGTTCCATAGATAAATTACTTATTTTGCTTTCTAATCATTCGATTACGTCGGAGTCAACTTTTCGAGTCACCAAAAACTAGACGAACAAGTATCTTCTTCTTTACGTATTTGGAGTGTGTGAGAAAAGAGTCGTTTTCTCGAAAGAATTAAAGCGTACGTCTTACGAAATTTGGCGAGCCCTTAATTACAACGAGGAATCTCCGTCGGTCTCTATCAAGGCGTAACGCGTGACAGACGACCGCGACGGTAGGTGGTAACAATTTAAACCTCATAAATGCAGAATCGCGCGATGATTGCATTCATAAAGACGCCCCCGTTAACCTCCTCCAGGTCGTTCTTAGACACCACGAGGCTGTTCGCCGTCTTGGACGATTCTCCGAGGCACGGAATTGAGCGAGACGAGGGCCGACGTCGAGAAGGATAAGGAAGGAGGTTACGCGGGAGAGGGGTGGAGGGAAAGGAGATGGGTGGAGGAGGTGGAGAACGGAGAAACTGCCTCGTGCCGAGGCAATTTACATTGATATTTATGCCGTGTCATAACCGAGGCTTCGCCGGGGGGTGGCTACGAAACGGATTCGTACTGCTAATCCATGGCATGCCGGGGGGTTGTTTTAATTGAAATCTTACTCGGTTCCTCGCGTCGGTCGCGGATGAAGGGCGGAGGGAAGATATAGCGGAGAAGGGCAAAAGCAAGACGATGCACTTCTGCGTGGACGGTTTAGCGAGAAAATGTTACACGCGCGAAGCTGAAGCTTCCAAAGTTCGCTGTGGGTGGAAAAAGAGACGAAGGAGCGAAGAAGAATGGAGGATATGTGGAAAATTTAAAAAGATGTTTAAAATGCCAAATTAAAATTATTTCGAGTGGGCATTGTAAGGTTTAATATCACGATGGGTATCTGGGCCCATGAGCGCTGTAACAGTTATTTAATTGTAAAGTGTTTTACAATTGATTAACCGTGAAAAGAAAGTGTACGATTTATCGTGTCAGTTGTAGTTGTTTAACACTACTACTACCAAAAGGAACTGTGCTTCATGTATGGATAGAGTGGTGCATACTTTTTCCTATATTATCCTTATAATGAGAGGATAGACTTTGGCAGGAATAAATATTCCAATGCTAATATTAGGTATCGCGAAATCTTATATTAATTTCTTTTGCCTTTATTACACTCGTTATCATTTCTGGCGCCCTTTAAGGCCAGAGTAATTCGCTTTCGGTCTCTCAGTTATTTCGCGGAGTCAAGTACATGAGTAATTCAGAACGTACCCAGTGGATTTTCGCGGAGTGGTACGCGCCGAGTTTTTCGAAACGGCTAAACTTCAGCAATTCCGTGAGATCGTCGTTCGCGTGCCGAAATGTCAACCGCGAGACCACTAAAGCCGAGAGCAACTTTTAATTCGTTCATTTCGGCGGGCTCAAAGGGTTGGCGAATGAGACTTATTAAAATTTATACAACCTCCTCCGCTCTGCGCCGACGCTCGCTGCCACTTTCTGTTCCTTGTCTCCTCGCTCTACTCCTCTGCAATTCTTGCTCTTTGCTCTCTTTAATGTCATGGCACTTCGTCTGAAAAAAAACAGTCACTGGTTGCACACAAAAAAAAACAAGTTAACGTGTGCGGTTCAATTAATCTCTTCTTTAACTCCGCACATTGCACATGTGCGAAATTTGTATGCCGCGAGTAAAAATATAAAAAAAGAATTTGTATCTTGCGAGCAAAAAGGTACCACATGAAAATAAGTAAAAGACAACATCCCCGTCAGAATTGGGCAAAAATTCAATTTTCCACATGCGTGTTAACATCTGCTCGATAAACATCGTACCTTTTCACCGTGTTTCTCAATTGCATGGGATCCCAAAACTTAAAATAATATCCCCGCTTTTCTCCTTCCAAACTTTCGCGTTCCTTCAGCCAGGCCGGACGAGAAGATTACGAGATAAAGATATAAAATTTCACCGCTATTGCCGCCTCTGCCCGCGAAAGAAATTACGTTTTTGTACTTTAATCCTCGAGACAATACCGC
The DNA here is from genome assembly GCA_944319695.1 of Tiphia femorata. Lineage (NCBI taxonomy): Eukaryota > Metazoa > Arthropoda > Insecta > Hymenoptera > Tiphiidae > Tiphia > Tiphia femorata. The sequence continues at coordinate 14,968,390 of OX090900.1, read as the reverse complement.
AGGGTGAGCCCGTGGGGCCTCGAGACGAAGGGGTTAATGCGCCCGATGGACGAGAGCCTCCCTTTATTCCTCGTCGTACCGCCTCCACGGACTATCTTTCCGGGTGTGCTAATATTTTTCGAAGGGTTGAAATCTAATTTTTTCCTTCGACCCTTGCCGACGAGCCGACCTCCAACCCCGTCGCTCCACCCCTCAGGAATCTTCGCTCCTTTTTTTTTTCTTCGCTTCTTCACGGGCGGACGGAAGGAAGAGCCGCTTCGCTCCCAATAGACATAATAAAAATGCCATCTGAAATATGCATCCCTTAATAAAACTGTCCAATTAGCCGAAAATGGAATTAAGTATTTAGGGGGTGTCAGAGTGGAGCTCGCTCGAGTCTTTCGCGCGAGGAAAGAACGAAGGAAGGGTTGGAGGTGGTAGTGGTGGCGATGGTAGGGGAGATGGTTCTCAGGTGCCTCCTGGAAACCCTTTCGCGAAAAGATTAGGTTCTTAGAACACCCTTCTACTCTGACCGGTAAGTTGGAAAGGAAGGGTCGGGAAGAACGAACGAACGAACGAATCGCGAGTTTGTGGGTTCTTTGCATTATTTATGGTTGCGAGCGACTCTTACGACTTAGGTACATTTTTCCACTGCCTCCTTCACTCTCTTCTCCCGGCTTACGACCAGCTTTTCTTCCATTAAGCATCTTCCGCGTGGAATTTATAGACGCAGATCTCTGCAGATTTTTATTAAAAGACATTTTGAGGAAGTTTAAACTTCCTAATGAAGCTAACAATAGTCTAAGTTAATTACGAGGTAGCTGAGTAGTTATCTGAAAATAATTCACGACTGTAGACTAATTTCGTAAAAAGTTACCGTGACACCCAGACGTAAAAACGAATAAATAAAATATTTCCGGTTACTCTTATAATCTTCGTTACTTCGAAGTAATTGTAAAATAATGTAAACGACAGAATACAATGTATCATACGGGAAGAATTTGCAGCTCTGGGTAAACGCGGCAAGCAACCAATAACGGCGTAAAATAAACGCGTCAGTTAATTAAGAGGGATCTTTCCTCTGAAACGTGAAATTATCTTCTAAACCCTTTCGTACATTTGCACGCGTACACCGTCACTTCGTCCACCCTCACTCGTTCGCACCTTTCTGCCCCATTCATTTGCACGCTCAGCACGGAACGCAAGTAGGTCCGACCAAAGAGAAGGAGATAGAATGCGCGTCCCTCTCCCTCGAAAAGCGAAAGGGACGACCAATGGCACGTGGTCCGGGGACAGGTTGGTCATTTATAAAATTAAATCCCTGGAATATTTCAGTCGTACAAATCCGTAGGCTCGCGTGTTAGGGGGTTGTGAAGTCTCCTCCCTGCCCCACCTCCGACGGTTAGGCAATCGTAAAAATTCCACGGGGTCCGGATGCATTGGAAATCCGCGTAATTAACCGAAGGAATTCCGTAGTGTATGGGGAATCGTGGGGGCAGAAGGAAGGGATGTTGGGAGGGGTGAGGTGAGGGAGAGACACGAGAGACGAAGGAAGAGAAAAAAACGAAGAGAAAGCGAGAAAACGGGATGCGGGGGGCAAGGAGGGTGAAAACGGAAGGGGGTCGAGAGGGGGAGGTGGTGGTGGAGAGGAGGATGGAGGGGGTAGGGTAGGAGGACGTCGATTAAAAACACAAGCAACGCCTACGATGAAAAACGGGGAGGGAAGGTGCGATTCTCGTTCCCTCCCCGCCTCTCGAATTCTCCCTCGTACCTCTTCTACCCTCTCCTCTTCCAACCTCTGGACCACCACCTCCATCCTCTCACTCTCCTCGAGCGGTTCATCCTCCTCGTTTCGCTCGTCTCCGATGCACATCAACGTTCTCTTCGTTCTCTCGTCGCGTCGCTCCTGCCCTCCCCGCACCAGTCCACCGCTTTTCCCGTTTCTCACCATCTTTTTTTTTTTTTTCGCAGTCGAGTCGCCTCCACCACTGCTCACCTCTGTTCTACGCGGATGAGCCAGCGTGTAAATTTTTTCAGCCTCGATTAAAAATACTTCGGGGCCAATTATTCCGGAGCAGCCGCGTCGCTGCGTCGCACCGGGCGTGCCTTTAACCCTCTCCCACCTCTCCATCATTTTCATTTTACCCTCCGAGTTCACCCTTTTCCGTCCGTCTCTCTGTTCTCTCTCTTCTCCTCCGAATCCTGATTTCCTCTCCTTCTCATTCTCTCGCGCGTCACTTTCCACTCTCTTCTCTCATGTCTCCGATAAACATTTCAACTTAATGTCCTCTTGGTATTTTCTCTCATCACTCGTCAATTCTTTGGGTAATCGATGGAGTGTCCGGTGGAACATGTGGTGCGGTGTCGTCATATCTAAGCATTCATAGCTTTTTGTCAATTTTTTAATTGATACTGTAATTTATAAATGGGTAGGTTGTAGGTTCTGTTGGCAGAATATTAGAAATGCATATACTCTATTATATTACGTTAACTGTGGAAATTGCGATTCGTTTCGCTGACTCTGTAAAATTTCTGGTTACAGTGTTGATCTTAAATCTCTTATCGTTATTCGTGAAACTGATGACCATACTACAACGTTCTACCGAAACGCAAGGACAGTGCTTTCAAACTTATAAGAAACTGAGGAAAAAATACCTCGCAAAAAAATACCTGTTTATCGACATTATTCGTCGTCGAACTAATTTCTCGTCCATCGAGCGATTATTCGGATAAAAAAATGATTCGCTTTAATACGGCGTAAATAAGATCTTGTAAAACGCGCGTCTCAAATGTCGAAGCCCCGTTCCGTTCGTCGGCCAGCTCAAGGCGGGGCGGCGTACGACACGAACACCGAGTATCTAACGTCGTTCGCAGCAAAATTTATATCGCTTAATGCACGCCGTCGCGGCCGGTTGGGTCTTAATAATCGGCGAGTGTGGACGATGAAAGCGGCGCGCCGTAGGATCGTCCTCTTTTCAACAAAAAAAGAAAGGAGCGAGTGAGCTAGCACGACGGGGTAGATAGATGCACGTAGATAGAAAGATAGGTAGATAGAGAGAAGGAGAGAGAGAGAGAGAGAGAGAGAGAGAGAGAGAGAGAGAGAGAGAGAGAGAGAGAGAGAGAGAGGAAGAGGGAAGGAGGAAGAGGAAAAAAGAAGGAACGAGGAGTAAAAAGAAAATCTGCAATATCACGGAATACATAAATGTGAGATGAGGCGGATTTGAATGAAAAGCAAATAAATTCTGGGAGCCACGACGACGGGGACGACGACAACAGCGCCGGGCGAGTGAGCGAGCGAGCTACGACTTGGCCAGCTTTCCAGCACGGAGCCCTGCCGTCGCTCTTGCCCTTGTCCTCCTCTGTTGTATCCAATTTCGTCTTCTCGCCGGGCGTTTCCATTTATTTCGCATGTCTCGCGACGTTCCACTGCCATCGACGCCGGGGACGTGCGCGTCTTTCGATTAATGTCGTAATTATTTAAACCGCGGTGTCGTCGCAATAAATCGTCGTCCTTCGCCCTCCGCCTCCCACATTCAATCGGTCACTCCTCTCGCTCACCCCCTCTTAGACAAGATATAAATTAACTCGGATAATGTCACGGTCCTTCACTTTTATTTTTCTTTGTTACAGGTACGTAAAGCTTCAGATGTCTCGAGGCGCTTCTCACAACGCGAGCTCGTAGAACAAAAAGTATGGCGAGAGGTGGAGCACGAGGAGAAGGAGGAATGATTGGTATGTGAATGAGAAGTTGAGCGAGGCAGTTTTTAATATCTCTCGTTACCTGTTTCTTGTTCGTACCCCATTAGGATAATTCGACGGTGATAACTGAATAGTTCTTGCGTCGATCAGTAGTTTTCGTTTATGGACGGTGCGTCGAGATCTGCAAGGATTTCAATGTACAGCTTAGATTGTGGAAAGACTTGTACAGAACATTGTGGAAAATTTGAAATTGTTAGGCGCATGGGTTGGGAGCAATTATAATATAAATAATACGCCAAAGAATTTTGACGGATGATCTCGTACAGCTTGGAATCCCCTCGAGAGGACATTTTTCCTCCTTTATTACGAGAGAGTGGGGGATGAGGGTAGGCAGGAAATCTTGGATCGATCGGTAATTGAATATATCCTAGTGCGCTTCATTTCTCGTCGCACTCCACACGTGGGTGTGTGGGTGCGTGCGTGTCACGTATCTCAGCTTGATTTCGTATTATGATGAACCACCCCTTTTCGTCCCCTTCCGGTCCCTAGCAAACCGTAGCCCTGACTAGCCCTCCTCTACCACTGCTTTACCTCCCTTCAACCCCCTATCCCGACGAGGCGGGAGAGAGCGTGCTACTTTCGATGGATGCTCACTCGATACGACAAGATACGAGTATTCTGGGGATCGAGATAAAAGAAGCGAGTGGGTAGAACGTGACGAGACAATGGATCACCGGTCCACTAGCCATAATACAATCGCATCAGCATCTCTCTCCGTATTGTGTTTGCCTTGCTTTGATATCAGCCCTGGTGGTGAGCCTCTCCACGATTCTTTTCCTCTGCCACCTCCCTCCCCCTACCCTTCACGACCAGCCATTCTCTCTTTGTTTCTCTTTCGCCTTTTCATTCTCATTCTCGCTACCGTTGTCTCTCTTCTTCATTCCCATCGAGAGTATCCTTCTCCGTCTTAAGGGGTATCGTTCATCCATGTATTTATTTCTCATCCTTTATATTATGTGCTCTGTATGTTGTATCCTACACGTGTTACGGTCTGTATCTTCTATCTAGCTAGTGTCGTTTTATTATTTTGCGTGCTATTTCTAATAGTTTATGCGCGTATACGTTCGATCTCCTTACTCCACTTTGTCGCATCTTTCTTTCCGATTACTCGAGTTATTTCCTTAGTCTTTCTTTTATATTCTTCCCTCTTCTGCCTCTCTGCCTCTCTGTCCCATCCACACTTATTTTTGTCTTTATCGTCAAATTTGTAAGTGACTATTTTATCTACCTTTCCTCTCCCTTTCTCTCTTACTTCACTCATCGCTCTCTGCCTACCCGCCCGCGCCTACCATTCATCGCCGTACGAATCTCTCTCGCAATTAATTCAATAGAAATCCTGTCGGACGCTCGATCGGAAGTGCTGCCTACACGTTTGTCGATAGTATCGAGGAAATGTCGAAAGACGACTACAGGACGACACGAGAAAGGCGACAAATTTTGACGTTTCTCTTTTCTATGTATAAAGCAGGGAAGTTTGAGTTCGCTCTAATTTACATTTGCTACTAGATTTTTTTCTTTCAAGTAATACGACATACAAAGCGAAAAAGTTGTTTCTCACTCGATGATTTCTCAACGTAGCATAATAATAAAAGCAAAGGACACGCATCGCATCATCGGAATGCGAGAAGTAGAAACTAGTTCGCTTCGGTTTAGTTCTCACAACGTGCAATTAAACCATTCGAAATGTTCGTATTGTAGAAATGATCGGATTAACCAAGTAGCCGATAAATACGGGTGCCTGCGGGTGGAGCAATCAATCTGATTCGATGGCATCTCGGAATCATCGCATAGTACATTCATACACGTGTATTTTTCCAGCACGCGGCACGACCGATTCAATGGTAGGCTTAAGAGGCATCCGTTTTCGTTGAATCGCGCCTCGGCAGATCAATCTGTAAACGTAGGAAGTGGTGGAGGTATAACGCGCACAGGAAAATCGAGGCGGCTGAGTTACGACGATCGATTCCGCTAGGAATCGAACTTCCGGCGGAGATTAATGAGCCGGGACATCAAACGTCGGAGAGAAGGAACCCCTTTCTCTCACGGTAGGCTGAATAGGTATTCTTGAGCGGACGAGTGGAGCGTGGTATCGGTTCCGCGATTTCGCGATTTCGTAGGAGCAAGAGAGAGAATGAGAGAGAGAGAGAGAGAAACAGTGGAAAAGAAAGAGAGGAAGAGACAGAGATGGATAGCAATAAATACATTGAGAGCGAGAGAGAAAAGAGGCATGGTCGAAGGAAAGACGAAGGGTCGAAGAAACAGAGAGAGAAGGAGAGAGAGAGGGAACGGGAGGGGGGAAGAAGCGGACAAGGTGAGGGAGAAGGTCCTTGGAGATTAAACGATAGAATTCCGAACCCTCTCCTCTTTCACCAGCCTCCCTCTTCGTCCCACCCTCTTCCATCGGTCCCGCGGGCACAGTGAAGCTCCCGATCCAGGAGCAACAAATTAGTACAATTAGAATCCCTCAAAGAAAATTGATAAATTCCTACGGAACAATTTCTCGACTCATTTCACCCGGCTGCGCCTCTTCGTTGTTCCTTCCCGAGTTGCGGCGTCCCTCCACCTTGTCCTCCATTGGATCCTTGTCGTCGTCGTGTCGTAGGCATCGTCCCGTCTCACCTCCCGTATCGGGACGCCCGGCCTCGCTTTTCTCGAGACAGAGCAGGCGCTCGTCGACGTGAAACTTGTCGCGACAAATCGCCCTGAAATTAGCGGCAAATTGAGCACTCATTTTTATTCCAGCACGGAATTCTGCGCTTACGCGGTGCCGAAGGGTCCTCCGTTCTTCATCCTGGTCGCCCTTCTTCTCGGTTCAGTGATCCTTCTCGATTGTAGGGATACTTCCATTGCTCGATTCGAAACGGTTTCCTTTAACACTAAAATGCGACACTTTCTCCTTCTTAATTTAAATTCTGTTATAAGTTGTAACAGCTGATAATTATTTAGGAATTTGATGTTTATCTTCATATAGATATTGATAAATTAATATATTTGAAAGATCATCAAACTTTTTCTTTAGTTTTATTTTTCACTGCATTCTGAAATAATCAATTTAAATTTTCTTCGGACACCTATTAGATACAGATCTGCACAATGTCTCTCGTTAAAGCTTTTTTGACAAGCTTTAATTTAATATGTAGTGTATATGTGGTTTCTTCTGATTTGCATAATTAACGATCGAACCTCTACTATATTGCCCTATCTTTCAAATTCCTTCGCGTCTTGTTCTTCACTTCACTGTTTCGTAAGCTCGTGTTTTGAATGTGTATGCTGGAAGTTTCAATGCGCCCGCGCGCACCTCGTTCGTATTCCAGAAGTAGAATGATCGTAATACGGTTTCCAAGAGCGTGCGAAGTTAACGAGTTCTTGCCTACCGTGCGAATGCTCCGTAACCGTGGAGCAACGCGAGACGGTATGCGCACTCTTCTTATCTGAGCGAGATCGTCGGCCACGCGGAAGGTGCGGGTGGAACGAGCGAACGAAGAAGCGAGAGACGTGATAGAAGAGGACATCAACGAGTAGAGTAGACTAGCGTAGATCCTTAAGCAGCCTTAACACCCTTAGAATGCGGAGAAATAGAATAATCCAATGGAGATATAACACACGTGAATACAAAAATTGTTCTACGGGATTTGACGAAACGTTTCTCGTTGCATTGTGTAATGGAGGCTGGCCGTTTTCCATTTGTTTTACTCAGGACTGTACGACAAAGTATATCCAATCGGTTAAAAAATTGTGTTTAAATTAAAAACATATTAAATAGACAGTATTAAAATATACATAAGAGTTGACTCTGAAGAGGGAGGCGAATATCAGAACAGTGTATTAAATAATTTCAAAATTATACAATTGATTATTGCGGATAAAAGCATACGATGGAAGAAAAAATCATAGTGAGGTAGAAATTTGAAACCGAGTAGAATACAAAACGGAGTTGCTTGAATTTCTTGACTGTACCTGCTCGATGAGAGAGGTTAAGAGAAACGGAAACAGAGAACTGGGCGGAGGAAGCAAAGTGAGAAAAGATGAGAGAGAGAGAAGGATAAGTGGAAAGAGCGGGCTGCGCGAAATGGGCACGTCGCGTGTGCGTGCAAAGTCGAGCGGAGACGGCGGGCGTCGACGTCGGTTTGATTCGCAGCCACGTGAGACGGATCGACTAAATCATAGAGCGCCCACCCGCGCGCTGTTCGAGAACTTCCTGCTCGAGAAGGTAGGAAATAAATTATCGATTAATTCGCGGAGGCAGGAAGAAGGAGATATGCATCGCGGTTGGGATCTCGTGGAGATCCCTTATCGCTCGTCCGGAGTTCCATGGTGCCCGAGAATTGATTTTCCCCAGATATATGTAAACTACAACTCTATATTCGTTTTCTATATGTTTAGCTACCCAGCTTGGATATAGATTCAGAAATTGATTCTAAAGTAAATACTCGCTGGATATCTTCTTTCTTGAAAACTATAGAGACTATGAGATTATACGTATGGTACGTTAGGCAGTCGATAATCGTGTCCACTTACTTGCAAGAGACGAATATTACGCAGTTTTTATTTCATTGATTCGCAAATGTATTCTTGCAGAATCGTAATTTGGTCTCCTTTCTTTGTCGTCGAATTTAACATTATTAACCTAGCACGCGATTCTATCGCGGTAATATGTCGAATGAAGAGTTTATTTTAAAAATGGCAAAACAGTCAAATGGTTTAGAGTCGATAGGGACGAGTGTAGACGCATCAAATCTTGACGAAGAGATGGAAGGGGTGAGAGAGATATACGTGGCACGCACTGAACCTTTACACCCTTCAGAAGCCCTACGCCTCCTATCTTGCCCTTTCTTTGCTCTCCTTCCACCCCCTCCTCCAACCTTCCCCGTCCCATGCTTTACCGCCGCTTCCGCGAGACCGACGAGCATTAAGAGCTCCTAGATTTATTTATAACTACATTTACGCGCATACCAACCGCCTACGTACAAACCCCTTCAGCCCTTCGAATTATTGCGTTTATGGGAATAGGAGGGTTGAAGCGAACAGCGACCTCCACCGCCGACAGCACCGTCGTGGAATCAACCCGTTCGTCTTTCCTTTCGAGACGTTTTGTCGAGGGTGGGAGTTGTCAAGGGGAAGGAGGCGAGGAAAAGTTTTCCAACTTCTCGAACGGATGAACTCGCGAGCGATGGTGAAAGTCCCTCAAACTGAAATCTTCTTATGCACGCGATTTTGTCGGAGTCCATTTGAGGGCGTCGGATCTTAAATGGTTTATTTACACATTCTCAAGGAAATGGGGCCCGTAGAATTTTCGAGCATATTCCACTTTAAATGCGCAGAAGGTCAGACTCCGGAAAGTACTCGCTCGTTAAAACGAATTGATCGATTTTTAAACACTTTGCTATTTTCGTTATATCGATCGTTTCGCGAATTATGTCCGCATGTCGTTTTAGATAAGAAAATTTCGTTTAATCGTCAAGGTCGATCTTGAGGTATAGGGCGCTGTGGATTTAATTTTTCGTTTCATTCTACTCTCAGTCGTGGTTCTCTGTATTTCGTGAAATCGGTAGACTTTCCCAGCTCCCTCGTCACGGGCGTTCCCCGCGTACCTCCACGACATAGCGTGCGCTTCGTCGGGAATTATTCGAGCTTTACATCAAGTCTCGCGACGGCGCGCACACCCGAGGAATCTAATTTGAATAATACACGAGTACGGAGCAACGGGCCCGCTAAGATCTTGGAGGCCGTGCGTGCAGAGTGATGTGCCGCACGCTCGTTTGCCGCCGGGTAAAGTTAGATATTGTGCTTTTGTCTGAAACAAGGATTGCTTTGGAAATATTCTGAAAATTTGTCACGCCTCTCTACGCAATGAAACTACAAACCGGGATGGAAAAGGTTCACAATGTTAGTGTCTTGCAATGCACTTTCAAATATTTTTTATAAATAAGTAGCATTGAAATATTCTAAAGATTCGTTAATGGATTCCTTCCTGGTCCTGAATAGGTCAGTGCCTCTTGGAGGAAAGACCACTCCACTATCTAGATACTAACATCTCATAAGAAGGGTCAAGAGTCTGTCCCTAATTCTTATACCTGTTAAATCATATGCATAATAATATCCAAGACACGCCATTCGAACAACTCTTGCGCACTGTTCAGATCCGCGTTGTAGTTTCCTTCGAAAACTTGATCGAGCGACTACATTGAATATCAAAGATGTGAGTTTCGACGAGTCTCTCTCTCTCTCTATTTCTCTCTCCATCTCTCCATACCAACGGTGCACGGAAGGTAACCAGCAAAGCAGTTGCTCGTTTCGTGCGCTCTTCTTGCCGAAGAAGGCCGAATTGAATTTGCAAACTTGCAGATTGGATTCCAACTTGCCTATTATAGGGTGCGTCTGTTCCGGTTAAAAGCTAGGGGGTGAGAGGGCAAGGGAATTAATGTCGATACGCCAAGGAAGGCCGGAGGATTACTCCAAAGGCCCGTATCTCATTGTCTTAGATGTTGCTCCCTGCCTTGGTCTTCCACCCTGCACCACCCTCTCGAACCACCACTTCATCCCCTCTTGCCTAACCCGTTCTCCACCCACCTTCTTCCTAGCTTCCCTTCGTTTTCCCTTCCCTCCTTCTTCCCTTTCTAGTCCTTCTCCATCGACGGACAGAACCTTTCCAAACCCTCCTACCAATTAGGTTGCAGTGGTTGCGTTTCCTTAACCATAGTCATAGTTCGAGGAGTTTCCTGGCAAATCAAAAGTAAAGAACCGATCTGGATCATCTGGATATCCTAGGTAGATTGCCGTGTGGTATTTCCGTCTGGTATCTACCGTGTGGTATTTCCGTCTGGTATCTACCGTGTGGTATCTACATCTATGTATAATCGTGTAAGTTTTGAAAATCCAAAGAGGATTCCATATCTGAATCTGTATCATTGGGCAATATGGCAGCTAAATTTTACTTTATTGATTTTAATTTCTCACTTTCATCGACACCCTGGTACGCAAAATGTGAAAGATTAAGCTATGATTGCGACGGCGGATTATTAATTTGTATTTTAATTAGCGAACCGTAATCGTTCGTCGATTTCATCAAACCTCCAAGAGTTCGTTTACGAAGAAATTTCTTTGCCCAACCAGAATCGGGTAGCCTCGCCCATTGCAGGCTAATTAATTCCAGGGGCCAATTTGAGATTACGAACGACGATTCGATTAATTATCAATGACAAGGCCGTTCCGCTCATTATTCTTCGTTAATACTCTTTTCTTCCGTGGACGGCCCTCGATTTAGCGTTCCCTTTCTTCTTCTACTTTTTTTTGCCTCTCCCTCCTCAATGTCCCTATCCGACGCTCTTTTGAGTACTCGAAGAACTCGAACCAAAGCTTCTCCCCGTTACCTAAGCGGTTCTCTTTCTTCTTCTCCTTTACATCTGTCTCTCTCCACGTCTACATCCTTCTCCTCTCGTCGCCCTCTTTCTGCCCTTTTCCGACGCTCTCCATCCCCCCTATCCCTTCGTTTCTCGCGCAAGCACGTCAACTTTGTAATGCATTTTATTTATTCACAAAGGCAAATACTCATTTACCGTGGTCGGTGGCACGGGTAAATGTCCGAGAGACTCTGCCAACGGTCCTTCCCTTTTCTCGGGCATTTACTGCACGCGACACGGTCTGGTTTCACAGGCCAAGGTAGGGAGGAAGGCGCGAGGGCTGAGGGACACCCCTTTTCCACCCCCTACGACGACGCCACTGGTCGCGCTATTCCCGCAGTTGCTCCTACCAGCTTCACCGTCGTTACCACTTCATCCTAAGCCACCGACCACCACCACCATCACCACCGGCGCCGCCGTCGTCGTCTTCCGGGGTCCCAAACTCTAAAGTGTAATGCCACAATCCCTTTGATGGAGTTTCTGTAAATGGAGCCCTTGTGAGATGGTCTCCTGTCACGAGGGGGCGGTCAGTAAGGGAGAAAGGAGAGGAGAGAGGAAAGAAAGGACGGGACTATGAGTACCTAAAGGAGAACGATGGAAACGGGGAGAGATTCTGGGGGAGGAGGAGAGAGTCCGGGTACGGAGAGGATGATGAAGGGACGGAGCAAGTCGTTCATTCGCAGTCTTTGAAACGTTTCGGCGCGTTTCAAAAACGCGGGCATTTTTAATTTCCGAGGATTACGCGTGTAGACCGGAAGAGGACGGGGAGGGAGAAATGCAGGGTAGGTTGAGGGTTGAGAGATACCCTCTGTTAGTCGTATATCTCGTAGCAAAGTAGGCGAGATTTACTCCTTCCATTTCTTCAAAGTCTATTTGCCACGCTACTTTGGAGCTCTCTCGTTAAAATTACCTTTATCTTTGTTCCTTTCCCCCTTATGGTCCCTGTGCAATTGGTCCGGCGGTGGTAGATACATTTTTCTTTTTTACGCAGATAAGAATGCTTTTTAATGAATTGTTTTTATTTTTCGATATAGAGAATGAAGGTAATTATTGTGCCTGTGGAGAACAGAAACTCTTGGAAATTACAAGAATAAATGGAATGAAATCGTTCATTTGTATCAAACGTTCGTTAGACAATTCGACGTTTTAAGAAATTTTCGTGGTGAGGTTTTTCCTCAGGAGGAAAATTATTCGGATTTTCCTATTACGAAACAGTTGCAGTCTATCCGTCAAAATCAGCGATCGTTCCTTCTTTTTAATCCAACCCCTTCAATACTGCAGAATATACTCAACGATCACGCCTATTTAATTATCGTCTCTACTCGACCAGAGGAACGATCGATCCTCTTGATTCCAAGAAATCGATGGTCGATCCATGGAGAATCTACCGTTGAGAACCGCTGGCGGGCTCGCGTCCCAGCGGCAGCCTTTCATCAAGTCTTCATTAGGTCGTGGTAAATGTATTATGACTTCTGATTGAGTGCTGCCGCACCGGTACCGCGTATATAGTGGTGCGGCTCGCACTATATCGTCCCCAGCATTATAGCGAGTAGCACTCACCACCCACCGTCCAATGTTTCCTCGTGTACGTCCTGCCTACGCCGACGAATCCCCTCTTCCACCTCCTCTTCCTGATCCCGTGCCATCCAGTCACCACCCCGCCACCCTCGCCAAAACCTTCCTGGCAATATGGACCATTCGAATTTTCACCGCTGCCGCCACTCTCTGCATACCACTAGTGGCTGGTGTTGGTTCACCATATGGACTCTCATCGGATAGGCACATCCACCAGGAATCTGGCACGTGAAACATCGAACGATTGAGAGATTTCGGATTTCCATATGTCCAGTGGCGGTTTTGTTGTCATAATGTGTGATTGTTTTTGAGAATGGAGAATTGCAATTGGTGTCTTGAAGCTTCGTCTTCAATTTGAGAGACAACAACGAGGAACACTTTGTAGCCTCTTGTTGTGAAGAAATTCCAACAAACGTTAATTCATATTAAAGTTACGGAATATTGGTACAAGCGACAGAGGTGATTTAGTGACGGAGGTGATCCAAGAGCTTTTTTCCTTCTCTTTCTAGCATGCTTCACGTCAATGCCAACAGGATTAAACTCACCGTCTAATAACATATTATACGCGTTCGTAATGATTTTTAAAAATACTCCTTTAATTGTAAATCTACTGAAATCAAATCCAAAACTATCTTAAAGTCAACCTCGCGCCTTAGAATAGACACAACCAAAAGACCGACTACAGACTGCGCGTAACTCTCAACGAAGGACGAGGTATCCCATATTTATACTTCCTACGCTTTGCCTCTCGTAGATCGTATCTACGTCCTAGGCTAATTATTAATTGCCCTTTCTCGCCTATCCCTCCCATCCCTCATCCCTGTACCCCCTTTTTGCTTCCGACTCTGACGCACACACGGCTCTCGATCGACATCGAGCAACCAGAAACGCAGGGACCTCTCGCCTCGGGGAACTTTTCTCGCGCGTGTCTGTAAAGCGAGCGACACACTCCTCCGTATCGATACGCTCCCGGCTCTCTTGCCCTTCCCATGCACGCACCTCGTAATAATTATTAATGGCGCTCGGCCCGATTCGCGCGCGTGTACTCATGCGACACGCTAGTTCGTCGATAGGGGCCTCCTTCTTTCTCCACCTTCCTCTATCTGCTTCTCTCTTTCTCTCGGTCCCTTCTACGCACACGCGTGCAGGCGAGAAGCGGTGGAACGCGCGACGGCGTATATCTGCGCGAGTCGACGCGCGGGCGCGGCGGGCAAAGATGCGTAATTGCGTTAGCCATCGAATTCAGTTATACCAGGCATGGCGAGTCTGATGCATAAAATGACGAGGCCAAATTCAGTTATAGTTCGCTTCACAAAGCGAATACGCCGTTCTCCCCCCGTCGCTGTCCCCGACTCCAACCCCCTCTCGGTCTCGTCGACCGTTTCGTTCCGTTCTGTTCTGTTCCATTCTGTTGTGTTCTGTTCTGCTCTGTTCCGCTAGCACGTACGCTCGTCTCGTCGTTAATGTCCGCGACGTAGTCGTTACGACGGAATTTTACGTCCCCCACTTTGAGCCTCAGTGAGCTTCCGGCTTCGTAGAAGGTCGAAAGTCGTAGGGCAGGTCGAGGCGCGTTTGGGCCAAGCGAAGGGACGAACGAGCAGCTTGGTGGACGAGACACGAGCCCTTTCCCCGGGTGATCCCTCTCTCTACGGTGAGAAAAAGATAAAAGGCGGATTCAAAAGGCAAAAGGGAAATAGGAGGAGGGGTGAGGGGGTACGGAGAAAATGCGAAGATTAAATCGATTAGATCGAAAGCGGGACGGAGAGGCGCGAAGCGTTTGAAATTATAGCGTGCCTGAATTTTCCACGACGGGGGCGCACGTTCGTGCGAGATTTCACGTGTAAACCTTTTCAACGGGAGATCGATGGCTGAGATTGAAGAAGAGTGGAAAGAACGGAGGCGGAAAATTGGAACCTCAATTGTACGGAATTAATTGTACGGTAATCGATAGGTATTTAAATTAAATTGATCGAATCGAGTGAGTGACAGAAGAGAGGAGAGACGGTAAGAGAGTGAAAAAATTTTGGGATGCAATTTTTCAGGTGTTTCGCGCTTCCGAATTTTCTCTCCTGGCCCCCCGGGGCGTTAATTGGCGCCTGGTGTCCTCCTCCGAGGCCAGGTCCTTTCCCCTTTGCAACAGCCCAAGACTCTCTTTCCCTTTGCTTGCTTCATAACCGCCCGTCCCTCGGCGGGAAATGTCTCGAGTTAATTTTTTCCTTCGCAACCTTTCGCTCTCCCCATCTCCTTCTCTCTATCTCTCTTCATTTAGCGTGCCTTTCCTTTTTCATTCCGTCGGTTTGGGAGCGACGGAAGAATGGGGGGTGGTTACCGAGAACGAGAGACGAGAGGTAGAGAAAGAGAGACTCTGATCCGCTTCTCCTCTTATTTTTCCTCGAGCTCGCGACTTAATTAATCGCATAACACGGGGCCTAATGAAATCAGAACTCCCACCCACCCCATCTCTTTATCTCTCTCTTTCTCTTCTTCTCTCTCTTCCTCTCTCCTTCTCTCTGTTTTTTTCTCGTCTCCGTCTCTATTCTCGCCCCCTCGTCGGTTCACCGGCTGGGCTACGTAAAAACGGAAATATTTTCCGGGAATACTTTTCCGCCGGCTCCACTGCCGTTCTCCACCCTCATCGTTCCCCACCCCGTTCTCTACTCCTGGGCCAGGGCTCTCCTGACTGCTGGGGCTCGGAGATGGCGCGGAGAAATTACTTCGGAAATCGATAATTCCTTTCGACGGATCTCTCATGGCACGCGGCCCAGTCGAAAAACATCTCTTTTTTTCTTCTCTCTCCCATCGTCTCCCATTCTCTCTCCTCTCTCTCTCTCTTCAACCTCCTGTATCTGTCAGTTTCCACCTCGAGTCGCCGAACGAAGCACGTCCCAACGACTAAATCGACCGAGTGCCGTGAATATTTCTTCGACGATTTTCTGGGAGCAAATTGTAGGATGGATCGCCGAGACACGAGCCCCAAGAGATAATTTAAGCAGTTTTTAGAAAATTGTGAATTTTTCCGTTTTTTCGGCTTACTTGCATGCTTGGCGCGCATAGAGGACCTTCGTTGTCGTACGCGTGGATTCGGAGAGTCTGGCCTTACGAAATTATGATTTGCATTTTTCACGACTAAATTGTTCGCCATCATTTTGAGAAAGCACTACTTTGAATGGCCAAAGATATCGAATAGAAGAGAGGAGAAGGAGAAGTCGAAATAAGGGGGGCACTGAAGGAACTCGGGGAATGTAGAAGTACTTGATGCTTGGTATGCTCGTAACAGGATATTCGAAGTTCCTTCGAGCATCGTGGATGCTTTGTTTGTCGATTGGTTCTCCTCAGTGAGTCCCGTAGGCTCGCGCGCACGGTTCTATCCAAGTTGAAGCAATTTGTTCGCCAACAATAAGAAAAAATCTTCTCGTCTCATCGTCTCTTCTATTCTCTCTTATTGCTCCCTCCCCACGTTATTTCTTCGATTCTTCTTGTCTCTCTCATTCTTTCGTTCACTCACACACGCACGCATACTCTTGAGGATTAATTAAAATCTCGAGCGTGGCGCCGATTAATCAACGGCACTCGATGCGCCGAACAGCTTCGTAACAGCGATTAATAATTCACGTGGTGCGGCCAGGGTGACTCGAGGAGGGCAATGAGGTCCGTTACCGATCGAACGCGTGGCATAGGGTCGAAGTTCGAGGTTGTCCGTTCGCGCCCAACATCGGTGACTCAACTCTCGTGGAACGGTCATCGAAAGGAGGATTTCTTCCTTTCTAGACTTTACTTCGCCTCTTGCTTTCCTGTGATTTTCTTCCTACCTGCACCATGTTCCCCGTTTCAAGACGCATAAACTGCAATTGAGTTTCGAGTCAATCTGCAATTGAGAATATTGCATTGTGGTAATGGATACTTGCATATCTGCGAGTCTTCCGGTAAAATTTGACGAGTCGTAAAGGTGAACATTTTCGATTATGAAACGATGAGAAAATATAAAGATCTGTCGCGGTGCCGTTGAAAGAATCAATATTTGATTCATATTTAAGAATCATACTAGGAAGGGTTAAAATAGTAATTGCACGTGGGGTGAATTTAATCGCGCACACTTGACTCTGAGTCTCTAAACGGTTTCCCACTATTCTCCTTTCCATGCGACCATCCTTGACGTCACGAAGAAACGAGGGGCGCGCGCGCGCGCGTGCACGGTAAACCGCCGACATCGAAGTGTCGGGGGCGAGCCAATGAAATCGCCTAATCACGAAATTCATTAAGGGCTCGCGTAGACGATTGAAAGGGCTGCGAAAGGCGTCGGGCGAAAGGACGCGGGACGCGCGCACAAAGGGGTGGATGGCTCGTCCCGGATCGTAACGTGGGACGACACGCTTTTCGTGCACCTGACCCTTTCACACGGCGCATTTAGCGTCCGGTATTAATTTAACATCTACCGACAAGCGTCCCACCGCTGCTTCGACGCCCGTTAAAATAATAAGCAGTCCACCGTTTGGCTCAGTCGTCGGAGGAGAAAGTAATCGGGGAGGCTTTTGTCGTTCACAGATCTTTAAAGGAGGTTTAATTTTTTTTTCGTGGCCTTGGCGACAAAATATGTAAGGTAACTAGTGCTACGTATCTACTTCGAATCATTCTCCTTATTTCTCCCTATACTTAAGTACAGTCGAAGTCATATTTTTGAGTTTCGATATCAGTGTAAAAAAATAATACCGAAAAATATTGGTGATGTAGATTGCCAATTTCCTAGATAATATCAATTCGCATTTTCAACTGAAACGGCATTACTTTCTCAAGAAATATTATACTTCTTGAATTGCGCGAGAGACCCTGTGGGGTGGTCGTGTACCGTGACTTCTATCAAATTCTCCTTTCAACGACTTTGTATCTTTAACCACCAGTCCTTGTACCTACACCTGTCGGCATTTCTTTCTTAAACCGAAGTTGGAAGAGCGCCTACCTGCGACGAAAGTACGATAACGCAAATTATCTCGGTGTCGCGCGAACACGCGTCGCAAGGATAGCTGGCACGCCTCAACCGTTAATGTATGTATTTGCTCGATTGCCAACGCTCTCCTCCTTTCACACTTACCTACCGACAAACTCAAAAGAAACTGTCGTATCACCTTGCCAGTCCTTCGCGCGAATTTAAATGCCTCTCGAATCTATCGACGCAATCGCGAGAATGATTGGATTGCGCAATTAGATAACCAGATCGGTTATTTTCATCGCAGGGCCGATCGTAGGGAAAAAGGCTGTTTCAATCGTCGGAGAAGTCGGCGGGGTGAGGCGCGAGGTAGAAGAAGCGGGACGGTGAGGGGTTTGGGGCACCGATAATAGTCAGTCACCGTGTGCAACCCGATGGTTTATCGGCTCCGCCAACCATTAATTATATCCGGCTGAAAACGTCGTTCGTTCTCCGGCGCCGCGACCGGCGCGTTGCTCGCGCGCAAAGCAGCAACAATTATTGCGCTACCATGTGTGAGTTTCCGTGTATGAGACCGTGTGCGCATATGCGCCAAAGCTACAATAATTAATAATCGGGCGTGAGGTTAAATAATGTAACCCCGTGCGATTATTATTACCCGCTACCATGTTAACAACGAGACGTGGTAACGACGAACCGGTCACGGTCGCTTCTTCGGGGCATTAAATATTGTTGATCGGCTGGAATTTATTTTCGTTGCATCGCGGGCGACTTCGGCGCGGCACGGGCATCTCGAGCCGTGGCGACGTGATTTAACGTCGTTTGCGATCGACTCGTTAATTTGAGAAATACTTCTTCCTTGGATGTACTCGACCTCTGAGCCCTTCTCGCTTCGTTGCCTCTCGTGCTGGGATTCTCGTGCTTCTCTTCTCGGTGCTCCTTCTCCATTAATGCGAATCGCGGAAATGCGTTTCAATGGTTTTGCGATTATAATGTGTGTCATATTGGTGGTTGGATTCGATTGTTACACCGCAGCTTTTAAACGTTCGATCGTGTAATATTTATGAGCTTTAAATCGAAGCGAAGTTTTCGAACCAGGATTCATTCGTTCATTCCAAGCCAAAAGCTCGATAGCCTTTATCTTATCAAACTTTCCTCCGAAAGCAATAAGCATTATTACTCGTCGATTGATCGATTAACTAACCTCGTTCCCTCTCTCTCATTTTTGCAGGCCGCTTTTCCCACGACATTTCATGACTTTAACGAGCGCTTAATCGCAAACTCTTCACAGGTGAATCGTCAGTGCGATATCGGTCGATAAAACCGCACTTTTGTGCGTTCCCACCCTACGGACGATTCGCTCGCGTCTCCAAATGAACTCCCAGTGAATAATAAAGGAACGATAAGCGTTTGCGCTCTCTCCCTCGTTCTGTCATTCCCTTTCGCTCCCTCCTGCCGCTTCCCTTTCCCCTTTTACGGAAACTCGACGCCCAAAGTCGATGCTTCGGGACATCTGGACGGGTTCACATTGGCTTCTTTCTCCGATTGGCTGGCTTTCGCGGCGGCCCAGTGAATATTATGTTTGCCTATACTCCAAGCGGACATATTAATTTCCGTATTGGACGTTGCACGACGCTGGGCACACGGTGTCGCCTTTCGGTTCGATCCTCTCAGCGGACGGGGTTTCGCGGATCTTCCGGATTTTTCATTTTTGTTGCTTCACTTTCGTCCACCCTTCGATACTCATTAAATCCTGTGAAGCGTGGCCCTGCCAATAGATTCTGTTTAAGATTTATTGACTCAGATTTATAGCTTATTTGATTTTTGGATTAGTTATTTGGATGGCATACTTGGGCTAAAAAAATCTTTGGCATTGGTAATTTTTTATAAGAAGCAAAGTACTACCTAATCTTAGAAGACGAACAAACTACCGTTTTCTACTGGTAGAACATGGGATGGAGGCTACCAACGCGTCAATGCACTTTAGTCGACGTGAGCACCAATTGCAAGTATATCGCCGTACGTATCTACGTAAAAGCGTCTCATACTCCATGCGGAAAACCGTGTCAACGAACGTAGCAATTATCGTCCATGAAATTGCCTATCGGAGACCGTATCGGAGAACGAATTATTCTCCTCGTGGCTCGTACCGAGCTGCCCTATCAAGAAAGGAACGGATGGAGTGGGGCTCGAATCATGATCACGTAATCGTGAGAGTATCATCGTAAGTCTCTCAAGGTTCCCGCAAAAATAGGAGTGTCAACGAATTAGTAATTATCGTCTCGGGTCGAGGAATATAATCCTATAATGATTTCACATACACGTTTTCACCTAGGCACGTGGATTGTAAATAAGTTCATCGTAAATGTGAATAATCGATTGTTTGGAAATAAGTTGATCGAGCGAGTAAATTTACGTTTCCTTGCAGCAAGCTCCTTAAACGAAGACGAGATCACCATCTTCGTACAAATTTACTTCTCTGATTTTTTGAGAATTTCTGCAAAAGAAGAATGTCAATAAGTGCTATGCCGTAAAATGAATCCCACGCACGTCTAGTGCTCTTGCATTTAAATAGGACAGGGCCACGCCAATAGTAACTGGGTAATTGTAAAAATAATCTTACTAACACTTACTCACGAGAGAACGGGTGTCAATGCGCGTTTTAATTATCGTCATGTAATTATCGTTTATCGAGGAAGGAATCGCACCTGTATATACGTATACACGTGAACAAGGAGATCATGAACGAGTGCACCGAGTTAGCTAACTGCAAGGCGCCTTGTATCTGATTATCGTATGAAGAAGGGGCACAAATTGCACTCGCGTAATCGCAACTGCAGTATCGTACAGACATACCTCTTTTATTTTTGAAGCTTCTCTACGGAACAAGAGCGTCAACGAACGTCATAATTATCGTCTCAAAGAGCATATCGAGAAATGAATCGTGCACGTAAAGAACGCATACAGATGCAAGAGAGGTGTAAACGAGCGTAGCATGTTAGGGAAGGTACGTGTTCGCGTCAGTGGCTTTAGCAGCTGCTCCATGGCCTGCCGGCTGACAGGACCTCCTTCCACGAGAACGTAATTTTTATCGGGCGCTTTCGGAGTCCCAGATGCCGAGGCCGCACCGCCAAATGGAGGCGGCCGATCGAGCCGCGTCGTCGTTCTTTGCCCTGAGAAATAATTCAGGACTGATAAGAGCAGTCTGTGGTATTCGTAGCCAAGAGGGAGGATTCGGTCGAGTTCGTGGAACTCTGAGAATTTTACTCGATTCCGGAGAATTTTCAAGTTCCGTCGCGCTTCGTAATTTTGGCGTAATAGATGACATTGAAATTTTGCGAGATAGCGCTCGTTCCAGTAAATAATTATTAAGCATTGCACTAGGCTTGTTGGATTTTTTATCTGAAAAAATGTTCTTTATCTTGAAATTACCTCGTTTATACTTTTTATACTGGGTAAAATATTGAAGAATTCGTACGACAAATTCAAGAATAATATTTCAAAATTTCTTTTTTATAATTAATAGCAAGAAAGTTGATTAAGCAGATTAAGTAGGAACTGATTTAATCTCTGGTACATAACTTTGGTGGCGATAAAAAAATGGGCGTGCTAATTTCATCCCTTTTTAAGGTTACGCTTTAAATACAAGCAATCCCTGTGTGTAAAAGTCTACATGCCCGAGTAGAAATGAATCTAGTACGTCCGATGTGAAACCTAGTAGGTAGATAGTATTGACTAGATTACATTTTCTTGCTAGCAGCTAGGTCAGTACTAGATAAGAATTTATAGACAGTTTTACTGACGTAGCGGTTGTGTAGTAATACATAGAAAATATGATACTAGATGGTGCTGTCTTTCCCAGAAAATATAATCCAATTACTAGATCGCCACTAGCATTTTTAAATTAGTCAGCGAATCTCTCACGAGCTTGACGACACCGGTGTGAACCTAACATCTCAACTGTCAGCATCTCATGAAAAAATTTCAAATTTACTTGCATCCAGCAAAGTTCAAGGAATTCTTACAAGTTTTAACAATAGTTCAAATGATTTACACCAAAAATCTCGT
The DNA here is from genome assembly GCA_944319695.1 of Tiphia femorata. Lineage (NCBI taxonomy): Eukaryota > Metazoa > Arthropoda > Insecta > Hymenoptera > Tiphiidae > Tiphia > Tiphia femorata. The sequence goes on along the minus strand of OX090900.1, from coordinate 14,946,688 downwards.
TTTAAAAAACGAGATGCGAACTTCGCGTATGGCTTGATTGCATCTCACCGAATTTCGATCTTTCAACGTACAGGAGTGATATTTCGAAGAGTTCAACGTCCTGGGCATGAAATGTTAAGAGTTCAGGCGAAAAAACTATAACAAAAATAGTTTATCATCGCAAAGTAAGATGCTGCGCAAAATTAGGGAGTTCATGTCGAAATAAAATGTTTTCTGGATAGCTGTAGACATACTACAACATATTCCAAAGAGTTCGAGGCACTAGCAATGTCGAATTATTTTTAAATAAATAAATACTCTTCGAGTGCCGTACACTTATAAAGAAACTCCTTACTTTTGTGGATCATCTCACTCTTTTCTCTCTCACACAACAATCCGAGTTGTGGTCTATGTGTAAGGGAACAGGCTCCGTGAGCTAGAGGTCTCAGGTTCGAATCTCCTCACCCAAGAAGGTATATAAAAGTGGATTTTTCAATTCAATAAAAATACAAGTAATCGTTAAGCAAATTGAACACCTACTTACCGGCGTTTCAGGAACAACGATACGTTGGCAAAAAATAAGAATTATCCAGAAGTTTATTTTATTTTGCTACTTCCTGTCCAGCCCAGGCTAGGTTACTACTACATTTACATATCTTAAATTTTCTATCTAAGTAGTAGCCAGTTTTTTTGATGCAGCCACTGGTAGAAGTGACCGTTACATTTCAAGCCCACTACTACACACAAAAAATAGACAATTCCGATGTATATCTCGTTTTTTCTATATCTGAACTAGACAGCAACGATGTTCAAATTCTACTCGGGTGGTTATGCTCGAATAATTGTGGTTGCGAATTGGACGCGTGTGCGCATGCTCTTTAAAAGCGGCGCTCCTTGTGGAAAACGGGGGTATGTGTGCGTGACAAGTTGTTAGGGCCAGGCTGGCCGGTAACTCCCGGCTTGCTATACTTGCAACCGGGACACACGCGCCGATGGGAATGACATTTCGTTGCGTACCATGCGCCGGGCACGCTTTCGCATAATCGCACCTGCTATTATTCTTGCTTCGTGCAAGCGTCCTCGGGACTCGGTGTGCACGTATCACGTTCAATCCGATTTTTGCGATTCCGCTTTACCCTGTTCTACACGGTTTAGGCCCAGAAGCAGCATTAAGGTTAATTATCGCAGGAAGGAAACGAGCATTGGAGAACTCAACGTGTATCGTATTGAAATTGTTTGTCCAATGTGTCGGGTTTTAAAGATATAACATTGAAACTCCGTTGTTAAAATCAACTATCAACTACGTAGGGATTATTAAGCGAGCTTTTGACACATCAAAGTTTTTTCCCTGTCGGTATATCGTACGTCAAATAGCAAACTGGAAAGTTTGTCGACGGATTTAAAAAATTTCGTTGGAAAACGGGTGGCCTTACTTTTCTCTAATACACATATTCCCACTTGTGATTTTTGTTTTAATACGGTTATAAGCATTAGTCTGTAAACAAATTTTAATCGACGCTTCTCCGGAAGTAAAGGGTGAGAGAGAAATTCCTGAAAAATGTTCTGCTTTCGCTTGTGCCTGTGTCTCGTACCGTGGGCGTTATTCCACCGGAACGTCGACTCCCGAATTTGTCTTCGAAATTTCAAATTACTCGCGGATTTTCGTATTCTCGCGCGAACGTGCGACGCGCGTAAAAAATTCGCGGTTGGCTAAGGGCCGTCTATCCTCGGCCGCGGCCCTCCGTTTCGAATATCGGAAAAATGCCTGGAAGCGCGAGCGCCTCGTTGATTTCGGCACTTAACAAGCCCTCGTAGTGAATTGGATTGAATCGCACGGTTTTTGCGGCACAACAGCACGCGAGGGAATTACTGGGGCTGGCGCTAATCCGCACGCCTCTCCCCGATGAACGCAGGAGCGAACGGAATAACCGAGAAGTCGAAACTACGGGACGCAGGCGCGCCTTTTCCAATCCCGACAGAATGATCGTTCGAATTGAATGCGCACTGGCATTTGGCAGTTGGCAGTCACGAGAAAGGAAGGGGGCCAAGAGGTGTGGGGACCGACGAAATAAGCTGTCAGGGAGTTGGACACCATCACTGCTACCAGTTCGAACGGTACATCGGCTGAAAATTCTCTCCCGCGCGTCTCCCTCTCCCTGTTTCTCTCATTCTATTTTCGTTGATTCTGTTCTCTCGTTGTTTCGGTCTACCTCCTCTCTCTCTCATTGTTTCTCTTTTCGATTAGAGTCTTTTGGTCGACGGACAGCTCGTCGGTGATTTCAGCGTGTTGGTGATTTTAATAATCACAGTCCAGAAGTTAACGGGGCAAGAACAGATATAATCGATAGATTGCGTAGTTGCGTGGTATGATTTTGATGACGCGTGTACGTGTGAGCGTGCATATATAATGGACACATTGTCGAATCATTGGTGTGTAGTAATATGAGAAATCTTTGCAACACAGTGGGAACAAATTCACGGTGCGTGTCCTCGATATACAAAATAATCTTACAGGTTCGTAAGGATAATCATAGGATAATTTTTAATCAACACGTTTTACTTCGAAGTATAAACAACGTACGTGCGCCCGGAGCACCTGTATTTTCCCTCAAAGGAAAATTGTCATGAAACTTTCAAAACCATATGGGCGAAATGCTTCAAATCACCGTGGTCAGAATTCCCATGAAGCATCTTTGGCGCGTAATGCAAGGGTGGCCAAGAAGCGCGTAACGAGCTCTTATCTTCCCAGGCGGAGGAAAGAAACGTAAGCGAACCGATGATTATCCTCACTTTCCTCGCGGACAAGGGGCGAACGACGCGTGACGACAACGGATTACGGCGACAGCGCGGTCATACGCGATCGTCCGACATCGGTCACCGGAGAACTTTAATCACTGCACTTGAGTAAAGTAATTACAATCAGACACCCTTGTAGACGAAAGAGGACGACGGAGAGGGTGGAGGAGGAGATAGAAGCGAAGGGGGAGATAGAAGCACAGAAGCGTGACGTGGGAGGAGCGGTGGAGGAAGCGGTGGAGTACAGGAGTAGAGGAGAAGAGGAGTCCGGTACCAAGGGGACCGGAATCCGTGGTCTATGATTAGCCCGAGGTGACCAACGGAGTCCACCGACGCACCCTTCTCGCTACTCCTCGCGCCCACCTCCCTTCCTTCTCTATCCGCCCCTCCTCTTCACCCTCCTAGCTCCTTCCAGCACCAGGATGGACGGCACCCTTTTGCCGTGCCACGGAGGCGAGTGTCCAGGAGGACCCTTTCAATTAATTACTCGCCGTCGCGTTAGTTAACTCGAGATTCATCGAGGAAACCCGGCACGAAGAACCCGATAGTTAAGCCGGCCAACGATCGACGACGTTCGGGCGCGGGAGGGATGCAGGTGAAGGTGGAGCACGAGGAGGTGGGGCAGTGTTGTGATTACGTCGTGAGGAGCTTCCAGCTGGCTGCGTTTCATGGGCCCCGAGGATCTCAGACCATCTTCGGACCTCGATGCCGTACATTTCGAAAAGCTCGAAGCGTTTCGTGTGGATCATCAGGAGATTTTGATGATATGGAGAGAAGGAAATATTTAGGATTTCGATACTTTAAAGATGAAGGACCTTTGTATAATTTCGTGGGGAAGGGTAATATTGAACATTAGAACACGTCGATAGAGATGTTTGAGAAAAGCGAAGAAGATTTTAGTGATTTTCGATGAAAGAGGAAATTGTGACGGGACTGTACACGTTAATTCCTTCGACTTGCATACGCGTAGAATGTACAATTTCGAATGAATCCCTTCAAGATCCATTTCAGAGAACTCACGAGTGACCCTACAAATGTCTTTTCTCCTCGTCCTCTTTTCCCTCTCTCTTCGTCCTTATTCGGACATCCGGTTAAACGATTATTAAGCTTTGGAAGTGGTGCAGGACTCGCGGTCGTCCTCCTCGTAAACTTTCGACGAGGAAAACGGAGAGATTGCAAGGGATTGAAAGAAAGAGAGAAGCGAGGAGAAAGAGAGGAAGAGAGCCGGGAGGCGGGCACTCGCGCGCGCGAGGAGAATGAAGTGAGAGGAGCAGACACGAGGAACGAGGAAAGGAGCGTCGATGGCAGGTGTCGGACGAAACGGGAGAAGGCGAAACGATCTATTAAAATTTTACCGCACTCTAATTATACCGATTTTTATTGTCGTCCCCGGGGTGAGTTTTCGCAATTACCGCGGTGGGCGCTGCGCATGTCGTCGTCGTCCCCCTCTTCTCGTCCATCCCTCGTGCCAAGCAATCGTAAAAAAAAGCAGACCGATGCCGGCGTCAGCTTCTTTTTTCACCGCTTTGCTTCTTCCTCCGCCATTTCCTCCGTTTCCCGTCTACCTTCCTGTTTCCTGTCTTCCCGTATTATAAGTGCACGAGTACAGTTCATAATGGAGAAAGAAATACGACGCGACGGGCGCACGAACGCGTACGACGGCACCTCCATTAGATACTATTTCCTGTCTTTATCTCCATCTTCTTCGTCGTGCTTCGATGTTTCCCGTGAATTTAAACTTCGTCTAAGAGAACTGCAACTAATGGCACGTAAGATTATCAGTTCCATGACTTCGGCAAAACGGAAATATTCGCCTTTGTAAGTAAATGCACACGTGGATTCTGACGCGTTTTCGCGTCTTGTAGCTTTATCGAAACGTGCTCGATACTCCATCATCCATCGAGTAAAATGACTCGTCTTACGATTACTCTTCGAGGCTGGTAAAGCTCGCATTTTACTCCTGATGCGAAGTAAATGGCGCGCAATCATTCGTTCCCATTTATTACGGAGAAAGTCCGTGGACACGTGAAAAATGTATCGATCGTTATTATCTGCCGGCGACGATCATTCGCAATAACTGCCGCAATTGCGTACGGCACTCACGCCAAAGGGGTAGAAACAGGGCGAACGGAAATAAAGTCGTCGCCGTTATATTATTATTACTGTAAAACGGCTCGGCTTACAGGGTAATTTAAATCCCATCCGAGAAATAAAGGCTACATCGCGCGCGTTCGCGAGGATAGTAGAGGGAAGGGGGTGAGAGTCGGGAGTGAGAAGGTACAGTACGTACGATCAGATTACTCGGCGAAGCGAGGTTGTATTTGCATAAGTCAGGTTGTCAGTCAGACTGCGTGGCAACTGCACGACCCCCACCCTCTTCGTCTCCACTGCCCTCTCTTGCCCAGTCCCCATCCCTTCGTTCTTCTCTCTCCCCTTACCTCCCTCTTCCTCCGAAACAACCCCGTTGAACCCGCGCATCGGAGGCCACCGTCACACCATAGCCAAGCGCGAACGCGTGGCCCATGAGAAACACGGACCTGACCATGATGGGCATCGTGTCTCGGGAGAACGAATTATGCGGAACTTTTTTATTTTTCCGAATTCATTTCTGTTCTCGAGCCTGTCGGCCGTAAAGTCAACTGTAAATCCGATGGGAGTCGGTTGAAGACGAGCTCGAGTGCTTGTGTTTGAGGGTTGAGGGTGGAGAAGGGTAAGGAGAGTTTGTTCTTTGCATTTGTAACAAGTAAATCTTTTGGTGTAATTGGTTATTGTTTTAGTGTCTAATTTTTAGCATTTGAGGCTGAACATGTTAGTTCAAGATCAAATTCGACTTCTTCTTAAATCTTCTATGTGACTCCACTTATGCGAATTCTACGTTATATTTCTCATTAGTTTGCGAAATGTATAATACAAACACAGTGACTCCTTTGAATTCCACTGCGAGTTTCGTGTCATCGTTGAAAGTAATAGCACCGCACTTGGGAAAGGGGAATGAGAGAGGGAGAGGAGAAGGAAGCAAGCGTAGCCGATTAATCTTACTTTTCTACGAATTACCTTTCTATATGCGTCAACGTTTGCGAGATGGGAGGGCAGTCTCTCTCTCTCTCTCTCTCTCTCTCTCTTTGCGAGCACCTCTCCCACACGCGAGGCCTGTTCCTGGCGGACACGTGAATTACGTAAGGGGACCTCCGTGAGCATATAAACTCCAGAGATTATGATATTCTCTGATTGAAGTGCCTTGTCACGAGTCCACGGAGGTAGCCACCGAGAGTGTACCCACCCCCGCGTCGTTATCCTTCTTACAGATTTATCCACCTCCCTTAGGAATGGTCAGTAGCGTAACTCGAAGGAAAACGTAACTCTCAAGAACGCTTCGAGAACGTGTAGGCGAAACACGTTTTCAGCTTACATCACCATCCTATTACAATGCTCCAAATTTCTAATCAAATTTCCTTAGGTACTTATCTCGGACGAAAAACTCGCACGAATGTTGATAAAAATTAACATACATTATCCTTAATTAACTGACTTTTATATCCACAAAGTATGCTGAAATCATTATTGTCGTACAATTTAGGCGGACAAGTAGTGAACAGGATGAAAGGTCCTTCGAGTTTAACTGTATTCAATCCCGTACAAATCGAAGGAATAGCCGAGAGCATTTACAAACAACAACAAATAATTCTTCGTTGCAAATGAGAATTCGGAAGCGTGTTTCCGCGATTACGCCACTGTCGCCAGAGGGGGGGTTTAAAACGAGAGCACAATCGACGAGCGTCCAATTGACCGGGGGGATGGAATGGGAAAGAGGGATCGAGTAACCGTAGGGAAAGCAGGTCGCAAGGGGAGAAATGCTCGACATGCGAGTATCAACGGCACGCCACTCGTAAAAGTGCACTCGCCGCATGGGACCCACGATATCCCGAACGAGTTGTTTTCTCTACGACGATTCGGCAATGTGCCGGAGGGGTCGGGGTGAGGGGTGGCCCGACCATCGAAGGGAAGGGGGTAGCGGACTCGTTACGAGCGTCCGGCCCGTCGACGGTATTCCAACCTGATCCCGCCGGCCTTTTTATTACCGCAGGCCACGAAATTAAGTAATTCCCTATTGATCCTTCTGCTTCGACCCGCTGCGAGTCATATACGAGACTCGCCTGATTATGTAAAAGAATAGGTGGATTATCATGGAACGGACGAAATTGGACGATTCTTCGAAAAATACGAGAGAATGAAGTCGAATGTGGGGCATATTGAAGAATACCATATTGAAGGTATGGCAAATCTTAACCAGAAAGTACATTATCGCTTTTCTACGTTACGGATTTCTAGAAAAAGTTCAAATGAACCTAGTATTATTTGTACATCCGCACGTGAGATAAGGATGTGCACGCAATAGTAATTTTAAGTTGGCGGCAAGCAGATCCCGATAACTGCCGATCGAATGCAGAGTACTACAAATTATCTCACGTCTCTGGATTATGTTAAGAGTTAATATCCGGTGTTGTGTTACGTGGCAATATACTGTGAGTCGTTTTGCGAAAACTGAGCAAGAAATCGAGATAAGTGTATATCTCAACACGATGTCATGTCTCAGAGATTAGAAACGTGTTACTGGCAGAAATAGCACAATAAGAAAAGAATACGTCGTTTAGAGTAATCGTTTCCGACTTATATAATTTGTATGCGTGAATTAAGAGTAATATACTTTAATGTTAAAGGAAACAAATAGTAATTAGTAACAAATTACCGTGACCATCGAATGGGACTAATTTTCAGATAAGGAGGAATATTTTTTCTTGCGAATGTCGCCGTTGCCTATCTATTAAACGAGTGAAAATATGAAATAATAATGCACCACTAAACTTAATGAACATTTTTACAAACACACATCATTTTAAGAGATAAATATAAATTGATTTCCACTTTAAAATTCAACGCTTTATCTGCTCTGGAAAAAAACAGAACAAATGCTCGAGGTATCTGTGGTCGTAAGAAGATCCCTCGATGAAATGTGAGCTACGCATCACTAGGAATGATGAGTAACGGTGTAAGAGAGAAAGAGCGAGGAGAAAGGTGAACGATTTTCTAGCAGAAATGTAGGAACTGGATTTCTTCGTGTTTGTATACCAAATGGACAACATATGTAACAGCTGCTCGTAACTGACCGATCGGAAAAGCGTACGGTATAACGTAAATTGACGGAGGGAGGAAGCAAAGAAGCGGAAAGAAAAAGATTCCGAGAGAAAGAAAGAGAGAGAACGAGCGGAAACGAAGAGACGAGTAAACACGTCGACGACGGACGCACTATGAGTAGACGGAGAAAGGAAACGAGAAGGAGCGATGGAGGGAGAAATGAAGTGGAGAGGTGGATATTTGCCAAGCCATTCGCACGATTGCGCGTCCGACAAGACTCAATCATGCCTTACCCTCCCTTCTCCACGCCTAGTCTCTTCCAAGATCGTGCCTCGTCTTAGTCATTTCACTCACCTCCTCCTTCTCGTTCCATCGTTCGTACCTTCAGTCGCTTTCGTTCTTTATCATATCTTTTCATGGCTCGTTTTTTTCTCGTCCCTTGTTTCTTCCAACCTTCTTCGACAATAAACACTCGTAGCATTCAACAACCTCGAGGAAATGCCTACGGTCCCGACGAGATCGATGATCTTTCGCCGTTGAATTCTTCAGAATTCGGCTTCGGTTAAGGTTGGCTGGGCAACGATGCATTCCATCGAGAAATGCTACATCTGTCGACACGGCGGGATCTACGTTTGCGGTTGCATTCGGAACAACCGACGATGCCTTCGGGTTCCTCTTTTGTGGGACGACGGATGAAATTCGAGGATGATGGGTGTAAATGCTTGGATGGAGATGAGCGAAGAAATTTTTATGACACAGAGTTTCGTAGAGAGTCCTATACAGATTTTTAGAATTGTGTATGTTGCTGTTTAGGCGACTTTCATTAATGTTGTTATTAGTTACCTCCGAAACATTGTATAATTAAGATGTATATGCATCTTGTGAAGGGCCAAAGTTATTTGATAAAATGTCGATATATTGGTATGTGACCTGAATGTTACAGGAGCTCATAGACAGTTAACCATAAATTAAAACAAAAGTGTCGCGTGTATGTGCCTCCCCTATAGTTCAATCGGCGAGAAGAATTCGTTTACATTGCTTCACGGAAGGCCGAATTATTACGATATCGACATCCCTTCAGAATCTCAAGCACAAGAGGGGGGCGAATTTTCGACACTTGATAATTGCGTGAAAGGGACTTTTCTGTATCGTCCATGATGTTAGTCTTCTTTAAGCCCTCGGCGTACGTTTTTATCGCACGTCCACTGTCTTTCTCTCTCTCCTCTCTTTCTCTCTCTCTCTCTCTCTCTCTCTCTCTCTTGCTGTCTCTTACCGACGTCAAGTCAATTTCACGTCGCCCTAAATTTCAGCCTTCATCCTCCTACGGTGCTTACCGTCGTACTACGCGGGAGTACTACGCGGGAGGGTGACGCGGTAGTCCGTTGAAACGCGGATGATGAGGTAGCGGGGGTAGAAGATACAGGAAAGCCACCATGGGAGATACGACGCCAATAACAAAAATCATAAACACTCGGAACGTTGATTAAGTCCTTCCGCGAGTATCCTCGAAGGCACCCATCGTCTACGTCGTCATATGAGGATCATAGAGCGAGGGTGCAAGGTATTTTCTCCTTATGGCCGTTTCACTGCTGCCGACGATACCTTCTCGAGATCACTGCTTATTCGTGTCTGTGTATGCTGATATGTACGTACACGGGCAGCCACGATACAAACATTCGCACGTGTGAATACGCGTTAAACGGAGCATCGAACAAAACTAATGCATCTACAAATACACTAGTGTAATTTTATTGTAACCTGTGGAAGGATGTGCGCATTGGAATAATTGCAAATTTATGATTGTTTGTATTTCTGTAGGCAAACACCTTATTTTACTTCATCGTTTATTGCAACGTACTATCAGTATTGATTTTTATGGTACTCAATTCTCTTGGGTTTATTTCCGTATTTGAGCTCGAAAAATATTTCTCGGTCAGTTAGTATTATAAGAAATTTAAATTTAAATTGTGTTATGCCGCCCTATAAACAGTTTCTGATTATAAAATCTTCAGGAAAGCAACCTCTCGTGCTTGACCTTTACAGTCCCCCTTCTCTGGTATTCCAAACGATGCAATCACACGAACGAAGATTCTCTCGTGTTAGCTCTTTCTCGAAGCAGAGTTCCCGTTAGTTCCACAAAATAGGAATCGGCGTAACTCATCGTTCCTCAAGAATACACTAGGAGCTTGCAAGTCGACAAAATGCATCAGCTCTTGAATCCTTCCTAGAAGTTGCCGGTAGGCTTCGTGCATGTAGTTGGTATAGCTCGGACCACGACTCACGTACGCACTCTGCCTTTACAAAAGTTCAACAAACATACGCAAACTAACACAATCCATTGAAGCGGAAGAAGGAAACGTACCGTGTGCACGCGTGCCCTACCGATCCTAAGATAGACCAGTAAGTGGAATTCGAAGTGAGTAACAGAAGAGGACGGTGAGAACGCACGGTTGGAAAAAAGAAACACTGAAGAGGAACGTAGAGAAAGGACATGAGACCGAAACTGGGAACGATGGGTAAGCGAAGGGAGGATATTGTAGTTTGTGTGACACGTAGAAAAGAGTCAGTGGAGAACGCGGAAACAAGGAGACGCATTGTCGCCTGCTTCGCCCCAGCTCCCGTGCATATTAAGCTGCTACGAACTTCCGACTCGTCCTCGTTGTCCTCATCGTCCTCATACTCGTCACTTCGAGGAGCAGTAACACCGCGCGCGTTCCTCAAGTCGTGCCGCCTTTTCCCGTTTCGCCTTTCGGTTCTCATGTCGCGCGGACTTTGTCGACCATGACGGGATATGATACTTGTCGAACAGAGTCAAGGGAAATATTTGCGACATCGCCGTAGCGTGGAGGAGGTACTCCATATTGCTGGTCACGTAACCAGAAGTAGGGATAACTCGAATGAGGAAGATGGTGCCGTGTGGCACACAGAACGTGTATTTGTTTTTTTATCGTTAGAAAAAACTTTGATTCGCGATAGATGCAAATCAATGGACAGCAGCACTATTCTGCGTTTATTTTTCGCATTATATAATATAAAACGGGGAGAATTGTAAATTTGAATGAAAGTTAATTTTACGTCATTACACTCGACTGTCTATGGTAGAAAATATTGACAATATTTTCAAGATGGTGTTTTCATCTATTAGAATAATTTTTGGGCAATTGTCTCCATCGTAGTGTGTCGTGCCTGCAAGTCTCGTTAGTGTTTTCATTGACCGTTAGCTCGTATCATAATCGTATTCCCTACATTTACACCGGATCTAATCATAGATCCGTCTTTTCTCACATTGTCGCTCGGCTTAATTGTAGCGGCGCGGTGATAGCGACGACATTTCTACCAACGTGCGTCGAGCGTGTGGCGGCGGACTGACTCGAATAAACGCATGCGCATAACGAATGCGATCGTACGGTACTCCGTGTCGGGGGATAATTACATCGGTCGAAAGAATGATACCGAGGTGGAGTTACGTATGGTACGATGGTAAGCGGGAGATAAAGAGCCTCGACGAAGCCCGAGGTTTCCTTTCTCTCTGTCTTTCTTCTTTCCGTTACTCGGCGCCGTCGGGGTGCGCGCGCGAAAGTATTAGAGGCTTGTGGGATTTCTCTTTTTTTTTGCTTGTGACTTTATGCGCGTTCCTTCTACCGAGTGCTCGAAATTTTGCTGGATTTTAGACGAGGATTGTATTCCTGATCGTTCGACCTGGATTTGTATTTCAACCTGTGATTTACAAATTAATAAAATAATTCAATTTGAATGGTATTATAATATACATCTGTATTGCGCACAGTATTGGTATACAGACATGTAGGGTGCGTGGTCACAAAATTAAAGAGGGTTACTTTATTAAAAAATCGTAATAGGTCCTAAGAATAGTAATATAAAGAATTTTATATTCACGAATATAAAAGAATTTTCTGTCCACGTGAAAAGCCGCCTCTCAGTCGCACGTTACTCTCTCCTAATCTGAAAGGGGTGGTCCTTGAGGAGCGCCTGTATTTCTCGGCGTCTGTTATTTTTTCGGCGCAGTGACAGTCATTCCACTCAGCGAGAACTCGAGTGGCCACCATCGACTGGTAAAACTCCTTTTCCACCGCGGCCGCGGCGAAACAGAAAGGATCTCATTTTCCTTTGGCATCGGCGTGCCCTTGTATCGTAGGACGAAAAACAGACAACACGTGCGACGCGATGGGCGTGCACTTAAGAGACACGAGGAACATAAATAGAAAATGTGGAATTCTCAAGAAGCATTTTTCATGTTGCATACGTTTATGCTTGACTCACCGACCAGCCTTGAGAGACATCACGAAAATCCTCGTGTAGTTCTTTGGGACGTATAATGCTCCTGTGCTAGGGGTTGCGCCCACTTATCTGCATGTGCAACTTGGTTATAAACATTGATAAAATAAAATAGCTAAAAAATGTTCTGCACCCAGGATTCTGAACGAAATTAAGGTGTCTCGTCGATTGGTGGAGTCTGAACATAAAACTAGAGGCACGAAGCTAAGGTGACAATTGCATTTTAATTATGTCCTATGGGTCTTTCATCAACATATGAGATTTAAATATTTAAATTACGATTCGATAATGAACCTTTTATTCCTGCTTTCGCGAAGTACGATGTCTTCCCACCTACTCATGAATCATTATCGGAAGTATTTCTCCCACTCATCTTCCCCGTTCCGTTCGGCTCGAGATCGCGCTGCGAGCCGCGACGATCGCGACGCGACGTTCAACAACGAGGACGGCATCGTCGGCATTGGCTTGTTAAGTTTTCATACCAGTTTTTCCGGTGGAGTGAGCAGTGGACGTGCAGCGGGACTCTCTTGTAATTCTCGTTTGCATAAACGGGGCGTGTTGCGTGCCATAGCGAGCAATAAATAATCACTGGAACGGAAATAGATAGAGCGGCGACCCACGACGACGACGACGATCTATGAAGTAGACGACGACGATCAGGACACCCGACATCGACACGACGCACGGTGGATCTACTCCCTGGTCTCTTTTGGACTCCTTACAGGAGCAGGAGCTCATCACTTCTCTCGTAATGTCTGTGCTCGACAATTTGCCATACATTTCATACTACGTAACAACCCAGTGAAAACTTCGTAGTCTGTGTAGACGAGAATTCATCGTACTTTCAACAAGCACGAATTGTCTATAGGGGTTGATCGTCTTTCTTGCTATTTCTGTGGAAGAACCTTCCCTATTTTTATATATCACCCATATATCAAAAGGACTTACACTGAGAGAAAAAAATGGTTGGGTTTACTATAATCTCACTATATTTTATAGTTAAATTTGGCGTCAAACATATTTTTATAGTTCACTTAACTATATAAAATATAGTAGAATGAACGATTTGTACAAATGGTTATATTATTAACTGTTACCTTTGTTCTTGTTACCATAGGTATAGTAAAATGTGATATGTGAATATAGTTAGTTCTATCATTATGTATGAAATATTCTGGTAATATTAACTATATAAAATAGTTACTTTTCTTACCATTATATATTTTCAACCGTAGTATATTTTTAGTTGAAATAACCATAATTTTGTGTAAAAACAATATAGTTGGTTATACTATGCCTCTATCGTAATTATTACCGACATCATGGTAACATTTACCATAAATATGATATTTCGAACTATAATTTTGTTACTATGCCATTATAGTTAGATATATCATATACTTTTCTCTCAGTGTACTATTTCCGTACTATTCGTAGGATCCTGTCGCTTCTTGACATTTATATGTATTATTTGATTTTAAGTTTGACGATGCCCGAAGGTAGTAATTCATCCTATCGTCTCATAGTGTCCGCGTGGACTATGTGCTCGCGTTAGTGTTACTCTCGTCTTTCTCCACCACCTTCTTCTTCGCCGTACGAAGCTCGCCAGTCTACAAAGCCATCCTCACAATGCTGGGAGCGGGGCCGCGCGCGATATCCCGACAGTTTCCGTTCAAATAAGAGCCTGCGTGCCCCGGGACCCGGGTACGTTCTCAAGGTGCAGGTGTCAACCTCGCGCGTCGCTTCCGGGCGAGATTTGTGCCATTGCCTTCGGTGTCGCGGATACAAGGGAGGGGGGATGGAGAAGGAGGAAAGGAGGAGACAAAGAGGAGAGAGCAGATACCGGCGACGAACAGGTGCGCCAGTTCGCTGAACAATCTCTACAGGAGATAAAGTATCGCTGTTGCGTGTGCCAGGCGTTTGAATCGCATCGCTATCTAACGGATAAGCGGCACGGTTTTTCCGGCTTTCTTGTTTTAGGAGATTTCGATCGACACACGGGGTGCTTTTTCCTCTTCCCTTTTATGGGGCTGCAGGGAGCCGACAATGGGAGATTCTTTGAGAAAGATCGCTCGATCGTTAGGATATTTTTGTACGTATAAATCGTTGTAAAAACGGAGCTCTCAACGCGATGCTTTACGAGCTCTAAAATTGATAATGTCGTATAGTCTGCGTGCCGTAAATAGAGCGATATGTACTTAAGCGTACATATTGGTAAATGGGATATTTGGATCCACTTGAAAATATTTAAAATTGCATCAACGGTTCGAAGAGAATGTAATAGCACGTAAATCAATATGACAATGGTATTTGGTACACATGCGAGTATTTGGTAACTATAATTTTGCAGCTTTTTCAAAGTGCAGATTCACAAATAATGCATCGAGTATTCGAGATTAACTCGTCATTGTGCATTGAGAAACACGATCAAAGTGAAATGTAAATTGTATCGATATAGTTAATTGTATATTGCTCGAGCAGCTGCCAGAGCTTTTGCAGCTATTTCGTAATACCTCAAAATCCATTTATCGATTCGCCACTTCGTACTACATGTTACAACCTGTGACGTAAAACTGCCCGTAAACTATTCCGTTACTCCTATGATCTGGGAAAGCTTAGAACTTTCACACTTACGGTGGTGTGCTGTAAATTTTGGTAATGCTGGCATAATTTAAGCTGTACTGCTGTACATCGATTCCACAGAAATAGAATAACCAAAATAATCTTACAATAGCATATTTGTCTTTAATTAGCAAAAGTAACATAACATTATACAAAGTCTACTATCTCTACATGTATGTAACACACCCTACTAGATTAATAATCAGTCCTTATAGCGTACTAATTCTTACAGGCATGTTCCAAACGCTTCCAGAATCGATCTGCAAATTCTTTAGCGCGCATCTTTTACAACTTTCCCGTATTTCGGGCAAAGTTGAACTCTCAGCTTCGCGAGCTGGCAACAACTTCGAGCCACCATTCTCGTGTTTCCCTGACGTAATGCCGCTGTGAAATCGATAGCTCCGATCCGTACTCGCAAGAAGTAATAACAGGCAATAAGAGAGACGCGCGGGGCAATCGCCGTAGGATTTAAACGATTGCGTGATTAACTGCCTGGATAATTTCGTTCGTACCGTGGGCAGATTCGATCGATCGAACGATCTGCGGCCTCACATGCCGATACGTACAACGTCGCGTACCTCCCGCTCCGAACTCGACGTCCCAAGCTAGAGAGAACTCCAGTACTAATGCAGAAGTTTCCATGCTCACTAGGGGCACTTTGATCTCGTATCCTCTATCGTACACACACGCGCCGACATCGGTATATCTACAGTGCACGTATACCTTCGGTTACGGATGTAGTTATTGTACACACCGTAGGATGTCCTTTTCCGCCGGGCGATGCACGAACAAAAACGACAATTAGTCGCCTACACGAGAGTTAATGATTCGTTGGCCCCTACGGACGAAGCAATGCGCGCGTGCTCTGAGAACTGCTTTGCTCTAATGGGGAACCCTCGACCAAAAATAGTTTTTATATCCGGAAATGTAGTTCTGATTATTTCTAGTCTTGGTCGTTTCGACAACCGTTTTTTACGTGGCAGTATTCAGACAATAATTTGCAGTTTCTTGGGATACAATTATTTCGAGATACTGTGTTGTTCGTCGAGATTATTATAACTTCTAGTTATTTATACGTTCATGTGTTTCGGTGATAGGATTTTGAGGATTAGAGTTCTTAGAGATATTAACGGCGTAGTATCTATCACGAATCGTATGAATTCGAGAGGATCCTAGCAATAAAAAATTATGAGGTACTCCCATAGTAGGATCTTCGGGAATACACGAAATGCGACATGGAATTACTAGGACGTGATATCGTTACGGTACGTCTTATTACGTTTCCTCGAAAGTATCCCGTCATCTTCCCTTTCCGCACTAAGACGCACGCAAAGAACCTAGATATTATAACCCACGTCCTTACGGAGATATCGATTGACGTCGTAACCTTACGCGGACAGGCAATTGCTGACAGGACTAACCTAAGTACCCATGAGGAGCACGGTGTCAATAGTATCGTCAGGAGTTAACACCATGAGCAGTAACCCCCTGCGAATAGCGGAGGGCCCGAGCGAGCTCGATTGCTGATCTAGCTTTTACGATTCATAACTCAAATGTGAAGAGAGAAGATGAGAGAAAGGGAGAACGAAAGAGTGAGGTGGGAAGGTACGATGAGGTAGACGGGAGGAAGAGACGAGTGGAGGATGGCAACGAGGAGAGGGGAAAACAGAGAGCGAGAAAGAGGACGGAAGGACTGTCCAGGCCCCAGCAGACATAAACCGTTTATTTATATGTTCTACACACATCTACACAATGTTCGTTCGTGCCACCCTACGGAATTTATTTATTACGCGGTGAGTCGACCAGCGATGGCTATGAACCAGAGAGCGAATGATCAAGACGACTACGCGTGGCTTCAAACGAAATTCGTTGTAAACTAATAGAAAGGATCCTTGCACAGAGATCATTGAGAATTTGAAATTATTCAGTATTCTCATTGTACGTATTATTCCAATCTTGTTTGGTAATTAGTAGCATCTATACTGATAATTACTCAAGTTATGTATGGCCATCAATTAAGCATTCGTAACTGTGCTAATTAAAAAATGCCAACTAGCTTCTAAAAATTCTTTTTAGTACGCTCCAACACAGTTGATTCGAATCTCTGGATCTCGTCGGCCCATCCGACAGATATTATGCAACACGGAGAATCTGTTCGTATAGTCAATGGATCCGCATCCTCCGGCAATAGCTTCAACAGATTCACGTACCGAAGCTGACAGAGCGCGTGATTCGAGCTAACCAGTCGTCGTCTGTCAGAGACGGGACGGTCTCTCTCTCTCTCTCCTCCTCCCTTTCTCTCCCTATCTATCTATCTGTCTATCCATCTCCCACCCTCGTTTCCTTCGTTTCTTCGTCTCTCTGTCTCTCTGTCTCTCGCTCTACTACGGTTAACGATGTCCACTTAACGCTAATAATTATTTTCATTGGGGGTCCCGCGTACACGGGGGTCCCCCATCAAAACGGAGCCAACTTCCTGCACGAACGGATATAAAAATAGAGCTCGTACACGCTCGGGGCTCTCTAGCGAGCCGGCGATGTCCCCGTATGAATGTTCTGTCCTGTGCTATGTACGGGGGATCCGCTAATTGCGAGGGCGTAATTCGAACTTTAAAGATGTCGCGGCCAATTGATCGTATACTCCGTAATTGATTGATGTAATCATTAAGCGCATACTATTACGTGTAACGTTAATACGCTTTTAAATGACGTTCTAGTCAATGTGTCAATAGTGCAATGCTTTCTTCACCGACATGCACTCGTAATAATTTCAAATTTTCTCTAGCTTCGTTGCTACTCCTGACTCCTGTCGCGAAAGACAAAGTTCCACTTGATCTATCTAATTGCGTTCTATTGAATATCCTTTCTGATTATCCTTTCGTAAGTCAATTTAATTCCACGGAATTGCATCGCACTTTTTTATCTTAATCGTAATGACCTTTTGTCATTGCGAAATTGCAGTTCCACGAAGTCCAGAGCAACAGGGTCGGTAGTATTAAATCTCCTTCTCCACTTTATCTTAGCATACGCGAAAGGCTGTATGCAAATAAGCCTGGCGAATATATTCTTTTCCTGACCCACATAACCCTCTCTCCCCCGTACGCCTACCTACTCTGTCATTCCTTCGTCACCCTTCTTCACCTCCCATCCCTCTTGTTCGCGCCGCGAAACGCTCTCGGATTTTCGAGCCCGCTCGTCTCTCGTCGAAGGACCACTATTCGACGTACCTCGTAATTCTTCGCGAGAATGCCAGGAAGACGAAGTAGGGTGATATAACAATGGCTGGACGTTTTCCGCAAATCTGGCCGTCGCGTCGGTCGTATGGACAAGAGAAACGAAAGGAGAGAGGGAGTCGGAACTAAAGAGAGAGAGGGAGGAAAGGGAGAGGAGGGAGACGTGTACGTGCACGATCGTAAATTATTTAGGACCCGAGCTTGGAGGTGTCAGGAGGGCTCGGAGCCACGATTGGTCTCACGCTGCCCAATCCGGGAGAAAATTAAATAACAACAAAACGATAAAAGACAATTGTTTCTAAGTTTTATGACCTCCCTGTCCCCAGGCTCGCGCTCACTCGTGCGCCTCGTCGTCCGGCGAGTTGACGAGACGAAGGGCCGTTTTATTGCTCGTCGGGTGCTTTCGCGGCCACACCACGAGCCGCCCCTGGCCGGCGCCTGGTCACTTTATTTTCGTGGAAATACAGACAGGGTTGCGCTCACCCTCAAACCACTCTGTCTATCCTCTCGATCGTTCTTCGTCGACACTAGCACCCGTTTCTTCCGCACTTTTCCTTTACTCCACGTTCTGCTTTATCTTCTTTGTTTATTCACCCTCCTTCCGTGCTGTCATCCTGGAATTTTATTCCGTTGCCATTTCATTTTTCACGTTTAGTTTTTCTATAGATATCGTTCCAATAAATTTCTAAAGTAGTCATTACGTAACCATTGTGAAGTAAATTGTCCTTGCGTTTTGGATTATGTTCTAGAATTAGAATTTAAGTGCGATCGATGCGCCTTTTTCCTATGCAGGAAAACGGATTTTCTAAAAATAAACGATTTATTTACCCCAACGTTTCTTCTCAACGCACCGAGTAAATTCTTTCTTGCGATACTGAAATTCTACTTCGAATCCGTTCTAACGTTTTTAGTCATTCTGCTCTTAAAGCGTCGAGTATTAGCCGAAACCTCCGAACGAATCCATCAAGCCACTTTCCTCGGTTATTCTCAGCATGCCGAAATTATGTCTCGCGGGCCTTCCGCGCCCATTCCGAGCCGCGCCGCGCCTGAGAGAATGACAAGGGATCGGGACTCCAAAGTTCTGATTGCCCTGGCCCATAAAACCCCATCGAGATTTATGCTGATTATTAAGCACGCTCGCGGAATGGCGGAGCAAGAAAGATCGAAGGCGTGGAGGCAACCGCGTGTCCGGTCCGTTTCTGAAAGTTTTTCGATAAAAAAGCTACGGCATAACGAAAGAAGAAAGGCAAAGAGGAAGAAAGGGGCAAGAAGGCAGAAGGAGAGAGGAGAGTGCGAGGCCGTTGATGAAGAGGACGTTCCTGGCGGCAGATACATGCGCCTCGTGTCCGTGTCCGGCGGGCCAGTTTCTCTTCCTCTCCCCTTTTCTCCTTCTTCTTGCGATCCACCCTTTCCTCATCAGCTCTTCTACCTTCGTCTCTCCACCGTTCTTCCTTCCTTCTCGTCGCCCTTCTTCCACCTCCTCTCCTCCCCTTCGATCGCGAGCATCGCGCGGCCAAGTCTCTCTATCATCACGACCGTAGCAATAAGAGAGGGCTTACGGTTCCCGCCATATATTGCGGCCACATTTTTATTTTGACACTAATAGCCACGTGGTATCGGCCACGAGCATGACTCGAGTCCGTCCGATCGTGCTAATCCCGTCCCGATATTGCCCGTATAAATCCCCGGGTCTCGCGCGGCCCCAGGAGATGGTGGTAGAGGAGGAAGGGGCGGAGGCAGAAAGAAGAGAGAAAGGGAGCGAGAGGATATTTGTGTGCGTGTGTGAGAGAGAGTGGAATAGAGAGACGTAGTGCGAGAAGGATGAGAAGGCCGCGGTGGATCCAATATGAAGTGGCGCCTAATGCTTTCCTGATTTATCGATCTAGGAGGCTACCAAAAGTACTTCGCTGCTTAGAGAGAGAAGAATGAGAGAATTGGTTCGTGTAAGAGAAAAGGGAGTAAATTGGAGAAACAGTTATTTATACGCAGCTGTTCGTACCTTTCGTTGAGTTCCTTCGATACCTTTAATCGCGTAGCGATTTATACTTCCTCTTTTTTACTCCTTTAGGATGCAGAGAGATGAGATAATAAATTTCTGTTTGTCTTTGATTGCAGGTAGGTAACGGACTCGGTCACGGAGCTGTAGAAAGGGAATAACGTTTCGAGGGCGAATCTGTATTTTCTTCAGGAAGGAAAAGTGAGAAAAATTAATTTTTTAGCCTCCACAAACTCTTGTTTTAGTTTCACGAAAAATGCATTCTACGTAAGACGTCTTTAAACGTACTGTCGTTTCACGTGCAGTCTGTAATTTTTTCAAAACATGCGCTTTCCTAAATAATCAACATTTTCCCACTTGAGCGTGTTTCGTAAAAAAATTTGTCTGTATGGAAATCTAAAATTAATAGCGCCACGAGTTATTCGATGTGAAAACATCGAGATTGTTCGAGAAAGCACTATCCGATTTTCGAAAACCCATCACTGATATTTTTTCTCCGCACTCGAGCAGGAGTGTCAACAAGTACTGATATCGATCGTATCAGAAATCTCATAACACTGGAACAATAAAAGCACACGTGGGTGAGGACACTCGAGGGTGTAAGCGAAGGGAGTAGGAGGAAGCTCGCTCGGACTAAAACGGACAGTAGTAAAACCGCGTCCCCGCGCATCCAATCATCTAAATTATTCCATAAGACGGGGCTAGCATCACCCTGGGAGGCTCGCGGACCTATAAGGCAAATCGTGTTTGGGTATCATGGGCTGAGCGCGAGGGGGAGTGTAACGAGAAGCACCAAACGGCAGTGATGACGGGATGGACAGTATCGAGAGACAGGAAAATGGAATAGAGAATTCTGAGTGAGAGAGAAAGATAGTCGTAAAGTGAAGAGAGAAAGTGGAACAGAGAGAGAGAAAGAGGGTTGGCACCGGAAAGAGGGATGGTGAACGAGAGAAAGGGACAAAGACGTCGGTTTACTGCTTCATAACTCGAACCCGCGCGCGGACAATCGCCCGTTATGATTTCGCATGCTATTTTGACTGTGTTCTCTCTCTTTCTCTCTCTCTCTCTCTCTCTCTCTCTGCTTCCTTCTCTTTCATTTGTGATCCTAGTGGTTGCTCTCGCGCCTAGTCTGACCTCCCTTTCGTGAGCACGGTGGGTGGCCGGACAGGCGGCGGTACCAGAGAGTACCAGAAATATGCTGCATCGTAAAGTCCCCAGGACCCTTTATCGCGCCACGTTTCGCTACTACCGGCGCCACGCGCGTTCGAGCTTGTTGAATTTCTCTATCGAATGTTTACCTCGAATAAGCGCGTGAGTCGACTGCGTCGTTCATTCGTGGTGCTAACGCAATTCCGTACGTTTCGAGGGGCAAGGGAGAGATGATTTTGTAGAGTGTGAAATGTCATGAGGGAATGGCGGGAGACGATTCGGTACGATCTCCGAAATAGATTGACTGGTTTGTAGAGGGAGAACGAATGCTTCGTGGATCGAGTGCGAGCCAACTCTCGTATTTCGAAGCACGTAGAATGTAGAAATGTAGAATGTAGAAATGTAGTGGAGGAAACTCTGAATACTAAAGCAAATTGATCTTTCTGCAAAACTATAAATAGTTCTGTTTGCATAATTTTGTATTTGTTACGGGCTATGTAATATTTGTCGGGTTGCAACAAATAGTGACATATGCAAAAAAGATTAAATATTAAGGAATTTGGCGGACATGGATGCCGTCGTTTTGAAACAACCAATGTGCATGCCGGATCTGAGGCTGAGTAGGGACTAGAGATAAATTCTGAACAATTAATTTCCAGTCGACCCTCGTGAGATTGAAAGAAGGGAGTCCATCGACCGATGTTTTATTCCCTGTGGCAGAGCGAGCGAGAGTGGGAGGATGAGAGCGGAAGATGAATAGAGTAAGAGCATGTAGACGACTGATCGCGAGGGCGAGACTGAGTTAAGAGAACGGATGAGAAGGGACAATGGAAGGAAGGAGACGCGCGATCCAAAGAGAGAAAGGGAAGGAATGGACGTCCCATTGCTCGAATCCCAAACGAATTCTTTGCAAGGGGTAGGGAAAAGAATCTTCCGTGTAATCAATATATAATATTTTCCCCGAAGCACTTTTCCTTTCGATGTGGCAGCGCGCACTCGCCCAGAAACAAGTCGTAAAGAGGGTAGGCAGACCCAACAAACCGAAGCTACTGGTGATGGCTTGCTACCCTTTAGCTTTGGTCTTTCCCTTTAAGGTGTTTACAAGAAACAATCGGTAACAGGAAAATTCTTCGTATTTGTAGAATGATTTTATAATTTATTTCAACTCTTTAAATAGTTTTGGCACAAACAGAAAATAGTACTGTGGCAAAATATGGCATTGGCGCCACGTCGAGACAACTTACTGTATATGTTCGCGTGTTAAATCTTGCTCTATCAATTTTTGACCAATGGTGTACTCTTTGAGCACTAAACAACATTAAAATTTTTACTTTCGAGCGGGCGATCTCGGTGCACACGCGAGGTCGGTAAAGCACCAGCTAAAGTTTTGCCCGGTAATGCCGCAGCCGAGAGCGTATGACACGCCTCGTCCATAAAGGACGGACTTCTGATGATCTTCCGTGGGCTAGAAAGCATTCTACAATATCGTCTTTGCTATGTTTATTTGTGAAAAGTAGACCTATCGAAAGGCGCGCGGATAGATCATTAAGCGTACCTTCCAAAATTCTTATCGATCGTTCACCAATTGATGACAAGCGTCCTATCAAAATTGAGCTTAAGCAAAAAAAAGCTCTAGTTTATTAGCAACAGAACCTTCACATCCTTCGATCTCTTCCAAGGTCTGCCCTATGCAAACGAATAGGCAGTTATAAAAAATGCGATAGAAGCAGAAAGAGGACGAGGAGGGTGCTTGGGGCAGGAGAGAGTGGAAAATGCTTCCAATTTATTCGCGTTAGCCTGGTTTAATCGGCGACTCTACTCGCGTTAATTTGCGGCAGCAGAGAGCTTTATAGAATGCGCATGAATAACTCAGGGATTCCTTTGATAATTCAACGTGTCAAGAGACACCTCCTTCTCTCCTTTCTCTTTGTCTGTTGTTCGCGCCCGCTCGCTCTTTCGCTTCGGTAAATATAATTAATTTCGTCGAACGAAATATTACACGCTCGTTAACACGCCCACGGGCATTTAGTCGTACAGGGATAGGCGGCCGTTTCAATCGAGGCGTGATTATCTCGCGCGAGGTAATTACGAGTCAATTTTCTCGCAGTTTTTATGCGACATTAATGCGGCGAGGTTGCTCTAAAAATTTGTTACGTACGTTATGATGCGGCGTAATGTGTAAATGATTTCGTTGCACGTTGCATCGAGTAACCATTACACAATAGCACAAGAACTATCCAAATTGAGCACTGATTTCTTTGGAGGATCAAAAGTTTGTTATTAAAAGCCTATGGTGTAAACTCACATTACGACGAACGATCGTCGCAGAAATTAAAATGTGTTTCACAGTAGATTAGCTCCAAATAACACATAGGTTTCTATGTAAATGTTTCTTCTTCGGAGAGGACTGACTGTGATCTCGAAGAATGCAAGAAAAGAAGAAGAAGAACGTGGTTATGTTATTAAGCATAATCGTACGTTGGGGATTCGACTACGAGCCACTTCTCTTCTTCTCGCTTTTACTTTTTCATACTGTAACTTCCTCTTTCTTTTCGTTCTTCGGTAACAGGACGAATTCTTTCGAAGGTTAATCTCACTTTAGTGAAAGAAAGATAGAAGGCCGACGAGGGCAGACGGATTGTGCGAGTGAAGGAGGGAAAGGGACAGAAAAGGGGAAATAGCCCAAGTAGCGGCAGTAACTGGAAATGATATTAACATAAGCTTTATCTAAATGTTAATACGGGCCGTAAGTATCGACAAATATCTCGTAGAAGATCCCTAAGGTATTCCGGAGGTTTAAACGCGACAAAAACGGTTCAAAGTTCCCTCTTCTTTTTACATTTACTCCTCCTCTCCTCTCTCTCTACAAAATAATTTTTTTCTTACCTTTTCCATCCGTACTCACTCTCCTGGCAATCCTCTGTCTGGTCGTTTTTGGCCGTATAGTCTTGATTATTTTCCCTCCTCGTCTTTACCTCCGCTGCTATTTCGCATCATTTAAAGATTCGAGTGAGAAGGGGAAGAGTCTAGCGAATGCAAGAAGAATGAAGAGGGCGGAGAGAAGAAGGGAGATAGCTGGATAGATAGAGATAGAGAGAAAGAGAGAGAGAGAAGAAATACATAGAAGCGCTCTCGCCGCGGGCTTGAAACGAACGCTTAAAAAAGTAATAGCGAGGTACCTACCCTAAAAAGTCCGATGCGCGCGGAAAAGCACCGACATCGCCGCCCAGTCCTTTGCCCTCCCGCGGGCCTCGCCTCTTTATTTTCCCCATTATTCAAATATAAATGTAAATGTTGATACAAACGGATAGGTAAATGGAAAGAGAGAATTCAATTGTTCGGCGACGGGCGGAATTCCCCGCTTGGAGCGTTTCCGAGCACGGAGACGGGGCTGGAGGTCCGTTGGGGAGGTAGGAAGGAGTGAGAAGTGGGAGGTAGGAAATTAGTTTATAAGGAAGCGACGCGGGTAAAAATGTAAAAAGAGGAGGAGGGGAATGAAGAAGAGAGAGAGAGAGAGAGAGAGCGAGAGAGGTAGGGAGGATGGTGAGAGAAGGAGGAAGAAAAAGGATAAAAGATCGGCGACGAGGTCATCTCGGAAGTAACCCCGAGGCTGTACAGTCCTGACGAGAATTTGATTGACGACTCGTTGAATCGTCGTGTCACTGGTTTCTCGATAACAACGAGGACGTTGCGGTTCCCTGCTGCCTCGCAATTTCCATCGGTGAACATTGCGAAACAATATCTGCATGTATTAGATTCACAATTTGCATTCATTCGTGTAGAAAGATACACGAATATCATGCGTGAGTGTGCCCTGGGGTAAATTTTGGAACCACTAATACGATTTTGCTCGGTGAGTTGACTTACATTCATTTGTACATAATGTAGTTGAATAAATATTAAGAATCATTTTGTGCCGTAAGAGTTTCTAGACACCCTGTCGGTATGTTCTATTATTATTATTATTAATCAGTATATTTTTTATACGCCATCTCTCAATCTACTCTATTAATTTTCGAATTCATGGAATTCCAAAGAAACTCGGACATCATTCCTCATGCCCATCAGTGCATTCTACTTCCGCTTTACCCCTCCCCTCTCTCTCTTGGTCTGTCTCTCTGGTGAAGCGGGAAAGAGGGTTCGCTAATATCATCCGATATGTGCGTTCTCGTGTTTCCCCCGACGTGCATTGTTCTCGCCCTACGTCTCGCATTGTGACGAGGGCATGCCTTACGGAGCCAGGGGGTAGCAGGGGTTACACGATGCAGGGTGCATATGCGCTGATAGCCCCGTAATGCCATCTCTAATTCCGTGCAAGAGCTGATTTGATTTCGGCATTAAGATAAAGCGTCTCTCTGAATCCAGCCCCTCTCCAATTCTCCCCCTCCTCTCGTATCTCTCTCTCTCTCTCCGTTTCTCTCCTTCATTCCCTCATGCACACTCTTCCTTTCTCCGTTTGTTCCCCACACGCACCCACTTACGCTTACGCAACCGTGCGCTCCATCTCCCACTCTATTTGCCTCTATGCACACTTGTACGAGGGTGGGTCGATTGACCGATAGCTTGTCTTTTCCTCGCACGAAAACCGATAGTAACGACAATAACAATAACGTTATAGTTACCCCCTTCGGGACTTTACCACGACGTGTGAGTATCGCGATGAGCAGGAATAACTCGGGAATAAATTAATCATGATAAGCGAGTTAATTGTAGGAGATTGTAGGACAGATAAGTAAATGAGAATGAGCGAAATAAAATCACCTAATGATGGAAGATGCGATTGGAAACGGTACGCCATGATGAATAGATTTAAAGTGGAGAAATTGCTTCGAGGTTAACAAATCTTTCGAGAAGTGTCCGTCCAATCACTTTCAAATATCGAACACTCCATAAAGGCATATGTATCGAAGCGATACGAGTAGGTCACCCGTGTTTAACCACCGAGGTGCGAAGGATTTTCCGAGCCGTCCGAAGGTAGCAAGAAATAGAGACCATTTGAGTGGATTCATCAAGACATCGAGATTTGAGGGATAACCAGAGCAGCCACGTGGTTATGCTTGTTCTTTTCCTTCTCCTCCTTCTTGCGCTCGTTCGTAAATGACGAATCGGTCGGCTAATTTCTCGCGACTCGTCATGCGCTTGTTCGAACCGAGAGAAGGGTTGGAGGGTAGGATGCGAAATCTATCCGAGGAATCGATACTTAAAACAATCGCCTCACGCTTCGCTTCGCGGACACGCGCGTGCGTGCGTTCCTGTCTCGCGAGATGAGATGAAATGTATGCGGAGTGTGAACGTCCTGACGAAGAAGGTGAGCATGGAGGCGATTTGTGTGCACCCCAACGCGTTCACGAAGAAGAGCTCACGTACTCAACACGAAAATCACAAATGCTAAAATAACGAGTATAGACTTTCTGTTATCGACTAAGGTTAACCAACCAACTTAAAGTTCACTTGTGAAAATGGTAAATTTTACTTCCTACAAGCTCAAACTCTCTTCTATTCTGTTTCAAGCGTGCGCGTTTCTCTCGTCGCGCCGGAACGAAGAATCCGGGTGTACTAGGCGGGGCCCCCATAGAAGTCCATAGTGTATAAGTGTCGGTAGTCGAGTGGGTCCGATCGCGAGCTTACGGTAAAAGTTGGGCCACCGGGGTTCTTAGACCCCGCGGACACCGTGGACACATTGTTACGGATCGTGTGGTAGTCCCGGTGGGGTGTGTCGGCATGATCGCCGACCACAGAGGTATCGGAGTGTGGCCTGGCACGGGTCAACCGCAAACCGACAACGTCCACGCGTGTTCTCCATTCCTCTCTCCTCTCTCCGTCCCTCTACAACTCTCTCTCTCTCTCTCTCTCTCTCTCTCTTTCTCTCCCTATTTCTCTCCCTCCTTCTCACTCGGCATATGAATGCAGACATTCTCTCCCTGTCCCTCCTTGCTGGCACTAGCTGTCCGGCACGTTTAACGCCCCCTGATCCTCGATCATCCGCATGCATGGCACAAACACCTTTGTACGTGGGCTCATCCACGTGTGGTCACGTCATTGTAAATCACGTCTTGGCAGGGTATGACCGCGCTAATAAGAGAATGCCAAGCTGAGTGCAGTGCAGTACGAGAAACAGGACGATCCTCGGCGCATCAACATCCCGCGTCCTTCGACGACAGATTTAGATGGAAGTCCAGGTGCTTCTTTATAGATAGAAGTCCACTGCTTCTTCTTCTCCCCTCTCGATTTTCTTTCCATTGATGAATTGGATATGTAATTACAGGGCACTGTACAGGCGCTGGAAATGAAGTCAGGTTAACGACGCAGGCGAGTCCTTAAGAGTATGTGATCAAACTGTACGGTTTTAATAAACTAGGTCGGGTTAGAAATGAAATACCTGCGCTGGTCAACCGGAGTAGGGTAACCATTGCACTCGTGCAGTTGTGAGGCAGTCGTCTATTTATTATTCAAACGATGTCATATGAATTATAATACGACGATGGAACCTTCCCAGCGCTCGTGCACTTTGAATCATCGTCAACTAGGTCATTAAAAAGTTAATTCCTAAATTGTTTCTAAAATGTATGAATATCATCCTACAAGCGGTGTTACTCCTGCTTATACTACTAATCTTCTAAAAGCAGAAGGTGTGGCACTTACCAAATTGAAAGACGCGTTAAATGCTTATTATTGCCGACACGTAAATACCTTCATTCTAGCGCAAAGTATAATACATTGCGCATTCCTATACTTTTTCTCGACGAGCAAGCGCATTGGCGCGATCTCCCTCCTTTCTCGTGATATCAGAAACGTTCATTTGTAGGGTTTATGGGGCGCAACGCGATTACAGTGTTTGGGAAGGGCCCTTACGACGAGCTGTAGCTGAAGAAGACGAAAAGAATGAAAGGGAGGAGGTTTGGTGGGGATGGGATCGACAAAAGGGAAATAATAGCACGATACGGAGGACAAACGGTTGACCATGGACAGAACAGTGGGCTTTTACTGTCCCCCAGAAATCATATTTAAGAGCACTTCGTACAACCAATTTGCTCGGTTTCTTCAGGAAAACCGCGTCGTTGATTCGTCCCTGTCACAATACGAGGACCCATTTGGTTTTTGTTCACGATTGTCGTCCTTGCGGAAATTCACGGTTGGTAGGTAGGGAAGGTGAAGGAATTGAGTCCAATTTTCTTGAACGGTTTAAAGGCGCGTTCGACACTCGCATTTTTCCTTCACAATAGAAGAACACAAAAGTCAGTGCAATAACGTCTTATTTATTATAGCAACAACCTTGACACTTAAAGACGATTTACAGTAGGATCAATGAACTTCCAAAGCGTGATAGCACGTGCCTTTTAACGGATTTTTGTAGTAGATGACACGACTTTAATACGTTCTCGAAGGCACACTGTAAGACGGAAAGGAAATGGGAAGGCAGTGCGGTACGCCCGAGTGCAGGCACCTGCTATCGCGGTAATTACAAACGTTTCATATTTAATTACAATTTGTAGGCGGTAGGCCCGTTACTTCGGAGACCGACTTGACGTTCTTCCCTTCCCCTTCTCGTCGTATACCACCGAAGTCCCTTGCCAACCGATGGGATCTCGGGATCTCTTTTGAAACAAAATAATTCCATAATTAAGTCTCCATTCCTACGATGCTTCTCGCTCTCCTCTACCCCGTGCAAACACCATGGCTCCCTCTCGTATCCTTTGAATTATGTCCTCGACTTAATTACGTTATTAATTATTTCATTTAAAACGCTGAAGACCGTGGGCGCTCGCGAATGTCACCAGTGTCCTCTGCACGGTGTAGCATAAAAGATACGCTCGTTCATCGAAACCAATTAACAGTCCACGATGTCTCACTCCGAATTACTTAACCAGAAATGAGGTTTCCCACCAAAACCGTGCCATAGTCGCGCTTCGACGCATATCTCTGTCACCTGTGGTTGTCGTTGGGTTCAAAAGGTATATGACAATCTGCCATGAAACCTTCCACAACGCCCTCTTAAATAATATTCATTTCGAAAATGATTTAAATTTTCATGATTTTTTCTTTTCTTATATCACCAATATTCATCTCAATCGCAATTCAATATCTTCTTTGTACCACGCGAGTCCTAAAAATGAATCGTCTAAAGAGAAAAGCTTAGAAACATACGAAACCTGAATATACGCGCGCATGAGTATAATCATCGAGGGGATTTCACTCTTGCGAAGATCCACGCTGCCTCCACCATGATTACTTTATAATATAAACCCGGCTGTTAAAACATTTCGCCGGCAATAACATCACAATGTGTCTAGAAAGCAGGATTTTACAGACATTATAATTTTCCACGTCCACGTTCAACGATCACGCTCGCGGTTCGAAGTGATTTCTACCGATCCTTAACCGGACGTTACATCCTTTAGCCTTGCGAGAAAGGCGCCGAAACGAGGAGCGCGAGCACGCGTACGACGATAAGACGCGCGTTTTCTCGGTAATTGAAGACAGTCAACGGCTCGTTACGACCCTGAGACGTTCGGGGTCCGTACGAGGGCAACGAGCCATCGACCGTACCATTTGCGGGCGCGCGATTTCTCGCGCGCGACTACTCGCTCCCCAGACAGGAATGTTACCTCGAATGTCGGCGACGATTTTGCGATTTAACGACTTAATAAAGCGGGCCGAATAACGCGAGGAGAGATGGGCTCGGGGTGTGAGGACCCCCTCGGCACGGGCCGCGGCCCTGCCATAAGTCCGCGTGAGTTTATGCGCATCGGCTGCGTCCGTAGTTATACCTCCTCTAACCTCTTCCTCCTCCACCACCTCCCCTTCGCCCTTTCACGCCATCTTCCTCTATGGCTTTTTCTTTCTCCCACTTCCATTCCATCCCGCATTTCTGCTTCTTCCTCGACCCTACCCCACCCAGCATCCCCTTATTATTTCGATCTGACACTCGGACATAGGCTATGGCGCTCGTAAAAGCGGGACTAGAGACGCGAGAAAGAGACAGGCGAGGTGAGCGGAGAAAGGGAAAAGGAAAGGAAGAGAGAGAGAGAGAGAGAGAGAGAAGGCGTGAGTGAAAGAGGGTGAGAGGAAGAGGTGGAGAAGCGAGAGGTGCGCCCGGAGCACTCTTTATTATTTATTTCTTCATAAGTCGTAAAAAGGCCGAACGCGCCGATTTATCGTAGAAATATTGAAATGAGAGACACTGGTACAGGGTGCATCGACTGCTTCTTCTTCTCTCGTACTCTTTTTAGCAACGACGAAGCGTCACGAGTACACCACCACTGTCACCACCGTCGACGTCACTATTGCCACCGTTTGAAACCACCGACAACTCTTCTATGCTTGGTGGAAAGAACGACAAAAAGTTTACCACTGCCAGCGCTTTACGAGCCGATATATTTTATTTCGGCGAAGCACCGTCGCGCGTTCTGCTCGCGCGTGAAGCTTTAGAAGACGACCCAAAGTCCAGTCGGTCACAAAACAAAAATCTCGAGAAGCTGGTGAAAAAAGTGCGTGAGAATTATTTAAATTAAAAAAAAGAATGCAAGTGTTACCGTGATATTATTCTTAGAGACGTCAACGAGGTTTCTAACACTTATGGTTACACGTGGATTTAGAATTTCTCGAATGTCGAGCCACCGAATATGCTACATTTGTGTCGAATTCCAGCAAGTACGCACGCACAATTCCGTGGATTCGCACGAGCTCGTTTAAATTCACCCAGGAAACAAGCCACCGCGGAGTTTCTCAATTGTCGGAACACCCCTCGTACTCGACATTCGCACTCTCTAACAACGCATTCGTATCGAGTTTCGCGCACTCCACCCTCACGCACACTCCAAATCGTACGCCTGCACGCATAAACAACTGCCGTCCCCCAATCTCGTTATGCGTTACGTAACTCACGCCTGCCTCGTTTATTTCTCCCTCTTCGTCCTCCTCGCTCTCTTCGCGAGGCATCATACTTATCACGATCAAAATCACGACACAGGTTACTTCCGGCATTCTTTCGCGTCTTCACCCTCTCAAAAGTTTGCTGTAGATATTTCTTGTTTTATTCTCATCGTTCGTTTCTAATTTCTAGCACGCGTTCTGAGTTCCTCCTTTCCACTCTCCTCCTCTTCAATCTTCTATTTACATCTCTTGCTAAACGAAGTAGATTCTCGAAGGCCCATAAGGAATAAATTAATGTTGCAATTAATTTTGCATTTTACATCTTTTTTCTCTTCCTTTTCCACTACCAGCTTATACACATATTGAAATCGTTCACATCCTCGGTGATCTCAGGATACCCTATCCTGCAATGAATGTTATTTCATTTCTCCTTCTTTTTCCACATCTCTCTTTCTCTCTGCATATGTGTGTGTTTTCGTCGATATCTCCCCTGTCTTCACTTCCCTCTTTTGCTTCCTCTCCCCATCACCCTCTCCCACCCCTAGAACGGCCTATCCTCCTAGGATAATCCGCGGTCCAAATTGGCAGGATTACTCGTACCGAAGACTGGGCCACGTCCTCGAGATTGCGGGGATTACAGCGCGGCACCGCCACGGTAACGCAACGTAACGTAAAGCGTCTCGACGTCGGTAGGTTAGGTGCGCCTCTCGCATCCCGCCACGTGCAAATACAGGTATTATCGAAGTATTAAGGCGAGTACGCATCGCGTGCGTGACGGGGTCCTCTTCACTCGTACCTTCTTCCTCGGTATTCTCCTTCCTTTCCGTCTTCGACCTCTTCGGCGTCTCGAGGCGTGACGAGTGAATTTCCACCCTGCAAGAAATCCCAAGGGAGAAGGAAGATTCTGACGGTCTCTCTGCCCACGTCTATCCTAGGGTAGATGAAACGGCTAATGCGGGGTTTTAAGCGCCGTTTTTATTAAGCGACGTTATGCTTTAATGACGCTTGACGTCGTTGATTTATCGTCGATAAATCACGCGGGCTCTTGCCACGCGGGGCAACCGGCCAATATTCTGGAATTGCGATTTTTATCGTGCAACTTACGGGTGATTAAATACACAGGAGAATTGGCACTGTTTAGATTCCCCTTTCTCGCACATCCGACGAGTACTGGAATTTGTTTCGTGTCACGCGAGAAATAAAATCACCTATGTTCGACCTTATACGGAAGAACTTTGATGACCCGTGGCTTAGTTCAACGACATCGAATGGCGTGCGAATTTTAAAAATTAATTACTCTCGAACGAGTTTATCGTGCGAGATTGTGGAGAGATTGGTAATTGCTTGGAGGACAGGAGATAGATCGAGAGAAACTGACGACTCAATTTCATTTCGCGATAACTGGGGAAAAGCATGGGAATCGAGCGAGCGACGACGTTCCGCGTACCTACGGGGAGAGAAAAGTGGCTCGGGACTCGTGGGATCTGACCCCGGAGTTTTCAATTATTTTTATTAGGTCCGCACGAATCGTCTATCTTCTTACTCTCGGGAGGGTGTCCCATCGCGTGTCCGTCCCTGATATTTAAGGAGCGAGGGGGACAAGCGGTGCGACGTTCGCTTTCGAGAGAAAATAAAAAAAGAAAAACAAGCGTTGAGAGCTTCGCCCCCGTTAGTGGAGACGTTCGCACCTGCAGGGGGCGTTGCACGTCGAGGGTGTGAGAGAGTGGGGGAGGAATGGGCCAATGTCGAGGAGAAAACAAATTGAAGGCAAGTTAAGCACCTGTCTGGTATCGTGTGCGTTTGCGCGAACGATAAATCGCAGAAGTAACGCTTCATATGTTATACCATGAATTATTCATCTAATCGCATAAATCTCCGATTTATTTCTTTCCCCATTTACGTTAATTGAGAATAAATCTTCGTAAAGCGCGAATAACTGTCACTACATTCACTTTGAGATTTTAATTTGAGAAACGTATGAGGGATAATTGAATGGCATTCTTTACATACTAAAAATCGTCGTTGGTTTTGTAGGCTGACGTCTTAATCTTACTTTCCCCTTGCGTGCGAACGTCGATAGAATGAAAAGTGGTAAGACGAAAAGAAAGGCATGAAAAAGTTGTAACAAAATACAGTCGATTGTGCATTTGAATTTTATGCGGCTATAAAATCATCGATCTTCTTGACGACAATTTGACGACGAGTAATATGTTTACATTACATGCCGTTCTTTACCCAACGTTACTCTAACCTAACCTTTATTTTTCTTATACGAAACAGAACGACAGCTATGACGATTTTTCTTTTGTAATTTTTATTTCTGCCTTTTCATAATTTACACACTAGGGAGCGGAGATCTCCTGCTTTCTCGCGATTGTTTCTTCATAACGAGGCCCCGTACCATTGGTCCATCCCCTTCGCGATTCTCTCACCCCGAAAATCTCTCACGCATAATGCGACTAATAAGCCGCGCCGTGCCGCCTCGAAACATAAATAAGTAAGCCACGCTGAAATCGTAATGTTCCCCAACTTGGTGTGGCATGAAAATTAAAATTAGTTCGCGGGAAGAGGGAACGAGCACCAGCGGAACGGCGGAGAAAGAATACGGTGGAGAGAGGCAAAAAAAAAGAGAGAAAGAGAACGTAGAAAAGGAGAGCGGCACACCCCCAAGCGAATATTATGCAAACCCGCGAGCAATAAAAATAACATATTGCGACCGCGAGAGGCATAAGTTTTAATCCAATATTACTAAGATAACTCCCCTCCCAAGCCTGCCGTCCCCTTCTCATCCCGATGGTTCCTTTACAGGGGGAACGAAAAAGATTTCTTTTGTGTTACGCACCGTCCTGCTTTACATTGTGGTTATTAGAAGACGTTCCTTCCGCGCGGCTGCGTATCAGCGTAAAGGTGGGGGAGAGTTTCTCTTCTCTCTCTTTCAGTGCTTCTACCTTCTCCACGTTGCTTCGTTATTTCTTTCTCTCCCTGTATTTATCTATATATCTCCCGAATCTTCCATTTAGAATTTTTAATAGTCATGCATATACAATTTCCCAATAAAACACCTTTGACAAGTATTTCTTTCGTCTTCTCTTTCCTTCGTAAGTGTTACACTACTTCCTCTTTTCCGCTTCTCTCACTTTCTATGACATGCACCATGTGACTAGCGTCCGTAGGTATTGCTATAGCAGCGAATTTTTTTGATGGAAGCGAAAGGAGAGATGCGTGTAAGAAGCTTAGAGAGATATAAGGGGGTGGCGATCTATAAAGCAAATAGAACTCGCAAACGTATCTCGATTTTTCCTCTTCTACCCTCCTCTCGTCTACGCTATTCCCCCATGGATTTGCCAAGCGCCGCGTAGAGTCGCGTCGGTCGGTCCGTGAAATCGGAGAAATCCAATTCGCACGACCGAGTTGCAACGTAGGGGTGAGTGTCTGAGTGGAAACAACGAATAAATGGAGAGAAGGAGACGGAGGGAGAATGCGAGAAAAAAGTCAAGCCATAGCAACAGGATACAAGGGAAGGGAGTCTGGACGGCCACTGGAAATGGGAGGGAAAGAGAGATGGAAGGGTCGTCGTAAAAATTTATAATTTGGAAAATATCGCGCCGCGCTGTTGGATTTCGCCCGGCAATTGAGTTTATAAAGCGAGAAATCGAAGGGCCTACCGTTCGCGATGGGTGAGCGAGTGCGAGTGAAGAGAAGCGCGAGAGAACGAGAGAGAAGCGTGAAAGAAAGGAAAGGAGGAGAGGGGGAGAAAAGAAGAGACACGATGGCGACGACGATAACGGAGAAAGACTTTTGACGAAAATTGAAGTCGTTGTTATGACGGGAATTGCGCGCGACGAGGCTTTACGAGGGGGACGCTCTCGTCGACGCTCACAAGTTTCGTAAAAAAAGAAGAAAGGAGTCACGGGGCAGCACGAGGAGAGCGAGAGGGAGTCGCTCGAGAAGGGAAGCAGAATGCGGAGAACGTGAAAAAATGGCCAGAGGGAGAAGACGATAATTCGACGTTCACACGATTGTCAACCTGCCGGGAAAATTTCTTTCTAGGGATAAAAAGCGTTGATAACTGGAAAATACGAACTTCCAAGTTTTCCAATGCAAGCAATTTCTGATTAGATACCAATTTCTGTACCAAGAAAATTTCTTGAGAATTTGTTTGATCTTTTTCAATATCTGATTTTACCATGCGCGGATATTTTCAATTGTGTCTACCACCGTCCAAATTCTACCGTGCATTGGAGCTGGTCTGTCCGAATCGACCTAATAGAAAGGACTCATATCGAACAGAGAACAGTAATGGGTTAATACAGTAAATGCATAAAAGAGTGTCACAGAGAGATAGCGCAGATATCGAATAGAAACGCGCGTCCATCCCCTCCACCTTCATCCACCGGCATACGATTTCCCAGACGCCTAACCGTAGCCGAGGGACGACAAATTTTTCCGGAAGCCGCTCGCCCACCGTTCTCAGGAAGCTTAGGAATTCCTTTCCCATGGAAGCTCTGCCAGGGCTCTGCATCTTTGGGGCCAGCACGACGAGTACGACGCGACGACACTCTTGCTCCCGTAGAATGTTTGAATGGCGCAAGACGGTAGCAGGATGAGATAAGGCGGAGCCTCGCGTAGGCGTCGTAATTCAAAGATAGCGGTGCGTCCTGTGCGGTTTAACGCGAGTTAAACAGTGCCTCCATTGTGACTCTCTCGGGGGTCCGCGAGATTACGAGGGAAGGACGCGAGTTTTGGCCTACCTCTCGACTGCCGTACCACCTTCCGTTCTCCCAATCTCTCTTACTCACTTCTTCAAATCCGGAAGTACACAAGAATCTCACGTATTCTTAGGCAAACCTGCGAGCCCGAGCATTGCCATTTATTCAACATACCGCTGCAGCTTTCGAAAGTTCGTCGATAGGAAGTGGGCTTTCTTCTCTTCTCCTCGTGTCTTTCGACTTTGATGCTTTCTCTTCTAAACTGGAAAGTACGCATATCTATTCTTACGCATATCTAACTTCCAATTGGAAGTTATGCCAGACGAATGTCGTTGTTGAACCTGTTTATCGTAAGATAGTTTCTTTCCTTTTACAGCTTCCGATCCTCTGTCATCCTCATCCTCAGATTCTCTTCATGTCTGGTATTGCCATTTATTCAGCATACCGCTGCAGCTTTCGAAAGTTCGTCGATAGGAAGTGGGCTTTATTCTCTTCTCCTCGTGTCTTTCGACTTTGATGCTTTCTCTTCTAAACTGGAAAGTACGCATATCTATTCTTACGCATATCTAACTTCCAATTGAAAGTTATGCCAGACGAATGTCGTCGTTGAACCTGCTTATGGTAAGATCTTTTCTTTCCTTTTACAGCTTCCGATCCTCTGTCATCCTCATCCTCAGATTCTCTTCATGTCTGGTAGTGCAAATTTTAAAGCACACCGGGCGAGAATTCCGCGCGCATGAGCGTTACCATTCGTCATTCTCGAGGCTCGATCGCAAGCTCGGGGTGCATTCTCGATGGGAGGCGAACGAGTGAGTGCAACCACGTCAGAGAGCATTTAATCCGGAGCGTTGGGAGGGACGAGGAGAAGAATAGGAGTGGGAAGAGAGGGAGAGTGAGAGAACGAGAATCAACGTATCGCAGGGCCCCCGGAGCGATAGATTTGGGCAATGCGCGAAAACGGGGTTGCAACCCTCCCTCGTTCGCAAGTGCAGCCTCCCCTATCCCTCGGCGGGCCATTAATAATATACCCATATTGGACACAATTCACCTTGAAATTAACCGGTAGCCGATTGGTAAGCCCGGGCAAATTGACTTCGAAATTGACAATTTATGGTCGCTTTACTTCCTCGCACCGCGCCGCGTCGCGCCGTTTGTTGGTGGGCGCCGATCGTCGTGGCGCCGACGCCGATTCACGAACTTCTCCTAAGGTTCTTTAGTTCTTCGAATTTTCACTTACTTTCGTAATCACTTCCTTTCTTAAATCACACCCTCTATCCCACATTAGCTTTGGGATGGAAGATTGTTAAAACTACAATGATTTCAAGTACTGCTCAATAGATACATATTGTTTCGGTAACAGGTTGTTTCAACACAAGCAATGATATTGCCAAAAATGCTAATTGCTCGAATAGATCCTTTTAAATGCTACATTGGCAAGGTTAGAACTTGGAACCATACAGGAGTTCTGTATTCTTATACAATTATGTTCCGACAAAACTTCTGAAACACTTAAATCTTTGTGCAAGACTGATTCTCTGTTCTCAACGCATGAAGAGACGTTTAATCTTCCTCCTTTTTTTATATCCGATAATATCTTCTCGCGCGCGCCCGAGAGAGATACTTTTACTCAACAACCTCACGCGACGCACCAACGCGATGGTACCCAATTTCCTTCTGGACGACGATCGCAAGGTGCGAGTCTCGTGAAGATCGGAAATGCCTGGGGCGTGTCAACGAAAGAAACGCATAAACAGCATAAAACCGCACGCATTACGCGTATCCTAACGCCTGTACATTGCCAGTACGCACGTAAGAGCGGATAGGCACGCAATTTTGCTCGCGTGACGCAACTGCTCGATGCTTCTCGCCCTTTTCCCTCTTTATTTTACACTTTTCAGCTTGCTGGCCAATATCTCTCGCGCCCGTTCCGTGTTCCATCGTTTTGATCATTTCCTTCTACTATTTCCAGCAACGCTCGACTGTATAAGTAGCCCTTCTGTTTGTTCCATCAAAATATCGTAGAAAGCTGCAACACTCTTGCACATTTCTCTAATATTATTAAACAACCCGTCGATACATCATACATTTATTTACACGCTATAAGAATCATTATAATTTTGTTCTTGTATCGTATCCTTGAAGAATGCATCCCTAGGACGCACAATATACAAGGAGCTTATACAATCTATTAGTATGCTTCTCGGGTTAAATTAATAATCGGTGAATGCACGACAAAATTCTCGACTTCCTCGTCCTACACCCTGCCCGATGGGGCTAAGCTCGTCACTAAAATTCCTCGCGTTAATCCTATGCGAGTGGTGCGCGCGAGGAATCACTCGGAGGAATGCGACGTGCGAGAAAACGCCCAACCTTGCGCGCGTTGCCGGAGGCGATTGCGCGAGGCAAAAGGCAGGCGAGCGAGCTAGGGACGGGGGCAGAGAGGAGAAGGTGGAGGGAAGAAGGGAGCGCACGCTTTCCACGGAAGCGGCCGGGATAATTAAGACAATTAAGGTACTTCGCTATAAATCACGAGTAGCTCATCTACGTAAAGCTGATATCGGGATCGGCGATCTACACGAGTTCCAACCGCGCGGCAATGCGCTCGATCTATCTCCTTTCGCCTTTTCTCTCTTCCTTCTTCTTATCTCTTTCTCTCTCCGTTGCTACTGCCATCCTCCGTATCCTCCTTCGATCCTTCGGTAGGTCTCTCATGCTCAGCCCAGTTCGATATGGTCAATGAGGAGAGTGAGAGAGGGGAAGGAAGGACGATCGCCCGAAGCGAGAAAGGATAAGAAAGAAGAAGATCGGCGAGGAAAGAGGAAGAAGGATTGCACTCTCGTTTGATACGATCGGTATAGAGTGAGGAAAATTGAAGGAAGGAAAATGTCGAGTGGAAAAAGTGCAGAATGTTAGAGGGTATGTGGGAAAGGAAACGAGACTTGTGAATATTTTTAGGTGTGTGCTAAATGTTTGTGTACATTGTGTTCTTTCTTTTTATGCTTACCCTTGCGCGGTGTAGAAGAGTTAAAGCAGGATACATTCAAGGAAATGAGAGGAAAAAGTGCACCGTGAGAGACAGAGAGATGGTTAGAGTTTTGCGGGAAAAAGCAGAAAAATGTAGAAGCTTACGAAGAAGGATATGCGAAAAGCGTATGTTCACTATTTTCGACAGTAATAACCGTAAAGGTATTTCTCACACTAATTTCGATTAATTCATCCGCTTGCGCAATTCTGGCTCCCCTGTTGCGAAAGGGACGCATCGCACGTTGCTTCTTGCCGCTCGATCGACGATACTATCGCGTGTTCTAACTTACATAGGTATCCGCCGATTCGAATTCTTGCCCAGTGCTCGAGCATCGTACGCATCAATTGCAATGATTTTTATTGCCCCTCGCTAAATTAAGATTTATCGCTGTTTATTTATTCGACTGTATACGCTCGATGGATAAACGCGTTTGATACTACGAAATCGTTAAACATTTATGGCGCGTCAGGTCGCTTCTCTTTCTCGTTCTCCTTTCTCATTCCGCTTACTTAATAAATATGCTATCGTATCGCGATATTATTCAAATTTTTACGGGCTCTTGATTCGCGGGTTCGATCGACGCTCGAAAGGCGAGAAGCCGTTCGGAGGTCGATTACCTTTTTTTTCTTCTCCCTCTGGTCTCTCATTCTTTCTTCTCGCTTCTACTTCGTCCTTTCGTACGCTTCGTTTCTCCAGTTATGGCCGATTACTTCCTGCTAGTGCGGCCTCAATGAACCAGTATAACTCGAATAGGCATTGGCGTCATTTATTCCTCCTCGAGGATATTTTTAGAAAAAATCGTTCAACCTACTTACGTACGGACGTTTCCAACGTATGCTCGTAAATACTGTCTCCAATAATAATCAGGTCGAGTGTACGCCTATACCCTGCTACATTGGAGTGTTTAAATGATCAGTGATGGTACGGCTCGTTAAAATCGCGGACAATTACATCAAGGACTCGAACACAAGTATTTAACTAATTAATCCGTCGAGATTGCCATGAGAGTAAAACGATCGTCGCAAAATAGGCACATAGATTTTCTCTCACAATCAGCTCACGCAAATGGATAAGTAGGTACAAGTCGACGTACGTGTGGTCATCGAACGCACATACGCACCTATGCACTTACTGCGCATCTTCAATGCGCAACGTACACGTACACAAAGGTATCCAAAGCACACGCGTTCACATTTAACACACACGAATCTCTTTTCCGCGCGTGGTATCGTCCTGCG
The DNA here is from genome assembly GCA_944319695.1 of Tiphia femorata. Classification (NCBI taxonomy): domain Eukaryota; kingdom Metazoa; phylum Arthropoda; class Insecta; order Hymenoptera; family Tiphiidae; genus Tiphia; species Tiphia femorata. The sequence goes on along the minus strand of OX090900.1, from coordinate 14,906,639 downwards.
CATCTCCCCGTCGCGCATTAAACCTCGAGATAATTGCCTCTCCTTCCCCCTCATCCTACAACTAAAACCTCCCGTCCTGGGATTTGGATAATACTCGCTACTTCAGTCTCTCTCAATCTTTCTCTTTCTTTCTTCTCCTCCGTTTCCTCTTTGCTTCGCTTCTTGGCACGTCCTGCACCGAGAGGATACGCGAGGCGGACTCGGAATCGATGATGAGCACGAAAGGTGCGAGGAGTCCGGAGGACGATAGTCGATAGTCGAAGTCGTTAAACGCCCCGTGCGTCGGCCGCACTCGTAAGGCGTATAATTCCCCCGATGTCTCCCTTCCTTCTCTCGTGGTCGGTGGTTTTCGCGTCCCTCTCCGTCGCTCGGCCTGCAAGCTCGCGTCTTCCTCTTCACCGGTCGATCTGGTTTTTCGACCAGAGGTGCAACGATCATTAGGGCGGAGAATGATCGGGATCGAGGCAAAGCACCTGGCTTCCCTCGATCGTCCTGGACAGAGTCCCACACGCGATTCGGCCGCGAAAGGGATGAGGAGGATGCTAACAGGGCAATGGTAGAGACGGAAGGGGAGAAACAAAGGGAAAGAGGAAACCATTTTTTCTATACCCAACTAAGCTTTCTAAATTTTCATGATGCGTGGAAATAAGTGACGAAGAAGCGACGAAATAATAAACTGTGCTAAGGGTATATCGAGAGAGTGATCTGTAGAAATTGTATGCGAAGTATAATAAGAATAGGGAGAACGAGATTTATTTTAGGCGCGAGTTAAAAGTCGAATAAATTTACGAGCAAGAAGGGGGCGCATCGAACAGCAGGGTGGGTAACAATGAAAAGATACCGTGTTGTGCCGATGAAACACCAATCGTACAAACAATCGAATCCGCCCCCTTCAGTGATAATTCCTACCGACAGGACCACCGCTTTCGATATCTCTGAATCGGTGCGCTCGATTCGAATCGATACGGAGAAAAAGGGCTGAGGAGAGTCGACGAGGAAGGAGAAACAAGGCGGGAAGGCATACGCCAGTAATTTATCGAACGTGATCGAGCGCGTAACAGAAGCTGTCAATTGAGTCTGCTGGGATAATCGCGTAGATCGCGCACAGTGCCACCTCACCTCCCTCCACTCTTCTCTCTAGATCGATCGTTACGATTGCGACTCTAATTACAACGCGCGTATGGTATAATTCCACCGGGCGCGCCGTAAACGCGCTGCCCATAATTAGAGGACATCTTTTAAAGGAGGGAGATGCGCATCATTTGCTTATCGCTGGTGAGTTTGAGACGTCGCAGATGGAGGGCGTGCGGCGGAAACATCTTGTTTTGCTTTGATCAAAACAGTAAAATTGCTTCGACGCAGGAGGAAGTGCACCCATTGAGTAGGTAAATGTTGAATGGTGCAAGAAAAACCAGAAAGCAGATAGGAAAGACAATTAAGGGGATTGTGGTAAAAGCGAGTCAGTGGGACGAGAGTTCGTAGAAAGTAGCGTTACTCTTGTATGGGAAAAAATAATTACTCTAATCTTTGCACGGAGGAAACAATTTCTTTTGCAATAGTACAGATATCGAAATAGCGATTAATTTATGATTCGTCTCTAATCGGTGGAAATCGGAATGAAATGAGATGGCTTGGTTTAACGGCATAATGAGAATCGTATAATTTCGTAAATCCCTGTACTATTAACGGGAGGTCATACAGAGAGAAAGAGAAATTAATTCCGCGGTTTAAAGTTGATGAGAGAGGCGGTAACAGCACGCCCGCTTCCGTTGCGACATCGTGCGATTATTATCGATTTCTCTTGATCGCCTGTTATCGAGATCTTTTGATCTCTTGGCCAACTCTAGGCCGGGACCTTCCGCCTACTGCTCTCTGTGGTACCCTCGTGATCGAAAGCCAGTCGGCGGGCGGATAACTATGCACGATGGTTGCGCTTTGGTACGCGGAAGTTTGTCGAGAGAGGTGATCCGAGAGGTTTCGTCCAATTTAACGAGTTTGCTTAAGGTCGCTAATGGAAAAGAAATAGTGACGGGATAATTGATACGTTGTGTATTTGCAATTTGCAGTCTTGAGTGTAATCATTGTGAGTTTAATGAGATTGGAAACTTTTTATAACTACATAACTGTTTCTGTAATTTAATGTGCAGTGATATTGTTTGGGTAATCTGCTTTCTCATTTGGTCACTATTCTTGTTTCATCAATGGAGTGTAGTTTCCATTTTTAAAAGCGAATAGATTATTCAAAAATCTTAGATACTAGTAAAGAAAGACGCGCTTCGAAGAAATTGCTGTGGCTTAAAATATAACATTCTTACTCTCTAATTCATATTTATCTTCGAGTTTACAACATTTTCTATAAATTAAAATGATTCTCAACTGTCTCGTGGAAGGTGTGCATTTTAAATTTTCTTCGTGTCTACGATTAATAGCGATTAATGCAATCCTTTCTCTAAACGTTAATACACTCTGATTTTCTCGTGCACCTTACACGTAACAGTCCGTCCTATCGGAAATCCACGGGTATTTTTCGTCACGTCGGAATCAGCCAAGCGCGAAACTCATGCGGGCCTCATCGCATTGCCAGCGCCTCGCCAACCACTTCGCGGATCCCGACGCGTCGTCTTCCTTTCTCAAATCGTCGGGCCGACCGAACGTGCCGCGACTGGTACGCAAACAAGTACGTATTATGTGATGGTATAAGTATAAGCGACCAAGAGTGCGTTCTTGTTTTCGGTGTAACCCGAAGCTAAGCGGTTTAAGAGATCAACGCCGTATAAACCGGCCGTCTGAGAATCGTCTGGAGATCTCATGCGTGAGAGGCATCGGGATTGTGGTAGGACGAGGAGGTCGCAGGGCGTCCTCGAGAAGACGGGTACGATATAGTAGAGGTGTGGAGGTAAAGAGGTGGTGCGAGGAAGACAATGAGAGAGGTGGGAGGAAGAGAGGTATGAAAAAATAAGAGAGCGGAAAGGTGGAGCGAGGATGAGTTGGTGAGACCGAGCGACGGAGGAAGAGGAAGAAATAGAGGGAAAAAGGATACATTGAGAAAGGAGAACGGGGAAATCGGAGAGTACGAGGATCGGTGAGAGTGAGAGAGAGAGAGAGGGGGGGGGGGAGAGAAAGAGTAACGAAGAAGGAAAAAGGTGAGGTATGACGGGTGAAGCGAGACGAAGAGACTTCTGGGCTTCGAAAGAGGCAAAGTGAGAGGGCAGGTAGAAAGACGGGATGAAAAATTAGATTTACAAATCTGTCCTGACTACTATGAGATTGCTCGCTTTTCGGACAGCGGCGCTCAACCTCTCGCGCAGATATATTGTCATGGACTATTTCTCTCGTCGAAATATCAGGTCGATTATTTTTGACAAATGTCAATATTACGATAATTTCAGCCACGGACGAATTTTTTCTGGTCAGAGATACATTTACACTTTGCAACATGTTTGTCGGGGTTATTGAGGTACTTTTAAAATGCAAATCGAATAAATTGTATTTAGCACCTAAAATGTAATTATATGAAAATTAAAAGCGACATAAGAATGTTCTGTTTTTTATATACAGTGATACTTTCTAGTAGAACCGGCGCTCCAAAAATCACTTACGTATACCCTGATTTATTATATTCCTGAATTGTGAATTATTATACATAGACATTTCAAAATATATGGGCAGTGAAATGTTCAACGTAGATCTAGTCTCGACAGTGCTTCGCTCACAAGCCATCGAACTGTCAATCGATGAACTGCGAGAAATGTGGAGGGCATAATCGGATCGCATTTGAGAACCTGCAAGGGCACGTAGGTGCTATATCGAGAGCAAAGAAAGGACCGTGCGCGCCGCGGTAACAGTGGAGTCCCGGATATTTTCTCGCCGAGGCAAAAGGTCTGCTTTGTGTACGTATGCACACACTTTGTGCGCCGCTTCCGCGCACGTGTGTGCAGCGCCACTCTGGCGCCTACCGCCTATGAAAAATGAACGTCCCGGGCAACCGCGCGCGCCCGCGCCAGCATCGCCACCGCATCCTACACTATAGATTGTTTCAACGGAGATGCTCTTCTGTCTTTCTTTTCTCTTCTCTCCTCTCTTTCTTCCTCGTTCTTCCATTTCCTTCTCTCTCTCTTTCGCTCTTCTCATCCGCCTTTTCTTCTTTCTCTCTCGCCTGCCCAATCCCACCGATTGCATATGGCATAGGAAATTATTTGTGATATTATAAAAAAATAATTAGAAATTATAACGATTGTTTGATTAATAATCTATTATATATGTACAGAGGTGTTCAAATCCACTACTTTCTTGTTTATTTTTATGTCATCTCACTTTTCCTTGTAACAGGTAAGCCATCGCTCTTGAACCGTTGCGTGATAAAGTTCTTCGCGACGCGGACTCTTCCATCAATAAGACAATCAGAAAATTATCACGAAAGAAAAGTATCAGTGATTAGATAATTTATCATGTATAAAAAAATGTGTGTTGGTTTATGTAAATAATAACAGATTATTAATTGTACCATATTAGTATGATATATCCGTGAGAAATAGGTATAAGGGGTTTAAAAGAGTTTACGATCAACAGATTGATAACAATCGCGCATATCAAGTGGACGGTAGAAAAGCACTGATAGTTTTCTTAGCAAAGCGAATGCAAATCGAAACGTATAATATTTAAGTAGGAATAGTGAATCGGTTACGGCAAACGTCGTAACCGCGATGGTCGGGGTAAGAAGCTTACCTCGATGACAGGTGTCTCTAACCACAGTAACTCTCTACCACTGTACAGCTCCAGGCCAGGAAGACCACCAAAGAGAGCTTCCGTTGGTCTCAGCCTTGCAGCGAGCCATCTAGCTGCCGCTGGTCACCATCCACAACATTCTCTCAAGAAGCACAGAATGGACAATGGCGATTATTACGAGAACGGACATCTCGGTGAGTCGTGTAATTCTTTTAATTCTCCAAATCCCTAACACAAGTTCAAGGAAATTCTAGTCGGGGTGTTACACAGTATTTTCCCTTTTGATCGGTGGAGTTAGTTACTAGTATTCGTTTCACTTCATCACTCTTACAACTCAATGCAACTTTTGAGGAATGTTTCGAGATATTGTAATCCTGGATGTCACGACAAAGAATGAAACAGTAACTTATATCGATTTCATATGTTGCTATAAACCATGCTAAAATTCCTTATCTAACTAGTAGTAAAATTATGAAACGACGCATTGACAGTAATGCCATCGAATCAAGAATTTTCTCATCTTCGAGCCCTCTATATCAGACCGGTCTCTTTTGTCAAAGGCCCCATCTCTCGTTCCTCCCAACTCCATCACATCAGCGTTTCGCTGCAAGCACAGCTCTTAAAGGGACAAATCGGCTTAATGGTGAAATCACGTTCTCGCGCACGATGCGATCGGCTCTCCCGTCTCGCGTGATATTCGCGGAGAGGAGGCTTTCCTCACTAGTCGCGCACCCGCATCCTGGACGCTAGGTACCTACGCGTAAACGCAACGTAGTAACCCTTGGGCACCAGAGGCTACACACTTGATTACTACCATCCGTATGTACAACGTGAGCGACCCTGTGAGTGGTCCATGGGGGTGACCCTACCGATCAATTAATTAGGGGAATCAAACACACTTGGAGTGAGCAAATTAACTGCAACTGCACCATCGTCGTGTTGCGGCCTGCGGTGGCGCGGTCACCGGAGCCGGCGAAATACCGCGCGCCGATATATCCATGCTCCACATATGAACCAGTCGTACTTGAGTTTCCAACCCTCAGCCACTCCCACCTACCCGTTCTTCCTCTAGTGCACGTATCTTTGGCTTCCACTTTGTTGGCTTGATCGGGCCCTTTACGCGATTATGTGCCTAGTAATACAGAAAATTCACGGCAGATTTCAATTGATCGAATAAGAACATAAACAACACCATTTAGGTTCCATTTTAATATACTTTGAAGATGTCTGTCCTGATTTTTTGCATTTGTAGCTAACGTCACGTTTCACGTTTGTTCTCGTGTACTGTATATTTCTGGTGTGCCGCACTTGTGATATCCTTTTATCTTTCGATACTCCATACGTACAGCAAATCTCCGAAAAACTCATTCGAGCCATTCCGCATTCGCAATCTTAATTCTCATTCTTCATTTTTCCCTGTTACCATCGTTCCACTTCTTGCTTCCCCGTCGGCTTCGGCGTCACGTAACGTCCGGCACGTTCTCCAAGTCGTGTTGTCGGTTCTATGGAGCTCCGTTCCGCTCGAAAGCATCGATAGACATTCCGCACCTACGACGAAAGGTCTAATGAAACCGCAGTAATTCCATAGTAATCTTTTCAAACGACCAAATATCTCGCTGAAAGGAGTAAAATTGCTAATATGTTTCACAGAGGGAAACAAGATGCAGGTTGTTGTGCTACTAGAGCATTTTACCACCATGTCGCGTTATAGTTTCCGATAAATCCGACAGAAATAGTTTTCTATAAACTCATATCAACTCTACCTGCCGAAAACTACAACTCCACTTACTCCGTGCACCATCATTTTCGCTTCAGAAATTTCTCCAAAGTCAGAGGGTCAACGAACACTCGTTACGCATTTCACGAATCTTCGTCCGAAATTCCTTTTACGTTGTCGCCAATTTCTCGAGCACTTGTACAATTTTCTGGTATACCGATATCAGAAATTCATCGGACGATAATGCGACTAGTAGCAGTATGCCGGGTTAACGGTGAAAATTCCTCGCGTTTAGGCGACCAAGGACGCAAGCGGAGCGACGTCGACACCGCCATGAGGGTGCAAGGAGAGAAACGATAAAGCGCAAGAGGGGATGGGTTGAGAGAGAGTTTATAGGGGGTGGGAGGAAGCACGCTGGTTGGGGGCTTGAAACTACGTTGGCTGTGACCGCAACGTCGACGTCGACGTCGACGAGTAGGATGGGAAGGAGGGTTCATGGGGTGGCCAGGGGGTGGTTGGCGAAGGGGCAGGGGGTGAAGAGGTGGGCCAGGACCGACGTTCGGAAATTGTTTAAGCAAATAATCGGGAACACGCCGGGCCGACCAATTTTACGGGCAAATACGTTTCATGGTGCAACGTTAATGAATTAATGCCGTGGCGTTTCGCGGGGCAGAGCGAGTGAGCCGGCAGGCGGGCGAGCCGCTCGCAGGATCGAGCGGAAACGCTCTCGCGCGCGCGCGCGCGCAACCTAGCCGGGGTAAACGTTGAAACGACGGGCAATTAATTACGGCCGGTGCGGTAATTGTATAATTGTTTTACGATTGGAGCCACCCACGGGCCGCCCACTATCGCCCCTCCGGCGACCCTTCGTCGCCACTTGCGCTCCGATCTCTCCTCGTAGAGAGAGGACGCTTGCCGAGTACGAAGTATCGTCCGTCTCATCGGGGCTAAAATATCTACACTTTCTTTCTCTTCACTTTCTTGTCCATCTTTTTTTTCTCGCGGTCCTTTCGATGTTGGCAAGATTGGATTTGTAATAATGTTCTGCCTATTGCACCGCGCGCGTGTAGGGCGCTTAATGATTAAATTGAACTACAAGAGAGGAAGAGGGCGAACACGTTTTGCAATATGACCTATGGAAAAGAGTTAATAGGTGGATTAACGAAGTCACATAAACATTTCACTTATGTGGAGAAAGTCGGGAATCTTTACAGTGCAAAACACGATCGTGGGTAATTGTGATTCCTTTATAAGTTCATGTAAAAAACTAGGGGGCAAGCCCCCTGCGCTTTCGCTTCGCTCAAGCGCCAACCCCCTCAAGATCGCCTTTGCTCGCGCTTCGCGCTCGCCTTAACGGGTGCAGAAAAGCTTCGCTTTTCTGCAATAGGCACGACCGCGGCACTCGCGCTTCGCGCTCGCCCACGAATTTCAAAAGGTTTCGAAATTGTGGAAAATTCAAGTATTGAGATATTAAACTATGCTACAGAGTCCTTTGCGCTTTCGCTTCGCTCAAGCGCCATACCCCCTGAGGTCATCGGATGCTCGCGCTTCGCGCTCGCCCACGAAATGCAGCATTTCTGCAATAGGCCCAAGTGATCAAAACCGGACAATTAAATGCATCCGAACCAAAATTTGACATGTACATAGAGTATATACACCTTTGCTGCGGTGAGACTTTATGCATGGTTATCTTCAACCATTCAGAAATTGCGACAAATTGAAATCTTTAATCCATTATTCCGGCGAGACGCTTGCGCGGATTCAAACACAATTTGGCATATAGTTTAAAAAAATATATCCATTTGGTGCCACAAAACTTTATGCATGGTCATCTTCAACCGTTTCGAAATTACGGGATTTTCAAACTACAATTATAAAATAGTGAATTAAAGATTTGAAACTGGCACCATTTCGAAATGGTTGAAGATGCCCATACACAATGTTTCGTGGCACCAAATGGGTAATACTTGATGTACATGCCAAATTTTGTTCGAATCCGTTCAGCCGTTTCAAGATGACCATGCATATTACCGCCATTTTGTAACGGTTCGAGATGGCGATACACAAAGTTTCGTGGCACCAAATAGGTATATACTCGATGTACATGCCAAATTTTGTCCGAATCCGTTCAGTCATTTCGCCGGAATAATGGACTAAAGATTTGAATTAGTCGCCATTTTTGATTCGGCCAACCAAAAAATTTGAAAATTTCCAGTAATTGTCATTGCGTACGTGTACATGAACGTGTAAAGTTTTATCAGGATCCATTGAATAGTACCAAAGATACGAATTTTTCAATATTTGAACTTCCCGCCATTTTGTACCGGTTCAAGATGGCGGCTCACAAACCTTATTGTCAACTCACAGTAGTGTACTTGATTTTTGTGCCAAATTTCGTCCCGATCGGTTCAGCCGTTTTCCCGAAATCGAGGATATACACGGACACACACACACACACACACACACACACACACACACATACACACACACATACATACACACATACATACGAACGGTTTTCAGGATGGCGATTGCATAAGTCACTCCCTTTACGGTCGTGCCTAAAAAATGATTACTTCAAATTGGTGTACCATGTAATAGTGTCGCTAAATGAAAAATCTTGAAAAGGAATGTCATTCGAGATGTTTTCAAGAGGCCCTTCATTAACACCCTTAAATTGAAACAAATGCAGGTGGTAAGGTCTGCTCGAGAATGACAGCAAAATTTGTCTATACGTTAAACAGACGAGAACGAAACGCGGAGGTAACATCCTCATACGCGGCTGAGCGCGCTCACCGAACTAAGCGAGAAGGTAGGAGAACGAAGTAGAGTGCGAGGGGGAGAAGGCAAATTGCAATTTTTTTCAATTTCGCCCCGGCAAGCGGGCGGCACTTCCCATAACGCAATTAATAAACTCAACAAGCGAGATCCGATCCCGATACCAGGAGCGTAACATCCATTCGGCGAACGTTGCGCGCACAATGGCCAGCACAATGGCCGGGTTATACATGTGTATATATCCGGGGGCCCCCGCTGTTGGCCGATACGCATCTATGTTGTCTCTACGAAATTAAAAGCGATGAGAAAAATAAATAGCCATAGGTGAGCCGTGGAGAGAGTCGCGGAGGGATGAAGGGGTGTTGTGGAAGGATGGGTGGAGAGTTTCGAGGTGGGGGAGGGTGGATCGGTGAAAGTAGGTGGTGCGGGGTGAGAAGCAGCAAGGGGCTAAGAGGGGATGAGGAGGACGCCTGTTTAGCCACCACCGCGTGCATAACCTAGAGGGGATGAGAAACACCCTCTACAGTTTAGGTAACGGTTTCTCGATACAGTCTGCCGCTTATCGACCTCCGTGACATTCGTCGCCGTGAGCCCCACGATCGATTATCGAGGAGCTTCTCTCTCGGCTCCTGTGCACTCCCTAGAACGTCCTCGCATCCCCTCCCCCTCCTCACCCTTTCTCTATCTCCACCTCGTAGTCGTTCTCTCTTCCTCCCTTGCAACTTGCCCCTAGTACAGCGATAGCACCGGCACACACCTCATCGTAATTATTAAACGCATCGACCCGCGATGTGGAGCGCCCATCTATTCACCCTCTCTCTTTCTCTCTCCCTACCTCTCTCTCGCTCTTGCTATCGCGAAATTTATATCGGGTGTAACACGCTAGGCTGCTGGATAATGCGTGTTAATTACCATCTGTGAATTATAAGCGGGACGTGGAGGGAGGTAGCTGTGGTGCGGCGAATGGGCAGGCTCGAATTAAGCCTCGGTATGAAAAATATCTGCACCGGGGTGTTGCACGATCTCTTGCGTCGAGGGTTGCAATGAATTGAGGTCGTGCGATTCAACGAGGAGGGGAGAGGAAGAGATTGGCTTCGATGTTCGTGATGTTAGAAATGATGAGATTATGCGCGATAACTAACTCGATTCAGGAATATTTAGCATTGTATGTAATCTGCGTAGGAACAAATTCAATAAGCAGACGTAGACAGATTTAGATGCTACAAAATTTCTGAAAAGATATGAAACTTCGGTGCAAGACAACTGTCTTCCGTCATGCTTCTCGCATCGTGGTTTGGAGCTTCGAACAGTTGAACCATCATTTATCTACCTAATTGCAAGATCCTTTAGGCTCCACGAGACCCGCGGTGCGGGACCGCGACTGTCGCGTGACGACTCTCGATGACATAATCAATCCTTTAGAGGACGCGGGTGGATGTGCACATGAGGCCGCGGGATCGGAGCGAAACACGCGCTTGCCTCTGTCCACGAGCGTCGAGCGAGATGGGAGAAGTGGCAAAAGAGCGAAATGGAGAAGGGTGGCGGAGGTGTACACGCGTGTACACAAGCGAGGTGGGAGGTGGAAGGAGGGAGGGGTGTGAGGTGGATGCGTGGGTGGTTGGGTTAGGTAGGTCGCGGCTCCAACGACTCCGGCGTGCTGGCCGGAGCGAATGCTCATAAAAGCATTGATTAACTGTTGGCGGTCGTAGGTCAGCCAGCAGCGCGGCCTGCCCGTGTACCAATAAAACCGGGCTAATAGTGGCCCGACATCGCTTCAATATCATGAAACACCCCACCACCACGTTCACCACCACCACCACCATCGGCAACGCCAACATCGCTGCCACTTTCGACGCTCACGTCCCTGTCCCGAACGCAAAATTCTTTTTGCGTTTCGCCCTCCGACTAGTTTCGGCGTACGGGCGCATTTTCGATGCAACGAGTGCAGGGAGCTTGACAATTTTACGTAGGGGCGAGACGAGGAGCAGGGCAGGTGTAATTGTTATCTAATGCGTACGCGCCACGCTGTGAATTTGCCTGTTTTTGCTCTCATTACAGCGAAGCGGGTTCAGTGAATTCTCGCGTAAAAATTCTAACACGGGATCCTACAGCGTGGATGCCTACGCGCGTTATAGGCATTCCAACGATTTTTTTTTAATTTGCCGCGATTCTCGTTCAACGCGCGATGTAGGAAAATAGGATAGTTCTTCTTTGCATTCTTCAATATTCTTCTTGAACATTCTCGTTTAATACGATTTCCTATAACGCGGTGGCAGTTAACGTGATTAACCGCTTTATACAGGGGGCTACCATATTCACTTTATTTTTACAGTATAAATGTTTGATGTTTGTCAGCTTAAAGTAAGGGAAGAAAGAGCTTTTTAATATGATTTGCGGTTCGTCATTTAACGATCTTTTCCCTGCGAAAATTCATTAGTTGCAACGGGAAATTCTACAGGATTTCTAATGTAATTTTTTTTTTTTTTTTAATGGGAGAATTCTCAATTGTTTATCTGTGGATCCGAAAAATTTTCTTGGACTCGTATTCTTCGGCTTGCAGTGTTGCCTTGATTTATCATCATAGTGAAAAATCGGCGGAAAGTCTCACTACCTGCGTCGATCGTAGTGTCGAAGCGGTATTGCAGGCCCGCAGGGCATCGTAGCCGCGAAATTGTGGTCGAAACAGAGTACGGTTAGGTACCCGCGAAGTAATTAACAAATTGGGGAAACGACGATCCGTCGCCACCTTCCACAGGATTTCCCTCTTCATCGGCACCTCTCTCTCACTCACTCACTCTATCCTATTCGACCAAGTATCTCTCACCAAGCAGCGACTCTCCTCTCTTGATGGACGCGCGGAACACACGTGGTAGGAACGGAATAGACGTGCAGTTTCCAACGAAGAAAACGGAGGGACGCGTCGTAGGTTGAGTTTGAGAGGCACTGGCGCACATGGAATTTTCACCCTGCGGTCAGAAATTACAGACCGCAGCCGAGAAGAGCTTAGGGACGTAACCAAAGCCGCCGTCAACCGTGGGTCTTACAATTAGCGATTGAATGGGCGCACGCGCGTCAACGGAATAATTCATCAGATGAGAGCGAATCTAAAATTAGTTTGAATAAAAATGACAAAAATCCGGATAGTTAATCTATTACAAAATAGATTAAGCTCCTCTCAAAACTTCGAGATCCCAGAATGGCGTGGTCTAAAATTTCTTACACTCTGTGTGTCGTAGAATATCCGTGCCCGATTTTCACCCTTCATTAGTTACAATCAAGGTTTAGTGGCTCCAAATCCAGCGAGCCCGGCTTGATTATTTTTTACGAGCGAATCGGAGAGAAAGAAAGAGATAAAAGCAGCAGGGGATGAAGGCTAGTAAGAGACTAGGAAGAAGGTCGATGTAGAGAGCGAAGTGCAAAGAAGCGGTGAGAGTGCAAAAGACAGAAAGAGTTAAAAAGGAATGAAATGAAAAGCACGAGAAAAGTTTTTTGGAGAGAATGGCGTCTAGCGGTTCTGCTTACGGCCTACGCGACAAGAAATGCGAACCTCTTCATGTTGGCAAACTTTTCCTGCAATCTTTACTGCATCCTACTACCGTAAATCACCCGGTCCTTCAGTATTTTCGTCGTTTCTCAGTACTTTTGCGACTTAACGAAAGAGTCGCGTGTTCAACACAAACGGAGGTGTTGAGCCGTGAAAAAACGTAATAGTGGCTCCAAAGGCGAATGTAACGCAAAAGTGTTTCAAAGATTGAGACGGAGCTGGCGGGAAAAATTGAACGGTGTGAACGTCATGTGATTGGGATAATGAATGCAGTGTTGCCAGTATTTTTTAACCTAAAGTCGCCGTATTTACTGTCAGAAGACGCCCAAAATCTCCAATTTAAAAAAAAAGGAATAAGCTGTTAGGTGGCGTCATCTTGTGGTTAGGATTCATATGAACTTTTGTAGTCACATTTCATTAGGTCGGTTTTATGTACTCTCAAATGGGCTCGACACACTTTGCAATAAGCTTGCGTCAAAATGTTCGAATTTTTTTCTTTTACCAACCATCCTAAAGAGATTATAAAAACGATAATTTGAAATTAAACGAAACTTAACTAAAATAAAAATTGACAGCGTCATCTAGTAATTATTACTGCAAGCTATAAACTTCAAAACATTTTAAAGTCGCCCAATTCATCGCCAGTCACCAATTTTGAAAATAGTGTCGCCAACAACCTACTTCATGTCGCCCAATTGGCGATAAGTCGCCACACCTGGCAACACTGAATGAATGTAAGGAGGGAATGGAAATATGTGATAGACCGCACACCATGCAGAACCCGAAGGAATTTCACATGAAAGTCGTTTACAAATACAATTCGTGTGGAATTATTATATTGTTAGAGAAGTGTCTTCAGACTGTGCAAACGCCTATCGAGTTACAATTTTTTATTACCGGAAATATACAATTTCCCCCAATAAGGATCCAATGAAAAACATCGAACCCTTTATTCCCAGAAAGTCGTCCATTCAAAAGTAACCACCATTTCAGGATGTCTCGTGTCTCATGGAACAAACTTCAACCTTATCCTCGCCTAATCTTAAAATACGTCCTGGACACGAATCTCTACGGGTTTCGCATGAAATACCGCGGACCATAAAGACTCGAGGAAACCGTACGAAACGATCGAGAAGAGCACAAGGAGGGAGGGCGAGGAATAGAAATAAAATGTGAGAACCGGAGGATTGTCCAGGTCGAGGTGCATATCGTGCAGGAACCCGACGGTCCGACGACTTTCTTGGTCGCGCCGTGGTGAATCGCGTTTTGCAACAAAGTTGCATACCACACGTTGCTCCTGGTTGAACATAAAAAAGCGAGCATCACCGCAGCTACCGCCACATCACACCACACCACTACTTCTACCGTAAAAGCGCGTGCCGTTGCCCAAGCGCGCGCGACGCATCGTGCGGTCCAACACTGCACGTTGGACTTACACGAGGGCGATTTCGCACGCGTGTGAGAAGTGGGAACGTGTAGGGCGCACGAGTGCACGCGAAACGCACACCGAAGGATCTGCTGGACGTACCTGCGAGGCCTGCCATAAAATCCATGCCGCCTCTCAAAAGCTCGCGGGACACGAGGGAATTTTAGTACGACTTAATTACGACGGTCCTGGTCTTCTCGCTCGTTGAGCTCCCTCATCTCTGTTCTCCCTCTCTCTTGCTTTGATTTTCTGTTACTCAACCCCATTCGCCCTCCGTGGATCCGTCCTCTTTTATTTCGCAAGGAAGGAAAGAAGGACGGAATATACCTTTACGACGCACCCGCGCCTACTGCCCCATCGAGAATCTAAGATCCTTCCTTCTTTTCTCGTACATTGTTTTCTTTTAGTCTTCACCTGCTTTTCTGGAATTTTTTTCAGACCGCCATATTAAATATAGTTTGACAGTTAAATCAACTAAAATCAGCAGAGAGATACTTAGGAGGGCTTTTTTCTTAACAATATTTTGTACGTTCTAGTTGCAAATGGATAAGCAACGGTAAAAGTATACAATATTTTATTTAAACTGTTGACTATATCTTTCGCCACGCTACAATAGACAATCTTAACCGTAACTTTATCACATTTGCTTCAGAGATATAAAGCTTGACTCTCCAAAAAATTCTTAGAAATTTTTTCAAACCCACAACCTTTCATGTTCTCTACATCCGGCGATTTCCCAAATCTGCACGCCCCTTCGCACCGATTCTCTCGAACCCCACACAGAGCTTGGAGCGGTGACGAGGTGTCCATGATAAAAGAGAAACGAACAGGAAAACGAATGTTGGCGGACACTGAAGTGCCGGTAATATCCTGCGATTGAAACTGTCGGCAAATTGGCTCAAAAATTTGTACAATTTTCATCCCGCCTTGTGGCGCGCGTGACCGTGGGGTGAGAAGGAAGGCAGAGAGGAGAGGGGAGAAAACAATGCTGCAGTTCTTCATAGGTGGTGGTAGCGGAGGCAGGGTGGTGGTGCAGGGGATGGCCGTACTCAACAATTTACTCGTTAGCGGACCGGCGAGTAGCCCGTCGCTCAATTAACTTGCGAATTAACGAGAGCACGAAAGAGAGCGGGCGAGTGAAAAAGAGAAAAAGAGAGATAACAAGAAGTAGAGGGAGGGAGAGAATGAGAGCTGCGAGTGAACGAGAGAGTGAAAGAGAGGAGCTCACTTTGTCCGGCAAGCGCGCGATTATTTTTGTAATTCGCACGTGGCCGGGGCCCCTCGTGACCAACGGCGGGCAACGTATTCGGGGGTGGTGGAGGGTGAGTATTGTGTGTGTGAGAGAGAGAGAGAGAGAGGTAGAGAGAGAGAAATGGAACACGCGTACGCACAGCGTGTTACGCTTGGGGTGGGTGTACCTACTTGCGTACGCGATGGGGGTGAGAGCGTGTCGGAAGAGGCGGAGGGAACAAAAAAGAGGGAGGGAAATGGAAACCGACACCGTTGCCCACCACCACCACCATGACCACCAGTATTGCTATCAGCACCGTCACCACCACTGCCATGGGGACCTCACGATTACCTCCACCCTCCTCGTCATCATCGCCACTACCGCGTTGCTCACCGCTGCGGCTCGCGCCACGCCACCTTTCACAGAAAAAATGGGGAAACGAGCCACGCGAGAGGTAAACACCTACTTTCGGTACGGATGGAATAAAAAAAATCAAGTGGGAGAGGGAGAAACGGGCCGGTAAAAAGCCACGCGCGTCGGCAACGCACTGGCGAGGAGGGAAAATGAAACGGCCCGTGCGTTCGCCTTCCCCTCATTGAAAATATCTGTTCAATGCCGAAAACGCGGTGATTTTAGCGAGTGATTCGTCTTGCCTTTGCGCCATGGGTATTCTTAAAAAAAGAATTTAATACTTTTTCATTATTGTCCAAGTTTACGCAGGCACTATCTGCATATTTGAAAAATGAACGAAATAACTTCCTTTCTAACTAATTATAGTGTGTTAATAGTACTCGTGTGAAAAGTGCACGAGAATAACGGCAAGTGACTAGAAGTAGACTGTTTTCAAAATACATAAATGTGATTTCGGAAGCGTACTTACTTACCCCGTAAATTATAAATTGTTTTGTTTACAAACAACCTAGTTTTTTTTTTTTTTTTACATGGGGTTATCTCGCGAAGCGACCAACTGTAACACTAAGGAAAGCTTGCTGCACGCGTGTTCACGTACGTAATACAGAGAGAGAAAGAGAGCGGGAGAGAAACGACCGACGACGAGATGAGCGTCGGTTTAAATCGCTCAGCAGTTGGACTCATATGGCGCATCAAAGGACATAAACCTGGTCCACCATAAAAACTTCATAAACGTTCGCGTTGCTTTACTGCTAGTACGTATACGTAATTCCGTAATGCCTACCCGCTCGTAACGACGCGACGCCTCAAACGCGACGCGCAGCTCTCGTTGACTCCTTGATTCTTGGTGCCTTGCCTCTGATTTTTCTCTTTCTCTCCTTCTCTCCCTCCCCTGCTTCTCTTCGCTCCTCCCGTTTATTCAAGTCCTCCTCCTGATTTCTCGTCCTCCCCGCCCTTGTCGTCCTACCGAATGCCGCGTCCACCATTTCCCTCGTCTGGCCAAAGGAAACCAAATTTTTTTCAACGAGCAGGCGCGTCGTTAATTTCTTCGAACGCGAGGTAAATCAAGGAACGACGCCGTCGTCGTTTCGCTGCCGTCGAACGATCGGCGTGTCGGCACTCGTCTTTACTCCCCCCACCGTGAATATTTTCAATTTCCTGCGGCTTTCTCGCGAAGGCACTCGAGAATATGCAAATTGTATCTTTAAGGTAATATACGTGCGATTTACGATGTGGTACACGAGGGAACGGTTGGGGGAGGGACGAGGAGCGTGATGGGCCAAGTAAGAAGTACGCGTGTGAGTGAGAGAGGAAGGTGGAGGGAGACAAAGTGAAAGAGAGAGAAGAGAGAAAGTGAGACGGTAGCACGAGGAATACCGGTCTTGCGCAAGGATTAAAAATATCGTCATAGTAAGGTATTCAATAGCATACGTGTATATCACTTCGTACTTTTAGTACCAGTGTTACATGTAAGGATAATATACATATTTGTTCTCTATACTGAAAACGCGTAGGATTGATTCGACGCCAACAGTGAACATTTTATACGTACTGATCGTGGGGTACGAACACATTCGATGTAGGTTATTCTTGAAAGCAATACTGCTATTTTTAGGCGCAGTCGTGTATTAATATCTATGTACCTTCTGCAGAATACAATGTAATCCCATTCCCCCTGAATTTTCTCCGAGTCTGTTGCCACAGTACCGATTTCATTTGGGTTCCACACGCAAAAATCACTGGGTCTCTTCTGGCCCCCGCGGATAATAAAAAAAGAAATCCCAGAAGGTATTGTGCGATAAATAAAACCGGTATCGCTTTCGTCTTCTCTCTGACCCTTGGCTCTCTCTCTCTCTCTCCCTCTCTCTCTCTGCCCCTCTCTACCTCCTACTTTCGTCCTTTTAAACTCAATCTCCCAGCTTTACGCTCCGCGTTTCTCGTTCAACAAAAGTTCCCCCACGCTCCCTGGGCCTACTCAACCACTACCCCAAGGCCCAGCCAGTCGGAAGATATTAATAACAAAATATGATATAATAATGGGAGCATCTCCCATGCGAAACACAATACAATGTTTATGCACCGGATTAACCGATGTTCCTAGTTGGAGTCCCGCGCGCATCAACCCGTAGAAGGTATCGACCCCGACGTTTGAAAGTTGCTGATCGACCGCGCGCGTCGGAACGCCTGCCAGGCTTGGCGGGGCCAGCCGGACTATTGCAAACGCGGCCCGCCCGAAGGGCAGATGTGGCTGGGAGGAAACGGGCCTGGCCCAGGGGCCCTTCGATCCTACGTTTTGATTAGCCCACGGGAACAGATTTACCTTCGAGATTAGAGAGTACCTCGATCTTTCGGCCACCACAAGTTTTCACGTTCCACTTTCCGATATTGATTCGAAGGAGAATAACACTCAGGAAGTGCTTTCGAGTTTTCCTTGCATCGTACTGTTTTCGTTGATCAGAAGCGTAGGTTGAGACGACGGTGGCGTACCAAGTCCTAGATACGGAATTATGAGGGAAACGTGATTTTGAACTTTTATGAGTTGTATTTCAAAGGATTTTACCAGTAACATAGCAAATGCCTCGCTTGACCCTAATCTGTAATTTAAAGTGTTTCAATAAAAGTAGAAAATAATTACGACATTGGGTATCTAATTTAAGAAATAACATATGGTATATGATCAATTGTTTCTTATTTTCCGATACATACACAAATAGCCACATTTAGGGTATAATGTTGAAAATACGTGCGCTCATCTGTTGTTGATAATAATTATAATAGAAAGTACAGTGATCGTTCATAATATCAAGAATGATTCCTTTCTTTTTTTTTGTAACCAATTTCACACCACTAGACTCCACGCCCATCGCTCAGCCAAATGACGATCAAACCTTCAATCAGGAAACGCCATAGCCAAGGATTCGAAAACGTGTCTACGCAGTTTGTTTTCAAGAACGCACGCTTAGAATCCTTGGGATTCCTCGAAGAAGGATTCCGAAAGGTCGCTATAAATTATTGCCCTTAAATGCGAGACACTCTCCGCTCCAAATTGGATCCAGCCCCGAAGACACGTGATCTCACCCAATTCTCCTGTACTCTCGCCAATTTCTAGCAAAGCGGTAGAACGGAGCGGAAGGATAAAGGGGCTCGTAGAAATTTAAAATCTCCGGACCAATAGCTCGAGATTTCTCGCTTCCATTATATTATGCGAAATGGCCCGCAGACAAAGTGATAGCAGAATCGTCTGGCTAAAAATAAAGAATAGTCAAGTTTGTAGACAAAAGAGATTGACGCTAATGAGGTTGGGGCAACACAGTCAGCTAGGAGGATAGGGGACGAGGAAGTTCTCGAAAGATTACAAAGATGGTGATGCTAAGGACACCGAGAAAGGACTGTGCGTGCGAGAGAATAAAGAGAGGAACGGAGAATGACAGAGAGCAAGAGAAGAACGAGAGAAAGAATGAGTAGGAACAGCGAGGAGTGTAAATAATACTAAGGCTGATTGTGGGCGTGTCTGACGGAACTCTAAAAACCTTCGACTATATATCAAAGGGTTTACTGCCCTCGGATCATGTCCATGTATTGGTGGAGTCCCTGAAAGAACAAATACTGCGTTCTCGCGAAAGAGAGTACGTAGGAAGAAAGGGTAGGGCAACGATGAATGGGTTGGGACTAGGAAGACTGTTAAAAAGGAGAAGAAAAGGGAGAGAAGGAAAAAGAAGATGTACATTCGTAAGCAGCAAAAATCAATAGGACACTCTGTTTAAGTTATATATCATCGTCCTTTTACGAAACGACGGGCGTACGAGATTGATTGCCTCTTACTTTCTGGCCCTTTGACGTAAGGCAAAATTATTCATTGTCCATCGTGAGGCAGCGGTGCATCTCAATGCAGATATTGTCCATATTGAAGCGTATTAGTGTATAATACCATCGATTTATCGAAGTGCAAAGTCCTCGAATATGTCGAAACAAGAGAAATCGAGCATCGCAGGGTACGCAATTAAGAGCACAAGTATGACCTCGATCGACAATCGAATCGACTTCTCCCTCAATTCATGATCTCCAAACGACATCACCCCTCAATTAGAACTTTCCCTCGACTACTCACAACCGATCCTCGGCATTCCACTTATCAGCCGACGTCGCTAACTCCCAGGCCTATGTCTCAATATGCCCACGTCTCGGAAGGATGCGCCGTGGCCCGTGCGAGATGAAGAGGAATGGGTGTGTTGTCGACGAGAGGCTCAGGAAAGCGAGGAAAGAGAAGAGAAACGACGAGCACGAAACGAAGGAGATGAAAGAGATAGAGGAAGAGAAGCTGGCGGAGAAGCGAGGAGGGAGAAGCTGATTGTGCATGCCCATGGCATCTACTCTCTCCTCCTCCTTCTCTCTTCCTCTCTCAGTCTCAATCTCTGCTCGCTTCCTTGCAGACTGAACGTTGGAGGCTACTTCGATGGCTGCCTCTGCCCGCCGTTTGCCTGGCCCGCTTGCCCGTGCCTGGTCGTCCAACTTGCTGGCTGGCTGGCTTCTCGGGCTCTCCCCGATTACTTGAAAAACCGGATTCCTCCTGTGCGAAACTATGTTTCCCCTCTTGTGTTTATGTACCAATACACGCGGGGGAACAACGCCGATCCGGGGTAACCTGGCTGGCTGCACGTGCATACGCGCCGGTAATCGCGTCTTTTGCTCCCTCCCTCCCTCCCTTTCTCCGTCTCTTCTACTCTCCCTCTCCTTCTTTCCATTTGCTTTCCTGGCTATTCTCCTCCCCACCCTTCTCTCCTCATGTCCCTCCACTTGGTTTCCATCTTCCTTTATGTCATCTCCTTTCAAGAGTCTTTCCAGCTAGTCCATCTTGGTCAATCGTAGCGTGGGTAGGCTAGGGTGGGGAGGATCGAGAGATGTTGGCTGAATCGTGACTGAATTCTGCGGTCGAATGGAGTCGAAGGAAATGAGTCGTTGTAATGGAGAAGGAGGAGGATGGAAAGAGACGGATGGCTGGATAGATAGATGACGCTTCGTCGTATCCTAACCTTATCCGATACCGATCCACTGTTTAATAATGCAAGGTGATAATAATGATACGACAATTTGGAATATCTAAGTGACGCGGAAAAATTGAAAAGCAAATGCGTGAAGCCAAGAAGTAATTATGAATAAGATTCTTGGACAGGAAATAAGGTGACACAATGGCAATACGTTTCAATGGTAAAGTGGCACTGAGAAATTAAGAGGAAATTTATTCATTTTTCAGTGAGCTACTTTCTAGGAGAAAGGAAGCTCTTGATTTAATTGTATCAAGGGTTGAAACAAATTTGGAATAGAAACCTGTTAGTGTACCATTGAAGAAACGCATGGATACTCGAAATAGCGGAGCAGTTGAAATGAGTATTATCGCACTGGAGAGAGAGGCACAGACGGCAGGAGAGTGGCGGTGCCAAAGGGAAGGCAAAAGGGGAGTGTCACCGAGTGCGAGTATCGAGAGAAAGCATCCGTGGTACTTAAAGGACCACGGTGTCATCGCGCGTACCCGGAGGGTCGGTGTTCGAGGGTTAAATCCAAGGGTTTTGAGGGAGGCGGTATCGAGAGTAAACATATACATACCTAAGCACAAATAACACGTGTAAGGATACATGCCGGGTGAGCATTCCTTGCTCCGTTTGTCTCTTTTCCAACCCCTCTCGCGCTTCGACGATTTCTTCGCTGTCTAGTAAGAACAATGGTGGAACCCAGAGATTCCCAGACAAAGGGCAGATTTTCCAAATAATTTCACGTTCGGCCTATGCCTGAACGGCATCCGCTCGGCCAGAAGAAGAATAAGCAGTTGGCTTACGCAGAATATGAGGTAGAGAGAGAAAGAGAGGGGAAGGTGGAGGGGACGTGGCGAAGGGAATAATGTAACAGACGATACAAACTTGAAGCTGGAGATCTAAAACAGTTAGAAATCATTAAACATCTGGCGAGAACCCAATTTCTTTTGAGCGAGTATTCGGCAATTTGAATTTTAATCGCTTGTCTCTTCCCTCTCCTTTTTCCACATTTCTTTCTTGTTGTATTTTTACATTTCTTTTCTGCCTTAGCTCTTTCTGGTCTTCCCTTTTTGTTATCTGCCTTCTTTCACGTTCACTATCCTCAAACACTCGCTCTCTTTTCCCCTAAATGTCCAATGACTCGATGTCATCGTCTTCTGTCACTTTCCTGCACTCGTCTGCTGTCCGTCTGTCCATTTGCGGGACCACTGACCGTTCTTACGTGGGACGAAGGAGTGAGAAAAGAGAAGGAAGGGAAAATCTAGGGGCAAGAACGATGGGCATGCAGGAGGCGGAGGGGGTGAAGGAAGAGGACGAGATGTGGATCAAGATCGAGTAAAGGAAGGCGTACACTCGACTCTCATTTAGCTCGGCAATTTATTTTCGCGCTTTTGTAATTAACACCAGGAAAGAAGTAGCAGAGTCCATTCCTCTCCTAGGGGCACGGGACGTTGGCACGGGCGCTGGAGGTGGCGGTAAGCTACTCAATCGGTCCACCTCCACCTTCGCCGCCTCCACTGCATCTTCAACTTCAACTCTTCCTACCTCCTTCATTCCCACTTGATTCCAATGCTCTTCGTCGTCCCGCATCTCTACCTCCATCAACCGCGTTCACCCTCCCACTCCGTCTCCTCTCGTAGAAAACATACGTATCGCCATTAAGTTCGAGAAAGTGGTAGTCTGGATCGTTCTAGAATCGTATACTAGAAGGAGAAGGAAGGGAGGAGAGGCGAAAACACAGAGAGATAAACGCGAAGAAGAAGTAGAGGGGGCTGAAGGAGTAAGGAAAAAGTGGAGGTTGAGAAGGAGGAAGAAGAGGAGAGGAAGTGGGAAGGTGGTGTGGGGGAGAGCGAAGAGCGGCGGTCAAGAGGGTGCATAAAAGGAGATAGACAGAAAGAGGAGGTAGTCGTGGCGGTGATGGTGGTGGTGGTGGAGGATGAGAAGGAGGCTGAGGTGGATGATGGAGGCCTCTCCTCTGCATGCCACTGCAGTCAGTCCAGACAGAAAGCGGTCTGTATAATTATGGGTTGTCACCTCATCAGCTCCGAGGAGGGGCGAGGAGGTGCCAGTGGTATCCTCCTAGGCATCCGCGCGAGCGCGCGAGGAGAAGGGAGAATGCTGCTAAAGAAGGCAAGGAGGCAAGGTGAAGAAGAACACGAAGATCAGAAAGCAAGTGGAAGGGTGGTGGATACGGTGGAGGGGGGGAGAGGTTATAGGAGTGCAGTCTTTAGCTCAAATTGTGTTTTATCGTCCCTCACATTTGGCTTTAGGCCCCATCGGATGGAGAAGGCAAAGAACGAGGAGAGAAGAAAAGGGGTGGGGGGCAATCGGGGTGATTGGAGGCGCCTACCCTTCGTTCCTAGTCGGATTTCGTCTTTTCTCGGAAGGAATTCCTTTTTGGCTTCGCGTACTCAACGGCCCCGGCGACTAATCGCGTGCCGGTGCTTGTGACTCGCGCCAGGAACACTTCCGAAGAATAAAGCGGACGAGTCTGGAAGATCGTTCGGGCGCCGAGAAGGGTTCCTTCCTGCCCGCCCTGTGGCTCCTCTTTGCCAGGTGAGGCCTGAAATATTTGAAACGTCTTCATCGATCTCGAGGATGCACGGATAGTTGGCCTCTACGGTAAATACGGTATTGCCAAGAAGCCATAAAACTCTGAAACGTGCGTTTTAGGTACTCACGATCATCGGAACGCGCGCCCTGCTTCACCCTTCCATTCTCTTTCCTTTATGCCCCTTATGCACCTTTCACCGCCGTGCTTAGTTCTGCAGTCCCCATTTCACCCTCTTTCTAGCCCGAACCTTCTTCTTCGTTCGTCCCTCTTTTCACTGGTTACACTTGGCCGGCAGCCGTGTGCGCACGGCATTCTCACCGTACTCCTCTCGTGGAATTTTCAACCGCATACGTGTTGGTGTACAAAGATATCTATATATGTGTGTATACGTAGATACACGTGTAGATACGGATGAAGAAGCCGAGTAAAGGGAAGGGTACTCTGTGCGAAGAAGAGAAGGTACTGAGGCTAAGTGGAGAGTTTAGAGGGATTTCATTAAATCATATGGATTGAGGATAATGTATGTTATTGAGCGGAGCGTTCAAATCGCGCTCTATAAGTTGTAATAAGTCCAATTTTAGGGCCGGTCATGGGCCGGGTCCCACAGTGGTTGTCAGATTACTCGCCCCTGCCCGATTTATCCCCGGGCCCCGATGTGTCTCGCGAGACGGGGTTCACGAGAGGTCCCACCGATTGGCAGACACTGACCGGCGAACCCGCCACTTACTCGTCAAACGGCCAGCCGGTCCGCCGAAATCACTGCCATTTAGATAATTTGTAATGAATAGGCATTTCTCTCTTTCTCTTCTCCTCCTTCTCGGTTCGCGGCCTTCTCTCCGTCTGTCTCTTGAAGACCCCCATCGCTCGTCTACCAGCGTGCGAAGACGCACATGGTCCCAGAACGATCGGGCGGGAATGAGCTTCGAATGACAATAGTTCAACCTGTCCAATATTTTATATACTCAAGGTAAAGTGTTTCGTGGAACAACTTAAGGACTTGGTTGGGACTGATCCCCATGTGCAAAATCATCGGGCGAAGATATTAACTACTTTACTAGGTTAATATGAATTCCTTCGTTTATTTTTCATTTGTCTCTTCCCTCATTGTCGCGTATCCACTCTTCCACTACTAGTGCCAACAAAATTCGAAAACTTAGCAGAATTATGAGCCTTGACGTGCAGCTCGTTTGGTACGCGTAGCTGGCAGCTCGAAACTCATCGGTTGCAAGGGTCGCTTCGTCGACGTAACAAATAGCGGCGTCGCGACGCTCGCGTCGCCTTTCAGCCGCGACGTGGGGCAGACGGCATGGAGGAGGGCTCGAAGGAGAGAGAACGAAGGGAGATGCTGGGGGACGTACCACGACGCTGCCGTGTCGTAGGGGAGAAACGTGTCGAAGGTTGGACCCATCAATCAAAAAACGTGACCGTGCATACATTATCGCCTGCTTATCCCGTCGAGCGGGCGCGGCGAGCTTTCCACGCACACCGTGGAAAAATCAAAATTTGACGCGCGTCCTCGCGCGATGCGTTCACCCAAGGAAAACAACGTCACGAAAATTTCATAGCCAGATAAGCCGAAGGATTTAATTCTCGCTTTAGAGATTAAATGGAGCGCTCGATTTACAGATCGACATGTATTTGATAATGCGAAATGCTATTAAAAGTTTGATCGACCGCCATTTCTCAATTTTCCAAACGTTAAATTTCCAAATTTAATCAGAGATTTTATAACATATACGTACGCATTTATCTCAAAATTTGTAGGATTTCAATGACTCTTAATATCAATTAAAATCCTGCTGCCATTTTAAAATGTTTCAAGACGAGATCTTAGAATGTTTCATATTATCAGAAATTTAACATATCTACGCAGATATACGCGTGAAAACTGACTCCTCGTGCGAGTGTATTTTAAAACCTAGGAAAAGCTAAGGAGCGTATCGCGCCTCAAGGTCGCGTGCGTTTTTCCACGTACTTTTCGCCTACGATTATTTAAATCGTATATCTTCCCTCGAAGCTCGCAGGCACCACGTCGTAATTCGCTACCTTGAGAATTTCCGGTGTAACCTTCACAGTGCGCGTCGCGTTCCGGCAAAAACTTCCGGTCCTCACGGGCGCCCAACTTCCGGGTGAATCCATCATTGGGAGAGTCCGTTATAAGTCGGCGTGCAAATACACGTAGCGGAAAGCATCGGGCGCGCGTGCAAATCAGCGTGCAGATTATATGCAGAGGCTTTGCGAGTGTTGCCTTTGCCTCTGCCTCCTGCTTCACTACTGCCTGCACCTTCACCTCCTCTCCATATCCTCCTCCTCCTCCTCAGACCCCCCGTGAGCCTCGCCGTTGTGATTGATATTTGGTTAAGCGGCCGGCGATCCATCAAGCCTACAAAAGCGCTCTTTATCCTCGGCTTGCCACGAGCTACACGTCTCGCCCGATTTCACTGAAATCCGGATACGTGCCCCTCGATCCTCCTAGACTTCCATCTCCCACCTCCCTCCCTCTTTTTACCTTCTCGCACGTACACCACCCCATTCCACTCCGTCTTTCCTACGCATTCCTTTCATTCTCGTATTTTAAGAGTTTTCTCTCTGTGTCTCTCCCTCTCTCTTTCTTTCTCCCTCTCTTCGACGTTCCCGCACGGAAGTCTCTAAAGGCGGAAGAAGGTCGAAAATTGAATTTACCCGGGCTTGCCAGTCTTCGAGAAGCCGCGGTTCAACGATCGCCTCACTTCACCTTCGTCGCCGGTACTTTCCCGTAAGAGTGGAAGGAAGAACAAGAACGAGAAGAGAGACGGAGAGAGAAGGAGAAAGAAAGAGTGAGGGAGACTCCGTATAAGAGGACTGTGTACACCACGCGTGCGTGCCGCGAGTAATTCCCAACGAGCTTTCCTTCGAGCTTTAATGCCAAACGTAAAGCATAAAGGGAACAGATTGCCTCCGAGACGGGAAGGGAAAATCCTGTCGGCGGAGGATGGCGGATTGAACGAGAAGAGCGTTTCTCGTAGTCGGGATTAAAGATTTTCCTTTTCGCAACTTTCTTCTTCAGGTTCACGAGTTGTAATATAAAAAGGGATATTTTTTAATTGTATTGAACGTTGAAAATTTGTAATTTTATAAAAAATTTTCTCCGACATGAATGAAAAACTTGAAAAAGTAATACACACGTTAAATATTTTGTCTCGTACAAAAAAATTAATTGCTAATTATTCGTCTTTTTTTCAGACGTACCAAGGATGGAGAAGTCGCCGCTTCTTGCGAATGGTTACAATCATCCACCCACCCATCTCAGTCACATGCAATTCATGCAACTGGGTGGACACCCAGGTGCTGGTCACACCGCCATACTGTCACCGGCTAGCCTGCCGCATCACCTACAGGCGCAGGCACAAGCTCGTGTCGAGCAGGGTCTCAAGGTTAACCCGAATATGACCAACATGGAGGCACTCGCGAGGTGAGTTTCATCATGGAGGCTTGAGGTCACCATAGAGCGCCACCCATTCCTCGTAAAAGGACCTTTCCCTCTCTCGATGTGTTCCTTCTTTATCAAGAGACGTTTGTCGTGGTTGTTAATCGTTGGTAGCTCATAAGCTCGTTATCTTTTTTTAATCACGAGTATTTGGTGTCACCCGTGTGGGAGCATCATGAGGTAGGTGGCACGACTGTTTCTGGCACGCAAGTACAAGTTTGGTATTTAAGCAGGCTGTTCAAAAATCGGAACATGAAAATTTTCCAACAATTCGAACGATTAAATATTTACATGCAACGGATAAATTAGAATTCATTTATTCAATGATCAGAAAGACGGATTTGGGTTAATTGCAGGTTTACGTATGTAGATTCTACTAGACGATATGCTTTAGTTTTAATTAGATGTTCGAACACAAGTGCTTATTGTTAGATAAGAAAGGGATGATCGATCTACAGGACGAACCATGTACGTTGAATTTTTCTAAATGTCCCCGTATAAGAAAACGACCCTGGAATCGCGGTCGATATCACTTAATCGCTGGCAAAAAGGACGAGCTACGTGGAGGGTAGGGCGCGAAGGAAAAGGGCGAAGGGGAGGGTCCGCAAATAAACGATATTCCGGAAGTGACGAGTCTGTCGCAGCGGGAAACATTTTCATTAACTTCTACGCCGGTTTTACGAGCCCCAACCAGAGAGAAACGAGTCTACTCTCTACCTCGTAGGGAACGGGAAAGAGGGATGACAGTACGGGTATAGAACAGTAGCAAGTAAAGGAGAGAATTTTCTTCTCGACCAAATACATTAGAAGGATGAGGATCGAGAGGAAGACTCGTGAACGGATCTCAAGTAGCTGCGCGGAAAATTAAAAGCAGGGAAAGGAGGATGAGCAATTTGAAAGCGAGCGAACGCCGATGGATTTCACCGCCCTCGCCGTTTCTCGAAGGTGGCTCATTCGGAAATTGGATTTATATGTTTTAAGTTCTTCACCGGGACGTGCGTAGAGGCAAACGCGCGTTCGCGCACCGTGTTGCTCGCTACTCCTCTTTGCTCGTCCCGCCTTCGACGGTTTATGCCGAAGGGTCTGGCGAGGCCAAAAGAATACAACTTTAAGAGGATTTGAAAAGACGGCGAGAAGCCGTGGAAATCCGAGGGGTCTCGACACTGCTTGATCTTTCCGTCTCGCTCCTCGTCCGTCTTACTTCTCCTTTCTTCCCTCGACCCCGTCTACACTTCTTCCACCCTCTTGTCTCTTTCTTCGCGACGCACGTTACCACTTCTCTACTCCTCCTTCTCCTTCTTCTTCCACGTCTACTCATCCTCCTTCTTCCCCTTCTTATACGCGACGAGTCCGTTTCCTCGAGCGAGTCACCGTCGTCCCTCCTAGGTCATTTGCTCGGATAGGGTTACACGCGACTCGGGTGAAATCACCCTTCTTCTTCCGTGTCAAAGGGCAAAGGACATCGGGCAAGCGTGACCCCGTCGCTCGATACGTCGTGAGACGTCGGCGCCGTTGTTGTTACATCGACGATCTCGCCGCCACCACGCATCCTCATTTTATCTCATTTTCTAAACGTCTTAAGATCCATCTCGCCTGGGCCCTCCTGGTAACTCTCCGCAACTCACGTTTCAAGGTATTTTCCATCTTCGTTCCTCACGGATTTTCTCGTGTAATGTTACTGTTCTCTTCTTAAAATATTCCGAAGAGGTTTGTTTTGCTTCTCTCATGATCATTTCGTAGATAGAAAAGATTTAACATTTTGCGGTAATTTTTTTTTTTTACTAGGGAAAAGTCGATTATCTTTGCTGTAATCCTTTTGCTCTTGCTTCTCTGTGCAGATATCAATTAGCATCGTCATCTTGTTTTCGATGACAGTAGAAAATACAAAAAAGCTTAATAGGTTTACTCGGAAAAACTTCATTCGATAGACATGTGACTACAGATCGACGAAAGATGATGGTTTTTATTTTCTCGGGGCACATTGAGCAATTTTCTTGTTACCGTCCCGACATCTTTACGATAAAGATAATTTTAAAGCTGTAAAAATAGGATGCCAACGCAGAGGCGTCGTTGCGCAATATCCGCTTTTAACGTTCTTCCTTTACATCCTTCCTTCTTCCTCGCTACTGAAAAACCTTACGTAAATATAAATTTCAAAAAACAATTCATTTTCTCGCGCCGTTAAAGCACCCTTTCAATCTGTTTCCTTGCATAATTCCACCCACGAAGTTTACGTGTGATTTCGACGCCTTCATGATTCAGGAAAACCTTGAGCGGGAAATTGGGAAGACGTCTTCCCGCTACCACGGGCGTCTTTAGCCGTCGCCCTCCCCAAGGTCGTAGAGGTGCCCTTTATCGCGGGACCAAAAGCAAATCCTCGACGCGTTGCGGTCTCGAGACGAATATCGCGGCTTACTCGAAACCTTCTAGTGGGAGGAGGAGAGTACGCGAGAGGGCCTGAGAATTAGAGAAGGGGGAGGGCACGACGGAGCCTCACCCTCGAAGGAGGATCCTTCGCTTCCTTACTCAGAAAGGGTAGACTCGAGACTAATCCCGGCATTTGTTAACGCGTTTCTAATAGATGCTCTCTCGGTGCGCTTCTCCCTCCTCGCTGGTACCTCCTACATTTTGAGACGCCAGACCGATTCGCGCACACTTCGTCTTCTACCTTCTCCTCTTCGACCGCTGCATCTGTCCTTCCCGTAGTCTCGCGGAACACCCGTAGTCCTGAAACTGTCGAGGAGACGTTGTCTTAATTTTCGATTACATCAGCCTCGTCTAATTGGTCTCTCGACTAATCTTAATACTTCTCGTTTCTCTCCCCGCGCTCTTTCCCTCTTTTTCTAAAGATATCATTTCCTTGCACTAACATACTCTGAAAACTTACACATCGTACTTCACGGATTTTCTTCTTCAAATCTGAAAACTATCATCGAGGTGTCGTGGACGACGGGTTCTCTTCATTTTCTTCGTATTATACACAGTATCCTAAAGCAGATCAAAATCATCTAACGCGTGAACTACCAAAACGGAAAAAAATCTGCTCCGAAGATCTAATTATCGCTTCTTCGCCAAAGTGCTTATGTAACTACTGGCTAGGAACTCGCTACGAGACAATTACTTCCTCGATGGTGCCTTCGCAAGTAACGGAAAACATCGATCTATCCTCCCGATATTGTTGCAGCGTGAGGATGTCCGGGCGTACGAATCCATCTATACACATACAAGACGCACCGTGTTCGCGAGCACTTCCAACCATCTCTGTCGCAACCTTCACCGTCGTAGCCATCGCGCGATGTATATAATGACGCGGCGAAGGCGGCGCCGCACGTTTCGCATTATGATTTCACCGCTTTGCTTTTAATTAAAATGCAAATCTATCGTACCGGAGGAGAGAGAGAGATCGGGAGGTAAGACGGATTACGTCTGGGGGGCGCCACGACAAACACCGGAATATGATTAATTCAACGCAACCCTATCCTGGCGCACCACATCGTCACCAACCATCACCACCACCACTTTAGTAGGCAATCCTGTCACTAACAATACCACTACTATTGCGTCATTGCTCGTTGTAACGTCGCTTTGCTGTCCTTGATGTCATCCTGTGTCCCGCCCCCACGCTCTTCCGTTACCATCGCCATCGAACTTGCCAACCACCGCTTTTGGTGACGCCCTTCGGCCGTTTGACCTCTTCGACCGTTTCCACGAAGCACGACTGTCTGCAAGTGTACGTATGTGTCAAGGTATGGGAGAAAGGATGATTGGTACGTGTGACTGTTGAGATGATATCAGACCCAATTAGTTGTTCACCAGTAATGTGATGTAGGATAAGAAATGAGAGAGAGTGTGTTCGACAAATACATAATTAACTGTAAATGACCGTTTAGTATTAAATCCAATCGTGAATGATCGACTACTATCTGTTTAAATGCAGACTCACAGTTGCCGTTCTCAAAGAGCATTTCGTTCGGCTTGAAATTTGAACGCTTTCGTTCAACCATCCCTCATCACCACGCTAGCTTCTTTATTTGGCAAATATCGTTAATGATTCGGTAACCTGAATTAGACTGCGCTCCTCCAACGGAAGACCCAAGAACATCTTTCTTAATCAGCGAACTTCAAAGCGCGTCCTGGTCCGGTTGCCAGTTACGATCGAATCAAAGGATACCGGGAAAGACGAGACGCTACGACGAGGACTGAAGGATGAAGGTGGAGGAGGACCAGGAGAAAGAGGAGGTGGAGGATGAGGACAAGGACGACAAGGACCTCCACGAGGACTCTTAATCAACTCTCTATACTCCACTTCCGCCAGGACCCCCTTCGGTGGCAGGCTTATAATTATCCGATTCGTCGCTTGATTCTCGTCTTTCCCCTCCCCTTTCTCTCTCTCTCTCTCTCTCCCGTCGCTCCATTTACCTTCGCTCTTATTTTCCCTCTTAACGTTTTCTCAATTTCCGCGCGTCCTCTTATTTTGTTTTACGGTTCGGTCGCTCGTATAGGCTCTCTTTTCCCCATTACTGTGCGCCATGACTATCGCCCTCATCGTCCCCACCACTACCGTCCGAACGTCATCTGATCGCCTCGTGTCCTCAAGCATTGCCTTTTTTTTATGTTCTACAGGTCCGGGACGGTATGGGAAAACTGCCGGGCTGCCTACGAAGACATAGTCAAACACCTCGAAAGGTAGGAGATCTAAACCGTATTTATCGAAGGAGTCGCGAAGAAAATTTACCTTTATGATACCCTCCTACGTTCCGTTCTATTTCCGTGAAATAAGGAAACAGATTAAATTGATTAATCTTGGAGAGAATCCGGTTCCAGTCACCGGGGTAAACGATGTTTATCTTTAAATTTTGGGAAGAATTCTTGTAAAAGTCGTCCGAGTAATTAAATTGTATGCAGCTTCGGAAGACACTCACTTCAAAATCAGCTTAAAGTAAAACTAGAAGAAAGAAAATCGATATTACTTGAAACATGTCGGTCACCCAGGATTTATTTAGATCACCAGCGCTACTCGTTACTGTTACTTTCCGCGGTGTAACAAAGCTCGCCGGGGTAAAAGTGATTGCAATATTATAAAGAAGAACCTAACTGTAGCTGAGAAAAGTCTAACTGCAGCTTATGAAAACCACGAACAACGACCCTTCGCGACTGAAACCGAAATCGAGGACGGTAATTCACCATTAGCTACGGCATGGATGAAACCGAAAGAGGATCTGGACGTCCAGTTCGCCGTTGCATCGTGGAATGCAAAATGTGAAACGCACTTGGTTGCATACGCCCTCTTCCTCACCTCCGCCTCGTCGTCCTCCTGGTCTACCGTCACCCATAGACACCTACCCGGTTGCACTTCCGATAAATCAGTATTAACCGAGCGGCGTCGAGTTTCCGGTAAACACGCGACAGGTTGAGTCCAAGCCTGACGCAGTAATGCCAACATGATTTGTACCGTGCCGAGCCTCGCAGCACACCGACCCTCTTCCCTCTGCTCTTGCTCCCTCCTACTCTTGTCCGCGGAACCCTCCGCGTCCCTGGCCCTTTGAAAACCATGGCGACGAGGCCCGAACGTCACCAATACGAACGGCACAACGTCCGCGACGTCACTGGGCTCACCCGGCCAAAAGCGAGACCACGAGTAGCACTCCTCTCTCCCCTCATCCCTCCCACTCTGTCCTCCTACCCACCCCGCGTCCTCCAACGCTCGCGCCCATTGATCCTAACCACTTGTCACTTCACGGCACAGCAGATCATCGTCGCGACGTGCCCGTCCATCATTCGGGGATTAAATCATTCGACTGCCCTCGAAACACTCACTACAGCCTACCAATGCTGCTTTCTCTCTTGCTCTCTCCATTTGTCTCCCTCCTTCTATCCTTCCAGTCCGACACTCCTGCAAAAGGGTTGATCTCCGTGGCGCTGAGAGGCTTTCGCACACCCTACCGATATCCTTGTGGCAACGGTGAAAAGAGAGGGAGTGAGAGAAAGCCGAAGGGACCTTCGAGAAAGGAAGAAGTTAAAAGAGCGAATGTAATTTGGTTTCCAGGCCCTGCCAAGGGCGTACGTTTTCCTTCGGGAAGAGGATTAAGTGTCGAAGAAAGGTACTCGCGGGGAAGATGAAGGAAAAGTGGAGGGAGAGATTAGTTTTGATAGTCGATTTTTGGTTGTCCCTGGTAAGAGGTCTATCGGTCACGAGACTCTCGAAAAACCGAAATGATTTAACTAAGTGCTAGTGGATGGTGCAAGTATAGTTAGAAAGATAGGAATATCGATTCAAGTACCTCCCCGTGTTCAAAGACAAAAAAATACCTCTAAAACTTCGATTTCTACAAGTTGTGAGAAGTAAGGTCCCAAATGTAAAGTGACTGAGAAAATTCACCTCGTTGTCGAATAAATTAGACAAGGTGTCCGATCTTTCGGATCAACAAAATTCTTCGGGTCGTCTCTTCAAAATCTCTATTCCGAGCCGTCAGATCTACTCCACAAGCCTTGACCGATCTCGTCCCTTGGCTTCTGGCCTCTTCTTCGCCTTCTGCTTCGGTACCTCCGATGAAATCCAGACTGAAAGCGGCTACTTGCGAGGGTGGAATACGAGAAGGAGAAGGTCGAGCGCGGGCATCGGGAGACAGGCAGGTGACCGCCCGACGGCGGCGCCACGAAACGAAACGGAATAGGGGAGGAGGTGAGTCCGGCCGTTAATATGGGGGGTGAAAATCGACACTTGGCCGCTCGAAACGTAATTTCCAATTCAAAGGCAATGACCACTGGTGGAAGCGACCCTTCCCGACTGGACCTGCCCCGTCCGCTCTCCACCCACCTTCACTCCCACACAGCCCTCGTGCCTTTTCTCTTGCCCGCGCCCATTCTATTTGCTTTGCTGGACCCGACTGGAGAGTCGACTTCGTCAGCCGGACAAACGCGTATTGTGATTTCAGCCTTTGACTGGTAGCCATTCGATGGATATCGCAGGGGGTGGTAAATGGGTGTCAAGGGTGCGGGGGGTGGCAGAGTGTGGTGAAGCGGACGAATGGGGCGAAGCGCGACGGGACGAAGAGGAGGAGGTGGAGGAGAAAGAGGATGAGGTGGAGGAAGAGGTGGTGGAAAGGGATCGCGGAAGTGCGTGGAGGAGGGGGAGAATCGGTGGGAGGCGGTGGGAGGTGCTGGAACGGTCTGGTGATGGTGCTGGACGGCGAATGATGGAGACTGGAAAAGAGACGGACGAGCGAGCAACGTGAATATTCATGGCTCAGAACCCTAGACGAATTCGGACTTGTTGCGACTGACACTGATGTAAACCTTTGTTTATCCTGCGTGTCCCGTACTCCCTTGGGCCTTCGTCCCTCCTTGTCGGGAGGGCGTCTCACCCCCTGGTCTTCCGCGTCCGTCATCCCTTCCATCGGATACGCAACGGAGGCGTTCGTCGTCGTGGCGCGATGTTGCTCAACCTCCTGTTTCACCCCCATTGTATCAGCAGCCGGGAGTATTTAGCTCTCAGTTGAATTCTGATTAATCGCCGGGAGCACGGGGGTTATTAATTGTTTGTTCTTCTGATTCTACAAGCAAGCCGGAGAGCACCGGCCGTGCTCTACGCTCGCCGAGCATTCGCTCTCTTCCGGTTTGCTTTTTCCGGAGCTATTGTTCGTTTAATCGTAATCGTCGCTACAGGGGTAGGTTTTCTTCCGTGTAATTCTTCGCTCGCTCCTTCGATCCCTTCCTCCTTCCATACGTGGCGGGTGTCCCCGATAATTTATCCTTTTTCTTCTTCTAATTGGGTTTTTCACGCACTGACTGCAACTTGTCCGCTCCCCAAAATTGGCCTCATTCCACTTCCACATCATGGTGTATCCTTCTAATCCCAACGATTCGTCCGGGGTAATCCACTTTTCCCCTTTCGCTTGAAGAATCGGAAGCGACCTTCTCCGTGTCCGGGTTATTTAGGAGATCCTCTAGCAATTAAATGTCGTTAATTCTTTCAGGGTGAACCGTTTATACCTGTAGTCGGTCGATTTTGAAATAAAAGTTAACATATTTTTAGGAATGCAATTGTAACATTCTACGTCGTCTTTAAGAATCGCGTAAACGTATCATCGTGTTCAACAGCGCTCAAAGTTTTACTATCGAATCTTCGTATTTTACCGTTAGCAAACCTCCCCGTTGAAGCTTGCTCTCCCGATTACGATAGCAACATTCGAATCGATCGAATCGCTCCCTTCGACTGCTTCGGAGCTTCCAGCCATCCTCCTTCCCCCACGTAGCGCGAAAACGAAGTCACCGCCAGAAGAACCCTCTTTCCCCTCTCGTTTCCCGGCAGTTTCCCTCGTTAAGAGCGAGCGGAAACGCGCGAGCGCCGCTCGCGTTCCCCTCCTCCCCAGCCCTCTGGCAGGCTAAACCGGCGTATCCGTCGACCCTCGCGGTTTACAGCCTCGCTCCCGTGAAGTAAGTAATATTAATGGTCCCCCGCAGCCAGAATGCTCGGTATCAATGCGCTAATGTCGGCTTCCTGGCTTTAAAACTACCCAGTCATTCCGGCATAATTCACGCGCATTGTCGTTCGCTCGTATCCACCAACACCTACGCGCCCTCACCAACATCTACGTCAAAGTCTGCCACGGGACTTTCCTTGCGAGACTAGTACGACCGACGCGACGAGACGAGCGGGCGACTCTCCTTATCATCGAGCCACCCTAAGCGTTACGTCCGGGTTCCACCCCCTCTTCGCCAACCCTCTTTGACTTTCGCGTCTTGGACTTACTCTCTTCTCCCCTTCTCGTTCTCTTTCACCTCTCTTCCTCTTCCACCGTCGACGTCCTTCACTCGACGCGTCATTAATTACACCGACTACCACCACGAGCACATAGACGCGCTCCTATCGTAAGGGACATCTGCTGGAAAATAATATTCATAAAGTTGAACCCCGCTGTTACGACCCGTCTTTCTCTTTCCTCTCGACTACTTTCTCTCTCCCTTTTTCTTCTCTCTTTTTCTTTCTCGTCTCGACCGTGACTCTGCTCGCGCTCCCTTTCGCGAGGTCTCCTCCATCTGCTATCCTTTCGCGAAACGCAGAAAGACGAACACGACGACCACCTCGAGATAATCGAGAATGCCTATTCGCATTTACGACCGAATGGTCTTCGCGTTCGATGCAAGATGGCGAACGACGACCACGGAGTAGAAGAAGGAGAAGAAGAAGTAGAAAACGAGGATGCTGGTAAAGAAGAAGACGGGGAGAAGCACGACAACAACGACGCAGATCAGAAGTTTGCGGCTTAACCGGCGATGCGTATACGTGCAAAGAAATACGACGACGCTCGGACGTAAAGAAAGACGGTGAGGGGGTTAGAGAGACGAGGAAGGATGGAGTAGGATGAAGGATCGAAGAGGAAGGAGAGTATGTGGAGGCCAAGTTGGAAGCACCTCAGACATGGCCGTCCTTGAACGGTAGTCGTCTCATGCAAGGATAATTATCCCGAGCGGCCGCGACATAAGAGAGGAATGTCCAAGCCGTGGGGCATAAACGGCGCGAGAGGGTATCGAGCCGCCTGATTCATCCAGACGTTGGACCCTTTGTGAGCGCGAGATGGAAAATTCGCTGAACGCTTTTGGTCCCGTGCCTACTGCCTGCCTCTTCGTCGTCGTCGTCGTCGTCGTCGTCGGGTGTTGTCTTCTTTTTCTTCGTCCTTCCATTTCCTCGCTGTCCCCTTCTCTTCGTTCCACCTTCTCTCCTTTGTTTTCTCGTCGTGCCTGATCGCCGATCGCCTCGCACGAACCCAGGGCAAGCGCGCGCGAAGGGTAGGTACGAGCAATTACCAATAATGAACGTAGAGAGTATACTCGTGGTTTTGAATATTTATCGAAAGCGGGAGAGAGAGAGAAGGGGAGAACCGAGGAGTAAATAGACGAGAAGAAACGGAGAGGATGAGACGTTTACGGTTTAGGACGAGGGGAATTGTGGCGGAGAACTCATAGGATGCAGGATTGTCGAGTAATCAAGTTATTATATTCACTGGGATATCTTTCTGTATGATTAGATGGAAAGTGTTATTTCACGTGAAAATCTAACAGGATTTACAGGCAATTGTTTGTGGGCAGCTATAGAAATGCTTACAGTTAGCAAAGCCTACAAATTGTTCTAAATTACCTACTGAATTCGTCCCTCGTAATAATTAGGGTTGCTGTGGATACTCGTGAAGTTTAACTTATTCGCTTGTAAAAATTTTATAAGCCATAAACTGTGAAACTGTACCTTAATGTATGCCACTGGACGGCGAAAAATTGTCGATAGCTTATTCGCATATTATTAAATTTCACGGGGATTTTAGTAAGGGCAGTAAATATTGCCGTAACTTAAACCCCAAATTCTTCTTTCGGGGTCTCGTAAATGATGAAAACTTCCTTAAAATTCCTGCGAGAGTTACAGGTAATGAAACGGTAAGAAATGCCGTGGGAGAAAGAAGAAGACTACGAAGACTAATACTAGATTCTTGAGCACTCGAGTTCTCTTTTGCACTCGCCATATTTTTTGTTCGAACCGCTGCAAACGAGTCATCCTAAGTCCAGTTGTGCTGTCCTCTCTCTTTGACTTATCCTCCCTCTTTCTCTCTCTCTCCTTCCCTCTTCCGTTTCTAGACATTCAACCGAGCACTCCAAGTCCGACGCCACCAAGGTAGGAATCAGAAGGAAAACAGTTAATTTCATTCGGTGATCGTTAGTCTGATAGGCGAGAGCGAGCGGCGGGCGTCGAGTCGCTGACTATCAGCCAGGACGCTAATTGCGTTCAAACGAACTGTCAGCGGGCCGACACGCGCACGCGCGAGCACACACTGCTTCCCCGCACGGGCCACAAGCACGACGACGATTACGACTACGACTACGATGCCTTGCGCTTCGAGCATGCCTGCGCGAGCGAACACGCGAGGGGCGCAATCGCTACGCGTGCAAGTGCGTGCAAATACGCGTATATTATGATTAATTCCGTTCTGTGCGTACGCATGAACGACCGCGGCTTCAACAACCTGTCAGCGTCTCGGTGCTGGACGAGTAGGATCCCGTAATCACGCGCGTGCAAACGCGTGGGGATGCTGATCTATTCCGTTCTTTTCAAAAGTACCACAGAGTGTTTCTTCTTGAGAGACAGCAAGTTCAACTTCACGCTCCTGTTTCCAGTCCGTCAATATAGAATTTTTTACATTTCTCTTATACGTTGAGATAAATTGTAGTTTAGTTTATTGTTCTTATTCACGATCTCTTTCTGTGTGCGTGAGTCTCTCCTTCTTCCCTTCGCACACACCTTCTTACATTCTATTCTATTACCTCTCGGCCTTCATCTCCTCGTGGTTTTTGTTTCTCGTAAGTTTTGTTCTTTATGTTTTGCTTATTGGCGTAAGCCTCGCGTGTAAAAGCTGCATGTCCCAAACGCTATTACGTGCGCGCGGGTCGTTCGTTCTGCAAATAGTGAAGTTTATTAGAGGTTCTCGAGAGATCGAGAGATCGATAGTCCTTAAGATCCGATAGTGCTTAAAGAACCTTCCATTCAATTTGTATGGTAGAACCGTGTTCGCGTTGTCTAAAATAATTATATATGTGGTAATAAAATATTTTCGACGTAAATTAACGCTGCTTTACGACAAGGGGGAACACGCAATTTAATTTTGTCAGCTCCGATGTTGTAGAAACAATCAGTGGATTCGCGCTATGTTTTAAAGCTTACGGATGATTTGCGAAGACAAATGATTTATGTTTTACTTGTACGTATTTTTTAAATTTCTATTTCATACGTTTGTCCGCGTCTATTAAATTAAATTGTAAATCTGGTAGTCAATTTTTATAGTTCCTTACACGCGGCTTGGGTATGCTGCATTATATCGGCTTTATTCGACGAAACTTAAGCTTTGGTGGAACCCACAATGATTCGGAAAGAAGGGACACCATGGAAAAACCTTCACGAGCGTGATCTCACAACGAATGTGAAGGGGTCTGACGGCAATGGAGTATACGATTTTTTTGTGATCACCTGCGATCCTGGTACCACGACACGCCTGCTCTCGCGTGATCGAAAAATCTTCGAGCTAAAAGAAAGCAGCAAGTAGGTGGGAGAGTGAGGGGCGGGCCCTTCCCCTTCGAGACCAGACAAAAATAGTTTATCGGGCGCAACAAGGGAAGAGAATAATCTTGTGGTCCGTCGCGCTGACCGGATTCTTCGAAATCGAAAATTACACAGGCGTTCAGAGTAAGAGAGAAGAAAAAGAGTGGTCGTAGGAGGGGAGAGAGGAAGACGAGAGAAAAGAAATGTTGAGAAGCGTGACGAGCATCGATCGATCCCTTTCGAGCAATCGAACGAAAGCGCGTTATGTCACTCTTGCATTATGGCACGATCGTGCCATGACGAGTCCCGGCGAAGAAACTTTTTCCCGCCATCTGCTCGCAAGCATCCACACATTTTATGACACTTTCTAGGAATGTAGAGTAATCGGGAAGTTACATCACTTTCCGCGCCCACTTCGCTAAATCTCAAGTGAAACGACAAAAGCGGAGTGGGAGAGAGCATAAAAGGCAAAAAAGAATTTCTCTCTCGCCGCAAACCTCTGGCCATTTGTCTTCGCGGAATGACCAGGGGCAAAAATAATTTGTGCATAAATCATTACATTTACTTACCGGTACTACGAAACGGTGTAACGAAACGTTAAGCGAACCGGTAAAATTTCTAGAATGGTCGCTGCTTTCGCTTTCGAAAATGGTTGCCTTATCGAGGAAAACAAGGGTCATGAATACTATGAGTAACATAAGAACCATCTAACGGGGTACATTTTTCGAATTGTTAAACAAATTTTGCGGAAATATTTTTCAAGCTAAATCTGGTCTGCATTGATCATTTTTCATTTCATCGAGTTCCTTCAAAGATTTTTGTCATTATTATCATCCCTCTTCTTCTCATTTGGCAGTGGTACCGATCAATTCAAAATTTTCCACGCAACTGCTTGCGTTCTCGAGGTGATATAAAATGCTACACGATCTGAAAATTATCCTCGTGAAGAATGGCGACCTCCTCTTGTAACAGAACAAGCAATTTTTCCAGTCTGTGTTACGGTAGAAAATGGCAGGCGAAGGCGACGCGAAATATTTATCGTGTTCACGAGTGTGGTGAGGTGTCACGTGGATTAACGTTCTATTCGTAATGGAAGGTGATACAAAGTTCTGCCCTGGAAGGAACTGCAAGGAAGGGTGCGAGACAATGAGAGCTCAAGGGAGAAAAAGGAGAAAAGGTAGATAGGGCGAGAAAACGATGCAAATACTCTGACAGGAGAGAGGGAAGGAGAGAGATGAGGAAACGATTGAGTTAACGCACTTGTTACATCAACTGTAAATCTTCAGACTCGTAAACCTCGTACGAGCGAGAATAAATCGAATGACTTGGTGCGCCCACTCGAGTCACGACAGGGTTCCTTCGCGCCTCCGGGGTAAGGAAAGAAAACGTACGTCTCGATCGTAGTCGTATACCAACGCTCAGTTGGGGGACGTTTATTTTATTGACTCGATTGAATCGTTTGTCGCGCCTCACTTATTGTACCTCCTGCCGATACCGCGCGAGGGGGAAAGAAACAAGAGCGACTGCGTTGACAATTACCAGTATGAGAGTGTAAGCTGACAGGATATTCTAAGAACCCCTATCTTTATAAAAGGCGCGTAGTACATCAGATGATAATCTTTTCTTGAAACATTTACCATTAGAAGTAGATATCTTTTCCATTATTTTAACACTAGAAGTACCGTCCAGTCAAAATGACCTGGTACGTCAATTTTACACAAGAATTTCTCTTTGACATTAGAACTACCAATTTTGGTTTTCACATGGAAGCTTCTTTCGTTCACCATTCATTTTAACATAGAGAGCGTTTGTTTTAGCACTGAGCTGCCATTTACTTTTGTTTTCATATGGAAACTTCTTTTGTTGACCAGTCATTTTGACCGGCTTGGTAGTTCTAGTGTTAAACATCGCGGTTGTTCCTGCAAGGGAAAACGCAGTACCGAACATTTTCTTCGACACGTTTTCTTGCTCCCTGCTTTTTTCATCGTCCCTTTGTTCCTTATTAGCCACCGCAGACTCGTGTTTAGGAAATGTTATCCGACCTCCACGTCTCATCGTAGACTTCTCGGGTGGTCTGCAGGTTACTGGACGTACCGACGGATCATTACGTAACTACGGTGAGGATAGAAAGGGTCTAGGCGATGACGAGCGGCTCGTGGAACGGTGGTGACGGGGTGGCATGAACGTCGCCTGTTGTGCCAACGCGCATTATTAGAACGCACATCGCGTCGTCGCTCGGTAACGAGTGGACTGCTCCAAGCAAACTTTGGCACGCGCTCGGTAACCAGCTGAGACTTCGACGCCCGTCCGTCCCACTTGAGGAGACCCGGCCTTTCTACCGACAGCTACTCACTCGCCCGATGACAAAAATGATGATTAATTAAAAACATAATTAGTCGACGGCCAGCGTAACGACGCTCGTCGTACGCAAACATGTCGGGCCCCGAGGTCCACCCACCGGTGGCACTAATGTACCGTGAAATTGTCATCAGCGTTGGCCCGTCGCGTCGCGGAATTTGTTGCCTTTTCCGCTCTCGTCTCGTTAAAACCGAGCGACGGCTTCCTTCGGCCTCCATAATGTACCTTGTGTACCCTTCGAGCCGCTTCTTCCTCTTTAGTCTTTCTCCGGGAGTGTGTTTTCCTATTTTCTCGGTCGACAGGAAGCGCCTCGCGAGGAGGATGATACGGTAGTTGAAGTATCGGCCGCGTTAGTACTAACGAGCTTACGACGATCGGTGTCGTCGCCGTCGTGATCGTCTAATTTGTCATCTCGCGAGTCGGAGTCTCCGAGTTAATGAGGAGGAAACCGATTTTGGAGTACGGTGACGCACACGAAGAGGTAATAGAGTTTTCGGAACATGGGTTTCGATACTCGATTTACTAATTGAAATGGGGGAGTAATCAATTTGTAAAGATCAATGTCTTAAAAATACACAAAAAGAACACCGTATTCGGTACATTGGGTGTTGTTAAGAATTTGGAAGGAGGCGACTGTTCGTTTGTTGGCATATGCCAGCAGGAACCAATGGTCATTGGAATTTGCTTCACAAGCGAACAAAGAAGACGAGTAAATAATTGGTTTTTTTTTATGTAGTCAATAGGCGGAAAATGGTCCTTATACGATGGGATCATCTTCTTTTCTATTGTTACAGTGGTATATCTGTACAATATGATAATATATCATTGTACTATCTACACACATCGTGAATCATAGAATAGGTAAATGCTAGTAACACATCGGCAAGCTTTATTAATCGTAGGTGGAAAAGTTACGATTATCAGTACCAATCTTGAAAGTCGATCGCAAATCACAGGAACCACGTGGTACCGCAGCGTGAACGCGCACGGGCTTTCGATTAGCCACCAACGACGCGCGAATCGGCGAAAACGATTTATGGTCTCTGGCGCGCTCGCTCGCCCTCTCGCTCTGCCATTGTTTCCCGGTATTAGCCGGAAATAGTGAATCTAACGATAAAATATCTCTCGCGCTTCTCTCTCACTTCTTCGTCGGTCCCTCCAACCCGAAAGTACGCGCCTCTCCCGTAGTATTGTGGCCTCCAAGATATATCGTTATTAAATGGTCCCCCTTCGGCGCCCCTCGCACGCCAGTATATTACATAGCGGGGCTTCTCCTTCGCCCACGCGCGCTCTCCTATACATATATATACAAATACATCTACCCCCAGCACTCTTCTTATTTATGATCTCGCGGCATGCGATTCCTCGCGCGGTAGTATTCTTCTGCCGAGACCACTTCCGCTCTCTAGACTCTTTGTCTCTCTTGATTTTCTTCCGTGGTTCGGTGTCCGAAAGAATCAAGGAAGAATTTTTCGCACGAAGAAATTCGATCTAGGTATTACCTCTGAGCCGAAAGGCTCTCGCGTGCCACCGCTTGGGCGATGTAAGTAAACATCAGAGTTGACGCCACAAATCCAGCAAATTGCAGTGGAAAGAATTGGTAGGGGCGACCTTCGAGGCTCGAGCTAAATAAAAAGCAAAGGGAGAAACGACGAGTAAGGGTAGAAACGAGGTAAAAAGTGAAGAACGAGGATAATATCGAATGTCGGAAGTTAGAGAAATGGCGAGCGGTGACAGGAGCGGAAACACGAACGCGCTTCTAGACGAACTCGAGAAGGAAATAAAAACGGACTGGAAGCTAGCTAGGGGGGTGGAGAGAAAGAGGGGGATGTGGAAGAGCGAGTGAACGGGGTGGGTCGGAGGTCGGTTAATTGAAAAGCGTCGGAAGGGTGCTATTAAATAAACCGCGAACGAACGTACCTGCGGCCGTTGCTCGCGCGGTGCCGTTTCGCAGCCACGGTCTCACTGGCACTTTTGGTAATGAA
This sequence comes from Tiphia femorata, assembly GCA_944319695.1. Classification (NCBI taxonomy): domain Eukaryota; kingdom Metazoa; phylum Arthropoda; class Insecta; order Hymenoptera; family Tiphiidae; genus Tiphia; species Tiphia femorata. The sequence goes on along the minus strand of OX090900.1, from coordinate 14,863,335 downwards.
CTAATATTTGCAGTGTCCGTCCGCGTCCCGACGCCTATGGGCTCTCGGTATGCGAATATTTGCCTGTGTCTGTGCACTCGCGTACACGCAAGGGGTTGGTCGCATAGGTCGAAGGGGCTGCATAGAGAGAAACGCACACTCACACACTTACGACGACGAAGTATGTTCGTTTGCTCGTGCGTAGACCGGGGGAACCGTGGATTCGTAGATGTAGAGGCGCACACGCGTTCGTCGAGGGCGTCGTGTTATCAGCGGCTCTTCCGCAAATACACGCGTGGCCCGCGGGGTCGGCCCCCACGTAGACTGTGAATCTCTTCTCTTCCCTGGCTGCACATGCATCGCCATAAGGAGAGAGAGAACAAGAGGACGGCCGAGGACGAGCGAGCCGGACCATGTCGAGAGTCGCTACGATATGCATACAGATCAAATAGCTCCGTGTGTGTTTTGGGTTCCCGACGATTGCGTCCGCCAAATCAAATTCTTTCCATCGTCTCTTGATTTTTCCTGCTTCGCGCTCGTAGCGAAGAGGCTGTTGTTGTAGTCGTTATTATGCGCATAGGTAGAAGACCAACGGAGGAAAAGTTTCTTTAGTTTTTAGGCACGACCGTAAAGGGAGTGACTTATTTCGGTTAATATTACTCGGTGGATTAACGAATATAATTCTGGAAGTTGAACGATGGACAAGGAATGGCGCAATTTTTGGTGGTTTATAGGGCAAATTTATTTATTCTGGATTCCATGACGTCGGCATTATATGTAGCTTTAATTTGTTTGTTCGTAAGAATAAAATTTTTCGCAGGACGTTTGAAAAGCGGATTGGCTAGAAGATTAATATGATTCAATTATCAGGTCCTTCGTATTTAATTCCCGATTGGCATGGGAAACTTTAATTTCTTTCGTGAAGAGAGTATGAAAACACAGATAACTCTGCGCTCAGATTAAAATATCTTGTCGGCTTTAAAGTTTCCAATCGATCTTTCCGTAGTCTTTTTTTTTTTATATAAAAACTTGGATCCACGCGTTTACCTAAATTTACGAACTAAAAAAACTTCGGCAGAGGAACGTACGGGAAGTGATCCTCGTGCAGTCTACTTGGAGTCTGTCGATGACAGGAGCGCGTCGGGAAGAGCCTCATTAACAGACGAGATGACAAACGAGCCGTTGCGTTGGCCTCACGCTGTGGCATGGTCACCGACAAGAATAATCGTTTTCCAATTGAAATCCAATAGCAACTTGCACATCCTCGTGATTCTCTTCTCCGAGTGACCACCCACCCACCTACCCTCACTCCCCTCACTTTTTCTATCTCGTTGTTCCTTTCTCTGCTCACCCCACTTTCCACCACCTCTCATCTTCCCCTAGTCACCCAAACTCTACAAAGAGAGAGAGAAGGAGAGAGAGCAAGCGGTACCATTGATCACACACTGGAAAATGTTCCTGACGTCGATTATGCGCGCATAGGTACGTCGAGGTAAAAATCTCGAGGGCCTCTCTTCGTTCTTATCGCGAGGGGGTGAAGCACGAACGGCGAGAAAGAGGAGGTGACCATGCGATTGGCGAATTGCCGTTGGACATCCACCGTAGACTTTCGCGAGCCCTTCTTCGGACAGTCGAGGGGAGTGAGAGAAGCGTCGATACGTCGACGAGAACGGAGAGGGCGAAAGGACGAGCGACGAGGAAAGTTTAAAGAATTTAAATAATATCCGTTTATATTTTCCGGAAAGCGCTGCAAGTAGCAGAGACACACGCCCCTGCTGTCGTCCCTCTCTCCTCAGTCTCTCCTTTCCTCTTTCGCTCGCGCCCACGCTCGCCCATCCGACGTATCATAAATCTAGGGTGGGGGGGGACGTGGCGGCGGGCGCAGCTCGCTCTCCCGGTGAGAGAGAAAATCTACAATTCTAAAGCTTTCCATAAAACACTCGACAAAACGCTTCGCCGGCACTTTTCGAGTGGCTAACCGGGGGCCCTCCACAGCCGCGCGTCCTCTGGCTCCCTCCTCCTTCCCTCCTTCCATTCTTCCCTTCTTCCATCCCTTCAACTCGCTCTTCGCGGTCTCCTCTTCTGCTTCTCTCCTCTCACTTCGGCTCTTCCTCGCTTCCATCCTCTCGCAGTTTCGCTCCTCCCGGGGGCCACGCCGCGGGTCTGTTGAAATATGTAAAACCGTGTAACCTCTTCAATTTACATAGGCAGCAGAGATTGGGTGGGAAAAGCGCAGCCCAAAGGGAAGGAGAGATAGAGGGAGAAGAATAAAGAAAGAGAAATATCGCTTTGCTCGGCTAATTAATAATATTCAATACTCGCGTTCTTCCATCCACTTCGCTCTCCACGAGTTGGAATATGCGTCGGGATTGCGAAACATTTTCGTCCCTTGCATCGGACAATTGACGAGAGGTCTGAGACGGGTTTACGCAGCTGCTTCCACTTTCGCGAATTCCTTCACTGGATTCCTTCCTGCACCCACGTCACGAATATAGTATAGAGTCTTTGGAGAACGATGCAGATCGCCTGTTCCGAAGTCGGAAGGAGCGTAAGACTTGAGTGAAAAAAGTTCCACGAATAATTGCATCGTAATTTACTGCAAAAAAGCACAATAAAAAAAAAACAGAAATCAACGAAACAAAGTAGAAACGAGAAGCGCAAGTAAGCAGTAACGACAAAGCAAGCAGAATATACGAAGGAGGTCTGTTATTAATTACTTTTTCGTAGTACTCACTTTTAATCTTTTGCGGTCGATGCGTTGATCTAATACGGGAACAAAACAAGAAGTAAATATCCGTAAACGAAACGTTGACAGCATTGCTAGTTAGAGCGATAAATCACGGACTAGGCGTCTCTGCGGTATATATGGGCGCCAAAGGAGACTAGAATAAAGAGATAAAAGAGAGGATGTAACGATGATGACGAAGCGAAACGGACCTCGCGGCGCGTTGTCTCACGTGATAGACGTCCATCGTCGGCCTAGACGAAAGCCTACACATTGCGGGGAGACACATAAATACGCGCTACATATGCGTATATCGTTGGTCCTCGTGTAACCTCCTCTTTTTCTGCTCTCTTCTTTGTCTGCTTCTCTCCTCTCTCCCTCACTCTCTCTCTCTCTCTCCCGATGCTAATCGGCGTCGGCTCAACACGTTCGTTTTCCTTTCCCGCTCCCTTTCGCGGCCCGTCTTCTTTTTTTCAGTCGACCCCTTTCCCACTATCTCCCTCCCTCTTTATTTCCTTTCGCACCCTCTATTTCCTCTCTTTCTTTATCTCTCGCTCACTCCGTTCCTCCTTTCCTCCCGTTGCTCTCCGGCGCTGTCGCGCCACTCACTCCGCTATGATCCACTGTGACGGCACGCCGTTGCCACTGGTATTTCGGAGCTCGCTGAACAAACAAGCACCGATAAAAGTACGGGGAGTATACAGTACATCTGGAAGTAGGGACCATCAGTCACGACGCATCTGCGAGCCAGCCCTCCCTCCCTCCGTCCTCCTATTTCCTCTACCAGCTCCTCCGTTCTTCCTGGTACCACGCTTCAGCCTTCTTCTGTTTCTTCCTCCACCCCCGCGCCTCTTTACATTCTCTATTCCTCCTCCATATCTTCCCTCCTCCAACCCCTCTCGCGCGAGATCTCTCGGAGTGTAACGGGTGTCTCGAACTTCTCGCGTCCGCCCACCGCGTTCCCAAAAACCATTTGTCATCGCCACGGCAAATATGCTCCTAGCAGCGAAGCTTCTCCCTTTACCCACCCCTCGTTCACCACTCCTCTACCCGCGCTTCACCCCTATCTCATCATTCTCGACCATGCCCGAGACGTCGCAGGGTTACGGTGCACCTAGTGACTCCGCTCATCCCAAAGGAAGATTCTGTTTTCTCGATACACAAGTTTCACGAGGAGGAGATCCCCGATTCTCCTGGAACGATGTTTCTTAACACTTGGCGCAACACTTTGCACCTCGTCTGCGAATGTCGGACTAATAGGGAACTTCCTTTATTATTTCTAAGCGAATGTAACTCATGGAAGGGTTCGGAGTTGAAGAATGCCTTCGTGTCAAGAATTATATAATTAGATCGATGAACTTAGTTTGCTGTATTAATAATTTTAAATGCGAATGCCTAAAATTCTATGACGATTGGATCTTTGATAACTATCATCTTAACGCGTCCGAGAAGCGCCGATCGAACGTCGAAGTCAACTGGTATAAAACAAGGGGTGTAACATCCAGCAAAAGGGGCAGATATGAAAAATGTGCGGAGACATATATCCTAGCGCGGAAATGCAAGGATCAACGTTATTTAGTGTAACCACGCGTTCTCGCCAGCTTGGAGGAGTACCTTAAAAACTTTCTCTAATAAAACTCCAGAGCCATTTGTCAACCGGCATGGATCCGAGTACGGAGGCAGTGAGGATGACGGAGGGGCTCGCACGAGAAGAGGAAGACGGAGAGAATGAAAGGTGAATGGAAGGAAGCGAGAGAAGGAAAAGTTGGAGGTGGAGAAGGTGGTGAAGGAAAAAGGTGAGGTGGAAGCTAAGAAAAGTGTGGAGCGAGCATGTCTACGGGGGTCGTTACAAAATGTATGTAAAACACATCGGGACCGACGACGACAGCGCGGTTCGTAAAGCGGCGTAACCGTCTGGTCTGATGGGCCGACATCTAAAATAATAAAAGTTGCCTCCGTCATTTGTCAACGCTTCCTCTAAGGAGCGAGGAGTTCGCCCGGAGCGCACCTCGTAATTTCGCGATGTCGCAGCTGCGACTACCCTCCCCTTCCTTTTTCTTTCCACTGTCACCCTTCTGTCGCACCACCTCCACCCACTTCGCTCTAGTCGCGAAGACCATCAACGACACCAACTCGAAAGCACAATAAATGTTTCGTGGGTACGTGTGTTACTCAAGACGCACGTCCCCAATGACACTTAATAATTTTACCGAAAGAGAGTGGCTCTCGTTCCCCTCGCGAAATAAAAATTCGTGCCTCGTCCCTGCGCGTGTCACCACGCGGAACTTAACTCGGTAATGTCGTTGACGATGTAGCATGTGTTGTCTCGATGGTGTAACCGGCAGTTATGAAGAGCATTACCTACACGAATGAAAATTACCTACACGGATGAGAATCGGAGTACATGCTTAGTGTATGAAATAGTTCGTAACGCTGTTCGTTAAGATAGAGAAGAGTCGTTCTCGTTCTTCGTATTCGAGTCGATCAGTTTTTCATAGGAATTTTGTCGGCATGAACTATAAAATTTAGAACTTTAGTGAATTTAGTGAATTTCTGCTTTATATTGTATAACTACAGATAGAACAAAACTATTCTTAGTTTACCCCGAATATATTGAAATTATTTGGAAGTGAATTAAAGCCGTCGCGAAATTTTATTTTTAACGAAAAAAAGATCAGTCGACGCTTTCACTGCGTGGACTAGGTGTTCCACGAGCTGGCAAGGCGACAGGTACGCGAATGGTCGAAGAAGAAATAAGGAGGATAAAGAACGGTGGGGGGGTGTCTGGCTCTCCTCAAGGTGACGCAGAATAAGGTGCTCCTTACTTTATGCTCAGAGTTCGCGTTAATCCTTTGACAGGGGGCCTTAAAGAGAAATAATAAATAAAATAATATATCCTGGGGAACCGTTGGATGCCGATTCCGCGAGCGGGGCAATAATCTAGGAGAACGAATGTGCCAGACGACTTTTATGAAACGATTTGGAGGCGCTCCCCTCCTCCTCGTCCTTTTCCTCCCTTCCTTCGTTGCTCACTCCCCGCGGCAGCCCCTTTACGCCCGTATAGTTGAAAAATAAAATCCCTAACCCTTCCTTTCGCCCGGACGAATGGGGCGCACAGGAGACGAGCTGGAAGCGGCTGGATAAAACGTTAAATATGACCGCGCTGAACACCGGGGGCCGACAATAAAATCGTCGTAAACCATTCGCTCGAATAATGCACTTGCTTGTTCGTTGTGCCACGGGCTTGCCTTAATGTCCACGCTCGTTGGAGTCTCGTTCGAAAAGTCGGCAGGGATGTTTTACTCCACTTGATGAACTTCTTATTATTAGTTTTGTATATTATAAGTCATTGCATTGTGAATTGTAAAGGTCGTTTCGACGCACGTCCCAAAGTTTTAAGTAAAGTCCTGCAATTGCTATTTTTACATGTATCTCCTCGAAAATCATCGTTTGGTTTAATGGTAATTTCAGCCGTGATTATGGTAGTAGCTTGAAGTTGACAGAGATGGTTTCGTTTGAGAACATCTCGGTATACCAATATACGTGGAAATATTTTCATATTAAAAGCCTTGCAATCTCTATTTTTCAAATACAAAGATACATTTTAATTTGAAAACATGAGAAATCATTCACGATTCACGCGATCCTTTTATTCGGTTCCCCTTTTCTGCGTCGAAGAAATGATCGAGCATGCTGCGCGTAAAGGATAAGAGGCGAAGCCCGTGCGAAGAGGAGAAAGAAGGGGAGGCAGTGGGTGTGGGGCCCGTGAGGGAGGTGTGGGCGTAGGAGCCTTTGCGCACGGCACTCAGTTATTCCAGCTTATTTTGAAGTAACCCTTCACATTCCGCTAATGTATTTCTTTCAAGCCGCTATTCAGCACGTTGACGTTTCAATCCGGCCATTCACGGCTTCCTCTTCTTCTCCGTTACTTTCTCGCTCTCCCGTTCTCTTTCTTTCTGCTTCTCTCTTTTTCGAAACGCTCGCGGCACGCCGATCAATCTAACCTACACCGCGCATCGTGAGTTTTCGCGGGTTTCCGAGAGGGGCCCAATGCTTTCGAGTGACTCGTTATTTTTTCCTCCCTTTTTCAACAGCCACCCTTCCCTCGATCAGCCGCTGCGCCCCTGATAGACGTCACCGCGCGTGATGGTATTTTTTTTCTCTTTCTTCCACGCATTCTCTCACTTCGTCTATCTTTATTTTCATTCTCCCTCCCTCCTCGATGCACCTTCCTACTCTCGCTTCTCGATTCCATCGTGAAGCGGGAAGAAATACCCTTCACGCCCACGAACTTTATTTTAATCCCTTCGGGTGGTAAAGTCGTCGCGCTGGATACAGTCAATAATTGATTCCCTTATCTCGCGAATCGTATGCGAAAATAAGTTGTCACGAACGTAGATTGCTCTTTGCTCCGCGGCTCTGATAGACGTCATCCAATAGGGGGAAATGTTCGCACCTTCACTTTTACCCCCCCATTTCCTCATTCTCTCGTCCACTCTCCAATTATCCTTTTCCTCCCTGTTTCTCATTCCCGTCTCGACATCCACGCATTTTCAGCACTTCTCCTCCCCTTGACTGCAAAAATGGCCACGTGGGATACGGTCAATAATTGATGCCTTTTCTTTTCGAATTTCGAAGAAAAATTATTCGTCCTACGGACCGTAACTTTGGTACTAACACCTGGTATACCCTACCTGTGAGGTCCATAATTGTTTGATCGGTGAATAAAAATCAACGTCTGCCTCCGACGTTGCAATGGCGATACGCGGTGACAAGGGTAGAAGAGGTAGGGTGGATTAGAGGCGAATTCCGCGTCGTTTCGCAGTCGACACTGCGAAGGCCGCGGCAAAAGGGCTGCTTCTCGTTCTCTGTACGCGGGAAGAAGAGGGTTCGGCTTCGGCTCCGTGGCTCGCTAAATATTTCATTTCGCATCCCTCGAAACGTTTAATCTCGGTTCAGGTGCGCGCATTCTCGTCATCGTATTCAATATTGGCGCGCACACGTGTACACGCGACAAGGGGATGCATCCACGATTTTTCGACGTATGAAGTGTAGAAAAAAAGATGGAATTTTGACTCGTGTCAATGGAGCAAAATAAATAGGCATGGGAAAGAAGTATGAAATTTTTTAGTAATCGAAAAGCCGACCTCAGACTGATAACGGATATGGTTTGAAAGTGCAAATTTTATCGGAGTAAATTTTACAAAAAAAATTTCCGTAGCCTTGGATTAGTATTGCTCATCTGTTAATCACGATCAGAAATTACGCAGAAGATGTCATAGGAAATAATTAACCAGGCATTTGCACCGAAAGAAAGATTCCTTTCGTCAGACCTCTGTTTGACGAGGCTGCAACGCAATTTGGTATACTAGCAGGAATTAGACACGCGGGCACGCCCTCTCTGATCAAAGATCGAAGAGTTTCATTATATGCGTCCACGTGTTCTCGTATTCATCTTTCGTTCTCCTCCCCTCTCCTCATCCCTCCTCGTTCACTGTTCGTTGGTATCTTCGTTTACATTTATGATTTAATATGATCGCCCATTGTTGAGTCCCCTACTGCCTCTACTTACACCGCCTTCACTCACCCCTGACGAATATCTTGCTCTGTCCTCGTTACCTATGTAATTTGAACAGGGTTTATTGTTGCTCCTTGTCAGAAGAATGTCTGTTTCCCCCTTCTTACCATTCCCCTCTTACGGTGCCTATTCTCGCCCCTTTGCACTCCTTACTGGAACGTGGAGTCTTTTGGCTGGCGCCACCCTCGTCCTCGTCTTAACTCTTTATTCATTGATTTATTTACTGCGCGTTCTTAGCATCCAACGAATGGCGGTAGAAAGGTGACAGAAGGAACGCGTCGAGAATTCTTAATTGCAGTACAGAATGAAATACAAGATTTCCTGCCTGTTGTACTCGCCTTCTCTTCTCTTCGTATTTACATATCTACATTTGGAGTTTAGTTTCTTACATTATCTATTATTTCTGCTATTCCGGTATTTTAAAATCGTGCCACACAGTAAAATGTTACGAAGTCTGCTGCGCTAAATACCTACTTTCTTCACCCAGTTACCTGGCCACGAGTCTTTTCAAGAAATTTGCACGGTTATCGTCGATATGATCGTGGTCAGAAACGCGAGAAACAGTAGCGGAATGACGGTATAGCGGTCACGGGAAGACGATGGGGGCAGAAGGGCCGCCCCTGTGCACGGAATATTAAATTCGTCCAGAATTGAACGAACTTTTCACCGGAGCATTATGAGCCGGCTATCTGGATGATGTAGCACCGAAGTTGGAAAGACTTTTCCGAGGCAGCCCCGTGGCTCGCGCTACTCCCACCACCATTTTTTCGCTCCCTCTCTCTCCTCTCTCCTCCTCTGCCTCTCTCTCTAGCATCCAGTTCAATGCGCGTCGACTCGCTCGCTCCTACGAGCAGAAGCGGCTTCCAGGGTAGCAATCTTTTATTATTAGCGCAGGCTTTACCAGACAATGAAACGAAAGGAATGGAATATGATATTGTAGTACAGAGAAGGCCCCGCCGGAAAGGGAAGCTATTGTCGGTCCCTTTGAATTTTAAAGTCAACGATCGATACGGCTCGGGGGATGCGCCTTTAGCCATATAAACCGCTCCCTTCTTCGCTTCGAATCTATCCCCTACGTAACCCCCCACTCACCCTCCCCCGCGAGTCCAGCGTCCTTCGGGGTTCTTCCCCACTCCTTTCTCCACATAGAGTCGTCCGCGAGTCACTCCGCTTTGTGTTTATTTCGGATCATTCGATTACGTCATGCGAACCTACGCAAACGCACGTAACAATTCCACACTGGCGAAAGTTGCAAAGAAAGAAATCAGCTTGTTGATGAAATTCACATTTTGCAATTTCAACACTAGACTTGTGGGACATTTTTTATAAACACGATTTCTCATTTAAACGAATCAAATTTTAAATCTGGGATTAAGACAACAGAGTTGAATCCATTATGACTTTCTGTAATTCTTTTCGAGACTAATACTCGTTATCCTAGTGTCACTGAGAGTTGATATTCCCGAGTCAGATGCAGGGCTGTTTAGGTCGGCGTGAAGCTACTCCAAATCATCGTTTCTAAGTCATCGTTAAATCAATATTTAATCCCGCGTGTGAAGGCAGTCATTATTCTCCATCGTTCACTCAATTCGGGTAACCAAAACGCTTTGCTCTCACGCGTCGCTAGGACTGTCGCACTCCCTATCTCCTGAAATGTACTTCACTCCTTCCCTATGTCCCAAACGGAGCGGGAAGGCCGTCACCAAATTGTCGGTGCTAATGATAAATTGCGCCCTCGGCCACCCCGACGTGGCGTATCCCGTTCATGCGAATCCAAGAGAGAGGGAGAGTGACGGATAAAGTGTGTTGCGCATCTAGGCGAGGATTCGAGAGGGAGCGTGAAGGAGTAAGGGAGGCAGTGAGAGAGCGAGAGCAGGGAATCAAATTGCAATTTGTTATTTGTAATTCCGAGTGTCGCTTAATATACTCCCGCCTCGCGTTCCTATCTTCCCTCCGTACTGGCGGAGGCGGTCGCGTGAACGATGGAAAGGGTTAGAAATTAACTGAAGGTAGATGAGAAAGTGACAAAGAGAGAGACAGAGAGAGAAAGAGGGAGAGATGGAGATGAAGGTGGGGGTAGGAAGGCAGGACACGGTGGGACACGGCCTAAAACGGAACGGAATCTCTACCCGTTTCTCGTTTAACGCTACACGGGCAGAGAATAACGGCTAATTAAGGACGCGGGGAGGCTTTTCTTTTTACGCGCGAGGGACTCCATATCCCCCTTTTGTATGCGTCGACGCACCGCAAATTATTACGTCGTCCATTCTCGTTACACGTGCAATCTTTCTGTCCACGTTCCTCCTTCACTCTTCTGTCTCGCCTTATCTTCTTGAAGTTTCGGTTCTTCCTTCGAGGCTTTCCGTTCATCCACGATTGTATTTTCGAACGGTGGGCCTGTAGCGCGGGGAATCCAAAAAAGCGGAATATATCTCCCTTTACGTAGTCCTCGTTCCAGAAGGGCGAAAGAAAATCGTCGAGCGAGTAGGCAAGCATTCGATTTTGTCTATTCAATTTTCCAGAAAAATGACGTCCACCGTTTCTTCCCCTCTCTGCGCGTCGCTTCTTTTCCATTCCATTCCTATCTTCCCCCCGTCTCTCCCACACAGACGTTCCGATTACCTTCTCCAACCCCTGCCAAATATTATCGCTGAAACTCGCACGGAGATACGGGAAGAACGGGGACAAGGAGATCGACGTAGGGCCTCGGCAACGGCGAAGGAAGAGAATAAGTTCGATCAGTCAGAGGGGTGGCAGTTACCGTTTCGGTTATGGCTTTCGGAAGCGTCGTCGAATCCTATTCTTGCGCAAACCCGATAAGGACCCTTTACGCTTGTATTTTCGCACGCGTCGCGCCCGTTCCGCGCCTTTGCTGGTATCGCAGCAGCCAGAAAGAGAGCACGAGGAAAGGGGGCCGTTAGAGGTAAGGGGGGCGACGAAAAGGAAAAGGGAGAGGTAAATAGATTTTACCTCGACCCGTACGCCTGTTCGATGCTGCGAGGTAGCGTTTGCGTGATGCTTCTCGTCTTTTCTAGAATCTAAACACGGAGAAGAAATGTGAGGGTAAAGTAAAAGGAAAGAGGCGAGCGATCTATGCACGGTAATAGTTTTCCATTGCTACGTTCATATATTTCGCTTGTGCCGCATTAATCGGTTCCCTGCTGCTTACATACTTAACGTCTTGTTACACGAGAATTTTCTTGATCAGTTTTAAGGATGGTATTCACTTTGTCTCTTATCGCATAAAAAATTACAGCGCGCGTCTGGTCCGAGCACTCGTTTTTTGAACACCAAACTCGGAATACTGAACGAGGATTCTGTTCTTCATCAACTTTACACATATTTTTCTTCGATCTACGACGCGAAACTTCGATGGCGGGAGAAGGAAGAGAATGAAACACGTGGAAGAGGAACGAGGTAGCGTTGCGAAAGAGGAGGTCGTGGGGATCGGTCGAGGCTCGAGGGATAGTCGAGGGCCGTAGGTAGTTTGGTGAGTTTATTTGCGTTTTGCCTGGCGGCTGAGCATCGGGGCGTTCGGAAAAGCTGGGGAGAAATCGAACGGCGGGGTCGACTTATCGGTGCTCGGAGCATCGAGCAGAAAACTTTCGTCCTTCTCCTCTTTTCTGGCCCGCGCACGCTTCGCTGCCGCCTCCTCTCCCACGACCCCTCATAGGGCCCCCACGTAGGGCGCTACGCATCGCGAATTCTCTGACCCCCGAGGCAAGATTACTAAAAGGGGTAAATCCGAATGAAATTATTTATGCGCGTGCATGAGGTTAGAGTTCGGCGTTCGACGATAGATGCTTTGACTTATGAGAGGAACAATTGGTTTTCTCAAGTAGAAATATAATTGCACAGACGATAAGTAGTCTTGTAGCCCATTTTCGTAAGCAGTTACACTGAAAAAATTGTATTCTTAAAATATAAACTTAATAATTCATCTTAATAGATATTCTTAATAGTTAAGAATATTTTCTTATCGATATGACGCTTTTTAGAATATATTCTTAATAATCCATCTGAATGTCGCCACACAATGCGTGTCAGTATTCGGTTAAGTTAGGTTACACATCGCGTGCGGCACATGTCGATGCCTGTATCTTGTCCCTCTTGCAATTCTGCGTAATTTTGAGTACTATATTACTTTGTGTGCTGTGTTGTGTAAAAAGTATCGATAAGGAAATGACGAAGTGGCTAGAAGAAGAGGATTTGGGCCATTTAATGGAGATATTTACAAGTGATAGAAATACATGTATATATGAATTCTAACCTTCTCTCGTGACTACATTTCTCAACCAATTCTGATTTCAAGATATGGATAATGTAATTTTCGACAATATAAAGAGTGAAGCATTTCATTAAGAGTTTCGTTTCCAATAATTATATACGAAATATATCCATACAAATTTTTTACCAGGCTATGTTAAGAATATCTGTTAAGAATATTTGATTGGAGGAATCTGTTTAGAACATTCTACTCTTAAATTAAGAAGATCCTCTTGTTACTTATTTTAGTGGGAAATATACTAAACTTAAGTGGTAAATTCTTAAGATAAGAATACAATTTTTTCAGTGTACTTATGCAGCTTCCTATGGTTCATTGAGACAGGCTTAAAATTGATACGGATTTTTTCCTTGGTACTATGAAAATAGAAACTGGGAATTATTGCAGATTCCTTTTGAGCTGACCGTCCAATAGGCCGGTCGCGAAGTGTTCTAGAAAACTACACCTAAATGAATGTACGTATACCAACGTATACGTACAAATAGATGGAGCATCAGAAACAGCTCGCTCGAAATGCCGGAAGGACACGAATTGCGACTTAGAGGGCCGTATAGGTGGGAGGTTGCTTTCGACGGTACTTCGATATTGTGGCCCGCACCCTTCCGCGGGCTTTCAACGAAGGAACGTCGAATGCGCGGCGAAAGGAGAGGGTGACCTCGGAGAGCCGCGGAAAAAAAATCCACGAGGGAATGGATTTGGCGGGGGTAAAAACACCCGAGCGATTTCGTTGGCGAATCTCCCGCGGATCGTCTCCATCCGAAACCGCGATAAGCTTCATCTTACCCCACTCTCGTGTCGTTTCCATCCCTCGCTCTTCTCCCAACCTTCACTCCCTTATTCACCCCTTGCGTTCCCTTGCTTTCGGCGTCCCTTCGAGCGCGTCAATTTTTTTCTCTTTTTCCAAGTAAAGCTAGGAGCACGAGGGCAAGAAAGTAGGGGACGAAGAGGAGGGGTCGTGGAGAAGGACGTGGGACGGTCCCGTAACGACCATCGATAGCCCTTAATCGAATCATCCGCTGGGACATCGAAGACGGGCCCCATAATGCTGGAAAGTGATTTTTATTTTCGGCTGATTCTGATTTATGCGGAACGAGTCGGTGGTGATCGCTGCCGCTCGCCCCTCTGTGCGAACAGATACAGAAAGATACAGGGAGAGTGAAAAGGAGAAGTAGAGTCAGAGCAAGAGAGAGAGAGAGAGAGAGAGAGAGAGAGAAACAAGGATTAGGAAGGACAGGAGAAAAGAAAGGAGAAGAGAGTGTTTCTGACTTTCACAACTTGCCCCACCCTGTCTGAAAAAAGCATTATTCCTCTAAAACTGCGTATTCGACGTCCCTGTTGCGCCTGGGATAAGTCGATACGCACTGGCTCAAGGTTGCGCTTTTTACACTGATATCACTCGAGTCAGATTTTCTCTCCATTTTCCCTCACTCCTCCCTCTCTTTCTCTCTCTTTCTCATACTTTTCTCAGGCGAACGTGCACGCGCGTCCGTGCGGTTGCGTTCACGAGGGGTCGCCCCACGTTTATCTCGACGTTATGCGTTGGCAGGCATATGCCCGTCCCGACGCTCACAAGGCATGCGGAGGGGCGAGGACGGGGGAGAGGATCATAATTTTCAGATTTATGTACAAATGTTTCTCGCGGACCAACCGGGGCAAGAATGAGGGGGAGAGAAGACCGGAGCGGTGGATTCGCTTCGTGGGGAAGATGCCTATCGTAAAGTTTCGCGGAATTGAAAAATGCTTTCGAAGCTTACGCGTACAGGGTACTCGGAGGGTGAAGGTGAGGGAGGAAAGTATAGTGGGGGAGACGCGGTCACGAGGGTATCTAACGGCGAAAAAAAATCCTATCCCCTAAATCCCTTTGCAGGACGAAAGGTACGAGAAAGAGGATAGATACTGTTCGCAAATTACTATTCAAGGACTAATCGCGAGCTTGGATATGTGAGTAGAGTTCAAAGAGATTTAAATAACAAGGGAGGATAATTTTTATTCACTAGGTTCGTGAGTTAAAAAATTCCACATGAGAAATATGCGACAGTTTTCTCTTTTCTAACATTCTGCGGATTTTCTCCCTACTCTGCTTCAAAAGAACGTCATTTTCGGAAGGCTATCCAACGCGTCGTCCTTGCAACCTCCACCGTAGAGGAAGTGTTCAACGTAATGACAAACGGACGAAGGCGGCCCGCGTTAAAATTAATGTTTTCCTTCCGATTACGGGGACCTTTCGGAGATACACGGAGGACGTACACTTTGTAACATGCATAATGTTACCATGTCCCTTGGTCTCGCGTGTTAACGAGCACGTCCAGGCTTGCGTATCTCTTCGTGCGTACACGCGAATCGCGAGGAATGAGATACAAAGAGAGGGAAAAGGAAGAATGTGAAGGAAGCGGGGAAATAAAAGAGAGACAGAGACGGACAGAAGGAGGAGGGGGGCCAAGGTTGTAGCAGAAGCAGAAACGAAGAAAACGAAATAAAGGAAGCCAAGAAACGGTGTTGCCTTGCGGATTGTGCGATCGTATACCTGAGAAACGTCTTGTCGGAAAAACATCGACGTTCCATGTGCCACCGTAGGTTTTCAGGATGTCTCTGTTGGTTTCGTGAATCGTTCCATTCCTTTGCTCTTCCTCCTCTCCTTCCACGGCTTATCGTCCGTTAGATGCTGTTGCCTCTTCAGCTTCTTCTTTTTCTTCTTCCTCTCACACCACGTCTTCAGAGCAGAGTCTTTGACTCTCTTCCGCTATCTTTACATGTGCGTCTCATTCCTATTTTCAATTTTAATAGTAATATGCTTTCTCGGGCCATAGTGGTTCTCGATGACAGCAAAGTCGTTTCTCCTCGTGATCACCACGGCCTCGTTTCACTTTCAGTTTATTTTTACGCGGACCGCGCGGAAGGAGTGCCCAAAAATATACCACGTCTGGATCGGTTATCTTCTTTTCTTCTGCCGCGTGTTTAACACGAGGGTCGCGATGCGATTACAGTGGTTGTTTGTTAAATGTCAGCTATGCTCGATCGTTTATCGTTCCATCTTGAGAAATCTTCTTAATAGGTTTGATTAGAGATCGACTTCCGCCTTCTTAAAAATATTATCTGAGGAGATTTTAGTATCTATTTAATAAACCGTAAAATACCATAAAAAACAATAATACTTTAAAAAGATACGGTAAGAAATTACTATTAAACAATGAATTATGGCATAGAAGTTTAGGCTCAACTTTGTACATCAAATTTTCTTCAAGAATCAACTATTCTACAAATATTTAATTTACCTTGACATTTTTACCGTATCAAACGTATATCTTTACTTAGTGCCAATGGTGAAAGCATTTCACAAATTTAACGCTTTCCGATTCTAATAAAGATTCGTGGGCCGCGTATCTAACGTTCACGATCAGCGCAGTGCTAAGAGACAGGAGAATACAAGAAGGCAAGCGGAGAATTGACTACCAGCGAAGAAGACACGCGACTAAGTACGGTAGGATCCGGATGAAACGATCGGCTGGAGTCGTTTGCCTAAACAGCCGGTTATCTCGCCTGCTAATCAGCATTGTCTCTTTAGCGTGCTCGCTCCCCATGCAGAAGCGCATGCTGTACGAAGGTGGTGGCAACCCAAGGGGGTGTCTGAGGGTGACTCCTGGAAGATGGACCGAGGGTTGACGAGCGGGGATGCGAAAGGAGTACAAGCAAAACCCACAGGGGGCTTCTAAGAAGAGGCCGAGGGAGGTTACAGTACGACATGGAAGAACCCCTGAGAAAACAATTTAGCTCAATCAACATTTCTAGGCGAATCTCAGGCGTCGTCTAATTAAACCGCTGTCCTGCGCGGGCATAAAGTCCGGGGTTATCGCCGTCGTCGTATCTGATAACCCTGCTAGGTATCAACGCCCACTCCTCCACCCTCCCTCTGGACCTTAATTCGACTGTATTTCCAGTCTGAGCGTTTTAGGTGCGCTATCCCTTACTCCTACTCGCTCTTCGCGCCGTCCACGTGTAAGTTACCCCGTGCATGAATACGTAGAATGCTACCTAGAAATGTGTGGGTATATATGGAACGGATAGGAGAACTCGGGGAGTCTCATTTCCTGTCTGCGGGGGTCCCGCAGGGGATACATAATTAGCTGGTTCAGCCTGTACGAAGAGGCTCGCAAGAAGAAGGCGGGGGGTGGAAGAGAAAATGGAGGGAGAAAGGGTGGAGGGGAGCAAGCATCTTCCGCTTGCCTCCTCGGCGTTTGCTCCCGAGGATGCTGCGTTTATCGATTCGTTCGGAATTACCGCAAGGGGATCCAAGGGGGTGGATGGAGGAGCAGGCTCATGGGGGAGGAAGCGTCATGGTTCGTTTGAAATTTAGTTGGCCTGATTTGTTTCCGCCGAGGAAGAAACGCGACGTAGAGGAGCGCAGCTGGTAATTATCGCTGTTATCAGCGCAGAAGGAGCTGGAAAAGCGAGAGTGACGTGAGGAGAGAGGGAAAGTCGACTGATCGGTACGCACGAGTGAGGTAGAGAGAGAAAGTGGGGAGATTGAGAGTAAGACCGCAAGGATGGGGGAAACGGGATGCGTGAGATTATGTGAACAGATAATTATAAGATATGCACATGCGTGCCCTGTGCCTTCTGAGTTATTGCTGTTTCAACGCCGCTATAATTTCATATTTATGTAGCACATTTATTAGTATAATACTCTGTAAATCATAATAAGCCTAATTAATGAACTCTATAAAGAACTCTCGTACCAAGTCTGTACTGTCGAATTGAAACTCTTGAATCGAGTTTTCTTTCCTATGCGATTCCATAGCCTTACTATATTTTTTCTATATTTGTCATTTTTAATCAACCGATGCTTATTCAAATATCAGAATACAAATGATGAATGTTGCATATTGCCGAAGTTTCGAGATATCAAAATAATCCAATCAGTTCTTCCCAAGATAAATTACATACACTGTGCCAGATGACTTGCAGCATCAGGATCGCCTATGCCCTCAAACATTCTTCTCCCCGAAAATCAGTGAAAACGGATAGCCCGTTGAAAAGACAAAGTACGCCGGGATATACAGCTTGAAAGGTCTGATCTCTTTCTCGTTCTCTCCTCTTCTTCATTTCTCCTGTATCGCGCGTAATACAGTGCGCGATGAAGTAGCTCGCAAGCAGAGAGTCGCATCGAGAGGAAATTAATCTCAATCGTCTACGGAGCTCGCCATCATTTATCACGACTCGTTTACGAGTGGTAGTCGGTGCAGAGAAGCAGGGATTCACGGATTGATATGAAGTTAGCAACGGTAGCCTGTATATGATTTTGTCGTGACTGCTGTTGAGATCTATTAGTCAAAGAAACGAGGGTGATGGGTAGGCGAAACAAGAAGGGTGACAGAAAAAGGAAGGGGAGAGGAGAGAGAAATGCAGACAAATTCGAGCGCAGTGGTAGCACGAGGGACATTTTACAAATTTTAAAAATGCGCGAGAAGAATGAGAAAACAATACTTTCACACGGGACACGATGCATTTTTTATTCTGGTCGCGACACCTACTCGACATCATTAGACGTAAGATCCGGTAAATACCATAGATATTTGGAATAGAACGAGGAGTCAACAAAAATATGCACTCGTTCAGTCCATCTGCGAAAAGCCCAGAGAGAATTCGAAATTAATGTCGTTAGACCAAACGTCTTACTCTTACTGGTGTTATTGACGTTCGTGGAATCTCAGGCATCCCCTGATTGAATTCTCTCGTCCTTTCTTCTTCGGCCATCCGGCAAGATTGGCGAGAGCGGCGCGCTGGGGAGTAACGTTTGATAAATGTTTTCCGTCTCACGATATGTCGTATAATATTTGTAAGGATCAGCTCCGCGAGTGATGCTGCTTTCGGGATGTTCTCTCAGCCTCGCAGGATTCCCCCTCTTTCTTGTCTTCGAGTAGGCATCGTTCGTAATTCGATTCCGTCTTGGAAAGCGGAAGGGAGTGAAAAGCACCGAGTAAGGCACAAGTCACTGACCGAATTTTCATATCTCTCCTATTATTGTTTTCAAAATATCCTAAATTTCAAACGGAGCTGTAAAAACGCAGCAAGGAAAAAAATCAATCAATGATTTACTTACCGCGAACCATTGTGGGGTGTAATCGGATAACTGTGAAGAATGCGTTAATGTCGCGTTATTGTCGGCATAACGCCAAGGGACGTGAAAAGAGGGAAAGAGTAAGGAAGAGAGATATCTTGGGCGTAAGAAAAATCCTGACAGGGTTCGCAACGACACAAAATGACTCGAGGACTCGTAATGAGCGGAAAGGAAGAACCAACCCCTTTCGCTTCGAATGTCACAGTCCTTCTAGGGGCTGTAGATGTAGGAATTTTCATCGCCTCCTACCCTTGAGTAACGCGCACCATCCTTGTGCTCCTTCGTATCGCATTTCAAGCCCCACCGGCTAAGCCGGGGCCGTTTATTATTTCGACTTGGCCAAAATTTTGGGGAGAGACTCGGGGGGTGCTCCGCCTTCCTCCGGGTCACCCCTTTCCCTCATTCTAACCGGACTCTTCTTCCAGTTTGAGAAACGGTCGGGGGAGTTGTGAGAGTTCGGCCCCCGCCCTGGTAACCTCGCGCGCGTGAGCGTACGCTCGTAACGCAGTCGGGTGTTGAGTTTCTCGAGTGTAATTGGAACGCGCTTTTCTCTCGTGAGAATATCGACGTCGTGAGCATTCGACATTACGAGAGAAGGAGAGAGATAGTAAGGTTCGAACTGAAATACTTTGACGAAATTTGCAGCAATGTGACGAGGGGGAAGTGGTGGGAATGCATATTGAATTACGCTCTTGTTCGGAGTCCACGATCTTGCTGCAGCAATGTTGAACGCTTCGCATAGGTGTCTCATGCGTTCACGCACTTCTCAATATGTGAAAGTACCGTCGTGATAAGTGAACAGTGGCTAATATTGTCATTGAGAAAATTGTGTGTATTTGCAGTGGTTGGAAGAATTTATTCGTAAAACGATTGTTTAATTCAATATTTTTGTAAATAATTCGAAATGTTTATTCTTCGAATACGATACTTCTTAAACATTAGAGCGTCGAGATTCAACGATTTTTCTTCTTTTACTTTTACTGTCGAGTCTCGGTTGTTCAACTTCCAGGCCATGACTCGCGTTGGTCCAAATCTGAAGGTGCGATTACATACTCTTACTCGTATGTCGCAATTGTGGCATGAGTGCGACAAGGAGACAAATTCGCATCGTCCACGTTGCATTCATTTCACGAGTACAAGCCCAGGCACGAGCGCCAGGACAAATAGTGTAACCACGAGTTAAGAAATCTGAAATGCGAAGATAATGTGAAAGGTCCACCCGTACGTTTTATCTTTCCTATTTGATCTCTCCAGGCTACCGAAACTCACCGACATACGCACAAGGGACCAACGTCCGAGCATTGTGGAGAGATCCACGGTTTCGGTGGGGTAATAAAAACTGGTGGAAAAAAAAACTCATCAAATGAAAATGTTTTCCTATTGACCTCTGTCGTGGCTCACCGATGTAGATATGGGAATGTCGTTGGCACGCGCATTGTTTATCGACGAAACTGTCGGACGGGCCACCACGCGATATCGAGGGGCAAAGAGTGACGTTGTGGAAGGGTGAGAAGGGAAGGCAGAGAGGATACGGATCGACGAGGGGAAGCATGGAACGGGGGAGAGGGGCTCGGAAGCCTGTGCCCTTCGAAGCTTTCAAAACGGCCTTTGTTCCAGCGAAATTACAATTGCTATCGTCATTATCGGCGTGCGTTATGCCGACGATGCGTTTGATATATTCTGTTGGTATTTGTCCTTGCCGATCTCTTTTCGACTTCCCTTCTTTTTTCGCTCTCCCTCCCTATTCTCTTAATCCTGCATACCACAATAAAAATGCCGCAGGATGAAAATTTGAAAAAGAGTCGGGAGTTCTTCGATTATTTGAACATGCACGAACATGTTGGCTGTCTAACGGGAAACGAAAGTGGCTTAAAACATCAGCTTAATAATTGAAACGTTGATTATGCGAGAAGCAAAAAATTATGTGCAAGGACCTCGCAAAATTTCATCAACATGGGACTACAAGTGTTGCTTTCTCTTTCCTCTTTGCTTGTTTTTCTGGTTTCCTTCAGTGCATTTCGTCCTACCTTTACGACACATCCTATACGCCTTATCATGTCGCACGTTTTGCGGGAGGTAGCCAGCACAAAAATTACGCACACTTACGAGCCATTTCCTCTCCCCTTTTCCTGTAATTTTACGGCCCGCCAAGCGTGTTCGCAAATTCACCAGGCTTGCTTCGCACTTCCTAAATACAATCGTTAACCCTTATTTATCAGAAGCATGCCATCGTCGGACGTGAAAAGTACATAGGTAGGAAGATCGTTTGACAATGGGAGGAGATATAGAAAGAAAAGAAGGGAGAAAGCCGAGTATAAGAGTGCGAGAAGGAAGTAAGCCACAATTCGCGACTCACCTCTTCCCTTCGAGTCGTATTTATCCTCTCGCCCCTTCCTCAGGCAGCTAAATGTGCGCCCGCGCCTCTTAATGATCCCCTGCTGTTCGGAGAGGCCGTTTCTGAATCGTTAAGGGAAAGGAATCCCTGTGGTGCTCGTCATTACCGAATCAAAATTAAAGGCAAAGATATATAAGGGCGCCATTTCGTTTGGACATATTAGTTTCTCGCGTTTCATAGCGTAGCAAAGGCGTGGATGCGACTTTATGAAAACGAGTAAATAAAATACGATTTCCTTCACTTTGAAGTCTTTATTATTAACGGACGCTTTGTACCCTGGAGCCACGATCTATACTCTTGTTAACGAGATGTAATCTAAAATGTTTTTCCGACCTCAGATAATAGTTACTCTTACACTCTTTTACGCGTGTCGCCTTTACGTATGAAATTTTCTCCTTGCTCCTACTTGGATCTCCGCTTCCACAGATTCTTGCTCCAGAAATATGAATATGCCGTGGTTGATTCAACGGATTACGAAGTGATATAAACGGACTTCTGCTAAAATCTAGCAAAATGCAGATGCGGTCCACGTAGCAAAATTTCTCTTTCGAACGCATTCTTCTTAAAGAGACCTTAGAAGAGTCGACTGCGAAATAAGTATTGCAAAGGCAATAATCACACCCCAATAATTTCTATATCCGCGTTGGCACTTTATGAGTAAATGCGAAATCACTTAGACCGATTAGAAGTCATGGAGGAGCGATTTTCTAGACGATCGCGCGAACACGCGTGGTTCCTCGCTCTCGGCCCCCTTCTCCCGTTGCGGGGCCGTCCCTAATTATTCGCGTATCTAGCAGCAGATCTTCCGCTCGCAGGAGCCGCCTACGTACGCCTAATGAAACCTCCGCAACGTATTAACGCGCGAGTTTGCTCGGTATCGGTGCGCACGTACGGGGTTGAGGGCACGCGAGACGAGGCGTCGCGGAAGACCCCACACTTCCTCCCTCTCACACTTCCTCCCACTCTCATCTCTCCTTGGTAAGCGATGTAGGCGTAGACGTAGACGTAGACGTAGACGTAGATGTTACGGTGCAAACGCGCACCTTGACGCTCGCCGTAATATTCGACTAATTACAAATTTAATAACCCTGCTTCGTTCCCGGTTATTGCAAGGCCGCGACGTCTAAGCGAATCGACTCGTTTCTCTTTCCACTTCGCACCCCCTACCTCCTTTACCTTCTTCTCCAACCCCCTCTTCTCAATCCCTTTCTCTCTTTCTCCACACACCGTCTACACCCCAATCTCCTCCGCCCTCTCACATTTTCACCTTCTCTCCTCTCCGTGTCTTTCTCATTCCGCCTCGCCGTTATCTCCGAGTCCCTTTATCCTCGCGAACACTGTGAATTTCGTATGGGTGGGATGAGGGGTGGGTTGAAGGAGAGGTCGAACGGAGCGTATGATGAAGACGAAACAGACAAGCTAGAAGAGGGGGTTAGGAGGGAATGAGGAGAGTGAGACGAGACGACGCAGAGGCAGGGTGGAACGAAGCGCGGAGGCGGACCGAGATATCCATCGGCCGTCTTAATCGACTCGTATTACCAATTAAAATTTAATTATCCTCGGAATTAAGTCGTTATTATGTCCGACATGTAGGGATCTCTCCCCCTCTCTTCGTGTTCACTGCCTCTCTTTCTCTCTCTCTGTCTCTCTCTCCTCTTCGAAAGATCTATTAATCGCCACGAGGCAGTCGCTCGGCTCATCGTCGTTGAAGTGGCGACGATTGCAGCAAGGTGGAGGTGAAGCACTGCGTTCGATCTGTCGCGGGCGACTCGATGAAGCACGTGTGTACAGAAGGAATCAAAAAAGGAGAAATTACAGGACTGTCGATCGTGGAAATCGCAACCTTCACGGGATTAGAAGTAAAGCGTAAAAGTAATATGACCCAAGGAACTATTTTAATAGTGTTCAGTACTGGTGGCAGAGACTGTGAGTGATTATTCTGGGGACTGTGCCCACGTGACGAAACGCACGATCGTACAGGAGGTATGAATCGTACGTAGAACGGTTCAAAGTTTCAGACGAAAGTGAGAGACGGTCTGGAGGTTTCGAGAGACGGTGGGAGGGTAGAGGCGGATCGTGAATTTTCAGGGAGAATTTCGCGAAATGTATTCAGGGAGAGAGGCAGCATGGAGGAAGAGACGGAGACCCTCCATTCCCCTTAATGCCGCAGTAACTTATCGCTCGTAGACACAGTATTTCTCTCTGGCTCTTTGAAAGCATTTTCTCATTAAAAAATTAAGGGGTGTGGGTGCGGGGAGGGGTCGAGAAGCGAAGAGAAGTGGTGTAAGAGGAGGTGGTGGTGCTATTGCTGAAGGAGGAGGATCGGGATGAAAAGGAGGAGGGGGTGGAAGAGGGGCGGAAGGACGGAGCTCGCGGGCTCCGACGGTAGAAATGGGGTAGAGGCCGACGGGGTGGAGGAAGAGGTGGAGAAGGTTTTGCGGCGGGGGGTGGAGGGTTGGTAAGTGCTCTGCGGCTCCCAGATGCGCCCAATATTATGTTTAATGATATTAACTTCTTACTTAATGGTCCGCGGTTCGATTCGAGGTGCGAAAGAGGCTCCCGGACCTCTCGGAGGTAGGTGAAAAAAGTATACCCTGGAGAATAATTTGCGAGTCGAGAGAGAAAGGCAAGAGAGTGAGAGGAGAAGCAGAAGAGAGAGAGAGAGAGAGAGAGAGAGAGAGAGAGAGAGACTAGTGCGTGAGAAAAAGCTAGTCCGAGAATAAGAGCAAAAGGAGCTGAAAGTGAGGGGGAGGAAGGAGAGTGCCTAATCACTCGGGCGCAAAACCATTTTCGTCCTCGTGCCTCGGCTGCCCTCCGTGTAAAATAAATCCGCGAGTTCGCGAAAGATTCCACCGTGCTAGAAGGTCTCGTAATAAAAGCGTCGGTACGGCTCTACCCTTTTCTTCCTTTTATTCTATAATTCGTTGTAAGAGTTTGCCGAATCAACTATAATAAATAGCAGCAAGGAACTATGTGTTGGTTGAAAGAATTTTTTTTTTGTTAATCGCTTAATCGCGGAACACGCTTGCCTTCGTAAATTGTTAAGGAGAATTGAGCGATGAAGATAAAGCAAATAAAATCTGATTAGCCATTATCCTATGTAATTCTTCTCTTCACTTGCTATTCGTAGGCGATCGGAGCAATTCCTCTGCCAAGATTCCCTGACCCGGTCCGAACGTTAATCGTCGATTACTAAACAAGAATGATGAAATTAGAGGAAATAAGGATGAATCGCGATTATCGCCTTGAGCTCAGCCCAAGCGAATAAACGCTCTTGGCTCCCGGGGAAAAGAAACTTTTCTTGAGCGAGGAGGTCTTCCTTGTAATCTTTCTGCTTCTCTCACCCCCTCTTTCTCTCTCTCTCTCTCTCTCTCTCCTACTCACTCTCTCTTTCGGAGTTGCTCGGTGTTGCCTGCCTCTCGCCAACACGACAGAGGGTCGGAAGGTCCACGAATTTTTCCGACGTTCTTGCAGCAGCGGGCTTAATGGTTCTTCAACATCGGAGACGAAAATCTTAACGATTCTGGCGGCCAACTCGGACTCCAGGGCACGACGGCCAAACAATATAAAGGAAAGATTAAAAGTTTTCGTGGTACACCGAGAGTTCTCGCGACGACGACGGGAAGGGAAGAAAGGAGAGCCAAAGAGAATAAGAGAAATCGAATAAAAAGATAAGAGAAAAGGAACGAACGAGGGCTACGAGTATGAAGCTGCGATCTTAACGAGCGCGATCCTCGTAAAGGCGAGCGTTTGAAGACACCGATGAGCAACTCGCGAAAAAGCAAAACCCTTGGAAATGTGAAGTCACGTTGGTGTCCTGCTGGTGACTCTCCACGGGGCTTCCGCGTTAAAAGGTGCGATTCATTGGGCTAGGAGCATCGTAGGGTTCGCAAAGAAATCGCAGGAACGAGTTCACGATGTGTCGTAATAACTACTTATGACGAACGTTTAATATATACGATAGAGATAAAGATACTTGCGGAGTTACGAGTGCAGAACACAGCATCGCAATTTTACACTCTGGGAAATATGGTTGAGCGTAATGATTAATAGTGCGGTATAGAAAGATTTTAACATTAGATTTACGGAATCGTGTCAATCTCGAAATATTTTAGAATTTTAGATCGATGTGTCTAACAAAAATCGAAATATGGAGCATCGTAATGCACCTATGATTTATTCATAAATACCCACAACAAAATTCGTGGCATCTATTGGCTGTGACCATTATTTATTTGCAGTAATAAAAATTACACGAAATAAGTTTCCCGCGGAGAAGAGATTCTCATCGGCCTCGGTGACACAGGTGAGCCGTCGTAGATTTTCGTCCTCCGGGAGACCGGCACTTATCTTCCTACGCGCTCCTACGAGCGGAATTAATTATTTAATTAATACCCTTGCGAACGCGGTTGTCCACCTCCGCCTCCCCGAACGATTTAAATCCCCCTCTCCGGTCCCACCGACACACACACGCACGCTTTCTCCAATCGCACTCTCCTTCGTGAACCACCTATCACGAGCTGCCAACGATCGAGCTAATGCGCAAATCTTTTCTTTTCCCTCTCTTCTTTGTGTTGCAGGCTCCGCGAGGAGAGGGGTGATGCCGAGAGGGCACTGGCACTGGACCACAAACCGAGAGATCTCAGCTCGCAGAATGGTGAGGACAATTTTCACAGTATCGTATTACACATTTGGAAATTTTATACGAATGCGTAGTAACATCAGAGTGCGAAGATCTTGTAATTCTCTTTACGATACTTTGTCACTTTACACCCACAACGCAATCCACGGTCCTTTTGCTTTTTGAAATTGTTTCTTACGCCGTGTCGTGTTGGTCATCCGGTAGAATAATTCTGCAAACATACGAAAGTTCAATCTCATATTTATTTCTTTTCCGTTACCCGAAGAAATGTAAATCCAATATTTTCGAGACGGCATGCCCAAAAGCACTAGACCCCGTAACTTCGACTCCCAGTTCTAAATCCCCTCCTCTTGCTAATCAAACTCCTACGTTTACCTTTCCCTCCGAAAGACCCTAGGGTCCTTCTAAGCGCAGGCCAATCTATATTGTTTCTCGGATTAGCGGCGGAGTTTTGCCGGGTGACTAGGCGCCTGCCTCGCTGGGAGATTAAGCGGGTAATGCGAGATCCTTAATCGTTCGCCAAGCAAGAGGATGCGATCGATTGGACAGACCGACCGATCCACCGATCCCTCGGTCGTCAAATCGGTCAAGAGCTCTTTGAACGACCAAACCACGCCATCAATTCCTCGCTCTTCTATCAGCAACCACGCTCTTCGATTCTTTCGTTTTTACTCCCGATTTTACTCTCTCTGCTCGTCCTTCTTGTCGATTCGTTTTTGCTCTTTCTTTCCACCTTCTTCTCTCTCTTGCTCTTGACCGACCCTCAACCGAGCCCGCGCGCCGACGGAGCCGGTGGGTCCAGTGCGTTTAGAGGCTCCCAAAGATTAAGTCCCGATATCGGGTTTCGCCTTTCGCGGCACCGGCTCTACCTTTCCCTCTGATTCTCCGTAATATTTTAATCCGTCCGATGGAGCCCTTTATCTTCGGCGCGGTGTTTGCAACGTCGACGGCAGTGGCGGCGAGACGAACAGCCGTTAGCGACAAATTTGACATTTTATTGGGGCCTTTCATCTCCCCACTCATCCACCATCGGCCTCCGAGTTATTAGTACGATTTTTTTTTTAGGAAATTCAGCCTCGTAAATATCGCGACTTACACGACAAAGGAGCAAGCTTCGTATTCCGCTCAGGAAAATCGAAAGTGCAATAACATTTCACTAAAATGTAGACAAAGAAGACGCACGCGTCGAAAGTTTCGGATTTGACAACTTGATGAATCTTATTTACCCTAGCCTATCCTTCCTTCTTTCCTCCCCCTTTCGTCGAAGAGAAGCGAGTTCTATCCACTTTCCGGATCTGGGCTCCAGTTTTCTCGCTCTCCTTCACCGTTTACCTTCTTCTCTCTTCCTTCTTTCTCTTAGCTTTTCCCACACTCTCTCTCTCCTTTCCAATCCAAGCTCTCCTCCTCCGCAAACTCAGGTCCCGACCTCACTCCTCCACCCTCTTTACTCCAGGCCTTCGTCCGCTTCCCTACGCGTGTATTTGATATCCTAGCATTTTAATCCTGACGTGGATAGATACTGTTTGGGCAATGGTGGTCGACGTTGGGCCGAAGTGACGCATTGCCCCGAGCACGCGTGATCGCACGGGCACACACAACTGCACGCGTCAGTGTCAGTCTCGTATATTCGTACAAACACACGTCCCCCTCGCACGTCACGCTTGCCAAAGTCCCGTGGATTCCCGTGGAGCGAAGGGTTCGCGGTCGACCCTCCGGAGATTCGACGAATCGAGGGAATCCGGTGAATAAATCACTGCTCCAAATTTAAATCTGGATTCGTAATTGGCGCCTTTCAGGCTCGTCCAATGGCCACAGTCCCGTGCTGAACCTGTCGAAGACAGCCGGAAGCGGTAGCATGGGCGAGCACTCCGGGAGTGAAGCCGGGGCGTCGCATCGTTCGCAAGATGACGAGGAGGAGGACGACAATCTCTCCGAGGACCTCGAGGACGACAACGAGAAGGACGAAGGTAGGAATTCGACAGCACTTTCTCATTGGAAGATCCTGAAGTTTCACTGAAATTAGTGGCAACTTCGAAAACATTTTTGAGGCCGGTAGTTGTTTTCTATCGAAAATTCAATACATGACGCTTCTTCGT
The DNA here is from genome assembly GCA_944319695.1 of Tiphia femorata. NCBI lineage: Eukaryota > Metazoa > Arthropoda > Insecta > Hymenoptera > Tiphiidae > Tiphia > Tiphia femorata. The sequence goes on along the minus strand of OX090900.1, from coordinate 14,835,520 downwards.
GTTTCCTTTTTTCTCGGTTAGTACTTCAGGATGGCACCCTACTTCACCTGTTTATGTATTTCGCACGTTGACTATATTCAACGAATAAATATATAAAGCATGTAAATATAGAAACGACGTAACGACACGGTGTCACGCGTGCACGCACAGGCGATTTTAGCATTTTGCAATTTTTACCTGTCTCCAATTTCGCCTTCCTTTTCGAGCTACACAGTGTCGGTAGAGCGGTCGCCTCGGGATAACATCGTTGCCCCAGGACGTAATAAAATACATCGTTCATTTTCCGAATGTTACACCTTGTGTGCCCCACCTTCGGTCGTTCTCTTTCTCTCCTTCGATCAGAAGGAAGCAAAGCACCCCGTGTCTCACCTCAGCGAGGCTCAATCATCAATTACGCGTACACTTTTTGAGCAAGGTGAATTCAAAATGTTCACGTCTTGGACACGGTTGCACGATGCGCGGTTAACGAGGACGTTTTATCCCTCCCCGAAGCTGGCGCGCATACGCACGAGGAAAATAATTATATCGATTCGACTGGACATCGCAACGGTTAAAGATGAGTTCTCAAGAATGGCTGACGGGTCAGGCCCCTCTCATCGATCATCTGGTGCACTCGGCCGACCAAACCGACGACGCCTCGGTCCACGGGACTTTCGTCCTCCGGCGCGGAGCCCCGAGAAAGTTGGCCCAGCGGTTGTCAGGACGATTTACGCAATCGGGATCCTTATTTAATTATTTCCACTTGCTTTTCACTTTTCACTCGGAAAAGGAAATCGAGTTTTGATAATTTACATTTGGTTAAGAGTAGGTAGCACGGAATCAAGTATCCGCACGATGTATGTTTTTTTAAGAGCATCTAATAATTCTGTAATGCTAATAGTCGACAATGTGATTATAACGATATGGTGATGTTTCAAAACTAACTGAGATTCGTTTACGGGACACAAGAAATTTCATACTCGAGAGTAACGTAGGATAAACTGGATATGATCTATTAATTCAAACTTACGTACTTGAGGCTTCATTTCAGAGCTGTAAGTACACCCGCGTTATTACAATTGTCAACTCGGGTTAACGTTAATTTCTCCATACGCCGACTCTTGATTCGTACCACGAGAACAATCACCAAAATCCATTTCCACATTCGAAAATGTATTCGCGATAGTGCTCGAGCGAAGCACCACTGGCAAGGCGACCGCGTTCATTAGACTCGCATCTTCGGTATTTAGTTTCATTTTAATAATGAAAGATGGCTCGAGATAGGATCTCCTTCTTTTTCTCTTCCTTTCTCATTCTCGCGAAGGCATGGCAGAGCGCGCGTCGGCACTGTTATCCGTCCCGGTCCGTGTCCGAGCCACTTCGCGCCGTTCCGATTCATCCAGGCGGCATAATCGCATTGATTTCTAAACGATTCGCTCATTGTCGCTTGCGGCACGTTAATTGGCCCTGGCCAATTAAAGCTGAGCCTACGAAATCACTCACCCACACCATCGTACCACTTGGCGCTTTATCGACGATCGCAGCTCGACCAGGTCGGCGGTGATAGAAAACGAGGGAAGAGAAGAACGAGATCGGAAGGAGAAACTCAATCGACGTCTGTGACGATGACGCGGTCTTAATTAATTTAATGCCTCATTCGCCTCTGATCTTGATACACTCGAGTCCGTTGGAACTTTTTCGTGGACAGGGGTAAAATCTTAGAAGAAAGAGATAGAAGTGGAGGTATGGAAGTAAAGAAACGGAAGGAATGAGAGAAAGGAGAGTAGGACGAGAACTTGCAGGAACACTCGGTGGTGGCGAGATTAGTAAGATCGGGCTGAATGCGATGGTTGCGCTCAGGCACGAATTAGCGGGGGCCCCCTAAATTTCGCGAAAGACACGAGTCAGAGGTATAAATTCAAGCGGGCCAGCGTGTAACGATAGCAACGGGAGGAGTTGTGGAGGAGAGAAGGAGGATACGAGAAAGAAGGAAGAGGGGAAGGAGGGGGAATGAAGCGAATCCGTGTCTCGCAGCGTGTCGTATGCATGCGGGTAACATCCTCCTACCTATGGTGCCTCGCGGTGATCGAAGTAGAACCCCATCGAATGCCCGTGGGAGTGTACACGCCCGTGGAATGCCGTTCTGATTTAATGAGACGCGCCACTATCTCGTTCCCGTTCTTGTTCTCATTCCTGGAATCTACCGATCTCCCTCGATTCGGTTTGCTTTCCTTACCGAACCTTCGACACAAGATCCCCAATCACCGGTGCTCGTGGCTTCCGCGAGAATGAGTCGAGTGATTTGAGAAGAGAAGATAGGAAGAATGATCGAGGCGAAGGAGCATGATTCGTGAAAAAGGGCATGCAAGGGTTAATATTTGTTTCTTTGGTATTGCTCTAAATTTGGAAAATAGTGACATAGCGAAATTCGCGTTGACATTTGAAACGAGTTATATTGTACATACAATCGATAAATAACGGGTCGATATAAACAGCGAATTTGGATATCTGTGAAATGCAGAATAAAGCACTTTGGTAATGAAGACAAGCGTTATTAATCGAGATCAGAAGAATTTGTATTTGGAAGTGAATGATTTTCTCAGGGTGGTCGAAGGATTTCGATCGTGTGCGACCGTGGGTATCGCCTGCTACGTGGAAGACGCGTCGTTCTCCACGCCGGATTTAAGATCGCTTCGGGACCGTACGACTTACGATTTCGCACTCAAGAGATCTCCCGGAGGGTGGGACCTTTTTGCTCTTTCCTGATAATTGTAATGGCGTTCGACGAGCGATATCACGCGCCCCAGTGGAGAGTGGTCGGAGGAACGAAAGAAAACACAAAAAGAATGCAGGGGTTGGCGGTGCCGAAGTATAGGGAATAAAAAGATCCAAAAAAAGGGAATAATGGAAACGGATCTTCGATGGAAGAGAGAAATACCCGAGGGTGGGCGAAGGGACAAAGCAAGAGGGGCACGGAGCGCGCGCGCGAGAGAAAGGGAGAGAGAGAGAGAGAGAGAGAGAGAAAGAAAGCGAGAAAAAGAAAAGGAAGGGCGACTGCTATCAAAAGGTGCCGGCGGATCGGCACCGAAGGCGCGCGAGCATTAAATCGGCGAATGGCAATAAGTAACCGAATGCCGTGGCGTTGTAGGTGCACGCTGATAATTAAAAGACGATACAATAAAGCACATATCATTGGCCATAAAGCAGCTGCGGCTTGGTACCGACGGTGTGGGCCGTACCGCGAGCGGTCACTTAAGCCTGGAACCCACGCAGACATCTTGTCTCACCATTCCGGCCTGTCTCGCAATAACCATAAGGCATCCCCTTTATTCCGTCCCTGGTGCCCGCTCGATCCTGCAGATCCCTAGAACCCCGAGATTCGTTCATGCATCGCGAGCACGAGCCAATTCCCTCTTTTCTCTCTCTCTCTGTCTCTCTCTCTCCCGGAATCGAGACTAAATTCGCTTAACAAGATAAATTGCATCTTATTCATGGGACAAATAATTTTATTATGACTACAATACTAGTGTGAGCAACTTTTTATAAATTCTCCCATAGGGAAATTTTCAAAAAATCACAGTGGTTAGTTCGCAAATAAAAACGTATTGAATCATTCGAATTTTGCTGCTCTCTGCTTATTTTCGATACCAAAGGGAAATTGGCAGGTTTACGGTAATCACGAATCGCACATGTCTTCCTCCTTTCTGCAAGAACTCGATTTGCGGAAAACACATCCGATGAGATCTTGCTAGAAAATAAGGAATCTCAGATGCTTCTTTCTTTCCCTTGTGCGGGAAGAGGTACACGACGTTCGCTGCAGTTTTGCACCAGTAATTTCTACGAGGAGCTCGTTCGGGGACGAGGCCCAGCGTAGGGCTATTACGACAAGGGGCATCAACCAAGCGACGTTGTTTCTGTTCTCCTAAGGACTAGCTGATATCCGGTAGATCATAATGTCTGGAAACCGGTCTACGAAGGTTTTCTCTTTCGCTCCTAGCCTACCTTTCTCACCCTCGTCGAACGTGACTTCCTCCCTCGTCATTCTCGTCGTTGTTCTTTTCTTAGATAGGTTGGAAATGCTTGTTTATGCAGACTTTGCGACGAGTGATTATTGCATCGAAAATTATTTCCAACGTGAAAGTTGATTTTACACCCTGCGTGGATCTATATTTTATTGTAGCTTACGTACCTGCTACCAATCAGTGATCGATCTATAAATCAGTCTGTACAAAAGCGATTCCGTGAACATTTCTCGTTCTTTGCAAATTACATTATTTAATGTCTTTGACGCGCGAGGTTTTAGCTATGTATATACTCTCACATTTTCCTCGTCCTTCTCCATTCTTTTCTCGCCAAAATGTTCCACGATCAACCATGTCATACACACCGATGATCAAAGGATTCACGACAGTGGATATACAACAAGGAAGGGCTAGGATCGCTCGACAGAATAAAGACACCGCGAGTTCTTATTCGCGAGAATTTAATTCGTGTAGGGTGACGTTAAATCAGAACGTGCCGAAGGGTAACAAGTAGTCATCGCTCGGGATTACGACTCTGAGACACGCACTGGGTATAACTCTTCTACTTAGGGACCCACCTCGAATGCTGTTCCGACGATCGTTTCGCAAAATTTATTATTGACGTCTCGCTCTCGTACGTTGTCACGCATTTAAACGCTCGCGAAAGGAGACCCGGCGCAAGAAAGGGAGAGAAAGGTGGAGAAAGAGAAACAGAGAGAAATAAACAGAGGGGGGAATGGAACCAAGGACGAGGCATTTATCATAAGACTTTCTTTACAGAAAGTGTCAATGGGATTAACTGGCTAGGAAAGCAATGAATAATATTGTAAATCTTGGAGGCGCTTCAGAGTAAAGTCTAGCCAATGTAAGAATTAATTCTTTAGGAAAAACTAGCCGAAAGCTTTATTTCATCTCAAGGTGCATAATTGTGGAATTGCGTGATACAGCATTGTAAATCGATAAACATTTCCTTACGCCCTATGAAACTGCATGAATAAAGAGATAAACTTTGTATGTTTCAGATTTGTCGGACGTCCCGGAGAATCTACCACTACCGGCACCGGGCTCTGAGAGTCCCCAGGCCCTGAATTACTCTCAAATAGCCTCGGCGGCGGTGGCCGTGTCGCAGGGTGGGCAGGACCCCTCGGTCTCCAGTACGGAGACTCTCCTCAGGAATATCCAGGGCCTGCTCAAGGTCGCGGCCGACAACGCGAGGCAGCAGGAGAGGCAAGTCAACTACGAGAAAGGTCAGTGGCAGGGCTTTCTTAAGACACTTGAGGGTGCTCTCCACAATTTTATTATCTTCCAGCTCTCCCAGAGCTACATTAAGAGGCATTAGTCCTCGTGTCCTTATTTTTCCCGTTTATAGACAATCTTCCAACCCTCCTTACCTTTTCATCTTCCATCATCTGTTATCCTGGTATTGAGCCTGCTCGATCTGACCCTTGACCCGCACACGCCTCATCGTTCCCGTCGATTAATCGTCGGACGCAATGCATAAATTCTTAGAGACCTTCCTAGGGAGAGCTGGATAGCTCTGTTTGTTTCGTATACACGCAGAGTTACAATCGAAGTTGCGAACGCATTCGTTACGAAATTCGTCAATTCGTCGAATTTGAACGTTTCGTTGAACACGAAAGCTTCGCTCCGATAACGTTTCATTACACGAGTTTAGTGAGTGCTTAGTTTTCGTTTTTGCGACCTATTTATCAACGTATACGATATATAGCGATCAATCCTAACATCAGTGTGTTTCTCCGTTTACATACAATTAGCTTAATACCATTGCTATATAAATAATTGTAAAGTTACTGGATAAGTGGCGACGTTAAAGCTACTCATGCGAGGGGAAAATGTCTCATGCGTTTAATCGTTCATCAAGCATGTCAACGAAAAAGTGCGAAAGAAAATCTATAAAGATTTCTGCTAATAAAGATAATGAAATCACCTTATCGATTAACGATTTTGGAAAAATGAAATATTTTCTCTCTCCTTTCCAGGTGTGTTTTTGAATTAATATGTGCACTTACAAGCGATCGACATATGTATATGTTAAGCGTTCATACCACGGGACTTATCCCTTGCGAAGGAAACCTTTGTATCTTAAACAATATCTTATATGGATCTAAATATACGACGTGTTCAAAGAGACCGCGCTACGAGCATGTACTAGTACAATGAGGTACGTTTTTTCAATCTCATTAAAACCCGTTAGCGCCATAACCACTCTCTTTCGTTATCACGAGACTTCTTAATTACCAGATGCGTGGATAGGTACGGTAAGATAAAGTACAGATATGAAACAAGCGTAGTAACAAAGTCCAGACATGATCGTTGAGAGAGAGTGAGGGAGAGAGGGAGGGCACACGACAGCCTGTTATCTCACGTTAGCGTAAAAGAGGCGAGCCGCGCGTAATTTATTTATAAGCGATAAAAAGGTATCGATTATCGATGCGAATCGTGGAGCCGTCCGTTCGCTATCCGTTCGCAAGACGGACCGACCGTTCGTCCTACCCTTCTTCTTCAATCTTCGTCGTTTTCCCTCACGAGGCTAAGCGCACAAAATAAAGGAGAGAAAAAGCCCGTTGGAGCGAACCGATACCGAACGCTCTGCTCCGTCGCGACTAGACACGCATACGCACCTAACCACCTTAATTAATTAATTAACCGCTAATTATCACTAGCTGCAAACACCGTCGGCAGATAGCAAAGGAGATCGAGAGAGAGAGAGAGAGAGAGAGAGTGAGAGAGAGAGAGAAAGAGAGAGATGCTCTCGACGTGCTCTCCTGCCTATTTCTCGTCCATGAACAACATTGTAGGCGACAAGATAGGTAGGAGAAGGGAGAGGCATCGGGGTGTGTAAAATGCATAGATGTATTCGCGTCATCTATCCACGGTGATGGTGACGATAGTAACGGTGATGATACGACGGAAATAAATCCTTTAACCAACAAAGAAAACCACATACGATCGTGGGGATTACATTGTCGAGCAACCGCAAATTCGCCACGGAGACATCAAGTTTTGAGTGGGACACGATTTTCGGAAAAAAATCACGTTCAATTTGCTGGCCCGCAAGATTGGAGAGTTTTTCAAGAATTTGAAGCATCCCTTTGCGATCCTGCCGTTGCTCGATTATTTTCACCGACGATCTCCACTTCTGATTCCATAACTCGACACACCACGCGTTAATCGTATAGGATGCACGTGAACGGGAAGACAAGGTGACGTTTTGAGAGGATTTCTTACTCTATTTCCAAATTTGTATATGGGATAAAAAGAAGGGAGGTATGAGTAGTAGATTCAGAATTTTGACGGTAGTACGTAGTTTTGCATCGTCTTAAGCTGTAAAGAAAAAATTGATTTTGATATTAATTCACCTTTTTACTGCTAAAAAGTGTAACTGAACAGCACACTCTCTGCAACGTAATCGCACGCGAGCAGAACAAGTCCAACGTTAAACCAAAAAGAAATAGATGAATAAAGAAGGAATAAAATGTTTTCGAGTTTCGATAAAGTGAGCCAATCTAATCAGACGAAGGAGCTCGAGAGATCGTGCGAATACAAGGCAAAGGTTCCCTTGCCATTTCCAGGAGATTCCGCGACCAAATCGTACGACTCGCTTATCCAAAGTTTTTTGAGTTTTAAGTGGTGAACCCCCATAAACGGGGGTCCTGTTATCCTTGGAGGCCGTGCGCCGCTCTCTTCTTCCCACCCCCTCCCGACGTTTAATAAATTCCCAACCGAAACGTAACCACGGAACTTTAATTACCCATTAGCCGATACAAAGTGTCATTTTCAGGGCCGTTAAGTAATGCGTTTACCGGCCTTAACGATAGGAATGCCAAGCATCGTGCTGTAGCAGCCGTCGAGCGGCAACGCTTCACTGGCCAATCTCTCTCCTTCTGGTCCTCTATCTTTTCTCGTCCCTCTCCTCCTCCTTTACCCTCTACTCACGTTCCCGTCTTTTTCATTGTCGTATGTGTGGTGACGCTGGATGCGCCCTCGAGGCGAAAGGGTGGGTGGGTGGATGGTAGGTCGAACGATGCGAGATAAAAAGAAATCGACAGTACCACCAGTGGGAGAAGCTTCGGTGCCCTCCTTCAGCTCCTCGTCCTGCTTCTCTTCTCTCCACCTTCTTCGACTCTACCTTTCTTCCACACACGAGGCAACGATTTAACGAAGAGACTTTACCGCGCTTCCCTACACCACTTTGTTCTCTCGCTACTTTTCTCTCTCCCTTTTTCTCCCACTCACTAACTTACTATGTCTTTCTTTCACTTTCTCTCCCTCTTTCTCTCTCTCTTTCTTCCTCTTTCCATAAAGGGCACGTGCACAAGCACGATCGACTTGCATAATTCGTCTTTTCTCTCCTAATGGCATCCCCCGTGCTCCTTTGATTCTCGTAAAAGATAGGAAGGTCCGCCCGCCGGCCTGTACGGGGTCCCGCGCCCGCCGGGAGACGTTTTAATAAAAGGGCCGATCCTCATCGAAAGGAGATACCGAAGGCAGATCCAGCAGCAGGAGGCTGGTGTTACGTGAAGCTACATGGATAGTATTTGCGCGACGTAAATGTTATATAAAGTGCAACATGAAGTAATAAAGAAGTTGACGAAGCGTACTTACTGTGAAAAGGAAGGTATGTTTATCCAAAGTATTTTTTGAACAGAAGGAACTTGCTCCGTATCTATTCAGTTCAAATGGAAGAAGTTTTACTTTTGACATACGGTGTAAATTTCTACAAAATTATTTTAAACGAATTGCTCATTAATTAACAAAACATCTACGTGGCAAGTTACGACTTTGTCATTGGTACAAACTTATAGAAAAATTCTGCTTTGCAAAAGACCTATATGATAAATGTCAGTGGAATCGCCACTACGTACAACTGGCGGTACGAATAAATCGCTCTACCAACCGAACTGAAAACGAATACCGAATTTCTCCATACGAGCCCTTCACCGCTGAAAACAGTTTCTTCGTACCCTCAGCTCCTTTGTTCCTCGCGTCACCTCTCGGTACTCGTCGCTTCGACTCTCGAGTATAATTCGAGGAGGCACATCGCGGGTGGATCGGCGCGGATACCGTACACCGCTACATTTGCATTCATCGTTGCTCGTTCCTTCGCCATTCACGTTGCCGGATACCCACACAAGTGTACGCGCAAGAGGAATAATGAGTTCATCTGAAGCACGTTGCGACGTTAACTCCGGAATGCACGTCGCTGTTATTGCTGGCTGGCTTAACAGATTCCGCGTAAGCAAGAGAACGCGGTACGCCTGGACGTACACCCCGTTGCATTCGCATGACAGATACGGGCGCACACAGGCGCAGACATTCGTCGTCGTCGGTCGATCGGGAGTAACCGATCGACAGGCGGAAAAAGGGTGCTGGCAGATAAAGGGCGGGAGGAGGGAAAAAGGAAGGAGGGAATAGAGGGAGTGAGGAGAGGCGAAAGGGTGGCGGTCGCGGCCGGAGGGAGTCGGAAGGAGAGTAAGAGAGGGCCGATTTAATACTCGAACGAGCCTGCAGCTCGTTTTACACCAGATGGTTTTACATACGGCCGCTATCGTGTTACCTAGCTAGCCTTCTTTCGCCGTATGGGTGCGTCCCTATCTTGCGAGCCCGTAGTGTCCCGTTCGTCCCCTTTCGACGTCCCGATCGTCCGTACACGCGGGGAGCACTCACACGGGATGAATTCCGCGCGTGCGTGCGCGTGCGTGCCTCCGATGGTGCGCTCGAGCGGTCTTGCGTTTGCGCGCGTGTAGCCGTTCACACGTACGAGCGGGCACCTAGGCAGTTGGTTCCGCCAGGACGGCTTCGAGCCAATCCACGCGAGATGCCTTCGATGCGGAATATTATCGATATTATTCGTCTTTGTCAGTACGTCCTACTCTCGCCCGAGACCACCACCTTCTCCACCTCATTCTCCTTCTCCTCTTATTCTCGATGGCTTTCCTGCTCGCCCTCCATGCTTCCCCATCTCTTCCGCTTGTGGACCTCTCGCGAGGGCACATTGCGGCCGCTGCCACCGCCACCGACGCCACCGACGCCGCGCCGCGTCACCCCACGAGGGAGACAAAAAGAGAGCGAGCGGAGCAAAAACGCTTGAGAAAGCATAAAAATAAAGCTGTGGAGGGATATCCGTGCGGTACTATCTGCGTAAGCAATGCGCGCGCCGTACGCGCGATCCTCCTTGTCCCTTCGTACCTTTTTCCCTCCGTAGTTTTGTTCGTACGCGGAGGTAGCCTTGCCGTTTTCTTCGAACCTTCCGCGAACCTTCCGAGAAAGACGGAGGAAGAAGTGTGGTGAGACGGGAGGAGAGTTTCTGCTTTCGAGAATTTACGCACGTTCCTCGAACGCGTCAGCAGCTTCTAGGCATCCGATAATAATTGCTCGTTAGCCACAAGGTTTTCTCCCCTTTTCCCTTCCTACCTTAAGCCCGTGCGCCGTTGTTTCGCGAAACTACGCGGCGGCACCTCGCAAGTGCGCGCCGAGGGGCGGACGAACGGAAAAATCGGCTGGACAAGAGAGTGGGACAAATAGAAGAAGACGCGTTCTTCGGGAGGCATCGACCGTTCGGTGGAACGGTGAGAGGGGGAGAAACAACGAGAGAGAGAGAGAGAGCAGATGAAAAGAGGTGAAAAGGAAGGAAATGGGGGAAAGGATCCTTCCTACCTTCTGCATCTCCTCCCACCGCACGGGTAAGTTACACGCCGCGCCGCACTAGGGACAATATGAGCTCGCCAGCGGAGGATCCTCGCCGAGGAGCCACCGCGGGAGAAGTGGTCGCTATCTTCGATCCTCCGAGAGATAAGAAGAGGGAAGCGACAGGAGCTTGGAAAGAGAGAGAGAGAGAGAGATAAGAAGAGGACGTAGGAGCGAGAAGCCAGGCGAATCGTGTGTGCGGCGTGCATCCTCGTGCATCGAAAAGTCCCTCGGTCTAAGGGATAAGGCCCACGAGGACGACCATGGGGCCTCGCATCTAAAGGCTCTCTCATTCTCTCGACGCCTCTCTCTTTTTCCCGTTAAGCTTTCGTTCTCTCCTTCCTCCTCGCTCCTTCGAGCAAGCAGGAATATAAAGAGGGGATTGAGTTGTAGCCGCGAGTGGAGGATCTTATGTAGATTCCTTGTAGATCGTGCACCCGATTCGATCGCGATCGGCTACCCGGTACCGGGTTAATTAAAATTGTACGGTGCCTCTCGACGTTTCCCTCTCCCTTCGCCACCTCTTCTCGAAGGCTATCTGCCTCTATCCCTTTCTTCACCTCGCGCATCCTCCTCGTACCTCCGGCTTCTGCTCTCTTCCTCCTCTTCCTATCGTGGACCTATCGCTCCCTTGGTATTCTCTTTCCGGCGCTTCTCCTTATGAGTCTCCCTTTGCTTCGTTCTCTCTCTCTCTCTCTCTCTCATTCTTTTTTCGTCTCTTCCTCCTCGTCTCCGGCGAGTACTCCACGCGGTGGCTGCAAACCACTCGCTTGCGCCGCATAAACTCCTCGCCGATTTTTGGTCGCTGCCTGGGAGGCTGCTTACGTGAAATCCTATTACCACGAGTCACCACGACGTGTAGAAGGAGGAGGGTCAGGAGGGGCCAAAGAAAGGAGGAGGCTCGGCCGATACATCGAAGGAGCCAGTAATTAGTATACTGGCTGACCAGGATTCGGAACAAAATTCCGTATTCGTTGCAATCGCTTATGTAGGATAGATACGTGTGTCTCTTCGAATTAGTCGGTAATCATCAGTTTCTTGAGTTAATACGAAGTGATTTGCGATATGATAATTATTTACTGGGTGACACGAGGCTAGTTATCAGCTTTGTAAATGAAACTTATTACCGATTCTTTTAATACGGTCGATGTAACTTACACGTTTATAATCGCCTCTGTTTGCTAATGTTTGACCTTCTTTGGACACACCGAAGATTTTACCACGCAGCAACAGTCGCATCCTGCGCTATCCTCCGCGCGGGGGGATAATTCGCGAGCTGGTGTCTTGATTTATGGTGTCTAATATCATACATTAAATCGTTCGATGGCTGGGAGTATTGCAAGGTGCGAAGTCGTCCTTTCAGCCATAGAGATAAGAAGTAACTTTGATGCATCGGGTAAAGGTTACGGAATCTATGATAATGGTTCGCATTGTCAAGTAGTAGCAATTTTGTGAGAAGATATGTATCCCTAATTAACATAAAGCAGAATTTGTTCGAGTATGTACTGAAAAGGAGCAAGTAATAAAAGGGGTTTTTCGTAATCATTAAATTTTGTTTCTATAATATCTCTGAGTATTCCCATCTGCCCTGGACCAACATCCATTAGAATAAACTAATTACACGCCGGCTTTTTTTTCTCATAACTAAAGAATGCTAACTAACCAAGTAAACAGACATCAAATAGAAAGTCAAAATGCAGCAAATGCACTAAAGTACCACATTATTCTCTGACTCTTCTGTCCCGTTCACCGCTGCTTCTCTTCTCTTGGCCACCGCTGGTCCATCATTGACACAATTGATTTCGAATCCGATACAAGGTAGGATGCCGAGAAGTCGTCGTTGAAAAAGCTTGTCCCAAAACTCGTAATGGAGTTTATCACAGCTGCAGATTCGAAACACGTAGAAAGGGTTGCATGCGTGGATAAACACGGACCTGTCTCTCTTACAGCCCCTTTTTTTTACCATTGCCTCCTTCTTTTCTCTTCATCCTCACCTGTTAAATCCTTCTCCTTTCACGTCTCTACGTCATCTCCCGAGTTGCTCTTACCATCGATGCCCTCCTCCTGCTCTCCTTCCTCTCGTCCTGTATTATCTCCTTCGTTAAGACCCGGTCAGTTTTATTGTGTTGGGTGTTTGCTTTAATTAGCGTCGGTATTGTCTTAGATTTAATTAAGACTGGAATTGGTTTATTGCCCTTGGAACACACCCGGTACACGAGCAGAGAGGCTCGGGGAGGAGGGTACCGTGGGCCCTAAAGGATCGTTATATAGTGGCGCTTGGCAATAAATACTTCGCACCTTTATTGCCCCGGGTATGGAGAAAGAGACGGAGACAGAAAGAACGAAAGAAACGGAGGGACAGAGAGAGAATGAGAGCGAGAATGTTCTACCTCTCCGAGGCGTTGAAAGGTTGAACGAGATTTTATTATTATCCACCGCCCCCTCCTTCACCTGCCCCCTCGTTTTCTCGTCACTGTCGTTCATCTTGCCGACATTGTATTTGTACTCCTGGAAATCAATCAATTGTAACGAAAATGTATTCAATTTCGTTCCAGCAAAATATAAAGAAAATTCCTCTTCTTCCGATTGTATCGTTTTATTTAAATAGGAGTCGGTGGCATCTATTCAATATCCTCGACTGCTTTCAGAATTGGTTAGTATCCCGGAATTAATTTTACACGTTACGAGCATATACACATACACGATTAATATCAATTGTCCATAGTGTATAAACGAGATCCATACTTCACCATCTACGGTGCAGAACGAAATCTCACAGCGAGCTCCAATCAGTCGTCACGTGCAAATACAAAGAATAATATAATCAATAGAATATTTTCAACATATATCACATTCGCACACTTAGGTCGACCCGATACATCCATGTTTACTCACGCATCCCAACGAGCCCAGACGAACAACTTCCTCTGCATACATCAATTACGCCTCTCGCACGCGGTTCCCATTATTAGCCGCCTATAATTTATTACTTTCCACCTTAATAAGCATAATAGTTCCCATGCTATTCTTCGAGGCCGAAGCGTAGCGCAGCCGCCGTCGACGATGCTATGCCCGCTGCAGCCGTGCCGGTTTCTGCATTATATATCTCCTTATACTCTGGGACCAGGGAGAGGATGCCACATACGTGCACACATTACACATTTACGGCCACGTATACATCTCGATCGCGCGTGTGGGAGCGCGACCTCTGACCTAGAGACAATCGTTAAGGTAGCGCATTGGGGCGGCGTACCCGGGGCCACAGATATTTAATTACCTTCGGAGCAGAAACCAGTGCCTGCGTTAGGGGCTGGGAGGATTCGCGAAGAGGGGAGGAAGAGGTGAAGAATGAGAAGGGGTGAGGAGTTGAAGGAAGATTAAGAAGAGGAGGAGGGGAAAGAGTGGAGAATCGTGCTCGGAGAAAAAGGGCAGAGAGTAAGCAAAAGCCAACCAGCGAAATCGTAACTTCTGTCCTTTCCTCGGTCCCGCACTTCTCCGCTTCCACCGTTATTCTTCCATTCTCCTTTCCTTCACTCTCTTTTGGCGCCGTCCTCGTACGGCTAACTCGAGAGGGATAGGAGGAGGTAGAGAAGGGACATAGAGAGAGTGTGGGATGGAAAGCGGGAGAGATGGTCGGGGGAGTCCTTTGGCCCGCTCGGATACAAGGATGAACCCGACATATCTCGTGTATGCTTTTTGGGTATCCGCTGGCTCCGATCCGAACTACCAGACCCGCGTCTCCACCCCCCTGGGGCGCACGACACGCAGGTTTACATCTGCGTTTATAACTCAGAAGCTTTGCCGTTAGCATCGGCTACAAATTGTTGGTACGATGGGAGAGCAGAGGAGTTGGAGAGGAGAGATAACGAGAGGTAGCGGTGAAGGTGGAGAAGAAAGATGAGGAGGAGCAAGAACAGGAGGAGAAACAGAACGAGTAAAGTCGTCATACATGCGCATAACACGGCGCGCTTGCTCGTATACTTTTTCGTACACTTTCAATTCGACTATGAATTAAAATTGCTTAAAATTGAGATAGAGGCGAGACAATTGAAATTTGATCAGTCATGCTTGTGTTTCTACGTTGTTTTTGGTTGACACGTTCTAAATTCTCCCAAGATGTATTTAACCTTCTCGTGAATCAACAAGCATCGACACTTACTCCGATGCCTCTTAGCACGATTTTTAATTCAGCAAATTCTGGTCACCCCATGCCCATAAAACTACATTCCACCAGGATATCGAAAGCAAGAAGACTGCCCTTAATGGGACAGCTTGGCGCTTAGGTCGGGGTATCCTCTGTTGTTACTCGTTAATTCCACCTTCTCTCGGGCAACGCAACGCATTGCGAGAGGAGATTCTACGCGAACGAACTCAACACACGGACACATACAAAGGAAACGAATTCACGGAATGGGGTGTAAGTAGACCGGATCCTTGAAAAAAATGCGGCCCAGAAGAAACCGGAGGAAGAGAGAAGAAGAATTAAGAGTACGGCATAAAAACGCGAGACAATAAGATGTTCCCGGAGTACGGTCGGTGTTGTTCCTTCCCACCTTGGAGTTCGAGCGTGGCCCGATCGTAGCTCCGGGAACGCGAGTCAGATTGTCAATTAAAGAAACCACGGGACTATCTTTTAGCATAAGCCACCGGGCCCGATCGACCAGCCGTGCCCTCCTCTGGTTTCGCGAAAAAGAAAAGAAAACAGGGGAGAAGGAAGGAAAGGGTAATGGGGAGAGGACGAGAAGAAGGGCAGAGATGGCGAAAACGGAAAATAAGCGGCCCGAGGATGCAAAGGCCAAAGGCTTGTGCTTCGTGGCTGAGCATGTGGATGATCGGAAGGAAGGAGAACGTGCGGGGTACTCGGAGGAAAAGAGTGAAAGAAAGAGAGCGTGTAATCATTATGTCTTATTGATTACAGGTTTCTAATTAATTTCTGCATCAGTTCGTATTTATGCCTCATTCGTTCTGTATTTGATTTTCAAAAGAAATGATCGATTCATCAATGAAAAATTTTCAGAATTTTGTAATTATTGCGACAGAAAGACAAGACTAATTCACAACTTTCGTAGATCGCGCACTTACAAAGATTCACCTATCAATAACAGAACACGACTTACAGTTTTAATGATTATTATAAAGAGAATAACGGGGATAGTGGGTTTTCTTTGTGAACGTGTCACGAGATTTCACTGATTGACGACTAAAAAATACTGACAGTGTTAAATTTAATTACAAAGCAATCGAGCAAATACGAGACGTCACAGCAAATCTTCGTTTTCTTTTGCTTCGACAGATACTTCCACAAGAAGCACGCGTGACGGCGTACAAAAGATTTACACCGTTCCCTTCGTCCAGCTAGCTAGGGCAGTTAAATTTTCGATTTAACGATCCCAGTCAAGACATCGATCTATCTTATCGAATAGCTCGTTGTTAACCGTTGATGCCGCCGACGTTCATGGAATTGAACAACGAATCGGCCCGCCTACGTATTTTCCTTTTCCTCCATCTCCCTTTTTCTTTTTCGCTCTCTTTTTCTCGGTCTTGTACGCACTCTTCCGCATTATAACCAAGGAAACACTCGACCGAGGGTAATTTTGGGCGACGATTATAAAGCGAAAATTTACGAGCCTGTCGACGAGAAGACTGCAAGAAGAGATCAACGATTCACTGCATTCGGCCGAGAAGGTGCTTGGAACTCCTTCTTTCGCTCCTCTCGAAGAAAGAGCGAGCCTGCAACTTTGTCTCTCCGAGGGTTTTATCGTCTTGGAGCATTTAAATATTATTGCGAATCTCGCGTGATAGCAGTGTGTCTTTCCCACCCGTGGTCTTCTTGGAATCGTCACGAAACGGAGAAGCATTTTTAAGGGGTGAATTTTAATTGTTTTATTGTCCACCTTCGAAGAAACAGGTCCTACGTTGTTAGCTTTATTTGCTTTTCCATGCTTTATGAGTGCGTTTGATTCGATGTGTTCGATGATCTCTTAGCCACATTTTCGAGGACTAGCGTCAAAATTCGCGAGTCCTACTCAAAACGATTCAGGAGCTCGAAACTCGGCAAGGTGAAAGGGTAAGGGAACGAGGTGGTGCCGATAAAAGTGCAGAAGTGCCAAAGTGCGAGGGCGAAGAGGTGACAAATGGGCAAGTAGGAGGGCTAACTACAGAGACAGACTGAAGAAGAGACGGAGAGAGAAAGAGAAAGAAGGAGATACGGAGAGAGAGGGAAAAGAAGGGCGAAACTTGACCTACCGCAGGTTTAACTACCGTTCAATTATATAGTTTGCTTTCGGGTCGTCGCGTGGTCGAATAAAGCGTGTTATTTACCGGCAATAAAAGGGCAGTAGTAACTGCTCGCAAGAGAAAGAAAAAGAGGAAGAGAGAGAAACAGTGAGGAGCGAAGCGAGCCACTGACCGTGAGTGAGGGGTAAAAAGAGGGAGGAGGGAAATACTGCGTCGTTAACGGCGCCGTTTATTGCTGCGAGGAGCGAATATTTTGTTACAACTCGGAGACCATTTCGATCCTTACGTGGCGGAATCGCGGGAGAGCACGCGGCACTCCTCACGGTGCGGCGCAGCGGTCCTCCCGCCCGAGTACACGCGCGAACACGTTTTATTACCCCGGAGGAGTGACTCGGAAGAATCGGGGACCGTTGGAAGAAGGATCTTGTCCCACGCGTCCTTTCAGTTTGGATTCTGGCCCTTTCTCTCTTATCTTCACCTTCTTCTTTCTTTCTCTTGCCAACAGAGAGATATTCGCCACCTCTCCCACACACATGCCAAAGTATTGTGCAACTCCACAGGATCGTCCTTTTTGCTAATAAGGATAATTGTTCTTCCGGGATTGCCCCCAAATCTTGCCCCACTCTAGTGATCATTATGGACGCTTACGACAGGTGGACTTATTTGTTTTTATTTTATTTATATCCATGCGATTTCCTAATATCTTTGAGAGCGACAATAAATACGGTATCGAGATCCATATTCAAAAACTAGAAGAAGGAGAAGAAGGAAGAAGATGAGCGACAAAAGCAGAGGAAGGATGAAAATATAAAAGAAGAGTACAGAAAGAAAAGGAGGAAGTCGTGGATAAGTGAACAAAAATGACGGAGAGCAAGCGTACCTAAATGAAGAAGAAGGGTGAAAGCAATAGGAGGTAAAAGACTATAATGAAATGCGGAAGAAAGAGGAATAAGAGAGGAAGCTGAGGGACTGGCTTCCCACTCCTTTGCTATTTTAGTCCTGCCCTCTCTCTTACACTCACCGTTCTCGCACGACTCCTCTTTCCTTGCCCCTCACTTTATAATCGCGATATAAAAAAAAGATACGAAGAGTCTAATCGGCCGTGGCAGGTGGCGGTGCCTAAGGAAAGCTAGCGATCAAGTGGCCGTTTGTAATTTTCAGCGGGCCATGCCCGAGAGGGGTTCGTGGACCCGGTGGGTAGAAACACATAAAATTTACCACTGCTGAAACGTGTTCGATCTTAAACTGACAATGAGTTTGCTTTTCTGTGACTTCATCGGACGAAGAAAAAGAATTCCACGCCGAACTGACTTCTGTAACTGCATGCGTGCAAGCAGACGTTTTATAACTTGGAATGGTCTTTTAGTTTGCTGAAGGAGCTGTTGAAAATGTCCACAGTACTTTATCGACTCTTTATCGTACATGCGAATTTCTTCTTTTTTTATCGTATAATATAGTGTGGTTTGTAGCGAGAGAAATTGATTCTCTGCAAACTTGGTGTGTCATTCTGCAAAAAAGATGTGCTACTCCGCCTCTTCAGGCTCTTTGTTCCAAAGGGCGTATTTCATGCTTTTTCTGTTGGCAGCGGTACTTGCCGTTTTTGTCAGTGTGTTCTTCCACTTTCCAGTTTCTTGGTTTTTATTGAAATCCGCGAGATTTTTTTGTGAAAAGCGTTGCATGTTTTGTCGCTTTCAAAAGACTATTTGGTTTTCTCTGATCTCGTAAAAACGACGGAGACCATCGCAGGTGCCGAGTTCCCTATCCGACTCTATTTGAGACGAAATATTTTATGTTTTTGCAAAGCCCTTCAGCTTTTTCAAACCTTTGATACAGGTTTTGCAGTTTTTGTCATGAGTATGCCGTCGGCTATCCTGTTTTGCTATTTTTATGCTTTTTACCCAAATCCACGATTTCTTTCGGCGAATGGTGCTGCATGTTTTGCTGGTAAACGAGACTTTTTTCCCCGCTTTGTTAACTCTTCTTGTTCATCGAGGTGAGCGTGTACGTACATTCACTGATACCAAACTGTATGCTGTTGAATTTCCGCGGAGTGCATATAAAATGTCAACGTTGGTAGTTGCAGCTTTTTTCAACGATTCTTTGCGACTTTTAGATCGATCCGTTCACCGTGCGATCTATCGATTGCTCCCATCTCTGTAGCTTAATTAAATAAAACGACAACGGGCTTTTCACCGCAAGGCGTAAGCGCGTAACGCGAGGCAATAACGGCGAGGATGCAAATCGTCGGGAGGAATCAAACGCACAAGGAGCCTCTTTTTTTCCTCTCCATTTTTCCTTCTCCCCTCTCTCGAGGCCTTCTCTCTTTCCAGCTCTTACGCCTGTCTATCTACTCTTCTCTTCCTTTCCATTACGGCTCTGCGCCTGCGTAACGACATAACGAGCGAACGATCCGCCGGTATAACGGCAATCTTAATGATAATTTTATACTGAGAATTATTGCACGAGTATAATAAGGAGGAACTCGATTATGAGCCGAGGCACGATGGGCGCGCCTCTCTTTGCTCTCTCGTATTCTCCTTCATCTCTTCCTCCTTTATCTCCTTCTCTTCGTCCTCCTCATCGTCGTCCTCATCGTCATCCGCGTGAACTCGTGCAAAGATGAAGATAGCAAGGGCGAATTCATTAAAACGATTGTTAATTACGGAGCTCGAGTGACACGTGGGAAGAGATGGTTGGGTGATTCGGAGGGACGGAGTGAGTTAGGTATGCCAGAGACGATGGGCCAGCTGCCCATCGCTTTACCGCCGGCGCCGGCGTCACGTTCTCTGCCCCCGAAGAACCAGCAGAACGTCCGATTTTACAACTCGTGCTGTTTCCGGTGCACGCGATACGCCAGTTCGTCCTGCGGAATTGCAAACGGATGTTCCGGGGAAAAGTACACAGAATCGACAGTAACGAATCCGATTTGGAAGATTCTCATCCGCGCAGTCGACGACGACACGATGGAAACTGTGAATTATCCGTGCAATTTGAAAATCACGGATTATCATTTTTTTTAGAAAAACTTTATTTGGTAATTCGAGATCGATATTAAAAAAAATGATAAAAATGTATTTTCCGATAAAATAATCTGTGAAGGACGTCTACGAAGATTAGTTTAACTTTTGAATGTGTCACCAGTGAAGCATGCGCGACATCTTTCATCGTTTCTTCAATCTGTTGATTTTTCTGTTTGCCTTCTTCTCCTTTATCTTAAGAAGATTGCAATTCCGTGAGCAAGGAACGGGAACCTTTTAATTTGCTAGGAATTATTAATGTTTCGTAATGCGATGAGACATGCTAGACAGCACACTTAAAGCCAGAAATGATAAGGACATGTAATAACGATAAAAATCGGGTTAGCTGTCGGAATGAGCAGTATTCTCGGGTTCAGCAACCGCATCGACTCGCGTGAACGAGAGGCTACGTAGGCGATGACAAAGTCCAGACGAAGAAAGAGGAAAAGAATCCAGACACGCAGATACGCACAAACGATGTAAAGTAAATCGAAAAATGTGTCTTACTTTCAACCCGTGTAACAATACACATTCCTGTTGCTTCAAATCTTTTAATTCCAAAATTTATTCGATAACAAGTACAACGCAGATAAAACGATTAGCCTTTCCATCTTGAAACATATTCAGAAAAGCTCCCGCGTATCTTTAAACCCTAAAATAAGGTTTATTTTTCGAATCATCCGATAGCACTTTCATTTATCTCTTTAGTGCGCAGACACTACGACAACGAAAGTGTAAAATTTCATTATCGAGCAACGTCTCGACGGATCGCCCGAGCGGACCCCCCGTGAAAAGGGGAAGCGTCACGAAGGACACTCTCCTGCGAGAGAATCGGAAATTATTTCGCCACGTGCGATCGGATCGTTGCAATAACTCCCGTGAATATCCCTGGAGAGCTTCTCTTCCTTCACCGGCTCCTCCTCCTCCAGCGCCCCATCCACCGCTGTCTTCCCCTACCTCCTCGAGCTTCACCGCTCGGAGGAAGGATTATCTTGAAACGTGAAAACGCTCTCTCGCCGTATCTCCGGGGCCTATGCCAGAGCGAGCGATCGTCGTGGGCCGGCTCGCGACCTCGCCAAGATATCGAATCTATTCACCTACGATCGGTTGGTTACGGCGACGCTGACGTCGCGAAAGAGCATCCTTAAATACCGCATCTCGTAGATCGTGCGAGGAATGGGAAGAGGAGTATATCGCTTCCGTGTGGCTGAGTGAATTTTAGCGTAGACTTTCAATTCTTATTGTTAGTAGTCGTACAAAATTTAAATTGGGTTTATTGAGACGCTCATACTATTATCATTTAATATGTAATAATGTTTATAGGAAATTACTAGCTGCTTTATGACATCTCACTTACGAAAAATAAATAAAGCAGAAGACTTTATAGTGTAAATAAACATGAATTTGACATACTTATACATGTGTGGTAATCTGAACATCGCGCGTACATCGAGAAGAAGATTGGGTTGCATGGAAAAGGAATTCTGCAAGTTCGTTCTGTAGATCCGACGTCTACTTGCCGACTTGATGTTGAACGGGAGATGAGAAAGAGGAGAAAGAAGAAATTTCGATAATCCATTGCTTCAAGAGGCAAGAAACCCGATGCCGCGTGGACGTTATGTACGGTAGTTTTAGTGCGAGCTACGAGTTCTCCTCTAGCTAGCTCTCCACGATCTAATCCTATTTTCGTTAGATCCGTTAATGGTTAATGGGAGGCAAAGTGGTCAGCGACCGGAACAAGGGCTAAGTCCGTCTTAAATCCCGTAGGAGGGAAACCCTTGTAGCCCTTAGCCAAGGACTGTAATCCGCATCGGATAACTATTGGCTCCGTTCCTTCTCTACACTACAACTGGTAGACTTCTGTATGCACCAGATGACAAAGTTAAACATTTGAATAGCAAATCAAAGTTGGAATTGTCGTAGTAATACGACAAGGAATGAGATGGAAAAGTGAATTGGTGTGTACGATCTTCTGTGCTTTTTGGAAGTTACTTAACTAAATAGTTTTAATGCTAGGCCACGCATAATCGAATTAAAAGAGAACAATTCATTTTATAAATAATATTTCGACCTTGAAAATTTTGGCATAAGATTGGACATTTTCGAATTTATTAATTATTAGTAATTCTATACGTCTTCGTGCGAATAGATATATTCATAACCTAAATGATACTTACAAATACTGAAACAGTGAGTTACTCTCATCTATTTCGAAACATCGTATGCGTACGAATTCCAGACAATTGAAATTCTGCGCGAGGTACCGTGCCCGGAGGACAGGACAAACTTCCCGGCATATACTTAATCGTTATTCGACTATAATATGCAAGGGTAGAAACAATAATATCCACGTTGCTCGGGAGAGGCTCACGAAATATCTACCATCCTGGTGGCCTTCCGCTCTCCTCCGTCTTAGGCAAATAGTGCAACATCGGGATTAGTCAGGATTAGGATGCGAAATTTATCAAATCGCGCTGTCTTGCGTAACGCTCAGACAAAGTGTAGATCCGGATCAAGCAATGATAAAGGCGCTCCTGAGATGTGTAATTTAAAAAAAAAACAACAATTTCTTATTTTTGTTTGAATTCGTATAATTCGTATATGTAGGTACCTACCTATATTTTTAGATTTTCTTGACAGCCCTAGTGCATACATTATTATATACGCTCTTGCTACGTTAGTTTTTTTCTACGGAAAAGCGATTATGAAAATAGAGATCTTTAGCCGTCCGATTATAACAGAATTTCTGCAGTTAAAGAATTTTGCGTGTTAACCATTGAAGGATATTATTAAGAAATTTCCTCTGCGCGCAACGTGTAGCACGATTCCGTCCGGAGAGAATGCTCGTGCCAGGAACCAAGACGAAAGCGGAGGAAGAGGCAAGCGAAATCCCCGCAGCTGTAAATTATAGAAATAATCCCAAGGGTTAATTCCTACCCGCGCTTTATTACCCGGCCCGATTCCATCGGTTAAAATTGAATACGCTGCTGCCTGCCAATCTCGCGGATTCTCCTCAAACCTGCCATTTTCTCCTTTCTTCCTCCTCCACCTGCAACCGTCATATCGATTTCCTCGCGGAATCGGGTCAAGGATGAAAGACTAAAGAACAGACAACGCATTTTTTACACCCTTGTTAAAACAATACCGAACTGAAGGTTACACCAGGTATCGAAAATCGCGCGTTGCTCTTCATACGTGCGGAAAACACGAGAACCGCATTATACTATTCAAACGATTGCGGCTCCCGTGGGCGGTAAAGGGGGAATTAGGAAGGCTAGCGACGATAACTGAGGGGAAGGGCCAAAGTCATAGGGAGCAGCATGGGGATTGGAGGAGCAGCGGTAAGTTGACACTGTTGTTCCTGAGGCTGGCCCGAGGCCATGCGAATATCTTAGCATCGGTTTGTTCAATGTAGTGTGCGCGCACGAACTAACGCACGCGCGTGCATTGTGTGTGCGTACGCGGAACCCGCCCGTTCATACCAAACCAACGTTCTCTCCCTCCCCTTCCACTCTAACTCCACCCCTCCACCCACCCACACACACACCCACCCACACACACACACACACACACACACACACGAGCAACACGTCGTATGAATCCAGGGGGTTGTGAACACCATACACCTTCGACAGTCTACGCGCCGCCACCACTCCACCACCTCCTCCTCCCCCCTTCCTTTGCTTCCTCCACCTCCACCCCCGTCACCGTCTTCCCGCCACCATATACTAATCAATAACCATGAATCGCTCAGCTAACAGTGCCATGCACGTTCCGTTGCACCGTTATTGTTACTACGCGGGAGTGCTCGCGCCACCGTGAAAATTATTATCGCCGACGATCCTAGGGATCCTACGCCCCGATTCCATCCGGGGACGATGGTGGTAGGGAGTAGAGTGGAGAGAGGTGTCAGCATGCGTCGACGTTTAAGAGTATCGCGCCAACACTCGCGAGCACGTCGATGCCCTGATCAGACGGGCGATTGATGACTTCAAATGGGATTTTCGAATTACGATAATCGAATCGACGAGTAATAATATAATTAGGATTAGGTAGGGGTGTTTTTTTTAAATTGATTTTATTTTATTTTGGGACGGAATGAAGAAGAGTCTTGGAAAGGGTAGACAGAATTTTTCGTACTATGCGAAGGAATTGATATGTTGTATTTGTTGCTTTGAAAGTTCAAGGTTTTAGTTTGAGCGAACTTCTCAAGCGATGCTCATAATTATAATAGGGAGGTGTTGCAAACTTACAACGAGTGGGAGTGTTTCCGCGCCGCATACTTTACGCATGTATGTTACACCAGTTCGTGGTTTCTGAGAATTGACCGTGTTCTACAAACTTTCCACGGGGCATAAAGAGAGCGGGATATTGTATAGTTTAATAGGAGCACACCTGTTGCTATTTCTCTTTCTCTTATTACAAGTTGGTTGTTGTAAGAAATTGTCTATGAAAGAGAGAGTTGACGTTGCTTGCGATTTATGAGCTGTGACGCGATTAGGGCTCTTCTAATTGACGTAAAAATGATAAAATGTGCCCAGACCGACCATTACGACCTCAGTATTTCCAAGTTTTCGCTCTCTCCATCTCTCACAATTCTCTGGCCCTTACTTTCTTTCTCCCTCTCCCTTTTCAAAGCTATCAGTTCCTTACCGGAGGATATAACGCAAAACGCTTTTCACCACCGCTAATATTAATCCCTGCAATTTTAATGGTCACGGCTCAGCCGACCAAATTTCAATACGGCTTCTACTCTCCCTACTACCACTCAACCTGCCATCCTCCCCCGCTCGCCGTACTCGCATAATTGATGTCCGCTTTTTCCATGGTCGACAAACTTCTCGTACCCTCGTAAGCACGAATTGTAAGTTCTGATGCAAAAGTTTCGGGTGAAATGGTGCAAAGCCACGAATAATCCACGACGAAATAAGTGTTTATCAATTTCATAGTTACTTTTATATTTGACACGTGCGACATTTAGAAAATAAAAAGCGATCTGAGGGATTATAAGAAACCGAGAAGCAACAATAATAACGAGGAGTACGGAAAAGTGGAGGAAAGTATTTATAAATTAATTTTCCGTGCATCGTTAAATTGCTCGCGTACTTAGATTAAAGCCCGCCGCACACGATGCTTATTTGGCCGCTGGATTGCCTGCGAGGCGCTGTGATGACAACTGTCATGATTGCCGTGATGGAAAATGACGTCACTTGCGGGTTTCCTTGTTCGAACGCTTGCTGGATTCTGTGATAGAACGTGTACTATTTTTCGTGCTTGTTTCTCTGCTGGTTAGAAATGTTCACCAGTGTGAAAGTCGCATTTTGACACATGGGCATGTGTTTTCAGTGTTGCCAGGTGTGGCGACTTATCGCCAATTGGGCGACATGAAGGAGGTTGTTGGCGACACTATTTTCAAAATTGGCGACTAGCGATGAATTGGGCGACTTTAAAATGTTTTGAAGTTTATAGCTTGCAGTAATAATTACTAGATAACGCTGTCAATTTTTATTTTAGTTAAGTTTCGTTTAAT
Organism: Tiphia femorata; assembly: GCA_944319695.1. Taxonomy (NCBI): domain Eukaryota; kingdom Metazoa; phylum Arthropoda; class Insecta; order Hymenoptera; family Tiphiidae; genus Tiphia; species Tiphia femorata. Next base: position 14,810,027 of record OX090900.1, on the reverse strand, counting down.
TTCAAATTATCGTTTTTATAATCTCTTTAGGATGGTTGGTAAAAGAAAATAATTCGAACATTTTGACGCAAGCTTATTGTAAAGTATGTCAAGCCCATTTGAGAGTACATAAAACCGACCTAATGAAATGTGACTACAAAAGTTCATATTAATCCTAACCACAAGATGACGCCACCTAACAGCTTATTCCTTTTTTTTAAATTGGTGATTTTGGGCGTCTTCTGACAGTAAGTACGGCGACTTTGGGTTAAAAAATACTGGCAACACTGTGTGTTTTCCACGACTGCCGATACTTGGCACTGATTAAAAAGACTCACTTCACACGCATCGGAGCCATCACAGACCCAGTCGAGCAGCACGCATCGTGTGCAGCCAACATCGCACAGGACCCATCACAACTCCTAGCGCAGCAGCCTGCTTAGAACCCAGCTACGAAATCAAGCAAGCAATCCAGCAGCCGAACAAGCATCGTGTGCGGCGGGCTTAAGAAAGGACACCGAACAGTTGTGAAATGTCGCAAAGTTTTCAGTTCTTATAAACTATCCAATATATTACTGCATATATAAAATAAAAATAAAAAGGTCGCTGGATATTATGAACTTTTTGGGGAGTATCGAAGAGAGTCAGTAACCCTAATGCTCTAGTAAAAGAAGAAGAAAGAGGTGCACGAAAAGAAGAGATAATACGAATGCGGGTATGTGCCGTGGAATAAGAGGAGGACGGTTAGAGGGAATCGTTAAGCGTTTGGGAATCAAGTCGATCCAAATTGGCCCCGGGGTGGATATAAGGGCTGGTGTTCCTGTCGACGACGATCTCTAATAAAGTTCAATTATCCCCGGAAACGTTACGAAGCAGGGTGGCGGGACCGGGGCGGAGGGGGGGACCAATGGAGGGATGAGAAAGGGCGGAAGGGGCAAAGCATCAGACGAGAGAAAGAGAAACCGGGAGAGATGATAATCTAAACGATCGCAAAGTGGGCTGCAGAAACGCGCCGAAATTGGCAATAACAGGGTGGAGAGGAGGCGGAGGAGGAGGTGGAAGGGCGTGGGGAGGTGGTGATGCAGGAGGAAGAGTTGGAGGAGCAAGGAGGAAGATAGGGAGTCGAGCAAGAGAGGAAGAAGAAGAAGAAAGGAAAGGAGAGAAGCGACTCAGGGCGGAGGTGGAGGGAAGAAGGATCGGCAAGCAGTGAATGTGGTAGATGGATATGGGCTAAGGAGGGTGAAGAGTGAGCAGCAGGAGGAAGAGGAAAAGAGGAGGGTGGGAGGGAGTGTACACATACACTCCCGATGCTACGGCGCGAACTTCCTATTCTGGTTAGCATTCAAATTGAATCTTCGTGGCGGCCGGTCGTGAAGAGTTACCGCCGTTAATGGACCTCGCAAACGCTTTCAAATTGCTGGCAGACTGCTGAGACGCGGGGCCCTACCTAATCTGCCCGGCTTTATTCTCAGCGCGCGCGCGCTCGTCAGCTTAAACCCCAACGTGCGTGTAAAACGCGTACCGAAGGTTTTGCGCGACGCGTTCGAGAATGATGGATTCGGGGGGTGCGAGGGAAACGGGAAGCAAGGATAAAGAGACGGTGGACCGATTAAATCGGGACTTTGATCCGACGAAACGATATTTAGTGTGTACCCGACCGGTGGACTGGCACAGAAAATTGTTACTATTCTGTGGGGTGACGTGTTTAACGAGGTGGTAAATTCAACGGTGTCGCGACGGTCGGTAATAAAAGCTTCGCGATAATTAGAGCAAAATGATGAAAGGATCGAGTTCAACGGGAAATTTTGTCGGTCGAAATCGTAGCAGGATGTACGATATCGACAATACGAAGACGCATTGTTTTCAGGGTAGATAATATTCGAACGCAATCAAGGCAGATGCCTTGATGCAATTATTCTAAATCGCGAATGTTCAATATTATCCATGTTCTTTTATGTATAATTAGACAGCGTTAGCTTATTACACGTTGCTGAGTTGCGAATGTTCACCCCTTGATTGTTCTACTTCATTAATATATTTTAGTTACTTCAACTATGCGCGTTTAGATTACATTAATTAGTTATTGACTCTCCTCATTCTACGTTTATACGTTCGCGTACTGTTACGTTATTATGCAATCAGGCATTCATTATCAAGTAATTGTGGTTTCATATCGACTTCAATGTCGAATGTTGTGGCAATATATGTGTATCACGGGGTGTATCCAACGGCTCTTTGAATTATATTTGTGACAATATTACTGTAGTATTACTCGATAATATTACTGTATTTATTCTTCTATAGATTGTATAGTGGGTTATAATCTTTCAAAAATACGTGAACAGAAATCCGGATGAAAAACCAAAATGTATAAGCTCTCTTTCACGAATAAAAGCAGATCATACTTTGTACAAATTCAGAAAACATCTCATCAGCATATTAGCTCAAATTCAATTTTGTACCATCCACCAAGGGACACCAAAAAATTAATTTATAGCGACTTATCGTCGACTTTAAACACATCTTCCCATAAAACGTACGATTTTCCACCCGAAATGTCAAGCCCACGAAGGAGAACTCGAACGACCAGACTATGCAATGTCTTGGGCTTCTGGAATCGTTCTAACGACCCTCTCGCCCGAGATTCGAAATGGCTAATTTAGCATGGTGGTTCCCAGGGGAAAACTGGGTGGAAGGGAGGAAGATTCTCAAGTCTACGGCACGTTGGACAGGAACGAAGAAGCTCGATACAGGGAAAGCGAGACGAAGAAGAAGGTACATAGAGACAGAGAGACGAAGACATGAGCATTGGGCAGAGTGAAGAAGACGAAGGAGGAAGGGGAAATAGCGAGTTACGCGACGGGGGGTGGCAACAGGATCTCCACATCTTAATATAATTCTATTAGAGGTAACTATGCGCGCTCTGGTCTGCCCATCGCCGTTGGATTTAATCACGGAGCCAGCGAACCGTGCGATATTCTCCTACTCTTGCTGCTCCTCGCCATTCGGACCGTTGCCTACGCCAGGGGACGGTTGAGACTAGAGGAGAGGAGAGCAATGGGAAACTCTTATTGCCAAATTAACCTGACCTCAGCGAGAATGGACTACCAGTGGAGCGATTCCGGTCTTTGGGTTTCCAAGATTTTGAATATCTGCAAAATATTTCTCTGTGCTCAAGTGTAAATAGTGTTGACTGACATTATAACTCGATGATAGGCTGGATGTTTGCGCGTGTTACTCGCGCATTACTTAATGCATTAAACTTTGCGCATTAGGAATATTTTAAACCTATCCAATTTTTTAGGTAGCTTTACCAATGAGATTTGGGATGAATGGAGAAAATGAGTTCATTATGTACACTCGCGTGTTTAGAACTAATTACACACTAAAAATTGCCATTTAATCTTTCACAATTTACAATGATAGATCTATTATAGTAAAAGTTAAACAATCGTACCAGAATCCAAGGTTAAAAGGTTCTTCAAAGACACGAAGCAACAATATTTTTCTAAGAATTAATTGTTCATTCTCCTACTACTATTCACACATTTCTAGAAATGTCACTGTCTTCGCACAATAATAATTAAGAAACGATCCATGTAATAAGATCTCTTACTTTTCGTGTTCGCAGCCGAGCTAAAGATGGACATACTTCGGGAGCGAGAAGTTAAGGACAGCCTGGAGCGGCAGCTTCAGGAGGAGCAGAAGGTCCGAGGTGAGTGCGCCATAACAATATATTCGAGGTGTTATTGAAATCGTTAGAGAAGAGGGACGAGGCTCTTGTCGTGCGCAGCCTCCATACTGAAGACCACGGGAGCCTCGTTCCTTTACAACCCTATCCGTTCGGTAGTGAAAGAGTATCGAATTAAATCTCCCGCCCACGGAGGTTTACAGGTGGCTGCTACCGCGGCGTTTTTTTACCACCTTTCAGAAAATTGATTATCACCCGCGATCATCTCCTATCTCTCTCTTTCTCACATTATCTTCTCATACCCTTTCTCGTTTATCTTACGAGCTGTTGGACACCGGTAGCCATCCTACGTATAAGGACTGGAAGGAAAAGATGAAGATGGAAAATGAGAGAAAGGGAGAAAGAGAGAGGAAGGAGGGTCCGTAAGGTGGATTTGCGATATATAATAATCGAGCTACGTATATCGAACGTTCTTAGTGTCGGTCTCGAGCCGAGGGGTTAACTTGGCAATAAATCAAGAAGCCGTAGAGAGACACAGCGCTATAAAGTCAGTTGAGAATCGGGGTTTCAGGGTATCCTATTATTCCATGTTGGGGGTCCTCTCGCTTCTTCCTCTTTCCCTCTTCGACCCTTCTTACTTCTCCTTCTCCATTCCTACATCTTCCTTCGATCCTTCTGTTCACCTTCGATCCTTCTATCCTGCGTCTTATAGTCGACCTGCTTCCATGGTTGTCTAAATGGATGGAAGGAAGGAAGGAAGGAAGGACCGAGTCAAAGGTCACAATCGCTCAACCAAGTTTGTGTCGGATGTCAGTTGGTAATAGAATAGTTCCCTCTCGCGTCTACAACGAGGACCCCTTGAATAGCGTTACCTTACGCGTCGTCCTGTGCTTCCCAGAGGTAGCATCGGTTATTCGACAATGCTAAATTTGCGTCATGGTTTGATCTTCACTATGCTGGAATTCTGATAAATACTGTAATGCTCATACGCGTATACAGTGAAGTATTTTTGGAGCCAACCTCATGTGCAGAGTATGACCGAGTAATCTCCTCGGTCCTCTCGATATACATTTTGGTGGCACGTCAAATTCGAGAAGTACGTACGTAGAGCTTTGGAATCCTCTTGGTGTCACCTGTAATGGTAGTGCAATCATGAATACGAATTCCAATTTAAAAATCCAACTTTCTCAAATCAAGATAACTATTGTACTATCAATGAGTTATGTGTTCAAACGGCCCAAAAGGTCCAATACGCAAGGGTGCAAGATGTTCAAAGTCCCCACGGAGAGATTGATGATTTCTGGAAGAGCTCACGAGGCGTTATCATTTTTCAAAGCGCCGTCTGTCCTTCACCCCTTCACCCTGACCGTTTACCTCACACTCCCGAATGTCTTCCACGATCTCCCCTCGCCCCTGGTACTTTGGATGGTGCCCCGCCTACGTCCGAATGAATTTCTGGTATCACGCGCGCGTGAAGACCCGGGGATAGAGAAGAATCGATCCCGTGCTGCGTGCGTGAGAGCGCAAATCCAATATCGCGGATTTTCGCGCCTAAAGACGTCGACGCCGCCGCGTCTCACTCGCCGTGACGCGAGCACAATGCGTGGCCGCGATAAATATGTAAAAGTCAAGAGAAGGCCCCCGGAGCGCGGAGAAAAAGGGGGGAACGCGGAAGGGGTGGTGAAGAGGATGAGTCGGGGTGAAAAAGGGGGAGGCGTGATATCCGTGGATTTAAAGCGCTCGTCGAGCGAGAAAAAGAGAGAACGAGAGACGGAGTGAGAGGGAAAAGGGAGGAGAGGAAGAGAGCAAGAGAGAGCCGTTGTTATTAAAAAGATGAAAAAGCATGCCTCGCGAGCGATCCCCGGCGACTGTTGAATATTTCCTCCTCCCTTCCGCCCGTCCGGTCCGTTCGTTTCGATGAAATAATTCCTCCTAGTATCAGTCAACGAACAAAGAGAGTTCTTTTTAGCAACCACACGTGCAGATCAAGAAGGTAAAGCTGTCAATCGGTGCTCTGTTGGTCCAGACTGGACGAGCAGAACAGATATTTCTTAGTCTCTTGTAAAAGCCATAGTCAAGAAAAGAATTCTCTGAAATGATGAAAATTCTAGTGCATAGATATGCGTCGATATTAAAATTTCGCGCTCTCTATACAGCCCATCGAGGATGTGGATGCTTTGCATGGGAGTGCATTGAGAGAGTATGAATTTTTCATGAAAATCCGAGAAAGGGATTATAATCCACCTATTATTTAGCTTTATCGGATCGTTGCATGTTTACGGCTTAAAATCAGAAATTCGATTTTCGCCCATTTTCGTCGTTGTTATACCTAATGCAAAGTAGCAGGAATCAAAAAATGGTAATAGATTAGGAAGATGAACAGAAACATATTTTGCTACACTATGAGACTTTAGATTTCTTTCGAGAAATATTATTCATTGTGTAAATTGGCAATTCGACAATAGGTTGGTAATATGTGTATAATCGCATGAACTATAAAGCATAAGTGTACGTAACTCACGTAATTTATGTAATCAGCTACATAACATAAACGTCCAAGCATGATATAAAGGGAGAATAAACATGTATATACGCATACTGCAATACTCGCTGTACGTTACCTCTGTGAAATTATACCCTCTATAACATTATTACTCTGCGAAATGTAATTCCCTTTATTCTAGGAAATTAACATTTATTAACAATCAAATATTGCGCTTGGTCGGATTTCTTAGTTCTACAGCCACTTTGCAAATATATAATTGAATACTCACTTTTGCACCACTTTTCAACGCAGTCCACATTCACTTATTCATTCCATCACTGCCATTAAAGATAATAAAAATAAAGTTAATTTTTTTTTAATTATGGAATGGCATTCGGCGTGCAAACCAAAAATGGGAACCACAGTAAACAGGGCCATAACGTATAGTAACCTATCGAATCTAATCCTGGACATCTTATCATTGTGCGTCAGCAAAGAGTATCATGAAATTCGTTCGATCACCTTCACTCGACTCTGCACCCTCATCCTGCGCGTTCGTCTTCTCTTTTTCCGCCTTCTCGCGATGATATCGACGGACGACGTCGATGCGTTTTGCTCGATTCGATGGAAAAAGGACTTGCCGTGGTAGGGCCGAGCCCTCGCGCGGTAGTAACACGAGCCTGTGACAACAGCAGTCCATTAGTCAACCAGCTCAGTGTCAATACATGAATATGACAGCCGGCCCCATGGAATATAGGCGATCCGACCTATCCTTCTATACCTACTTTTTCTTTTTTCCATCCCTCGCCACCACCCTAGACGCCATCCCTGAATGTGTGCCATCTCTTCGCCCCACCCATCCTCGCGCTATCGCAAATACAGGAAATAGTCCGTAGACATTTACTCGGATATCAAGACGCTTTATCTGTGCACTATACGGAATAGTTTCAAGGACATTCGTCAGGTTCGATGATTGTGCCTGTCAGAAGTAATGAGTTACTTGACAAAGGATCCTATAGATAATGTAATGAAGAATTTTTGCTGCACCGAATAGTAGTAACAACGTTCAGCTAAATTGTCATTATTATACAATGTTTTTCATTAAAAGTAGTTATGTAGCAATTCGTAAACAGTATAAGGATAGAACAATGAAAAAGTTAAGAGGATATTTACCATCCACAGTGACGCACTGCCAGTGATAATGACGACGAACTTTATGTTCATAAACGACACAGGTCTTTAGTATACTGCTTCGAAAGAAATCGCTGTAAACTTTTGTATAATGAACGAATTGATGAGAACAAAGACTTATTATGCGGGACGAGAAAAACAAACATTAGCTAATTAAAGCATTGAACAATCTATACGCGTTAGCTTGTAACATCCTGACGGATAGAATTTACCTCCTCCCACCGCGAGTACTTTGTCGTTAGGAAATTAATTTCTTTAGCTTTCGGCGAAGCGTAGAGAAGTGGGTGGAGGCCAAACTTTGGGAGATGCAGTGGCTAAGAAAGCGCGGGCGAGGGATGGTGAAAGTGAAAAGAATGAGTGACGGAGAAGGAGGATGACGGGGGAGAAAAGAAAAGCGATACGTAATTTGTGCGTGGCTGCGACGAATGGCGGAGTGGGTACGCGGATCTAAGATGATTGATGACCGACCGGTGCCACGGATATTTACGCAGGCCAACTGCGTAAGGTCTTCTCTTCATTCGGCTAATGACTCCACGAGCTCCTCGCGAGAGATATCCGTGTCAACCTATCCCACGTGGTGCAGCAGCCACACCGACAACGAAAATGACAAAGACGGCACATCACGATCCTCGTACTAACAGGGGCGTTGCTGTTTTGGAGAAGACGAGGTACGAAGAAGCAAGCGCTCCCTATGTTGATAGAAGAGTGTGTGGTTTGACCAGCCCCGAATATTTCGATGTCTTGAGATGTTGGTTCTAAAACACGTGTCCTTGGATATACATACGGGAATACCTACACATATTTGCACACCGATCGTTTTCAGATAAAGAAGTCGAATTCATTCCACGGATACACGAATATTCCCGGGTGGTCTTACGTCCACATGACGCCGATATTAATGATAGAAAAGGAAATTTAATTATAAAAAGTGAAAAGAGTGACGTATCGTAATAGTAACACGTTTTTAAATCACTAAAATTTAAGCAAAATTTAAGTTTATTTGATAATGCCGCTGTATTTTAAAGATACGGTTGCAGATCCATGTCTAATACTCCCTATGTAGGTAACGTACTCTCTCTCTCTCTCTCTCTCTCTCTCTCTCTCTTCGTTAAAGGTGAGAACAGCGAAAGTCGATTTGGCGTGTCATTTTGCGAGACAATTTCTGCAATGGGGTTGACGCGAATATGACGAACCTTACGATCAGAGAGGTCATGTCGTTATTAGCTGGCTTAGAGAGCAGCTTGGCATTTCGGTAAAGGTTGAAATCTCCTATTCACCCTCTACCATCCAGCGTCTCTGTGGCTATTGCTGCATACTCGAAGGGAAGTCGTATTTTCTTAGCAAGAGGGGAGAGTTTCGAACGGAGGAATCAGTTTCTTCCTACCCCCGCAGGCATCGTTTCGTCCAGAGGGTGTTTCACGACGTGAACACTAGGCGTCTTACTCATCGAACAATAAGATGACCTTTCTACCGGAGGCAATAAATGCATCATGAGCTACGTGACGAGGAGGGCACATTTAATACTAATCTTCTCATCTTACACTATTAGCAGATACAAGATAACAATGAAAATATTAATTGCTTGGAATTTGCATGAATAATGGTTGATCAAGAAGTTAATCATTCGGCTCATTTATCATCTGTGAATTCACAGAAATGGAGAAAAAAAAAATTAGATTTTTATAAATACCTGATTAGTACGCTTATTCGCCTTAATAATTATACAACATTTGACGTTTGATATCTTCGTTTGAAAATGCGACACAATTAATATTGGAAAGTTTTCATTCAAATGGTTTCATTTAACCTGAGCCATCTGCTACAGATCAGCAGATTTTACTGTTATTCAAAGGAAAAGGACATAATAGTTTGTTTATTTGACCAGATATAGAATTATTTAGATCTCCGAGATTCTGGTAACCACTCCCGTGCAACATTTGTCATCGTTACGCGCCTCATCGTGACTGCCACAAAAAATTCTCCAGAAGAGGAGTAAGAAGTGTCGGATGATGTAGAAGCGCGGCGATTATATGTCGAAATTCCCACGATCCTCTACTTACAAGACCTATTTGTTACGTAAACCCTTCCTTGCCTCTTCGCTCGAAATTCTCCATGAAGTCGGCCAAAGCGTGGTATTCCTCATCTCGCGGGCCGTTCGTCTAATGTTAATATTATTATTAATTCGCTGGTCACGCCTACACCACCCCTTCCAGACTCCGTTCCGTCGTTGGTCGAGACTACCACATGCGAAAACAAACCGAAGGCGACGAGAAATCGGTCGAGACTCGCTGGAACGTCTGGATCGAATCTTCGACCGGAAATTCTGGCGACCGTCTCTTCGTGTCAACCGATTGCGAACTGGTCGCTCGATCGACTTTAACGAATATTAGAATGATCCTGTCATATGAGTAACGTCCGAAAAACAGCAACAGATACAGCGACAAAAAGGGAGAGCAACGCGGCGAAAGGAACGAGAGAAAAATCGGAAAAAAATTTTGCACCCTCGATCGAGTGCACGAAGGCGCCAAACGGAATTGAAACTGCACAATCAAGCGGGCCAAGATTTATACACGACTCACCCCTCGAATTAGCCGGGCCGTAATGCCAGGATCGGGTGTCGGTGTAATTGGGACCCGAGGGACTTTCCCGCGTTTCAACCCCAAACTGGAGAGTGGGTCCTCCCTCCCCTTTTCGATCCACGCGCGCGCTCGAGCCACCCGCCACCCGTCACCGCCTGGCCTCATCGTCACGCCATCCCCGAGTTTTCGCAGCTCACGCCGACTCATTCTCATCGTAGTCTCGACTCGTCGACGTTACCTCCGACCACTTCCACCTTCACCTCCAACCCCACCTTCCAGCAGCGCCGTTGTCGTCATCCTCGGAGGTGAATAAAAATGATTTCACGCTCGCGCGGCGCCGACTCGAAGGTAAAAGGGGGAAGAACTGTCGGTAGAAGGAGGGGATGGTGAAGAGGAGAAAGGGGGAGGGTGAATTATCGGCGTCATTCGTTTCCCGAGTAAGAAACCCTTCGTGGCGAGAAAGAGAGAGGTGGACCAAAGAGAATAACGGAAGAGGGAGAAAAAGGGACGGTGGCACTACCGAGGGCCCTCGTTGAAATTTTATTTCGATATCGACGCGACGAGGATTCTCCTCCTTCTTCTCTTGTTCTACCTCCACCTCCTTCTCCTCCTACTTGAACGAGCGACGCGCTCGCTCAAAGAATTCATCGTCGCGCAAGGGATTACGTCACGCGGTAATACTCATCCGGATTCGCTCGAGCGTCGGCTCATCCTCGAATGAGTGGAAGGCTAATTCTCAAAAGAGTTTACGATGACGACGAAGAGGATGAGGAAGAAGAGTAGGGAAAGGAGCGCGAGGCGGAGGAAAAGGAACAGAAGGAGGACGAGGTGGACGACGCCTTCGTGCGTACCGATAGCTGATTGGCTTTGAAGTGAACGCCAGTAGTGACCGGTGGAACCCTCGGGGTATTGCTAGCTACGTAAACCCCGTAAGCGAAGCCGCACACAAACGTGCCACAAGCCTGTTTTGTATTCATCGTCGTCGTCGTCGTCGTCGTCGTCGTCGTCAGGAACGTATAAGCATCGTTGACCTCGTGGTCGCTGTCGTCGTTGTCATAGCCATCGTTATAGTCAATGATCACGATGATTGCCATAGTGAAGCATGGTCAACGCGATCATCGTGCGAGCATCATCGATGTCGTCAACGTCGTCGTTACAGTCATCGTGCCAGCACGAACTCGTCACTGTCGAGTTCCATCTGCGTATTCCTATTTTCCTTCGTGGTGACTTTTATACTCATCCGCATATTCTTCATCGTACCTTATCCTTTCGGCGTATCCCATCTTTCGAGCTTCGACGATAATTATCCTGATACCTCTTCAGTGCCGTACTCGTCGTATTCATCTTCTTTCGAACGTGTACAACGATTACATAGACGTTGTAATCGTCTCCCCCTGCCTCCACCGTCCCAGCAATAGGCAGTGTCGTTTACGTGTTAGCACGGTAGATGTAAAGGAACGTGAGGCTACCCTTTGTATCAGTATCCTTGCCCCCGGGGCTAAGAGCATTCGGTGTTCTGATTCATTGAATCCTGTAAGGGGGGTAAACGACGACGACGACGACGAGAGCGACGGGTCCGAGCGAAGTCACACCGCTCTGAACAAACATTAGGAAGCCCGAACAAGTGGTGCGCGAGCCGGAAGTGCTTGGTGCGCATAGGAAGGGACGAAAGAGAGCTAGAGAGGTGGAGGAGTGCGGTGAAAGACGAGACAGGCACGGTGAGCAGAGAAGAAGAGGAAGAAGGACGGTTAGACGCAGGTAGAAGAGTTAAAAGAGGAGAGGGTAGAAGTGACCCGTTAGAGGAGAGCCGCTGCTCCTCCGCCGCCGATTCTCGCCGCCGCTGTCGCCGCCGCCACGAAGAGGGAGGACGGGCAAAGGGTTTGAGCGCTTACCAGTTTACCCCCTTTGTGGCAGTTTAGCGTTTCATGTCGTATTCCGACTCATTGGAAATTGAGGAATACAGAAGAGGCGCAAAAGGGATACGGCTTTGAGATAAAAAGAACCGTCGGCGGTGGTAAGCGGTGGCGGCAGTGACAGCGGCGGTGGCTGCGAGTGCCGTGTGTAGTTCTACCTCGCGAAAATGGCCCCCTTCTTCCTCCCAACCTCAGCCTCCTTCACCCATCCACCACCACCCCGCTTTGCGCCCCATCGTGCAACCCTTTCGTCCCGACCCTGCGGGAACGAAGCAGAAAACCTATGCGCAGGTAGGTAGATAGGTAGGTAGGTACGTAGGTACGTAAAGGAACGTACGTCAAAGGTGTCGCGCGCCCGGCGAACTGGCTCTCCTTTTCGCCTTCGAACCTTCCAACCTTCCGCCAACTCTTTCCAGTTTACGCCTCAAACCGACGAAGCGCACACGGCTAGGAGAAAAGAGCGAGGTGGTGACAGTGTTCAGAAAAGGACATTCAAATAGGCGGTTGGCTAACGTACAGTTTCCAGTAAAAAGAATATCACGCCCTCGTTGTTACGGTACCGTCCTTAACGTCGAGGTAAAGTGTCGAGGCTTTGGAGGATGAAAGAGAGCCAACACGTAGAGTCAGTCTTTGATACAGTCGCGAAGACGAGGTCACAGGGTAATGTAGATAAAAGTATTTAATTCGAAAATCCTTACTTCTTGCTAGAATTGCTATTGTAGATGCAATTGGTCCGCGGGTCACTGTATGCTCTGCAGTTGAACAATTCAAGGCTTGAGAGAAATGTTTGCATTAAACGCAATAAATGGTTAAACACAAATTACAAATAAAGAAGAAGTGTCAAGACAGCGTACATAGTAGATAGGTTTTAAATACATCAAACATTTAATGTCACCAGACTACAAATAATTCGAGTGGCGAGTGGCACGCGATAAAAATAACTTGTTATGCACAAAGGAACGTGGATCATGTATAACATCCTCCCCCATTCGTTTTAATTTCTTCCCAATATCTGCTTCCAGAAAATGCGTCAATTGATAATCTTTCACTTGCAATAAATTACTTTACTATCGTATTCCTTTCCGTAAAATATACCGCAGAGGTTCCTAACTCTTTGACAAAAGCGTCCCATCATTTTCCTTTCCGCTTGGGAAGTGAAAGATTTCACGCAAGGAGAAACGTGGAATCGTCGTTAACGATCGTGTTTGCGACACTGTCACCGACGACAACGAGAACCCGCATGCAAAGCAGGTCAGTCGCTACCGGAATTAATATTAAGCGAGGCTCTCCTACGTGCGAAAGACTTTGAGCATTTAGCGTGGCACCGTCGTCGTCCGTTGGCACGCTGCAGACGACGCCGACGCCGACGTTGACGCCGGCGAGGACGCAAAGGACGAGGATAAAATCGTTAAACTTGAGGAGGTTTATTTGTTACGCCCGACGATCGACTAACACTTCCCCCCAAGCTCCTCTCCCTCTTTCACCCCTTGTCTACGCGCTCGCACAGTGTACGATAGGCGGTGGCTTTCCCTTCCCAGAGGGAGTGAAGGTGTAGGTTGGTAGGTAGGTAGCCTGGTAGGTAGGTATTATGTCCCGGGGAACGGGTATACCGTCCAGGAGCAGCCGGTTGCCAGCTACAAGAGGAGAAGGTGTAGGTGCCGCGGTCACTTTGTGAACTAACCTGGCTTTGCCCGCTGTTTAATTAAGTCTCGCCTAGACTACTCGTCCTCTCGCGCCGTTCGTCCGTCCATCCGTTCGTTCGTCCGTCCGCTTGCTTCTCCCCTCGCGCGCGCACCCCGTTTCCTTTCCCCGTTCCACCCTGCCCACGCCACCATCACTCGGTTTCTCTCTATCCGACTTCGTACGTACTACCCATCCCCTCGTTCAATTCGCTCTCTCGACACGACCGGACCCTCTCCCCAGGACACCCCTTTCCTTTCCACCCCCCTTATCAACCCGGCGTCCCACGTCTCTCGTCTCTCGCTTTGCCCACCTACGACCCCGTGACGTGCCACTGGTCTCTCTCTCTCTCTCTCTCTCTTACTCTCTCTCACCCTCCCTTTCTCTGCCTTTCAGTCTCTGACTCCCTGGCTTTCTCCTTGTATCCCCTTCCCCGTTTCTCCCTCACTCGAGGAAAAAATTAAATTGCACCCACTGTTACGACGCGACCAAAGGGTAACCGAAGCTGTCTGCCTCGTCCGCCTACCGCTACGTCTCCTTTCTCTCAGTCATCGTGCGAACATAAAGGTAGGAGGTGGTGGTGGAGGCTGTGGTGGAAGAAACGCGGGGCGCCAGAGGTGGAGAACGAACGAAAGGGAGTCACCGCGCTTTGTTAATTACTACGAGTGCGGAAGATGAAAGCACGCGACTGCGAAGTAACGCGCATTACGACACGCTGATTCGCGATTACGGAAGGGTCAGAACTACGTGGGGGATGCGGTTGGGTCTGCCTGGGAAAGACGGTTCCGAAGACTACTCGCTCGATGTTACGTCCACGTGGGTATATTCCCGTATGCGAAATGATATCCATGCGTAAAAGCAAGAATTGTCGCTGCCCCTCCCCTCTCCTTCTTTTCGATAGGCAGTTTTTCGTGGCTGTAAATCTTGTAATTTTATTACAACCTCCGTGTGCGACAGGATGTCTAGGAAGATAGAATTGTAACGAGCCTGTTCGTTTGATCAAAGTAGCTTTAATTTCCCTCAGTGATTAATTTCCACTCACCCAAGTAAGTCTCGCGCCTTAATCTTAATCTTCGAATGAAGCATTTAGCTTTCATTATCCAAAATCATCAGAACACTGCAACATGTACCGAAATCTCCATCCTTAGAAACAATGACGCAAAACTAAAGAAGGAACGAATCGAAGAAGGAGAAAGCAGGGTGTCGATCGAGACACCTCGAGGGATTCCGTTCTGGAGCACCTCCGCAAACTATTTTTTCCACTCCCCCTCTTTCTCTCGCTCCTCGCTCTTCCGATACACAGCTGGCCGCGTCCTCCTCACCCTTCCCGAAGCTTCTGCCCCAAAGGCACGCGTATGAATTCGCTCGCGCATAACAGTGAGCTTCCGTAATATAATTGTTAATGCGCTGCTGGGTCCTCGAGCTCTCTCGCGCGTACGCGCTCGCTCGCTCCGTAGAAGCCGTCCGACATGCGGCACTACCGCGTGCATTGCACACGCCGATACGTTCGAAGCTTACCGTCCTCACCCTCCTCCTCCCCTCCTTCTTGCGGCCCTCGTCGCGCGTCGCTTACCAACCCCTTTCTTAACACGTAAAAATAGAACTCGCACCAGCAGCAGCAGCAACAACAACGGCCATTACCGCACGCCTCGATCGCTCACACGCCAACACTTTCGCGCGTGGTGGACGTCGTAAGCGAGCGTCGCATCCTCCTCGTGGCTCTTCCCATTCTTCGCTTCCTCGTCTTCGTTCTCCTCGTCCTCGTCCTCGTCGTCGCCGTTGTCGTCGTCGTTGAACGCTCGCGCGTCACGGATGATCACTGATCGCTACAGCGGATCCTCTCGGGAGACGTAAACGCGGGCACAGGCTGTGACGCGAGCACACAGACGCGTGCTGAGAATTTAATACACTCCGAGAGTGTGTTTCCACGCGGCATCTGGAATCGTTGTTGGCTCGACGAGAACGCGCGCACACGTGTAAGCACTCGCATTGCTCATACTCTCTCTCTCTCTCTTTTCTTTTTGTCCTTTCTCATGTCCCTCTCTCGAAGGAAAATAAGGAAGGGGAATAGTGTGTAGTTCTTTGCGTCACATGCTCCATCTAAGACGGATATAAAGCGTGATGGGGGAGAGGGGAGACGCAGCAGGCAGGGCTTAACATGGGAGTGTCGAGGTTGATTTTTAGATCCGCAACGAGCGTTTTCCACCCTGCAGTGGAGCACGCCTCGGTTGGTGCGCGTCGCGTTTTACAATCGGTGGGACGAGCCGAGCGAGCGAGTGTAGCGCGATGCGGCGCGCTGGTACGTCAGGGGTGTGATGCGGTTAGAATAGACGGCTTGGTCATTCGACGTGTGTAACTTGCGGTGACTTGGGAGGGGGTTCTAAGAACGCGGAAGAGTGGATTGATGCGTGTGCGGATGGAGGACGAGGATGCCACGAGTCCTAGTAGGATGGGATATAAAAAAAGAAAATTATAAAGTTGGAGCGTTCTTGCGTCAGCTGTAGATTAAAAAGATCTATTGAAAACCACTGATAAATTGTTAACGATTATTACCTTGCAATGCGTAATAATTATTGGAATTGAACAATTAAGGTGCAAGGCATTTGATCGTGCAGCTATTTAGGTTCTTTAGAAAATATGCTATAAATACCTAGAACTGTATATATAGATATACATAGCCTACAACGTATTTCAAATTCAGTGATAAACAAGCACTACAAACAACTAACAAGGGGAGGCTCACAATGTGTTGTTTCCAATTTCGCTGAATTTGAAATATGTTATACTTCAGCACCCCTAGATGCTCATGGTACCCAGTTTTATATGAAGATGGCCCGTAGTTTTCGAGAAAATTGCAGTTAAATATTGCGATTTTTCGGCCTAAATTGAGGATGTGGCAGCGCAGCGAGACACGCGTATCGACGAGACAAAGACATTTGATTCTCTGTTGTTTTTTCATGTCTCTCGTTCTCGGGCGCTGCGCTGCCACATCCTCAATTTAGGCCGAAAATTCGCAATATTTAACTGCAATTTTCTCGAAAACTACGGGCCATCTTCATATAAAACCGGGTACCATGAGCATCTAGGGGTGCTGAACTATGACATATTTCAAATTCAGCGAAATTGGAAACAACACATCGTGATCCTCCCCTTGTAAGACCTTTCTCGTAGAGAATTTGCAAATACGTAGTTTGTCGTATATGCAATTACATTCTGTAGGCCGGAATTTTTAAAAGTCATCAATTCCTTCTCTATGTTTTCGAAGACCATCCAATCAGACTTTCAAAACTCAGCCAGCTGAATTTCTCGGTATAATCCAAGGGAATGAACGGGACGCGCAATATTCCCGGCGGCTATACGAGAAAAATATTCCGTCGGTGTAGGGGAGTAGAAGAGGAGGGAAGAGGGGATAGGTGGAAAGAAAGGAATAAAACGCGAGAGCTTATTTTGCGCGTGCTGGTGGCGGGTGGATGGCGGTGGATACCGAGAGGGATGAAGAAGAGGAGGAGAGGTTGGGAAAGGAATGAAGAAGGGATGGCGGGAGGGGAGGCAGGGTGCAGCAGCTCCGCCGGGAAATAGGCGGTGGCTCCGGATTTCTCTCGCGATACCGTCGCTTCCAAGCCGTGGTAGAAACATCCGATTTTCCGCTGGAAGCGTGCGTTGCCCTCTGGGACGAGTTAATACGCCCCTGGAAAAAAATGTACCACCGGGCGCTCCCCGATAAATCTTTTGACGAGGCTGGAAGGGACGAGTGAGGACCGACGAGCTCGCGCAAAAATTTGGCAAACATTTTTTTTCATCTAGCTTGCATTTTATTACACTCGAAAGTAGAGTGTAAAATGTGTTGCTAATTGGGTTGCGTGTAATTTGTACATTTTGCACATATCCATTCCGTTGGATAAGTGGAAGATGATAAGAAAACATTTAAAATATAAAATGCATCCGTATCGGCGAATGAGAGGCCCTTCAGCCTTATTATCCAACGTAAAACAAAATACACTATTGCAGTCTTAAGCATTGCCCGCGGTAAACAATATATTTAATTTAGTCGTTCGCAAGCGCGTGCAATCAACGGGCACGTAATCTCCAAGTCGTTTATTTTTATATTCAGATTATGCATGCATGAGCATATCACTCGAACTGATAAATAATTAATGTGCGGGACGAGCCCCACGCGCATTACCGTAGGTATTAAAATGAAAAATTACAATCGCGTTACTAACGAAATAAATTGAAAATAACGGCAACAAGTGAATATGGCGCAATATCGTTCAATATCTCTCGTGACGGGTTACCGTTATTTTGAATTTATGCCATTACCGCCGGTACGCCCCGAAGCTCTTGACAATTTCCGATACTCGCATTGCGTATCGATAGTCGCGTGCTCGACGCATTCGATATTGAGCATACAAATTGCACATACTACAGTTTCGGATAAGCTGTGATTCTTGTACGTGGACCCCTCACCGCGAAACGCTTAGATGGACAAAAATTGCTACAGGCAATTCCATAGATTATTCCCCTTCACGGTGGGTAGGCAATTTTAAAACAATTTGTACGCATCGTGCAGTCAATCGCTGGGTTCTTTCTCACGTGACACCGTCTAATCACGCGTCATTGCGAATATATTAGTCGATCGAGAGAAATTATTTACGAGCGGGCATCGACGTTACACCGTTTGCATCATGCAGAGTAATTTCGACAACCTTCTGTTACTCGCGACCCTAACCACGTCGAGAGCACTCGTGCGCTTAAACATTCAATTGAGTGCGCCATCAATTATTCAATCTCATTTTCGCTAATCGAATACGTCATTAACATATTCGCATTCCATTGCAATTGCTGGCCTTCGGGCTCTATCAATGATGTTATTCGGTAAAGAATCTTCCATTGGCTGTAATTGAACTGGAAAACACAATAATAGTAAAATCTGCGAGATTTGTTGATCACGGAGAAGAAATATATGACTGGGTGTTTCCTGCATCCATAACACGCGATAAAACTGAATCCACTTAGAGTTTCCGAGAGAATCATGTTTTTTTGTAAACGATCAACGTTTCTTATCGATAAACAAGTTTTCGCCACGATCTAAAGTTATAAGAAGTTCCATCAGATTTCAAGTCTGAATTGTAATCGTGCACGACTCTATGAGTAGTAAAAATAATTGTAAGTCCAGATTAAGACTTGATATCTGAACCCTCGGCAAATGTGATTCGTTCCTGGAAATGTTAAAACAAAACTGACAGTTTGACACGCGTACAATGCTACTCTAGCAGGACAAACGACGATGCTGGATCCTGCGTGCTGAAACAGAGATCGACAAGACAGCTTGATCTCCGCTCGAACGAAGAGTTACGCAAACTCACGGTACCCAAAGGCACATGAATTTTCGCGATTACGACATCGCACAACGAAGGGGGAGGACTGGAACGCTCTCTCGGAAACAAACTACCAGCACGATCCGCGCACGCCAGGAGAGCCTCGATACGAAACTCCTCTGCATACGCGAGCGGGCTCCTCGCCTGCTCACAAAGACTCAAATATTCAGAATACCTTCGGTGAGTCCTCCTGGCCGGAGAGCGTAAACCGTAAAAAGGACGGATGCAATAGCTGGCGGAGAAGGGTTGCCGAGAAGGAAGAGAAGAAGAAGGGAGGAGCGGAGGGAGGAGCCAGGGTTATAACGACCTAATCGTATTTCATAATAATGCTGCGCAAGCGGCCTGTGATAAACAAAGAGAACGGGTAAGAAACGCCTGCAAAGCAACCACGCGAACTACCTGCAGACACATACGCGAATGAGAGAGAAACGAGGAGAAAGTGAGAGAGAGAGAGACGCAGATGCAGAAGAAAGGACTGAAAAGACCAAGATAGGGAAACAGTGAGGGAGAACGGAAGCGAAGGAAGTCACGGGACAGAGAAACAGGTAGGGAAAGGGGTGACGGCAGGGGGGAGAGGCAAAATTGGCAAAGCGATGGGTGGTGGGGAGTGAAACTGCGGAGGGGAAAGGAAGACACTCGAAGAGACACACCGAGATGATGTGTAAGTGCACGCACGCACGCACATACACGAAGAGCCAGACACCGCTAAACATAGGATAGCAGTCGTAGGAGCTCGTTTAGGTGAGCGGAAGCGAGCGCGATGTTGGCGGCAGTAGACGACGCGAGAAATTTCGTCGCTACGGAATTTAGATGAAATTGCGCGAATTACTTGAGCGCCCGGTGTTCCACATATCGAGGCACACGTGTGCGCATAAACGATGGAAATACGTGTGCATTTGCAACGTATAGGTTCGGCGTGTCAGTGAATCCGTACATGCAAGAAAGTGCACACAGTGTGTACAGTGTATATTAAATACTGTATAGGATGAAATGTAAAATGCAATATATTTTGTAAAATATATTGTTTATTTATTATATATTATATTTCGTACGGAATACATATGTTATGTATGTTTCGTAAAATACGCCCAAATCATGACGTGTACAAATATGCGCCCTGTACAAATTTGATATTTCTCAAAATAACGACAATTTTTTTGTTAGAAAAAATAGTTTTTTCAGGAATTTCATAATACCTTCTGACTGTTAGTGATTTCGGTGTTGTATAAATTTTCATTATAATCTAGTGTTCCGTTCGAAAGTGTTAAGTCCTGTTAAGCTCAACCACTGTTGCGAATGGTAGCGAGCGACGGCATGCATATACATATACATACATTTAAAAGTGGGTGCAAACTGAAGACCGAAGGCGCAACAGTGCAAATTCGATCTAGAGTCAACCATGTTTGCTTTCGGTCTGGACGATGTCCGATAATGGAATCGAATGTTCCCGAAGGCAAAGTTTGCTCTAGGAGGGAACATAAAACACCGAAACAAATTTAGACTCTACATTTGTTCCTCACACCGGTGTTCATCACATTTTCCCTGTTTGAATCTACCAACGTTTATGTTGTCGAAGTTGTTGCTCTTGCTTCCATCCGCAAACTTTTCGCTGGAAAGTGATTTTAATCTCGCGTTTCATGGTTCGAACGGAACCCCAAATTACGCAGAATTACGCGTCGATGGAGAAAATAAATAAATATCAGCGCGCGCAAGCGATAACCCATTATTACCAGCGGTGGTGTCACCCTACGATCGGATGGTCATCTTCATACCCCTCTTTGCTTGTGTTTGCTCGTCTATCTACTCTTATTTATAACCATGCTAATTTTCTATAAGCCTTCGTCGCAACTCAAACTCCAAGAACTTTTAATGTCTAAAGAGATCCTACCGCAATGCATAAATTCTATATTTTTTAGAAACTATCCAATAAAAGAACACAAAATAAATTTTGTACTTAAAAGTACAACATACTGACAAAAGTGGTTTCAGTTAGCAAGCATTTAAAAGAGTTGTCAAGACTGTACCATATTCCTCTCCCTCCATTGAGAGAAAGCCGAAGAGTCGAAGTCAGGCAAACGGAGAAAAGATCCGAATTCGTCCTGGCACGCGCAACGAAAAGCAACTCTCGGCAGATATCTGCAACCCCTCCTAATACTCGTCCTCGTAAAGTAGAGTTCCCGTTGGTTTGTAAGTCCTTCTGTCGGTGGGCCGTTGGGCCACCACCATCTACAGCTTTCTATTATGCATGCGTCCCTTATTGGCAGTAAACGCGGCATTCAGCGTTCCCCCTCTCGATCCTCTCAACCCTCCTTCTACTTCCTCCTCTCTGTCCCTTACACCCTCCACTGTCTATCCTCGGCCACTGTAACGGACGGTGTTACTGCAGTAAGCATATTTCTAATTACGGCATTACATAGATAGGCAACGACAAACGGAGAATCTCCTAAATTATACAGCGTAAGGGGAACCAGAGTGAACAAGATCAATCTATTCAGAATACTCACCGTTTCTTCTACAAAAAATTACGTACACGGATGAACTTCGATTAAGAGGAGACACCGAATTGATCAATTTAACATTATCGTTCCTGTGCCTACCAACTGCTCCTTTTGCATTACACAACTGCTCGTTACATCGAGCCTCGTCAAACAACATAAAAAGAAATTCTTTGACCGCTAACCTCGCACGTCCAGGACCATAAATAACCGCTGGACGACCATTCTGCCACGCACCACCGCGGCATGCGTGGCTCGACGTAACGTCGTGGATTAGCGCGCGGGACGCTCTTAAATTTTGATTCGTCATAACGCGAACGAACGATCACGCGCTTGCAAACTGAGCGACCAACCCGCCGAGCAACGTGCGAAAGCTCGCGCGCGCTTGTAAGCGGCGGATTTCGAACGCGTCACGCAAACACACTAAGGGCCGGTCAAACTGGCCCATTCGCCACTACCAATTTGGCACCGAGAATGGTCCATAGTCATTAATGGGTCGTGCGCGTTAACGATTATGTTTCGGCTGTAATCATTGAGCCGATTGTCCCGATCGCCGCGCTAATAAAGCCTGATGGGAGGGGCCGTGGTGGGTGCCCCGAGCATCGAGAGAGTACCAACGATGACAATGACGATGACGATTACGGCCCTGGGAACGTAATCGCCGCGGTGCAATTCCGATGCGACCTGTCCCGCTTGTAACCTTTTCGGTCGCATCGTTCCACAATCGCATAGCCACCAATCGTGAGGAATCTTTTGTTGATACAAAATTTCACGATTCATAGAAATTAAATTATATCATTTTAATTGGAGAATTAATATAATGTTCAATCGAGCCTAGATTTATAAGCAAAATTTTTGAATTATTTTCGAAGTCAAATGTTATTAACAATCCACACATGTAAATCAGGCGAGTACGGAGGCAGCATTAAATCGAGAAAATAGAAAATCGTGAAAAACGTTTCCAGCATGATTTTCGTGGACAACGAGCCAGTAGAAGGATTCCAAACCACAAAATTCCGCATTTAGGAGTACACCAATATATCGATTTAATTAACCAAACGAATCCATCCAAGACCTCAAGATGCCGAGATTCGACAATCGACCATGAATATCCCAAGTGGATTTCTAGACACGCGCGTTCCTTCTCCCAATCGCGAGGCATTCGGGCAATTCGGGCGCGCGGCTACGCAAGAACAGAGAATGTTCGGCAGCGTTGAAGATCGTCCGTGTCCGGGACGGGATGAAGGGTTAACGAAGGTAAGACGGAACGGAAACCCCCAAAGACGTTAGCTAAGACGTTCGCGGTCTCTCGCACGAGAGAGAGGCCAACGAAGGGAAGAAAAGACGGTGGAGGTGGGGGAAGAAGCTAAACGGAAGGAGGGGGTCCTTCGCTCGTAATTACGGCAACCGCAACCGCCAAACACGACTACCGGTACGAGGGGCGTCCGTGGCGCCCTTAACCCCCTTCCAGCCCTCACTTTTCCTCATCCTCCACTGTTCGCTAACCTCCGGTCTCTATGCGTACAAACATCTCTACCCAGGAATTACAAGGGGAAGCCCCCACGTGTCGCTCTCTCGAATCCGTTGATCTGCTTTCTATGGTCAGGATGACTTTCCGACTATTGCACCGATTGAGACGCTCGCGAACGTTCATACGAAGATATATGGGTTGCGTAGAGGAGGTGGCAGGAAAGAGAAAGATGGAACGAAGGAGAGAAGAAGAGGGAGATTAATATGTAACTAGGGAGAGAAAGCAGAACGACGAGCAGAAATATCGAAGTGCAGGTGGAGAAGAGTTAATTATAGCGGATATTATGATTGTACGATGTTATGCATGTCTAGAGGTGGTAATTTTTACTAGGATGCAATTACCCTCCTCGTAGAGGTACATCCGAGTTGGCTCGGTTATTGTGTTATTACGGGTGCCGGTAATTGTGCGAAGAGCGTGGTAAGCTTGGTCTATGATTCGCGTTTGGTGATGATGAGTAACTGGACTTGTGTTTTCTTATGAGTGCACGCTCGAGATTCACGCATGGAGGTGCTTTTTAAGTGCCATTGGAAAAATTTAAATCTTTGAAAACTCGAACAGCGCATCACAGTGTTACAGGTTTTTAAAACTGCAAGGCTCAGCTGATTGGTATTGACCAGATTACGGTGGCCACATTTTTGTCAAGCAAACGTGGTACACACACGAGAATCTTTGAAAAATCGAAAAGATTCCTGGAGCCTGCGATACGTTTTATAACACGGGAAGGTTAATCGAGCAGTAAAATAATTTCCAAGCAATAAATCGGGCTTCTTCGCGCGTTCATCCGTGAATTGATCACTCGAGAAGAATATCCAACACTTCCTGCGAACATTTTTTTTTTAGTACCCACATGCGTAATCCAAGTGAAACAATTTCATGAGGTTTTACGAGTCCTCCATAACCACGAGACAGATGAAAATCACTAAAGCCTACATTTGCACGCAAAGATGCGACCACAGGGTAGTAAACGTTATTGACTATTTCAAGAGGGCTGGTAGCCGGTTAGAAAGCCAAGCAACCCCCTCGCATCCACCCGGTCACCCTTTGCATCCTCACCCCCGCCAAACGGCCCGACGGAAACACATCCACTGCGTACATTGAATTAGTAATACTCGTGGTCTTAGAGCCGAAGGGACTTGTAAGCTGTAATTGCATTAATCGCGGTGATATTTTGGGCTCAGGTGCCTTCGCGCTCGCTACGGCTCGTTAATAGCTGCCATTATCGTTCCTGCTTCTGACGTAGGACGAACTACTGCCTCTTCCGCCTCTCCTCCTGGCGCCGCCGCCGCCGCCACCGCTTCTGCTGCTACCCACTGCTGTGCACCCCCGAAACTCCGCCTGTCTCGAAGTTTCGAGAGGCACTCCGAAATCACTTTGACGTTTACCGTGAGGAGGTTGGTAAAGGATGTAGAGACAAACAACGGCGCTCTCAAAAAATGCACATTTTCTCCTAGGGAGATCTCGAAACGACTTTCAGACAAATGTTTGCGAGATTATCCTCGAGGAAGGATAATGTGCGGATAAAGCAGATAGTCATAACTGATGAATCATAAGAAAATATTCCTTCGATTAAAAAAGATTGCAAAATACCAATTTTTTAGCGCATTAATCTTTCACCCGATGGAAGTATAGGCTCGAAATAATCAATACCTCCTTATTTACTCATCCCTACGAGAAATGTTTACTGGAACACACAGCGAACTATTTCTTGGACCGCAGAAGTGTGAAATCCGAAAAGGTCTCTCCCACTCAATGTCCCCCGTGGTAATACGAGCGATGAAGTGGGAAATCCCTCGTCTCTCGTTGGCAGGACATCAGCCACGGCCGTGCCACGAATCACGAAATGATATTATCTCCTCGTCGATCGTTGCCGCCGACGTGTCCACTCGGGAAGGCAGGATCGAGGATACGGGAGGATGAAAGGTGGGAACGTCGAGAAGGAAAGAGAACGCGATACGAGGAGCGAGGGAGAGAGAGAGCGAGGAGGAGGAGCGAGGGACTATAGGCTACGACGAAACATTAATCTCTCGCGGTGGCAATATCGGGCCGATGATATTCGAGGCACGAGTATTATACGAGGCGGTGTCATTAGTTCGCGGCGTGTGCGTGCGGCTAGGACCACAGGCCGGTGTGCTAAGCGAGCGAGCGAGTGAACGGCATACGACGACGCGAGGACGCGCGTGCGTGAAGGTGCGTGCAGTCCTTCGTAAAACGCCCGTCTATGGGTACTTGCGCGCCGATGTGTTCGACGGTAGTATCGATATGCAGGACCGTGATAATCGATTGCCGCATTCCTCGAGATGGAGCGACGCTGCGCGCTTTGAATACGCCAGAGGGTCCAGGCCGTGTACGGCGCATACGAAGCGCTGCAAAACCGTTCACCCATACGCGCCAATACACTCGCTCATGTACGCCTGGGATTTCGCACATGCACCCTTCGATACACACACGCCTCCTTCTATAATCTCGCTTTCGTTTCCTCCCTCGATCTTGCCAACCCTCTGTCGTTACCTGTACCTATACTACTATTCCGTCGATCCTACCAATGCTGTTGCATACACGCGTGCATACACGGGCGCGCGTGTGTACGAGTGTATCTAGCTTACCTTCCTTGCCTTTGTATTTATTTCCCTCCGTTTGAAAATTTGGTAAGGGAACAATTCTTCTCGTTCTTCTTTCGGGATTTAATTGCTAGTAGATGAGTAGTTTTCATTAAAGATTCACATTGTAAGTAGTGAGAGTCATATTGTAGGTATAGGTAGTTGGAAGTTTTTGTCTTCTTCGTTGAAAGGTTATAACAAAGTTACAACTGCATTTTTTCTTTTGGTAGCTTTAACAATCTCCATCCCTCATTTTTTTTTCGAAATTTAATACCATAAATCTTACTTGCGCATAAGTCAAGTAGATATAACGTACAATGATCAGCCCACTCGAACATAAATTCTTCAGTAAAATCGAGAATGCATCTAACTCCCCGGAGAAATGTCGTTCGCGATGGAGCGGTTCCATCCCTCCATTTTCCTATATCCTCTTACTCCCGTTGGCTGTGCGAAAGAGAGTATGTAGGCGCGCGAATGCATGCAGGCATAGGCGATGACCGGCCGTCATTTGAAGCATAGTGCGCGCCAACAGCCAACATAGAAAGGGACCCTACGGTTTCGCACCGCGTCACCACCACCTATCCAACCCTTCTCGTCTCTCTCACTGGTACCCTTCATCGCCACTTCCCCCCCCAATCTCTCTCTCCATTTCTCTCCCTCTCTCCTCTCTCCGTCTCTCTCTCTCTCATGCTTGCTCTCTCACGGCTCGGTTATTGTTCACGTTAATTGATGCGTTATGTTTGATGCCGTTGTGATAGCCATTGTACGCGGGGTGTCCACTGATAACTGAGTTACCGACTGCGGCGACCAGAGTGCACTCAAACCTAATTATCTCGACCCAACTGCGACTGCCGCATTGCGTTGCCGCCGTTAGTCGTCGCGGGGTGCATTCCCGTGATGTTCGATGATCGGTTATCGTGCCACGTGGAAAATCTTGTTGGGAGTAATTTTCATCGTAGAAAGCGGGAAATTCGACGTGTACAAGTGCGCACCAGAATCAGCCCAAGTAATCGGACTCCAGTTTGTACAATCTCCGGACGCGAGATTTGTAGAATTCGTGCGAATTAAGGACACGGTAAAAAAAAATGTAAGAAGAGGCGAGAACAAACCAGCGCGGTCAAACAAAGAAAGCAGCCCGTCCTCTTGGTCGCCAAACGGCGGCAAGCGTCGGCCATACCCGCGGCGTGATTAGGCTGGCCTTCCAATTAACCGGTCGAAGGTGCTTTTGGGCGCAACCCCTGCCATAAACTCGGCTTCTTTACGCAGCGCGTTCTCGCGCGAGCAAGCGACTCGGCAAGCGTCAAGGTAAACGGAAGCTGCGCCACGATAAATTCCGAAAATCAATTCCGCCGTAAACGAGCGGGTCGAAGGAGCCAGACGTAGTCATCCCTCGTCTGCCTCCTGATGCCATCGTGGTGAACGAGAAGGAGGAGAAATTGAGAGGGAGAAGGCGTCCATCGCAGTGTCTTTTCGCAGGAGACGTTGAAAAAATCCGCAGGAAGGTCGTTGGTTCGGCTCTCTGAGAGAAAGAGTGAGACGAACGTACAACGAGAGAGAAGAGAAAGTAGGACAAGAGATGCGAAGGGAGGAGAGAAGAGAAGCGACGCGGCATCAAAGCCGAGCCCTTCATTCGACGTTCCTACGGCGGTCCCTTTAACGAAGAATCCCCCGCCTCACCCCTCATCCTCCGCCCTATCACGGCGTGTCTTTATTGTCCAGTGAAATTTACGATCGACACCGGAGTCGCGGATATCCTTCGCAATAATTCGGTGGTCTCGGGGTGCGCGACGGACCGACCAGTCGACCGGTAGCTTTTGCAAAATGTCCTCGTGCAGAAACGACGCGAGCATTTGGGTTTGTTTGAAGAGATGCAATGAAACGATCTTCCGTTCACGAGGTGCTTAATCATTTTACGCAGAAATTTCTGGTAACACTAGCTGTTAAACTGCCACGAGTGGTTGCACGTCATAATGTACCTGTACGTAAGTTCGTTCAGCAAATTGGTTTATTTTATTAATCGCGATTGTGAATTCCGATTTATTTCATCTGGGTAACTAACAACCTAAGTAGGATCTTTTTATGAGGCCAGAGCATCGCATCCTAGTATCATTCGACAGACAATTTACATTATGGAATCGGCACGTACAGAGTTATCCGTCCCGATCGCTTCTGCGCTTTCCTCGGCTCATTTTCTCGGAAGAACTCCACTCGATTGCCTTCACCCAATTTACCGCGAGCGACGGGAATATTAACAGGCCCCGGTATAAGTGAAAATGTTTCCCCGGCTACACGCGAGGGATGTCTGCTTTTAAACCCTTCGTTCTCTCACGAAGCGAGGAGAGACGATGCTCTCGCGGTCATCCAACCGACAATACTTTTTAAGCGCCTGTCTCTTCACCTTCTCACTCTCTCTCTCTCTCTCTCTTCCTCTCTTACTCCGTATACGTACGTATATTCTATACTCATCTCTTTCTCTCCACGTGTACGTACCTACCACGTTCTTCGCTTCCTCCTTCGTTCCCGGCCACTCGCCCCTTTTTCCTTCTCCACCTCGACCTCTCCCTCCTCCTCGTTCCACCCCACTTCCCCGTCGCACGGTGTCCACGCACATATCGCAGAAAATTACATTTTGTCGGTTGTAAAGGGAGCGTCGTAAAAATCGTAACGCCGCGGTGGCGGCGGCGGCGGCGACGCTGACTGCGGTGCGGTGCGCGCGCGTCAGGACGAAATTGCACCGGGGCCCTCCCGCCTATCTGTTGGCCATCAACATTGCTACGCGCTTGATAGACCCTTTGTAAAACCATCGTACTACCCTGCTTTTATGCCCCTCGTTCCTAGGCGAGCGGGCATCACCAGGAGACACGCTTCCTCCGCCGCGTTACTGTCCTCCTCTTTCTCCTCGTCTGCCTCCCCACGCTTCTTCTACGTTCCACGGTGTCGTCATCTCTTCGCTCTCTTCACTTCAAAATAATATGCGCGACACATCTGCACTACTGAGATTTTAACAAATTAGAGCACACAGGTATCACGCGATATTTCATTGTTTCATTCTGATCTCATACTTGACCGTAGTCGCGGTTCGTCCTGTGAATAAATTTCCAGTTAATGGAGAGAAATCAGGAAATAAGCAAAGAGAAGAGTATGTATAAACCATGACGAAGTCGAGACTAGGGATAGCATACCAGAAATTAAACATTGAGAAAAATTATGAATAATATCCGTTATTCGTGTAAAATAAACTATATTATCGAACAAATTAAATTATATTAAAAGGCGAATTTTCTTGAAGGAAAACTTTTTGATTCAAACGAAGATTTGAAATGAGAAATATCTGTATTTCTTCGGGAGCTTAGATATCGGATAGCACTGAAAAATTGAATTAGTGTTCTTTGTCGACCCTCGTCGCACGAGTATCCGATCAGCTGACGAGCAATAATAAATGCCAACTCTTGTCTTAAACCATACAAGTTATGCATCGACGTTGGTCGTCGGTCTGCAGCGCGTCCACCACGTCCTTCAATGACAACGATGGGTATGGCAACGCCAAAGCCCCGTAATTAAACTCAGGGAGCGTCTTAGATGCAAAACGTACTTGGTAAGCGGAGCTTACTCTCCGTCCCATCCTTACGAGGGGTTCTTCGACTCTCTTTCCCTCTCTCTCCTTCTCCCTTAGCCTCTTATTCTCTTTCCCACTCCCTATCCATCTCTTCGAGTCGCACTGGGATCAAGAGAGCTTTGTACGAAGGGGTTCTGGACCGTCCGGTGAGAAAGGAGCTAGAGTGTACCTAAAGCGAGAGAGAAGGAAGGAGAGAAGGGGCATGGTAACGAAACAGTGCGTTTCGCCCTACCGACGGAAGGTCCTTCCGACCACCCCACCACCACGCCATCATCTCCTTTGTCTCTTTCTCTCTCTCTCCTGCGCGCATATCGGGCGTTGATGGGTTTTCCAACCCCCCCCCCCCCCTCCTTCCGACAAAGTAGGACCTTGTTGGTCCACCGGCTAGTTTCGACTTGAACTACGGATCTAGTTACCACCACTCGGCAGTAGATAGCAGGAGAGTGAGAGGGACAAGTAGATAGATCGTAAAGGGATGAGGTGAGGTACGAAGACTAGGTAGGAGAGTAGTAGCGGAACAGAGTGGCAAAGGTGGAGTCCGAAGGATAGGAGATTGCCTTAGCCTGCGTCTATAACGACACGATTCTGCACGTAGCACCATGGGCTGTGAATTATTGAACAGGTTGTAATCATACCATTGGATGAGGCAATTAAATTTGCTTTTTCGTACAAGTGAATTTATACTTTTTATCTAAAGATACTGTCTTGTTTCCCTAAAATGTACTCGTGGTTTGCGCGAACCACTCAACTTCACCGATATTAAGCTTTTCGACGGTCTATCCCCGTGCCTTTTTCTCACTTGGCTAACGGGAGTTCGATCAATCTAACGAGGATTTAGAGTGGCAGGTGGTGGCCCAATCGAAGGATGTGTACGCGCCGTAATGGAGACGTATTTCGTAGGAAAAGAAAAAGAGGGAAGGGCACCCCCGTCGGTTACGCCCAAAAAAGTTTCCTTTCGGAGAGGTCGCGCCTGTGCGGGAGAGCGCGCGCGCGCGCGCGCGTGCACGAGTCACCGGAAGCGACGGTCTGCCTGGTGGAATTGGAAGATTGACTTGTCCAAGACGCATTCGTTGATTGCCTGCTCGAAAAAAGGCGAGGGCGACGCAACGATAAGGGGTAAAGCGGAACATCGTGCATATCTAATTATGCTACATATTATAAAAAAAAGAAAAAAAAGTAAGCTAATCAATAGCTCGGTATACACTCGATCTCATTATTAGTAGTTCAAGTATTACTCAAAGAATGTTGTTTCATTCGTATCCGAATTTTAAAATTTGAAAATGGCGCAGTCGATGTGAAGTTTGAAAACAAGAACGGTCGACTAGTCGGAGTCGAATCGATTCCTCGAACGTGACTTAGACTTCGCCTGGCGGAATTAAAGGGGTTCCCCGTTTGGTAATTGTCGGCAAATATTAATAACTGCGACGGGAGCGACAGCCCGCGTGGATTCTCGGTGAGGGAGGAAGCAAGAGATGAGAGAAAGGAGAGTGACAGGGACAAAAAAAGAGAAGCGAGAGAGAGAGAGAGAGAGAGCGCAGAAAGATAAGGGGAAGAAGAGAGAAAGGGGGAAAGCGAGGAGCGGTCGGGCAAAAGGCCGCCGACTCCGCGAGGGTGAACTCGCCGAACCGGTTATACTTGAGAGCAAATACATAATGCCTCAATGATTTTCCTGCGCGAAGGGAAGCGCCTCCCGTGATTGAAATTTGGAAACTCCCTTTGACACAATTACGGCGATTCGTTCTGCTTCGAGAACGCGATAACGAAGACGACGCAAGACGGTGAAAGACGGTGACGATGAAATAATCTTTCTGGCAAAAAATGTTGCTTAGAGGTACTACGATTATCGACGCATTCATGGTCAGTATGTAAGATTTTATGAAATTCTGGACG
Organism: Tiphia femorata; assembly: GCA_944319695.1. Classification (NCBI taxonomy): domain Eukaryota; kingdom Metazoa; phylum Arthropoda; class Insecta; order Hymenoptera; family Tiphiidae; genus Tiphia; species Tiphia femorata. The sequence goes on along the minus strand of OX090900.1, from coordinate 14,779,002 downwards.
CATGCGGATACAAAAATACTTTAATCGAAACACACCTCTACGTCTGATCAGAAAATATTTCCATCGTCAGTGAATACTTCGAAGCTGCAAAGCTCGCGTGCTCGAATTAGATCCCCGAATCTTGACAATTATCATCGATACCTGCCGGCGAAAGGAAAGGGTAGGCGTCGTGCTTGAAGATGGCGGTAGTGGGTCGATGAAAAAGATTCCACGGAATTCGTTGCGAAAGGAAGCCTCGAAGGTGCGCCACCATAAGAAGCCCTTCCACTTCTGCTCCATCCTATTCCTCTTTTTCTTTTCGATATACGCCACGCCACCCCTCCTACCTGCACGGCCTTCCACGAAAAGAATATCGCGCGGCACCGGACTTATTCATCGTCGATCTTCCCATCAAGCGGCAGGATAACATTGAGGTTGTTGCTGATGAGGTACAGGATGAGACAGAGAGAAAGAGAGGAATGAAGATCCGCTTTCGTTGTTCCTAGTCATATCCGGGGCCACATCATGATGGTGCTTCCCTCTACGGAATTACGTAATCGTCGTCGTTTCGACGTATCGTTTACAGGGTGCACTTCTCCACTAACCAGATCTCATTGAAGTGGAACCAAAGCCAATCGGTCCCAAATCTAGAGCACCAAAAGAATGTGCAGTGGTCTACGATGCAATAGAAACCCAAGTCATCGGATGTTCATTGGCAGGACGCAATATTTCTCATGCCTATGTTCGTCGTCGTTCGAAAGGCGCGCTCATCCCCGACTGGTCGAACAATGCGCCCTGTTGCAATATTATCCTGGCCCAGGGTCGCATCAGGACGCATTATGGCTAAGCGAAAAGGCACGTACGCAAAACGCTTCGTTCTCCTGTACAGGTACGATGCGACGGTCGTCGTGTGCTGTTGGCCACGCGTGTAACGCGATACGATACGTACCTGGTCGTACGTTCGAGATGCCGATCGCCAGGGAGGTCGCCTGTCTTCCACCTGCCATAGTTTCGTAGACGGGATCCCCCATGCCACTTCTACCCTCTTTCCTCACCCCTAGTCTCGCTTGCTCTCCTTCCTGTCCTCTTGAGTTTCAAAACGTGCCCCCATCTTTCACGGATAGGTGCAAGAAGGACAACCCAGTGCGGACTCCCACCGGTACGTTGACAATCGAGTGGAGGGAGTACAATAAAAATTATCGACTGCCAAAGCACCAATAGTCATCAGATTTATCTGGACTGGACACAATTGAGAGAACTTGTATCTCTGCATCTTTACGTCTACAAGTAGACTCTTTAGATATTGGAATCGGTAAAAGTAACTCTTGACTTACCAAAGTCTCTCTAGACTCTAGAAGAAAAAAAATGCTAAAATAGAAGAGAAAAACTAACAAGGTAGGCCATTGCATATGTAGTTTAAACGAACTACAAATGAATAAGGAACAATGGGAGGAACAGTGAAACGAAAACAAAAAGCGAAGAGGGACGTCTCCGCGTGGAACGGGCAAATTGAAAATCCTTTCAGGGGGAACATCGCCGCGGCAGTAGGCGCAACGACGAGCCGCGCCGGGCGCAAGGGTAAAATTCTCTTTGCTGGATGTTTAATGCGGCAATCTGGGGGCGTGATAAAATGCCAAACGAATGCCGAAAGGGAATCGCGAAGCACGAGCGACTGGCAACGATCCCCACCATGGCCGAAGCGGCACGGCCAGTTAAACTCGTACAATACCGGTGGTTGTACGAGCCATTAGATTGTATAAACAAACCGACGAGTACCGCTCGACAGTGCCGTCGAGGAGCAAGGGGGAGATGGAGAAAGACACTCGAGAAATTGAAACGCAAGAAGAGAAGAGAAAAGCTAGTGAAGAGCTGCGATTCAAACGCTTAAAACGACCCTTCCTCTACTGCTGTGCTGCCTTTCTCGTCGTCGGTGAGCCCTCGTGGTCACTATTCACGCTCTCCTCTGTTTCCTCCTCTCTGCATCCCTCTCATTCCTTCCTACTTCTCTGAACTTCGTTGCACTGGCTGTTCTCCTCTTCGTACCGTAATCCCGTCGCTCTAATTGCTCGGTTGCGATGTCTCTTTCTTTTATGATTCGTCCGGCTCGTTCTCCAACCCCCTGGATCCAAAGACCGCAAAGATTTCCTTTGCGTGACCGCATGAAACAGATCTCTCTCGCTTTCTACAGACGGTTGGCTCTTCCGTTTTCAACCGCCTTCAGAGCACTGCAACTACGACCCTCCGAGATTCCTCTTCACGATCGCTATCAAAAGAAAATTATGCGCCTCTATCGCGCGTGACACTTTAACCCTCTGTCGTTTGCGGCACGTGCATCAAACTCGAGTACTTGTAGCGAACGTCAGGTTTGATTTCCTCTCGTTGGTCTTTCCGTATTTCTGGATAGTGTCATTCTATGGGAGAACTATGTGGAGAGACGTGAAAGGAGATTTAAGAAGAGAAGCAAGAAAGAGAGAGAGAATGTGAAAAGAGAAGGAGCAAAGGCCTCGTCGACTGAGAGGAAAATAAGAAAGGAAACTGGCAATCTTCCTTGTTGGGTGAGCCATTAAATATTTCTGAACGTCGTAACCTTTTGCCCCTTGTTACGGTCTCTTTTCTTCCTGCGCGCCAGTTTTTCCTCGCCTCCTCCCCTCCTCCAGCGTTTTCTTCTTTTTCCTTTCGTTTCCTCCTCGCTTCCTCCTTTCCGTCCTCCCCCCCCCCCCTTTACCGGGATGGAAGAAGAATAACGTTCTTTGCATACTCGGATTAAAAGGCAAACAGTGCCCTTGCTTTTGGAGGCACTGCCGTGTATCCATACTCGTTGAAAGGAAATTTATGGGAATTAATATTGGCTCCCTTGGGTAAGAGTGGGTGGGGGTTAGAGGCGGCCTAGGGACGTCTCGGAGAGTCGCGGAATGCGACTTACCGGCATACGTGGGAGGGAACTTTAAGAATTTAATTCCTCCGAGCATTGTACGTCGTCTCTCCTCCTCTACTCCACTTTTTAGTTATTCTCTCTTACACACACGCCCTCTCTCTCTCTCTCTCTAATTATTTTTCTCACTCTTACGCAAAAGCTCTCTTACTTCCTATTTTCTTCTTTATTCCTCTTTGATTTTCCCGGTTCGTTACTTTATCTTCCCTAGAAACTTTTCTTCCAATTTGATTCCAAATTTATTCTTGAGAGCGAAATCTCAACGGGCACAAAACCCAAGCATGCTCGGGATGAATAAAAATTACCACGCCGTGTATGGAAGCGTAGAAATTCTCCTCACAAGCTTCTTCTTCAACACTCACGATAAAAACTTACAATGATAAGCAGCACCCCTTGTCGATATCGACTTCTCGTTTGACTTCCTGGACCGTCGTAATCGAAAGCGCGTCTCGAAATATCTCCCAAAAGGCTCGCAACTCTTGCGAAGAGCTAAGAGCTGCGAGGCGGTCGTAATATCGGCGGTAGCAATAGCCGATAAAAAATCATTTCGCATTCTCAGGACACGCGAAGGGACGGCGGAAGAAGGGCGAGGGACGAAAAGAGAGAGAACAAGGGGACAAGAAAAAAACATACGACACGGTGAGCGTGAGCGCATTGTCGCGCAGTGAAAACGACTGTGTAACGACAAAAAATCACCATTAACCAAGCGTATGTCTCCCAGGGGATGGACCCTACTTTCGCAATCGGGAGGGAAAAGGGAGTATGAAGAGGGAGAGGAGAGAGGTGAGAGTGCGGAAAAATCGCGCGAACAAGCAAGGAAGGTATAGACGTTAAACGTACAAACGCCGATAAGCTAAAACACTTCACGCCGATACGCAGCGTGGGGTAGACGAGCTTCCCACCCTCTCTTCTACCCTCGTTCCTGCCTCCTTTTCGATATTTAGGGAAAAATATGAGGGGAACAAAAAAGGCGAAATGTCATCGAGCCGATGCTCGCGAGGTCGAAGGGAGAGAAGGAAAACAGCAGGGGGTGCCCGACGGTGTACGCCACGGGGGACGCAGGGTGGCGAGAGGGAGAACGAGAGGCAAAGCGGAGAAAGAGGCAGAGATAGAAGGACGGAGGAGAAGAAAGCAGAAAAAAAACGAGAACGACGTGCCCGGCTTTTAGTTGAATAAACAGGCGACGGATAACGCATAATCGCGTACGGGGTAAGGTGCACCGTTCTGGGTTAGATATCAATTAGAGCGGCGATGCTCACGATGATCGTGGTTGGCTCCCCTCCAACATTATCGATAACCTTGCGAATCGACCGTATGTCACAAACTCGGGTTTACATCGAAACTCTTTGAGTTTGGCGACAAAGAGCAGCTCCGGTATTAGGGGCAGAAAACTGTATAAAGTGGGGAAAAAAGCATTGATAATTCTTATACACATTGGTCGATTCTGGTGCACGCAAAAATAGATTGCATGCTTTCTTCGCATATAAATATACACATCACGACCAACAGAATTATGGATAACTTATACACGAATATTCGTACAAGCGAAAAGGAGAAAAAGAGAAAGATGGATGAAGGAGGAGGAAGAAGCAGAACGAAACAAGTTACACCCCAAAGGTGTCCGCAGGAAGGAAGGATGGAAAATGTAGGGCAGGTATAGGACCGTTTCAATCGTCTCTTCTCGCGTTCCGCTCGTCCCTGCTCCAACAGCCATTTATAAAAATAACCCGACATTAGAAGAAGCTTGCTTGGCTTTTTCTCTTTTTCCTTCTGCTCCTTCCTCTTCCATCGGCTATTTTATTTTATCGGCTTCGACCGCGATTACGATGATAACCATCTAGCTGGCGTTTTTCGGACAGAACACCTTGCCATCGACAGGACCATCGACACCATCACTGCCACCACTATCGAAATCACTGCTACCATCATGGCCAGGATCGCTGCCACGCCATGTCTAACAGCAAACACGATTCATTCGATTCGACTGCCGCTCTTAGCCCTTCCCTTCGAAGCCTCTTGGCGGATGGTATCCACAACCTCATCCTGTACCACCGTCACCACCACCACCCCCTGAACCTTTCGTGCGAACCTTTCCGTCTCACTTATTTTTTGCTAAAAAGCAATATACGTTATAGGCAATAAACGCAACCGCCCCAGAACAGTGAACGATATTCCAACCCCAACTCCGTCATATTCTCGATGTTCGTACACACTGGACTTTCTCGAAGAAGATTTTTAGAGAATCGTGTGAAATTCTTCCACTTAATGTGTGATTCGGCGGGGGTACGGGGAAGAGAGAACAGAGGAAGAACATAAAAAGATCATAAGCCACATGAGATGATTCGGGAAATTTACTGGGAAGTCGCGTTATACATTTTCACCCCACGGGATGGTTTGCACCCCGAGCCCTCTGGTGTTTCTTTCCTTTCGCTCTCCTACTTTCTCTTTCACGGTCTCACTAGACTGCCTTCTCCCTCGGCAGTCGTCGGTGACGGAGCACATAATCCTGATATCTGTCGGTTTTCGGGCAATAAAACACGCGTCCCACGCAGACAGAGAACCCCACAGGAACTGCCGCCGCTGCTGCTTACTGCTGATAAAGAAACGTATAAAGATACGAATCACCACGCGCGCGGAATTCGTCCCTTCTCGCGTGAACTCGTAAGCGCAAAGCGTGCGCGTATGTTTGTGCTTCCACGAGTCACCGCAATCGCCGTCCAACAGACATATCAAAACCGCGATCATCGATAAGTCATGATCGATGATTTATCGCAGACCTTTGAGATCGAAAACGATTGTGAAATTATGAACGTTCAGCTTGAAATACACATTTGGACCGTACCAAGCATAGTTCTCGGTAAATAGGAAAAGTATGTATAAGAAATTACGCAAACAAATTTTAGTACTCACCTTGTCTTCTAATACTAGTCAAACATACAGAAAACGTTTAAGAATATGTCTACTAAAAAATTTCGCAAAACTACATGGATCGTTAACATGTATACTCCCACCGTTTGCACGGCCTATTAACTCAGCCCTCCACCAGTCGTCACTCCCCTTGAATGCGTCCGAGCACACATAACCCGCGTCAGCGCAACGAAGCTTCATTCCCTATTGCAAATCGGCGATTGGAAGTTTTACGCACTTGGAATGCCCCTCCGCGTTATACGCCGGGAACAGTCGATCGATCTAGACCAAGAGAGAGGGAGAGTGGGAGAAGGAGAGGCAGTTATCGAGTCGATCGGTGCGCGTTCTCGAAAGATCCGATCCAATTCGTGCCCGCGGGGCAAAATCCGGGGTTCGGCTATTACGTTTCTGCATACGCGAGGAAAGAGGGCGAGAAGGGCGGCAGGTGGGAGAAAGACGCGAGGACGTGAAGCAACGGAGTGGTAGAACGGAAAGCAGAGAGAGTGAGAGAGTGAGACAGACAGAGAGAGAGAAGCGCACCGGGTAACCAGATCGGGGGGTCTCGAATGACCCACGGTCACCCGTGAAGTAAATATTTTCATATTACTTTACTCCGGCGGTAACTCAAGCGGCGCAAATCTACACGCTGGCGAGTCTCAGGGGCGGCCGCACATCCACGGGCGCAGTTCCCGAGGACCACACAGGGAACAACAGGAGGAACTGGAAAACGTGCGCGGTTGCCGCACGTGGGCCATGGCCTCCCTCACTTGTAAACAACGATTCGCTCACGATTATGCTATCGGAGGCGTGTATGTGTCGGCATATATGTATGCGTGGATGTGATGCACTTATCAATATTCATGAGATACATTAAACGGGCCATGGGTCTTCGAAAAAATTCCTAGCTCATGAGATAGTCCGCCAAAGGTCACGATTCGTAACGGCCTCCTCGTGCGCGAGTCTTCTCAGGATTGTTCTACCGGAGTTAACGACAGTAAAGTGTACCGAAATGATCAGGAAACACACATGCGTAGAAATGTTCCAGTGTAAATGGGTAATACTCTGATATTTTGCGTAAAAGTAAACAGTCGACCAAAATTTTGAAGAGTTCTACTGACAATCGAAATTGATTAGTTCAGTTTGGGAGGATTTTTAGTTTAGTTACGTACCGCATCAGTGAACAAATATATTTTTCACCAGTCGGAACAATCGATCGACATAACAGTATACTCATGTAGTTATATACAATCCTATCTGATACATGTTTCTCTTCCGTCAATATCGTCTGAGCCAGAAAAAAATTAAAAAAAGGATCGAAGGTGCGATAATACATTTATCGATAGTAGATACTTGATTTATCGATCCGTGCCGAAACGCGGAAGATTATTAAAGAAAGAAACGGATAAACAAAAAAGGAAAGAAGACTGTGTCAACATGAGGAAAAGTGGAGAGTGCGCGAGCTGTAAAGTACACACCGGATGTTAATAGGATGAATTAGTTTATCCTATGGAAACATCCGTTGATACGAAACAGATCCATACCGGAGAAACGGTTCGAGATGGATTCGACCTCGAGCTCTACATCGGCAAAAGAGGATTTTCCCTATGTTTCCCCTATCCTTCTCTCTGAACCACTTCGCCTATCTTCGTGCACCAACCATCCCCAAGATCGGATAAAAGAATAATACGTAAAGGCGAAAAGCTTTCGACTTTACGACGCTTACGTATGGAGGAATTGGCTTGCAGATCTCGCCTTGGCGGACGGGATCCTCCCAGTAGGGGTAAAACGCCATGGGTGGATAAGGCTGACCCTCTCGGGATGTTTCCACTCGCAAACTGGATTCCGATGACCGATCTCCATTTCCATATGCGTCTCCCCGACGCGACGGGGCGCACGCGGGGGACGAAAAGTTGTCACCGCGAAATTGATATTTGAACGGACCGACCCTCGCGTCGCCCACCGTCGCGCGAGGACTAAAGGGGAAGGAGCTTTACACCACGACGATCAGCGGTTGCGGCCAGGCACGTGTCCAGAATTCTGTTTCCGTTTCACCATCGAGGAAAGAATCGATCGTCAGCCGACGATTTGTGAGGAAAAAATTCGGTATCGGACTATTTTCGCGCGACACGAGACAAAAACAGAACAAACTCTTAGAAAACATTTTACCTGGCCGGGTTGAATGATACGCTTGATATTTTATTGGATACTCGATAATATAATAGTAAGCGAGAGAACAGAGTCGTATAAGAAACAGAGCTCGACTTACCGCTGTTATTAGGAAGCGAATAAGCATTCCGCTTACTACAGCAATGAATTACGAAGCATGGCGAAGTGTAAGTAGGCCCGACTCGTAACAATAATCTCCGTTAAATTAAGATCCCTATCGCTGGAATCGTCTCGCCGAAGCTTAACCCCAACGTCGGTAAACCGTGGCGCTCATGCGTTACGAAACGTCGATGCTCTCTACGGTGTATCTTTCGTTGATCTCCTTCTCGAGTACACGCGAGACTGTTCCCTCTCTTTCACCTCCCTCTTCTCTTGATCCCCTCGCCCCATGACGTGAGAAAGAAAACACTGGGAGATCGCGTTGGTGCACGACGAAGCGGCAAGCCGCGTAATTCGTACGACGTATCATTAGGTGCGAATCCCTCGTACCCGATGCAAGTCATTAGGCTCCTCGAAACCGTGAAATAACAGGAACGAGCGCGAGAGCCCGACAACGAGAGGCGCGCGTAATTTCTTCCCGAGGACGCGCGTGGGCGCAAGGGAGCAGGCGAGTAACGCGAGCGACACGAGGAGGAAGGAAGAGAACGTAGCAAGTACCCGAGTAGGGAAGGGTAGGACCGAAATTAGCATTCGCACAGGATACACGGTCTAACTAGTATCGACGCTGGGCTCCAACTATAATCGTCCGAGTGTTACGGGTTAAGTGTAATATTATTCAGCAGACAGCTTTGTATGGATATTGAGAGCCGTAGAGCACAGATGCTGTCCGTCGGAGGAGGCTCCTGCGATCCTACGGGCTGCTCCAGTAGGTGCCTAAGAACCTACCCCACCCTACTCTCCTAACCCCTTCTGGCTTTGGTAACTCCTTCTTCCAACCCTGGACGCCGATACCGCGGCCGTTATAACGGCTGAGAGCTCGCGTGTCGATCGAGCGGATAGTCAAGACGACGAGTGGAATGACTGACAATGAGACACGTTCGGAGATCGTTATTGTAAAAGGGTGTCATGTTCCAAACTACGTTCCGAACGTATATCACGACTCGCTTGGTTAAAGGGAACTAACGTCCTTAATTTGCACTCATGGAAGATATATCGTGGATTAAACGAGCATTGGATCGCATTGAGAAATCAGACGGTGTCGGTTAAGTTTTTATCAAAATTTTGATTTCGATCATCGTCAATCACTAGCAAGGGCACCATTTTTATCCAGCAGACAAGAACAGCTGTTCTCGTTAAGTATGACTGGGTTGATTCTGTGATAGATAATGTAAAAATTCGTGAAAATACCCCGATACTTTCTTTTCACGATTATACGTTCGGAAGAACAATTTCCGGGGAAAAAATTCTGGCATGGGAGATTGTGGGACCATTGTGGTACCACCCGACCCCTAGTAGTCGACTGGAGTCGAGGAGTACGAAGAAGATTTAACGAAGCCTTAGGCAAAAGAGGTGGAGGAAAAGGAAAGAAGGCGGTGGCGGTAGTGTTATTAATTTTTCCTGAAGCGGAACCTGGTCATTCCTCGACGTGGCCCGCGGGGCCCACGATAGGAAGTAACTATGGAGTTGCTGCAGGTGGCCGAAATGGTCAATATAACCTCAAAATGTAAATCATATTGCTGTTCCCCGCAGGGCCCTCTGCTATCTCCCCTCCCCCACCTCACTCTCTTTCTCTCTCTCTTGTTTCATCTTACACGGTCTGTCCCGCTTGCACACACTTCTTGTATTAAACACGAAGCACAGGGTAAGACAGACCGTGTCTATGGCCTCTATATTAATTTCCGCGGGTTTCCTGATTGGATTCAGTTATTACGTTTCCTACCCCGATTGTTTGCGGCTACTCACTCGCTCGCAACACATCACTACCAGCCGATTCGAAATCGAGAAATGCTATCGTTCGTGATGTAATAGCTCCACGTGATGAATAATTCATATGGCTCTTGTTGGCATCCTGTAATAGAACAATCTTACCAAATATCCGAATGGTTCCAGAAATCTAGCATTGAATGCTCAGACTATTTTGACGCTCATCTATATCTTTAGGGACGACATCTTGCGGTATTCCAAACTATCGTGTTGAGAAGCAAATTTCGAACCGATCTCCGTCTAAATTAAAAAGCTGCCGCTTAACCCATTAACGACCAAATGTCCGAAATTTTTGTCTTGTTTTAGAGTCAAACTTCCATGCCTCAAAAGGTGGAATATTTTGATGGAACTATGTATTCTAGGGTTTTTGAGGTCGTTCTTCAAGATTCCGTTGTCAAAATTCTATTTGGTTCATTACGAAAAAAGATATGGCGGATGGAACGGAAAAAGAGCGGAAAAAAACAGGCACTTCTCTTCAAAACAGCTCTATTTCAAACTGACAACTTTTGAGTAACTCTACCAAAAGTGTTTCATTGGTGGTCAAAAATGCTGTATTTTAAGGATATACACTTCAAAAATTTCAAATCCAATATGGCTGCTTAAAAATGGCGGTTGAAGCCATTATACAATGAAATTAGAAAGACTAATCGCTATTTTTCACTCGACGTGGTGCATTTATGATGTTTGCATTAGTTTCAATTATACTTATAGATTTACAAATGGCGGATCCAATATGGCGACCCAAAAATTCCCTAAATCACGATAATTTTTTATTTTTTCGGCATTTTTCCCGGGTATTCATTGTTTTCCACATGTCTGAGATTAGATTATCACAATTCAAGATGACCCGAAATGACGGCATGGTTTTACTATATGTTTGTCAGTTTAACATTAGTGTAAGGCATGGAAGTTTGGCTCTAAAACAAGACAAAAATTTCGGACATTTGGTCGTTAATGGGTTAACTCTTGGGGATGGTCAACTGTATTCTGGCAAGAGTCGACCCTAAGAGCGATTATCACTGAAAAATCGATCGCATCTCGCTGTGTATATACGTGTATATCATCCTGACCCCCCTCTTTTCTTTTTCCGCCGTCCTTACCCCGACACAACCGTCCACCCTCACCCCCACAACGGCACGAAATGTCGATTGCGCGTCAACTGCGCGCGTAGATGTCCGGGAGGACCGTGGACGAAACCGTTGCGTCGGCCTGACGAGTCTTCTCGGCGCGACGTGGGGAGTCCCCGGTGGAGAGCAGCGCGGTCAGAGGATTTCTGAGCGAGCGCACAGCGGTAGCTGATGTATTTTGACGTGCCCGATGAGAGAGGCCGCTCTCACTGTTGACTGCATTATCTAATGGACCACTCTCTCCTCTTCCTCTTCCTCCACCTCCTGTGTCTCCTTCTCCTCCTGGTCCCTCACCTTCCCGTCCGTTCATTCCCTCCCCTAACATGCCTGTCGCCCCGCTTCCCTTTTTTTCCCCTTCCGTTCTCCTCGCGCACGCCTTCGATCTCCCTTCCACGTGTCTCCTTTTTCTCTCTTCTATCCCTTCACCCTTCGATCGTAGAAACGACGGGATCCCGCACGGTCTCCGCTATCTACGATCTGCCACGTCCGCTGGGCGACCGACCGTCCGTATGCGCTGGTCCTCGACGGCTCTGATTTCATAACCGTGAACGGCTCTGATTTCTTCTCTTTATGCGCGCGCGAGGCTCGCGTCATCGCCGATGTCATCCAGGCGACCCTAATGGCCACGGCCTCGCCCCCACAGTTCCCCTTTTGCTTCTCAGTCTCTGTCGTACTTGTCGTTGTTGTTACCGTCGTCGCGTCGCATCGGCCCTTGTGTCGCGCGCCTCGTGCCGCTCGCCTTTTAGCGTCTATTACTTTAGCATCTCCTCTGCTCGTTCGTTCCTATTGTTCTGCAAATTGCGCTCGAGGACGCAAGAATTCATCGTCGTATTCGTGCCTTCGTACTGAAAATTAGTTATTTATTCATTTTTCTATTAGTTCACGAACCCAAAATTGGTTGGGTCCGGTTAAGCTGACCGTCCATTAGGTCAGTCAGGGAGCGCGGCGCGGCGCGGAGCAGTGCCGCGTTGAAAAAATACATGTAAATGAATATACGGCGCCATACAGCGATATTTCACCCGTATACGTATATTCATTTGCATGTATTTTTTCAAACCCGACACTGCTCCGCGCCGCGCCGCGCTCCCTGACTGACCTAATGGACGGCGAGCTTTAGACGGATCGCGAAAAACATCCAATGCAGTTAACGAAAACTGTCTTTTAAAATGCAACGAAAAATCAATCTTCGTACAGAGAAAAAAAGATCAACTTGATAGACCTGTCATAAGGCAGATAAAATTCTGTGCTACAAGAGGCAGCTGAGAGATGGTGAAGCCTGGCTGCAATTTGACATGCGCGATCATCGTATACCTGACCGCAGTCGATTTTGTCGAAGAAGTTACACGGCAGTTACACTGGAGCCGTGGCGGCGCAAAAACTAGCCGAGACTTGACGAGAGAGAGAAGCATTCGATGATATGGGGTAGAAAAGTACAAAGTCTGCAAGACGCAGAAAGAAAAAGAGAAGGAGAGAGAAGGTGAAGAAAGAAGAAGACAGAACTGGAGAAGAAGACAAAATCAAGCGAAGGCCAGATCGCATCCGCGATCGTACTATTGGCCGATGGAGTACCGATGCAATTCACTGCAAACCGACCGAGAGTAATTGCCGATCCATGCATCCATCAGTCTTTTGAATCGTCCTTAACATTGATTCTTCCTTGCCCCCTAACGCCTTCCTTCGTTGCTCTTTGCCCGCCATCGTAACATCATCCGCTAATGTTTCACCGCGCAACGATTCATTATACATCATTCAGGGACTTTCAAAGCCTTTCGAGAAGTTTAGTTCGATTTTACAAGGAGGGGGTCAATATTCCACAGTCATATTCTCCAGTTTCCTTTCTTTAAACCTGTGATCACGTGACAACTACAGCTGCAAATAGTGCTGAAATGTAAAATAGTTTTAACGAACTCTTTCAGCACCCTAGCTCTGCTGAGAAAATTTCAAAACAAATCTAACATCCAATTTAACATAGACCGATGCAAACGTGGCAAAAGGTTCTTCATCACCGCAGCATAAACCAGCGCTTCATATTATACAACATTTAAACATTTCGTGACGATATTACGCATAATCGGTGATCACTCCGAAATTTCTAATTACCGCGTAAGTTCATTACACATTTTACGACACTAAAGAAGCAGCAAACTCCCAAGTCTCAGCACTCATTCGATAGAACAAGACGCGTTTGCCCGACGAAAAGGATCGTGGAACCTGGCGAGTTCCACGGAGCACCGAGTTCCACCGACGACGAGAGAAAATTTGCACGAGAGGTCCAACGACTACCTCTGGAAGCAGAATGTGCGAGTAAAGGGGAGGTCGAAACGACGACGTTGGCGAGGAAGAAGAAGAAGAAGAAGAAGAAGAAGAAGGCAGCAGCAAGACGAAAAGAAGGATAAAGAGACTGGGGGTACGAGGAGAGGAAGGGACGGGCTTTCCAAATTTCGGCCAGGGCCGTAGGTGGACGCTGGTGCGGCCGGGCCGGCCAAGCCAATTCTTTGCCGTGCTCGCGTGTATTCTTAGTATGCAATGTATGCAGTCGGTTGTTACCGAAGGAGTGGTTTGCCGAGCGGCCAATGGCGAGTGCTCGAGCTAATTCTAGGGTGCCGCCGCCGCGCCATCTTTGCATCATAATGCTGTGCTGCTCTACTCCCTCCCGCCCCGGCGGCCGTTCCCACCCACCCTCCCGCCGCTCAACCTCCCACCCTCGGCCCCCGTGCATCCTTCTGCCCCCGCCGCCGTTACTCCACCTCTACCTCCTCTTTCTCCTCCACGACCTCCTCCTGCCATGTGACCCTCATCTCCCCTCCCCTCGCGGACCAAAGAAGTCTTTCTCTGGCCGCGCGGGCTCGCTCTCTTCGCCTCTTTCTTCCATTTCTCTTCCTCTTTCTCCACCGTCCTTTCGTACCGAGCACCAGTGGAAAAAGAAGAACGAACGGACGAAGCGGTGGAATAAGAGGGGAGGATCGGAAAGAAGGACGCGAGGAAGACGGCGCCGGCGATCACACGACAACGGTGGACGAAGGAGGAAAAGAAATTGCGAGGTGTACACCTTGGAGAGACGCTTGTGCCGAAGTGCGTAGGAAAGAAGGGATTGCGCGTGAAAGGGGTGAGGAGGCGACGGATAAAAAAGGAAAGGGCGGGTGTGCGAAAGAGACAATAAGGGATGGAAGAGGTGGTCGAGCGACGTGGAGAGGAAAGGGAGGGGCGCACAGCCATGGAAGAAGAGGTAGAGGGGCCGAAGGGGTTGTCTGCGCCTTGTCTGCCGGGAATCAATCACGTATCAGTGATGCTCAACTTGTGGCCACCTCTCACGTGCACCCCACTCGATCGATAGGATTCTTCGCGGACGCGAGTGTTCTACGGCGTGTACCTGTCATTAACCTCCCTCCAAGTCTGTCGTGGAACTTCTCGTACTTTGGAGAAGTCCCCGTGGATATTCTGCAAGCGGCTTTCGGACGCTGGCGAAGCTCGTAGAGCGAGGGAGTGAGGAAACGATATCGAAAAGTTTACCCCGAATTCTTCGAACATTCCTGCAACCTGTCATTAGTATAATCTTCAAAACTATACATTTGTACTATAACGGAATCTTCGGATCAAATGATGCGACCTACAAGTGTACCGTCGATCTTTAGGAAAAATCACAGGGCAAATAAACAGCGATGCAGTTTAATATACGCGATCTAAACGTTTTTTAGTTCACGACAGCATTCTTACGTATACCGTGAAATATGCAAGAATTGGTAATCGCAATGAGAATGGCCAGTTACGCGTGTATAGTACAGAGAACTTTGCTCATCGCGCCTTATTTTGAAATTCAGACGAAGCAATCCGTGCGGTCAGAGCGGTGGAAGAAGCGGAACTGCCTGGTATGAAGATTTGTACCTGAACATAAGAGAGTAGAGTAGCGAAGGAACGTCGTCGTAGTTCCGAAGGCGCCCACGGCGACGTGGTACTTACGCCCCCGCGCTACCGTCTTCTTCTCCTCACCCTGTCTTTCTGAAAGTAATCTTAAACCGTGCGTACGCACAGCTACCGTCATACTCGCGCAGCTCCTTTCAACGGCCGCCTTACTCCAACGCCGAGTGATCTCTTTGAAGAAAAGGGTGCAGAAATGCACGGCGAGTTGTCCTATTTTGTTTTTCGCTCCGATCGTTGACATCGCGTCCTTTGCAAAACTTTCTTGAAAACGAACAGATTTTATAGAGCTATGATAAAGGAAATAACGAAAGAATGCAGGAAAATGCACATCTTGTGTAGTATATCTAGTACAATATTGCTTTATTGTGTACAAGTAAAATAATTTTGAACACAAGTCACGACCTAAATCACGAAACGATTGATAATTCACTTTTTTCCAAGTAAGAATACTCCCTCGTCTACATACTTCATCATTAACTCCAGTCTTGCCTTCCGGATGGCATTGAAATAAAAAATAAACTAAAACCAGCATAGACGAGGACGCCAACATTACGACAGCACATGCGTGTGATCTATCGACAGTGATCTCGTCGATAGAGACATCAACGGCGAGATAACGAAGAGAACGTGAGAATTGGAGAGACTGGGCGTATAGACTGAAAAATATTTGGTGGCCGAATGACGCCGGTAAAAGACAGGCCAGACGAACTTATCGATTCAGAATGACTGAAAATAATTAAGCCAGGTAGGAAGGAGCGAGGGGCGCGACGGATAGAGGCAGGAGAGAGACGGAGAATCAAAGGTGCCGACTCGAGGCCGGGCCAATCGAACCGATTCAGGATGAATATAAGAACGTACGAGGCTCAAAGGGGACTCCACCCGTGTCCAATGCATGTGCACGCGTATGTGTACGTTTGCCGATAAGAAATTCAAAGTATGGGTGTGCGTTTACGTCGAAGCATTAAAAGCAAAAAAACCGGCGTTGAATATCCGCGAATTCGGTTTAAAATATAAACCTGAGAATTTACAATGAGAAATAAAGTTGAATGAAATTAAACATCCTTGCTTATACAAAATTGCAAGGTCTAATTATACTGGATAATACTGCGTTTTCAATGAAGCCTCGGGTGACAATTAATGCCTAATGTACTCATCATCCAAGTATAATCTCCAAAACAGAACAATTTTACACTCTATATTACATTTCTTTTGCTACAAGACAACTGATGCTATTGACTAAAATATCTATATATTTACTACAGGCCCTTGGGCTTTTCTACGATGAGATCATTTATTTATCGTCTGACTCTACGATTAAATTAAGCGAGACAAATTGCACTACTTTGTTTAAGACGATTGGAAAATTGAAGAGACGAAAGAATCGAGTGGGAGCAATAGTCTGAGGATCGGCCGATACGCCTACCGTCGGAACCGCACGGTAGCGGCCGAGCTCTTAGCTCCTGGTCCCAATCGCAACGGTCCCACCCGGCTGCCTGTTTCTTTGCTTTCGAAGGCCCCCCTCGTGGCACCTCTCAGCACCCCCCGTGTCGCAGGAATGATACGCAAGGATGATACTATCGGACTTGTACCCCGTTGGGGTTCTGCCTCCTGGGGAATCTCGATGGGCGAAAGATCGTCGAAAGTGATTTTGGCACGCGCGCCTCGTTCAATTGTTCGGCTTGGCGTGAAAATTTCAAAACTAACATACGAAAAAAGTTTTTGCGAGAAGAAGCGTGTGCAAGTTAGGAAGCAAGTTCGTTTTAGTGTCGTGGGCTTGTGAGAATTATGCGATTGCAGATAACATTCTCATAGAAACTCGGAAACAATAGAATAGACAGTAATAATATCTTATAAATAAACCATGCGATTCATGAGAAATTCTTTACGTTAATGGTTCATTTACTTCTGAAAATGTTCTCATTATTTGTGTTCTTTCTTTGATCGTTCGGCAACGGAAGAACTGTTGAACCTATCTATTACGTAATTCGCTTCTCTATCATATATTGTATCATTAACCTGTGAAAATTAGAACTAATTACTTTATCAGTACCTAACAATGTTTTAATACTCGTATTTAACTGCATATCTTTTTGTTCTTTATAGTGATCTATCAGAAACGACTAAAGAAAGAGCGGAGAGCGAAGAGACGGGTACAGGAACAGTTAGATCTTGAGATCAAGAGGCGCACACAACTGGAGGAAGCGCTCAAGGCGACAGGAGCATCGTCTGAACAAGTCAGAGCGATTACCGGTAAGGATTACGCTGTATTCGATAGATATATTAAGAGCAATGTCTTCTCAATTTAAATTGGAAGCTTCATACGTCCCACGTTAATTTTACAATCACATTCGGAAGTGTCCGTATCAATTTCACTCGTTTCTTCCGGAGTAACCGGACATATTCGACATGGGAACGAACTACGAATCTTTGCTATCGGACGTGAGTCGCGTACGATCGGATTCATAGCCTCGTCGATAGTTCTGGAGAACCTAACGGAAAGTCCAAGAGAGAAAACGAGAGAGACGGTACGAGAGAAGAAAGGGAGAGCGAGAGAGAAGGAAGGGGGTGGGTTTTCTCAGGATTTCAACGGGAGCTTCTCTCGCGGCAGTTCTCCTACGTTAAGAGCCCCGGGGCCACTGGTGATCTCGGAATAAATTAATTAATTCGCCGAGGCAGAGCAAACAGCCTGACACCCAGCAGAATATGATTCCTTACTTATCCCCTTGCCGGCGGTGCAATCCCCGCCCCTTACCTCCGCTTCCCGCGAAGCTTATACCACCATTCTCAGTTCTCCTTCCTTCCTAGAACTCCTCCGATGCCGTCACTGCTCCATCCACCACTTTCACCCTTCCTTCTTGCTTCCACCTCTACCCCACCACTCCTGGCCAAGATCCGCAGACCACCACTATCGTTCTCCGCCCCGCTGATCCCCCGACATCAGAAGTAGCAACGGCAAACCCTTCCTTTCCTGTCACTACCAAAACTCAAACGCGAAACCCTTTAAGTGAAATCTCTTATTCCGATATAACGTTTCGCGTCTCCGCCACCTCCTCCCTTCAGCCCTTCTCCTTTTCCTTCTACGCGCCTTGAGTCCTCCCTTCCTCCTTCCTACTCTTATACTTCCTCGAGCACCCTCAACCTTTCACCTGCCCTCTCGCCTTCTCTCGTCGCTTTCGCCGGGGCACGTCGGGTACCGCTGATTAACCCTGTCAGATCCAGAGGCTCGCGATACTAATTTCAAATCAAATGGTACGCGACGCCACGCCTACGCGAGTATCTCGGGTGGCACGATTACCCTTACTAGTTGGCCTGTCGTCGAGTGTCGAAATCTTGCCGTCGACAAAAATGTCCCGTCGAGAACGAGGACTTGTGGTAAGGAGACGGAAGTGCGCCGTATACTGGGACTTATAATCGGTTGGAAAATACTCTGTAGTATACAAGAGAAACTATGGTAATCGAAATCCCATCAGTACCTATTTTAGAATTCAAGTTCTGGACATCCTGTCGAATAAAACGATAAAATAATAAATTGGTGTTTCCTTGCTTTGTCCGTATGAAAATAAGCGCCAAGTACCGTAGAATTCAAACGGATCAGCTTGCTATGGCTTTCAAGGAAACACCGTGATAAAAAGAATCTATCTGGTAGTTTAAGACGTTATATCCGCCTCACTATGCTCGTCTAACCTTACACGCTCTTTTCATTTTATGCGGCACAGAAAACGTAACGGTGGAGACACGTACGAGTTCTGAGCCACCTGAGGCCAGTCCCGTGCACTCGCAATCTCAACAGCAACCCTCACAGCAACAGCCGCAACAGCAACCCCTTCAGCAGCAACAGACGGCGGCCCAACAGTACAGGGAAGCCCAGGTACCGCGTCCCTCCCAGCAGCCGTCGACACCGGAGAAGCCCGCATGGGGATACGGTCTGGATCTCATCGGAAGTCAAGCCTCGGCCTTCTGGCAAAACTACCAAGGTCAGTTGCTTGGCCCCGGACGCCTTCTTGATACAAACACGCGCACCGATTAACATTCCCCCTCTTCCGTGTTCTTTCTCGGGTCTCGAGGATTCGTCGAACCAAAAGTAAAGCAAAGGGAAACGGTGGGGCGAAAGAAATTGACGAAAACGAGAAGAACTCCGGGCAATTTCGAGTTTAACCCTTTTGCTGCCACGACCAATCTGATACGTTACGCCAGGTATATCGACCAGTGGCAGCAAATAAGTTAAATAATAAACCGAAGGGATACAACCTTCGACGTTCCTGACACGATCGCATAGAACGACACACGTGAGTTTCTCGAAGTACGACGTAACCTCGAGATTTTCATAAGCGTCTCCGGGTTAGAGAATTCCATCCACGATTCGGCGTAAAGCCGACAATACGAGGAATCGGTTTATCACGAGCGACACCACCCTTCTTCGGGCACGTAGGAGGGAGAACGAGATGGGCACCCCTCAGGGTTACAGAAGGCGCGTGGAAGAGGGAGAAAAAGCGAGAACCTTGCGGCGCCGGCGGGGCCCCCTAATTCGGATAATCGCGTTCTCGTATTAGGATCCACTCAATTTTTCTGATCTTCCGGTCGAGTTGGCCCGCATGCTCCGCGGGTGCCCGAAAAAAGGAAAGAAGAAAGAATGGAAATAAAGCGAGAAGGAAGGAAGGAGAAGTGGGGTGGCGAGGGCAACGATAGGGAGACGCGAACGGCATTGGTGGCGACGACGACGTTGGCGTTAGTGGGAGAAACGCGAAACGAGGAGCGGAAAAAGAGTGTGCCAGGGTGGCCGATGAGGGCGGGCGGGGGTATGTCGTGCGCTCGGGTATCGCCAAAAGTAAATTATTCGAAAGATCTCGAGCGAGAGCAATCACGCCGGGGGCAATAACAACCCTATGCACGAGGAGGGTGGGTGAGGCGTGAGGCGCAGGGAGGTGAGGAAGAAGGAGGGCTGGGGGAGGGGGAGTACCCTGACGAGGAAACACGAGGTATTTGAATAGGGTCCCGCAACCACCCGGGCATCATGATGCGGAATCCATTTGCAATAAACAACGGAGACTTAGACGAGGGAGGGATACGGAACTCTGCGCGGAAAGGGCAGGAGAGCGCGAGTGAGAGAGGGCGAGGAACGGTGGAGAAAGAGAGAGAGAGAGAGGAAGAACGCGAGAGGGCATCGGAAGGGACATCGAGGGGCAGATGGAGGGTGGGGTACAGGTCGGCACAACGTCGTCGGAGGTGGGTACTTACGCCACTGAGGGGACCTCAGAGCCGCCGTGTCTTCGAGTCATGCATTCTATACGAGCAGAGGCTCTCATCGAATTTTTGTTTCTCCGCCTAAAATCACGAGGTAAAGTCTATCGATGGTTTAGCATGGAACGCGAACAACGTGTGTAGGACAAAAGATCGGTGAATAAAGTCGGAAGTTCGTAAAGGAGTTCAGGTACGGAGACCTGCTTCACCCTAAGATTAACACGCTATTCCTTGTAACGCTAATTATTAGCATGTAATAATAGATGTTGAAAGGCAATGTCCTTGACGATCGTCAAAGTGTCCTTCCTCGAACGGCACATCGCAGTCCGTCAAAATTGATGTCTAACGAGTCATCGAGGGTAACCGATTGAGGCTTCACGCCACCATGCGATTCTAGACACGGTCGAACGATTCACAGACCGTATAGATTCATCTATCTCGAAGCTACCATAACTCCTGATGGAGTCGAAGCGACAGCTCCCGACCGATCCACAAATCCCCACCTTGAAAATTTTTCTCCACGCGAACCGTAGGCACCTCGAGCGCAGATTACTCGTCTTAGCGATTTTATCTGGGGGTAACACGGCGCCCATGAGCGCCACTGGTTGTAATGCAGAGTTTATGCACATCTCCTCGCAAGTAAGGAAGGAGCCGTAATTTCCCCGGCGGCCACCGCGGCTCTCGGTGGCGTTACCTGTCCTCCCTCCTTCTTCCACTCGCGCTCCCTCCATTTCCCTTAAACCTTTCCCCTCTGTTTCTCCCGCTGACTTCTATTCGTTCCTCCTCCCTCATTCCTTCCGTTCCTCGCTCCCTCCCCCTTAACCACCCCCCTCCCCTCTTCTACCACCACCATTGCCACGGCGTCTTTCTCGCCGTCCACGAGGCACACACGGGACCGTGGAACGCACGTATACAAACACGTGTCCAATTCCTTCACGTCCACCACCATCCGCACGGAGAGTACGACGAAGCACTCCGCTACGCTTTAATATTCAGTCTATATGCAATAATTTCGCAGCAACCATAACCTCCCCTCCTCTTCCCTCCTCCCTACTCACCCCTACACCGAACCCTAGCCTCGCGTTCTCTCTCTGTAACTTTCTCTCTCTCTCTCTCTCTCACTCTCTCTCTCTGTCTCTCTCGCTCTCTGTCTCTCTCTCACACACACACATCTGTCTCTTCTCTTCTCCTCTGGTCTCCTTTCAACCCCCTCCTAAACCCTTTGTGTGTCTCTCGCACTTGTCAAAGAAACCCGCCCCCTGATATCCTTCTCTCTATCGTTTATTCTCCGTTCCACCATCATCGCTGCCACCTCCGTCCTTCTCCTCCACCTCCACCTCGTTCTCCACCTTCGCTCTCTGCATCGTCTCTCCTCTCCGTACCACGATCTTCCTTGTCTCGTGTACGAAGACGTACCTTGTTCGAACGCACCTATACATCGCCGGTGTACCAAGATTGCACTGTGACGCGCATTCTGTGCTTCTATCCTCTACCGCCAACACCATCCGACCATCGCAATCACTCTAAATCTTCATACCAAACATTAATATTTGATGGCAACCTCGCTTGAAGTGTGAAGGTACTTTTTAAAATTAAAATTAGTGAAATACGTAGAATGCGTCAATTAGGGCAATTTTCGGCAATAAGGCTATTTTCCGATTTTTAGAAACATATTATCTAGATTGCTGCATTTATAAACTGTTTCACTTTGTATATTTCATTCGTAGAATTTTAATAGCACTATTGAAATCAGTAGTAAGTACCAGAAATATCGAAGCAGGTACTACGAGAAAAGTGACTATGTATAATCGCATGGAAGACTGTTGCCTGAAGTAGTCGGCGTCGAGACTTTGAAGTCTGTTCTTTCGAATGTACAAGTTCCGTCTGACTTGTTGTTGACTTCGGCACCCGTTACTCGTAACAATCAAATGCAGGACGTATTTCATTGAAAATTTACTCTGACAAATTTTCTCACTGACGCTCCTTCACTCTCTGTCCGTCCAGTCAATCTTTCCCGGCTTTTCCCAAGCTCTCTCGCTTGGTCCATCGCCCTCACTCCCCCCCTGTCTCTCCTCATCTCAAGTGTTCCCAACGTTCACGCGCGCGGACCGACACCACGGAAAAGTAACGATCGCACCTGCGTGCAGCACACGTGCGTGTAGTATTGCACGGGAGACAATAACCCCCGCAAGGGTGATAAAGCGTGAGGCGTGTGTACGAGCAATATAAAGGCCGAAGGAACCCAAGCCGTCAGAGAGTGGGCGGGTGAGGTGGCGGAGATGGGAGAGGGAGGATAGGAGGATGCGAGAAAGAGAGAAAGTGAGAAGAGCGAGGCAAACTGAGGGTGAAGGGGGTGGAGGAGGACATTGAAAGCGTCCCTCGGCTGTGAATATATCCACAAGACACGACGTGGTTTTCCGGCGAACAAGCCCGGACAGGAGAAATCGGGAGGATGGAAGGAAACGTGACAGAGAGAGAGGAAGAGAGAAAGGGAGAGAGAGGCGGAGCGAACAGAGCTAAAGGAAGAGGAAAATACTTCTATTTATACGCAAGCGGTAGTTGTGCACGACGCGGGATGCGAATGAGAGCCATCAGGAATATTATGGTTGGTCGTTGCTTCCCACTAGTCATCCACCACCCCCTTTCAGTAATGGCGTTTCGCGCGATGATCACGAGGTGCGATTTCGTCGCGCCAATTTTTCCTCCTCCTCATATTTCTCCCTGTGCTTTTACCGGTCCGCCGTATGTGCGCGTTTACATCGTTTGCCCCAGGTACTACCTGCCCATTCTCGATTGTATTTCCGTTCCCTTCGTCAATGTTTTTTCTCGAGTGTACGATAAAGTGATATCCGCTCATTGCGATCACATCTCGATAACCGATTTATAACGTCAAACGGCAGATGCAAATCTTGATTTTATATAAAAAATTTCAAAATTGTAGCTGCGCAGAGATGGAAATTCGCGATACCCCTATGGGAGAAGAGACTTCCTACTTGTTACCACGAGTGCTCGCGAACACAAGTGTTACGAGTGGACGAAGAAAAGCGAGCAACGATATCGTTTCCCGCGGAAAATTTGAAATTATGAGACTCTCGATTGGAAGGAGTGTAGGAGGACGCGCGGAGAAAAGGCAATATAAGAGGGATGGAAAGAAGGCAACGTAAGGGGAACGAAGGAGAATAGATGAGACACGGCGTAAGCAAGGTGCAGGAGCAGCAACGCAAGGAGATCGACGAGGAGGCCGACAGAAGGGGGTGGCGGAAAGGCAAAAGAATGGGGGCGGAAGGGATGTAAAAAGAAGAGGAGGGGAAGAGGTAGGACAAAAGCAGTAGAAGGAGCCCGCGACGGTCTTCGTCTCGGCATAGGCGGCGGCGCGGCGGCATTCCTCCTCTTCTCCCTCTACGTCTTCTTACAGTCTCTCGTTTCTTCCACCGCGCTTTTTGTGTCTCCGTGCTTCTTCGTGCAGCTCCTTGATTCATACAATTTCACGGTCGGCTTGACGCTCGAGCGCCTATCCAGTTCTGCGTCGCTCCCTCGCTCTCTCCATCGTCCCCATCCTCCACGAATCTCTCTCCACCGCTTCCAAACCCCTTATACGTTCTGTTTTACATAAAGATCAGAGCATTAAAAACGCGCCGCTACACGAAATCAACCCTTCGCAGCTGCTCCTCGTTCTTCCGTTTCTTTCGAACTCTCCCTGACTCGCCCTTTTTCATCTCATCCTCTTCCGTTGGCTCGTACCACCCTCGCGTAGCACAAGTACGTACCATCGCCGTTATCTCCTTTATCGAATAATTCTCGAGTGCAAAGAGGCATTGGATCCATCGTCATCGATGGTTCGTGCTATCGTTTGAATTTCCTTCAGAAATTCTCTCTCGATATTTATAATAATCAAGCGTGTAGGGTGGGCAAGTTTTCCCAGTGTCGATGGATGGACTATGAATAAACATTGGTACATCATTATACATTTACACTTAAAGATGGAATGCACGATTCACGAGTACTTAAATAATAAATAGGCAAATACGTACAATTAACTGAGAGTACCTACGCAACTGCACGCACGCAAGAGTACCTAGCTTGAGAAAAATACGCAGTTGAAAAAAGTCCGAAGCAAACGTTCAGCGATCACAGAGCTCACGCAGCAGGGAGGATGACCCTAACGAAACTCCCACGCAATATTCTGCAAACTTCAACAAAAAGTACGCAACTAGAAAAGCTCAGAAGCATACGACCCATCGATCCTGGCTGACTCGCGAGAGGTACGATGAAATGCGTTGGTCGATCTCGTCGATGGCAGGGGACGCTCGTCTAAATTTATTCCGAGAGATATGTGGGTGTGTAGGATCGTCGGTGTCCCGGGGCGGCAAAGAAGTACGTCGATCGCCCCACCGACAATGGCGGCACGGGTACGCCAACTCGAGGCACAATGAGAGAATTTTTCCAAGTTCATCGGAGCCTCTGGGACTGACAACGCAACAACACACCGGGCTCACCACCACCTCCGTCCCGTTTTGCCTCCCGCCAACAACCGTCGGTCCGCCGCGCCGCGCCGGATCGTTCGCGAGGCCTTTCCCTTTCCTCTTTTTTTTTCCGATACAATTTCGTTTTCTTCTTCTCTTCCTCCTTCTTCACAGCCTCCACCCTCCCTCCTTCCCAAGACGAGTTGGCCTTCTCGCGGCGTATTGTGTCGAAGTTAATTACGTGAGAATAAACGCAGAGTCATACCGGTGGTGAGGCCCAGGGACCCTCTTTTCAGGATCAAGGGCCCTCTCCCCTCTCGTTCCTCCCCTTTCTCCTCCTTCTCTCTTTCACCCCCACCGTCTCGATCCCCCGATCGTTCGCTTCTCTCTTTCATCGAAAGAAGGGAGCGCTCGAAAAAATCAAGCCGATACGAAGGCTACACAATACCAACCGTTTAGGCGCCCGCAGAGGAACGTGCGAGGGGAATCACGCGGAGTGGGAGAAAGAGGAGAGGAAGGGACGTGACTCGTAGCCGTATCGCCTG
The DNA here is from genome assembly GCA_944319695.1 of Tiphia femorata. NCBI lineage: Eukaryota > Metazoa > Arthropoda > Insecta > Hymenoptera > Tiphiidae > Tiphia > Tiphia femorata. The sequence goes on along the minus strand of OX090900.1, from coordinate 14,753,804 downwards.
AAATTGTTTTCATTGTCCTGACGATTTGTCAGGGTGGTGTAAGACGGTAGCGAAACTATTAGTTGCTTCGATCTCGCGATCGCATCACCGAGCTGACGGGAGGAGGACGTTGAAGGAGGAGGATGAGGAAGAGGAGGGGAATCACGTGTGTTCGGTGAAGGAATTCCAAGTACGAGAGAACTGAATAGTCCCGAGACTCTTTATCCTTCTTTTTTCTCCTCATCTCCTCCCCTCTCCTCTTTCCACCTAGTTGTTTCTTTTTCTCGAAAAGGCGATTTCACCCACATCACAGCAGAATGAATCTGCGAATACGGTCGGGGCTTTGGAAGAAGATTCGCTAATCGTCTGTAAGAAATTGATTTTCTAATGATCTTTGGTTGTTCCTATTCCCAGGTTCTCTCTCGACGCGACTTTCGTTATATACCTTGCATCGACAGTTCTAGAGAACGAGATCCTCGTTAATCGAAGGGTGGAATCGAGATTTTCCTCACGTTTGCTAGTTTTTTCCGACGCGTGACACGTCCCCTCTTCCATCCACCGCCCCCTTACCTTACCTACCCAGCACTAATCCATGTTTCGCGACCCTACATCTTGAGCAGTTAAATTGTCATTTGGATATCAAAGGGACGAAACACCTCGAGCGCGGATAAGGGCGCGAGAGGTAATTTGGCTCAGTGAAACGCAAACATTGCCGGGCACGGTGGTGATTTCCGTGGAACGCTAAAGAGACGAGGAGAGAGGCGAAACGCACGAATTCACACCCACGTACTACTACCCATCGGTCTCCCTCTCGCCGCGGTAACCAGCCCTTCAGCTATTGTTGCTCAAAGCATAATGGAATCTTGGAACGGCCCTCTTCTCTCCTAGTCCTGCCTTGCGTTAGTACGCACAAGATAGAGATAGAGGAAAAGAGAGAGAGAGAACGTCAAGAGAAAGCGAAAGACGACGAAGGACGCAAAAGACCGCGGGTAGTTCCTCTCCTTGTTTCGTCCGCCTGTCCGTCCGTCTCAGTTAACCGAAACTTAATGGCCTCGCAATTGGATTTTACCATTGCTCTTTGCCCAAGGAGGCGCCATTTCACGCTTACCGATTAGATTCGCAGCGGTCGCACGGGACCCACGCGCCAAGGGTATTATTAAAGGGACACTTCTCCTAGGGTTGCTGCACCCTAATCCTCAGCCTACCAGAGTCGAAAGAGGTTTGATGTTAGCGAGGCTGGTTAAACTTACTATCGTCAACTCTTGTAGCACCGTGTATTTTCCATTTTGAAAATCGATATACCAAGAGGTTTGATCGTTTGCAGTGATGGGTATTTTATTTTATTCAGCATTCTCCAGATGCACTGTTAACTTCCGTCCTGCACTTTTTTTCCATGTAGTTTAATCCACTTGCTGGTGGCGCACAAGCAACAATTCATCCGTTGCATGGTGTGATTAATTTCTAAATCTATTATAACGAGTTGAATTTAAAATAAAAATACAAATAATTAAAATAACGATCGCAGTGAAACTCGCTTCCCTCTTAATACAAACATTATAAGAACCGGCTAGATTGCAACCAAAGTTTACTTGTTTTAAAGCAACTCTAACCACAATAAGGAAATTTTAAAAATTTTCAGAATTTATAACTCACTATAAATCACTGTAAAACTTATCTTGACACTAGTGCCGGAAGAGAATTTTATTCGTTAATTAAATCTCCCTCGCCTTACACCTGCTTAAAAACGTGTTGACAATCAAAACAATCTCTTTATTGATTTCGGGATCGCTCGCGATCTATAAAATTCTCTGTGGCCCAGGTCATTCGGCGCCGACGGTAAACACTCGACACAGCTTATTGCTCGCAAAAGAACACGAAGCAGGCTGAGCACCGTGGATTAATTATATTCCACGACGATTATCAGCGCAGATCTACGCGCCGTTTACTTTGCGTGGTTCGCACACCGCTCAACTTTAGTCGATGGCAAGTGACCACGACGACGGCAACGACGATCATCAAACTTACGTCGCGATTATTGTGTACCGGTTAATGCATGATAATTTGCGATACCACGATAACTGACGTTTCTCTACCTTTATTCCCGGGTACGCGCGGACACAATGATGCATTGTACGGCTAAAATACTTAAACGTAATGCTACTAAAGTGTGAAGGATACGGCAGCCAGTTCTCCACGACTTGTCCTTTATAGGTAACCAAGAGGCAGCTGCCTATGAATTATTTATGTCATAATTAAGTATTCGCAGTAAGCGGTTAATCGTCATTATACTGATATAATATCGATTATTATATCTCTCAATGTGCAGGAATTTAATTCAGCTAAGTTGACGATATTGCGAGTGTCTTCAATCGAGCTTCGACCATTCTGAAATTTGTATTACATTATCCTATACGAATTTTTATTCTGTAGGACATGTCCCTTTCGACTAAACAGCGATTATCCACTTGAATAAATTATGGCCCTAAATCGTGACCTCTATCACAAGTTCCACCTCTCTCTAAAATTTCATGTGCTGAAAGACGGAACGAAGAGAAGTGCATTGCAGTCCTTAATGTCTGTAGGCGTTCTTTCCGCGTCCCTCCAAACAGCTTCCTCAACTCCTAAATCAAACTCATATTGTTTTGCTTGTCGCAGAATCGCTGGTGCAGGAACTCGAGCTGGAGAGAAAGTCGCGGCAGCATCAGGCGGCCGAGAGGGACCAAGTTAAGTCTCCTCTTCAAGGTGCGTTGAGCAAAGATAAGACTCGCGCTCGCGAAGCTTCACTTCTCCTTTACCCATGTCGAGAGGTGGCAACGGTGACTCGTTCCTGAAAAAACGCGATCGTTTCCTTCCTCATGACCGATTACGATAATAGAAATTACTACGAAAGAACGTCGCGCAACTCTGCCTGAAGAGGAGGCATAAAAGGCTCGAGGAAACGTGACGCATGCTCGCACCAAACATTAGCACGTCGCGTCGTGCCAGCTTTTAATCGCGAAAATAGATTAACATTAAATTCATCGGGAAACGTTTGCTACCCAATAACAATTTATCTGCGACTCGAGTCACCCCGTTATTCTCCATCTCCCTCCTCTTCACTCCGCGGAAAATCACCATATTAGATACGAGGACGAATTTGTTCCTCTCCCATTAATTCCACTCGATCGGTGTCCTGTTCTTTCACCGCCAAGGGACAAGTTTCCCTTCGACTCACGTGTCCTGTTTTCACTAACGCGACGCAAAAACAACGAAGCCAAGAAGGCAGAGAGTCCTTCCCTTCGAATGTTTGCCAAAATGCGTCTACCCTTTCCACATCCCCCGAAAGAAGAAAGAATAACGGAATAAGAAGAATAAGGAGTCGGCGCGAACGAATTCGCTCATCCCTTACCGATCCCGTCGCTTCCTCTCGCCAACCGTCACGTGAACGGGGCCGAATTAAAAGTTTCGATCTTTAATTAGAGTGCCTCGAGGAGCGGTCTCGTCAGGCGCGGGGTCCGAAGAACGTTAGGGGAGGAGAGTGCGGTGGTGAGAGGGGAGAGGAGGGAGAGAATAGGTTCGCCTCGCCGACCAGGTTTCTTGCAGCGGCGTCAGCGGCACACGCCGGCAGATTCGAAACTTGGGCTCGCCTCACGGAAACTTGACGAAGTAAGTTTCCAGAGAGCAACGGGCAAAAACCGTATCCGCAGCGCGATTTCAATGTTCTCCAAGACTACAACCTCCTCCACCTCCCTCTCCTTCCTCGTCTCTCCCAGTACCTCACTCTCTGTCACTCTTTTTCTCTTTCTCCCCGTCTTCCACTCTTCCGACCCCCTTCGACGCGAACGGCGTGACGCAGCGAGTAAATAATCGTTTTTCTCCGTGCCCGCGAGAATTCGCGAAAGGAGGGCAAGGAGGGAAAGGATGAAGAGGGGTGGACGCTTAACGAGTTACTCCCACTAATTGGCCGCGTCTCGGTAAAATCGAAGACTCCCCCTTCTGCCTAATTTCCGTGCGCGGTCGCGCGCGATCAAAGGGACGCCGTCTGCGAGCTGTTCAAGCGGCAGAGGATTCATGGAGGCCGCGAGTCAGTACGAGATTTGGATTTTCGTCAACTCACATGATTTTGCGCGATTAGACGGCTTCGAAAGAGAGGAGGCGGGATGGAGGAAGGTTAAGAAATGTTTCGGAGGAGTAGGTTCGGAGGACGCGGGGGTGGTGGCGGACAGACTTTGGACGAAGTAAAGAGTGGGGAGAGGGCATAAGGAGAGAGGTAAAAAGGAATAGAAAGAGAAAGGAGAGAGAGAGAGAGAGAGAGAGGAGAATAAGAGACGCGAGGAAGAGCAGCGAACCAATTCGCGTGGACTATTAACGTATAGTCTTTTTCAATCATAAGCGACAGTTGGATAAAAAGTCGAGTGTCGGCTCGATCTCAAAGGAAACCTGCAGGGGCCGATGACTCGGCCGGTCTCGTATTTACAAAGGATACTCCACGTTAGGAGCCACTCGCACCCCCGCCTTCTTTCAATCCTACTCCTTCCTCCTCCTACCTTCCCCTCTTACGTTCTTTCCACCGATCCCTCTTCCGCCCGTCCATCACTTTATTTCTTTTCGTCCGCATCTTTTTCTATCTTTCGTCCTCGGTCCTTCTACCTGTCCTCTTTGCATCTTAGCTCACATCCTTCCCTTCTTACTTTTATTTCACGCGTCTTCGACGACAATGTGCGCAAATTAAAAACCCACATCAGACATTAGTCGTAGATTTTTATCGGCTTGTTGAAACAAAGCACTGTACTCATTAGTAGGGTGCCATTGTATACCTATACTTTTATCCTAAGAGTAATGGCTACAGGTATTTCCTAACGACAACAGTAACACCAAGTCGACTGTTTTAAAATTATTATGCGCTTTAGGATAACGGTGAATTATCACAGTATTTCATTGTATTTATATTCGTACTATATTCGATCCTTCGTTCCTGTCCATCTTTCTTTCAAATTCTTTCTCCTATTACCTTACCCCCTTCCTTGCTTTTACTTATAATCAAACCTCGTGTAAATTTATTTAAAATCTTCAAACTTTTCGTATATCACCGTCGCCATCTCGATTAATCCTCGCGTATTCTACAAGTCCAAATTCTCATCCTGATTTAATGTAACATCTTGATCAATGATATTCAATGGTTTCAATTTACAATATATTCTCAGACGTGCTCGGAAATACATCTGCTTGTTGAATAATTGGTTCCAATCTCTAACGAGAAAATGGAAATCAGAGTCAATTCTACCAGATCAATCCCTAATCGGTTTACAAGGATCAATAGATAGATAACGCAATTTAAAATGAATGACTCGTTTCAATTGATCTAACTGATGAATTACATTCGAAATTCTGTAGTCGGGTACTACCTGAAAAACTCGCCACACGCGCGTACACTGCATAGAGATTGTACACCTTCATCTCACTTTTGTTTCAGAATCGCGAACGGGTTATTACAAGAATTCAGTTCTGTTCACGAGCGCGACCTAGAAGAGGTTGGAGGAGACCATGCGAGGGGCAGAGTGCGTAGCGACCAGCCGACACGAGTGATCGGTCGAGAACTGAGCGGAACCTGAGAGGAAGACTCTACTGGACAAAGAGAAAAACGAAGGGAAGAAACGGGGATGGAGAAATCGAGACGAGGAGACTCGCACGAGAAAAGGTGAAGAAATACGACGAGAGGTGAAAGTGTCGAACGCGAGTGTCCAAAGACGAAAGAGACGAGATTCGAATGAGTGTGGCGAACGAACGAATTGAATCAGTCGCGAAATCGAGCTTCTTCACACTTCAAGGACGAAGGAGAGCATTCTTTTCGTGCAAAGTGCTTGTGCGCGAGTGCGTCGAACTTGATCCTACGATCTACGGTAAATCTAAGATCTCGAAGTATCTCGCCCCAGGCGATACCGATAGATCGACGCGCAGTGGCCGCCTTCATCGCCCTCATTCTCGCGTTTAGCCCTCGAATCGATCCATCGCACACATATCAACGACGCGGTCCGATTCGTCCACCGTGCTACCGGTACGTCTGCGTCTGAACTCGGGGATCTGAACGATATTATCGAAAGACTCGCGTCAGTATCTCGATATCCTGCAGGGAGTCGAGACGAGAGGCGCATCGGCGAATCGCTCCCGACGGGAAGGAACGAGAAAGCGAGATGACGGTTGAAAAAGGATGGGGTGGGACGGAGGATGGGGGCCGGATAACATTACGCGCACTGTCGGTTATCCACGAATTATTCGTCAATCACCACCACTATGTGGAAAGCTTGAGTAAAAAAATTTCGCGATAGAAAATGAAGAGATGTGAACACACGACGACGCGCGAAATCGGGAGATATTGAAGAAGAAAGAGAGAGAGAGAGAGAGAGAGAGAGAATGAAAGAGAGTTGGAAGAGCGTGAAAGCGAGAGAGTGAAATTCGAATTCCCCGAGACAAAAGAAACTGGGAGAAAGAGTAAGGAGAGCACTTCTAAAGACTGTCTGCCTTGCGAGTGCGTGCGCACGTGTATGCGTTCTTAGATGGGATTACCTATACTCCTGATTATTGAATGAGGATCGACCTTTTTAATTAGCCAATCGTCCAGTTTACGATGACGGACTATCGGGTCACACCGTGTCGTTCGGTACCCGCGTGCGCGTGCGCGCGTACGCTTTGCGAACCCACTTAGGCTCACCGGTTTCCGAGTATTATTCTCACTATTATTATTATCATTATTATTCTTAATAATATTATTATATTATTATTATTATTAATATTACAGTCGTAATCCTTGTCACCCCGCACACCATTATTATTGTATTTTATTATGATTATTATTATTATCGATTAGGAATTATTAATTAATTACCCTTTGCAACGCGTTTACGTTCACACGAGGCGGTAGCGAGAGGTCGTGGCCCGACCGTCGGCACGAGAGACACGAGGAGGAAAAGGAAAAAAGGTGTATATTCGAGTCGCGACGGGAGCTGCAGTCCGACGGTTGGCCCCTGCGAAATTTTAGGACCAATCGTCGAGGCCAACCTTTCTCCAACGCAAATATCAATGACGCGATTATTACTCGTGCGTACTCTTTCCTGCGGCCGATTCTTTTTCTGGTTTTTTAGTCGAACAGCCGATTGTCTTTCGATGATCAAAGGAAAAAGGATTTCTTGCGAGAGCCGCGACTCGACTTTGTATTATAGGGAAAATGCAAGAGGAGTAGGTGTAGAATGTGAGTGCAAATTTTGCGTGTGTTTGTGCGTGTGTCAAAGTGGAAGAGTCGAAAAATAAGTAAAAATTAATAGCAAATGAGTGAGAAATGACGCGAGAGAGGAAGCGTGAATGGTAAATCGGAGAGAAACGAACGGTGGAGTAGTCGAGAGAAAACGGGAGACGCACTTAAAGTCTGAGAGAGTGAGAGAGATTGACTGGCGGGCGAGAGAGGGTTAAAAATAGAATGAGAGAGATTGAGAGAGAAAGTGAGAGTGAGAGAGTGGGAGAGAGAGAAAGAGAGAGAGAGAGACCAATGAACTCTCCCCGGGCATCTCTTAAATCGTAATACATTATTTATATAAATAACTTAGTTACTACCGACAAGCAGGTAAAATCTAATAACATATTGCGTGTGTCCCGGCGTTTGCATTTGTCGCCCGTGCTCGAGTGAGACACTTCTTTCCGCGAAACCAAATAGAAAACAATCTTTCTGTATCTCGCGCGATGCGCTAGACGCGGATAAGAAATATTTGGCCGTTGAGCGAAGAGGGGAATCAACCGGGAGAAAGGACGAAAGGCCCGGAAAGGCCAAGGTAGGAAGACGTTACGAGAAGAAAATGCTTTGCCCTAGGCCATTAAAAGGAAAAGGAAGAATGATAGGAAAATGGGGAAAAAATAAAATAGAAGAGTGTCTCACGGCGACGGCGTTGGGTGACAGACCGTATTTAAGATCCGTGTACAAAGTCTTTTGCCTGTAAGATTCTTGTGTTGTAAAGATTACGCATAATCATAGTGTCTAGAGATCGTAACGCGGCGAGGTTGTCACGAGCGCCCCGCGTCTTAAGACGATGCTAAACAACAAAAAAAAAACCGTAGAGAAAAACGAGAATTTAACCACCGATAGCTGATCTGTATTTGCCATCGCCATTTATCGATTGAGGGAGGAAGGAGTGGGGGTGTATGAAGAGACTTGTGGGTAAGAGAAGGTAGAGGGAAAGTAGCACGAGAACAACTATGCAAAGAGTAAGTTACGTCGAACGTTACGAGATATTGACGACAAGGAATCGTTAAAGCGTCAAAGGTTTGCGATCTCGCTCGAGTTCTTTGTCCTCGAATCCTCCATCGTTATCATTGAAAAAAGAGAACTATGAAAAACTGAAATAGGAAGTGAGTCGATCGATCGCGATCGAACATTTCGATAAATATCTTGGCCGCATCTTTTCATCGATTAGTCAATAGGTTACACCTGACGTGGCAAACTAAGATTGATACTTTCGTAAAAAAAAAAAAAATAAAACGAGAAAATGCGAATTAAATTCCCTGAAACCAATGGGCGACACGACGGGCCGAGGGCTTGGACGACGTTGTTCGAATAATTGCGCACAAAGAAGGATACCCGGGTAATCCTCGAGGACGAAAAGGTCGGTGACGTTAATCGGAACGATGCTCGATGAATTCCTTGCCGGATATGTGCAACGAGAAATGTAGTTCGGGGATCGGATATGACCGCAATTCGGTGAAAATACGAGTTTGATAGAGAGGGTGGGAGGGGGTGGGGGGATAATTTGAAGGTTCCAAAGAGAAGTGCTTTGCGCACACGAGGGCTGGGGGGAGGGGTAGAACGCCGAAATAGATAGAGCATGGAGGGTCATTTACGTCGCCTCAATCGATCAAGGTTAGCGACGAGCGAAGCGACGATTTATCGCGACCGGACTTATACAATCTAGTATCGAGGCAAGAAGTGTATTCATTGTAATTCAGCATTATTACCTATAAATAAATAGTTGTTATTGTATACCCGTGTGTCATGGTTATTTCACCTTTCCTCCTGTCAATAATCCGCACAAATAGTTTCCACCAACAAAGGGTAAAATATTTTGTAAACAATGAAATAAAAATATGTCTTGAAATACAGTGTATGATTTGTAGATTTACAGAATATGTTTTATAAACATGATTTCACGATGGAACGAGTCCAATTTACTTGCTTACATAAATCTAGCGTTAAGCAGCCATGGTCAATTTCGAACGAATAATAGTACTTCAAGTCTATATAATAAATTTTGAAAATGATAAATAGCATTGGAAAGGTCGTAAAATTAGAAAATTTATGATACGACTGTGAAAAATAATTGATCTTCCACGATGAAGGAGCTCTGTCGAACGATACAGTATCACGCGTACGACGCTCTTCTCTACTTAACAATGTGAAAATGAGGATAATAGTGATAATAATAATAATAAATAACGTTCATCCGCGAGAAAGGCAACGAGGCGAGATACCGCGAAGATTGTCGTGCCAGGGAAACATCATGGAGGTATCGTAAAAAGGTTTATGGAGGGAAATTCTCTTCGTTCACTTTTTTCACCGTTACAAGAAAAAATTAATGCGGAGCCTCGCGGTGGGTGGCGCCACTCGAAACGTGAATTCTACACGAAGTACGACGCCTTGGTGAGTGGGAAGGAGAGAGCGAGATCTAGTGAGAGGGGGAAAATATAAGCGGTAGAGAGGAACATGAGGCGAAGGGAAAAGGAAGGGAGAAAGGGTGCGCAAGCAGCGTGCGACGATGCATTCTTATCAATTTGCGGAGCCGTAACGACTCCTGGCACGCGACGCAAGCCGATTGGCCGAGGCGGGCTCCACCCTTTCGACGGAGAATATATTTTAATAATAAATAACGATAATCCAGGGTAGAGAAGTGCGGACGGCCGGCGGCGTGCCTCTTAATTAAATCGGTCACACGAACGGAAAGGAACGGCAGGAACCGATGTCTTAATTGCTCGCAGGCACTGGTTAATTAGACATTTCTATTTCGTCGGTGAACGAAGAACAAGAGAGAGGGAGAGAGAAAAAAAGACGTAAAGAAAAAGAGAACGCGCAAACACGGATGCCATTGATACCAAAACGTTGAGATGACGCTCGCCATCGCGAAGAAGTTCCACGTCGTTAGAGTGCTCCCTGAGCGTTTAATTTTTGCTAATTAGCCCTGGCCAATTTGTCGGTTAACACTGTCCTCACGGAGCGTCTATGTGAACGTGGCGTAAGCTGATGGTAACTCCTCGGCCAAGTTTGCCTGCAAATGTCTACTTAAGCGTTTAACGCGATCGTCACGATCGTTACGAAAAAAACATGTTTTTCACCGTCACCGGCGCGACCCCTCGTCATGACAAGAATATGCTAATTACCGCTCATCAGCCGGACAATTCTATCTCGACGTGCGACCGGAACACGTGTTTACGCCTTGTGTCGTGAAACGCCGTTTTCTCAGCACTCTGTGTTCTTTCTCCTTCCTCTTTCGCTTCGTGCAACGGACCGTGATTACAATTAAACGCTAAATCAAATGTTCTAGATTCCTCTCTATCCTCTCGGCTAAAATTTGTGCCGAGAGGGACGCACTTGCCACGAATACTCTACGATCATTCTATCCATTCTTCGAACTGGAAATTTTCTGAACAACGAATATCTATTCCGAACAACGAATTATTAGTTCAGTCGGCGAATCTATGAAAAGGGACAAAGTCGGTCGTCTCGCGACGAGAAATATTTAAACGATGAAAAAAGAGAACTCACTGATAAAAAGTGACTTTCTATGCAAATCAAGAGCTTGACTCTTCTCACGAGGATGTCGAACGGAGCTCGGTACTCTCGGGGTGACGATCCAGCGCCACTCATCCCTGCCATTTTCTCCCCCTTCGACGTCGACTTTGAGGCTTTCTTTCCTTCTTATTTTCTCCGGTTTACCCACCCCCTCCCCTCTCTGTCTCTCTCTCTCTCTCTTTCTCTCTTTTTCCTGTCATGCCAGCGAGTGCTGCCCCCTCCCCCTCGCCCCGAATCATAAAGATAACCAAATCGCTCGTGCTCCGACTTTTATTCCGAGGACATATTGCCCGACAATCATTTCGACATTTGCATAATTGTCGAATGAAATCGGGAGGGACGGACGGAGAGAGGAAGAGAAGGAGAGAGAGTTGTCCCGGGGCGTTTCTAATGCTCCTCGGCTCAGGACTAATTTTGTGCTCGGGGCGCCTCTCTTTTTTTCGCGACGGGTTTCTCGAAGGGTCGCAGAACATCGTCCAGGTCCCCTCCGCTGGCAGAGGTTCGCGAGATTCCACGTGGGGCAACCTCCTCCCACAACAACAGTTCGTCGCGGCCGATTAGCTTAATTCCCTGCTCGGGCAACGCTCACGAAACGGCCGAAATTTTCTTTAATTAGAGTCGTAACGCGCGACCACTTGGGAGGATTCTTTACGAGCGGCACTAATTGTCGACTGGATCGTTCTTCCTTTTTCTTCCATTCCGTTTTTGTCCTCCACGTGGAACCGCCACGTGGCAAAGTAAAGTCGGCAGGATAATATGCGACGGCATTACTGTGTATTATTTTCTTGACGCTTTTCGAGGGAAAAGCTACCGATAGTTCCCTCACTTTTTTATTCGCGCGATTATCGTTAACTTCTTCGAGGGGGTCGATTATGCTCAATTGCCCTTAGGACATTAATGTTGAGAGTTGAGGCGGAAACCAGCTCACCTATTACGTAAACGTAATGTTAGTAAATGACGGTTCACTTATTTTCTACTTACACATGCCTGGTCATCCGATTTACAAACGTTTCGAAATTACAAGCATAGGTCCGTAGTTAATTGTAAACGAGTAACCATAGTAAACGTAAAATGGATTTTCCTTTTCCATAAACCTAACTAGAATCACCGTAGCTCCATTGAATTAAGGCTTTCCGTTTCCACTTACTGCAGCAATAATAGCATCGACTGAAAAATAAAACAGTGTTCATTAAATACTTTTGCATGCTGTCCTATGTTTAAGGATTTACACGATTGTGTGCATGTAACATACTCGAACGTTGAGAAAGCAGGCCGTTGAAAACAGCCGAAACTTCTGGCACCGAGGCGAAGTCGACGCGCGACCTGACGCCATTCCCGCGGGATCCTTCAAAGGCGCTTTTTACCGCTTCTTATTTTCCATCCTGCCCTTTCGTCAAGATGTCACCGCGGCTAACGAGGAGAGTTAAGCGGAACAAAACAAGGCATTTTTATCGGGTAGCGAGCGAACGCGGGCGAATGGCGGAAGAGAGAGGGAAGGGCGAGTCCTCCCCTCTTTACGAATTATGCTAAACGCTTTTATGGAACGCCACCACCCCCGCCACAGAGAGACGAGCATCTCTCATTCGTGCTCTCTTTTTCCGTCTAAAGAACTAACGGAGTGGATGACGCGAAAACAACTGTCGTTTTACTCCTACGTGCGAACGTGAAGCAAAAGATTCGTCCCCAGATTTTAGCAACATAAGAAGTTCGTGAAGCCTTAAGGAAGTGTCTTTTTAAAATCGGAATAATTACAGAAAAAAATTGGTTGATCGTGTAAATTCAGCACCATACGTTCCACCGCAAATATTCACCAATCTCGGCATAGTCCTCTGATGTTTTTCACGCACGATCTCACGTGTAGACATATTCTACCACCATTGCCTCGATATTTTTTTTAAAATGACGCTTTAAAACGCAATCTCGTATTATCTGACGTCGACTGTAAGGTGAGTAAAAGACGAATAAATGAAATTATTAATCGAACACTCCGGCCCGTAGGAAACTCAAGACTAGCAAGATAGAAGGGACCAAGATTGTAGAAGGAGCAGGGGCGACCAAGGGCTTTCCCTCGGGTGAATAGGTATGGTCGAAGGTCGTTTACCGGGCCGCCTCGTTATCTCCCGATCCGAGTGCAAACGAGCGGAAGGGAATCTTTCGTTTTTCCCTGTTTCGATCGTGGTCCAAAACCGTTCGCGGTACAGCCAAGACGCGAAGTGGAGAAGGAAAGGAGTGGTGAACAAAGGGAACGAGTTAAAGGGAGGGAAGGAGAAGAAAGAGAGGAAATCGGTGAAAGGGGCAAGGCGCTTGTAGAGCATCGAGAACGAAGACAAATCTCGTGAGAAAGAAGGACGTAAGGAGAGGAGTAAAATCGAGGTGGAAGATACCGGGGGATCTCCCTCGCCACCTGCCCCCTCTGCTTCTTCTCTCTTCATCGGCTGGTCCAGGGCAAACTGGAAACATAATTACACCCTTGCGCGTCCAGGATAACCGAGAAGAGGTCCCGGGCTCAACACTTTCCGGCGGAGGCTTCGAAATCTCGCTCTCTCCACCTCCCTCCCTTTGTCTCTCTACCTTTCGTCAATTTCTCCCTCTTTCTCTCTCTCTCTCTCTCTCTCTTTCTCTCTCTATATATATCTAGTCGCTCAGACAGCACACGGGGCAGCGGCCCAGACACGAGGAATTTCGCAGTTTGATTTACAGCTGGTCGGATCTCCGCCACGCCATTGCCGACGCCGCCGCCGCCGTCGCCGTCCTCGGCGTCTCTTTCGTCGTCTATCGGGTCGGTTTTGATTGCGCTTCCCTCTAATGGAGGGTAAACGCCGGCCTGTTCATGAATTTGTATTAGAGAATCGGTTCCGAGAGTCGATTCGGCACCCGTTGAACCACCGCAAAGGACTTCGCCGAAACTTCGTGCGATGCTTGAAAGTGGAGAGCGGGAGTATCGAAAAACGAGAAAAAGCAAGAGGGGGTATCGAAAAACGAGAAAAATCAAGTGGGAAAGGAAGCGAGGGAGAAGGAGAGGGAGTAAGTGTAAGCTCAAAGTGTTCCACTGGCGAGAATTCGTGAAGACTACCTCACGGCAGGAGTCTCCTCGATCCTCCGAGTCGACGGAGCTTCCCTCTCCCGCTGGATAATCCCAACCGATCGACGACCTCGAGGATGATCGCCGCCAGGGGCGATCCACCGGCTCTAACCGACCATTTGCCGGGTGAAATTCGCGGCCGAGAAACGTTAGACCTCGGGAGAAGGTCTGAATCTGAATTCGTTCGTCGAGGATCATCGGTGGAGAGACAGATAAAGGGAGGGAGAGGAAGATAGGTGGTGGTGAAGGACGATAGTGTTTACGATTTAGCGTGGAGAAGGAAACTTCGAGACCTGTCAATGGCGAAGTATATTTTAATTCGCCGGCTGTGCTTTCAGGGATGATGTTCCGGTGCTGGAGTTTGGTAGGCTCGATATGTTCATTCGTACACCTAAGTGCAAAGTCGGTGTCCCTCTGAGGGAATGTGAAGCGGCCTTCCACCGTCCTGAGCAGGGCGTTGTAATACAATAGATTTTTGCCATTTTCTGATCAGAAACAATCATTTCGATGTATTTTATTGCGAATAAAAGGATTTTTAGGCAGAAATACGAGATTCCATCGCGAAAATAGACTGACCGCGGTCTCCGGTGATTACTCTGCCTGCTATTGGCTATTGAGAGGGGACACCGACTTTGCTCTCGGGTGTACAAGCGTGTATTCCAGATCTTACGAATTGAAAGGAATAAAGTTGAGGTGACATGTAGATGTTGTCCATTGTAGGAGTGTTATGAAGTATAATGTTGTTAATGATTGTCCCAAATTCTACGAAATTCTTTACGCGCCGTATTATACGGTACATTCGATGCATCATCCTGAAGACAATGTGAACATTTTGGTCTAAACATTTGTGTTTAGGAAATTTAGTCTTGCCGTCTACACTTAAGACTGAAAATAAAGGCAAAATAACTGCAATAACAAAAAATATTAGTACTACATGCTGATTAAAAAATGGCATGGCGCACACGTTGCTTCATATACGTCCAATTGACAAAAAAATACGTAATTGTCAAATTGTATGAATTTAACAATCACCGATATCACAAGATATTCGATAAATCCAATACGACCCAGCCCATGCTTAGAGATTTCGCCAACGCTCCGGAGGCTTACGTTAGCGCAAGCAACTTGGTTCAGCAAACTCGAAGACGGATTAATTTTCGCGCACGATGTGCGCATTGGAAACACATAAGAAGCTCCCCCGAGGGGTCGGCTGTATCGGTAATCTGTTTAAATAACGAAACATCTCTCGGGGGGTGGTTGCGAGGGCGAGAAATGGGAGGATGGGGATGTAGAAGCAGAAGCGACCCTGGAGGACCGTGGACGAGGGACAGGAGGGACAAGGGAGAGCTCGAGGAGCGGGTAAACGAAAATCAATGCATCCGACACCAAGCAGGAGAGCCAGCTCCTTTCGAGCAAGTTAATGAAACGCGGTGTCGGAGTGGTTGGTTGGGAAATTCCGAAATGAACCGTTGAAGGAAGCCTGCGGCGCGCGTCGCGCAACGTTCCAAAAAGCAGCATATAGTAGAATGTGCATAGCTCGGGCAGAAAATTTTTTCTCTCACATTCTGAATCTGTTAAACCTTGCACGTGTTAAAGAGAAAATGCTAACCGGGCTACAGCTATAAAATTTCATACTCCTTGAAACCGGCTGTGTGTCAGCCGGACGATTTATCGCCCTCACTTTATCTTCAATTATATATCTTATTTTTATTTATTTAATCCAGTAGCAATAGAAATCTACAGTTCTGCTTCACTCGTTCGCATAGTAGATTTAATAACAGTTTCAATGTTTCGTAAATTATCTGGAAAGGTTGCAAATTATACAGTACGCCAACGCACCTTACTTACTCGCAAGTCAGTCGCAACTTCGTCGCCACTCACTCATGTCTCTAAACACGTTACTGCCCCAGAAGCATCTGTCCTGCTTCTAACCGCTAAACGATCAAACGCGGAAGCGACATATTCATCGTGCATCTAATCATTAGATACCGCGAACGGTTGACCAAACGATGCATTAATTCTTAACGCGAGATTGCCGCGATCGTGTCTCGAAAATTGCGCGGACGATCTTCACGGGACGTCGCAAACGACAGCGCGCTGGTTGAAATTTAAATTAGCGCATCTACCCGTGCCGCGCGCAGTTCGTGAGTTCATTAAATACCCGAGGCAGCGTTCCCGCGTGACACTGGCGTTATTGGAGCTCGCATTTGTCCTGCGGCGAATGATAGAAGGAAGAGGGATAGAGATAGAATGACAGTGAAGGGAGAGAGAGCGAGCCAGGCAGAGAGAGAGAAAGAGAGAGATGAGCATGATCTTATTTCTTCCATGCTCTTATTTCCTCTGGACCCGTACCCAGAGGGGTGCGGCTCGGCAATGCCTCCTCTTCTCTTGCCGGCAGGTACACGTTTAAGGATACACGTGCGCAACGTGAGCGAGCGAGTCTTGCGCCTAGAAGAACGTCTGCTAAACTAACTTGCTTGGAATGCGGCACGAGGGCGGGGTGGCAATGCAAATTTATTCAAAACTCGAAAAAGCCCTCGGCTTGATTCAGCTTCTCCCTCCACCCTCTTCCGTCCTCTCCGCCCACCCTGTCTCTCGTGCCCGCACGCTCTTCGTTTCCTTCTCCCCCGCCCCTTCTTCCTCTCCTTCGCTTTTTCTATCCGTCCCTCCATTTTAGCTTTTTTCCGCATGTCTTTCCAAGTATCTTTCTTCACATGTCCCTCTTTCGTTCCTCCCTGCGCCCTTAGACGTTAGTCGCAATAAAGTTGTGCCAAGAGTTATCGATCATCGTTCCAGGACAAAATCGATTTTTGATTAGTTTTTTAGTTTGTTCGGGGTCGGAGGGCCCCCTTTATCATAATTACACTTGAATCGATAGGGCATGGCGTCTCAAAGCAGGGTACAGTCGCTTCGTACTTAAACAATTGTAAAGGGTTTACCAATAACAACGATAGGATTTGAAATATAAATAAAACACAGTAATTTTGCCCAAAGATGGTATGTATTATTTTTATTAGGTGGTATATTCTATGCCATTTATGATTTAAATAATATATCGTTCAAATGGCCACTTCGGCTCCTCTCGCACTGCTTGATCCGGACACAAATTTTCGATCACTCGGTGCACCATTTCGGGTGGTATGGCACCAATAGTGGCTCGAATGTTGGCTTCAAGTTCATGAAGAGTCGTAGGTTTGTTGGCATAAACCCGTGATTTAACATGGCCCCACAGAAAATAATCTAATGGTGTTAAATGACATGATCTTGGCGGCCAGCTGTGAGGGCCATTTCTCGAAATTAATGACTCGGCGAACGTTCCGCGCAATAAATCCATTGTAACGACCGCGGTGTGGCAAGTTGCACCGTCTTGTTGAAAATAAATGCCGTCTGCGTCAATATCATCAAATTTCGGGAAGAAACAATCGGTCAACATCGAACGATAGCGCTCTTCATTCACAGTTACGGCTTGTCCTTCTTCATTTTTGAAAAAGTATGGTCCGATGATGCCACCATACCATAAACCGCACCAAACAGTAAGTTTCTCCGGATGTAATGGAGATTCATAAACCACTTGAGGGCTTGACTCACACCAATAGCGACAATTTTGCTTATTAACAAACCCGTTCAGCCAAAAATGTGCCTCATCTGAGAAGATGATGTTTCGATGAAAATTTCGATCAGTTTCCATCGCCTCTAGAGCCCAATCTGCGAACTCACGCCGTAAACAATGGTCATTTGGCTTCAGTTCTTGTGACAATACCACCTTACATGGACGCAATCCAAGATCCAAGTATAAAATACGCCAAGTAGTCATCGTAGACAGGCCCAATTCTTGGAGCTACGAGCACCACGACGTCGTTTCGGTGGCTTAGTATCATGTAGACTAAACTCACTTTCCAACTTATCAATTATACGGCGTATGGTGAGCTCAGAAGGAGCGGAATGACGACCATATTTTACACGAAATGCTCTTTGTGTAGCAACAAAACTTCTCGAATTTTGATAAAAGATTTGGACGATTTCCGAACGTTGTGGCAACGTGAATTTGTTCATGGTGAAATGGCAAACCATACTGAAAACAATTGACACCAGATGACAAACAACGATCCATAAACATGGCCGCTATAAACAGGCAAAATCCTATCGTCCTTATTGGTAAACCCTTTAGCATATAGTAAATAACAAGTGAGCGCGTAGTTTGAAATTTGCATATCCACTTAACAAAAATCTTGTTGACCAGTGTTATCATTGGTCACTGGAAATCCTGACGATTCGCGTGAAACTGTACATTAATAAAATCATCCCCAAAGCTGCGGACTCCGCAATCCTCTTAGGCAGCAAATGAAGTCATTACCGTCAACATCCTTCTTCCGCGTTATCTCTTACATTGTTAAACACAGTTATTTGGGAAATGCGACACGTCGCAGGTACATGTCGCTCGTTCCCTCGACAAGTACGGAGTTACTCCCCCTCTAGTGCAAGAGGGGCACGAGACTCTGCGGTACCAAGTGGCGCACCGGTGTGCGGTGCCGCGGGCGCTAAAGGGAGCAATTATACGCGGGACCGGGCCAGCAAATTCGTAACTCCGCGCAGAAATTCGTTCCGACTGGCCGTTAAGAAGATTCTGCTTCGTCGGGCCGCGAGGATACGACGGAACATTTCTCTCTCTTCTTTCCTCTCTCGATCTCCCTCCTTCTCCCTGCTTCTCTCTTCCTTCTACCCTCCCATCGTGCGGTGCGCTCGAATAACCGCACGAGCCTCCACCGCGCCCCGCGCTGGATTCAAGGAAAATTGAATAACAGCGTGATGGCTCCGCGAGTTATCGGCCCGGAATATCAAAGTCCCTCCTCGCCGGGAGCCGGCACCGGCTGTAATTTCGGCAAAATGCAAAGTGCATTCGATATGTATCGTCGAGACGGCGCGCGATCCGAACGGTAGGAAAGGAGAAAGGATGAAGAAGGGACGTGAAGCCGGCCAAAACACATCCTCGGAGTATCCGTACGAGGAGTGCGCGATGGAATGTCCGTAGAGTGAAGTGTCTAAAAAACTGGACTCATCGCGCGTGTAACCGTGGCATCTATATCATTATTTTAATGATTAAATTAGTTATAAAATATTATTATTTAAATCCTAGCCTGGAGATTTCATACGTAGAAACGCATATACGATATAATACCGAAATTTTTCGAGAAGACTCAAATTGCGCAGGTCCTCGAATCAACATTATCAACGGCCTTCTATTCGTAGTGGTTCTCTTGGAACGCGAATTTCCGCTCGTCGTCGTTCAGTCCCCAAGTTTTCCAATGACCAACCCACCCGGGATATCTTTCTAAATTCCCCGATGCATCTCTTCGCGCGGCCCATATCGAGTCTCGTCAAATTTTCACCGTCCATCCGGTTAAAGCCCTTGAACGGTCCACCGGGTGGGTCGAGCGGCGTGGCAAAACTTCCAGTTTCTCACGGAAGCGATTTTTCCATCGTCGGGTGCCCACCCCGATTAAGCGCTGACCACATCCGCCGATCGTTACGAGACCGAACGATCGATCGGTGACGAGAAAGACGCGCCGCGGAGGAGGCGCGCAACCGGTGAAGAACAGACGGTGGAGAAGGAGGAGGAGGAGAGGTAGAAAGAGAAGGGGTACATAACGCCGCATTTTGCGCGCGAGCTTGCCGATATCCTCCGATGCCTTCGCGGCGGCCACCACCGCATTCCTCGCGTGTAACTCGCTCGAAACACGAGCCGCGAGACGCGTTGCTCCGAAGCGGGAAAGAAGAAGAGAAGGAGGATGAGGAGGAAGGGAAACGGGTGGTGAGGGAGGAGAGGGAGGTTGGCAAGAAGAGGCGCCCGCCTTGTCAAGGTCCCCGGGGCGCCACGAGGAGAAAAAGCGGCGGTGGCGGCTGACTCTCCTAACGTTCGAGCGAGCCGTTTCTCCTCGTCAGCTCTCTCCTCTCCTAGATTCACCTTCCTTCTCTCTTTCCAATATTCGCCACCTCGTACCCCAGGCTCGTCCATTAGTTTCCATTCTTCGTTTTTCTCTCCGATGCCACCGCGCCGCCACCTCCACCACCTCCACCCTCCACCCTCCTCGATGTCCACGCGGTTCAGCTCGCGGGACTAGTCGAGCACTCCTTTCTCGCTCTACGGCTATTTATGAAATAATCGATACATCGGAACGTTAATCGCGCCCGATTGAATTAAAGGTCTCGTTATTATCCCCCGTAACGGGCGCTCGTCCGCGCGTCTTCACCACGCTTCTCCTCGATGCTCGTGGATGCACGCGAGCGCGACACGTACGATGCGTGCTTGATGCCGCCGGTACTGCTCGTCTCGTTCTTCTTCGTTGTATTGTTGCTCGTGAAGGGAAGCGCGTGGTCGGTGATCGATGTTTATTGGGTGATTAAGGAGCCAGGGAAGTGTAATGCTGTTCTATGAGGAGCTTGTGTATCCACGAGGGTCATCCTCGGGGAATCAGAAAACTTTCTTTGTAAGTGGACAGCCCGGATAACACGAATGCATTCGAATGAATAAGTAAATGTGCAAATACAGGGGGAATATTTTTAGTCGACATCATGCTTTCCGACAGTTTCGTACTAATATAATACGAGACCTTAAAGTATCGCGTGAGTTTTCCATTGTTGTCTGCGACAGAATCACCCTCCGCGACGCGACAATAGTCCGTAGAGCCGTACTTTGCATTGGACGATTAAATTTATACGGCGAGCTCGTCGGGCCGAAATTGCCACAGGAAAATCTCGCGACAATCAACGTCGAAACGAAATCTGAATCTCAGACTTAATCGTCGGCCTCATTGACGTAGGTCACGATAGAAGCGCATACGGGAAACGCGAGAAAGGGAGACGGACGGACGGAGAGAGAGACAGAGAAAGAGAGAGACGCACGGAAAGGAGAAGAAGGAGAACTTAGATCGCTACTTCCTTTGATCTCCCGGGTAATTGAAAACTCGGTTCATTCACACCATTAGCACAACGAGCATTACACTACAATTAAGACGTCAGACGAAGTCTCACGACTCGGGTGCGCTCTGACTTTGTACGGCTGGAGATTAGATCGACACCGTACATTTACATTGGCTGGTGCACGGTGAATTACGTTTCCATCCTGGCCACTTAATTATCTTTCTTTTTTGCCAGGAATTATATGTATTCAGTGCGGAAGATCTTTCTACGTGCGAGAGAGGAAAGGAGAAGAAGTGAAAAGAGGAAGGAAAGAAGCGTATAGGAAAGAGGCGAAGAAACGAGCGGATCACGTAGAGAGGTGGAAGGAGTGCCGACGGAGGACTCTAAAATGATAATTGACGAGCATATAATGTAATGTACTGAATTATGTCGCACTCGAGTGCACCCGGACTACCTCCGCATCTCGCGTTTCTCTCAAGAAGCCACCTCTCCTCGAGCGACGCGACGTAGCTTCGAAGGTAGCGTAACGTTCGCCCGCGATAAGTTTATTAACGCGTTAAGCGTGTGTCCGCTGAGGTAACTTCGTTTAATGATCTACGGAGGAAGAGCGTGAAAATGCGGTGTTACTTAACTTAACAGCGTTTTATCGGGGAAGACTACGGAAGTGATCTATAGAAGTAGCGGTCCAAATACTGTGCATTATGTACCACACTTACGAGGGAACGATCAAAATGTAAAATGTTTCGTTTCGATGATGAAAATGCGACGATGAGGTAAAAATTTCATTTTTACGCAGGTGCCTGCGATTGAGGACCTCTTATACTACATTATTTCTCAACGAGTCGCGTGCATATTGAAAGCTCGAAGCTTCCTCTCAGACTCTTAACGCACTGTTATTCGTGAATTGACATATCGGAGCAACTTTCATAATCAAATAACGCTCATTATGCTTATAAAACTCCAAATATGTTAATGTTACAATTTAATAAACCAGCAATAGATATGATTATGTAGTGAAAAGAGACTATCCCCTTGAAAGTAATTATTTAATATATGAAAATATGACTTGTTATCCCGCAAGATGACAGGCCTGGCCTCCCCCATCGTACCGAGTTCAGCCATGGGCACTTTTCGCGATCGGCCCCAATTTAGCGATCTCTCTATTCTTTGCCCCGTTGCCATCGATGAACTACGCGGAAGTACGGAGCGTGGATTAAAGGAAAAGATCACCCCGGTGTATCGACCCCGACCTGCCCAAGACAACGAGAAGATCGTCCCGATCTTGAACCCTCGATCGCTCGATGTCGTTCGCGGGTCCACTCCATCACCTCGCCGCTCCTCCTCCTTCTTCCTCTTGGTGCGATGAGGCCCCGGGACCTCACGGAGATGCCAAGGAAGGAAAAAAAAGGAAAAAAAGTAAAAAAGTGGCAAAAAGGCGGAAGAAGAAGGGAGAAAAAAAGGAGGAACCAACGGTGCAGACGGTCCCAGGTGATCTACGAGAGTTATATACGATAATGGAATAACCACAGGGAGGACGAGTAATTGTAAGAATTAACTAATAACACGGCAGAGAAGTAGGGTCGTGCGAACCGGCCATGGATCCACGGGGCACCGTAACCTGTCATTCTTCGAGCCCACCTCCGCCATCATAGGGGATCTATCAATTACTCCGAGTAAGTGGATCCTAGATCGGACAATGGAATTGGCCCCCGACGGATTCTCCACGGCACCCACGCGCCGGGACCATACTGACATACACCATCGCATAGATTTGCATAGACAATTAAATCTGCTTGATTTTTATTTCGCCTCCCCCTCCCTTTACAACCCCCTTAATCCGAATGCAATCGGTGGGTAGAATGTATTACTTCAAATACCAAATGCCCAGAAATACGAAGCAGACGTATTACGAGCAACTGAAGACTTTGTCAGCGTTGGAGAATTGGGGCAGTCAATGTTGCCGTAAATTGCACAATTGAGCAAAAGGTTAGACACCGTCGGAGAACCAGACTCTTATAAGATTTTAAATTTTCCGATGAAAAATCCGTAGTAAAACACTTGGGCAATTAATATTCACATATGTATAATAAAGACGACGGATGCACAATGAAATATAAAAGGCGCACATACATACGTATATCGTAGGACAAGCTCGAATTCCAGGTCGACGATATCCAAAGCTGCCCTTTCCCAGAGAGCTTTTGGCCCAGTGCCGCTTGCCTCTCTTCCGTTGGGATGCAACGTGGTATTTAATTTTCTGCATAACGCTTTCGTGCCCGCTTAAAAAGAGAAAGAGGCGTGATACAGAGGTGAAGGATGAGGGGAGATAGAAGGTGTAGAGGATGAGTGAGAGGAGGGTAACAAAGAGCGGGGGTACGTGGGGGTGAGTAACGTGGACACGAAATAAATAGATTGAGTGAAGAAGAGAGAGGGAGAGGGAGTGATGGAGAGAGGAGGGAAGGGCAGGAGAAGGCATAACGCACGTTATTTCACGAGCCAGGCATTGTTGAGCGCGTACGTACTCGCGTACTCTCGTCGCGGCTAAATGCCGTGAAATTGTCATCCTACAGTCACAAAGGGAATTCACTCTCGCAGCCGGTGAAATATAAACGCGTTTTTGCCGGAGCGAACGCTTTTCCGACCCGATTGTTATTTGGGACGAATTGTCCATCTCCCATCGACACACGCAGGCCAGTCAGATCACGCCCTATGAATGCATCGCTGTTTTCGGTTTCGTTTTTTCCATTTACTGTGACTACGTATGCCATGGCTTGGCCGATGACAGAGGCAGACATTTTCGCAATCGGCTCTGTCTGAAGAATACGTTGCGCTCTAAACTTTACGATAACAAAACTATTCCGCGACATACGTGGCATCTATACATTTAAATAATGAGAGAGGAAAAATACGTAGTAAAATATTAACCCTTTTAATTACTGTATACCCTTTGTTTGCAAACCATGCAAATGAATGTATGACAAGACGTATTTCGATGATTATTAAAAACCAAAAAGTGTAAAGAAATTTTGTGAAAAGGTAAAAAGTCAAAGGAAGATAATAACTATAACCAGACGGTTGTATAGAAAATATCTGCGAATCTGCAGACGAATAATTTCGCGGTAGATGTGTTCCGTGTTCAGGAACAATAAACTCGTAAAAATGTATCCTCATTGTATACGTTGCTATGGACTTTATCGCAGAAATATTAAATACTTGCGTGTTATTATTTTAATGCTGCCATAAAATATTTTTAATAGGGCTGTCGTGTGATCGTGCGAATGCATTGTGCGAGCCGAAACGGAAATCCATGTCACGTAAGATCTACAAATTAACAATCGAATAAAATATCGTTATAAAAACTATACGCTTTGCTCACGAAAAGTTCGAATACCATTTATATTTGCAAAATAAATTATTCCCAATATTATTACGATTTTCGAACCTCTTCGTACACTTGGTACGATTTTAATCGGGGGTTAACTCGCAGTCACGTGTAATATTCAACTAGAAATATTCTCGTTGCAATTGTGGGCGCGATAATAAAGCTTTACAGAAACATTACTGGGAAAGTCAGTGAAGCTTGATAAAACGGTTAAGATGCGAAGAATGTGCGGTGCCAATCTAAAATCACCGTGGTCAAATTAATCCGACATTATCGACTAGGGCCGCGGCAGAATCGCGTGGATCTTTCAGCATTTCCGGGCGATTCACGCGAACCTTTCAATCTCGATTCGAGTCGAGAGTGTACAATCGATTAGGGAATTTCGAAGCTCGAGACGACGCGACGCGTCCCTCGGGTCCGCTTAGTCCCCCCATCCCTGCAACTCCCTCGCCAGACAACCCCCAAGCCCCATTTCCCTCGACTCGGAAATTCAACCGTGTGTGATCCGATGGAGTCGTCCTCCTCCCCTGCCCTTTCCTACTCCCGCCCCATTGACGTAATATTGGAAAATAATGCACTGCCGTGTACAGCCTGCAGCAGGCTGCAGCACGACTTAAGAAGACTCGGTACCACCCCACTTGCTGGAGAAACGATTCCTCTCCTCAGTCCGTATCGATCGATTTCCCATTTCTCCGACGTTCTCTTTGCCCCCTCCTCTCTCCACCACTCTCTACTACTCTTCCCTCGAGAGTTCCCACATCCATAAAGATTAAGCAATAAAATTAAGTACGCTCTATTCGGAATTGAGTCCCGTAGAGTATGCAAATATAGGTGTTCTCGCGTGGGAGAGGGGTGTGCGCTTAACTACGCGAGAGGAACCAGGATCGTGATATAAGAGTGAGAATGATTACCCCGAAAGAGGAAGGAGAAACGAGAATCGGAAGGAAGACGCGGAAGGGCCATTTCCGCGTTTCCGCTAAATTTCTCCCAACGTCGCGGTCGGTAAAGGTAAAGGTAAAGGTAACGAGAGGCCCCGCATTGAGACGCGTACCGCGAAGAGTAGGCGCGCGCGCGCATGCGCGTACTTACGTACCTACGCACGGACGATGAAAACCCGTGGGCAATTAAAGGAGGAGCTAACAAGCTCGAATCGCTATCGTTTCCTCTGGATCTACCCGCTGAAAGGATCCTACCGGCGTAATAAGGTACGTTAGTGCACCCGACGTCCGCCACTCGTGGTGTCTAATGTGCATACTCGGGCGGCGTAATACGTCTGCGGTATTATCGACAATTAGGTCTCCCGCCTTCGAGCCTCGAGGGCCCAAGGTCGCGCGAGAAAATCTATTTCTTGGAATTCACAAGAACGGCGATCGAGGGGAAACGTTCAGACCGAGCTGGTCCGTGGAATAAAGTAAAGCTTCCTGTCTGAAATGTATCTACCTTGTTTTTCGTATTCATACGACTATGATCCGTGGTACACGTTCTTACTACATTAATCTATTTAGTTTCACTCACTCGTTGTAAGAATCTTCTGTACTCTTGCTTGATGTTAATACCTCATAAATATTAGTACCCTAAGTTATACTAAGCGTCGATTAATATCCTTTCAAACATAAATTTTCCGATTCAAATTTTTCATCGTAGTAATCAAATGGCATAGGACAAGTAAGACCCCGGTGTTGAGCTGGCAGCTAGTTACGACCATCGAGTTATCTCGCATCTTTCCCACTGGCGTCGTTAGCGCCTTCTCTCCCATCGGCAGGCCAAAGGTAAGATGAGCCCAGTGAAAGACCTAACCCGTGGACATTGCGAACTTTATATCCGGACACCTGTAATTCAACCTATCTACCACGTGCAGGGTCACGGAACTTCCGCGTCTCGTAAGCTTTTAATTTCGATAATTCGATAGTGAAGCAGAAGGGTCGTCACGATCTTGGATACTGAAACTTGCTCTTACGTCTATATAATTTATCTAATATCACACGTAACGCGTGCTCAAGCGGTACAGTTTACTCAGATATATGAGCTTTCCTATTTGATGTAGCGCGTTCCCTCTCTTGTCAAACCAGTAACAAAAAATTTCAAATATTTGGTGACAAGTGAAAGAGACTGGAATGCTCTTGGATACTGAAAATAGCTTCGTCTTGTATACTTATGCTCTTGTGTTGAATTAGCATTCATTAAAAGATCACTGAAAAAGACAGCTATCTATTTTTTAAAAATATGTACATATGTACCATATTTTATAATCGACAGAGAGCTGTCTGTCTTCACCCTTCACCCTGTTTCCAAGCTTCATCGCAGACTCCGGTGTATGGTGCCAAACTCCCGATTCGGGGTTCCGGACAGTTGCCCAACAAGAGTACGTAGGCCCGCGTCGGCTGTTTAGAAGAGAGATTTATTAGTTCAGGATACATCGTTCAACATGGATGCCAAACTCCAGTGCGATTTGCAGACGAGAGTAGAACACGTAAGCGAGAAATCGGTGATGCGTGATCGTACGCGCGTGCATCTGTGTTCCTTCGGAGGTTACGGGGCACGACCGACAAGAAAAAAGAAAGAAAATGAGAAGATGGAGCAGCTAAGAGAAGAGGGAGGGAGAATGGCGGTGAGGTGATGGTGGAAGGAAGAAGAAGAAGTAAACCGATCGAAACGCGAAGGGCGAAGGAGAACAGAAACGATTGAGGAGGCGCTGGGCAGCTGTCGAAAGATTAAGATAACCCTGAAGTTAAGTGAACACGGGGTGTGCCCGGGCTGTGGATTTAAGGTGATTAAAGGCACCTGATATTGAGAATTATTATACCATATATTTCGTAGTGGCGAAGCCATATTCTGACGGCTGCATAAATTTTAAGGGGTGGTGGTGATCGAAGCCAATAGTTACGGATCGGCGGACTATCGTTGGTCCCGGTATTAGATGGTCTTAGTAAAGGTTTAGCGTGTGCATTCTTTTCTGAGGCATCGATTTCGGCTGTACCGAAAAGTTGGGGTTCGAACCGATGATTGATAGCTATTCAGCCTCCCACTGTCTGTCCAATAAAGAAAGTCGCTCGTTTTTTCACGACAGTATTCGCAAACGCCAAAAACGTGGCTAAATATCAAGTTGAATACGTAGACCCTAACGTAACAATTAAATTATACACGCTTTCATTAAATCAATTATACATTTTGAACAGATCTTGATTTAGGAAGCCACGGTTGTGGAAAATGCCCATGTTATAGCACACATTAAAAAAATCGGAGGGAGCGTTAATTGGAGAAAGGATCCTACTAGCTATAACAGGGCATCAAAGATGCAGCGCCAGCTCCGTGGTTTTGTGTCACGAGCCTCACCTCCGGAACACCCATGCAACAACGAGAATAAGCGCCTGCAACGAGCCTACGTGCCGAGGAACGTGACTCTGAGTGAGAAGGAATTGGAGAACCCGTCCACGCCCGATCAGATGATCCCAGACGACTTCGTGACTTCGTATTTGCTCAGCCATTTACTTTGCAGGCATCGTGCTCTAACCCATCCTGGTCCATTCGTCCATCCGCCGATACGTCCCTCTCCGGGATACATAATTATATTATAATAAACTGTAACGATACAGGACCCTTTCTGGCCTTCGCCGATAGTCTCCCTTCTCCACCATGGTCCCCAGATTCTCTCGGCACGAGAGCAGAACATACTGAGATCCTGTGCAGTCTTCTTTATACAGCAGGTTTTTCTAGAGAAAAGTTCTTTGGAAAAAATATTACTAGAGAGAAAGAATGAAAGAGAGAGGGAGAGAGCGAGAGAGGTAGTAATAACATTAAACATGACAAAGATGATTAGAAGAACGCAACAAAAGACTAAACTAAGGTTTTGGGAATGTAAAATCTTTCGTGCTGCTCTCTATCTTTCTTCTTTTTATCTGCGAACCCCATTCCTCTTTGCTCCTCTGACTTTGTTTCGCTCTCCACGGGCAAGAGAAGGTACCTAGTGTCAGAGGGCCGAGTTTATCACTGTCATATCCTGACGTCGGAGCTCTGCTGTCTTAATAGGCTTAATGGCCAGTTGTTCCGGAGCTGGGGCTGGATTTTTCGATGGTTACAAAGCACCGATGGTCAAGGTAAGTACCGAGACACTCGAGATATCAATAAGTATGCATAAGCAATAAAAGTGAAATTTAAAAGGACAGAGTATCTTATACACGTCAAACTTTCAATTCGGGCCGCGTGTACCACCGGTGACATATTCATTTAATGCACTAGAAACATATGTTTCATAACAAGTTTAAGACTATAGGATATATTACCATCAAAAGAGCATCCTATCCCTAACCACGAATGTTTAAGAACACCGAACTGAAATGAGAGATTCCTCGATTCAACGATCATGCCCTTTTCGTTTGCTGGTTGGGAGAGAATTGTTTCCCGCTAGGAAGCCTCGAGAAGCAGGAATTCCTTCGTCTCGGATAAATCGTGAGTAGCTCTCCTCCTTCCCGCGACACCCTTTTCCTCCTTCACCTCATCGTCCGTCAGTCTCGCTATCCGACGCGTTACAACGTCGGCTAACGACGTGCCAAGGTGCGCCGTGATGTACACCTTATCTCGTGGTGTTTACTCGAGGTGCAGAGAATGAAAGACAGAAGAGAAAGAAGGAGAAAGGGAAATATGGAGAAGGAGGGATGAAGCGAACGAGAGAAAGAGAGAGAGAAAGTGAGAGATGCACTCCGCGAGCACTGCAAATATCGCAGAATGCGGACATTGTCGAGGCACGTATATTGGTGGAGGTAGGGGAGAACCTCGATGGAGAGGCCTCCGGGTCGAGAGACGGATGGATGTTCATCTTACACGTCTACCACCTCCTTCTGTCCTGCACCTCTCCCTCTTCCTTCTCACCTGTCCCTCTCTACTCTCCCTCACCGCGTTAACCTCATCCTGCTCGTTCCTCCTTTTTTCGAACAGGAGGGGCTTTTACCAACAACGATGCATCTCTCAAGCACCAGGACCCAACACCACCATCTCCTCTCGGGCCCCGACGAAAAAAAAATTTCATCAAGCTTTTCCACCTCGTCTATTCGGACGAGTAGCAACGTCTGCAGCGCGAAGAAGTGATTTTCCGAGGGAGAATCTGAATATGCGGGTAGCTTGCTGGGCGTGAAGACGCACGGCGGAAGTGGAGGGGACGATGTGAAAGAACGGTGGTAGGTGGTGGTGGTCGACCGAAGTCAAGCAAGACGGGGAGAAAGCCGACAAAGGAAGCATCGGAATGATCGTGAAACAACGAATAAAAAGGTGAGAGGTAATGAGGTACGGAGGGGTCCGTAGTCGTTGACAAAACGGATTACCCTAAGACGGCGAGCAAGTGACGAGGAAGGAGAGAGAAGATGGAAGCAAGAGAAGAATGAAATGACCCGGGACTCGAGGTGCTGTCCAAACAACCCTTTTCCTTAATCATTTAAGTGATTCTGTAAGCACTCGCGAGCACGTCGAATCGCGCGCTAACTCTTATGCAAACTCAACCCTTTCTTGCGACAGAACCCCTTTTCTGACCCTTTAAGCGTTTGATAATGATAATACCTTCTGGGTCAAAGTGTGAGCGAATCCGCGGAGACGAGAAATAATGCGAGGTTAGAAATGATCGCAGGATCGAACCTTACTCTAAAATCTTAATTGTAACAAGGGCGTGGTAATGAAACGGAGAAAAGATTTTTAATTAGTATACATTGATTCATTGCTTTTTACAGCTACTGATATCAAGCTTCCTTACATTTTCACGTGAACGGAAGCGCTTCTCTAACATACGGATATACCCTTTGTGGAGTAATGGATATCTTCCTTCCTTTTCGCTGAACGATCTATTTTTGAATCGAGAGTCATTTCTTCGTAAAAGAACGCACTTCACGAGGCGAAGAAACTGGAAGCGACGGGACGATGTCTAGTTCGATTAATTTTCCGGTCATTATTTTTTACGACTCCTTATCTTCGGCTCAGCTCCTTCGTCCCCATGCTCCACCGTCCCTCTTCTAGCTCCTGCTCCAGGACCCCTAGAAGGTACGACGACGAAGGCGCGGTAGGATCCACCCAATAGGATTTTCCTTTGGTTCACTCACCCCGATTTATTCTCGTCGCGATTATCGTATCAGACGCAAAGGCGTCGCGTCGGCGCGTGCTCCGCTGCGCTTTTATATAAACGTCATCGCGAATCGCATGGACTCTTAAAGTTGTCTCGGCGATAAGCCCAAAAGGGGGACAAATTATGGCTGGATGTCGAACGAGGACGCCAGCGTATTCTCACTGTAACGGTGAAGCAGAAAAGACCAGAGAGAAAGGCGGAAAAGGTGTAGGCTGCTACAGTAAAAAATCATAGATCATTGATCGCGTTCAGAGTATCCTCGGTAAACATCTCGGTGAGGCGGCAAAGGATTCGCTTAAAAATTAATTCAGTGAATCAACAAAGGTGGGCAAAATGATCAATAAATCAATTTTTCGGTTTATGCGTAATAACCGGTCAGAAAGAACTTGTTTTTTAATTTTGTTCAATTTAGGGCGTTGTGAATTTAACTTTTTGTAATAAAAATGGGTTCATGGATTGTTATTGCCGCAGGTGTCTTCAACTGCTTCGTATTTATAATAAACGTAATGGATATCCACCTAAATGCAGTACTTAAATGTAAGAAATCTCAATCTGCGTTTCATGAACGGCATTAAAATAGATAACCAGACCTTGATATTGCTTTCCTATCGTTTGCTGTTAGACTGCCCTTCATTTTTCTATTTTCTGTTAGCACACGTCTTTCGTATCTATTAGACTTGCACATCTATCTGTCGCGATACTAATTATTCACTAATCCCCTAAATTGTAAGATTTATTTTGCGTCTCCAGTTCATGCCATGACATCTACACTGGTGACTTATTATCAGTAAAGACGGCTTTTTGGGCACAAATGTTATAAGGCCTTATAAAGAAATGTGGTAGACATAGGTTCGCCAAATATGTTCCCGGAATAATTAATCATTTCAGAGCGAAACTTATTGAAGAAATAACATACGAAGGAAACTGGGTTACCCAATTCGTATTTAATCCACATTTGAATCCTAATAATAAGTAAACGTTCGTGTAGAGCAACGTTGACTTTTATTATTAGCTACTCTGGATTAAACTCCTTATTAAAATTCTAATACTGGAGTCTTCTTGAAAAAATCATCTTACGCTATTTTTATTATTTTAGGACATGGGTAATGGCCTCGAAATATTTACCGCCGCAGTCCCGAATCAGCTTGACACTAGAAATACCAAAAGCAGGTTGAATGATAGATTAACAAGAGAAATCCCAGTATGGAAACGAACTTCGGTACGTTTAGTGTTAATCTGCCTCTGGTAGTGTCACACAATTAGTACAGCTGTTCTGTCGACCTATATTAGCGTATATTTATTATCCGAATTCAAACGTGGGTTAAATACGAATTGGCTAATGAAGTACGTAGAAAGATGCCTCACCCAGTTTCCTTCGCACGTTATCTCCCTTAAATGATTAATTGTTCTAGGAACATATTTGGCGAAGCTGTATCTACGACGTTCCGTTTCAAAATCTCATGACATTTGTGCCCAAAAAGCCGTCTTTACTGATATCAAATCACCAGTGCGAATGTCGTGGCGTGAACTAAGAAGGTAAAATCAAACTTACAATTTCGGAGGCTATTCGACAGTATCGCAACAGGTAAGTATGCAAATATAATAGATACGGAACACGTGTGCTAACAGGAAATAATAAAAAAATGAAGAGGCGTTTAACAGCAAACCATCGTAAAACAGTATCAAGGTGAGGTTCAAGGTGCGTATATATATCGGATTAAATGACAGAAACTTCAAGCATTAGCTAATTCCACGAAGTTTCTTAAACTAATTGCACGGCACGATCACAAAGTGAGAATGCGTACCTTCGGCATTCCTCTGCTCGTTGTAGCAACCATCATCTCCATTGGTAAGAAGAAATATTCGATTGATATTATAAACTGCATCCCATATTTTGTTTCTGCCTTGTAACAATGTTTTTTACAGGCGGCGCTCTCACACCGGAGGAAATTGAACAATTGAGCTTGACGGGCGGATGCGACAACGATACAGAGATTTACGCAGATGACAGCCAAAAAGAAGACGTACGGTGTATACCGGAATATACGACTATATTCGACTTTGTGAGTATTTACGGGAAAACGTTGCCTTTCTGTTCCCCAAAGATGTGCAGCAGATAACTGTTTTATTCAAAACTCCGCGGACGAGAATTTCTCCCTTCATCGGGCCGTTTCTTCGAGAATAGCTCAAATACTGTCCTTTTCAGGGTCACGACGACCGTTGCATATGTAAGGAAGGGCACGTAAGGTTCTATGATGGGACGTGTATAACTAAGGATGAATGCGAAGTTACGAAGACCCGTATCGATGCGTTGGATTGAGATTCCTAAGACTTGTCTTCATTCGTGTGAACTAAATTATTTACATTATTTAAGCTACGTAAGATGTAGTCATTTAATACCTTGTTCTTCGAGTTCTAAATTCACACGATTTGATCAATAAAGTACTTAATGAACATTAACAGACGTTTTTTATGATGCAACAAAACTTATTGTTTAAGGGCAACTATTAATGTGATACTTTCTCATTTAATTAACAAATGTACGAAGTACGTAGGAAATTGCATCACCCAGGTTCTTTCGCACGTTTTTCCTTCAATAAATGTTATCTCCTTTAAATGATTAATTGTTCCGGGAACATATTTGGCGAAGCTGTATCTACGACGTTCCGTTTCCAAGTCTCATGACATTTGTGCCCAAAAAGCCGTCTTTACTGATATCAAGTCACCAGTGCGAATGTCGTGGCGTGAACTAAGAAGGTAAAATCAAACTTACAATTTCGGAGGCTATTCGACAGTATCGCAACAGGTAAGTATGCAAATATAATAGATACGGAACACGTGTGCTAACAGGAAATAGAAAAATGAAGAGGCGTTTAACAGCAAACCATCGCAAAGCAGTATCAAGGTGAGGTTTGAAGGTGCGTATATATATCGGGTCGAATGATAAAAACTTCAAGCATTAGCTAATTCCACGGAGCTTCTTAAACTAGTCGCACTACACGATTACGAAGTTAGAATGCGTACCTTCGGCATTGCTCTGCTCGTTGTAGCAACCATCGTCTCCATTGGTAAGAACAAATATTCAATTGATATTATAAACTGCACCCCATATTTTGTTTCTACCTTGTAACAATGTTTTTTACAGGCGGCGCTCTCACATCGGAGGAAATTAAACAATTGAGCTTGACGCACGGATGCGACAATACAGAGATTTACACAGATGACAGCCAAAAACAGGACGTAAAGTGTATGCCGGAATATATCACTACGTTCGACAATGTGAGTATTTACGGGAAAACGTTGCCTCTCTGTTCCCCAAAGATGTGCAGCAGATATCTGTTCTATTTAAAACTTCGCGGACGAGAATTTCTCCCTTTATCGGGCCGTTTCTTCGAGAATAGCTCAAACTCAAGAATGTCAGGACTCGTGACTAATTCTTTTTTTTCAGAATCACGACCACCGTTGCATATGTAAGGAAGGGTACGTAAGGTTCTATGATGGGGGATGTATGACTTTGGAGGAATGCGACGAGAGAAAGAGCCATATGGACACATACGGTTTCGATATCTAAGGATTGTCTTCATTCGAATGTACTTAATTATTTGTATTATTTAAGTTACGTAAGATGTAGTCATTTAATACAGTCCTTCGAGTTATGATAAATTCACACGACTTGATCAATAAAGTATTTACTGAACATTAACCGACGATTCGACCAATGAAAAAATTTGAAACTTTTCAATATACACTCAGCACAAAAAAAAGCGATACACTTAAAATTTGGAAAAAAATCACCGAATTTCAAATGACGATAACTTCGTGACTTATGAAGATAAAAATATGTTTCAAAAACGATAAGAAAGCTTGAAATTTCAGTTTGGAGAATCAATTTATTTCAATGTCGCGGGATGAATTTATTTAAAATTGTGGACGACAGAAAGAGAGCACGCAAAATTGAAAAATTTTTGCCCGAGTTTGTCATGGCACGTAGCGAGAGTCCAGTATCTGAACTGAACGAGGTAAAAAGCAAGTGATAACACAGAGTTTCCTCTTTAAAATTATTTTTTAAAAGTTGCATTATGATAATTTTTCACCGAGTTATTCGCATTTGAAGAAAAAAACAGCTTTTTTTTTCAAATGCGAACAACTTGGTCAAAAATGGTCATATTGTAACTTTTAAAAAACCACTGTAAAGAAGAAACTCTGTACTATCGAATGCTTTTTATCCTATTCAGTTGCGACATTTAACTGTAGCTTAGTACCGTCGCAAAGTTGGACGATAATTTGCCAATTTTGCATATTTTCGCTTTATCAACTGCCATTTTGGAAAAAAAGGTCGCCCATAATTGAGACACGAAATTTCGAAAAGTAGACATCCGAGCCTTTAAAATGCTTATTATAAGATCTTGCTAGCTCTGTTGAGTGCTAAGATACTCAAGTTTTAATTTTTAACAACGCCGAATAGCAAGAATAATAAGTCACTCTCTTTACGGCTGTGAAGAGTCTGGATGTACCGTCTTAGGTTTTATCTTGTCGGAGAGGCAGACACGGAGGGCCAGACTAAGAATACCCACTATTAAGAAGCACCTGTAAGGGGCACATATGGAAAGTTTGGAATTTTGAAATACCGTGGAACTAACAAATCATCGGGTCCCTATCCTTATTGTGTACACACACACTCTCATACACCCTGCTAAACACACTGTATCTCTCTATTTCTCTCTCTCTCTCTCTCTCTCTCTCGCGGACACATGCACGCACGCACGCGCGCACGCACACGCACACACACACGCATCCACGAACAGTTTCGAGCCTTAAAATACCGCGATACTAGTGAAAAGCGGAATTTTTATTCACAGCCGTAAAGATAGTGACTTATTCTTGCTATTTGGCGTTGTTAAAAATTCAAACTTGAGTATCTCAGCACTCAACAGAGCTAGCAAGATCTTATAAAAAGCATTTTAAAGGCTCGGATGTCTACTTTTCGAAATTTCGTGTCTCAATTATGGGCGACCTTTTTTTCCAAAATGGCAGTTGATAAAGCGAAAATATGCAAAATTGGCAAATTATCGTCCAACTTTGCGTCGGTACTAAGCTACAGTTAAATGTCGCAACTGAATAGGATAAAAAGCATTCGATAGTACAGAGTTTCTTCTTTACAGCGGTTTTTTAAAAGTTACAATATGACCATTTTTGACCAAGTTGTTCGCATTTGAAAAAAAAAGCTGTTTTTTTCTTCAAATGCGAATAACTCGGTGAAAAATTATCATAATGCAACTTTTAAAAAATAATTTTAAAGAGGAAACTCTGTGTTATCACTTGCTTTTTACCTCGTTCAGTTCAGATACTGGACTCTCGCTACGTACCATGACAAACTCGGGCAAAAATTTTTCAATTTTGCGTGCTCTCTTTCTGTCGTCCACAATTTTAAATAAATTCATCTCGCGACATTGAAATAAATTGATTCTCCAAACTGAAATTTCAAGCTTTCTTATCGTTTTTGAAACATATTTTTATCTTCATTATTCACGAAGTTATCGTCATTTGAAATTCGGTGATTTTTTTCCAAATTTTAAGTGTATCGCTTTTTTTTGTGCTGAGTGTATGTCACTGTATATATGTACATGTATACATATGTCAAATTTGATCGAGATCCAAAAAGCAATTCCAAAGATATGAATTTTTCGATATTTGGATTTGTCGCCATTTTGTGCCGGTTCAGGATAGCGGCTCACAAATGTTAATGCAAATCACAGTGGTACAATAGATTTTTATGCAAAAATTGATCCTGATAGATTCAGCTGTTTTTCCGGAATTGAGAATATACACGGACACACACACACACACACGAACAGTTTTCAGAATGGCGATCGCATAAGTCACTCCCTTTACGGTCGTCCCTAAAAACAGATATACAAGGAAGAAGATAATAGGAGAACAATTTAAGAGTCAAAAGTGGCTGTAAGAAACAACAGATATTATTTTTTTCGTATCGATACCAAGAATCGCATAAAATAGAAATCACCGTTAAAAAGACATTTGCGACGTGGAAACTACTCGACGTAGATCTAGCAACAGAAATGGGAGAAAAGAGGCGAGACAGAGAAAGCTCGGTGAAGATGGTACTTAAAGCGTGTCTTCTGGGTGCCCTTTGATGGTCTCCCAAGGTACCATGGGTAGGGAGGAGCCCGAGAGACCAGCTGGGCGGAGCCTACGGAACCACAAAACACCCGTCGACTCACTTCGCGGGACTCCTCTGGCTACTATTAATTATTTATGCTGCAAGTGTTGCCGCACCACGCTAACCACCCCATTGCGGCCGTTTGTGCCCATTCAGGCCGAGGCTCATCCTGAATTTTCGTGGGCCGTGTGCGCGAGGCATTCCGTCGCGGGGCCCGATGTTGCCTACAAACTCGGGACCAGGTCTAACCCAGAGCCAATCCTATCGAGAGCGGCAATCGATTCGCCTCGAATAATAATTATGATTGGATTCTCCGGTGTTTTGGGGGCAGGGCTTTCTGGGGCCTCAGAGCGGTTGGTAAAAGCGCGATCGGGCCCCTTCCGGCGGATTCGTTCACCCGGGATGCGGCATTTCGCCCCTTCGCAATAAGATAGGGCCATCTTTGCGTTCGTCACTTTTGATTCCTCCTCAATGAGCAATGGAGGCGCACTGCGTGAATTTTATACCGGAGTGTTTCGATTTTTACAGAAAGTCCACAAGTACTTTTCTATAGAAAATTCGTACGCACTATAATATATCTACAGTAATGTTCGAACATATCTTCGAGTTCACTGCAAAGAGTAACGCGATAGAGAGTTAGTTTCCTAACGATAATTATCAGGTGTTATCGACGTCGAGCCAGAGGATGATTATACTCTCCGCAATTAAGTGTCGGTCATGAATGATCTATGAGAAAAGGGTCTCCGGTCGAAGGATCGATCGGTGCCTCGATCAGGACGAATCCGTGAGATCGTTCGATCGTCAAGGACGCCCGCGATAAACGGAATAAGCGAGAGGAGAAGATCGTGCGGTACGATTTGTCTTCGTGATTTTCGACGAGTACTCCCCAATTCTCCTGCTCTCACGAGGAGGAGGAACGTCCGGAGAAAGGAGAAAGCCGGGAGGATCGGCGGAAGAATTGGGGGGAAGAGAAAGAGGAGGAGGTGAAGAATGAAGGAGAGAAGAAGGAGGAGGCGAAGGAGTAGAGCGAGTAAAAGGAAATAAAGGAACGTCAGCGAGGCATTTTTCTTTGGACCGTGGAGCAGCCACCGTGTGATTACCCGGGACGAGGGGCATATATGAGTAATTTGTATTCAGCCCGATCATCCGTATCGAAATTCGAATCTACTTAGTTCTGAGAAGCCGTGCTCTGC
This sequence comes from Tiphia femorata, assembly GCA_944319695.1. NCBI lineage: Eukaryota > Metazoa > Arthropoda > Insecta > Hymenoptera > Tiphiidae > Tiphia > Tiphia femorata. Next base: position 14,716,162 of record OX090900.1, on the reverse strand, counting down.
CTCGGCCATCCTCCAGCTTCGATCACCTCCTGCCTTTTCCTCACATCCCCTCGATCCATCCCTCCTACCATCCCTTCTCCATCCCTCCTCCACCCCGCGCTCGCCATGCTCCTCCATTGGGACCACGATCTTTCCAACTTCTCGATCCCTTCTCCACGTTCCCTCGTTTTTCCTTCTCTTTCTGCCCTTGCCTCCCGCTTTCTTTCTTTGCTTCTCCCTCTACTCCCTCCTCCGCCTCGACCGTCTCCATTTCGGCCTCGCTCCTTCAACTACACCTTAATATAATATTATTCTCGGTTTAGTTTAATAGCGCTGGCCGATTATTACGCGAACGGAGTTCGGCCGACTGCATCTTCGGCCCGAGCGAGGTGTTCCTTTGCTTTCCTTACTTTCTCTTATCCTCTTTCGCATTCTCCCACCTTCCGCCTCGATCCATCTCCCACTCCCGATTCTCCATTTCGTCCCTTCTTCCTCGCCCTTTCCCTCCACTCAAGCGCAATTCCTGCATCCTTCTTTTGGATTTACGCTTGCCAATCCTTCCCCTTCATCCATCTTTCTTTTTCACCCTCTCGCCTCGTAGTTCTTCCCTCTTTGTCTTTCCTCCGACGCGCTCCCACTTTTTTCGTCCTTCACCAACCCGACCTTACCGATGTATACGCGAGTATGGGCTCTCATAGTCGCGGCATTGGTGAGCGCTGAGAATGATCTCGGATAAAAAAACTTGAAAACAAAACCCCATTATGATTAGTCCGACGAATGGGTGGTCCAAATTACCGCGGCTCTACCCCCGCTTTCGGCAGTCAAAAAATCGAACGAGCTCGCTCGAGGAAGGCCCACTTCGCGCGCCACGTATATTCTTCACCGGCTGCGCGCGTCGCGGTTCCTGCTTTTCTCGTGCTTCTTCACTTTGCGAGAAGTTAAGCGATGATCCAAATGAGCGTTAGGACGCGAGAGGTGCTAGGATTCATCTCCGTGAGAGAAGTTGTACGTCGCTCGAGAAAGGGCGCGTCCGTAATATCGTCGGCCGGGACGTCGAAAGTCGTTATACCGCGTAAGAGTCATTAAGAGTCGAATAATTACTCGTTCGTATCGTTCGGAACTTGATAGATCGTCCGATCGTGGCCGGTTTGACCCGTGACACGCGGAACGGAGAACAAAGACCCCACCGTTCCGCGGGAAGGTGCTCCTCACTTGGCACGATCTTCGCGGCCGGATCGCAAACAACGATGGTGGATAATTTAAAAGGCTATACTCGGAGGTTGTGATATTTCGTTAATGCCGCATATAAAATAATCATCGTATTGGGTAGAAATACTCGAGAAATGGAGAATGAAGCATGGAAAAGGTATTTACTCTTCTAATACCCGCGAAATCATTCATAAGCTCACATACATGGCCATAACAAAACTTTGCTCTTGGGACTATAATGTTCAGAAAACGTAGATGTTCGTATGTTCACACTTACACGCGATACTTGTATACCTATTCATATTTTCGGCAGCGATCATAAATTTCCAAACCCTCCAATTACCTATACACATTCTAACACATTTCTTATACAGCAACGTCTGCTCTTCGACGATTATCTTCTTTGTCTGTCAAAGTGCAAAAATGCCCAAAGTATCCAAGAGCCTCGACCTCGAGGACAAACCACAGTAAGGTATACACGTGGGCCGCGAGCAATTCGGCGAGCGGGTTGCGAGGATCGATTAAATGGTGGCAAGAACTCGGGCAATACATGCCGCGTCTGCTAGCTGGGTAGCGGGTGGGGTCTGTGGGATATTAATGAAGATATTCAAATGAGACAAAAATGAGGGAGAGCCGGCCTTTGTCGGGCGTAAGGTTCGACCAGTGACTCGGGCTATGTAGATTATCCTCCCCCTCCCGACCCTTTGCCCCTTCGGTCTCCACCCTCTCCTCCATCTTCGCCTCCCCTTCTCCACCTCCATCTCCACCTCGACCGCGCCACCCTCTTCATTCTCAATCCTCTTCCAACCTCCTTCACCTTCGGGATCGGCACGGCTCTTGAAAGACTTCGCTTCACCGTTGATTTCCGAGGCGCTCGTTCCCTCCATCCCACTGGAACCACAAGAAATTGCGAGCGTAAAACGTGCGACGCCGGGCGCTCACCATCGAGAGAACGTGCACAGGGGAGAAGCAGCGGAGGGGTGCCGGAGGGTCTACCGTAAAAAACCGAGAGAAAGGAGGCCCTCCGGGGCAGGATCGATCGTTGTACCTCTAAAAAGATATTTTCAGAGCGGGAATATCCACTTAGAAGGAGATACGAATTGAATTTAGGAATGAATAAGCGAATCGCTCCTCACGAGCTGGGTACCAATAAAGCATTCTTGAAACTATCATTGGAATTATTTCAATAGCTCTACGTGGAAAGATTCAAAGGCTTCTTGCGCGTGGCGAAAAATAAAGTACAAGTGGAGAAATGAGACCAATATAACGATCAAAGTGCGAGTGATCGATTCATACCCCCGTTAACGTACATCGTTGTAATTGCGAAATACTCCTCGTTACACGACACCCCGGTAAAACGTCCCTGCAAGGATTGGAGAGAAGCGCGGATGAAAAAGTGTCGGAATTGAGAGAATATCGTTAGCTCGAGGAAGAAGGAGAGGACTTGTCCACGGCGTGGTAAACTCGATCTGTCATTAGCATGGTGCTTAATTCACTTGTTTCTTCGGTTTCCACTTCGGATGAAATTAGAGCTTCGCGCCTGGGCCGCTCGGGGCGAGAGAAGAAGCAGTCGGGAGGAAGACAGAACCTCGGTGAAACCAAGCGAGCGGCGACCGGGGGCCGACCCAGTGGATGTCATTAAGAGCCTTTTAAATCGCCCTTAAGACCCGTCGAGCCATTAGAGCCTCGCGGGAGGAAAGGGCAACCCTTATACATATCTTTTTTCCGTCTACACCGCCACCACGCCACCTCCCAGCTACCGTCGTTCTCATCCCTCCTCCTCCTCTTCTTCGTTCTACCTTCGTACCTTCCTGCGTTCACCCTTTAGTGGTTCTTGGGTGTCCTTTCGGCATCGTTCCACCACCATCCTCGTGCCGCGTCCGCCCACATACCCACCGAGTTCGCGACGACAACGTCAACACCGGTTCTCTTCGTTAACGAGCACTTCCTACGCTACGATTCTCGACTTACTCTCCCTCGACTCCCTCTCCGTTGTCCTTCCTGCATCGGCCCTACCCCCGTATCCAGGTATCCACTATGCGCTTTATCCAGTTAGCTACGACTAATTTCGTTACTCGTCTTCGGCTACATTTTCTCCATCTCTCTCTACGTCGCGGTAAGAGAAGGAGGAGCACGTTCGCGATCGCAGTAGTCGGTTGAAATGGTAGCAATAGAGGTAGATGCTAGTTTGGGAAAAAGAGACGTTCTCTACTCGCTTATTGTCTGATTCGAGGGCGACCATGTACTGGCTTATCTTAACTCGGCAAATATTCAAGCACACACGAAAAGTAACATCAATTTAATGTGCAATGTACTATTATAATAGGCAAAAGTCTAAAGTGTATTGTTATTAAAGCACTCGGTTAAATATTCAGTTAAATTTAAATAAGATTCCTCTAAATAATTGCATCACATTTCAAAGAATTCTATAAGGCTTGGAAGAAATCCGATTAGATTTCAATGACACGAGCAAACTTACTATTGAAACTTATTTTAAAGTTTTCCATACTATTCTCCCTGCATTCAATATCGTCGATGGTAAGCGCTTTCCTCCAACTTCAACGACAAGTGCAACGAAGTCGACTCGTACCAACTTTCCACTTATACGTATGAGAAGGGCACCGTGCCTCTCGATTATCCGCTTCGAGGAGTTCAAAAGGAAGACGCTGATAGCGTTGAAAATTCCATCGGGGAGGTTAGAGACTGACGCGACGGATCTCACTTGTTGAGAGGAGCACGCTGCAAGCGGAGCCAATCTGAACAGGGGTGGCGGAAAAAATTAATTTTCGAACAGCATGCGTTAACGCGTCGTAACACGATGCCGGATATTCTCCATCCTTCTTCGCATCCTTCTTCTCTGTTCATTCCAACTGACTGGCTAAGTGACTTCCTTGGCCTGGCCCACTTCTATATCCTAGGTAGGTACCTACCTGCTCTCCCACCTGCCTGCCATTCTTCCTTCCTTCCTTCCTTCCCGTCTTCCAACCTTAAGGAATACAAAAGAGCGAACAATACACGCCACCTATCGTTCCAATTTTAATAGATATTTCAACGGTACTCCCGTGGCCATTGTTTCCCTCGTTTCTATTGTACCCGTCGATACGGACCGAGCATCATTTCCAGTCAGATCGATGCGGATGACTCGAGGAGGAAGACGTTCTGCCCTGCCCATTCCAGTCCTTTTGACACGCGTATATATTACTGCTCGCAATTCAATATTCGACGCTGCATATCTGTAATTGCATGCAAAAATTATTGTCAGTCGAGTATTAGGTATTTAAAAAAAAAAAGATAATAACATTTGACAATATATAATAAATATGCAGGTATGTGAGAGATACCATCCAAAGAATCTCGTAGATGTCACAAAATTTATTTGCATTCGTAAATACATAAGGACAGTGAACTGATACCTCGTGACGGAGTACTGAAAAATTAAAATACATTCGTTACATGGACGCATATTTTTACCTTTAAAAATGAGAGAATACAGTGCAACTCATAAATAATTGATGTAAAAAATACACGTGAGAAGACTTCCGCCTTGTTGAAAGCACGAAGAAAAATGTCAGGTGAAAATTTAAGAATAAAGAAAGCCCGGGGCCAGGAAGGCTTTTATCTCGCCGGTGAATGACGAATACGCTCGCGGCGATTAGCGGGTGAGTAAATACGCAGGATTCGCGATAGCAAGCGGCGAATTGCAGGGTTAAACTCGACCCGGTACTTTCCGATAACCCTATCTGGCGGAGTACGGTAAATCATAACCAAGAAGGTTTATGAGTGCCACGACCGATGGTACTTGCGATCCGCGACCGTGACATAAAAAAATTACGACGAAAATAGCCTGTCCGCGTGTGCTACCCACTGTTGCAACTTACTCGTCACAACTGACCGAACGCCCAATTAAGCTTGTTCGGTTGAAATGTATTGGATTCAACGATGGTATAAATACACAAGAAATCTTTATTATAATGTTCAAGGAACGATGTGTCGCTTACAGTGGCTGAAAAGCGAATGGTGCAGGCACGCGGCGTGTCTGCAGTCGATCGGAAGACGCCGATCGGCATTTGTTTTAGCGACGACGTAGGATTGGTCGTCCAATCCTGCATGGCACGATGGGAGCTATATAGAAACCTCTCGAAGCTTCTGGAACATTCTGTTCCGAAATTATTACGCGCGAAAACTAGAGTCGCGCGGGTTGCGTTACGGTAGGGGCACCAACATGCTCCCCCACGTTGAGAGGCTACTCTCAAGACATAATAACACAAATTAAGTTGATTAAGTCACTAACTTAATGTAGTAAATGCTTAACGGTATATATATATAGGGTACGTAAAACTAAGTATCTTCCAATGGCAAAGCGCACAATTTCTTTACACTGCGTTTATAAGTGCCGCGCGTAGTTCGCACAGTCGCCACTCTGACGATTCCGTCGTCGCCTGGATGTACTACCACGACGCGACCAAGACACCATTGGAGGGGGGGTAGATGATCCTCCTTCACCAGGACCAGTGTTCCCACCTGGAGGTTGGTGGCAGTTCCACGCTGCCATTTGCTCCGCACAGAGAGCAGATGCAGATACTCTTTGTGCCATCTAGCCCAGAAATGTTGTTTGACCCGCTGAATATGTTGCCAAGTTGCTAACCGATTTGTCGGCGTGTTTTGCCAATTTGGTTCTGGCAGGTCTGTCCCTGTACACCCAATTAGGAAATGGTTCGGAGTAAGGGAGGATAGGTCGTTGGGATCAGAGGATAACGGGGTGAGGGGTCGGCTGTTTAGAATTGCCTCGATTTCTATAATGTATGTATTAAATTGCTCATATGTGAAGAGCGAGTCACCTACCGTACGGTAAAGGTGGTGTTTGAAAGATTTTACCGCGGCTTCCCACAAACCACCGAAGTGCGGACTTCGTGGGGGTGAGAAGTGCCAATTCACGCCTTCGTGAGCTAAGGTACTTGACATAGCGCGATTATGCTGAGGTTCTCCCAATGATTTTATTATGTTCTCGATCTCGTTGCGAGCTCCAATAAAGTTCGACCCGTTATCGGAAAACAAATTTTTGGCTTTGCCTCGTCGTGCAAAAAACCTACGAATAACCGCGAGACATGATTCCGTCGTCAGGTCTGTCGTTAATTCCATATGTACTGCCTTAGTGACGAAACAGACAAAGACAACCACGTAAGCCTTGATACGGCCGCGATTGCGAAGTTTTTTCTCTTTGAGAAAGAAAGGCCCGCAATAGTCGAGTCCAGTATTTGTGAACGGCCGAGCTTCATTCACTCGGTCCCTAGGTAGGTTGCCCATTACATAGTTGGGTACCCTTGGTTTTACCTTGAAACACGGAACGCACCCTCGAATTATTTTTCTGCACGCGTTCTTTCCGTCAATAGGCCAGTAAGCCTGGCGAACTGCGTTTAAGGTAGCCTGGGCGCCTGCATGCCAATGTTTAATATGTTCATTTTTAATTATTAACTCCGTTATAGAATGAGATCGCGGTAGTAGTACCGGATGAATTTGTTCATAGGGGAGGTTAGAGTGCGCTAGTCTTCCGCCTACTCGTAAAATTCCCTCCGAATCTAGGAATGGGTTTAATGATAATAATTTACTCTTTGGAGCAACTGATTTGTTTTTCTGCAAATCATTGATCTCCGTAGCGAACGTTTCCGATTGTACTAATCGCAAGATGCGCCTATGTGCGTGGTATAATTCCTCTGCCGATAATTCACCCACACGGACCGATTTAATTTTAATTCTGTCGCACCATCGAAGGCAATAGGCGACAAACCGATTGCATCGTTTAATATCCGAAAACCTTTTCATTAGCGTTGCGTCAGTTTGACAGATTAGCGCGGTGAGAGGGCGTACTTCAGGTACGCATGATTGCGGAATAGGTGTTTTAGGCCAAGCGTCCTCCGACTTGAGTAACCAATCGGGCCCTTGACGCCAGCGAGTGTTTGTAATAAAACTATGAGGCATTTGACCTCGCGAAATGAAATCAGCCGGGTTATCCTGTGAATTTACATGAGCCCATGTCTCGACAGGGGTGCGATTCCGAATGCATGACACGCGGTTCGCGACAAATGTCTTGAGCGTATGCGGCGGTGTATTAATCCACTGCAGCGCGATTGTGGAGTCCGACCAAAACCGTATTCTATTAATTTCGAGTTTTAATGCAGCGCATGTGACCGTATATAATTTCGCTAGTAAGACCGCGGCGCATAATTCCAGCCGAGGTAATGAAATAACCTTAATCGGTGCAACCCGTGATTTGGAACATATCAGCTGGACCGAGCCTTGCGAAGTGTCATTGTAAGATTTGATATACAGCGAGGCGCCATACGCGCGTTCACTGGCATCACAAAAGCCATGGAGTTCTATATACGTCGCGTTCCCGACAAGAACCTTGCGCGGTACTTTAAAATTATTTAAGAGCGGTAGTTGTTCGTGAAATTCTACCCACTCGGTGTATACGGACTGAGGAATAGCCTCATCCCAATCAATATTTAGTTTCCAGAGTTGCTGGAGAAATATTTTTGCCTTCGCTATCACAGGACCGAGTAATCCTAGAGGGTCAAATAATTGTGCAATCTGTGATAAGATTGTGCGTTTCGTAATGCGTTGATTAGTATCGCCAAGATTAATTGTATAAGTGATAAGATCTCTTACTGGGTGCCACTGAATGCCTAATATCTTTTTGACGTTCGCTTCGCCTAAGTCCAGTGGTTGTACCGATTTTGTATTTTGGCATTCATCCCGCAATTGCGTTGCATTTGAGCACCACTGTCTCAGATTGAACCCGCCCGCCGACGCAAGTCGCGACAATTCATTTTTTAGCGCTGTGGCTTCCTGTAAATTACGCGCGCCGGTGAGAACGTCGTCCATATAAAAATCTTCGCGAAATACCTTTGCGGCTCGCGGGAAATTGTTGCCTTCGTCGGCAGCTAATTGTTGCAGGCAACGTACGGCGGCAAAGGGCGCCGACGCAGTACCGTAAGTGACGGTATCCAATTGGAAAGTTTTTAAAGGATCCTCACGGTGTTCGCGCCAAAGAATCTTTTGAAACTGCGCGTCTTCCGGATGTATGCGAATTTGGCGATACATCTTTTCTATGTCCGCCGTAAGGCAAACAGTGTGAGTGCGGAATCGAGAAATGATTGACACAAGATCCTCTTGCACCGTAGGACCGACCATTAGGGTGGCGTTAAGAGAGACTCCGGTCGAGCTCGCCGCCGAGCCGTCGAATACGACGCGTAACTTTGTCGTCGCGCTAGACGCCTTTATCACGGGATGGTGAGGCAGATAGTACCCCGAATGCGGATCCGCTGACTCAGTCACATCGCTCATGTGCTTTAATTCTAAATATTCACGTAAGAAATCGGAATATTGTTTGCGTAAGGCTTTGTCGCGGTCCAATCTGCGTTCTAAAGCGATGAAGCGTTTACAGGCCGTGGTATAAGAATTCCCGATTCGTGTTTTGTTCTCGTTGAAAGGTAATCGTACGCTATATCGTCCCGTGATGTCTCGTTCTGTGGTTTCCGAAAAATGTTTTTCGCACTTCGATTCTTCGTCAGATAGAACTCTAGTTCGAGGGATCTCCTCGATGTCCCAGAATTTGTGTAGTTGATTATCTAATGTGTTGGTTGAGAGATATGCCGATAAGACCGGTGAATTAAATGAATGATTGTCGACTTCTACTGCGCCCGTTACTATCCAACCGAGTAATGTTTTTTGCAACGCAATGTCCTCCGCCAATCTATGTTGACCGACGCATAATAATTTATAGTAGAGCACGTTGCCTAATAATACATCTATCGCAGCGGGTTTGTGAAATTCCGGATCTGCCAGAACTATCTCCCTCGGAATCGCGATCTGTCGACGATTAATTTGACGTGACGGTAAGTATCCCGTGATTTCTGGCAAAGCTACGAGGTGAACTCTTGAGGAAAATTGTTTGCATTTAGATTTTAGTGTAGCTTCAATGAAATAATTGGATTCAGTTTGTTTGTTTCCTAGACCTAGAAGAGCTACGTTGTGTTTGTGTCGAGGTAATCGTAATTTACTAGCTAACCGCTCAGAAATAAAATTACTTTGTGCAGCAGGATCCAATAATGCTCTGCATACATGTTTTTTGTTATTCCGATCAAGTATCGTAATTAATGCTGTCCCTAATAACACCTCAGCGTTTTGCTTCGGGAGACAGGATGTTAAGGCCGTATGTGTAATATCAGAATATTTTTTATCTGTAGCCGACGCGGTTTGGACCGAATCATTTGCGGTCGCAGGCTGGCTGAAGACAGGCGCGCTACCGCCAAAGTGTAACAATGTGTGATGCAAGCGATTGCATTTACGGCATTTCGAAGCCGAGCACTTATGTGGTGCTTGATACGGACGAAGACAATTTATACACAATTTTAATTGCTTCGCTGACTCGTAGCGTTCACGAGGTGCTAATTGTATAAAATTCGGGCATGAGAAAATCGCGTGGCTTGCCTTACACATGGCACAGGATAAGGGTGCGTTCGACGTAACGTACGATACGCTATGGTTTTGAGATTTGACTGGTCGCGATGTTACCTTGGAAGGCGAACTTTGTGGGGGCACTTCGAACTCGTCGGAGCGCGAATGCTTGTTTAGAAATTTAAGTAACTGATCAAACGTTGGCATGCAGTCGTTATCTAGAGATTGATCCCACAGCCTACGTGACTGCTTGTCTAATTTTTCCGTAATAAGAAAGACCAGAAATCCGTCCCAGTGTTCAATAGGTTGCCCGAGTGCCTTGAGACTGCTTACGTGCATCTCTGCCTTTTCCGCTAAGGCGTGCAATTCTACGGGTGAATCTCGTGTTAACGCAGGTAATTGTGTTAATGTTCTCAGATGCAACGCGAGAAGCTGCCGCGGTTTATTGTACCGTTTAATTAATAACTCCCACGCAACAAAGTAATGCTCTTCCGTTACCGTTAAGGCGTTGATACGGGTTGCGATGTCCCCCCGTAAAGCATTTTTTAGCAAGTGGAATTTATGTACCGTCGGAAATTCATTATTGTCATGCACTAAGGACTTGAAACTATCGTGAAAGCTATGCCAAGTTAACGGACTGCCGTCGAAAGTAGGAACTTCAATCTTTTTTAACAATGTGTTTGATTTTATGTGCACGCTCGCGGTGCCGGTTTCCGTACGGTCGATACTAGGTGTGGAGCTCGCAGCGATCGACGATGGTGGATTTACGTCGAGGAGAAATTTGCTCAGCAAATCGCAACACTGGTAATAATGTTCTTCAAACGCGGTACGCTCTAGCTCGTGATCAGTTTCTTCGTCTACTACTTCTATTTGAAGTTGTATTGCCGAATATGAATTGTATAGGCTTTCTATTACATTCTTGCGACTATTTATTAGCGATAATTCCGGACGTGATAGACCTTCTAAAGCGTGGAGAAGCCGCGTAACTTGGCCCTTGATGGACCCTCGCGCCTTTACTAACGATTTTAAATTCTCCTGAGACATTCTTTAAATAGAAATCAAGGCAAGGGTAGGAAGGATAAGAAGGAATAGCTGTACAGAGACTTACTCGGTGATGAGCCTTCTCTTGGCGGTCGACGAGCCTCCTCTCTGCGAGCGATGAGCCTATGCGGACAATGAGCCTCTGCGTACGCTGCCTCCGCGCAAACGCTGCTTCTGGCCGATGGAGACGGCCCTGCTGGATGGTCGTCGGAGATGCTGCAAGTGGTTGCCTGCCTCACTGGGAGGCTGTTCCTCGCTGGGATGTCAATTTACCCTTGGAGATGGTTGATGCCCAAGTTTCTGCTGCTGGTGCGAGCAGTGGGACATGTAGTCACTATTCCGCAGGATACCTAGGATCTGGATCTCCGTGCGGCCGCGTCGTGACTTGCTGTAGTGCTACTGCTTCACGCAGTATCGCACACCGCTGAATCCGGCTCGAAGGACCAAATTTTTATGTTGCAACTTACTCGTCACAACTGACCGAACGCCCAATTAAGCTTGTTCGGTTGAAATGTATTGGATTCAACGATGGTATAAATACACAAGAAATCTTTATTATAATGTTCAAGGAACGATGTGTCGCTTACAGTGGCTGAAAAGCGAATGGTGCAGGCACGCGGCGTGTCTGCAGTCGATCGGAAGACGCCGATCGGCATTTGTTTTAGCGACGACGTAGGATTGGTCGTCCAATCCTGCATGGCACGATGGGAGCTATATAGAAACCTCTCGAAGCTTCTGGAACATTCTGTTCCGAAATTATTACGCGCGAAAACTAGAGTCGCGCGGGTTGCGTTACGGTAGGGGCACCAACACCCACCCATGACGACTTCCGCCTGTAAGAATTTGAAAAGGAAACTCCTGGATGAAAGGGGAAAAGAGGAGTGACGTGAAACATACAGCGAGGCTCTCATTAGACTATAAGGTATATGGCAAAGAATTTACAAAATTATGAAAAAGTGTCGCAGTTTCTTTAATATTTCACCTACGTTTTGGAAACCGATTGATGAAAATATAATTGGTCAGTAAACTGCATCTTGTTGATAGCAGGAAGAACGAAATCTTGGTTTTTACTGAGGATTTTAGTGAAGTGTACTCTTTTCTTGAAAACAAAAAATTTGTAAAATTTTGTTATTTGCGTGGAAGGAACGACTTCGTGTGAGGCAAGTCGCGTGAATCCAACGCGTCGATGCAGATCGTCCTGCAGCCGTCATGTTCAAGGACGGACCCAAGTACGACGCATGCTCACATGCTGCTCTTGCCCCGAGCTGTCGCGGTGTTGGACGCCTTACGCGTGGATACAATCGCCCACCCGACGTGTATTCACACGTTTACCATCCATTCGTCAATTAATCTCGAAGTTTCGAAGATTTCACGATGGCACGTTTGAACGTCTGCAATAGCCTATACGATGTCGGCATCATTTCCGAAAAATGATTTATATGTTCAATTTGTATCTTCTCACTAGGTGATAGATACTCGTTCGTCTAAAAATGATGGAAAACGTAAATTATCATAAATGCAGAAAATGAGGAGATCTTTAGGACGGACTACCGAAAACCGCATCGATTGTTCGAAATTACGGTCAAAAGCAAAAATCACTAGAGAATGCGCAGCGGGGGTGCGTCGTGCCTTCTTCCCACATTCCGAGATTGGAAGGGGCCCTAAAAGTTCGAGAAGCGAATCGAACCGATCGTTCGTCACTGTCAGCAATTTGCACGCAAGTGCCATTAACATGATTCGAGAATCGCTCATAATAAATCCCATTATCGAGGGAGCATAATGGGGGAGAGGACTGCTTGAGACAATGGCAGATTCGCGATTAATCTCTTCCCGCAACTTCGGTTAAGAAGGTTTCTCACGGTGAAGAACAACGCAGGCCGCACTGACTGACTGCTCGTAGCATCGTCTTCAAACGTTCTCCATTTCCTAATGAAGGAAACCAAACCCGACCGGAGAGGAAAAACGTTCCCAAGAATAGCACAGAAGACCATCACGAGAGCACCGGAATTAGCAAACACTTCGTGACACACAAAAATGACAAATCTGGTGGAACAGAACCAATCTGTAACATGCCAGATTTTTTGTAAGAACGTAACATGCAGCACGAATAGTTGACGTACAAGGTGATACACGAGGGTCCCAGAGACGGGTAGCGAAAAGGGTGAAGACGGGTGGTTGGACATGCCTTATTTAAAACGGGAGCTACTGTCCAAAGGAGAACGAGCAAGAAAGAGGAAGGGACGAAAGGAACGAAGGCAAGGGGAGATCCTAAGGTGCTCCAGGTCCGACATCTGGAAGACTGCTCGAGCCTTGGAGGATCGGCACAGTTGCGACAGCAGCGAGGTGATCGCCATTAGTCACGAGGGGGAGAGAAGGACTAACGTAAGAAAAGAAGGGAGATAGGGAGACGGGCCAAGCAAGCTCCGTAATTACCCATGGCATTAATCTGCTCGCGATGCTGATTATTAGGGCGACGACAATAAGAGTAAAGTCGAATTAAATGCGTGGAGAGGCCCGTGTGCTTATCCTTGTTCGCCTTCGTTGCCTTGCCCCCACCGCTCCCAGGAACCCCGCGGGAGTGCAGGGTACGTATCGCCCCTAGGAACTCCGGGACTTAATTATTGCACTCTATATGCTAAACGCGGCACGGTGGCGGCGGTCGCGGGCGGCCGTCCGGTAGCAGAGCGCGCGTGTGCGATATCGCGAATTGCGATTATCCTGGCGAGTTATGGCGCGGTCGCCGCCTCCGTCATGCGAGCCACCGAATCGCTTATCTTCCTTCCTCTCCTTCTCTATCCTTTCTTCTTGACCCTTCACCTCCCCCTCACGTGCCCTTTACTTTCGCTCGTCTCTCTCCAAACTCCTTCACAACTACCATTTCTTCCTCCCATCACCAGCTCTCGTTCACCTCTTCTTCCTCTCACTCTCTTCCGGAGGTTTTTAATTTTCTCGCAAAATGCCTGTGCTACGGCAGCAAGCTCTCCTTGCACCCATCTAACCGCGCTGAAGCGCGCACCTACTTTGCACCGTGCATTATGTCCTTCGTAATAGTTACGCGACACGATAACGATTATGTCCGCGAACGAACCGTAGGGAGCTTGGATGACGAGTATATCGTTTGAGCTTGGCGAGTAGTAGCTTCTCGGATGGATGGATTGCTCGTCGTAGACACGAGATCGGCTCGTTTAATTGGTAATTGTAATGGCCCGTTCGGGCAAAGGTTTTATCGTCGGTCTCGATCCTAAGTGAATTTTTCCTGTTTATTGGTTAATATCTTGACGACAAATCATCTGAGTTGTGACCGGTTCAGAGGTATGGTAAGTACGAAAAGATGTGCAGGCGGTGTCAAGTATGATAGATGACATAAGTATTGTACCAATTTGGAATGTTTGAAACTTTCAATGGGACAATAAACGATACAAATATGGAGGTAGACTAGACGACAAATATGAGGGTCGTGTCACGCTACATCCTCTATGCATCGACGAAGGTTGTGTTCCTGAGAGCTCCTGTCCCGTTGTTGTGCTTAAGGACCCCCCTCGAGTGTCACTCGTTGCGCAGTCGAGAAACCGAATTCCATTCGGCGTCACTAAATATATCATCAAAACACCCCTTCCGTGGTGGCAAACCCTCTACTCTTTTGTTTCACCATGCGGGCGACACTGGCGGTACTAACGGGAGTAGGTTGGCTGCGTGACGAGGAGCCAGGTAGAGGGAAGCAGGGGCATAGAAAAGAGCGACAGAACAGGCGCAGAAGAGAATCCGAGAGGAGAAGATGACATTCTTGACGAAGGGGGCCTGGCTATCCGATGTTCGATGACAGTACCGTCGACGATCGGTGACCGTATAAGGGTAGTATCGTGTGTCCCATGTGGGATCGATAAATCATCGGCCCACTAAATGTGAGGTTTCTTCTTCGGCGAATAGTTTCATAGTTTCTGTCATGCATTAGATAACAGAAAAAACCTATATTATCAACATAAATATTATCAATAACCTGCTTCTCTTCTATCTTCTTTCTCTCTCTCTCCCTCTTTTCTACACAAGTGCGCGCGTACACGCCAACATTCACTGCGTGGTCCTCAGTTCCCTATGAAATCTGCTCGCTCCTCCTCTCCCTCATTCCACGCGTAGAGGATCCACGAGCAAAGCCTCGTCGATACCGAGGGACTCAGAATGCAACGAGCTTACGCGTTAGATATTATCTACGTATGCGTAATTATTGTCGGCCCTGTACGGGCAATTAATATTGCTTTCATTATTCCCCGCGTAACCGGTGAAATCGCCGCAGTCTATCTTCCAGTATCTCGAAGCTCACCCTCTCTTTCTCTCCACCCTCCCTCTCTCTATCCCACGTTTGTTCGCTCCTCGGTTACGAGCGAAGGGGCATCAGATCGGAATGAATAAACAGTCTACAGCGATCTTGGCAACCGAGCATGATCGTAAATACGCAAGAGTCCCTGGACGCACGGGACTTCGTTCTAATTGGTAATTCGATCGTCGGGCCCTAAAGGCGATCCGCAACGATTCACGACGATCCAAGTGGAGCACCTGTGCTTCTCCTTTATTCGGAGCTTCAACCTTTCGCCCTATTCGCATTTCTCTCGTCCCTCTTTCCCTACTTCGTCACTCGCGCCATTCCACGGAGAATTACAAGAGCTAAAGCGGAAATGCGAACGCGTGCTGCGTGGACCAAGCGGGATAGTCTCGTAACGCGATATAAGACCATCCATGCGAGATCTTCTTTCGTCCTATAATACCCAGGAGAATGCGAGCGTAGCGGGATGTTCGATCGGTTTCGCTGGCAGTAGGAAAGAGAGAACGAAGGAACTAAAAAAAGGTGAGAGTTAAGGGGCCCAAAAACCTCGAGTAACGCGAGTAATCCAATAGCGATCGAGTGTACGTGAAAAGTCAGACGTTGGCTCGAATTAATTCGCTCACCTCCCGATAGTTTCATTTTACATAAAACATCGGAGGAATAATTCCGTCTCGTGGCTTGCGCACCAGGTGCTCTGGAAGAAGTAAGCGCGATTATGAAAGGAAATGTGCTTTCCTATATAAAAAAACTATTCAAACAACCTAGTCTTGAATAGAATGGAAAAGTGATACTATTCGCTGAAGAAAACCTTTCACTTCTATTTTATAAATAATATCTTGTGAAAAGTTCGGTCCAGTGGCTCGTAATTAACTCGCCAAACGCCACTGGATGAAAATGAGCGCAAGATAAAAACATAATATTGATTAAGGAAGGGAAAGAAAAGAATGCTGTGAAACATCGCGCATGCAGGCTCAACGTGAGAGAAGGTCAATTAAATTTTGCATATCGGAGTAGGTGCATGCAACAAGACAGGAAAGGGAGAAGACTAGAATCGAGAATATTCGACCCGATAAGCAACCGAGGACTCGATACATCCGAACAATCCCCTTAGCTCCAATTAATCCATTTCGTTTCTTTTTTAATTTCACTTTACATAAAACATCCGGTGAATAATTCTATATAATATATCAGCAGTCAGCCCTGTATGCAATAGAAGGAGGGAACAAGAGAAGAACGAAAGAAGAGAGAAATTAAGAATATTCATAAATAGTCGAGATCTCGATGCTTGCGAGCATTTCGACATCAGCTCCAATTAATTCGAGCCTCCTAGCGGTTTCCTCTTACATAAAACATCCGAGAAAGAATTCCATCGAATAAGTTACGTGCAAAGCGCTGTTGCAAAAGAGGGAGAAAACAGGAAAGATAGGAAAATTAGGACACAGAGGAAGTGAACGAATACGGGGTGAAAGAGAACATAGAAATGAGTCACTGGGAAAATAACGAAAATCAACAGAGAACCGAAGAAACGTTAAACATAAATAATTGAAGGAAATGAAAATAAGGGAGGAAAATTAATTCGCAAATGCTTCGATAAACGAGGAAACGAGACGAGAGGTTTGATCCGGAGTGGTTATCATCGGCCATGCTGGTGAGAAGAAAGGTGAACGATGGGGTGGCTGGTGGTGAGAGAGCCGAGAGTGTTCGGCTTGATAATTCGCATCTCGGACGAGAGGCACTCATCGATGCGGTCATCCGGTTGTCCGAGAGAAGAACAACGAGGTCGCTAGTCGACGTGTGGACACACGACGGGAACGCGAGAAGGACGGGACGAGGACGCGGGAAGGACGCGACCGGGGAGACGACGATAGGAGGATCATCGCGATCGGACGGGACAAGAAGCGAATAGTACGAGGGGGGCGAGTGCTGCTTGAAATCGGTGAGAGGGGGTGCCGATGGGGGTGAGTGAGGAGGGAGTGGGAGGGTACGCTAGAGAAAGGGGAGGGAGAATCCTAATATTACCGCGCGAAATACAGAGGCCATCCTAGGTAAGCTCAGTAAGCACCATGGGAACCCCACGGAAGAGGGGTGTTGGTATGGCGGCGTATGTGCCACAAGGGGGTTGAGAGTTGAGGGTGGGAGGGTGAGAGAGAAGAGGAAGAGGAGCGAAGAGCGGGCCGGAAGGAGCAGTAGGAGAGGGTAGGTATGGGGTAGCTCGACGCGGACGAGCAGGTATAACCTATTGTAATCAATATTAATTACTCGAGACAATGGAATCTCATTGGACTCGATCGTTCGACCGGCCTCGCCTAGGGGTGGGAGAGGGGGAGGAGGAGAGGGTAAGTGGGAGGAGGTGGAATGGCGGATGGCTGAAGAGGAGAAGGGGTGGTAGGTGGAAAGGGGTCGTTCTGTTTGGCTCTAACGGTGCTTCCCTCCTAGCTGTAACGCGCCTCCATCGGCTGGCGAGTGTGAGCGCATTTGCAACCACCACCTCGCTCTTCCTCCATCCTTCTTCCACGATCTCTCTCCTCTCTCTCTCTTGCCCGAACCTGTTCTATGTTAGAGCATAATCTATTGTTGTTGACGTTATGCGTTGTGCACGGGCAGTCCCGCCGCTACTCGCTCCCACTTCCACCCCCTCCCCCTTCAAGCCCAGCCTTCGTCCACCTCGTCGTCGTCATCGTGGTCCTCGAGCGTTGCTGGTGCCAGTGTTGCTGCTAAGGTTGGTGATGGTGGTGGTGACGGTGACGATGGCGGTGACGATAGTGGCGTCTGCTGCTACCAGCGCTCTAGCTGCGGCTTCGTCACCCACCTACCACTACCCCGTACCCCTCTACCTACTCCCGCTCGCCGCCCTCGTTCGAGGAGGAGCGGAATGAACGGTGGAGAAACGACAACAACGACGATACCGACAACGCCAACCCCGTCGTTGTCAACTATCGCGGGGTGGTTCGCGCATCCAAAGCCCACCTTCGTCCCCTTCAATAGCGTCCTCCGACGCGTCGACTTATCGTTCCTGTTAAGCGGACAAATTGTAGGGGCGTAACAAAGAAATTGATATTAATTTTGCCGAATGAAAATCGGAGTTGTCCCGTAAAGAAATTTTCTTATTACTTTTAATTATTACACACAGGTTGGTTATTTGTTTTTCTGTGCTACTAAATTGCGCGTTGTAGATTGCAAAATTGAGGACTACTAACAATAAGGCGCATCAGTTAGCGTGAATTTTGTTACCTTGAGTCTTTCCTGTCACAGATTTGTGCGAGTTTATTAGGCTGTTAATGCACTTCCTCTTCCTATTTCTCCTCTCTCTCTCTCTCTCTCTCTCTCTCTCTCTCTCTCTCTCTCTCTGTTACGGTTCCAGCCTATGATTAGAAATGCAGTCCCTGAACGAGAAGGGAGAGATGAGGTAGACGATAACGGTAAGGCAAACGAGATAAACTCTAATTAGGGGGCATTAATTAATTAACACGAGTGTGCACGAGGCATCGGGGCTATTTGACGGTTGTCGCGGGAGAGGCATTTAGTGAGAAGAGAGGGAGACCCAAGGAGCATGGAAGAAAGAGCAGGAGGATCGGGGTTGGAAAAAGGGTGGTAGCGAAACGATAAGGGGAACGGGAGGAAGGAGAAATGATCTTGCGGTGAGGGGATGATAACCCGTAAAGAAAAGAAATTGTGGACGAAGGTGAGCAAAAAGAGATGAAGAGCCGGAAAAGGTGGTGATCGAGAGGAGGGAGGTGGACAAGAACGGCGATCGCCTTTTTCCACGCATCGTATCTGACGGCTTCGAGTAAGCACCGACGATGCGCTTGGAAATTAGTTCCCAGAAGGGATCGGTTTCGCGTGTCCACCCCTCATCAGCGGGGGTGCGTGTTACGACGTTATATCTGCCGTGCACCTCCAACCGTCGACGGTCCTCCGCTCGACGCCCTCTTTAACCCCCCAATGTCAGGGGCGGATTACATCCTCGGACTAAAATGTAAAACCATAGAGGATCAAAGGAAATCAGAAAACACTTTCCAAGAGATGAAAATTTAAAATGTTTTTTGTGTTGGTATATAAATTATTTAGAATGTTTCGGTATGAAATAAAAAAATGCCCCAGGTTTTCGCTCAAAACAGTACGAACGAAGGGTGGTAAGAGTTACGTCCATCCCTGGATTTTGCACGGGAGGATTGTGAGGTGCACCCTGTTCCTTTCTAAACTACCCTCTAGGACCGAGTCCTCCACCTTAGGACCTCAGCGACGGTCTTAACGGTTGGTCCGTTCCTTCTGTCCCTCTCTAGCCTTCTTCTCTTTCTCGTCTCCTTCTCTCTCCCCCTCGCTCTCCCTCTTTCTCTTGCTTTTTGCATCGCTCGTTCGCTCTGCCTCTTAACCCACGTACCTGCCAAGGAAAGCCTTACCTTGTAGCCGGACACCTTCCGGCGTCGTATCGTTTCCGTTTTGAAAGTGAGGCCTCGCCGGGTTTATTACGAGGGCCTCGTAACCTCTAGTAGCGTCGCAGCTCACAACTACGGGCGCATGGCAATTACAGCGTACAGGTGATAGTGGAGGTGGGAGAGAAGAAAGGCAAATGGAAGGAGGAAAAAGTGCACAATATAAAGGAGACGGAAAAAACACTAGACAGTTAAATGTTTAATGAGCCTTTCTGCTTTCTTGAATAAACACACCAATTTTTTAATAATACTTTTTTCTAAGGCTTGAAATAAGAATGTTGAGAATGCATTCGTCTAGATAGAAATCCGCGTGCAAATTGGGGCTCATGGAACTCTTCCAAAATTTTTAAATGAAACACTTTTTGAAGACATCTTTTTCTTCTCAGCATATCAGCCAGCGTTTAATTTTTTTTTTTTTTAAATACAGGGTAGTTCAATATGACATTGATTCCCCTCGAAGCGAAAACGGCACGCTCAATCACAATGTTTATTCTTTACGGGATACAATAGAGTTTGGTTCCAGGGATGTAGCAATTTTCCGTTGATTCGCGGACGAGAACGTAGCGAAATAACGGGGCGAGCAGGCGCGTACACAGTTACGGTGGCAGGTGCCAAAGGCTTTCGATTATTCTGGCTTTGATCGGACGTGTAGTGAGGGCGAACGATCGGGTACGCTGCTCATGGGAGAGACGAACGAGACGAAGGAGGTAGCACGGAAGTAGAGAAAGATGGAACGAGAAGACAGGACGATACGGAAAAAGAGGAGAAAAGGAGAAAAGTGAGAGGGTCGTAATGAGGTTTCACAACCTTCGAGTTTACCATATCTCCGATTTAATTTTCATAATGTCGATGGGCCTGCAAAAGTCGACCACGCATAGAGAACCCTTCGGATGAATTGATGGGATTTTCAAAGATACATCATAAAAATTTCTTACGGGGAAGGTTGACGGTTTTTTGCGGCGCTTCATAAGTGATGCAAGTAACAGGCCTTCTCTCAATTAACCGAATCAAAAAATTGTTTAACACACAAAAACATTTTGATAAATTGACAGCATGTAAACTTAACGATTGATTCGAGTATTTCGGTTAACCCAGCTCACCTATAGGCGTGGAAAAAAGGCCCGTGAAAACGGAAATGACGCACGCAAATCGTCCGTTGGATGTTACTAAGGTGCCTAGCAGTTCGTCTAATTGGGTAACCGCGGGCTCTGATTTCGGGCTATAATCGTATTAGCCTCTAGCATGCCATCGGATCGTCTTGCCTATGCGAGTTCTCGCACTTAATTTCCGCACGAAACCAGCCCACCCTCCACCTCACTCTTTCTCTCTCGAGTTCCTCCGCCGTTCTCCTTCCTTCTCTGCTTTCCGCCAACTGTTATAACGCTTCCACCCGCCACCCCTTTTTCACCCCTTCCTTTGCGTCTTTCTCCTCCTCATTTTCCTCCTCTCTCCCCCATTTCCTTCCATCAGCTACAGTTTCGTCTCCTCACCCCCTCCCCTACCCTCCACGTCACGGCGCCAGCCAATCTCTCCCGTGTCCCGTTGCCTCGTCACTTTCATTTTCATAGATTGCTATCGTCTCCCCGTGATTATTTGTAATCACTCGTAAGCGCGGCAATTAGGGGTAATTAAGTGTACGTTACAAGACGAAGAGAGGGTAAGTCGGGGAGGTTCGAGCTCTCCTCGATTTAAACTACTTCGATAATAATCACCAGCGCGCAAAATGTTACCAGGATGTAAACAAATTTCATCGCGACACGATCGCAAGGAAACGAGGAACGTACCGTATGGATCTGTCCGTTTGCGAAGATACGAAAAGGTCGGACGAATGAGAAGAGCGATGGAATATCGTCGAGCCTACCATGTCCTCTGCTCGAGCTTGAGCTGGATCGTACTCGTTTGAAGGAGTTGCGGGAAATTTGATAGAGGCCGCCGTACGATAGATAAGATTCCACCGGAAACTGGCTGGTGTGTAAATACACGACAGAGAGCCATTTAAACGAGCTATCGCGGATGCACTCGTACTACTAGAGATGCGACCGTCGAGAGCCTGAGGTTGACGTCAATGGCGTATCGTTTGTGGTAGTCGACGGTGTAATGCACTCGCGAAGCTGGGTTGAGAGAGTGCGAGAGGCTCATCCAACCACCAACGATACTTTCTCAGGCGAGGCTGAAAACTATTAGAGAAGATACGGGTAGTTAATGCAGTTATCGCGAGGCGATATAACTCGGGGTGGAAGCTGACGGGGTGGATCATAAGGGGAAGGGAGGAAAAGTAGGAGAAGTGATAGGAGTAAACGAGGAGAGTGTATGTAAAGGGAGATGCGAGAAAGGAACAGAGAGAGGAGAGCCGAGAGTGAGAGGACCTTGAGCAAGAGGCAATCTGTGTGCGCGATGAGTAGAAATGTAAATAAACTGGATATTACTTTTCTCGGGAATAATTCGTGATTGTGTCACACGGAGACCTCACAAGATTGATAAATAAAAAAGGTGGAACTTACATCGTGGATGCACTGTCGGTCATCGTGTCGTGCTATGGCATGCCACTGGATACGTCTCTTATCCTACTTTATGCGATCTATGCAAACGAATAGACGTAAACATTCTGTTCGGCAAATAGAACGTTCGGGTAGTAGAATGTTCGGATATTACGGTAATTTGGATAAAGGGTGTTCGGATATGAGGGGCTACTGTACTTGGCTTTCACAGTGCATCGCCTAAAGACCAAAGATATAAAGGACAGTGGGCTTAAGCGTCGAACTCGAACGTAAATCGTATCGCGCGTCTGGACGGCATGCACGTACGCGCGCGCGCGCGCCCGCCTGACGAGGCCACGGGATAAATTGCTTCATTAAGGGATCCGGCGAGGAAACAACGACCGGGGCGGCCGGCTGCCCGATGATGCCGTCAACGCGGGCGCGGTTCGTACGCGGATAAGCCCGCTTGTTTGGGGAATCCAATGATGCTGTTGCCACGGCATACGATCCTCCGGAATCATGCAGCGATGTAGATACCGGGGTCGGGACAACGGAGGAAAACCGTCAGTGACAGAACAGCCGAGGAGAGTGTAAGCGTGGAAGAAAGCCTGCATAAAGCAGACTGAGCAGAATGATCTTGAGCAAGATGGTACGAAATAATCAGTGAGAAAGTATGAAGTAGAAATTTAAGGTGAGGCAGGGAGACTAAGAAGAGGAAGCTAAAAAGTAAAATGGAAGAGAGAGAGAGAGAGAGAGAGGAATAGAGAAAGAGAAGGGGTGAGAGAACCGAAGGATAAGAAGCAAATGGGGCGAAAGTCTACAATAGCCACGTGACTTAACCACGTTTGTTTTTCCTGCTTTTTCATTTTCTCGATTTTTCACTCACGGTTTCTTCTGCGTTTCTTTCTCATTCTTCCAACAACGTCGAGCGCGTAGGCACTCTTACGCGCAAGATCTCGTTCGGGTCTCAACCGGTCTCCTACTAGCCAAGCAAGTCAGCATCCTACCGCTCGATTGGCAGCACGTCTACGCAACAAGCCGTAGGTACTAGCGAAGCACAATTCACGCACACTCTCACGCGATACCGAGTAACGAGCCCGCGGGGCACGCGAGGACGGGGCAATAATTAGAAAATCGTTCCGGACGCCGAATAACCGGACCCTATCCCTTGTCGGGTGCGCCACCCGACACGTCGTCTCCATTTAAAACGACGCCCCTGGCGTCCTGGAGGAAGTGTATTTTCGTCCGTTCGTCCGTTCGTACATTCGTTCGGGAGGAGACCTCGAGGTTGAAGAACGCGACGATCCAATAAGAGAAAGAGAGAGGACAGGAGACAGTGGCGTACCTGCGACGATGCGAAGTAACGTGAACTCGGAGAGGATCCTGTGTAATGGCGAGAGAAGGCAAAAGACTCTTTTACCCGGTTATTTTTAAATCTTAAAATGCGGCTTTGTACACGTCGAGCTTACGCCATTGGTACGTGGAGAGATGCGGGTGCTCGGCCGGTAGCCGTCTCGGTAGCGAACGGTTGACGCGGGTGAGAAAGTAAGTGAAAAAAGAAACCTGAGAATCGAAGAAGAGAATGGTGGCATCAAGGCATGTTATCGTCGGAGCTTCGCTGTTATTAAAGGAGAGTTTTTGTTTGAGAACTCTATGTATATCGCCTTATGCAAGAGCTAATAATCAAAGCGCGGAGAAGCGTATAAGGATAATAAATTTACAACAAAGTTTTAATAAACTTTACAACAATAGTGTTATCTGGTAAATCCCATTTCCAACCTTTGATCAAAGCCACGAACGTTCACTTCGTGATTATCGTTATTCCTACGAGCTCTCGTACCTGACACAACCTCGGAACAAACGATCTGTCGATGGGAAGCGAAGAGGTACGAACGGAGGCGGTAAGATGAAAGGCTGCACCCTTTGCATCGATGAACTCTGGACTAACACTTGTCTTCATTTCTCTGTCATTATCTCTCCCTTATATACACCTCCCCCCTCTCTTTACTTCCGGACGCTTTTCTTTCCCTCTCGCCGACGATACTTTTGCACCTGGAGCAAAGAAAACACACGCGTGAGCAGGTAGAGTTAGGTGAGTTCGACCGACCGGGCGCCGTTGATAATGAGGTTCGGTTTTGATTAGCACGGAGACTGTTTAACGGTTTGATACCTCGCCGGTAATCGAATCCGGACCTAATCTCTCAAGTTATAACCAGATTATTGCCTCCTCCATGCACTTGCTTTGCAACGCTCTCTACGCCCCATTCCGTACTGTCAGCTCGAAACATCCCCCTTCATGTCTCTTCTACCACCGCCACTTCGTCTCTCCTCGAACCTACCCTCACCTTTCCTCCACCCGTCCTTCCTACGCCTTAGTGGTCCTCTTTCACTTCCCTTCACTTCTCTTCGTACTTCTCGACAAATCCATTGCTGTTCGATTGCTTGTATTATTCTATCCCTATGTTTTAACGGTAATAAAATCAAGCAAGCCGTTTTAAAAATAGTCAGAACTAGAACTCGACTCTTGATTTGCGCACTCGGAATTACAAATGAGAGAATAAATTAATCGATATTTATTAATCTAATCCATTTCCCATAAACTATACTTTAAATTGGCACATGTGAACCAGAATTTTACACGTGATACTTTGTAGGCTAATTAGTAGTTTCCAGCAGACATACTCTCTTATGAACGAAAGTTATCGTCGGTACGTGTGTGGTTTTCACAAAAAACCAAAGGGTCAGCGATTAGTTCTCGTGGCAGCGAGCTAATAGAGTTAAATGCTTCAAATTATTTCGCAAATTACTGACAAATGTTACAGTAATAATTTTAAATATATCCACGCACACGTGTATATCTTCTCTGCATGTTTACGAACATGTAGTAGACAGAGTCTTATTCGCTTCTGTGAGCCTCTACAACACCATTGGTGAATGCAGGCGTGCTTCCATGCGTCTCTCTCATTTCGCAGGGGCATTTCTAGCCGGCATCGTCCAATTTATATAGCTGCCATCTTGGATCGATAGTAGTCGTACAACTGGCCGCCCGCCACCGGGTGCAGGTTGCAGCCAGGCCGCTCTACACGTACCCGGAGAAGTGCGGTGGGTAGGAGAGGAGGAGGAGGAGAAAGAGAGGAGAGGGCGAGCTCAAGGAGGAAAATGTGATGGTGGTGGTGGTGGTCGTTGCACAGGTAGTTGTGCTAGGTTACAGTTTTAAGCGCAGCCAAATTATACGTTCACGAGAGGAGGTGGGAGGTGGAGAAGGAGGAATGAAGGCGGAAGAAAGAGGGAAAAGGGGGATAGGGGAGCGGTAAAAAAAAAAAAGAGAGAGGGGTAGAGAGTGAGAGAGAACGCGAGGAGTGTGCGAAAGGCGGGCGTTGGTGTTGTGCTTGAAATATTCGTACGGAGGTACGGGCACGGGAAAGGGCAAAATAAATGTTACGGTATTACGATGGACAGCGGGTGCTCCCCCGGAGTAAGAAAGAGTAGGAGTACGCTTGGCGCGTACACGCGGAGGCAGCCCTCCTCACCCGTCCTGGTCCTTCTGGTTCCGCGCCTCCCTCTCGCCGTACCTCTTCCTCGTTCTCCACCTCCACCTCCTTCTCCACCTCCACCTTCTCCTCCCGTTCTGCTGCCTCCTTCTCATGCAGACCGTCAGCAACGACTACCTGCTGATAGGGGACTGTGTGCGCACGTGCATATTATCCTCGGGTCTGGCAGTATTAACGCGTAAAGCGTATATGAGCGCCTTGGTCAGGCGTATGCAACGTACGGCAACAACGGCAGCATCGTCGGTGCACCGGGAGACGGGAAGAAGAAAGAAAGGGGAAGTAACGGAAAGGAGGAGGAAAGAGCCGAGAATGAAGAAGAGGAGAAGGAGGAGGTGGAGGATGGGGAGGTGGACGACGAGCGTCGAGAGGAAAAAACAAGAGGAAAAAGTAGCGGGCTTGATTGGTGGAAATGAATTCAAAATGGCCGACCGGGGGTCCCCGAGTAAAATGGCGGCTCAACGTTAATATCTGACCGTTACCCACGAATTTGACGTTTCTATTTGTAATGCCCACGAGCATGTCACGTGCCGTGAACCGCGTGACGCACGGTAGAGCCTCGTGCTCGATTTACCTTTTACTACGAGTACTTGCCTTCCTATCGATCACCTTTCATAAGGACATCAAGGCAATCGTCCGAGCGAAAAACGAAACTAGAATGCCTATGAAACTGTCGATACCTGGTGACGTGTGATGCGCATGAAATTCCGGGGTAATTGAACCTGAGAGTGCGTAAACAAATAATCGAATTATATATTTCCGAGTAAACAAAAAACGCAGAAATGGGTAGAAACGTGCTGGAATCACAAAATTTATTGTAGCATTGCGGGGTAGAGAGCAAAATTTTGCAGGCGACTTAACGTTAAATAAACGTTTACCGAAAAAGTAATTCTGTTACTGCCAAAAATTATACTGGATACAAATGAATCGATTGGAAGAAGCTATCTCGATTAGAAGGCAGGTTTCGTCGATAAGTGGTAAGAGGAGAAGGCAGAGCAAAGAGGAAAGGAAAAGGTAACCATCCTCACTGTGTGGGCGCCTTTTTTCCTCACCCTCTTCCTCCTTCACTCCCGCACGCATGCTCTTCTCTTCCTTCCGTCTCCATCTTCGACTGCAGCGTCTCTCCTCTCTCCTTCCTTTTATCTTCGCTCCACGGCTGTCCTCCCTGCCACTCTCATCCCACCCCCACTACTCCGGGCTACCCCATCGACTGCTCGCCCGTCCGTCTGTCCCTCTCTCCTCGCCTGTGCGGATTCTTAATCGGGCCCATTATCTCCGCGCGATCATCATCCCGAAAACTAATTCGTATTTTTTACTACGAAACCGAAAACTCATAAATCAAAAGCACGGGGCTGCGGGGATGGCATCGGCAGGCCATAGCTATATCCTACACAAGAAGAACAGGGGGCCAGACTCTGACTGCTCGACTCCTGTCCTGTTTCTTTTTGAAAAGTACGCGCCTCTGCCTCACCCACGTCCCCCACCCCCATCCCTTCGGGACGTCTGTCGGCGAGATTCTGGGGCGCATGTGTTCTAGACAATGGGCGACGAGACCATTTAAGGGATTCGAATGGACGCAATTTTCTATGGAAGTTTGTAATTATGGGTAGTTTGTTGTTGGTGCAGCGCCACGGGACCCAGTCCGCCCAACTACCAGGACTCACGAGGCCCCTCTTTGTTGCCGCGGACTGTACGGCCATAAAAATTTTCGAATTAAATTAAAAACGGGTGGAGCGCAAGCCTCGAGTTCGCTTCGTATCCTCGCCCGTTTCATCGCCTCCGCTCGTGCGCGTCTGCCCCCGCAACGAAAAGAGCGGTTCAGTTGTACGAGACACTTGTGCAGCCTAAAGGATCCACGTGTATGAAAATTCGGTTTGGTCCGCCATTTTGAAAGAGGATCAGCGCATCGATAATACTTTAATTATAGCTACCAAATATTTATTGCATAACTGTCTAATTAACCTTCCAATTTAACGGATGAAAGTCCGAGAGACGTTGGTAGGCTAGAATGGACGTTGAACCTTGGTACGATAGGGTATTAATGCATTGCGCAGGCAGTCGATCGGAACGTCAATTTTAATTCGCACCTGTTCCACGCGTGTAATAACTTAATATAGGAGCTTGTATCTTAGCTGCACGCTGCTGCCGTCCGACAGAAAACGATTACGATCGATTACTTCTTCGTTAGATAGTATCCGCTAACCGTCTTTCTCCTCTTTCTTTTTTTTTTGTTTAGATAGGACGATTAAAAGACAACTCCGTGAATAGAAATGTATGCTTCGAAAATATTGAGTTGTTAAACAATTCAAAGTCGTTCGTTCGTCTGTGGACTTACAATTAGTCGGTGTTCAAACTGTTCACTCTTTGAAGTTTGCATAACGCAAAACTCTGCGTGTTCTAGTTTTATTCGCGTTCATAAAAACCACACCTCACTCCGGTAGAACGAACACTCGCTGGAGCAAGCAGTGATATTCTTATATTCGTAGACACATACACGCTGAAGGACATATGTTTGAGATGTGCAATAATTGCTTGGCAATCGACACGAAAACCAGCTACGCGTGTACAAGACACCGTGTAATGGTGACTTGTTTATTTGCACATGCAGTGCCACGATCGATTTTTTTCCAGTCTACATCGCAAAACAGTCGGCACCCACTCGATCCTGGGGCAACGTTGCGCGAACAGACCCCAAGATTTATACCTTATAATGAGAAATCATTAGCCGCGAGGTGTATTAGATAATCTCGGTAATTGCCAAAAATTGGCTCTTCAGGGCCCAGTAAAGTCGCGAGCTACGATCGTAAGGGGTCCTCTCATCCTCCTCTCCCCTCGTTCTTCCCTCTTCCCAACGGTACTATGTAGGTTTGGATTTAGGATGGGTCCGCCATGGCCCCGGGGGTACACCCGATTTTAGGGGTCCCGTCGATGGGAGCTACAGCGAAAAAGGAAACATTTCGAGGCGGCCCAAAATTGGAATATAAACTAAAACCTATTTTAACGATATTAGAATACAAGAGAGACGGAATCGCGGGAGGTGGAGAAAAATGGCAAGGGGAGGAGAACGATCGAACGATCGAAAGGCCACGATCGAGAGACCCTCGGCCTGTAATTTTGGCCTCTGCTTCACGTCGCTGGTCCTTCGTCGAATCCCGAAAACAGTTCCTATCCATCGTTCTCGTGCTCTCGATCGATTTTATAGGTAAGTGCATGCGTACACTCGCGCGTACACGCCTACACTGAGAGTAAACAATCAGTATACGTTTTGAAATTACAAGTTCATTGAAAACATATTATATAAAGAATGCAAAAGTGCAATTTCAACAAACGTCATATACGATTATAAAATATGCCTTTACTCGAAACCACATCCCAATACTCCTAATACACTGATCGTCCGCATATCCTCGTGTAAATCGCTTGTATATTGCGATAATATAATAAATGATCACACAGGGCAAAAGAGATCTGGCACGGACACTGGGCGGACACGAAATGGACCTCCCCGAACGATCGAACAATAGCGCGCTGGTGGCTTTGAACGGATATTAAAAAAAGCGAAAGCAAGCGAGACGCGGAAGAAGACGAATAAGATACGAACCCTCTTCGGCTGCCGGCCCAGTAACACGTGTACTCGCTTTCGTCCCTGGGGTGAGAGTTGCTGGCATAAAAATCAATCACGCCGGATGACGGCTGGCCTCTCACTCTCTCACTCTCTCTTCCTCCCTGCTTCAAGAGGCGAAGAGGAGAGGTGAGAAAGATGGTCCAAAATCTATCCAGCCAGTTTCACGATGGAACAGAACCTAGGTCGCAGAGTGCCCCTCAAATTGATATATGAGATTGATTTTCTCTTGGTATTACGGATGCAAATAGCCAAAACTATCGTGCATTAATGAAATTTCGGGAAATTAATCTGTAGTGTTTCTATTCCTCTAGCGAAGATATGTTAACGAACACATTGCATGAAAGCAATGTTTAATTCCCTGACTCTCGAATTCAAGTATCGTAGCAATGATTCGCTGCATACAAGCTGAGTTAGGTTTGGCCAGACTCAATTTTAAACAGATGTGCGTCAATTTATTAGAACGTGAAAATGATTTTTCTGCAGTTCAGTTGGCATGAAAAAATGAAGCGTCAGTTACCGAAAAGTGTGAAGGCAATTCGAGCGAAAGAGAAAAAGAGCGAAGAACAAGGCAGGAGTGAGGAAGAAATAGAGGGTGGGAGAAAGAAGAAATGAAGGAGAAAGACGAAGCGATCAGACGAAACCACTCAAATTCGGGGTAAAACGATCGAAAGGTAGCGCTCGAAATTGAACGCCACGGCTGAGAGCGTATCTCGTCGGGAATCTGCATATCATACTAGGCGTTCCCAATCAACTAATTAACAAAAAACGAAGGTACGAGCCATTAATCATCGTCGAGCCAAGTCAGATATACGAGCGCGTATGAGGTATCAGATTGGCGTACCCTTTTCGGATCCGCGTACTCGTCAAAGACGGATGACCCTCGGTACCACTAATTTCCGAGTGACCCTCTGTCGGCGCCTTCGCGTCCTCCGCACTTTGATCGCAAACAGATTTTATCGTCGGGAAATCGTTTAACGTTTCGGCCTACTCGAGATTGTCATTTGATTCGTGCGAGGGCAAGGGAAATGGACAACTAAATTTCAAAAACATATTCATTTACTCATTATCCAAAAAATATCCCCAACCTCCGTTGGTTACGTAAGTGGATTATTCCAAGAACTTCATGTTCAATGAGTATGAAACATTGATTTTCAGTTATACATTGCACAATTGGAAGAAACGAATAGCATCTTCAGACAGTCCGAAACAGACATACATCTCGTCAACAATACGAAAGTTCTGGGCACCCTGAGGTTCATATATGCGAGCACATGGCGCCCATGCTCGTTGGATTAAAACAAAGTATCTTGTATTCTTGTATAGGCAGCATGTGCCAGAATAAATCTCTCCATTCTCCGCTCGAGATGTCTGCCGCATGCCGGTGCATAAGTTTCCTCGCAAATTGCACTCCGCGTGGAACATATAACGAGATCGAGCACTTCTCTACCGCAGTGAGCGCGGCTGAGTATTTCTCTCTTTCTCCGTTTCTTGTTAGTTTGTAATTATGTCTTAATGGTCGGTACTGCTCAACCATGATTATGAGATACTCTAATCCCCACGATTCTCCGCTTCAACTTTACTTTTTTACTTCCTTTAATGTCTGCACCCTTACCGCCTGCCCTCCACACATCTTCTCGTGGATCAGGGTTAGTCGCCAACTCCCCACGACATTTCTATTCTCAACCCGCTCTGATCTGGCCGCACGCATTCAAGAACCACCACCCGCTGCATCCGTCCAATTATTCCGATGCAGGCCCAGTTCAAAGAGGTTAATTCCAGAGACTAATGTATTCACCCCTTTTTACTTGAACCCCGGAGATTTCGTATGTATTGCCAATTTTGCATTTATACCGGCGGTCGCGCCTATGAATAAATTCATATCTCGGTTTCATTTTCGATTATCTCTCACTTCGGGCGTCGCTCTGTACTGGTCGCTCTCCTTTCTCTTACTCGCGTCTTCGTTCGTATCTCCTTTCGCTTCTTCCCCTAAACTCCGCCTTTTCCCGACCTAATAATCCAAAACGAGGCAAAGACTAGGCCCGTAGAAGAGAAAGGAATTTAAATACCGGATGAAGTCGTGTCTTCATTTTATCAATTTACAGACGTGTTGGAGGATGTAAAAATGATTAAAAAAAAAATATTCGAATACGAATCAACGCGAAGCGATACGAAACACCGCTTGACGATTACGAAGATATTAATGGAGATAATGAAGATAATGAAATTCCAAAATTGATTTAAATATGCACTAATAAGCATGCCCAGAGTTCACGAGTGTAATGTATACGAGTATATGAGTATATCGACAAGGCCTTCTCTGCGGAGCTTAATGGCTTATCTTCGAGAACACCGTGGTCCGCGATGACGAGAGGGAGAAGGGAAATAACACGTTAGGTGATTCCCGAAAGCTTCTCGCAATCACGGCTCGTTAATTGTCCGAGAGGCTAATTTCGAGGAGGATGACGGGGGACATTGGATGAGCACGTGGGAGAAGGGGCAAGAGACGTTGGTGGGGTGGAGAACGATCGGATGAGAAACAAAGAGAGGGAGAGAGGAAGAGAGAAAGAGAGAGAGAATGAGCACGGGAGTAAACGATGGTGAAAAGAGCGGAAAGGAAAAGGAGAGGAGATGCGTATCAATCAGGCCAGTGTCTTGCCCACGCTGCGTACCACCCGCAACCGGCACGGCCCCGTCACCCCCTCCATCTCTTTCCCCTCCCATTAAAGCACAGAGCCCTCCGCTAGAACTCACACGCTCCGTGTCAACCACCCCTCTATCCGATTCAAATACCGCGTGCAGCGCGAGGGTGGAAGAGCACGGAGGTAGGGATGGTGCTGGCGAGGGCCAGGTGGAAGGGGTGGAAGGGTAGGTAGGTGCCATTTATCACCGCGGGGGGGAAAAAGTAACGCGTCATCGTCCGTACCAAAACCCGGATGACTTCGTGAGACGCCTGTCAACAATATCGTTCCCTTCCACAGGACGATCAGAATGGATCTACCCGAGAGGACCACTCTAGTGTCGGAGCGTACCAGAGAAGAACACCCTTTCTACTTTTTCCGCAGTTCTTGCCTTCCTCCTAATCTCTTTTTGCGACCACCACACGGTGTTGCTGAAAAACTGAAGGACGCACGATAATTTCGGTCGTGGGCGTTGAGCACGTTTTCATACTTTGGATCGTAATGGTGAGAGTTGTAAGGTGAGAATTGTCAATGGACGTTTTCATGGTTTTGAAATGAAAATTTATAGTTAATAGTGGACATTTTTTAGATAAGTGTCCTTACTTGCCTGCTGGATTCTTCGGTCGAACGTCACATTTTGGTACATAGAATGGAAGAATCGTATATCGAAACGTTTCATGGTAAATTAAAGTATCTCCGTGACCGTACGTAACGATGAAGACGCTACCGGCACCAAGTTCCCCCTGCCGTCAAGGAGCTCCTTCTTTCCTTAGGTGTATAGTTCCGAGACCTGCTCTCTTTGAGAAAGATCTCGAGCGGATATCGGTTGGCAGATTTCAACCTGTCGAAACTCCAGCGTCGAAACTTAGTCAATCTGCCAGCGCTAAACTCATCCACGTTCCGCCCCCGATCGACCCTTAAAGCCTCGCAACGAACTACCATCCTCCCCGTCAGTCGATACCTCGAAGGTACTAGATCGTATTTCGAAAACCCCAACTCCTCACTCTCCGGCCCGTGTCTGATTTTGCGCGCCCTACTCGCTCCCTTGCTTGCCAATGGAAGGAAGGACTCGAGGAATAACGACCGACGGGATAATCGGAAGATATACGGAAAAATCAGAATTTTATGCCGATGGAATAGCATTTATGGAAATACAGAACATGCGAGATCTACGTAGTGATCGGAAAAGTATCGAATACAAAAGTGAAAGAAAGTACTTTCCAAATGTTGTAGAAATATAATATAGATGGCACGGAAGAGGCTTGGCATAGGAGAGAGTACGGACCGAGAGAGAGAAAACACGGCATAAGAGAGAGAGAGAGAGAGAGAGAGAGAGAGAAATTACGCGGCCAACGGGTTAAGTCGAATATAGGAGACACTTGAGCTGTGGACGTCCTAAAGGAAAGATAGAACATACATAATACTGGCATAATTGAGGCTCAAGTAATATATATCCTGGACTAAAATACCCGTGGAGCCAAATCAAACAGCTTCAGATCTCTCTCTCTCTCGCACCTAAGGTCCGTAAAAGAACATATCTCTCTCCGTGCCATAAAAATCAGATTATTTATTTAACTTACATCTACATAAGACTAGTCATATCGTTGAACATTCCTTTTATGATAAGTGTATGTGTGATTTCTGTGCATGTGATACTTATTTATTTATATGTCGTACCGATATCGTATTATTTGTTAATTTATTTGATTTTATTTTATTGACTATATTTATATGTATATATTTTATGTGACGGTTGACACGACGGGATTTTATATTGACTAGCCGATGCGTATTTTAATAAAATTGACAACGTGCCTTTTTAATATATTTATTATTTATTATTATTTATCGTAGAGAATATTTCATTATTTTATCATTAAATCGAAAACCGTTACAATGTATAACAAACTTGAACTTAAATTAGATCGGAGACATTGACAACCACCCAGGAAGATACATCAACTCACATCGCCAATCAGAATTTCGATAGCTGCATTTGGCCCGGGCAAGAGTTTAACTGCAATAGCGAAACGGAGCAGTGCTGGCTTCGGATAATGCGGTGGCCTCGGGCAGCGCGAGGAGGCCGCATACCTGGGTACACTCAGGCCAGCATAGTTCGTCCGAGACGCATTTTTCTCGCCCCTAACCCCGTACTACTTCACCGTTGAGGCTGGTAGAGACCTGGAAGGGTAAGGGAGGGGATAGAGAGACCGAAGGAGGGCACGAGCAAGAAGGAAAGATGAAAGGGGTGATGGCGTAAAAGCGGGAGGAGACGAGAGGAAGGACGACAGAGCCACGGAAGAGGACAGGATGCCTTCCGGGACTCAAAGACATTCTCGTCTTCCGGACCGTGAAGTTTCAACCATCCTCCCCCGCGATGACGGGAGGCACGAAGGAATCTCTGACCACACGATATCCCCGAGGCACGTTTGCTCAACTTAACATCCCACACATTGTCGAAGACTTTTACCCGTGCGCTCTTCCTTGTGTGTTGCGATGTCTTCCTCCGTCCCCACACCCTATGCGTCTCCAACTTGCCTCCTATCAAATACCTACCCACGGTAGTACCATCTGTTCGTCTGACCGCATCTGACCGCGAGATTCGGCGAGAAGATTCTCGAACGTGACGTAAAGAATCTTGACGCGACTCTTTAAAAAATACAGTACATAAGTTACCTAAGGCGCATCTTCTTAGAAGTCGGAGTAATATCGTTACAGTTAAGATTAGCGGATTATTCAACGGACAATTTGCTGGCCAAGCATAATTCGGAGAGTATTCTATAAATTCGATATTTATTGCAATTGTCATGCTTGCTGTAAATATATCTATTTTACAGTAATAAAATTCCTGCTATGATTGGCTGATCTACAATCACTCGCGTCACTTCCTGTTTTTAGCTAATCTTCCAACAAATCGAAACACTTTAAATTTTCTCCGTAAGACTCGGCGACTCATGGCGCCAGGAGTACGCTCCCTATCGATCCCATAACGTATTTACAACGTACCGAAATATAATACGACACCGCGCTCGAGTCGGCCACTCGAAACGAATCGTCTGCGCATGGGACGCCCGGATTAATCTGGCCACGTATACGTAGTGGTTGCGGCGTCGCGCGTCGTGTTAAACGATGCCACGTGCTATCGCATTACGGCGTTTACACGCGAACGTCTCTGACGACCTACCCGAAGCGGCATCTCCGCGAAAAAATATTCCAGGCGTCGATGTTCCTGGAGAGGCAGAGCTGGTTTCCAGTTCTTGTAATTTTACCATTTTATAGTGATCAACAGGCGGCACGGTATTCCCATAAGATATGCAATGGAAGAGTACAATAGAATTATATCAAATGTCTCATCCTCGAAACCGAATAACAAAGTACAGACATAAAAAAAATTCGCGACCCGAGAACGAATGAACAACGACTTAGGGGTGTGCGAGTACTCGTAATTTACGAGTCGAGCCCAGACCGGTTCGCTTCCTCGAGCCGAGTCGAGCGTTCGAATTTTTCAAGTTACTCGAATCGGCGAACTGCTTGAAAAAAATTAGAACTACTCGAAAACTTCGAACAAGTCGAATATTCGAACTACCCGACTACATTCGAGCTACTCGAATATTATCGAACTATATACGAACAATAGTTCGAGTAGCTCGAATGTATTCGGGTAGTTCGAATATTCGACTTGTTCGAAGTTTTCGAGTAGTTCTAATTTTTTTCAAGCAGTTCGCCGATTCGAGTAACTTGAAAAATTCGAACGCTCGACTCGGCTCGATTTGTCGATTGTTACTTGACTCGAAATTCGAGTACCCGAATAAATCGAGTACTCGCACACCCCTACAACGACTCCACCATGAAAGTGTCAACTGAACTTTCATAGTTTCCTTTGACGAGAAGACGACAGAAGCAACAGTCATTTGCCAAAATCTCTACTTGTGAAAGAAAAAAGTGCACCGAAATTTTAGCTTAGAAGACAGACGAGAAGTGAGGGAAGTGTAGGATGGATAGAAAGAGGTGGCTATGGAAACGAGGTCGTATAGAAGGTGAAACGCTACGAGTTGGAGTAAGAGGGAGAGGGAGAGAAAGAGCCGTAAAGAGGAAGTTATGGGTTTTCGGAAGATTCGCTCGCCTCCGCCCCTAATAATGGATAAAACGATCATAAATTCGAACGGGAAGAGGTGGAAGGCTCCCCTCGACCTCTTAGGAAATATTAATTAAAATGTAATTGTTCCGTACGGAGTCGAGAGTCGGGCGAAGAAGGGTTATATTCTTCCTTCGAGGGGGCACCCTTTCCCTTTTAGATCTTACATCGCGAGCCTCTTTGTATTCCTATTCGATAACGCACTCGCCGTCCCTCACCACCCTCGTCCTTCCATTCCTTTAACCCGCCGCTTCCATTCTCTCTTCTCCCGAGTAAAATCGACCACAAGAAAGACACCCTCGCAAGGATTTCGAGTCGCGAGGTATCCGCTGAACATCGCGTCAACTCCAGCGCGCACTAAAGCCACGGAGAACGTAGGCGATTTCCCTTTTCCTCTCATCCTTTTTTTTTATTCATCCAGAAGGGAAACACGTGATCCGGGTGGTTGCTCGCCGGCTCGGAACCGATAGCGCGTTAAATAAAAAAATAAAGGAAGTTTTCCCGAAGAGGGAAAGGGAGAGAGGGACGGGCGCTGGATGAAGGAGCGAGGAAGTAGTGAAAAAAAAGCGGGAAGAGAACGGTGTACTCCCAAAAATTCATACTTTCGACAGCTCGTTCGTTCCCCATGGGTCTCGATTTTGGACGGCACCTACGTGCGATGCCCGTCCCTCTGTGAAGTCCGTCGGTCCGTAGGTGGACATCAAAGAGAGAACAAACAAACCCGTCGGTAGGGGGCCCAAGGGGGCGGTCGGCTCTGTCCGCCCGTTACGATGCGATGCAATTCGGACACGGGACACAAAGTGATGACGTCA
This sequence comes from Tiphia femorata, assembly GCA_944319695.1. NCBI lineage: Eukaryota > Metazoa > Arthropoda > Insecta > Hymenoptera > Tiphiidae > Tiphia > Tiphia femorata. Next base: position 14,679,450 of record OX090900.1, on the reverse strand, counting down.
CCAAACCGGCCAGAACCTCTCCTCCTACTCTCTCCACCCTCTTCCCACTCTACCGCCCCCTTGTTGTCCGTTGCCGACGCCGGCGTCGCGTCGACGTCGTCGTCGTCGTCGCCGTCGTCGTTCGCGTCCCCGGTGCGACGGTGGCGTCGGTGGTAGCATCCCCGATCCCCGATCAGGCCACTGTGTGTTCACTCGCTGGTTTACAAGTTCATTGCGCACTGCCCACTTTATGCGGCTACGTACACAATTGGAAACAACCTGTGCCACGGGCTAAGTACTTGCATCATCGCCGTCAATTCACCTCGCTCTCATTCCGTTCTCCTCCTATCGAGTAGACGAGGTATAGACAATAAAGGATCGAAAAATTCAAGGGTACCTACTTTATTAACGAGCAAATAAATGTGGGATTAAGAAATTCGATGTTTATCGTAGTTACGATTCAATATCGATAAAAAAACTTTTCGTACAATCTGGGATAAATCTTTGGTACATATAGTTATTGTTAGTATCCCAGAGATTGTTGAAGAAACATCCAGTATCCTATACATCAAGAGACCATATGCAGTATTGAATAAAGATTCGTTAGGGGTTGTAAAAATCGTGCAGCTTTTTCCGTAAAATCGTACATTCACGTGGCTTTCAATATTATTTTATTTGTAATTTTTGAGAGTAGACGGAAGAAAGTAACTGTTGACAATGTGGCGAAAGGAAAATTTGTTGCTCGGTACTCTCATAAAGCTTGCAAAGAAATACATGGCAATATTTCCAGGTACTGAAAGAATCTCACATTTTTCATTTAATTTCTAAGTTTCTCCACCTGTAACAAAAACACGGAGAAACCAATCGGCGAACCGAATGTGTCTATCGTGGTCTTCGACTGACCAAAGCCTCGATGTAAGCGTCGATGGCGTGCAAATCCGGGGCGCCATTTTGCAGGCAACACGTTCACCGCGCGATCGTTTTCTTCTGTGTTTGAAGGAAGTGGCGCGGCGCCGGCGTTGAACGCGCGGAACCGCACACAGCTGCCACCGAGTCTCCCCGCGATATCCGACAATCGATCTGAACGCGTGCAGGGACCTCGCCATTTTGAACGAGGAAGGGTGATGCGGAGGAAAAGGAGCGGGGGAAGAGAGGGCTCTTGCTTTTCGCTCCTCTCGTAGTCGCCATTTTCTCTCTCTACGCACGATTATCGGCCCAGGTCACGAATATGGTCCTACGTGCGGACCCCGACGTCGTGGCTCGATCATGGCACGAAAGCCTCAGGGCCGAGGACAGAGACGAACGGAGAAAAAGATAGTGTGAGAGAGGAGAAAGGGCGTAAGAGCGGTGAGAGAGGAGAAGAGAGGGAATGAATACCTTTTTATATAATCGAAAATCGCTTCGTGCTCCAGCTCAGATCGTTCGACGAAACGGAGGGACGTAAAAGGGCGAGAAGGACGAGGTAGAAATGTGCGAGCGGTTCGCCGGGTCCGAAGGAATGAAATGTTAAGTGGCGAAATAAAAGATACGCGAGAGGATGTGCGAGCGAAATAGCCCTGCCAATCTCACCGTCTCTCTACATTGTAGGCGAGATATTGCACGCGAGTCTCTCCCTTTCTCGATTGCCACTTATCCGACTGCAAATCGTCCGGGTACACTTAAGAACCCGCACGGTTAACTCTTTACCGTCCGCGCAGTATGGAACAATTTCTTGTGGATGGACTGTTTAAACTATTTCTACTTCGAGACGTAATAAAACACGTAACTAAAATTCAACATTTGACATTTAACCAATTTACTGTTGCGACCTCGTTAAAAAATATGTACCTAAAATGCGTCGCGAAAAGAAAGCGATACTTCAGTATTCCTGCGCCAAGGAGATTTAGTAATGATTTCTTTCTAAGTCGTACGCGATACTTGGATACTTTTTTTTCTCTTTTAGAGCAAAGAGCGATAGAGCGCACTGCCAATTAACTAACTCGATGGATGTCAATCTGGAAGGTCTCCGCACGCGCGTTTCTCATTTGGCCGTCGACAAGTTCGGTCGGGTTCAATCACGACATTGCGAAATCCGTGAAGCACGTTGCTCGTCGAACGTTTACGAGAGGCGAACGGGATGGGGTGGAAGAGGGGGTGAGAGAGAGAGAGAGAGAGGGTGGAGGGGAGGGAGAGAGTGACGGCAAGAGGGTATTTGATAGGAACAGAGAGGAGGAGAGAGGGGAGTGAGGACGAGACAGGGCGGTCAGGAGGGAGAAGCGAGAGTGGACAACGCCGAGCCAAGCGTACCACCCAATTACACTGCAGTTCAAACACATGCAAATCCGGAGAATAAGCTTTATTTGTTGTGCAAATTAGCCGCATATTGGCGCACCGAACAGACGGGTTTTGTTACCGCGAGAGAGACGGGGAAGAGGGTTGGTGCAAAGGGGTGGTAAAGGGTGGCCAGTGCGAAGAAGGGTGGGAGGAATGGAGGGAGGAAGAGAAAGAGAGAGAAAGAGCGAGGGAATACCGTGGGTCAATTGCTTATTTTGAGTTGGCCAGAACCCACCTACGCCACCCTGTAAATATCATTTCCCGATTCAAGCGTTGGCCCGCGATATCGCGAGCAGAACGGACCGAAAATACTGATAACCATGACGGTGACTAATTTCTGTTTGCAAATTACCACATCCTGCGTGCATGGGGACAAACGCGGACCCGGCTGAAGTGGACGGTTTCATCACAGCGAAACAGGATGCAAATGTACAATGTGGACGTAACTAGAATGTAACAGATGCCGTGGATGTTAAAAATAATAATTCTGTCCCCCATGTACCCCGAAGATTGTTCAAGAAAACATCGCGTACCGCGCTACAAAATTGTCCTGGCAGACCGTTTTAATCGATGGGTTAAGTTAAAGCTGAAATTATGTTTGAAGAATACCCAAATTGTATTACCCAGTCATGGAGTTGATGCATCATTTTTGGTGGTATCCAATGAACAATATTTTATTGTGAACCCAAGAATCCGACTATCTAACGTCCAACGAGAAAAGGTGTCATTTCAATACAGACACTGCAGACACAGGAAATGCAAAGGAGGTAGATCGTTCCCTCTTGTGAGAAATCGAGCGCTAATCAAAATCAATAAAAATATAGACCAGTGTACTGCGAAGAGGACCACCCCGAGATCTCTTCTCTCATGACTGAAAGGGAGGTGGTCTCGAGGGCTCGATCTATCCTCGAAAGACGGAGGGGAGGTGAGTAGAGCGAGGATGAAGAACTTCACGATAGCCCCTGACCCACGGCTATCCTTCACGAGCATCGAACTCGTACATCCCCGCGGGATCTCTTAGTCAAGACGCAGGCATTTTGGTATACCGATTCGACTACCCACTTTCCACCTCCTATCCACAAACGTCGTCTTCTTACTATCTTATAGACTGCTTTGCGTAGTTCTCAATACACGTTATTCCAATGAACAGTAGGATGATTAGAGAAATAAGTCTCCTTTACGCTCGTATCTAAAACTGCATACTTTATTAACCATCCTGAATAAGCTTGGATTAGGAATAGGGGAGTTAATTTAAAATTTATATACTGAAAGTTGAAATCGTTCGGAAAAATTGGAGTGGAAAAGGGGGGAATCGTGTAAAGGCTTGTTTCCCCTCCTTCGATTACACAAGTCACGCATCCTCGTCGTTGTTGAATCCGACCGTTCGTTCCAGACGATCGGATATTTCGAAATAAATTTTTTCCCATCATCCATCAGTGTCCGGAGAAATCGAGTATTCTCGTGAGTCGAGGCAGGAGGAAAAGAAGAACCGTTCACGACGAAATTAAAATGAACGCGTGGAACGATACCACGACAACCCCCTAGTGATATCAACGAAGCGAGACAACTACTCCGTCGACGTTTATCGTCTTCCCATTGGTACGAAGAAGATCAAAATAGAATCAGGAGCTTGTTGCGTATTAACGATTCTCGGTCGTTTACTTGGTGACTTGCAGTCTATTGTCGCTTGGTCTCTTCTGTTGTGAGCCTCCCTCGTCTACTTTCTCTTTCTGTCTCTCTCTCTTTCGATATGTCACCCGCAACGCCCCGTGTCTCTTTCGCGAATTCTTTCTCAACCCCAGTATTCACCCTGAATCCCCCTGCCCTGCTTTTTTTAAATCCACACCGATTTCGTCCGTGGCGGAGTAGAATTTGAATCGACGGCACGAAACCGTGGAGTCACCGAGCGTTCATATGTTAGTCGCCGCCACGGGCCCGGGAGGGCAAGAGAGGGTCGTTGGGGTGCACATGGGTATGGAAGCGTTTGTGGGCGGGGTGGTGGTTTCACCCTCTCTCTCACTCTCTCACTCTCTCTCTCTCTCTGTCCCCCTCTCTGTTTCTCTTCTTCTTTCGATTTCTCCCTCTTCCCTTTCACCATCCCTTCCTCTTCGTCTCTCTCAATGCGAACAAAGTCTGGAGCGTGCGAGCATTAGACCCCGCAAGATCGAACAATTTCAACAAGCCACTTCTCGCTAATTCGTGGCGCCTCTGCTAGCCACTCGAATGAGGCTAATGGCCATATGATGTTTCCTAGAATTTCGGTATGCTTATGGTGGAGCACGTACTATGTGGATTAAATGTAAACTGGTAGTCTACACGGTTATGATACAAGTAGCAGCTTCTTATAAGCGAGCCAGTCATTATGAAACGCACGAGCCAACGTTTTTCTTTAAAAAAACAGTGCCAGCGGCACGCAGATGATAAAAGAAATGTTCATAATTTCTTGTTCCGCTTTAAAGATAGAAGGCGCGACTAACACTTATGCCGTTGTGATCTACTATTACAGTGTCCTTTGCATAAAATGTTACAACGTAGAAATGCGATCAAATCATAATGCGAGTCTTAAAAAGATCTCGAAGATGGTAACCACTTAGCCTCCCTCGGAATAACTAATAATTGTAATAGTTTACAGCATCGTCTCGTTTGACAAACATTCTGACGACGCAAATAATTTAACATGCGCCTTGATATTACAATAAAGCTACGAATCCCACGAAGTTAATAACAATACTTCCCCACGCAAAAACGTGATATTTATACAGCAATCGTAGTGAACGTTTTACATAATTATTCTTCGAATACCTTCACGAAGCAAATTCATCAGTACCGGATTACCAATCTACGTTTTATCGCCTCATCAACTTCCAACGTGCCACTCAACCCGCGAACTACGTACTTCCCTCCCACTATCTTGGGAAGAGAAGAACAATATAAAGAAAAAGAAGAATGGAGAGTTGGAAAAGAGCAGGAGAGTAACGAGGTAAAAGAGGCTTGGGAAGACGAGAAGGAAGAGGAAGGCGAGTGAAAAGGAGGCAGAAGAGGACGAAGTGGAAGACGAAGAAGAAGCAGAAGGGAAGACAGACGTTAAGGAGTGGAAAGGTGAGGGTCCGAGTGGGGAACGAGCCGGAGCGTCAAGGAGAAAAGAGGCCAGTGAGTCGAGTGCGCCCGGCGACACGTTCGCTTCAATCAATATGCAAATATGACTGACACTAATTATACGGAAGCCCCGCACACCCTCCTTTGATGTCGCTCGGCTCGCTGCATCCGCCCGCTCGTCTGCGGGCCAACGTCCTTCGTCGTTCGTCGTCGACGTCGCCGTACGGATAGATGAGAGAGCTCTATCCTTCCCTCTTCCTCCTTCTTTTCTCCTATCCTGCTTACCCACGACGGACAGCCAGGGAAAGTGAGCCTCGAATCGAGTTACCGCCGACGACGAATTAATCGACAACGGGTTCGCTTTCGTTACGCGAAAATTATCGAGAGGCGCTGCTCCGTTCCTTCTCCTTCTCCTCATCTTCGTCGTCCTCGTCTACCCCTCCCTCTTCCATGCTGCGGCCACCCGCGACGTTCGCGCCTTAACGCTCTCCGGTTAACGGCGCGCGACGGCGTTTGACGCTTTTGCGCCCTCGTCCGATTTTTTCTCCTCTTCTTTTCTTTCTGACGGTGGCCGTGGTGAAACAAAATTGGTCCTTTACCAGCGTATATCGGGGATCGTATTTTGCTCGCTTGGAACACGCTAACTTCTAACCAGCCTCGTTAGCGGGTAGAATGATCCAAGTGATCCGTCGGTGAAGCTCAGTTTTCAATCTGATTCTTCAATTGTTGCGGAACTAACGGAAAGATTTTCGGGCCTATCACGGTGTTCTATGTTAGTGAAATTTAGAAAGTTAATGCGCGAGGGTACATGGTATTTACTTACATTGATTTATAAAATTTTAACGCGTTCCTTCGCCTCTCGTCGCGTCTTCGTTTTAATCCTTCTTCCATTCGACACTCCTCCAATTTTCCCTTTCTCATCCCCTTTACAATAATTCGCTGAAGAGCGCATAAAATTCCAGATAGGACAAGCGGGCAGCCGGAAAGGATGGAGAAGATAGAAGAGACGCTGCTTTCTCTCTGGCCATCCTCTTTTCTCCTTGCAACTCCAATTAAGGGCGAAACAATTCAAGTGCAGACAACAAGGCCGACGATGCCGAGCTTTGAAACAAAAGCTCCTTTCCTGCTGCATCTACGCCACGTAAGAAGAGAGGAACTGATGAGGCGTAGAATGGGGCAGAGGGGCGACCAGAGCCCGGAATGGAAAAGAGGAGGAACGGGAAGGGAGGTGAGATAAGAGGGAGAGTGAAGGGTAGGTAGAGAAATGAGAGAAGATAGACGAGAGAATAAAGAAGGGGATGGTGGAAAGTAGAAGAGATGACGATGACAAGAACAGAAGGGACCCTGCGCACGGCGACTTCTTTCTTCCGATATAATAATTCGCTTCTTAGCGTCTCCTCATCCTGTGAGTACCGTGTCTTAAATATCGAAAGGAAATCCTCTCCTCTATTGCAGCTTCAAAGACACAGAAGAAAACGAGACGAAAAAGAAACGAGAGAAAAAAAGAGAGAAACAGAGTATCGATAATATAATTTATACGCGTCCATTATTTTTCCTCTATACTTTATTACTTCTAAAAGAATTTATAGCCTCATTAAAATTACTACATTCCACGGAAAACTCTAATGCATTAAATTTCACCTGACTAGATTAGAGTTGAATATTTCGCACCGACATGACGATACGTTTAATATTACGTACTCTTTGAAATTTTAACCGTCTTTAAGCCTACTGTGCGTCATTCGATCTGCTATTACGGACTAGTCAAATGCTGGTCGCATGCCGGACGTAAGTGTATTTGCATGTTATCGTTGCGCATAAATGACAATAAAAAAGCTTCTTAAACGAAAGCTCGCATTACGACAAATACCGAGAAGCGAGTAACGGATACGTGACAGAACGGAGAGAAGAATGGCAGAGGAGAGTCCACCGCAAAAGCGACCACCGTTCGGTCTCTCGCGCACGAGCGCGTACGAGCGGTGCGTGTAAATATAGTCAGTCACATAATGTACATTCTCGGGCTCGACGCCATGGGTATGTATATGTACATCGGTTAGGTATACTTGGCGGTGCGTCAACGCGCGAAATAATACCGCTTTATATGCATACGCGATTTGACGCGTAAAGCCATGATTTTTCCACGGGGGTTGCCCTTTACCCCATGCGTACACATGCGGGTGCGTGCGCGAGGAAGAGACTGACAAAGAGATGATTGTGAGAAAGACGATTGGAGCGAGAGTAGGGGTAGGTGGGAGCAGATAGGAGAGAAAAAGAAAAGCGGAGACCGAGAGAGTGAGAAGGGAGGGTAGAGGAGATAAAGAAGGAGAGCAAGAGAACGGAAAGGTAGAAGGGGGTGCGTTACTACTTTACGGTTATTACACCGGAGGGCTAAAACTTCTCTCCGAAAGCCGCCATTCTTCGACTCGCCTCCAGAGAATCTAATCGTGTCGCGGAAAGAAGAGACGAGAGGAGGAAGATTTACGATCGAGGAGTTGAATATTCTGATCGCAGCTACGCTATCTTCTCAACTATTTTTACAAATTTACCGAGTAATAGCGAAAATTCTATTTCATACATGGATATACAACGCACATCGAGCCGCAAAGAGAATATAAAATCTCTTACTGCCCCGTGCCATTTATACACATTATTCATTAACGTACGTCGCATTGTGCCCGGCACGAATACACGAAAGTTTATATTATTCCGGCGAAATACGCGTCGCGGTGCCCCGCATGGGTGCAGAAAAGAAAATCGACGAAGGTAGGAGGAGGAGAATGAGGAGGCGGCCAAACGGTTGAAGGAGGATGAGAAGGAAGTCGTTAGGGAGGCTACGTAATGCTTCCCCCGTGAAGTTCTCTCGAGAAACTCGTGGGTTACTCGCGGACCCACGTCAGAACATCCATGTCGTCGGGTCTGGGACCTTAATCTTGGCAGCCTTAGACGAGGAAGCTCACGGTACACACGAGCGCACGTGGAAGGAAGCTCGACAACTACGACGAACGACGGTGTGACGACGACGGCGACTACTACAGCTGCGACTACGACTACGGCGACTACCGGGACTGCCCCATCCAACCGCCGCCTCCTTATCTCGGGAGGCCGAGTTTCCTCGGACAGTTTGCCGGCGCTAATGAGCTGGCAAGATAATTAGCATTATGTTAATGTGTGACGCGTGGTGATGGCTCGACGGTGGAGAGGACGGTGGTGATGGTGGCGGTGGCGATGATAGTTGTCGGCAGTGGTTCAGCCGGGTGGGTTGGAGGACGAGGGTGGCTGGAGGTGGCGCGGTGGTGTTGGCCTCCACGGAGTAACCCAGCGTAACCTAACCTCCCGGATAAGAGCCTGCGCCGATCCTTTCCTGCGCTTCCTACCGCTCAAGCCCACCTCCACGGCACGTAGCTCCTTCGTGTTTGTATCTAATGTTTGGACTATCTTATGTAAGTTCTACAACAGGCAGGTAGTACCGAACCAACCATCCGACCACCATCTTATGCGCCAGACCCGCTGCTGGAGGGATGGGTGGAGAGACTGAGGCGTAAGGAGAGAAAGAGATCGAAATGAAGGGGGAGGAGGTGAGTGCTCCTCCCTCCAATCCCAGCCACCGCGGGATAAAAACGGAAGTTCCTCGTGCAAAACCACAAGATTGTTCCGCTCGCATTCAACTCCGGTGCGGTGGCTGCCCCTGGGGTGCACCGCGTGACCTACATTCTACAGTCTCTCTAAAGGGAAAACGCGCTTTCTTTTCTTACGTTGACTTCGCTTTAAATGGTCCATGTCTAAATTTCGAGCTTTCCCCAAAAACTGATAACTGAGATTACAATTTATGGTTTTGTTATTAAAGTTGCAATTAGTCTCCGATCTCCTTCTATCGAGAGCACACGTACGTATAATGTTCTTCTTTCCTGAAACAGTAAAACCTGATGAGAGAAGAATGCGAGGTCTTATCGGGGAAGTGTTATCTCATCTCGTGAAGTGGATACTTGGAATAACGGTACAGTCAATGTAAAATGTTAATGAATTACTGATTATACTCTAGAATCTAAGCTGCGACTAGGGTGTGTTTGACCAGTTATTCAGTAGAATCAAGCGCTACTACCTTGCCTCCTCACCACGGTTTGTCCCGCATATTGAATCCATTGGTGGAACCCTTTTCCGACTTCCGGGCACAAGAAACTAAGTGTACTCGTAGAGGACTCTCCGGCTATCTAGAGTAAACGTCCAGGATCTCTCGAATTGAGTGCGAATGGTGAGGGTAGGAAGGATGGCGTAGGAGAGGAGAAACGAGAAAAATGCAGGCAGCTGAAAAAGAGGGGTGGGGAAGAAAGAGAAAGAAATGAGGGAATAGCTTGGACAACGAGCGATGACATCGGAAAAGTTAATGTCCAGAGGGTGGTCATTCAGGGGTATATTTGCCATGTGATACGATCAGCGAGATAGGATTGTACGCACGGGCGTATCGTCTCTGGTCCTGCTCCTACTTATATATTCCCGATAACGGCGGTCCTGTGACCATGTTTGCACGGTGTATATTTCATGGGATCACTTGGAGTGGACGGATCTCTGACTACCATATGTCCAGGTAGAAGGACTTTCAGTAACCGTCCATTTTCTTTTAAATCAATGCACTTTATGTAAACTAGTACCTCACGTAGTACGAGGAAACTATTTATTCGGATGTACAGAAAGACGACCTTACGAGGAAATATCTCGGAAAATATCGTAAGAGTAGGAACTATCGAAAAACAATTAATTCAAAAACTTTATAATGCATTCTGTGGAATTCATCTCGTGCGGATCTTTTAGGAATATTTTGGTGGTTTTTACACTTTCGAGGGACAGGACACGCAACGATTCGAACGATGCTGGTAACGTACGGGGCGGAGATCGTGCGAAATCGTGCGTCGTGAAATCGATAGTAAAGACGCTTTCCTCTCATCCTCATGTGCAATTCGCTGAGGTGAAGTAGGACGGGCGTACCTGCACGTGGGAGGCGGTGCGGGGCGCCTCGTCGTCCTAACTAGTCCGGGCTAATTAATTAATCATGCGCCCCTTCTCCTCCACCCCATCCCTTTTCTCCACCTCGTATCTCTCTCCTTCTCTCCTTGGTTGCACCTCCAACCCTTCTTCCCTCCTCCTTCCTCCCTGCTCCCATGGCCGAGCTCAACTTGGGCTGCTTATCCGGAAGCCTCGACGAGGCAAGTTTACCGCCAAGTCGCGTATCTTCGGTATTGTCGGCAACGGTTTGGCCAGAGGTGTCGAATGTCTCGTACAGGCGGTTCACCCCCTCCCCACATCCCTCCACCTACCCCAACACACCGACCTCCAGTCGACCGTCGATCAACCACCATTCTCCCCTCAGTGGCTCACTCTTCCACTAAAAGAGCCTCTCTTTTACCATCAGCCCTCCCCACCTCCTTTTTCCTTCACTTCCGTCACGCCACCGCCGCCTTGCATCCTCCCCTCTTACCTTCCTTCATATTCCTCGGCTCGACTTGGCTCTCATTATCTTGATTAATTGACCGATGGCCTCCACCTACCTCCCACCTCCCTCTTTCTCGCCCTGATCTTTCTCTGCGTCGCAGCCTTCCTCCCTCCGTCCACCCCTTTTCTCCGTCCTCTTCTCTCAACCTCTTTCCACTTAGGATTCACGTTTCTTCCGCGCCTTCACCGTCTAAATCTCACCATCGAGGAATGCAGTCGTATGCAGATAGAAGGGTGGGATGATTAGGAAAAATCGTTATAATTCGTGTAAAGTCGCTGAACACACGTGATTTAAATTAGGATCCAGCTTGTTCGTGCGATCTCTATTCCCCGCATAATTTTCTCATCTCCCCGACAGAACGGTGGAATCTTCGGTGGTGCGCAGGAAATTTTCCAAGGGACACTGTGTTGATGTCCCAAGCAGAGAATCGATCGGAAGGAGCGGGGGAGAGAGCAGAAAAACACGGTAGGGAGGAGAAAGAGGTTGAGTAGAAAGAGGCGCAGCTCGACGGGGCGAGGTAGTGAAAAGAGAGAGCAATAACTCGTTACCGAACAAGATCGTTATTTTATTATTAACGTTCTCGCTAACAGTAGACAAAAGCGCGGGAAAAGTTCGAGCGGGCTCCTCACGGTGAACTCTGCCCACGACCCCTCTCTCATCCCTCTTACCCTCATCTTCAACCCTGTTCACCCCCTCTCTCACTCCCTCTTTCAGTCCCAACCCCTCTCACAGCGGATGATTCAGCCCCCGTTTGCCGGTCGTGGCAACAAAGAGGCAACCAGGTATCGGACGAGTCTTAATTTAAAGTTAAAATTAATTTCTCTCTCCTAGGGGAAGAGAGAAGCGGGAGGAGGTGGGTACGGCGAGGAGAAAGGGGAAAGAAGTACGGGAGAAGAGGAAGGAAGTTGTTGCGTTTGCAACCGCCTTTAGTCGGACGCGCACGACTGCGTCTCCTCCTTCCATCGGCGATGTACAGGTCGCGCCGCGCGCATTTCTCGCATGAGAATCTGGCCAATATTAAGGGAACTCGCGATGCCGCCACTGGGTGGCCGTTCTTCCTTCGTCGTATCAAAAGACTCGTCTCCTAGCTTTGCACAACGTGAAACGAGAACGAGAGGGCTGCGTTTTTATTACGGATAAACTATCACCCGGGTGAAGTCGGGACGGGCTCCTAGTATTTTATAAAGATACAGTGAACGTCTCTAGAGATCAGCCTACGTATATTGACACGTTGTGGTCTCCGTGAAGCGGAATGACTTTTCAAAGCCCCCTCATTAAAGAAACGTGTTTAATTGAGGGAACGAAAATATTTAGACCTGTAACTAAAATGTTTACACCCTAAACGCGCGAAACAGGGGTAGGGAAAAAGAGTCCTTTGGAGCGATACGAATGGACGACCAAATTAAGAGACTCAAAGGCGCTCGACATAATTAAATCGCGATAATGACCCAAAGAATATCGTTGCTCGTTGCCCTCGTCCTGGAAAGCAGAACGAAGCCTTGGACCCCTCTCTGATCATTTCGTCAAGTGCTTCGGCACTCGAGAGAAGGAATGAGTCGTCGCCTGACGCTTTCTGCAATTATCAAGAGTTCCCCCGCTGATGCCCCTCGTTAACATGTTGCGCAGCACAGACTGTTTCTGAAAATCCCACTGAAGGTCAATATAATAATTCTTACACAACTGCTTCTTCCAATAGTATATTTGTAATTATTAAAAACCATCACTGGTCCCTCGAATAAATTTGCGAAAAAAAGAAACATACACTTTTCAAATATCTATTATCATACAAAGCAGGTAAAAAAAAAACGCGTAGATATTGATCGGCGCGTACTTTAAAAACAATCTGCGGAAGAACACTTATCTGTCGTAAGTTAAAATTATTTTCAGGTACAACCCTTCATCTTCGCAAGGTGCCTCTTTGTCCGCGAATTATTGTATTGCACCGATCTGCACGCTCCTGGGAAGTACCCTGATCATCCATAAATTTTCCCCCAAACTCGACTATGCATTCTTCCAGAAAGAATTCCCAAGGGAACAGTAGGAGGAATCGACGGTTAGCCACGTTGATTGAGCAACGCCATGTCGAGCGGAAAACGATTTCCATTCGATTTGGCGAAGAAGTTAAGCGCTAAACGCTCGCGCATAAGAGAGTCTGACGGGGGAGCGCAGTGGGCGGAATCTCTCCCTGCGGTTCTCGGGCACGAAATGGAGAAAGGGCGCTGGAAACGAGACGAAGAGAGAGAGAGAGAGAGAGAGAGAGAGAGAGAGAAATAGAAAGTGGACGAGAAAGGGATCGGCGGTAGTGGGTACGGCGAAATAGAAGGGGGAGGGGGTGAGAGTAGTGCAAAACCCCATGCATACAAATGGTATGCTAACAAGATACATTTGTGTATGGTGGTGTGGTACCGCGACGCCGTTAGCGGTAGGAGCGCAATCCCGATATTGTACGGCGAGGGTGGTAGTGCTAGCGACGCGATAGTCCACCGCTACCCCCGCTTCTTCACGTGCCCCCCATTCTACCCCCGTTCCTTTCTTCCTCGTAAGCAGATTTATAGATCGATTATAGACTTCGCTTATGATTGGAACCATTTGCATGATGTAGGTATATACAAATTTGGCGCTCACTTCCTCTTGCCGTTGCAGCCTCCTCTCTTTCCACTCCGATCGCTCCCCTCTTCAATCCTCCCTTTCTCTCATGCTGCCACCCCTTCTCGCGATGTATGTCATATCCTCTCCCCTCTCTCTCTCTCTCTCTCTCTCTCTTCCACTCTCTGTTCCTCTTCTCATCTTCTTGCCTCGACTCCATCTCGCCGTCTCTCCTTCCTCACTTGCTTCTTACTGTTCCTTTAAAATCCACGAACCATCTATCCGTCCCCGTCGTTCACCCACTGCCACACTGCAACCACCATGAATCATTTGTGCCAACTGCTCTCTTATGGTTTTGTGCGATAAAGGTTGATGCGCGGTGAGCGATGCGTGTAACGCGCTTCTCGGCATATTCCTCGTCTCTCCCATCTTCGTATTTGGTACACCCTTTTATCACATCTCCGCGCTATGATTCATTGAAAAATCAATGCACTATGCTTCATCGAATCTTCTCGTTGACTTTCAGAATAATTAAAAGTAGTGACGTGTAAAATAAGAAATTAATTATGTCGGCAATGTTCTTAAATTCGTAATTTTCGTTTTGTTCACGACGCTGAATTGCATTCCAATATTTTCTAAAGATGTTCATTCTATTGGTAAAAAATGAAGAATGAAAGGAAAAGCGTAAAAATGCGCTAAACAAAATCTGCCTAAATATATTTCCAGTGGTACGTAGTTACGCCTGATGATTTCACAGTTTATGTAATAGACTCGTGCGTGCAAGTGGTTATCATACTACAGGGGCGTCTGCCGAGCTCGCAGGCATGCCCACTTATACCTTCTTCCAGTCAAGTAAGATCTGCTTCATTAAATCTTTTTTCTGTGCTAAAGATTCCCTTTCGTCCCCAAATGAATAACTACGATCGCCGAATAATCTCGAACGCTTTTAACTCCACAAATTGTCACCCAAATCTACTCTGTATTGAAAAAGCTCCCTCGCCAGAACCATCTCTACCGCTTTTTTCCTTTCATTCTCCCTTTCTCCGTGTACATCTTGTGATTGATTAACTTTCTCATCTTTTTTTCCCCAGCGACGACGAGGAACGTAATTATAATTTTTATTCATTATCGTCTCTGGTAGATGGCGGACTTAGAAGGCAGAGAAAGAGAGAACGCGAAAAGAACACTGCGGCAGGAGTCCACGAGATCACTTTGTTTGATTTCCCATTTAGGAGCAGTCGCTTGCGGTTGCGAGATACGATTCTTTTGCTGAGCACGTCACGCAGACGTTCTCCTTGCGGTGATCAATATTCATTTATATCCCAGAGGGTGCTCTGAGGGATTAGCTGTCTCCGAGATGGACTAATCAGCAATATCGCGTGTCCTTTCTCTCGTCCGTCGGGTCGCTCCTCCACGAGTAAGGAGTATTGCTCCTTGCTTGCGCCCACGAAATGTATGTAAATTAAAGTTATTCTCTCCTGTTGCACGGGCCTCAATACTGCTGACAAAACCCTCTCCTACTATCCGACTAGAAGAAAGCGGGAATTACTTCAATTTCATAAAGAACTACACACGAATTCTCCACAGTTGTTACATCCTATGTCAATTAATATTGAATAAACATATTTTTTCGTTCAATTAATTTCGATAAATCGGATTTCTTTACACAAGGCCGTGCACGGGACGTTACCTCCTAGCTCCTTATCGCAATTCCGCGAAATTAATGAAAGACCCCCTGGTCTTTCGCACGAGCGTGTAATCACCGTGAAGGATTAAAAACGTTAAAAGAGCGCCTCCCCTCTCCTTCTCCTTCTCTTCTTTACCGTCCAATGCTCCTTCCATCTAAGCGGTCATTGATCACCATTCAAGGAGGTGACTGCTCCTCTCTTCTCCTTCTCGTTCTTTCCCCTTGATACTCTCTCTTTCTCTCACTCTCCTCATCCTCCATCAGTTCCTCTTCTTTTGGCCGCCTTATCTTCCGAACCTCTTCACTCAACGCCGCGATCCATTTCTCTTGTAATTACTTCCAATCGCGTTATTCTCTTACAATAGGAAGCAAGTCAAAAAAACATTACGATGCTTTTTTGGATCGTGCACACGCCGACCGCAATTGATATTACGAAGTAAGACAAAAAAAAGGTTCAATTTTCATTATTAATTTCGAGATTGGAATTCTATTCTCTTAGGTAAAGCTGTTTTAGACCGCAAATGTAAATGTGTCGCGTTGGAAGTTTACAATCGTTTGTTACTACTTAAATTATGCAATGTAAATCGAGCCCCTTATCAAAAATCGAATTTAACCACTACCCTTATAACGAAATTCCACTCATCTCTCCAGGCTCCCGTCCCGTTCGTTCAACAACCACGGCCCATAGGATCGTTCAAGCAAAATACAAATGGTGTCCTATGGTATACCGCGTAACAAACGAGCCTGCCGCCAGCACCGATTCGGCAACGACGATGATTCCGTCCGACACGAGCAATAACTTTAAGCCGAATCGAACCCCCGAGACATCCGGGAGTGGCTTATTTGCATACCGACCTGAAAATCCCGCACCCTCTGTCATTCGAAGTCACCCACTCGACATAAGGTGGCCTCGTGCCGCCTCGTCCACATTCAACGCCTTCGTGTACGTGTACGCTCACCAACACATTCGTAGCCACCGATCGTTTAGCACTTTGGCGTAATTTTTTTCACCCCTCCCCCCACCCTCCCTGTATTTGCATAGCGACGAAAGTCCAAGGCGTACTTCCCACCGCCGAAAAGAAGTAGAAGGAGTCAATGGTTTCAAGGGTTGGAGAATAGCAGAGGGTGAGAAAGGAGGACGCGAGAACAGGGGAGGTGGGGACTGGAGGGTATTTGGCAAGGGTGCGCTACGCAACGATAAAAATCGATGCGGTCTAATCGAACCAAAACACTCGGCTCTCATTATTTTTGTATTCCAGGACCCCGCTTCAAGGTAGTGGAGGGGATGGCGGAGAGCACTGTCACCGAGCACCGTTAAGAACCGATCCGCACTCAACACCCAGAATAAACGATTGGTAGAATCTATGGACACAGTTCCGTGAAAAAGGAATAACGCGGAAAGGACTAGCCAGCAGCGACCACATGTAGATTTTGAATCCGTCGATAATTCCATTGGAACTATTCTCATTGTTTAAAATGAGTGAGTGAATAGAATCTTGAACACAAAAACGTAGAAATATATGGCTCTTTCGGAACGTACGATAAATAAGCACAAATATATATTTAACAAGACCAAAACCAGAAATACATGCACGTAAAAATCTTAAAAACCTTCCACAAGTGTACGATTCTGAATAACAATAGCCGTACATTCGTGGGAACAATAGGGCATACCTACCCCAGAAATGATTTCAAGTAAAATACAATATTAAGTGCGATTTTTAGTCACGACTGTAAAGGAAGTGACTTATTTCGCTTCTGATTCTATAGGCGGAATGCCACTTTCATCTAACCATTCGCACTTCTCCGGAGAACTCATTGGATCGTCCACCTCACAATTAAATACATCAGCGAATGCTTGCATGTTGGAGAGTGCTGTATTCACTCTCAATCGGTAGGGTAGGGGCGCGTCTGTTCCCATTACGTTAAAATAGTGGGTATCGATTGCTTCACATTGCCTCTTAAAAAAGAAAAATTGGGGTTCAGGTTAATAAAAAAATAATAATAAAAAATGATAGTAATAAAGTAACAAATCACTTTGCAATTTCCATTAATTTTCTCACCGTGACATAAGCAGCGAAGAAAACTCGATTAATGTCAATTTCGTTAACCTCCTCCACGTTTTTCGGGTCTTCAATGACTGACCGAATTATTCTTCGATAAGTTTCATAACTAGCTACTAGGCCCATGTATTCGGCAACGATTTCATCCAAATAATGATTTCTGTCCACCTGTTGATTAATTGAATCTTTTTCTTTCTGTATTTACGCATACGAAACGTCGCTTGATTTTCAGCATTTTATTAAGGCCCCCTTGAAGTGTAGTAACATTTATTTACTTACGGCGAAGTTTACTTCAGCTGTAGGAAATTCCCTGGCGATTGCCTCTTTAAATCTTCTTACATAACATCGCAAACGCTTTTTGTACTCATTCTGAGTGTCAGCTCGCCACCAGTTCCTTTGATGTCCCATCGCATCGTACTGACGACCTAGGATGAACCAGACACTATTATAACTACTTCAAAATTAAGTGTAATAAACAACCAGTTTCCAAATCCATATATGTATGTATATTATCTATTAATATACATATGAAAATTTAACCCTGAAAGAGTTACCTAAACTATCGAACGAGCGGCTCAGAATGTGACCAACGATGGTTCCAACTCCACCTAAAGTTGTTTGCCTGGTACCCAGTGTAAATAAAAATACGAATCTTTAGTCATTAGTACACGCATTTGCGTAAACATCTGAACTTACGGTAACATATTGGGGCTCAAGAATGGTTTTTGTAGCAGTGCTGCCGGTATCACTGTGGAAAAAAAGAACTGAATTCAAACGGAATTTAAACAGAATCGTATGATAAATATACATATTACAGGCAAGGGAATAGGCGACAAATAATTGACATACTTCAGACTGGAGATGCTTACCGAGTGTGTTCGTTTGGTAGTTATACGCTGCATATACGTCGAGTGGATCTGGTAACGGTCTAGTAGTCATAACTTTTAATTATTTTTCGGATGTAAAGGAACATAGCGTTACCAATATCAATCTTCTCACCTATTGAGTCTGTTTCTCACGGGCATCCATAACTTTTGCAACGTATTTTGGTAAGTCATAGTCTCGAAATCCAAAATAGTGTTAAAATAGTCTGTAGTAATCGACATCTGTGCTTTCCAAGCATGAAATATATGAACTGTGTGAGTATATGAGCATGCATATAATGTAAAGGAACAAACAAAACGTATTTTCTAGTTTTCCTATTTTATAGAATTTATTTATTCTTTAGCTATTATTGCTAATGCCAGATTTACCTTATCGTAGTAAGCGATCACATTTTTCTCATGTTTATACCAATCGTCGTACCCAATCGCATATTTAATTTCCTTGATTTTATATACAGCCGCGCGCGCTGTCTCTATATCTATCCACTCCGTGCGCAATATTTCATTCGTCAAAGTTTTTTCCACATTACGTGTGAGTGTTGTTGCCTTTAAAAATGTAGTGTCTAACAAATAAATTGTCGAATAGACATTTAGAAATGATAAGATTTTTAATCAAGATTTGACAGCAACTTATGCCCCTTAGAGGCTATTAAATCTTCACAAATAGTACCTATACATTACTTTTCTTTCACACAGATACATAGTCTCGAAATGTAAGCGTAATTCAAACGGAAATAAAGAAAGCAATTTGTCTTTACCCTTACCTCGGATATCACTTGCTCCGTTAGAAACTTCTTCACATAAATGTAATTGACGATTTTCTTCATGGGGTTGCTGGATACGCAAATAATCGATCTGTTGTGCAAGATTTAAGCATAGGCTGTGTTCTACATTTATAAATAACTAATTAAAATGGATTTTAACAAAATCTCGTATTACGAACCGTTCGGGTAGCGGTCGGTTGAACACGTGATAAGACAGAGCAGTCATACCGAACGAAGTGTACTGGATGAATTTTTCCAAAAAATGAAAATGTATATGATTCACTGTATGAGAGTAAAAATAAAGATTTGGTAAACTTTCCGATAATGACACTTGATCTTAAATACTTGAAAGTAAGACATAACCAAGCCTCGGCGGTTATAATTTCTTGACACCCACCATTTCCAACTCCATACCGTTTCGGTTTGTTGCGTCATAAGTAATTTCTAAGTCCTTCAAATATTTTCGTCGGGGCTTAGTCATAACCCAGAATTCTGTAGGCAGTAATTATAAAGGAATATACGAACGTACGTAGAACTCTCACGGATGTAGATTCAATCGCACTTAAAATGATGTTTAGGTAATCAAGCTGTCGAATATGTACGACAGTCGATTCGTCAAATTTAAACTTCCGTAAACCTTTGAAAGTTGATTGCAGAAGACGTAGCCAGTCCAGCTAGACAAAAAAATATACACTTGCAAGAATAGTGACAAATATTTTTGTACGATATTGAGATATCGATTTCCCTGATAATCCATTGCGTTAATATTCCTCTTACGTGTTTTATATGCATATAACGCCGTGTGTGCACTTGTAATTCTGATAACGTCATCGTAGTCATCTTTGGCGCTATTCGGATTTGGTTTCGTTTCTATCAAATTGAAAAGCCATTTGACATTGATTCAATAAGTCGAGATCGTCAATACGGAGGCAATGATAATTATTACTTGTCTGATCGCTTCTCGAAAACGCAGAACGGCCTTAATGGCATCCTTAACGTCCTTTGGAGAATAAGTGTGGTCCCGCTCCTTAGGGTACGCTGTCCAAATATCACTAAGAAATTCCTCGTATTGGCTACGATGCCCTCCACTCGATTTTGAAATGTCACGCAAGGAAAGCTGTTCCATTGGACTTATCTGTTTTGTTTAAATTACACATATATCACATGCCTACGTTACGTATGGTAAGCTTCGTAAGAATCTATGATATACAGGGTGTCTCGCGCACCTGGACCAATTCCTAACGTTAAAACACTAAAACATACAAGAAAATTTTGTAAGGAAGAATTAAATGGTTTTAAGCGAGGCATCTTCTGTCGTTTTAACTTTATAAACTGGCCCAGTTACGAGAGGCACCCTGTTCATTTCCAGAAAATAAACACCAATCTAACTAACGTTGACTTCTAATACTTTTTCTTCTTTAATAACTAAATGCAAGTTTCACCTTGCGTTTATACATACATACAATAACTGATAGTGAGGCACCCTCGTGCTAAACAATAAAATATTCAACTCAGATTTCTGGATTTTACAAGCTCTTTTTTTGACTCACGATTAAAACATTCCTATTGGCATTCTCATCGGGCCCAACTTCGATAGTAAATAGAGCGCCTTTGCCCGTTCTTCGAAAGTAAGACTTGTGAATTGCCACCCAAGCATTTGCCGAACTCTCTCCGAATATATCCCATTCACCGCCACCGACAACGTTCACTATGTTCGCAAGTGGATGCACACCAATCTCGTTCAACATACCTGCGAATTCATAATTTTTCATTTGAATTTATTGTAAGTTATATTGCCACGTTATTATATCTGTCAAGTACCAACGACCACATTTTATTCTGATTACAGTGTCGAGATATTGAGAGAATCCGAGAATTTCTTACGAGCATTTATTGTGATAGTTTATCGTTAATAATTTGACTATTACTACCTTTACCCCCGATAAGACTAATGGTATCTTACTCTCATCCATGCACGCCTTGAAAAACATTTTGGCCCATTTAACAGGATAAATATTTTTGTTGGTGAGCTTCTTTTCCAGATATTCTAAAAATCATAGTTTTCGTACTTTAAGCATAATTGCTGAAAATTTTCCACCGTACAAAGAGCTTATTTTCCTCACTGGCTACTTCAGCTTTCATCGATGTTGTTCTTTCCTCTGCTAGTGTCCAAGTAGGAACTCCATATGGAACAACCGTATCCATCCATTTACCACACATGTGTTTGTAAAAATCCTCACAGGGATGTATTTCCTTCTTCATGTTGTTTATCAGCAGACCATCTAAAATATAATTGCCCTTCATTCGAAAATTGATTCTACTAAAAAAGAAAGAAAAATGTACAGGATCTCACTAAAACTGCCCGCCTCGTTTAACCCCCTTAAAGACTGCGAGTTGCCTGAGACCACTGGTCGCATGCTTAGACATACGATAAGTGATATTGTGACCAGTACGATGCCCATTCTTGTTAATTTCCAAATAACGCGTAACATACGATAGTCTCAAATTAAAGTTTCAGATAGATATTCTCGTATTCTCCACTTCGGCTGGTTGCGCGGAGAGTACGTCGTTGCTACGACTTACAGAATATCTGGAAATATAAATTGTCACCTTCCTATGCAATCTCAATGTCATCTCTCCACTCAGGGAAATAAAATAAAAATTGTATGTGTGTTTACAAGTTTTTAGAGATAACCGCAATGGTACCTATCTTTTTACGAGACATGCAAGGTCGAACCAAGTATTTCAAAGTTTATGGTTTGCACTGCAGTTCAAAGAATTTCTAGTTTAGCTTCCAAATTTCCAATAGTTTCAACTTGGAAACACTCACGAATATGCACATTGTATGACGTCTAATGAGGACATACAACTCCGTGCACAGACCATGGAAAATTTACTATGCGCAGAGTGAAGGTTGAAGAACTCACGCCACCTTTTATCCTTACCTCCTACTTGTTTGTGAGTGCTGGCTTCAGTAGCAATCGGTTGCATGTATTCTTTACGTTCCTTTTTGTGCTATAAATATGTATACTATATTTAAGAGCGTCAATTGCATCGGCATCGCTGCTTTAAAAACAATTGGCTACTACAAAACTAATATCCAATTTACAATTGATATTCTTTCTCGTAGGAAGCTTTAATCATAATGGAATGACGAATCGATTAGGTCAAAAAATCATAGGCTTGTAGAGAAAGAACTCAGTGGTTGAACTTTTCACCCAGGGGACAATTTTCTCTTTTTCTCTTTTCCATAGGACTAGAACTGCAGCCCTAGATACAGTCGATCCTAATACGCTAAGAAGGAAATTGGAAAGAAATCCGCTGTCTTCGCAAGTCTGTATGATAAAGAAAGGGAAATTGATTTCTCTGGCGAATTGGTAAGACGATCGGATGGAAGTACCAATATTTCTCTTGGAGGAAAGTGCGTGAAGAGGAACGCGACGCGGCAGGCTCTCATTATTTTTGCAATCTTGGACCCCGCGTCAAGGTAGTGGAGGGGATCGCGGAGAGCACTGTCACCGAGCACCGTTAAGAACCGATCCGTACTCAACACCCAGAATAAACGATTTGGAGAATCCATGGACACAGTTCCGTGAAAAAGGAATAACGCGGGAAGGACTAGCCAGCAACGACCAAATTGTGAATCCGTGGATAATTCTACGGGAACTTTTCTCATTGTTCGAAATGAGTGAACGAGTAGGATCTTGAACACAAAAATATAGAAACATATGGCTCTTTCAGAACCTACGATAAATAAGCACCAATATATTTAACAAGACCAAAACCAGAAATACATGCACGCAGAGAACTTAAAACCCCTCCACAAGTGTACGATTCAGAATAACAATAGCCGTACATTTGTGGGAACAATAAAGTATAGTTACCCCAAAAATGATCTCAAGTAAGATACAATATTAAGTGCGATTTTTAGACTTATTTCGCTCTTGATGTCATAGGTGGAATGTGACTTTCGTCTAACCATTGGCATTTCTCCCGAGAATCCATTGGATCGTTTACCTTACAATTAAATGTGTTGGCGAATGCTTGCATGTTGGAGAGTGCTGTATTCACCCTCAATCGGTAGGGTAGAGGAGCGTCTGTACCCATTGCGTTATAATAGTAGGCATCGATTGCTTCACATTGACCCTTAAAAAAGAAAAATTGGGGTTCAGGACAATAATAAAAGATAGTAATAAAGTAACAAATCACTTTGCAATTTGCATTAATTTCCTCACCATGGCATAAGCAACGAAGAAGGTTCGGTCAGCGACGATTTTGTTAACTAGGTACTTGCGATGCGGGTCGTTCATAATTGCACGAATTATGTTCCAATAATTTTCGTAACTAGCTACTAAGCCCATGTATTCGGCGACAATCTCATCCAAATAATGATTTCCGTCCACCTGCTGATTAATTGAATCTTTTTCATTCTGTATTTACGTACACGAAAGGTCGCTTGATTTTCAGCAATTTACTAAGCCCCCCCGCCCCTGAAGTGTACTAACATTTATTCACTTACGGCGAAGTTTACTTTAGCTGTAGGAAATTTCCTGGTTGCCGCTTTAAATATTTTCACATAACATTGCAAACTCTCATTGTACCCCTTCATACTGCCTGCTCCCCACCAATTCTTTTGATTTCCCACCGCATCGTACTGACGACCTAGGATGAATTAGACACTATTAGAACTACTTCAAGATGAAATGTAATAAAGGATTTGTTTCCAAATCCATATGTGTATTAATATACATATGAGAATTTAACCCTGAATGCGTTACCGAG
This sequence comes from Tiphia femorata, assembly GCA_944319695.1. Classification (NCBI taxonomy): domain Eukaryota; kingdom Metazoa; phylum Arthropoda; class Insecta; order Hymenoptera; family Tiphiidae; genus Tiphia; species Tiphia femorata. The sequence goes on along the minus strand of OX090900.1, from coordinate 14,655,811 downwards.
ACTGTCGAATGAGCGGCTCAGAATGTGACCAAAGATGGGCCCAAGTCCACCAAAAGCTATATGCCTGGCAACCCGTGTAAGTAAAAATATGAATTTTTGGTCACTAGTACGCACATTTTCTTAAATATCTGAACTTACGGTAACCAACTGTGGCTGAAAGATGGTTGTAGTAACAATGTTGCCGGCATTACTGTGGAAAGAAAGAACTGAATTCAAACGGAATTTAAACAGAATCGTATGATAAATATATTACAAAGAAGGGAATAGGCGGTAAATAATTGACGCACTTCAGACTAGAGATGCTTACCCAGTGTGTTCGTTTGGTAGTTATACGCTGCATACGCGTCGAATGGATCTGGTGATGGTCTAGCAATTATAATATTTAATTATTTTTCGGATGTAAAGGAACATAGCGTTACCACTATCAATCTTCTCACCTATTGAATTTGTTTCTTACGGGCTTCCATAACTTTTGCAACGTATTTCGGTAAGTCATAGTCTCGAAATTCAAAATAGTGTTAAAATAGTCGTTAGTAATCGTCATCTGTCCTTTCCAAGCATGAAAAATATAAACTGTGTGAGTATATGAGCATGCTTACAATGTAAAGGAGCAGACAAAACATATTTTCTAGTTTTCCTACTTTATCGAATTTATTTATTCTTTAGCTATTATTGCTAATGCCAGATTTACCTTATCGTAGTAAGCGATCACATTTTTCTCGTCTTTATACCAATCGTCGTACCCAATCGCATATTTCATTTGCTTGATTTTAAGTACAGCCGCGCGTGCTGTCTCCCTATCTATCCACCTCGTGTGCAATATTTCACTCGTCAATACTTCCGCCACATTACGTCCAAGTGTTGTCACCTTTAAAAACGTAGTGTTTAATAAATAAATTGTCGAATAGACATTTAGAAATGATAAGATTTTTAATCAAGATTTGACAGCAACTTATGCCCCTTAGAGGCTATTAAATCTTCATAAATAGTACCTATACATTAGTTTTCTTTCACACAGATACATAGTCTCGAAATGTAAGCGTAATTCAAACGGAAATAAAAAAAGCAATTTGTCTTTTCCCTTACCTGGGATATCACTTGCTTGGTTAGAAACTTCTTCACGTAAATGTAATTGACGATTTTCTTCATGGGGTTGCTGGATACGCAAATAATCGATCTGTTGTGCAAGATTTAAGCATAGGCTGTGTTCTACATGTATAAATAGCTAATTGAAATGGATTGTTAACAAAATCTCATATTACGAACCGTTTGGGTAGCGGTCTGTTGACCACGTGATAAGACAAAGCAGTCATGCCGACCGAAGTGTACTGGATGAATCTTTCCAAAAAGTGCAAATGTATATGATTCACTGTATGAAAATAAAAATAAAGATTTGATAAACTTTCTGATAATGACAAACTTAAATATTTGAGAATAAGACATAACCAAGCCCCGGTGGTAATAATTTCTTGCCCCCCACCATATCCCACCACATACCGTTTCGGTTGGTAGGGTCATAGGATATTTCTACGTCCTTCAACTATTTTCGCCGGGGGTTGGTCATAACCCAGAATTCTGTGGGCAGTAATTATAAAGGAATATACGAACGTACGTAGAACTCCCACCGGTTCAGATTCAATCGCACTTAAAATCATTGTTAGGTAATCAGGGTTTCGAATATGTACGACAGTCGAACCGTCAAATTTAAAGTTCTCTAAATCTTTGAAAATTGATTGTAGAAGACGTAGCCAGTCTAACTAAACAAAAAAATACACATTTGCATGAATAGTGAAAAATATTTTTGTACGATATTGATATATCGATTTCCCTGATAATCCATTGCGTTAATATTTCACTTACGTGTTTTACATGCATATAACTCTGTGTGTGCGCTTGTAATTCTGATAATGTCATCGTAGTCATCTTTGGCGCTCTTTGGATTTGGTTCCGTTTCTATCATATTTAAAAGTCAGTTAACATTGATTCAATAAATCGAGATCGTCAAAATGGAGGCAATGATAATAATTACTTGTCTGATCGCTTCTCGGAAACTCAGAACAGCCTCAATGGCATTCTTAACGTACTTTGGAGAATATGTGCGATGGCCCCGCTCTTTGACACACGCCGTCCAAATATCACTAAGAAATTCCTCATATTGGCTATGATTCCCACCTTTTGATTTTGAAATGTCACGCAGGGATAGGTGTTCCGTTGGACTTATCTGTTTCATTTAAATCATATACAGGGTATTTCACCTAACTTGACCACCTTAAATATATCGCTTATTTTGTATGATAGAAAAAATGTTAGGGGGAGAAAAATATTCTGTTCGAAGGCGCTAACATGGTGATGGGCCGAATTTTTTTCTCAAGGTCATTTTTTTCGAGATTTCAAGGTCATCGTATTTTTTTTAAATGGGACTACATATTTTCACTACAACGGTCTGATGGCCTATAAAAAAACAAATCCAACGAGGTGCAATATGTTGACCTTCACATTACCTTTAGCGAGAACATCGTGAAATGTTTGTCAGTAATCTAAGTACGCGTTCGGGGACGGTAAATGATGGAATTTCAATTTTATTGGAACAGTTTTAAGTTAAATCTTTATTTTAGAAGGTTTTCAAAATGTGCACCATGAACCTGGATACATTTTTGGAAGCGGTAAATAAATTCTTGCTGTACATTATTAAGTTGTTCTGCAGTAATTGATTTACATTCATGTAGAACCCTTTGTTGCATGTTTTCTGCTGTTGTGGGAACATCGTTGTGAACTTTACTTTTTAGGTCTCCCCAATTACTGCAGAACAACTTAAAAATGTACAGCAAAAATTTATTTACCGCCTCCAGATTCATGGTGCACATTTTGAAAACCTTCTGAAATAAAGATTTAACTTAAAACTGTTCCAATAAAATTGAAATTCCTTCATTTACCGTCCCTGAACGCGTACTGAAATTACTGACAAACATTTAATGATTTTCTCGCTAAACGTCACGTGAAGGTCAACATATTGCACCTCGTTGGATTTGTTTTTTTATAGGCTATAAGACCGTTGTAGTGAAAATATGTAGTCCCATTTAAAAAAAATACGATGACCTTGAAATCTCGAAAAAAGTGACCTTGAGAAAAAAATTCGACCCGTCACCATATTAGCGCCTTCGAACAGAATATTTTTCTCCCCCTAACATTTTTTCTATCATACAAAATAAGCGACATATTTAAGGTGGTCAAGTTAGGCGAAATACCCTGTATATATCAGATGCCTACGTTACGTATGGAAAGCTTCGTAAGAATCTATGATATGCAGGGTGTCTCGCGCGCCTGGGCTAATTCCTAGTGTTAAGGCAGTAAAATATACAAGAAAATTCTATAAGGAAGAATTAAATGGTTATAAGTGAGCCATCTTCTATCGTTTTAACTTTATAAACTGGCCCTGTTACGAGAGGCACCCTGTTCATTTCAAGAAAATAAACACCAATCTAACTAACGTTAACTTTTAATACTTTTTCTTCTTTAATAACTAAAGGCAAGTTTCACCTTGCGTTTCTACATACATACAATAACTGATTGTGAGGCACCCTCGTGTTTAAGAATAAAATATTCAACTCAAATTTCTGAACTTTTCAAGCTCTTCTTGACTCACGATTAAAACATTCCGATTGGCATCCTCATCGGGCCCAACTTCGATTGTAAAAAGAGCGCCTTTGCCTGTTATTCGTAAGTAAGAATTGTGAATTGCCACCCAAGCATTTGCCGAACTCTCTACTGATATGTCCCATCCACCGCCACCGACCCGGTTCACTATGCTCGCAAGTGGACGCACACCAATCTCGTTCAACATACCTGCGAATTCATAATTTTTCATTTGAATTTATTGTAAGTTATATTGCCACGTCATTATATCTGCCAAGTACCAACGACCACATTTTATTCCCATTACAGTGTCGAGATATTGAGAGAATCCGAGAATTTCTTACGAGCATTTATTTTGATAGTTTATCGTTAATAATTTGACTATTACAACCTTTACCCCTGATAAGTCTAATGGTATCTTACTCTCATCCATGCACGTCTTGAAAAACATTTTGGCCCATTTAACAGGATAAATATTTTTGTGATTGAGCTCCTTTCCCAGATATTCTAGAAATCATAGTTTTCGTATTTTAAGCATCATTCCTGAAAAGTTTCCAACGTATAGAGAGCTTATTTTCCTCACGGGCTACTTTGGCTTTCATTGATGTTGTTCTTTCCTCTGCCAGTGTCCAAGTAGCAACTCCATAGGGAACAACCGTATCCATCCATTTACCACACACGTGTTTGTAAAAATCCTCACAGGGATTTATTTCCTTCTTCGTGTTCTCTAACAGCAGATCATCTAAAATATAATTGAATTCATTCGAAAATTGATTCTACTAAAAAAGAAAGAAAAATGTACAGGATCTCACTAAAAGCGTGCCCGTCGATCATGAGCCCCGTAGATAACGCGTTGCCTGAGGCCACTGGTCGCATGCTTAGACATACGATAAGTGATATTGTGAACACTACAATGCCCATTCTTCTTAATTTCTAAATAACGCGTAACGTACGATAGTCCTAAATTAAAATTTCACATAGATATTCTCGTATTCTCTAGTTCGGCTGGTTGCGCAGAGAGTACGTCGTTGCTACGACTTACAAAATATCCGGAAATATAAATTTTCACCTTCCTATGCAATCTCAATGTCATCTCTCCACTCAGGGAAATAAAATAAAAATTGTATGTGCTTTACAAGTTTTTAGAGGTAAGCATAATGGTATCTATCTTTTTACGAGACATGCAAGGTCGAGCCAAGTATTTCAAAGTTGATAGTTTGCACTTCAGTTCAAAGAATTTCTAGTTTAGCTTCCAAATTTCCAATAGTTTCAACTTGGAAACACTCACGAATATGCACATTGTATGACGTCTAATAAGGACATACAACTCCGTGCACAGACCATGGAAAATTTACTATGCGCAGAGTGAAGGTTCAAGAACTCATCCCACCTTTTATCCTTACCGCCTACTTGTTGATGAGCGCTGGGTTCAGTAGCAATCGGTTGCATGTATTCTTTACGTTCCTTTTTGTGCTATAAATATGCATACTATATTTAAGAGCGTCAATTGCATCGGCATCGCTGCTTTAAAAACAATTGACTACTACAAAACTATAAGATCCAATTTACAATTGATATTCTTTCTCATAGGAATCTTTAATCATAATGGCATGACGAATCGATTAGGTCAAAAAAGCATAGGCTTGTAGACAAAGAACTCAGTGGTTGAACTTTTCACCCAAGGGACAATTTTCTCTTTTTCTCTTTTCCATAGGAATAGAACTGCAGCCCTAGATACAGTCGATCCTAATACGCCAAGAAGGAAATTGGAAAGAAATCCGCTGTCTTCGCAAGTCTGTATGATAAAGAAAGGGAAATTGATTTCTCTGGCGAATTGGTAAGACGATCGGATGGAAGTACCAATATTTCTCTTGGAGGAAAGTGCGTGAAGAGGAACGCGACGCGGCAGGCTCTCATTATTTTTGCATTCTTGGACCCCGCTTCAAGGTAGTGGAGGGGATCGCGGAGAGCACTGTCACCGAGCACCATTAAGAACCGATCCGTACTCAACACCCGGAATAAACGATTGGGAGAATCCATGGACACAGTTCCGTGAAAAAGGAATAACGCGGGAAGGACTAGCCAGCAACGACCAAATTGTGAATTCGTGGATAATTCTACGGGAACTTTTCTCATTTTTGGAAAGGAGTGAATGAGTAGGATCTTGAACACAAAAATATAGAAACATATGGCTCTTTCGGAACCTACGATAAATAAGCACAAATATATTTAACAAGACCAAAACCAGAAATACATGCACGCAGAGAACTTAAAACCCCTCCACAAGTGTACGATTCAGAATAACAATAGCCGTACATTTGTGGGAACAATAAAGTATATTTACCCCAAAAATGATCTCAAGTAAGATACAATATTAAGTACGATTTTTAGACTTCTTGCGCTCTTGATGTCATAGGTGGAATGCGACTTTCATCTAACCATTGGCATTTCTCCCGAGAATCCATTGGATCGTTTACCTTACAATTAAATGTGTTGGCGAATGCTTGCATGTTGGAGAGTGCTGTATTCACCCTCAATCGGTAGGGTAGAGGAGCGTCTATACCCATTGCGTTATAATAGTAGGCATCGATTGCTTCACATTGACTCTTAAAAAAGAAAAATTGGGGTTCAGGACAATAATAAAAGATAGTAATAAAGTAATAAATCACTTTGCAATTTGCATTAATTTCCTCACCATGGCATAAGCAACGAAGAAAGTTCGCTCAGTGATGATTTCGTTAACATTGAACTTGCGTTTCGGGTCTTCAATAAGTGCACGAATCATTTTCCGATAAATTTCGTAACTAGCCACTAAGCCCATGTATTCGGCGACAATCTCATCCAAATAATGATTTCCGTCTACCTGCTGATTAATTGAATCTTTTTCATTCTGTATTTACGTACACGAAAGGTCGCTTGATTTTCAGCAATTTACTAAGCCCCCCCCTCCCCCCCCCCTTGAAGTGTTCTAACATTTATTCACTTACGGCGAAGTTTACTTTAGCTGTAGGAAATTTCCTGGTTGCCGCTTTAAATATTTTCACATAACATTGCAAACTCTCATTGTACCCCTTCATACTGCCAGCTCCCCACCAATTCTTTTGATTTCCCACCGCATCGTACTGACGACCTAGGATGAATTAGACACTATTAGAACTACTTCAAGATTAAATGTGATAAAGGATTTGTTTCCAAATCCATATGTGTATTAATATACATATGAGAATTTAACCCTGAATGCGTTACCGAGACTGTCGAATGAGCGGCTCAGAATGTGACCAAAGATGGGCCCAAGTCCACCAAAAGCTATATGCCTGGCAACCCGTGTAAGTAAAAATATTAATTTTTGGTCACTAGTACGCACATTTTCTTAAACATCTGAACTTACGGTAACCAATTGAGGCTCAAGAATGGTTGTTGTAACAATGTTGCCGGCATTACTGTGGAAAGAAAAAACTGAATTCACACGGAATTTAAACAGAATCGTATGATAAATATATTACAAAGAAGGGAATAGGCGATAAACAATTGACGCACTTCAGACTAGAGATGCTTACCCAGTGTGTTCGTTTGGTAGTTATACGCTGCATACGCGTCGAATGGATCTGGTGATGGTCTAGCAATTACAATATTTAATTATTTTTCGGATGTAAAGGAACATAGCGTTACCACTATCAATCTTCTCACCTATTGAATTTGTTTATTACGGGCTTCCATAACTTTTGCAACGTATTTCGGTAAGTCATAGTCTCGAAATCCAAAATAGTGTTAAAATAGTCTTTAGTAATCGTCATCTGTCCTTTCCAAGCATGAAAAATATAAACTGTGTGAGTATATGAGCATGCATACAATGTAAAGGAGTAGACAAAACATATTTTCTAGTTTTCCTACTTTATCGAATTTATTTATTCTTTAGCTATTATTGCTAATGCCAGATTTACCTTATCGTAGTAAGCGATCACATTTTTCTCGTCTTTATACCAATCGTCGTACCCAATCGCATATTTCATTTGCTCGATTTTAAGTATAGCCGCGCGTGCTGTCTCTCTATCTATCCACCTCGTGTGCAATATTTCACTCGTCAAGACTTTCGCCAGATTACGTCCGAGTGTTGTTGCCTTTAAAAATGAAGTGTTTAATAAATAAATTGTCGAATAGACATTTAGAAATGATAACATTTTTAATCAAGATTTGACAGCAACTTATGCCCCTTAGAGGCTATTAAATCTTCACAAATAGTACCTATACATTATTTTTCTTTCACACAAATACATAGTCTCGAAATGTAAGCGTAATTCAAACGGAAATAAAGAAAGCAATTTGTCTTTTCCCTTACCCGGAATATCACTTGCTCGGTTAGAAACTTCTTCACGTAAATGTAATTCACGATTTTCTTCATGGGGTTGCTGGATACGCAAATAATCGATCTGTTGTGCAAGATTTAAGCATAGGCTGTGTTCTACATGTATAAATAGCTAATTGAAATGGATTTTAACAAAATCTCATATTACGAACCGTTCGGGTAGCGTTCGGTTGAACACGTGATAAGACAGAGCAGTCATACCAAACGAAGTGTACTGGATGAATCTTTCCAAAAAATGAAAATGTATATGATTCACTGTATGAGTAAAACTGTATTTAGTAAAAATAAAGATTTGGTAAACTTTCCGATAATGACACACTTAAATACTTGATAGTAAGACATAACCAAGCCTCGGCGGTTATAATTTTTTGACACCCACCATATCCAACCTCATACCGTTTCGGTTGGTTGCGTCATAAGTAATTTCTAAGTCCTACAACTATTTTCGTCGGGGCTTGGTCATAACCCAGAATTCTGTAGGCAGTAATTATAAAGAAATATACGAACGTACGTAGAACTCCCACCGATGTAGATTCAATCGCACTTAAAATGATGTTTAGGTAATCAAGCTGTCGAATATGTACGACAGTCGATCCGTCAAATTTAAAGTTCTCTAAATTTTTGAAAGTTGACTGCAGAAGACGTAGCCAGTCCAGCTAGACAAAAAAATATACACTTGCAAGAAAAGTGACAAATATTTTTGTACGATATTGAGATATCGATTTCCCTGATGATCCATTGCGTTAATATTCCTCTTACGTGTTTTATATGCATATAACGCCGTGTGTGCACTTGTAATTCTGATAACGTCATCGTAGTCATCTTTGGCGCTATACGGATTTGGTTTCGTTTCTATCAAATTGAAAAGCCATTTGACATTGATTCAATAAGTCGAGATCGTCAATACGAAGGCAATGATAATTATTACTTGTCTGATCGCTTCTCGAAAACGCAGAACGGCCTTAATGGCATCCTTAACGTCCTTTCGAGAATAAGTGCGATGGTCCCGCTCCTTATGGTACGCCGTCCAAATATCACTAAGGAATTCCTCGTATTGGCTATGATGCCCTCCACTCGATTTTGAAATGTCACGCAGGTAAAGCTGTTCCATTGGACTTATCTGTTTTGTTTAAATTACACATATATCACATGCCTACGTTACGTATGGTAAGCTTCGTAAGAATCTATGATATACAGGGTGTCTCGCGCACCTGGACCAATTCCTAACGTTAAAACAGTAAAACATACAAGAAAATTTTATAAGGAAGAATTAAATGGTTTTAAGCGAGGCATCTTCTGTCGTTTTAACTTTATAAACTGGCCCAGTTACGAGAGGCACCCTGTTCATTTCAAGAAAATAAACACCAATCTATCTAACGTTGACTTCTAATACTTTTTCTTCTTTAATAACTAAATGCAAGTTTCTCCTTGCGTTTATACATACATACAATAACTGATTGTGAGGCACCCTCGGGCTTAACAATAAAATATTCAACTCAAATTTCTAGATTTTTCAAGCTCTTCTTGACTCACGATTAAAACATTCCGATTGGCATGCTCATCGGGCCCAACTTCGATTGTAAAAAGAGCGCCTTTGCCCGTTATTCGCAAGTAAGAATTGTGAATTGCCACCCAAGCATTTGCCGAACTCCCTCCTGATATGTCCCATCCACCGCCACCGACCCGGTTCACTATGCTCGCAAGTGGATGCACACCAATCTCGTTCAACATACCTGCGAATTCATAATTTTTCATTTGAATTTATTGTAAGTTATATTGCCACGTCATTATATCTGCCAAGTACCAACGACCACATTTTATTCCCATTACAGTGTCGAGATATTGAGAGAATCCGAGAATTTCTTACGAGCATTTATTTTGATAGTTTATCGTTAATAATTTGACTATTACAACCTTTACCCCTGATAAGTCTAATGGTATCTTACTCTCATCCATGCACGTCTTGAAAAACATTTTGGCCCATTTAACAGGATAAATATTTTTGTGATTGAGCTCCTTTCCCAGATATTCTAGAAATCATAGTTTTCGTATTTTAAGCATCATTCCTGAAAAGTTTCCAACGTATAGAGAGCTTATTTTCCTCACGGGCTACTTTGGCTTTCATTGATGTTGTTCTTTCCTCTGCCAGTGTCCAAGTAGCAACTCCATAGGGAACAACCGTATCCATCCATTTACCACACACGTGTTTGTAAAAATCCTTACAGGGATTTATTTCATTCTTCATGTTGTTTAACAGCAGATCATCTAAAATATAATTGAATTCATTCGAAAATTGATTCTACTAAAAAAGAAAGAAAAATGTACAGGATCTCACTAAAAGCGTGCCCGTCGATCATGAGCCCCGTAGATAACGCGTTGCCTGAGGCCACTGGTCGCATGCTTAGACATACGATAAGTGATATTGTGACCAGTACGATGCCCATTCTTGTTAATTTCCAAATAACGCGTAACATACGATAGTCTCAAATTTAGATATATATTCAGATAGATATTCTCGTATTCTCCACTTCGGCTGGTTGCGCGGAGAGTACGTCGTTGCTACGACTTACAGAATATCTGGAAATATAAATTTTCACCTTCCTATGCAATCTCAATGTCATTTCTCCACTCTGGGAAATAAAATAAAAATTGTATGTGTGTTTACAAGTTTTTAGAGATAACCTCAATGGTACCTATCTTTTTACGAGACATGCAAGGTCGAACCAAGTATTTCAAAGTTTATGGTTTGCACTGCAGTTCAAAGAATTTCTAGTTTAGCTTCCAAATTTCCAATAGTTTCAACTTGGAAACACTCACGAATATGCACATTGTATGACGTCTAATGAGGACATACAACTCCGTGCACAGACCATGGAAAATTTACTATGCGCAGAGTGAAGGTTGAAGAACTCATGCCACCTTTTATCCTTACCTCCTACTTGTTTATCCTACTTGTTTGTGAGTGCTGGGTTCAGTAGCAATCGGTTGCATGTATTCTTTACGTTCCTTTTTGTGCTATAAATATGTATACTATATTTAAGAGCGTCAATTGCATCGGCATCGCTGCTTTAAAAACAATTGGCTACTACAAAACTAATATCCAATTTACAATTGATATTCTTTCTCGTAGGAAGCTTTAATCATAATGGAATGACGAATCGATTAGGTCAAAAAATCATAGGCTTGTAGAAAAAGAACTCAGTGGTTGAACTTTTCACCCAGGGGACAATTTTCTCTTTTTCTCTTTTCCATAGGACTAGAACTGCAGCCCTAGATACAGTCGATCCTAATACGCTAAGAAGGAAATTGGAAAGAAATCCGCTGTCTTCGCAAGTCTGTATGATAAAGAAAGGGAAATTGATTTCTCTGGCGAATTGGTAAGACGATCGGATGGAAGTACCAATATTTCTCTTGGAGGAAAGTGCGTGAAGAGGAACGCGACGCGGCAGGCTCTCATTATTTTTGCATTCTTCGACCCCGATTCAAGGTAGTGGAGGGGATCGCGGAAAGCACTGTCACCGAGCACCGTTAAGAACCGATCCGTACTCAACACCCGGAATAAACGATTGGGAGAATCCATGGACACAGTTCCGTGAAAAAGGAATAACGCGGGAAGGACTAGCCAGCAACGACCAAATTGTGAATTCGTGGATAATTCTACGGGAACTTTTCTCATTTTTGGAAAGGAGTGAATGAGTAGGATCTTGAACACAAAAATATAGAAACATATGGCTCTTTCGGAACCTACGATAAATAAGCACAAATATATTTAACAAGACCAAAACCAGAAATACATGCACGCAGAGATCTTAAAACCCCCTCCACAAGTGTACGATTCAGAATAACAATAGCCGTACATTTGTGGGAACAATAAAGTATAGTTACCGCAAAAATGATCTCAAGTAAGATACAATATTAAGTGCGATTTTTAGACTTATTTCGCTCTTGATGTCATAGGTGGAATGCGACTTTCATCTAACCATTGGCATTTCTCCCGAGAATCCATTGGATCGTTTACCTTACAATTAAATGTGTTGGCGAATGCTTGCATGTTGGAGAGTGCTGTATTCACCCTCAATCGGTAGGGTAGAGGAGCGTCTGTACCCATTGCGTTATAATAGTAGGCATCGATTGCTTCACAATGACTCTTAAAAAAAAAAAATTGGGGTTCAGGACAATAATAAAAGATAGTAATAAAGTAACAAATCACTTTGCAATTTGCATTAATTTCCTCACCATGGCATAAGCAACGAAGAAAGTTCGGTCAGCGATGATTTCGTTAACTAGGAACTTGATATGCGGGTCGTTCATAATTGCACGAATTTTTTTCCTATAATTTTCGTAACTAGCTACTAAGCCCATGTATTCGGCGACAATCTCATCCAAATAATGATTTCCGTCCACCTGCTGATTAATTGAATCTTTTTCATTTTGTATTTACGTACACGAAAGGTCGCTTGATTTTCAGCAATTTACTAACCCCCCCCCCCCCCCCCCCCTTGAAGTGTACTAACATTTATTCACTTACGGCGAAGTTTACTTTAGCTGTAGGAAATTTCCTGGTTGCCGCTTTAAATATTTTCACATAACATTGCAAACTCTCATTGTACCCCTTCATACTGCCTGCTCCCCACCAATTCTTTTGATTTCCCACCGCATCGTACTGACGACCTAGGATGAATTAGACACTATTAGAACTACTTCAAGATGAAATGTAATAAAGGATTTGTTTCCAAATCCATATGTGTATTAATATTCATATGAGAATTTAACCCTGAATGCGTTACCGAGACTGTCGAATGAGCGGCTCAGAATGTGACCAAAGATGGGCCCAAGTCCACCAAAAGCTATATGGCTGGCAACCCGTGTAAGTAAAAATATGAATTTTTGGTCACTAATACGCACATTTTCTTAAACATCTGAACTTACGGTAACCAACTGTGGCTGAAAGATGGTTGTAGTAACAATGTTGCCGGCATTACTGTGGAAAGAAAGAACTGAAATCAAACGGAATTTAAACAGAATCGTATGATAAATATATTACAAAGAAGGGAATAGGCGGTAAATAATTGACGCACTTCAGACTAGAGATGCTTACCCAGTGTGTTCGTTTGGTAGTTATACGCTGCATACGCGTCGAATGGATCTGGTGATGGTCTAGCAATTATAATATTTAATTATTTTTCGGATGTAAAGGAACATAGCGTTACCACTATCAAACTTCTCACCTATTGAATTTGTTTGTTACGGGCTTCCATAACTTTTGCAACGTATTTCGGTAACTCATAGTCTCGAAATCCAAAATAGTGTTAAAATAGTCTGTAGTAATCGACATCTGTGCTTTCCAAGCATGAAATATATGAACTGTGTGAGTATATGAGCATGCATACAATGTAAAGGAGCAGACAAAACATATTTTCTAGTTTTCCAACTTTATCGAATTTATTTATTCTTTAGCTATTATTGCTAATACCAGATTTACCTTATCGTAGTAAGCGATCACATTTTTCTCGTCTTTATACCAATCGTCGTACCCAATCGCATATTTCATTTGCTGGATTTTAAGTACAGCCGCGCGTATTGTCTCTCTATCTATCCACCTCGTGTGGAATATTTCACTCGTCAAGACTTCCGCCACATTACGTCCGAGTGTTGTTGCCTTTAAAAATATAGTGTTTAATAAATAAATTGTCGAATAGACATTTAGAAATGATAAGATTTTTAATCAAGATTTGACAGCAACTTATGCCCCTTAGAGGCTATTAAATCTTCATAAATAGTACCTATACATTAGTTTTCTTTCACACAGATACATAGTCTCGAAATGTAAGCGTAATTCAAACGGAAATAAAGAAAGCAATTTGTCTTTTCCCTTACCTTGGATATCACTTGCTTGGTTAGAAACTTCTTCACGTAAATGTAATTCACGATTTTCTTCATGGGGTTGCTGGATACGCAAATAATCGATCTGTTGTGCAAGATTTAAGCATAGGCTGTGTTCTACATGTATAAATAGCTAATTGAAATGGATTGTTAACAAAATCTCATATTACGAACCGTTTGGGTAGCGGTCTGTTGACCACGTGATAAGACAAAGCAGTCATGCCGACCGAAGTGTACTGGATGAATCTTTCCAAAAAGTGAAAATGTATATGATTCACTGTATGAAAATAAAAATAAAGATTTGATAAACTTTCTGATAATGACAAACTTAAATATTTGAGAATAAGACATAACCAAGCCCCGGTGGTAATAATTTCTTGCCCCCCACCATATCCCACCACATACCGTTTCGGTTGGTAGGGTCATAGGATATTTCTACGTCCTTCAACTATTTTCGCCGGGGGTTGGTCATAACCCAGAATTCTGTGGGCAGTAATTATAAAGGAATATACGAACGTACGTAGAACTCCCACCGATGTAGATTCAATCGCACTTAAAATGATGTTTAGGTAATCAAGCTGTCGAATATGTACGACAGTCGATCCGTAAAATTTAAAGTTCTCTAAATCTTTGAAAATTGATTGTAGAAGACGTAGCCAGTCCAACTAAACAAAAAAATACGCATTTGCATGAATAGTGAAAAATATTTTTGTACGATATTGATATATCGATTTCCCTGATAATCCATTGCGTTAATATTTCACTTACGTGTTTTACATGCATATAACTCTGTGTGTGCGCTTGTAATTCTGATAATGTCATCGTAGTCATCTTTGGCGCTCTTTGGATTTGGTTCCGTTTCTATCATATTTAAAAGTCAGTTTACATTGATTCAATAAATCGAGATCGTCAAAATGGAGGCAATGATAATAATTACTTGTCTGATCGCTTCTCGGAAACTCAGAACAGCCTCAATGGCATTCTTAACGTACTTTGGAGAATATGTGCGATGGCCCCGCTCTTTGACACACGCCGTCCAAATATCACTAAGAAATTCCTCATATTGGCTATGATTCCCACCTTTTGATTTTGAAATGTCACGCAGGGATAGGTGTTCCGTTGGACTTATCTGTTTCATATAAATCACATATACATATATCAGATGCCTACGTTACGTATGGAAAGCTTCGTAAGAATCTATGATATGCAGGGTGTCTCGCGCGCCTGGGCTAATTCCTAGTGTTAAGACAGTAAAATATACAAGAAAATTCTATAAGGAAGAATTAAATGGATTTAAGTGAGCCATCTTCTATCGTTTTAACTTTATAAACTGGCCCTGTTACGAGAGGCACCCTGTTCATTTCAAGAAAATAAACACCAATCTAACTAACGTTAACTTCTAATACTTTTTCTTCTTTAATAACTAAATGCAAGTTTCACCTTGCGTTTCTACATACATACAATAACTGATTGTGAGGCACCCTCGTGTTTAACAATAAAATATTCAACTCAAATTTCTGAACTTTTCAAGCTCTTCTTGACTCACGATTAAAACATTCCGATTGGCATCCTCATCGGGCCCAACTTCGATTGTAAAAAGAGCGCCTTTGCCTGTTATTCGCAAGTAAGAATTGTGAATTGCCACCCAAGCATTTGCCGAACTCTATCCGAATATATCCCATTCACCGCCACCGACAACGTTCACTATGTTCGCAAGTGGATGCACACCAATCTCGTTCAACATACCTGCGAATTCATAATTTTTCATTTGAATTTATTGTAAGTTATATTGCCACGTCATTATATCTGTCAAGTACCAACGACCACATTTTATTCCCATTACAGTGTCGAGATATTGAGAGAATCCGAGAATTTCTTACGAGCATTTATTTTGATAGTTTATCGTTAATAATTTGACTATTACTACCTTTACCCCTGATAAGTCTAATGGTATCTTACTCTCATCCATGCACGTCTTGAAAAACATTTTGGCCCATTTAACAGGATAAATATTTTTGTGATTGAGCTCCTTTCCCAGATATTCTAGAAATCATAGTTTTCGTATTTTAAGCATCATTCCTGAAAAGTTTCCAAGGTATAGAGAGCTTATTTTCCTCACGGGCTACTTTGGCTTTCATTGATGTTGTTCTTTCCTCTGCCAGTGTCCAAGTAGCAACTCCATAGGGAACAACCGTATCCATCCATTTACCACACACGTGTTTGTAAAAATCCTCACAGGGATTTATTTCCTTCTTCATGTTATTTAACAGCAGATCATCTAAAATATAATTGAATTCATTCGAAAATTGATTCTACTAAAAAAGAAAGAAAAATGTACAGGATCTCACTAAAAGCGTGCCCGTCGATCATGAGCCCCGTAGATAACGCGTTGCCTGAGGCCACTGGTCGCATGCTTAGACATACGATAAGTGATATTGTGAACACTACAATGCCCATTCTTCTTAATTTCTAAATAACGCGTAACGTACGATAGTCTTAAATTAAAATTTCACATAGATATTCTCGTATTCTCTAGTTCGGCTGGTTGCGCAGAGAGTACGTCGTTGCTACGACTTACAAAATATCCGGAAATATAAATTTTCACCTTCCTATGCAATCTCAATGTCATCTCTCCACTCAGGGAAATAAAATAAAAATTGTATGTGCTTTACAAGTTTTTAGAGGTAAGCATAATGGTATCTATCTTTTTACGAGACATGCAAGGTCGAGCCAAGTATTTCAAAGTCTATGGTTTGCACTTCAGTTCAAAGAATTTTTAGTTAAACTTCCAAATTTCCGATAGTTTCAACTTGAAAACACGTACGAATATGCACATTGTATGACGTCTAATAAGGACATTCAACTCCGTGCACAGACCATGGAAGATTTGCTATGCACAGAGTGAAGATTAAAGAACTCACCCCACCTTTTATCCTTACCGCCTACTTGTTTGTGAGTGCTGGGTTCAGTAGCAATCGGTTGCATGTATTCTTTACGTTCCTTTTTGTGCTATAAATATGCATACTATATTTAAGAGCGTCAATTGCATCGGCATCGCTGCTTTAAAAACAATTGACTACTACAAAACTATAAGATCCAATTTACAATTGATATTCTTTCTCATAGGAATCTTTAATCATAATGGTATGACGAATCGATTAGGTCAAAAAAGCATAGGCTTGTAGAAAAAGAACTCAGTGGTTGAACTTTTCACCCAAGGGACAATTTTCTCTTTTTCTCTTTTCCATAGGAATAGAACTGCAGCCCTAGATACAGTCGATCCTAATACGCCAAGAAGGAAATTGGAAAGAAATCCGCTGTCTTCGCAAGTCTGTATGATAAAGAAAGGGAAATTGATTTCTCTGGCGAATTGCTAAGACGATCGGATGGAAGTACCAATATCTCTCTTGGAGGAAAGTGCATGAAGAGGAACGCGACGCGGCAGGCTCTCATTATTTTTGCATTCTTGGACCCCGCTTCAAGGTAGTGGAGGGGATCGCGGAGAGCACTGTCACCGAGCACCATTAAGAACCGATCCGTACTCAACACCCGGAATAAACGATTGGGAGAATCCATGGACACAGTTCCGTGAAAAAGGAATAACGCGGGAAGGACTAGCCAGCAACGACCAAATTGTGAATTCGTGGATAATTCTACGGGAACTTTTCTCATTTTTGGAAAGGAGTGAATGAGTAGGATCTTGAACACAAAAATATAGAAACATATGGCTCTTTCGGAACCTACGATAAATAAGCACCAATATATTTAACAAGACCAAAACCAGAAATACATGCACGCAGAGATCTTAAAACCCCCTCCACAAGTGTACGATTCAGAATAACAATAGCCGTACATTTGTGGGAACAATAAAGAATAGTTACCCCAAAAATGATCTCAAGTAAGATACAATATTAAGTGCGATTTTTAGACTTATTTCGCTCTTGATGTCATAGGTGGAATGCGACTTTCATCTAACCATTGGCATTTCTCCCGAGAATCCATTGGATCGTTTACCTTACAATTAAATGTGTTGGCGAATGCTTGCATGTTGGAGAGTGCTGTATTCACCCTCAATCGGTAGGGTAGAGGAGCGTCTGTACCCATTGCGTTATAATAGTAGGCATCGATTGCTTCACATTGAGTCTTAAAAAAGAAAAATTGGGGTTCAGGACAATAATAAAAGATAGTAATAAAGTAACAAATCACTTTGCAATTTGCATTAATTTCCTCACCATGGCATAAGCAACGAAGAAAGTTCGGTCAGCGATGGTTTCGTTAACTAGGAACTTGATATGCGGGTCGTTCATAATTGCACGAATTTTTTTCCTATAATTTTCGTAACTAGCTACTAAGCCCATGTATTCGGCGACAATCTCATCCAAATAATGATTTCCGTCCACCTGCTAATTAATTGAATCTTTTTCATTCTGTATTTACGTACACGAAAGGTCGCTTGATTTTCAGCAATTTACTAAGCCCCCCCCCCCCCCCCCTGAAGTGTACTAACATTTATTCACTTACGGCGAAGTTTACTTTAGCTGTAGGAAATTTCCTGGTTGCCGCTTTAAATATGTTCACATAACATTGCAAACTCTCATTGTACCCCTTCATACTGCCTGCTCCCCACCAATTCTTTTGATTTCCCACCGCATCGTACTGACGACCTAGGATGAATTAGACACTATTAGAACTACTTCAAGATTAAATGTGATAAAGGATTTGTTTCCAAATCCATATGTGTATTAATATACATATGAGAATTTAACCCTGAATGCGTTACCGAGACTGTCGAATGAGCGGCTCAGAATGTGACCAAAGATGGGCCCAAGTCCATCAACAGCTATATGCCTGGCAACCCGTGTGAGTAAAAATGTGAATTTGTGGTCACTAGTACGCACATTTTCTTAAAAATCTGAACTTACGGTAACCCACTGTGGCTGAAAGATGGTTGTAGTAACAATGTTGCCGGCATTACTGCGGAAAGAAAGAATTGAATTCAAACAGAATTTAAACAGAATCGTATGATAAATATATTACATTGAAGGGAATAGGCGATAAATAATTGACGCACTTCAGACTAGAGATGCTTACCCAGTGTGTTCGTTTGGTAGTTATACGCTGCATACGCGTCGAATGGATCTGGTGATGGTCTAGCAATTACAATATTTAATTATTTTTCGGATGTAAAGGAACATAGCGTTACCTTTATCAAACTTCTCACCTATTGAATTTGTTTGTTACGGGCTTCCATAACTTTTGCAACGTATTTCGGTAACTCATAGTCTCGAAATCCAAAATAGTGTTAAAATAGTCTGTAGTAATCGGCATCTGTGCTTTCCAAGCATGAAAATTATAAACTGTGTGAGTATATGAGAATGCATACAATGTAAAGGAGCAGACAAAACATATTTTCTAGTTTTCCTACTTTATCGAATTTATTTATACTTTAGTTATTATTGCTAATGATTTACCTTATCGTAGTAAGCGATCACATTTTTCTCGTCTTTATACCAATCGTCGTACCCAATCGCATATTTCATTTGCTCGATTTTAAGTACAGCCGCGCGTGCTGTCTCCGTATCTATCCACCTCGTGTGCAATATTTCACTCGTCAAGACTTCCGCCACATTACGTCCGAGTGTTGTCGCCTTTAAAAACGTAGTGTTTAATAAATAAATTGTCGAATAGACATTTAGAAATGATAAGATTTTTAATCAAGATTTGACAGCAACTTATGCCCCTTAGAGGCTATTAAATCTTCTCAAATAGTACCTATACATTATTTTTTTTTCACACAGATACATAGTCTCGAAATGTAAACGTAATTCAAACGGAAATAAAGAAAGCAATTTGTCTTTTCCCTTACCTTGGATATCACTAGCTTGGTTAGAAACTTCTTCACGTAAATGTAATTCACGATTTTCTTCATGGGGTTGCTGGATACGCAAATAATCGATCTGTTGTGCAAGATTTAAGCATAGGCTGTGTTCTACATGTATAAATAGCTAATTGAAATGGATTGTTAACAAAATCTCATATTACGAACCGTTTGGGTAGCGGTCTGTTGACCACGTGATAAGACAAAGTAGTCATGCTGACCGAAGTGTACTCGATGAATCTTTCCAAAAAATGAAAATGTATATGATTCACTGTATGAAAATAAAAATAAAGATTTGATAAACTTTCTGATAATGACAAACTTAAATATTTGAGAATAAAACATAACCAAGCCCCGGTGGTAATAATTTCTGGCCCCCCTCCATATCGCACCCCATACCGTTTCGGTTGGTAGGGTCATAAGTAATTTCTAAGTCCTTCAACTATTTTCGTCGTGGCTTGGTCATAACCCAGAATTCTGTAGGCAGTAATTATAAAGGAATATACGAACGTACGTAGAACTGTCACCGACGCAGATTCAATCGCACTTAAAATGATGTTTAGGTAATCAAGCTGTCGAATATGTACGACAGTCGATCCGTCAAATTTAAACTTCACTAAACCTTTGAAAGTTGACTGCAGAAGACGTAGCCAGTCCAGCTAGACAAAAAAATATACACTTGCATGAATAGTGAAAATTTTTTTGTACGATAATGAGATATCGATTTCCCTGATAATCCATTGCGTTAATATTCCTCTTACGTGTTTTATATGCATATAACGTCGTGTGTGCACTTGTAATTCTGATAACGTCATCGTAGTCATCTTTGGCGCTATTCGGATTTGGTTTCGTTTCTATCAAATTGAAAAGCCATTTGACATTGATTCAATAAGTCGAGATCGTCAATACGGTGGCAATGATAATTATTACTTGTCTGATCGCTTCTCGAAAACGCAGAACGGCCTTAATGGCATCCGTAATGTCCTTTGGAGAATAAGGGCGACGGTCCCGCTCCTTAGAGTACGCCGTCCAAATATCACTAAGAAATCCCTCGTATTGGCTATGATGCCATCCACTCGATTTTGAAATGTCACGCAGGGAAAGCTGTTCCATTGGACTTATCTGTTTTGTTTAAATCACATATATATCAGATGCCTACGTTACGTATGGAAAGCTTCGTAAGAATCTATGATATGCAGGGTGTCTCGCGCGCCTGCGCTAATTCCTAGTGTTAAGACAGTGAAATATACAAGAAAATTGTATAAGGAAGAATTAAATGGTTTTAAGCGAGGCATCTTCTGTTGTTTTAACTTTATAAACTGACCCAGTTACGAGAGGCACCCTGTTTATTTCAAGAAAATAAACACCAATCTAACTAACGTTGACTTCTAATACTTTTTCTTCTTTAATAACTAAATGCAAGTTTCACCTTCCGTTTATACATACATACAATAACTGATTGTGAGGCACCCTCGTGCTTAACAATAAAATATTCAACTCAAATTTCTGGATTTTTCAAGCTCTTCTTGACTCACGATTAAAACATTCCGATTAGCATCCTCATCGGGCCCAACTTCGATTGTAAAAAGAGCGCCTTTGCCTGTTATTCGCAAGTAAGAATTGTGAATTGCCACCCAAGCATTTGCCGAACTCTCTCCGAATATATCCCATTCACCGCCACCGACAACGTTCACTATGTTCGCAAGTGGATGCACACCAATCTCGTTCAACATACCTGCGAATTCATAATTTTTCATTTGAATTTATTGTAAGTTATATTGCCACGTCATTATATCTGTCAAGTACCAACGACCACATTTTATTCCCATTACAGTGTCGAGATATTGAGAGAATCCGAGAATTTCTTACGAGCATTTATTGTGATAGTTTATCGAAATTATTGGACTATTACTATCTTTACCCCCGATAAGACTAATGGTATCTTACTCTCATCCATGCACGCCTTGAAAAACATTTGGGCCCATTTAACAGGATAAATATTTTTGTTGGTGCTCTCCTTTCCCAGATATTCTAGAAATCATAGTTTTCGTATTTTAGGCATCATTCCTCAAAAGTTTCCAAGGTATAGAAAGCTTATTTTCCTCACGGGCTACTTTGGCTTTCATTGATATTGTTCTTTCCTCTGCCAGTGTCCAAGTAGCAACTCCATAGGGAACAACCGTATCCATCCATTTACCACACACGTGTTTGTAAAAATCCTTACAGGGATGTATTTCTTTCTTCGTGCTGTTTATCAGCAGACCATCTAAAATATAATTGACTTTCATTCGAAAATTGATTCTACTATGATAGAAAGAACTAGGGGGCAGAGCCCCCTGCGCTTTCGCTTCGCGCAAGCGCCAACCCCCTCATGATCGCCTTTGCTCGCGCTTCGCGCTCGCCTTAACGGGTGCAGAAAAGCTTCGCTTTTCTGCAATAGGCACGACCGCGGCACTCGCGCTTCGCGCTCGCCCACGAATTTCAAAAGGTTTCGAAATTGTAGAAAATTCAAGTATTGAGATATTAAACTATGCTACAGAGTCCTCTGCGCTTTCGCTTCGCTTAAGCGCCATACCCCCCCCCCCCCCCCCCAAGTCGTCGGGTGCTCGCGCTTCGCGCTCGCCCACGAAATGCAGCATTACCGCAATAGGCCCAAGCGATCAAAATCGGACAATTAAATGCATCCAAACCAAAATTTGACATGTACATAGAGTATATACACCTTTACTGCGGTGGAACGTTATGCATGGTTATCTTCAACCATTCAGAAATTGCGACAAATTGAAATATTTAATCCAGTATTTCGGCGAGACGCTTGCGCGGATTCAAACACAATTTGACATATAGTTTAAAAATATGCCCATTTGGTGCCACAAAACTTTAACCGTTTCGAAATTACGGGATTTTCAATCTATGATTATAAAATAGTGAATTAAAGATTTGAAACTGGCACCATTTCGAAATGGTCGAAGATGCCCATACATAATGTTTCGTGGCACCAAATGGGTGTATACTTCATGTACATGCCAAATTTTGTCCGAATCCGTTCAGCCGTTTTGCCGGAATAGTGGACTAATGGATTAATGAATTTTGCACTATTTCCATTCGTCCAGTATTCCGGCCAAACGGCTGAACGGATCGCAACGAAATTTGGCATGTACTTTGAGTATATATCCATTTGGTGCCAGGAAACTTTATGTATCGGTATCTTCAGCCGTTTAGAAATGGCAGCAATATTAAATTTAAATTACATTTTTTTCAAATTTTGAATCTCCCGCCATTTTGTGTTGGTTCAACATGGCGACTCACAAACCTTATTGTCAACTCACAGTAGTGTACTTGATTTTTGTGCCAAATTTCGTCGCGATCGGTTCAGCCGTTTTTCCGAAATCGAGGATATACACGGACACACACACACACACACGCGCGCGCGCGAACGGTTTTCGCGATGGCGATTGCATAAGTCACTCCCTTTACGGTCGTGCCTAAAAATTGACACGATCTCACCAAAAGCGCGCCCGTCGCTCATGAGCCCCGTAGAAAACGCGTTACCTGAGGCCACTGGTCGCATGCTTAGACATACGATAAGTAATATTGTGAACACTACAATGCCCATTCTTCTTAATTTCTAAATAACGCGTAACGTACGATAGTCTTAAATTAAAATTTCACATAGATATTCTCGTATTCTCTAGTTCGGCTGGTTGCGCAAAGAGTACGTCGTTGCTACGACTTACAAAATATCCGGAAATATAAATTTTCACCTTCCTATGCAATCTCAATGTCATCTCTCCACTCAGGGAAATAAAATAAAAATTGTACATGTCTTTACGCGTTTTTAGAGATAACCGCAATGGTATCTATCTTTTTACGAGACATGCAAGGTCGAACCAAGTATTTCAAAGTTGATAGTTTGCACTTCAGTTCAAAGAATTTTTAGTTAAACTTCCAAATTTCCGATAGTTTCAACTTGAAAACACGTACGAATATGCACATTGTATGACGTCTACTAAGGCCATACAACTCCGTGCACAGACCATAGAAGATTTGCTATGCACAGAGTGAAGATTAAAGAACTCACCCCACCTTTTATCCTTACCGCCTACTTGTTTGTGAGCGCTGGGTTCAGTAGCAATCGGTTGCATGTATTCGTTACGGTCCTTTTTGTGCTATAAATATGTATAGTATATTTAAGAGCGTCAATTGCGTTGGCATCGCTACTTTAAAGACAATTGGCTACTACAAAAATAATATCCAATTTACAATTGATATTCTTTCTCGTAGGAATTTTTAATCGTAATGGAATGACGAGTCGATTAAGCCAATAAATCATAGACTTGTAGAAAAAGAACCTAGTGGTTGAACTTTTCATCTAAAGGACAATTTTTTCTTTTTCTCTTTTTCATAGGGACATAACTATAGCCCTACATAGGAGCGATCCTAATACGCCAAGAAAGAAGATGAGAAAGAAATCCTCTGTCTTCGCAAGCATGTATGATAAAGAAAGGGAAATTGATTTCACTAGCGAATTGGTAGGACGATCGGATGGAAGTACCAATATTTCTCTTGGAGGAAAGTGCGTGAAGAGGAACGCGACGCGGCAGGGCTACTTGTAAGTCACTGTAATGCACGGTCTATCCTGTTCCATGGGCCATAAGCGCGTACCCAGAGCGCGGAAGAAGCCTCGACCTGGTATCGATGGGGATATCCTCGGGGCTCCCGTGGTTTAGTGCTGGCATTACTTCGGGGATAACACCCTGGAATAAAAACCTTTATGACCTTACTTCACTTTCCATCCATTTTATTCTCCGCGCCACTACCGCCGACGTCCACCTATAATAATATCGGGGACTCGCCGGCCACTCCGAATATACCTACATAACGTGAACTTGCTTGTCAAGATGAAACAAAGATCATGAAGTGATGCATATATTGAACACCTAATCATTGCATTCGATTTCCACAATGTAAGTATTTGCTAAAAGTGTATAGAGATTGGAAAAGGTGAAATCTTAAGACATTAAATTGTAGCCTGGCTTCTGTAATATTAGATTCGTATAAAATTATGGAAGTCTATTCTAGGATAATATAGGCAGGGAGGAAAACCAATTTAAATTTACAAGACGTTGCAGTCGCAAAAAGAAATAAAGACCTGCATATTATGCCGTTTAACAACTTAATTCTTCACCATTTCTTATTCGATAAGTTGGTTTGGCCTTGTGCAAACCTGAAATCCCATAAGTTATTTCAATTATATTTACAGCAGCTTATTAATATTTTCAAAATTCGAATCTTTCTTTCTTTTAAATAAACTTGGACCAAACGTGCGATTAAATTTGTGCTTCTTCGACACGTTGGATATGTTATTTCAAGAAACTTCTCAGAGCGACTCGAATCGTTGCTGCACGTGGAGACATCTACGAACAGGCGCTCTAAGGTACGTTCAGCACCCGGTCGATATGAAAACCCGGAAGAGGATTCTTGAGGAGAGGTACGTGACCTGCGTAAATATGTCCTTCTACGGCACGTAGGACTGGCGCAAACGTAGAGTTAAGAAGACTAAATATAAAAAATTTTACGGTACTCTATAAATCCTGTAATTATTTCGGAAATTCTTGTTTAAATCCGTAGATATTCTTTTTGGAGTCACATCAAGGACTAAAAATAGGGAGAGTAAATACGTCAAATACATGGTTCAAATTTATGGTGAAATATGCACAAAAAATTCATCCGTATGTGCATTCTTGCCTCTGTTGAAATATTATCTTCCGTGACCGTCGTAACTAAATAAATCCCAATGTCAAGCGATTCATGAAGAAATTTTTGTTAAAGCAAGTGAACATCTAAAACATTGCAGCACCACCATCCCGTGGTGGGTAGGGAGGTTTGAACCGGGTACGTGAATAAACTGATCATAAAATTTGGATGAGTTTCTCAACATCCCCGTCTAGACCCGTCATCCGAACAACGCGTGCTATACCGAACTCTCGGACTCTTCATCCAACAAACCACTCGTCCAACCAACACGTCATTCCCGAACTCTTTCACGCGCGCATACTCTTAGCTCTAGGGACCAGCCTATTCAGAAAGTAAAGCGGCACTCGCCGTGTCGTTTCTCGCGCCTAGCTTCGCGACTCTGTTTACTCCCGTGTAGAAAGCCACGACCAACGGAGAGAGGGAAAGGGAAAAGAAGTCGGAAAGGCAGACTGGGAAAGAGAACTACACGTGAGACGCACTAGAGTCGGGAGAGGAGCCGCAGGGTGAGCGACGCTTGGACCGAAGTGGAAGAGAAGGAGGAGAAAGATGAAGAGGCGATGGGCGAGTTGGTGGAAAGGTGTGCGAGCTCGAGGAAGGAAACGAAAGGGTGGAGATGGGCGGAGAGAAGACGATGGACATGAGAGTGTGCACGGCACGTAGACGTAGTGCATCGTTGTCGTTTTCGTCGTAGTGGTCGTCGGCCGGGTGCAAAGGCAGACGCCTTCCCCGCTTTCATTAAACCCACGCATTCATAATCTCGAGTGTGTTGGACGTGCGAATATAGATTGAGATGGGAATGAGACCGTTTTGTTCCTGGGCGAATATTTGAGGCGCGGAGGCGCCGCCGCGCCTCACGAAGGCGTTGCGACGAGAGGCGAGCTCAAAAGGGGTGAATTTGAAAGAGCCGCGGAGAGGAAGAGGAGAGTGGGAAGAGAGGAAGAGATACCGAGGAAAGGGGACGGAGGAGAGCGTCGAGCGTGTAAATAGGCAGTCGATTGGTCCTCCTGGCCCTTCGTAAAAACCGCACGCCAGTCGTCGAAGAGGTTCGCGAGAAGCGGCTCACTTCGCATCTCGAGTGTAGACAAGTGACTGTCTCTTTCTCTTTCTCTCTCTCTTTCTCTCGATCTCCCGACTGGGCAAGTGTGGCTGCACACTCCACCGCGTATCGGGCGATCTAAGCGAATTTTCCATATCGGATATGCGCCTAATCGACGAAGGCGACGGGAAGCTGCTGCGGGAGAACCGAAGTTGAGTAGGGTGGTCGATTGTCGGATAACGAAGGCTTCAAGAAACCTTTGCTCATCCCCCTCCATTAATCCGCGAGCACTTGTCACGAAGAGCCCAGGCATCGACCATCTCGAGATGCTCCAATACTCGACTTTTAAACACGAACATTAGATTAATGCATGCGCGTAAGGTAGAGGAGAGGGGGGAGAAAGAGAGAAACATTTTGTACGATTAAATGGTATGGCTCCCTCATTTCCGGTTTGACTCTTCAGCACGTCTAAGAGACATGGCAGAGACGGAAGAGATTGTGTCCAAAGACAGCAAGGAGAAAGATGGACAAGGGAAGTCGAGAAGGAAAGAAGGAAACATAACGCGGTAGTGAAAATCAAGAGAGGGAGAGAAATAAAGTGAAATAAAAAACGAATATGATTGACAAAGAGAAGGAACGAAGGGCGATCTTGAGACACCCCGGATGATAGGCAACGAAGGTTACCGCGAGAGAAACGGGCAACTGGCTGCAAGGCACCGGAGTAAGCGAACGGAAGAGCAGGGAACGGGAAGAGGGTGAAACTGCGCAAAGAGAAGAACGAACGGAACGGGCTGGATGCGAGAAGAGCGGCGAGAAAAGTAGAGAACTGAAGAGAAAAGGAGAGGAAAGGAGAGACGTCGGGAGAATGAGAAGAGACAGGTGGAGTGAGACTGAGTGGTGAGAGAAATCGGAAGAGAGTGAGAGAACGACGGTAGAAAGGAGGGAAAGGGGCGGAGAAGAGGAGAGGAGGAAGGAGGAGAACGAAAGAGGGAGAAACAGGAGGAGAGAGAGTAAGGGAGGAAGTGCTGTGTGTAGCCCGGTCGATTCAGCCCCGGGCACTCGACTTCAAGCTACCTCTATCTGCCGTATTCCCTCTATTCTCTCTCTCTCCGCAACCATCGTCACGGTGTTACCTACCGACCATCCCTCCCCTTCGTTCTCCTCCTCCACCCCTCTCCTACTCGTTCTCCACTCTCTCTTGCCTCGCTACGTCTCGCCCTCACCCTCAACCACCTCACTCATCCTCTCTCGCGCTTCACCCTCAACCTCCAACGCCGGCGGCCTACAGCCTCTCCTCGCGGCCCTCTCTTGCCCCTCCTCTCACCCCCCTCTAACCCCCACCAGCCCTCAACACCTCACCCCCTTACAACCCCGCAGCGTTTCGTTCTCCTTTCCCGCCGTCCACCCTTCTGTGGTTGTGCCACTAGGTCCCGATACAACTTCTCCGACTACTACTACTACTACTAGTACTATTACCACCACTACTACTATATCTAGCAGTACGGCCATCTCCACTACCTCCAACCTCGTGGCTGCTACCGTTACCCATACAAGTGAGGACGGTACCATTGGTGCTCCCAGGCCCCCGCACGACCACCAGAAAAGTTGGGAAGGGTCGGGAATAACGAATTAAGAATTCACTTCTGTGCCTAGGTCCTGTTAAAACTACGGCGTCTATGCTCGGATGGAAAATTTCAGAGTTACGTTTGGCAACAGAGAAAATAATCGAATATAAGTGAAATCGTCACGGACGATAAGATTGTAGTTTCTGTTTTTTTTTTTTAGAACGGTGTAGAAGTATGTTAACGATTAGACCGGATGGGCGGAGTAACCTGCTATCTCCGCGAAAGTTTTATTGGAGAAATTCTTGTATGTGCCTTAACGTATGTTGTTTCACCTGGGTTTAAAAGAATTTTCAGGAGCACGAGAATTTGAAAAGTTTAGCCATGAAAGTAGTCCGATTATAGAATTGTCGAAGATAGAATTTACTACTTTGTTTGTGGCGCGTGAATAAATATTTGGCCTAACGTGACGAATTTGGGCGAGGCAAAACACTCGCGAGAATAGCTTACAAGTGTATCGATCGTAAAAATGATTGCAATAGTTCAAATCGATCTGGTGAACATCGAGCGATGTATTCTTAGTATTTACGTTGACACGAATTTTACTCACGGCATACATATTTGTTTCCTCCTGGAAGAATCCTCCTCGAATATACAAAATAACAATTAACTTAGGTCGCTTCGCAATCTCGTCTCGAAAATCTATTCTCTCCTTCGGCGTAAGTCCGTGGCGCGTAAAACTATCCAGAAGGAACCATGATCGGCCGAACTCACGGAGCCATTCGATCCAAAGCATCCAGCGGTGGCCATCTTGAGCAATTCCACGCTTTCCGATCGAACCATCGAGGAGAAAGTCGTAAGAGCCCCGGGAGCTCAGGGGTGGCCAAGGGTGGTAGTCCCCACCTGACCGCGACTTCCGTTCCCGGATTTCTGCGACGGAAACAGCAAGAACGACGGCGAGCACGGTAGAGGCAAAGGAAGAGAAAGAGAAGGAAGATGAAGGTAGGAGGGTTGGAGGAAGGGAAGAGAGAAAAACGGAGGAGTCAGGCGGGACCAAAGTGGAGAGACCCCTTTAGAGAATCCCACTCTGTATTCTCGTTCGTGGGAATCGTCTCTGCATGGGGGCGGGTTCTCCAGTGCAATGGGGGCGCGCGAAGGAGGCGGGAGGGTAGGAGGTAGGGAGGGTCGGAGCAGCGGAGAGGGTTATTTGTACGCAGACGTGGGCCGCCACCTGACCCGCACACCCTCTCCCTCCTCACTCGCATTGGTTTCTACGTTTGTGCGGTCTGTCTGTACGTCTGATGACGTCAGCTCGGAGGCTCCACCCAAGGTGGCGGTGGATGCGCCGATGTTAGGGGTGGAGGGGTTTGCCACCCCCGTGCCTAGCTCGATTCCTACGGCGGCTGCAGTGGAGGAGGTTGTGGAGGTGGTGAGGAGAGAGCCTGGTGAGGCGGTTCGTGGTGGAGGAGGAAAAGGCGGCGGTGGAGGTGGCGGTGGCGACGACGCCGACGACGCCGACGACGACGCCGGCGACGGCAGTGGGTGGTGGTAGTGTTGCTGGTGACGGTGGCGGTGCTGGTGGTGGTCGAACCGTGGATCTTGGAAAAGCGCTTGCGCGAAACTGCCGGATCGTTTATTTGTATCTGTCATTGCTGGCTAAGGTGCGCGAGGGAGGAAAGGAAGGAGAAGACCGGGACAGGGTGAGGAGGAGCTCTTTCACGAGAGCATCCAACATCCTCTTCTTCCTCTTCTTCGTGCTCTTCCTCTTGCTCCTACCGCTCCTCCACCACCCCCGCCTGATTCTTTTTCTTTCGTCGCTTTTCCCCTACAATCCCAGGTTCTCTCTCTCTCTACCTCTCTCTCTCTGTTACTCCATACCGCCACTATCTTTTTCCCCCTTCTTCCTATTTTTCACCGACGCCATTGCTCTTGCCGCGGGATTCGCGATTATCCATTTCCATCCTAGATCGCGGTGCTTTATGCATCGTGAATATATCACGGGGGATATAGGAGGATGTATGATCGATGTATGTCGAAGGGATCGCAAAATTGTAGCCGTATATTTATTTTGGGAAAATGGAAAAAGTAAGAATTTAATCTTGCCAAAAGTCTTTGCACCGATGAGGAGTAAAAGTTTATACACTAGGTAAAGTAACACAGGAAGATAAGATTTCATTCTTCGTTTGCTCTAATGAGGGTATAAAAATTGGTAATCGATCGACGTCGAGTTGATAATCTGTCCGCATCCGAATTATCCAAAAATATTGCACGATTGCAGCGTAATATTTTCCGTTAGATGAATGCAACTGGTGCACCGTTGATGCCTTTAATAATAAGCAAATTTGTTGCATCGATCAATATCCCAATTACGAAGAAAAAATTCAACGCCACGATATCACTCCTTAATTCAACGATAATCCGTCGCATCTCTCCATCGATGCACGTAACACGCCTCCACCGCATTCCCATTACGTTAATGCCCTATTACCAGGCAACGTCGATAACGATGCAAAATTGGTTGTACGCCGGTATCTCCAATTTTTCTGAAATTGTCGCCACATTAACCCGCCGTGGTCGATGGATCGGTAACTCGTAGAGAACTTTCCTTGATTGCAAATACGATATAGGGAGCGATAAAATGCTAAAAATCACAGACATCAAATATAATACGTCACCCTATGTAATATTTATAAACAATACATGAACATACATACATGAACAATGGCATGAGTAAACACACGAAACGAAGAAAACGAAAACTTGAAGACGAGTACGGATGGTACTTCTGACAATAAGACACAATACAATTGTCCAAAGTAATATGTAAGATCTGTTAACGGCATTAATGATTTGTCAAGGCGAAAAATCGGGGAGAACAAGAATCGAGGAAAAGACTGAGAATTTCGTGAGTGACGGATAACATCAATAGAGCGGATCACCGGAAGCAACGATCGCGGTATTGCGACCAGAGGAGAAAGTAGAATTACCAGCGGCGGTTAGGAAAAATGGTTCGTGAGGTAATGCACGAAAAGCCCGTCCAGCACGATGCCACCGGTGGCGTCGACCAGTACGAGGTCTCGAGCACCCACCGTCCACCTTCCAACCACCCTCCAACCACCCACCATCCGCTACTTTCCCTCTCCCGCCACGCGATGCTCTACACGCCGAGGCTTTGATGAAAGCAATTAGCTCGTTTTTAACGACGCGTCGCGTACAACCCTCCAGGGTTTTATGGGCGGTGCGAGTAAAATGTCAACCCCAAACTGCTCTCGATCCTCGTCGCCCTGGGCGTACTGTAGCGCGGGGCACAGGTGTTACGGTAACCTTGACTTATAAAAATAAACGGTGCGTCGATTAACCGTAACGAGCACTTTAATTGCGGTGAAGGTAACGCCAGCGCGTAAAGACAGAGACGGAGAGTTGGAAGGAGGAAAGGAGGTAAAAAAAGGGAGAAAGAGAGAGGAGGGAGAGAGAGAGAAAAGAAGCGTTCGAAAATGTACGGTCAGGTGAGCACATAATCTCTAATGCACGGAGCGTCAAACAAGGAGATCTTTCCGTTTAACTTCGATAAAAATTATGGGATTTACCCGCGCGACGAAATTGAGACCACGTAGGTGCTGGGGAGAGACGGACGGGGTCCCGTGGGGGAGATCGATAATGTTGAATCGATTGGAGTACCGTCGATTGGTATGCACACGCGGACGGGCGAAGTAAGAGAGAGCTCGCGATGTCGCCGAGCAGCAATATTTTATCCCGAAGAATCTTGCGCATTTATTCGAGAAAAAATACACGAGGTTCCCTGATGGAAATAATTTAACAATTAGAATACGAGATGTGACAAATGAAATTGGATTGAATTGTGTAACGCGGACACAAATACCAAATACGTCTAAGGGACCACAGATGATCGAAGGGAAAAGATTTACCATTCTCTATAACATCACGAACCTCGCGAACGAAATACGAGAATTGGAAAGAAGCCTGAGAAGTACAAAGTCCGAAATATAATTAACTTGTCACGAACAAACGATAAAATAAGAAAGGTCTTTGAGCAGTAACACAGATGTCAATATCTGTTTAACGCAAAAATTTCCCTTCTAGAATACCGCGTGATTTATCCAGTCGAAGGTACCTTACGAACGTACCATTTACAATGATCTCAAATGCATGATTTTTTTCTCTTGCCTACGAGACCATCCACCGAGCCTCCATTCCCATCACCTACCTCTCCACCACCCACACCCTCCGCTCCCCGTTCGCCTTAGTCCGCTCGAGGAGCAGCATCTGCCGGTAGTAACAAAAAAAATCCTCATACCCTAGGCGAGCGAAGGCGCCTTTAGCCTGGTGCTTCTGGATCAGAGGTAGCTCCGGGATAAGAGGTACGCAAGAGAAACGGAAGGAAAGTAGGGTGAGAGGGGGAGGGAGAAGGAGAAAAACAGATGGAGACACGCGTGGGCGAGGACGATGAGAGAATAAGAAAGAGAAAGACAAAGAGGAGAAGGAGGAGAGTGCAATGAAGAAACGGTTACAGCTAACAGTAGGGGTGGAATAGAGAAGAGGGTAGGGAGGGAAAGGGCGTTACGGAAAGGGGAAGGCGTGAGAGGAGGGTTGCGACGTGGAAGAAAAGGACTCGGAGGAGAAGGTGGATGAAGAGGGGAAAGAGCGGAGCAGTGGGAGGAAGAGGAGGGTAAGAGGGGGAGGGTTTAAGTGCTGGCGAGTGTCTACCTCCTTGTGGGATCGAACCCAGGACTCTCCGACTCTCTCGGTGCGTCTCTTTCTCGGATCGAAGCAAGACGCCTCGCCTCCCGCCCTCCTCTTCCCACCCCCACCTTTCCACCGTTCTCTTCAGTTCCATCGCATTCACCCTGACTCCCCCGTGCGCGCGCGCGAGTTCGACGGTGAGAGACACTCCGAGAAAGCTTGAGAGAAGGAGGGACGTAGCACGCGGGAGTGCCGAGAGAGGGCAAGCGAAGGTAGAGAGGAGCGCGAGGAATGAGAAGGTGGAGAGGAGTGGAGAGAGAAAGGGAGGGAGGAACGCGACTCGGTACCTTTCCCTCACAAATACACAGCGGTAAGGACCGGGGGAGGAAGAGGGGAGAAGAGAAAGTCGGAGCGCAGACTGAGATCTCGTTCGTCATTTCCACCCTCCTGGCATCCCTCCATCCTCGTCCCCTTTATTCCTCCCTCTCGCCCTCTCGCCTACCTCTCAATCTGCTCGTTTCGCTCTCTACTTCCTGCTTCTCTCTCTGTCTCTACTCTCCTCTCCTCTTTTCCTCCCTCTCACCCCATCCACACCCCCTTCCCCCGTTTCTACACATTCGCGGCCCGCGTATACGTATACAACGCGGGGCGTAACCAACCCTCCTCGCACGCAGACAAATAGAGACAGTGGGCATTCGACCAGTGCCATTGGCCCCGACGACACTCGGAAACCCAATGGAAAGCGCAAATACGAGAGCCGACTTCCGGTCGTCGGTGGAAACGAATTCTGGAAACTCCTGATCGCGCAGGACTACTCCCGGGCGAGCGCGCCAGTTCGTCCAGGGGTGGATATTCAGCCCCCTTTACCACCACGAGCTACCACTCCTTGGCCTATCTCCGCACCCCCCCCCCCCCAACTCCTCTGGCGCACCTGTCTGCACCGGCAGTCACATCCGAATCCTGGAAACTCTCTGATTGGTCGAGCAGTAGTACGGCCTCTGGCATCGGTTGACGAATCCGAAGGTTTTACTTCTTCGTTGCCCCGAGGTTGCGGACGAGTGAAACTCTTGAGGGTGGTTGGGAATTACTGTGAAGTTGGTCGTTAAATCGTCTTCGACTTTGCGTTGTGCCATTCTTGCCGTCCATTTTCTTTTTTTGTGGTAATTGGCGAACAGTCACAAGATAAGTACATACGTGGCGCGATTCACGCGTTTAATAAATTATAACTGTTGATACATTTCATGGTTTAAATCTCCTAATTTCTTTGTGTCTCCCTGATACGTTTCTCCGATGTAGGTCCTTAAGTCTCGAGGTTTTCTGGCACACTCTCGAAATCTCATCTGGAGCAATCCAAGTGTAATAAAAGAATCCATAGTTTGATAGATATGGAAATCAATCGCGCACTTTTTTAATTTATTGGCACGGGCGGGCAAGAGGTGCGGTGTAGCGAATAAACGGAACGTTCCATTTTCGTAAGCACTGAGATTGAGCCGCTGGGGTCATCAAAGCTCGGGATTAACGACCGGGCATGATCCTGAAGGACTGCCATAGGAACGATAGCCATTAATCCCGAGTTATATCGGGAGTAAAGCTTCAACGTTACGGCAAACGGCTGCATTCTCTTAGAATCCATTTCGCTTCAGCTTTGCTCGTTTCAGGAGACGGGAATGGAATAAGAGGTAGACGGGAGTAGATTGGTCCGAGAAGCGGCTTTAGCCAACTGCTCGTTATCGAATTTACAGAAAATAATATGCAGTAGCCTTCTTTTACTCGTTCCTTCACCATTGTAGAAACCCTCCGTTGGCAAATATCGTCAAAATATTCCAAGTTCCATTAGGAAACATATTTTAAATTATAGGTTATCAAATAATAAACTAGACGAATTCATCGAAATGCATAATAGAATTTACTATCTTGTTATAATTAAGAAATAATAATGGTCACGTAGAAAAAATTATGCCACAAAAATGATTAATTTTGAACGTTTCAGAATAATAATACGATGCGAATGTTAGGCGAAACAGAGAATCGTAGAAATAGTGTACTCTCGTATGAGAGTATACAACAGGAAGAATTAAACACATTCGGTACTGTCTTAACGTTACCAAAAGGAAGATATTACTGAAGGGATCGATGTCTGAGAAATGGTCGATTCGCGCCACTATGACGTTCTGAATGGGGCGGAGAACCCGTAGGTGGAAAGATGCCTAAGGTGTTGAATGCGATTGCGTTCTCTATCGATCCCGAAACGGAGTCTTCTTAAAGCGATGGAACACTACCTTCTCCCGCGATACAAACTGGTACAACATCGCCCACCAATCTGCCCTCCTGAATGTTTTAAAGTCGCCGGACAAGAAAACTCTTGGCAGCTCGAGCAAACGAACAATTTACCAACAAGCAAGTAGACTATATACTATTACTTTTAGCCACACTCCACATGTATGCGCATGATAATACATTCTTCTTTAATTACTGTTCGTCCTCAAAACAGCCGAAAATGAGAGACAAAAAGTTTTTGCTTTACGGACTCGTGAACGGTATACGTATAAAATTTTCAATTTTCTTCAAAATGTGAAGGTATCGGAGAATCTGTATAATTACCATTATTTGACCATACAACAGTGACATTGCAATAGGAAATATATACCATTCGCGAAATTATAACGGTATCTTTGTGGTCCTCGAAAATGGGTGGAAATAGAAAAACATCGCACCAGGAACCGTACGAAAAGTGGTACCACATCTCGTGGTAGCTTTTCATTCGTTTCGCTCGGTTCCTCGCGAATTCTTGCGGAGAAACACGAGGGCACGAGACGAGCCACGCTATTGGATAATACCGGAGGCCCCGTCTTCTCCGAGAGAACCATCCATTTAAAATGTCTCCCTTAAATCTCCAACACCACCGGTAACCACCACCAGCACCACCATCACCACTACCTGCACCACCGCCCTCACGGTAACCACCACTACCACCATCTACACCACCACCACCACCTCCATCGTCAACTCTCAGTAGTCGCCCGGCCAACCCCGCCTCCTTCCACCACATCTATCGCCACGACTCCCGTGGTACCGGCACCCTCGTACTGCCACCGCTTTCTTCCACCCCTCGCACTTTTATATCCACCTAAATCCATCCATTTTAAATGACGGATATTTTCTCCGAGCGACTGTATGGATTTTCATATTTTCCACGGAACGAAGGAAAAGGAGCTACACGCGTAGCGTTGGAAAGCTTCGAACCTCGAGGAATACAGAGGGGGCGGCAGACTAGCGAGAGAAGGGATGAAAAGGGGGCGGAGGAGGGCAGGAGCGGCAGTTCGTTGCCGACGCTTTAATAAGAAAGGAGAAAGGGACAAAGGGGGAAAGGAAGGAAGGTAGGAAGGAAGGAAAGAAGGAAGAGAGAGAAAAAGGTGAGACGTCTCTCGGTAGCCGGCAGCCACGGAGAAACCAACCCTCTGCTTTCGAACGAACGGTTCCACCCCCTTTCGCGTGAGGACCCGAGCGAATTCTCTCACCGCGTCGCTCGGCCCTCTCTACTGTCCCTTGCATTAAAAGGGACGAGCGCATTGGGTTTCGTTAAGCGAGATGTCGAGACGCACCGGAGAATTGAGAATACGAGCCTGCTCGAGATCACGGTGCGGTCTATGTGGAAATCTGGCGTATAGAAGAGAATATAGACGACGATAGAAAAGTCGGTTACCCAAGGATCGGAAAAGAGAAAGGAGAGAAGGTACAGGAAGAAATCGAGGGTAGAGATGAAAGGAATGGTTAAGGAAAAGAAAAATGAGAAGACAAGTCGGAAAGAGAGTGGAAACTGACAAACGAGTGGAGGAGTGGATGCGATGAAGGGAGAGGAGAGGTCACTTGCGTCACAGCCAGTTATAACGTGGGAAGATATGGAAGACAACAAAAGGGGGCAAAAGGTGGAGCACAAGCAGCAGACGACATGTATTATTGATGTGCCCGTGTCGCCAGCCGCAGTCAGCCTCTTCTACTTCCTCCTCCTTCACCTCCTCCTGCTCCACCTCCTCTTCCACCTTCTTCCCCTCCACCATCTTTCTCATATCCACCGCCACTTCCTTCACCTCCTCTTCACGATCTCTCCCGTACTCTTCCGAGCATCGCACCCCCTCTTCGCTCTCCTCCTCCGTCGAACCACGGCTTTCGTCCTCTGTACCTCCTCTTCTCTCACTCTAACCCTCCTATTCTGCCTTCTTCCCCTCTCTCCTCTCAACTCCTCAAAACATCCACCCTTACAGGCGAACGTCTTCCAGTTTCCGATACATTCCGCCAGGAATTCTAGCCAATCCTCTCCCTCTTTCTCTCCCTCTCGGCGTCTTTCGTTCTATTTTTCCGTTACGATCTTTCCAGCCCTCTCCTCTGCGCCATCTCTCTTTCTGCAAATATACAAGAGCCTTACCCGCCGCCTTCTCTCGGCGGGTTATATCGTCGTATGACGGCGCCACCCGGCGCGACGCACCACGTCACGGGGCACCTATCGCCATTCTCGTTGTCGTGACTCCTCGTTGCTCCTCGCTCGCTCACCATTTCTCCTGCTCTCGAATAACATTCGAAATTTAAAATATCATCATACTCCAGTAAGAAGAAGATGTTCGAATCAGGGTGTCAGAAAGTATCTGCGTCCAAATAAGCGACGGCTAGACTCTCGCGTTATTGCTCGACGGAAGAAAAATTCTTCCTTGGCGACGAGGCGGGAAACGTTGAGAGAAGGAGGGAGAAACTGCAATAATTACAAGTCGAACGCATTATGCACAGTCGGCCGAGTGCGAAAGGAACGTCACGTTTCGAACCGCAAGTCGGTCCAACGGGGATCATCGATGAGGAGGAGGAAGAAGACTGAAGCCCTCTGGTCCATCCCTGGCGAAGGCGCCGCCGCCTTCTTCCATTAATCGCGCGGCAATCGAAATTAGCATAATTGACGGAGCGGAGAATAGAAGGCCCGTTCGACTCTGAAAACGCCATTTCGCATAATCTCTCCATATATCTCACTCAGTGTTTTCCGATAAAGCACGCATCCAGAGGAAGGACCGTCGACCATCAACTCTCTTCCTATCCTTCTCACCCTCCTTGTCCGTCCATCCGTCCGTCCGTTAATCGTGTCGTGAGCATCGGCAAATTTCTTCTGTAACTTATCGTGTCATTGGCGTTCCCGAAGCAATTTCGCCCTTGAAAAAAATTCTTTTACGCTCCAGTGATTACGGTATTGTTGAAGATACTTGTGAGACAAGCACTTCTAACGCCACTGGTAAAATGTAATTGATCCTACTCGAGTTACCGCATACGTTCAGACAATACGTTTGCACTGTTTTATAATTAAAAATATGAATATTTAACTTTAAAACGATGGTATTAAGAGGGAGTTATTTTTTTAGTAATTTCTTATTTGGTTTATGCGAAACACGAGAAAGCCACGTGCACCTTCACAGTTTCAGATGGGTAAGTAAAAGATTTATTATTTAATATGAATATTGACACAAAAATAAAGTAATTACTTAAAAATGGAATCGTTCGACGAAGGACTAACAAAATCATTCCGTCTAACGGCACGAAGTTTATTTCTATCGTTTTTTTGCCTTGCTTATACACTCTCCTTTCACCAACCCCCTCCTCCTCCTCTCTCCCTCTCTCTCTCTCTCACACCATCTCTCCAACCACCACCGTCTCCATCTCCTACCCTCTTCCTTCACCTCTCGATCCAGCATCTTCTTGAGCAAGACGTATCGACGCGGATTTTTTTCCACGTCAGTCATTTATCAAAGCCCTTCTCGTCCTCTATCCCCTTCTGCTTCTTCGGCAAAGCCTCTCGATACACACGGATCTACTGAACGATTCAAGCAAACAGACGAAGAGGCAAAAATACAAGACAATGAAACGAAAAAAGGAATGGGATGCTCAAGTGAAGGCAGATTAAACAATTCTATTTACACACATAAAATAATCTGTCAACTATGCATCTTATTATCAGAGAATACGTACAAAAGAATACGTAAAATGGATGCATTTGCATTTACGCGAAAGAGTCAACAATTTGCAACGAAAAATAAAATGCAGCACATTGGCACACATATAGCGGGAACTCGTTACCAAATATACCTACCCATAAAAGGCGCACCACGACATATGCGACAGCTGTAATCGTTTGTATACGAGAATCTCCAATGGAAAAGAATTTGGGATGCATCCGCATTTCCCGTAGATATCAAATTACAAGTGAGTAGGTGCGACGAGGGATGAATTTGGCGAGGTAAATCACCCTCGAGGCGAAAAAGAGAATTGCATGGACGAATCTCGCGAGCTGCTTTGTCTTAAGCTCCCAGTCGGTGGAACGGGATGGAAGGAAGGATGGCTCCTGAGAAAAGGTAGAAGAGGTCGCGAACTAGAGGCGGTCTCTATCTATCATGGCCCGCGAATTTCGCATCCATCTTCCTTTTCCTACTACACCGCGACCGCCGCCTTCCTTCCAACGATCCTCCGTGCAACTCCACCCCTCTCGTTCCTCTACCTTCGAACGACCACCAAGTCTTTCTCCACCACCCTCCACTTTATTCTGTCAGCATACACACGTATACCTCCCCTATTCTCTCGCGTTGCTCTCCTCTATCTTTCCACCCACCCTCTCCTCATCCCCTTCTCCTTTTTACGTTCCCCACCTCCTCGCTCCTTCTACTACTGTACTACGTCATCTCGCGAGCTTATTTCCACTCCATCCTCCTCCTTCCCTTTCTCACCCTCCTTCTTCTTCACCACCTTCACCGGCGCCTCCTCCTCCCTTGGACCCCTTTCCGGCGGAGGAGCAACGGGCGTATACTTGCGGTTCTCGCGCAAGGGAACCATCGAGCTACCTAAATCCTCCTCCTTCGCCGCTCTCCACCTTCTCCTTCTCTACTATCTTCTTTCCCGCTTCGCGTTCCACGGCACACGAATCGATTGACAAACGCGGCCCACTCGCCGCTTCCACGAGCTTTCGCCTATTTAAGATACGACGAGGAAGGAACCTTCGGGGACATCGCGAGGCGCTTTTATTTTCAGCGACGGAGGCAAGTCACCGGGAAGTGGAGGATGAAGAGGAGGAGGAGTAGGAGGTAAGTTGCATCCTCCACGGGACACGAAGGAAAAAGTATTCGACCCGTGGTTCATGAATATTCCGCCTGGCGATTGCCCTGAAATTTGTGTGTCCTGAGGAATATGCAGTGGCCGAAGAAGCTTGTCTTTCCGGAGAGACTTCGGTAGGCCGGTTGTTACTGTTAGATTTAGATTAGATTTATTAACAAACATTCAGGGACAATGTCCCATATGAACATAACAGAAGAAAAATACAGAGAAAAAGCAATAGATTTAACTTAATCCCTGACAATACCGAATTATTACCGAGGAAACTCAATATTACCGAGGAAACTCAACTTCTAGAAAGAAAAAGAAAGAATCTAATTATCATTATACTTCTAAGTTTAAATTCTAAATATTAATTGACAAACTATTCTAAGGCCAAAAATAAAAACCCAAAGAAAAACCCAATGAAATTAACTAAACTAAACACTAATGGTAACATTGGCTGCAGATAAAAGAAACAAACGCAGTTTGCGCTTAAAGGCAGGCAGGGACGCCGCATCGCGGATGTCAGCTGGCAAATCATTCCAAAGTCTACACGACAGATAGAAAAACGATTTTTGATAAGCAGCCGTCCGGCAAAGCGGAGTAGCAAGGTCCTGCGACACAGCACGCGTAGCCCTGCTACTTACATGAACTCTCCGCACATAAACCTGAGCAAGTTGAGACGGCTCTCCAGTATGCAAGATAGCATATGTAAGGGACGAGATAAAATAGATCGTAGATAAGGAAAAACATTGAACAACACGACTGATAATCATTCAATAAATGGAGAAGTATCTATGCTTACTGGCATTTCTAACTGTCCTCAGGATTAGAAAGATTGTGAAATCCGGTTACGAAACCAGGTGTAAATGTTTTCCAGAAGAGGCCTCGGTATCTGGCCTCGAGCATCTGGAGAGGAGAACTTAGAAGGATATACAGGAATGTTTGATTAGGAGAATGCCCGGTACCCCGCGTATTGTCCCTCGCGTGTATCGAGTGTGCCCATGCATATGCAAATAGACCGTTGGCCGAAGGGCAAATACATGCGACCGGATGATAAGGACGGTTCAAGGGGCCAAATAGCCCGAGTGGATCAAGAGAGGCCGATCGAATCACAGCCGATCGGCGGGAGCACCCTCCATATCCGACACGACGTGCGGCGCCATGGCCGTCAGCAGAAATCTCTTCCATTTCTCTTGCATTTTACAACCGCGATAATGAATGAATACGTTAAACCGTGCTTCCGTAAGACACGAAAGGCTCAAATTGGAAGAACATTTAAAGGAATTAAAACAACGATTTTTTACTGTACAACGTATATATAAATATACATATATTTCCTTTCAAAATTAGCTAATGAACAGACCTCATAAAAACTATCCGTTTACGAATCGATTATTTCACTTGAACACATTGGATAGAAAAATTCCGAAGTATTTCTCCCCGTGTCGGCGTCGTAGATACCGTCAGATTCCACTCGTCAAGGTCGATCAAAACAAAAAGTATCCAGGAGGTGCATCAATATTTTCACCACGCACGAACGAGCGGCAGGTGCGTCAAGCTGCATCGAGAATGCACTGCACTCGTGAACCGTCGGATGAAATTGGAAGGGACCGACCATTGGGCCCACGAAACTGGCCACGACCAGTTTCCCCCTTTAGTCTCGTCGAGACGGGGACCCCTAACTCCCCTTTCTTCGTAAAGCCCAGGGCTAAGGTTGACTTTTCACGATTTAAATCTATTCTGCCATATCAATGAATCAATTCCACGCGTGTAACTTTTCCAATAGTGAATCAAATATTGGGACACGAGTTCCTATCCTGACGTAACAGCGGGGATTTGCGAATAAACACTGTGAGAGTGCCGCTACGGCAAACTCACCCACAACAAAAGGGTTCACAAAGAAAATACGCTAAAATCTTATTATCCTACGGGATTTTGTCACTATTGTAAATTTTTTCCAAGCCCATCTTTACGAAAGAAGTTGTTGAGGAATCGCGTTGGGCGCGAGCCGCGCCATCCAGCAAAGCAAAGTAGTATTTTGAAGTATTCAGCGGTCATTGAACTTCCGCGGCGATTGGTGTTGAGTAAGGTGGAGGGCTCGTTCGGCCAGTTCTTCGAGAAGGTACTCGGATATTGGGGTAGGGTACGGACAGGGACAGAAGGGAAGAGATATACTATGTGTGTGTGTGTGTGCTGTGTGTGAAAGAGAGAGGTGAAACACAGAGAGGAGAGAGAGAGAAAGAGCGCCGAGCGCTAGGAGGAAAAAGGCAGGACAGAATAAATGAGACGCATGATTCTAATGGAGTGTAGAAAGAAGAAGAAAAAAAAGGATGGAATTGGGAGAGAATGAGAGAAGCGAAGAAGAGAAAGAAGAAGAGGAGAAAGCAAAAGAAAAAGACAAGGAGGGAAAAAAGAATGGAAAAAAGAAGGACTTGAGGAAGGTAAGAAGAAGAAAGGCGAAGGGAAGTAAAAGGGGTAGCAGAGAGAGAGAGAGAGAGAGAGAGAGAGAGAGAGAGAGAGAGAGAGAGAGAGAGAGAGAGAGAGAGTAAGGAACGGAGAAGAACCTGCGAGAGAGCGGGAGTACAGCAGAGTTGTTTGTACGAGTCACCGAATATAAATACGAAACTCAGGTCGAAAAGTCAGCAGTGGGAGATCGGGCCCCGGATTGCGCCGATCCTCGCACGCGCCTCTCGCCCTCCCTTTGTACTTTTGAATTTTTAGAATCTCACCTTTCGTGGGCGGCGCGAACTGGTAATCGATGAGATGCGCGTGAACGGGTGTGTATAAAGTGGACGAACAATTGAGAAGCAAGGAAAAATAGAACTTCTTTATGTCACGTGGCAGTCTCTTGCCCAGAACGAGAATACGTGAATAGACAAAAATAGAGAAGATCGACAGAGATCAAGCGGTGTATCGATCTTTGAAAGGAATACCAAAATAGGAAAAACCCAGTGCGAAGACTCCGATCTAATACGGGCGACCAGGTAGCATAAGTAACAGAATACTGTTAAATCTAGTTACGGAGAGGAAATAAAGAGAGTGTAGTAGAGTTGGGAAACACCAGTCGATAGGTAAGATTTCGTCCGACTCGTACTCGCGCTACCCAACGAGATCTGACGGGACCACGCAATACCTCGTTGGGCATTGAAAGTACTTCGTGGATTCTGACAGAAATCTTCGAACATTGCAGAGAAAGCAACGAGAGATGGACAAAGTTGAGGATTACGTGAACGCAAATAGGCTTCAGTTTCGCGACACTTCGGAGATTCTCGATGAATTCGGGTGTGAGCTTGCCAGAATGCAAGGGAGGTGCATCGACATAGGATGCGGTCCTGGCGACGTCACGGAGGAATTGATCCTGCCGAAGCTACCGGCGGACGCGCGGGTGGTAGGTAAGGTGGCGTTCACAAGAGAAACGATCGATTGTTTGATTAATTATCGAAATTATGCTTAACCAGGTGCGGACATATCGAAGGCGATGATCGATCACGCGTATCGGATATATCGAAGTAACCAGCGTCTGTCCTTCATTCACCTGGACATCGAAGCGACGATTTTACCGAACGAGGAGGTGGGCCAATACGACAACGCGGTGTCATTCTATTGTTTACACTGGTGCCAGAATACGTGGTAAATTTTTATCACTTCTTTTTTGTAACTGGTTTTTTTTATTCCGGACAAGTAGTAGGGCTGAGTGATATTATTACCAACATCTCATGCTCATTTGTATTAAGTGCATTGCACTCGTGATTCGTAATGTTATTAACGAATCGTTAACTGACATAAATAATTTAATTTCTAATGGGCTTTCTTCGAGTAGAAACTAAAAATAAACTAGGAAGTCTTGTCAAGCACGTCGTTATTTAAAGCCACGATTAAAATCATTAATACTCCTAGGAGAGCTTTCGAGAATATCTATAAGTTGCTGCGACCAGGCGGAGAAGCTTTAATAATGTTCCTCGCCTACAATGATGGTTTTGATGCTTACGTGAGGATACACGAGAATCCGCGTTATCAACCATACATGCAGGTACTTGATTAGAAAATATTTCATGGAATGACTGTTTCAAAGAAAATGGTTTTTGACATACCTGAACTTTTTAGGACGCGCATAGATTCGTTCCATACTTCCACCGTTGTAACGATTCAAGAGCAGCATTAAGGAAAATTCTTGAGGACATTGGCTTCGACGTATTGCATTGCAGTAGACGAGAGAAGAGTTTCGTTTACGAGAATGTCCAAAGCCTTAAAAGTGAGTATTCCTTCACAGTAACGATTAGTGACATTCGTAATTCATAAAAGTGAATTAAATTACGTTGATAAGAAAATTATTATTAAATCAAATGAAAATGAAATGATATGAGTTGATTGATTAGCAATTGACATTTTGCA
The DNA here is from genome assembly GCA_944319695.1 of Tiphia femorata. Lineage (NCBI taxonomy): Eukaryota > Metazoa > Arthropoda > Insecta > Hymenoptera > Tiphiidae > Tiphia > Tiphia femorata. Next base: position 14,611,487 of record OX090900.1, on the reverse strand, counting down.
GAGCACGCGCTTGCAGTCAATCCATTCATCTCAAGAATACCTGACGACTTACGCGAAGAATTCGAAGAAGTGGTTGTGCGAGAAATAGTTAGTCGTAAGATTTTATTTGCAAGTAAGGATGGCAATGGTCAGCAAGAGTATAGTGTACTCGACAGATATCATATTCTGGTAACCCATATAAAGAAACCTTTAATTGCATGTTGATCGGAAGATTTTCTTGCTACAAGGCACAGTGGTTCCTTTCATAGTACCTCTGGATTTTCGCTTTATAATCTATTCATTTTTCTGCCTCGATTGCGTCTGTTGTTGAAATTTTAATAATAGTTATCTTTCCAAAAAAACAAAACGTAAATCAAATTATTAAAGTGCTGTACAATAATAGTCTAAATGTTACTCTTTTAATATAGACAAAAATTACAGGTACTTGTAAGCATAGAAGCACGCACTACAAAACACCATGTATGTACTTACATGACTCGCTTAATAAATTCATGTATATTTAGGTTATCTGTATTTAGATTTTTTTAGTACGATTGTTTCAGTGTTTATATCAATCAAATCTTGCTGTAATGCGATTATATTAAACACTGTCGTCCTACGTTAAGTTACACTTTTTGAAGAACAATTCCTAGGAAGGTCTTTCTAAATGATTTAAACAATTGCCTTGACATATCGAAAATGATGAACTCAAGGAAACAAACTCCTTTATTGCAATGTTTTCCCCATTAAAACGAATATTTTTTCTCTCGCAAATTTTCTCGTACAATTAAAAATTAACAAGGTATCTTAGGTGATCAAGTTGGGTGTCTCACTCTGTACATTAGAAAAGTAATTGCAATATTTCCAAATTTTTCATCGAGTCCACTTGCACCTATTGCAGAAAATTTTCGCGAAGTATTGCGAGTGCGAAGCACGAGCACTCTCCGATCGCGAGCAAGCGTGAAGCGATCTGAAGGAGATTGGCTCTAGTTATGGGCGGATTTGCCCCGTAGCTACATAGAATATCCGCAAGTATTAGTTATCTACCTCAACCGACGATAATATTCATCCTCTTCATAGATTACCCATCCCCTTTTTTGACCTTGCGATAACGCATCCGCAGAACTTATGTACTGCAATTGTTAGTACGGTGCATCACACCTAGCATTACGCAACAGATTCGTGTCAAGAGAATATTCTACGCCCTAAAGTTTCGCAGTGATAACCGAAAAATTCACAGTGAAATGTGCCTCGAGCTAAAACTTTTGGCCCTGCTGACGAAAAAGTGTAGGCAACGATGGTACGTGAATTGTGCGTCTATAGAAAAGCGAAAGTGTAAAATAAATCCTTCTATCAACATGCTTGAAATCCCGAAGAAGTTATTCATCTGTGTTCTATATATCTCTAGATGACTACGGTTTATAGACTAAGAGTTGGTCACGTAAAACAGATTATTTTTATACCAAAAATACTTATTTTACTCGTATTTTTACCTACATGTTAAAATCATCACAATCGTTCGACGATCATCTAGTCCACCACCTGATGATGAAGTGAGGGTTGGTTGGCATTAGGCCACGTGGCTTGGCCCACGTGGTCTTTTCCTTCCTTTCTTGGATGACTAGTTGGTTAAGTTCGAGTGTCTTTAAAGAGCGTCATCAATTCATAAACAACCGATAACATTATTATTAAGCGCTCCCGAAATTCTTGAACATTTGTCTAAAACATTTCTTTCTATCTCGTATACTGAGATTCTATTTTGCACTTAAAATTTTCAGGCTGACATTGAGTCAATGCCAATGAACCCGCGAGAAGAGAAGCCGCTCCTAGAATTGAAAGATGAGCCCGGCAAACTGTACACTGCCCTCATAAACAAAGAAGTGACACGGTTCGAGACAATTTTAGAACAGGCTGGTAGAAATCAAAGGCTACTGGCGAACCATGTGTATCACGAAGAATGTGAACAAACGTTGCTGGAATTAGCGTGTACGCATGGACAGCACGAGTTCGTGACAATTTTATTAAAATATAAGGCTAATCCGAACAGAATCAACCCTGGCCGGTGGGCAGCTCTTCATAAGGCGACAGAAAATAAACATTACGAAGTTTTGAAAGCTCTTCTGAAGGATCCTAAGACTGACGTAACCCTCTCAATAAGCGGAAAAACCGCTCTTCACGTGGCAGTGAAAGAGGATTATCTAGAGGGCGCGAAGTTGTTGTTGGATCATGGCGCATGCCCTAATGAGGGTAGTAGTATGGGAAAATCCCCGTTGCATGTAGCCTTTGGAAAAAAGCCATTAAACGAGGAGATGATAAAGTTAATCGTAAAGAATCCTAGATTCGTATTTAATGCCAAACACTACACACATAATGAAAGGGTAAGAATTCTCGAGATATCACCTACATCAAAATCGAGAAGGCTGGCAACTACGTGTGCCAAGTGTCTCATTTATAAGAGACACAAAGGCCTCTTCTCGGAACTACTCAATAATATGGAGGAACGTGATTTAAGCAGAGAAGAGTATGGATTGTTGGTGAGCGCGGTAGAAAATAACTTCTCGGAAGGAGCTAACACTCTTCTAGAAAGAATGAACGTTAAGGAGTACGACTTATATTACGTGATCGGAGCGGCTCTTAAAACCGATAATCCCAATATGTATAGAATATTTTCCAAACGAAACTTGATTACTGACAAAATTTTGTGTGATAAGTGTGCGGAATTAGGTCTTTGTGATTCACAGCTAGTAGAGACCAGGGTTAAATGTATCAAATTGCTTTTGACTGAAGGCAACATCAACGTTCGTTTTGCAGACGGTACGAATACTCGTTTACTATTCTCCCTTCTTTACTATTGGCGCACTATTATCCTTATATAAATAAAAATTTTCTCTTGAAATGTTGATGAAACATTAGAAGCCCAAGTCCCGTCTTTGCTCAAACTGGCCTTGCTTATTACAAAGGAACCTACCACCGATGTGATAAAACTAAATTCTCGAGCAAACGAGACAATTTTCTCGAAGTTACCGTGTCCTACATTTTCCTATATTTTATGTTACAGGTAAGGGCAACACTCCGTTGCATTACGCCGCTAGAGCGAACTGTGAAGAGATTATGAAATTACTATTGGAAAAGGGAAGCTACATTTTATCTAAAAACCACTACGGCGGGGCACCGATTGTAGATATTCCAGTCAGAGTATTATCCGAACATTTTGACAAATGCATTGTCGTCACGGATGAACGTAACTATAGAATCGAACTTGATTATACATCTTTCTCCAATTCTGATCACTCACAAATGGACACATTGGAATTTATCGCAAATAACAAGAGATTTAAGCACCTTTTGACACACCCCCTTCTCTCATCGTTTATTTACTTGAAAGATCGAGAAAAGCGACACGTATTTTGGATCAACGTCATCTTTTACACGATATTCTTCTTTTTAACGAATGTATACATTTTTATGTCCTGCATGTTAAATAGTGACAAAGCCAATGAGACTGCGGTACACTCGAATGCCACCGGTAGTGAGGACACTATGTCCATGGCGGTTCTAGAAGGTATCAAAAATACAGTACACGTGTCGACAATTGTGTCTCTCGTACTTCTCTTTCTCAGAGAGTCGGTGCAGGTCTTCACCACGCGGTGGCAATATTTTCGCAGTAAGAAAAACTGGTTGGATATGCCGTTGATCATAATGGTAGGATGCGTAGTGTGTGTCAGCCCTAATCCTTGGCTTTATATTCCAGTCATTCTTCTGTCTACATGCGAATTCTACCTGTTGATTCGTCAATATCCGAAGTTGTCTTTGTACATCGAAATGTTTCTGATGGTCACGAGAAGGTTCGGGTGGTTGCTTTTCGTTTACTGCTTCATCATACTGGCTTTCGCACTCTGCTTTTTCATCGTATTTCGCAAATTTAAGAATGGAGATAATGACTTTGCCTCCTTCGTCCTCTCTCTTTTCACTACTTTTAACATGATTGGCGGTGAATACGCTGATGACATTCCCTTCGAGTTTGATCCTTGCATAAGTCGCATCATATTTGTGCTCTTTGTGTTTCTAATTGTGATCGTATTGTTTAATCTCTTGAACGGATTGGCCGTCAGAGACATTGATGACATAATAAATAAAGCTAAACTCATTGGATTGATCTCCAGGATCCATTCAATTATTTACACCGACAAAATATTGACGGGAAATCTCTGCACGAAATGGAGATTCCTCGAAAATATTGTCGGAAGGCTACACGGACTACCAAGTTATTTGAGTAATGGAAAAATTACACTGGTCCCAGTTAATGAACATGAAAGTAATTTTATAGATATTAAGTGGAAGATTTTTCAGAAAGATATTATAGATATGGATCCAGAGATCGTTGAAAACATCTATGCGATTTATAAACAAAAGAATGTTGTTTCAGAGAATCAAAGAATCTTAAATGCCCTCTACGACATACAAATAACATTTAGTTATTTCGTGCAAAAACTTAACAGTACAGAAAAACTTTCCTCACTGTCACATTACTCCCTGCATGGACAAATGCATGCTCCCGGTACTCTCGAAGGCCACCGCCAGCCATCGCCGGACAGAGGAGAAATGCTCCCCTCGATCCACACATCGCACCGTCCGGCGATCGCCGTTTCTTTAGGCCGTAAGGAAGAAAAGGCCAAGGATATTCGCCGGAGGGCGCAAAGGGTATCTGGAGGGGGACATATCTCCCCCGTTCGGCAGCCGTTATTCGGAATACGCAGAGCACGCAGTTACTCAGGCGTGTCTATCTCGGCATCGGACAGCGACAGTATCACGATATGAGAATCGACATCCGATCGATCGGTATAGTTCACCGAACAAAGAAAAGGACAGCGAAGGCAAGAAAAGAATGAAAGGAGAGCCGAGGCAACGGAGGCATTTAAATGTGTAAAATTCATTATCTTCAATTTCTTTGATTAATAAGTCACTCCCTTTACGGTCGCGCCTAAAAATGACGGAATCGGGAGGTGACAGTGTGGTGTAGATCAGGCTTGGGCAAACATGTGCTCTCGGTGCTCTCCAAAGCCACCGCCGAACGGAGGAGAAACGTCTCCCTCCATCTACCTATCGCGCCGTCCGGCAATCGTCGCTCCCTTACGTCGTAGATGGAGGGATGGAGGGAGGCATTTCTCCTCCATTTGGAGGTGGCCAACGGTGGCTTTGGAGAGCACCGAGAGCACATGTTTGCCCAGGCCTGCTGTAGATAGAGGGAATTCGAAAACGGTGACAGTGTGCAGTGTTCTAAAGGGCGGGAAAAAAACATGAAAAATATGAAAAAAACCGGTTTTTTTCGGCTTTTTTTCTTGCCAACTTTTCCGGCAGGAAAAATATGCAAAAAATACTTTCTGTAGATTTTTAGTTTAATGTTTTCTGTTTTATCGAGATTTTAGCGGGTAGTACACACTCATGCATAAAGGCATAATACAGAACGCAAAAGGAAATAAAACAATCAGAGTCCTTCATTTTCATCGTGGCAAGAGAAATGAATGAGGTCTCTGATTGGTTTATTTTCTTATGCGTTGTGCATTATACCTTTATGCAAGAGTGTATATTCCCCGCTTTATTACTATCATTATTCTGAGAATGATTAGTTAAAGGTGAAAATATGTAGTTATAACATGTGTAATAAAACAGAACAAACTTAGAAGTTGACTTCAACTGTTTATTTTTATAATAAAAAAATTTTAGATTAAATAACAAACAATATTTGTTACAAACTACAAACAAGTACATATGCAATACATATTTTTCGTTCTTTTCGGGAAAAAAACCGGTTTTTTTCGGTTTTTTTCCATGGTTTTTTTCACGAAATGTATTTTTCCTGCTTTTTTAGAACACTGACAGTGTGGCTGGAGCGGAATCGAAATTCGTTCCTCGCGGCTCACCTTTCTAGTTCGCCGAACGAACAAAAGGACAGCGAATACAAGATAAGAATGAAAGGAGAGCCGATCATATTAATGAGATTCTTCCGATCGAAACGACACCAAACGTAATATATTTTGGACTATATTTATGTAGTAAATTGGGCCATTAAATATCAGGCATGTAAATATAAATATGGTCCGAATTATATGTTTGGTGTCATTTTGCTCGGAAAAATGTCACCAATATGTTAAAAAATGTGTAGGTACGACAAAGTCAAATTATGAAGATTGTATGAGTGCTTTATAAACTATGAAGTCGTAAACTTACATCAAAGGGACCGCGTCGGGATCGGGTTCAATATACACTCAGCACAAAAGAAGGCGATACACTTAAACTTTTGAAAAAAAATCACCGAATTTCAAATGACGGTAACTTCGTAAATAATGAAGATAAAAACATGTTTCAAAAACGATAAGGAAGCTTGTAATCGCAGTTTGGAAAATCAATTTATTTCAATGTCGCGAGATAAAGTTATTTAAAATTGAATTTATCTATCGACATTTGAAATTCGGTGATTTTTTTCCAAATTTTAAGTGGATCGCTTGTTTTGTGCTGAGTGTACATTGTACGCTTCCCCGACTCCGATGGAGATAACATAGGCGCAGAAACGCCGTACGCTGTGGCGTAGGAACAGCACTGGTGACAGTGTGACTAGGCCTACAGTGGTGACACTGTAACAGGTTTTAATGTAATAACTTAGGAGAATTGTCCCGGTAATTGGCCGATTATCAGCCGAATGGAAACTAATTAAAATACTTGTACTTACTATTGATATTATTACCGTTTATTGATTTTTAGGTTTTATTTTACCCCTTGAATATTCATCCCCAAAGTGTCAACACGTCGAAGAGCGCGAATTTATTATTCGAGAAAATAAATAATACTGATGAAGAGTGTACGGAAGATGATCAGAAAGTTTTTGATATTGAAAATGACAATGCGGAAAATGATTGTTTTACTTGAGAACGACACGAACGTCGATGAAAACGTACAGAATGTTTTCAACGTATTGTTGTGCCCGCATTAGTTTTACTTACTACATTTTAGAACGGTTCTGTACATGGAATAGATAAGTTCCCCACCCGTACCATTCCGACCGGAAAACGATCATAAACCGCCTTCCCTTTTCTTTCTTCGCTTGCACCCAACATTCCGGCGCATCAAGATCCTCTCCTCTTATTGGCCTAGTTTACATCGTACATTTAATACGTGTATCAGGTACTATATTTGTACCAAATTCGTACTAAAAACTTAGTACGCACGATGTAAACACTGTCGAATCAATTTAGTACGAGCGTATTAAATAGGCGTATCGTACTAAACTGATACGCGTACCAAACGATACAAATGACGATGTGAACGCATAAAATTCGGTTTAGAGGATTAACCTGAACTAAGCTAACCTCAATGCTTGTCATATTGTTGTTTACTTCTTATGATATTGTAGCTGTGTGAAAACTGTCTTTTGGAAAAGGTTTAAACTGGGGAGAACAGGAAACTCGTATATTTTTAGAATTGTGCATTGATAAAGAAATAATTTTTTGAATGGATGGGAGAAAACATAAACATATAGACATTTTTAATTCACTGGTTGAAAATATATGGAGAAGAAAGGTTTCTGTAAAACGGCGCAACGAATGCAATTAAAGTTAAAAAATTTAAAATTAGCCTATTACAAATCATTATTATTACAAATTATTATTCATATTTTCTCGTTTTTATACAACTTAATTTGCAATTCTCCATTGTTCTCCATACCGCCAGTAGCAGGCAATCAACATGAATTAAATTCGTATTATTTTTTTCCCTTAGTACATGCTTAATACACTCGATGTAAACGCACCCGTACTAAAGCTTTGATGCGCACCAAATGTAATACACGTACAAACGTTTCTACGATGTAAACTAGGTCATTAGCTGCTCCCGAGAAGCAGCGAAGTCTTTAAATAGAGGTGCACCAAGGACACAATAACAGAATTACTGTATCAGTGGCGTAGAGCTCTCGCACATAAAATAAAGGACACAACTCTCAATAAAACGCCTTACTTTTCTCAAAAACCAGTCTCCTCGATCCGTTATTATCCAAATCGTGACCCTGAACATCCTTCGCGTAAGATTTTTGTGGCAGCGGTGAAGGATGTGTGAAGAAGAACTGTGTGTGTATCCTGAGGGACAACAATTGAGAAGCTCCTGCTGAGGTAGAAGTTTGAAGGTGCAGACGAAAGACAACTGACCAAAGACGACTGACGAAACTGATTCAAATACTGTAAGTGATTCTTACACTAATTAACAAATCTATTTGAAGAATCAGTCCGTGAAAGTGTCGCACACCCAAGAATCTTTAAAGAAAATACTCAACGCAATACAAAATTTAATAACAGGGGTAGCGACACTGGAAAATAAGTCGAAAGCTCCGGAATTTCAAAGCTCGGCAATTTCTGAACTAGGGGGCAGAGCCCCCTGCGCTTTCGCTTCGCTCAAGCGCCAACCCCCTCAAGATCGCCTTTGCTCGCGCTTCGCGCTCGCCCACGAATTTCAAATGCTTTCGAAATTGTGGAAAATTCAAGTATTGAGATATTAAACTATGCTACAGAGTCCTCTGCGCTTTCGCTTCGCTCAAGCGCCATACCCGCCCAGGTCGTCGGGTGCTCGCGCTTCGCGCTCGCCCACGAAATGCAGCATTTCTGCAATAGGCCCAAGTGATCAAAACCGGACAATTAAATGCATCCGAACCAAAATTTGACATGTACATAGAGTATATATTTGCTGTTGTGAAATTTTATGCATGGTTATCTTCAACCATTCAGAAATTGCGACAAATTGAAATCTTTAATCCAGTATTTCGGCGAGACGCTTGCGCGGATTCAAACACAATTTGGCATATAGTTTAAAAATATACCCATTTGGTGCTACAAAACTTTATGCATGGTCATCTTGAACCGTTTCGAAATTACGGGATTTTCAATCTATGATTATAAAATAGTGAATTAATGATTTGAAACTGGCACCATTTCGAAACGGTTGAAGATGGCCATACATAAAGTTTCATGGCACCAAATGGATATATACTCGATGTACATGCCAAATTTTGTTCGGATCCGTTCAGCCGTTTGGCCGGAATACTGGACTAATGGATTAATGAATTTTGCACTATTTCCATTAGTCCAGTATTCCGGCCAAACGGCTGAACGGATCGTAACGAAATGTGGCATGTACTTTGAGTATATATCCATTTGGTGCCAGGAAACTTTATGTACCGCTATCTTCAGCCGTTTAGAAATGGCAGCAATATTAAATTTAAATTACATTTTTTTCAAATTTTGATCAAGATGGCGGCTCACAAACCTCATTGTCAACTCACAGTAGTGTACTTGATATTTGTGCCAAATTTCGTCCCGATCGGTTCAGCCGTTTTTCCGAAATCGAGGATCTACACGGACACACACACACACACACACACGAACGGTTTTCGCGATGGCGATTGCATAAGTCACTCCCTTTACGGTCGTGCCTAAAAACCACATTCACTAATCATCAACAAGTCACGATACCGATTATCTGTCGCAAACAGTTTGAATCCTCAAACGATTGAAACGTGTATAGTAACTTTAATTAGTTTGAAATTAGATTTACCAGGAGCCCAAATGTCGTTCGGAAATGCAAACGAGCAACTGTCAATATACGTTGCGACTGGAGATAAGATAACGGGGTGGGGGTCCATTTTACAATTAAAATCTGTTTAAAATATGGCAAGTCAGCAGCTAATAGGGGATATATGTATAACACATGTCATATATACTTATATACAATATAAGATGCTTGGTAATAGGTAACGTACCCAAGTTTTTCAATACACTCATTGCTTAGGAGCTGGCAAAATCAGGCTACTTTTTCGACTTGAACGGCAAGACCATCATAAGTCTCATATTTTAGCAAAAAGAACAAGTATGTACGTTTACTTTGATTTATTTGTGTCAATTCGTAATATGTATTGTAACTGTTACTTTTTCATTTATATTATGTTTTCGATTATTTATTTATTAATTATATATTTTTATCTGCATGAACAATTCATTTCTGTAAAACGAAAGTGGACAATTCAAATATCAGAAAAGACTCATGTGTCCAAATTTCAGTTTCAATATTTCACTCTCGCAGATCTTCTGCTTTTTATACATATTTTGTAGAACCCCGCAGAACGAAGAGTAAAATGGATGACGTCGCGACTTACGTAAAAGAGCATACACTGCAATATCGCGATGCAGCTGAGATTTTACAAGAATTCAGCAACCAACTGGCGAAAATGAAGGGAAAATGTATCGATATAGGCTGTGGCCCAGGTGACGTCACGGAAGGATTGCTCCTGCCAAAGCTACCGGCAGACGCACAAGTCGTGGGTAAGCGGATTACACACACTGACACGCATTGATATATACTATTCGTAAGAATAGCTCAATCTGTTTATTCACTTGGATTATTTAATTAATCATCGGATAGGCGCGGACATATCAAAGGCCATGCTCGATTATGCAACCAAGGTGTATGCACATAACAAACGTCTATCTTTCATTCGTCTGGACATCGACACAACGGCTCTACCAAGTGAACAGATTGGCCAGTACGATACTGCGGTATCCTTTTATTGTTTACATTGGTGCCAGAACATACGGTATATTTTTTTAGTATCTATCTTTCTCATAATATTCTGAATAATTAGGATTCTAAAAAAGTGATGTACAACAGCAGTCATGAAAATTATAGACACCTTATTAATAGAGACCAGATAATATTCGAGCTACGCAAAAATTATAAATCAATTTTTATGCTTTGTTGTGAATGCCCCAAATTCCTGATGCAACGAATATTGAATGTTAAATATATAAAAAATTTAACTTGTTATAATATCCAAACTTTTTTTCAGACGAGGTATTGGGAATGTTTACAATTTGCTGCGACCAGGCGGAGAAGCATTATTAGTTATTGTTAGTCATCATGACATATACGTAGATTACTTAAGGATTCAGAAAAATCCTTGTTATGAACCATACCTACAGGTACCCATTTGAAAAATATGTCAGTGGCCAACTCAAATGTAAGGAATGGAAATATGACGTAACCTAAATTCCACAGAATGTACAAAGATACCAGCCGTACTTTCAAAGCTGTAAGGACCCGCATGCTGAAATAAGAGAAATTCTGACAGAGTCTGGCTTCGAGATACTGCACTGCAGCCGCAGAGACAGAACCTACGTCCATGAGAACAAAGAAGCTTATAGGAGTGAGTATCGCGCCGCATATCCAACAGTGACTCAAATTATTATCCAAAATGCGTTGCTTGTCTTCGACGTCTTCCCAAGCCACCTTTTCATTTTGTATGCTACTCAAAAGCATGCGTGCTGAACATGGCTTTGTTCTTATAAGCCTCGCCGATTATATCACAATTCGGTTTCCGTGACTTCAAATGATAATAATAAATTGTAACCGCAGCTAATTTTAACGCATTTACCTAGAAATTTAATTTATATCTTCAAGTAGGAATTAACTAATGATAATTTGATCATTTCACAGATCACCTGGTTTCAGTCAACCCTTTTATTCCGCAAATTCCCGTCGACTTGCGTCAAGAATTCATAGACGCACTGATTAAAGAAGCAACTGCCCATAGGACTTTGATACCAATTAAGGATGGTAGCAATCAAGGGGATTATAGAGTAGTGGACAAATATAACTGTGTGGTAGTACATGTAAAGAAACCTTTAACAGCACATTGATCTAGAGAAAGGTACTAGAGAATTTAATATTATCGAAATTTAGTATTAAAGTATTTGGATGTTTTAATTAAAGTAGTTATCCCAGTAATTCACCGGTTCAGGAATTGTTACTTTCCTGCCAATTAGAAAATAACCAAAGCAATTGTCCTAGCAGCTGGTTTCTTTATTATCGTCTCACCAATACCTCAGTTATTTGTTTCAATTATTGAAAGAAGGTAATTGGTACCCTTTCATTTATAAATCCTGAAGCTCAAAAGACCCCGAATAAATAGCTAATAGGCAAAGCCAAACACCCAAGTCTCAAACCTACAAAACGCCACCAGCAATGCTAACCACATGAATAGACTCAAGAAATAATTCTCCTCTAAAATCAGTAACTCAACTGATACCAGAACAAGAAGATAGGCATGCAATTACAAGTAAGGACTAACAAAAAAAATTACAATTCCGAAACCTCCGGATAAATTAAAAGATGTCGAAAATGGAAAAGAGACAACTACGAAAATGATTATTAATACAAATAAAAATAATTCCTCAGCCACCCAAAAAAGTATAGATATTAAGTGGACGATTCTTGAGAAAGAGATTATAGATATGGACCCAGACATTGTTGAAAAGATCTATACGATTTACGAACAAAAGAATGTTGTTTCAGAGAATCAAAGAATCTTAACCCTTTCGCTACTACGGGTGACTATAGTCATATTACAATTGTACCTATTACAGAAATGGGGCCAAAGATCAAGCCAAATGGTATCAACTCGCTTTTCTCTGTTCGCAAACAATTGCAAGCACTGTTGCAATTTTTCTTTGTTTCGAGATTGTTTTGTCATTGGCCTCTGGCACTCAAATGTATAATAATAGTTAGTCGTAATTTGGATGCGTCAGAATGCTGAAAACTGCACGCACCTAATGCTCGCACTTTCGACACGGTGCTCCGTTCCACGCAAGGCACTCCGCCGTACCGAAAGGGTTAAACGCGCTCTGCAACATACAAAAAACATTCGGCGATTTCATGCAAAAACTTAATAGTAATAACTTAGGAGAATTGTCTCGGCAGTCGGCTGATTATCAGCCGGACGGAAACTAATTAAAATACTTGTACTTACTATTGATATTATTACCGTTTATTGATTTTTATAAGCAATACGTTGATCGATACCCATCGTTCATTCGCCATCATACTAATTCATTTAGACAGCAAAATTTTTGTAAATCGATAATGCCAAAACAAAAGGCAACTAAACTAAGAAGACCGGGCGTAGCCAACAAAACCACAACCACCGGCAGGATATACAAGAAATGCCACCATCCACCATGGCGGAAATCAAACCTAACATTTCCACCACAAACTGCAGCAATGCCCGCGCGACCCAACCGAGCACCAGTATTGCTTCATCATTTTGAACATCATGGGTATAGGGCACGGTTGCACAACCTGCACCGCCGGCCACTATACAGATCACAACACCGACAAGCAGCGGGGGGGACTGACCGTCCTGCCTACCGGAGCCTTCCACCGCTACCAGCCCCCGGAACACACCGAGCAACAACCAGACGGAAGAAGGAAGTTCTAGTGCCCCAAGTGACGTTTCACCCTCCCCTTAACCCCACATCAACAATAAACAAACAATATTCTTGCGGGAAATAGCCCCAAACCCCACGCGAGTGCAACGAAATAGAGTGACCATTTCGAATGCTGAATCAGTGAAATGTATGGAAGAAACATGGAGATGAGTGTTGAATGGGCTCTCTCTTTTTCCCTGCGTGGAAAAGGACAGACAGCTCGACTCGCGATAAGGCACTGCACGCGATAGTTGATGATGTCAACTCTCATAGTGTGGTCAGTTCGCGAAAACAATACTCGCACAGACGCCTAATCTTTCATTTAGGAACAGTATTCCAATGTACATAGTATGTAATATAACAGAAAACTATAACGACACACACAAAAAAAAATATACAGGGTGTCCCGCAATAGGTGTAATCCCCGCGAAAGGGTTGTAGCTGAAATAATTCTAAACAACATTTTCCTTTGCGAAAAAGTTGGACGAGGCTTAATTTTTGAATTATTAAGGAAAAACTCAGGCGAATGAGCGCGCCCGTAAAGCCCGCGCTCAGGGCCGTCATGTTCGCCACTCACCGCGGTTGTGGACGGGCGCATCGCAGTGGAACGGCACGAAGCGTTGGACAGAAATTATGTCGAATAACAAATTAAAATACCAGAATAACTTTAGATGGCGAACCCCAGAAGGCGAGGGGATGCCTAATGCATTTCCCGATGCAAAAAAAAATTAGGATTAGGATTAGGTCAGGGTTAGGATTAGGGTTAGGATTAGGTTAGGATTAGGTTAGGATTAGGATTCGGTTAGGGTTAGGATTAGGGTTCCTGTCCTACCTAGCCCTAACCTAATCCTAATCCTAACCTAATCCTGACCTAATCCTAATCCTAATCCTAATTTTTTTTTGCATCGGGAAATGCATTAGGCATCCCGTCGCCTTCTGGGGTTCGCCATCTGAAGTTATTCTGGAATTTTAATTTGTTATTCGACATAATTTCTGTCCAACGCTTCGTGCCTTACCACTGCGATGCGCCCGTCTACAACCGCGGTGAGTGGCGAGCATGACGGCCCTGAGCGCGGGCTTTACGGGCGCGCTCATTCGCCTATGTTTTTCCTTAGTAATTCAAAAATTAAGCCTCGTCCAACTTTTTCGCAAAGGAAAATGTTGTTTAGAATTATTTCAGCTACAACCCTTTCGCGGGGATTACACCTATTGCGGGACACCCTGTATATACACACACATATCCAGGGTGTTTGACATAAGATGTCGGAGCCGAAAGTTGGAGATAGATTGGGTAAAACCGAGAAGAAAAGTCATATACCATAATGCAAAATTCGCAATAATTATCGAGATATTAATAAAAACGCGTGAGCCAATGAGCGGAGTCGGTGAACGGCGATGAACAAGAGGCGCGCTTTCCCCTCGCCGCGCGCCTCTTGTTCATCGCCGTTCACCGACTCCGCTCATTGGCTCACGCGTTTTTATTAATATCTCGATAATTATTGCGAATTTTGCATTATGGTATATGACTTTTCTTCTCGGTTTTACCCAATCTATCTCCAACTTTCGGGTTGGACATTTTATGTCAAACACCCTGTATATAAATCGCCCGTGAAAGCATCATCCATCTGATGATGTTTCATTTAACCCCTTAACCTACAACTACGAGCATAGCCCGTGTACAGGGTGTTGCGAAGACATACACGGCAGTCTGTCGGGTTGCCTATCCAAAAATCTGCAGGCGCTCGCTCTGCTGACCGACAAGAGAGCGTGGAGGGGAGCAGCCTGCCGATCTACTGATGCTAGGTGGCACTGGACGAGGCTGGGAGGTTGACGTTCTCGACTCGTACCTCGTCTTTATATTAACCGCACTTCAATTATATTGAATGCACTTTACCGACCGGTAAACTTTTTGAACTGCTTTTTTGTTAAGCAGATTAATAGACCGGTCGGTAAGCGTTGGGGACAAAAAGCCGATTTCGGTCGGTAAAGTGCATTCAATATAATTGAAGTGCGGTTAATATAAGGACGAGGCACGAATCGAGAGCGTCAACCTCTCAGCCTCGTCCAATGCCACCTAGCATTAGTAGATCGGCAGGCTGCTCCCCTCCACGTTCTCTTGTCGGTCAGCAGAGCGAGCGCCTGCAGATTTTTGGATAGGCAACCCGACATACTGCCGTGTATGTCTTCGCAACACCCTGTACGATGATCGGGCCAAACGTAAATATTACGGGCATAGCCCGTCTACGATGATCGAGCCAAACGTAAATATTACGGGCATAGCCCGTAGTACGATGATCGATCAGCGTATTACACAAGTCGTGCGAATGACTCGAAGGCTGCGCGAACTTGTTTACGTTTCCGGCCCAAAATTCTCAAACGTAAATCGTAGGTTAAGGGGTTAAGGAAGGGGGTGTTACGTAATGACCCCTCTAACAAGTAACACTACTCAACTGTCACTCACCGATTTGAATGAAACTTAACATACTTATTAACCCTTTGCACTCCGCTGTCCCCTCTCAGGGGACATTCAAGTTTATTAGTGATTACGGAGAATTGAGTTATTTCAGCGCAACTTTTTGAGACATGTATGTTTCCCTGAAGTTTTATCTTGAAATGGCACAAAAAATCAAATCAAAATATCGTACAATTACTAAGTATATAAAAAAAAAATATCAATCGGTTTTACGTCGAAAGAAAACAACGAAGTGCGCTCGCGACGTTCCGAGCGCTTCTGTTATGTAACTTGAGAAGAGCGATAAGGGAAGTTTCTCCTCCGTTCGGCGGTGGCCAGGCCCAGCCCCAGGCCTGCTGTATAGTGAGATATATACAGGGTGTCCCGCAATAGGTGTAATCCCCGCGAAAGGGTTGTAGCTGAAATAATTCTAAACAACATTTTCCTTTGCGAAAAAGTTGGACGAGGCTTAATTTTTGAATTACTAAGGAAAAACATAAGCGAATGAGCGCGCCCGTAAAGCCCGCGCTCAGGGCCGTCATGCTCGCCACTCACCGCGGTTGTAGACGGGCGCATCGCAGTGGTAAGGCACGAAGCGTTGGACAGAAATTATGTCGAATAACAAATTAAAATTCCAGAATAACTTCAGATGGCGAACCCCAGAAGGCGACGGGATGCCTAATGCATTTCCCGATGCAAAAAAAATTAGGATTAGGATTAGGTTAGATTAGGTTAGATTAGGTAGATTAGGTTAGGATTAGGTTAGATTAGGTAGATTAGGTAGATTAGGTAGATTAGGTTAGATTAGGTTAGATTAGGTAGATTAGGTTAGATTAGGTAGATTAGGTTAGATTTGGTGGATTAGGAACCCTAATCCTAACCTAATCAACCTAATCCTAACCCTAATCTAACCTAATCCTAACCTAATCTAACCTAATCTAACCTAATCCTAATCCTAACCCTGACCTAATCCTAATCCTAATCCTAATTTTTTTTGCATCGGGAAATGCATTAGGCATCCCCTCGCCTTCTGGGGTTCGCCATCTAAAGTTATTCTGGAATTTTAATTTGTTATTCGACATAATTTCTGTCCAACGCTTCGTGCCGTTCCACTGCGATGCGCCCGTCCACAACCGCGGTGAGTGGCGAACATGACGGCCCTGAGCGCGGGCTTTACGGGCGCGCTCATTCGCCTATGTTTTTCCTTAATAATTCAAAAATTAAGCCTCGTTCAACTTTTTCGAATAACAAATTAAAATTCCAGAATAACTTCAGATGGCGAACCCCAGAAGGCGACGGGATGCCTAAATGCATTTCCCGATGCAAAAAAAATTAGGATTAGGATGAGGTTAGATTAGGTTAGATTAGGTAGATTAGGTTAGGATTAGGTTAGATTAGGTTAGATTAGGTAGATTAGGTTAGATTAGATTAGGATAGATTAGGTAGATTAGGAACCCTAATCCTAACCTAATCAACCTAATCCTAACCCTAACCTAACCTAATCCTAACCTAATCTAACCTAATCTAACCTAATCCTAACCCTAATCCTAACCCTGACCTAATCCTAATCCTAATCCTAATTTTTTTTGCATCGGGAAATGCATTAGGCATCCCCTCGCCTTCTGGGGTTCGCCATCTAAAGTTATTCTGGAATTTTAATTTGTTATTCGACATAATTTCTGTCCAACGCTTCGTGCCGTTCCACTGCGATGCGCCCGTCCACAACCGCGGTGAGTGGCGAACATGACGGCCCTGAGCGCGGGCTTTACGGGCGCGCTCATTCGCCTATGTTTTTCCTTAATAATTCAAAAATTAAGCCTCGTCCAACTTTTTCGCAAAGGAAAATGTTGTTTAGAATTATTTCAGCTACAACCCTTTCGCGGGAATTACACCTATTGCGGGACACCCTGTATATGTATAAGAAATTATTAGAAAGAGTTCCTGATGCAAAAGGATACCACATGTTCACCGACAGGTACTATACCAGCATCCTTTTAGCGGAAGAACTGCTAAAGATGAATTGTCATCTTACTGGCACCATAAAAATAAATCGAAAAGGCGTAACGACACAAGTAAAAAAAAAACCAAAATTTTCAACAAATAAAACAGTTGCATACAGGAAGAATAATACTACGATTCTTGCGTGGAAAGACAAAATAATTATTACCATGCTCACTAATTATTATAACACGCACTACATCTACCCACAGAACATTACGCGGTGAACATGTCGTAACAGTCAATAAGCCTGAAATGGTGTTAGGATATACGGCAAATATGGGTGGTGTGGATCGTGCGGATCAATACGCTTCGACGTATTGTTTCCTCCGTAAATGGCTGAAATGGTGGAAGAAGTTATTTTTTTGGGGGTTGGAAATGTGTGTGATAAACTCATACATATTGTATCGCATCTCAAAAGAAACAAATAATGAAACGCCAATGATACACCACAAGCTGGTCAAGACACTCATTGACCAATTGAAGGGCGATTTTCGTGTATCGAGAACGCGTCCATCCACATCTTGTGCGGACGATAGATTAAACAATAAACTACATATTCCCGATGTGAGACAAAGAAAACGGGACTGCATTGTGTGTTCTAACAGGAAAACATCTGGTGGCAGGCGTCAAACAACTTATTATTGTCAAACATGCACTAATCAGCCTGCAATGCATATTGGGGAGTGTTTCAAAACGTATCATATTGTAGAAAATTATAAACAATAAAATATTGATTTTGTTGCAAATATACTTTCCTCGATTTCAACCAATTCATATAAGTCCAATATCATTATAATACGTTACTTATTTCCAAAATTATAATAAATAATACGAGGGTCTGTAAATGTTCGTTTCTGCCGTAAAGTGGCGCGGAGTAGCTGATAGCCAACGTCCAGAATCGTTCGGAGTGCAAAGGGTTAAATACCGAAAAATATTGAATACGTGTTTTTTTGTTTCGGCTAAATACGCTTTTTAGGGGTAGAAAGCACCCCGCAACCCCTAGAGGTGGAAACAGTTATGGCTAATTATTTCTGAAACGATACATTTTCTGAAAAAAGTACTTAGGACCAAAGTTGTAGAGTTCAAAGTGATGCACGTGATGGCGACCTTGAAGTTGACCTTGAGGTCGGTTATCAAGGCCATTGCAAAAAAAAAACATTTCATGTTTTTCATAGGGAGTAGTTTACTTTTCATCCCGAGAATCGATAGAGCGTAGAATTTTACATTGAGAACGTTGATGGTTTGTAAATAGAACAAGCCTCTGCAATTTAAAACTGTTCATTGATCCAACCAATTAAGACAAGATCAGTCAATAATTCGATCAATAAAGGAATTGAAAGTTAATTATTCATTCAAGTAAGGCAAGATGTGATTGAGATCCAGCTTAGGACCAAAGTTGTAGAGTCCAACCTCAAGGTTGATTTCAAGGTCAATTAAATTTGGAAATAATTAGCCGTTGCCGGACTTTGACCACATCCTGTATTTATAATCAGTAATTTTACGCTCTATCGATGCTCAGGATGAAAAGTAAACTACTCCCCATGAAAAACATGAAATGATTTTCCAATGACCTTGATAATCGACCTCAAGGTCAACTTCAAGGTCGCCATCAAGTGCATCACTTTGAACTCTACAACGTTGGTACTAACAACGTAAGTACTTCTTTCAGAAAATGTATCGTTTCAGAAATAATTAGCCATAAGTGTTTCCACCTCCAGGGGTTGAGAGATGCTTTCTACAGTAATTCCTCGATTTAAGTCCCTTTTCTGGCTTTTGATTTAAGACCCCAGTGCTGGTCCTACGCCACGGCATACGGCGTGTCTGCGCCAATGTTATCTCCATAGACATAATATACCTAGACTGCGCGTTGACGGAGTGGGGGTAGAGCTCACGTAGAAAAGGATGCACTCTGTTTTGATGTCTGTGCGTTCTCTCTCGCTCTCGCGCGAAGGGGTATACGGGAAAACAGTTGCCAATCTAAACGTTTCACCTTCGCGCGAGAGCGAGAGAGAACGCACAGACATCAAAACAGAGTGCATCCTTTTCTACGCGAGTTCTACCCCCACTCCTGAAATTTGGGAGAACGCGCAGTCTAGGTATATTATGTCTATGGTTATCTCCAACGGAGTTGGTCAAGCGTACAATGTACAATAGTTTAAATGCCTCCGTTGTCTCGGCTCTCCTTTCATTCTTATCTCGTATTCGCTGTCCTTTTCTTCGTTCGGCGAACTACAAAGGTGGGCCCGAGGATCGAGTTTCGATTCCTACCTTTGCATATATGTCCCTTTAGGGCCCCCGCAGACTACAGACTTTCTATCGGCTGATAGTTTGGTCGGGTTCTTAATCAGCATAAAAATGTATGCAATATCGGCCGATACTGAATCGTTACAATGTGCGCACTTGCATACATTTCTATGCTGATTAAGAACCCGACCAAACTATCGGCCGATAGAAAGTCTGTAGTCTGCGGGGGCCTTTACGATTCTACTTTCGGGACTTAAATCGAGGAATTACTGTACCCCTAAAAAGCGTATTTAGCCGAAATAAAAAAACACGTATTCAATATTTTTCGGTGTTTAAAGGCAGGCGTCCACATTTTCGCATCGTAAGTATCGGACGCATCGCATCAAACGGATCGTAGTATTCTTTGTATAGAAAACAATACAAGTGCGTATGCGTGTGCGTAATACGGGTAGATTCGTGCGATCCGTACGATGCGGATCAGAGGACGCACTTGTATTGTTTTCTATACAAAGAATACTACGATCCGTTTGATGCGATGCGTCCGATACTTACGATGCGAAAATGTGGACGCCTGCCTTAATAAGTATGTTAAGTTTCATTCAAATCGGTGAGTGACAGTTGGGTAGTGTTACTTGTAAGTAGTATTTTTTCTTTTCAATTATTCTCTTATTATTCGATTATATTCTTTTACCATCATTATTCACTAATAAGACACGCGTTCTATCAGCTCAGCGCGAGGAGGAAACGCGAAAGCGCAATAAGGAATTCGTTGACGCCGCGGCCACGCGCCGCGACGAGGCCCATAGCGACCGAACCTGACGTCCACCCGCGAGCACCCCGCGAATGCCTATAATCAGTATTCTCGATTCATATAAAAGACGGCAAAATCGTTGCCGCCCGCGTCTTTCCATTTCTGGATTTCAAACGCACTGTTCGTATCGAGCCCATCGTAGAAGCTCCGTACAGAAATCTCAAAGTTTAGATACGTCAAACCGCACCGCGCAATAGTCGCTTTGCCAATACGACGTCCATCGGAATAGACCCGCGAGGGACAAGCACCGTTTAAGTCTAAACCACGAGCATCAAAGAGAGACAATAAGAGTAGTAAACCAAGAGGGTAAATAGGAAAAATCCTTAATAATTCCCCAATTACATACTTGACTCTCGATCCGTGTTAAGCATCGCGCGCATTAGCCTCCTCGCGTTAAACTCACAAAACTCGCAAACTTGCCGGCCCTCGCTATCTGCCAGCAGCCGTAGAGTTAAGGTATTACCAGCAAAGCATGATTCTCTCTTCGCTAAACGTTAGAGCATAGCGAAGAATATTGTAGACGCAATATAACGATTTCAACCGAGCGCTATCATTGTTACCGACTCGGTCTACCTTTGTATACACATTTCCGAACTATACAATATACGAAAGAAACTCTAAAGGTAATCGTCAAGATATACAACTCTACATTATCATAGCCTCTCATCCTTCATTTATCCGTCACTTTTGATTCGCTGGGGTGTGCTTTAGCGCTTTAAAGAAACAAGATCCCACACCAAGCAAGAGTCGGCTTACCGCTCGAGCTCGACTCTTTATCTACCAACACGCGTAGAAACACGTTACGTAGGCCAAGCCATCCTCACTTCCACGTATAGCCCCCTACGTAACAACAATATTAGATGCTTGGCAATAGGCAACGTACCCAATTATTTCAATACACTCATTGCGTAGAAGCTGGCAAAATCGGGCTAATTTTTCGACTTAAACGACAAGACCATCTAACAATAAGTCTCATATTTTAACAAAAAGAACAAGTATGTACATTTACTTTGATTTATTTGTGTTAATTCGTAATATGTATTTCCGTATTTATAACGCGTGCGTGTCGTGTAAATATTACTTTTTCATTTATCTTATGTTTTCGATTATTTATTTATTAATTATACATTTACAACTGCATGGACAATTCATTTCTGTAAAACAAAAGTGGGCAATGCAAATATTAGAAAAGACTCGTATGTCCCATCTTCAGTTTCAACACGTCACTCTCGCAGATCTTTTATTTCTTACATTTTGTAGAAACCCGCAGAACGAAGAGAAAAATGGAGGACGTCGCGACTTACGTAAAAGAGCATACACAGCAATATCGCGATGCAGCTGAGATTTTGCAAGAATTCAGTAACCAACTGGCGAAAATTAAGGGAAAATGTATTGATATAGGCTGTGGCCCAGGTGACGTCACGGAACAACTGATTCTGCCAAAACTACCAGCAGACGTACAAGTCGTGGGTAAGCGGATTACACACACTGACACGCATTGATGTATACTATTCGTAAGAATAGCTCAATCTGTTTATTGACTTGTATTATTTAATTAATCATCGGATAGGTGCGGACATATCAAAGGCCATGCTCGATTATGCAACCAAGGAGTATGCACATAACAAACGTCTATCTTTCATTCAACTGGACATCGACACAACGGCTCTACCAAGTGAGCAGATTGGCCAGTACGATACTGCGGTATCCTTTTATTGTTTACATTGGTGCCAGAACATACGGTATATTTTTTTAGTATCTATCTTTCTCATAACATTCTCAATAATTAGGGTTCTAAAAAAGTGATGTACAACAACAGTCATGAAAATTGTAAATGCCTTATTAACACTAGGTTTACGGGACTTTTTTTATAAACGCAATTTCCCATTTAAATCCGTCAAATTGACGGGTTTCCGTAAACCTAGTGTTAATACAGACCAGATAATATTCAACATGCAAATCCGAAAATACTTTGCAGGCTGTCATTTTGAACTACGCAAAAATTAAAAATCGATTTTTAGGCTCTGTTCTGAATTCCCCATATTCCTGATGCAACGAATATTAAATGTTAAATATATAAAAACGTTCAATTTGTTATAATATCCAAACTTTTTCTCAGGCAAGGTATTGGGAATATTTACAATTTGCTGCGACCAGGCGGAGAAGCTTTATTAATGATTCTTACTTATAGTCACATATTTATGGACTACTTAACGATTCAGAAAAATCCTCGTTATGAACCATACCTACAGGTACCCATTTTGAAAAATATGTCAGTGGCCAACTGAAATGTAAGGAATGGAAATATGACGTAACCTAAATTCTACAGACTGTACAGAGATACCAGCCGTACTTTCAAAGCTGTAAGGACCCGCATGCTGAAATGAGAGAAATTCTGACGGAGACTGGCTTCGAGATACTGCACTGCAGCCACAGAGACAGAACCTACGTCCATACGAACAAAGAAGCTTATAGGAGTGAGTATCGCGCCGGATATCCAACAGTGACTCAAATTATTATCCAAAATGCGTTGCTTGTCTTCGACGTCTTCCCAAGCCACCTTTTCATTTTGTATGCTACTCAAAAGCATGCGTGCTGAACATGGCTTTGTTCTTATAAGCCTCGCCAATTATATCAAAATTCGGTCTCCGTGACTTCAAATGATAATAATAAATTGTAACCGCAGCTAATTTTAACGCATTTACCTAGAAATTTAATTTATATCTTCAAGTAGGAATTAACTAATGATAATTTGATCATTTCACAGATCACCTGGTTTCAATCAACCCTTTTATTCCGCAAATTCCCGTCGACTTGCGTCAAGAATTCATAGACGCACTGATGAAAGAAGCAACTGCCCATAGGACTTTGATACCAATTAAGGATGGTAGCAATCAAGGGGATTATAGAGTAGTGGAAAAATATAACTGTGTGGTCGTACATGTAAAGAAACCTTTAACAGCACATTGATCTAGCGAAAGGTACTAGAGAAATAAATATTACCAAAATTTAGTAGTAAAGCATTTGGGTGTTTCAACTAGAGTAGCTGTCCCAGTAATTCATCGGCACAGAAATTGTTAATTTTCTGCCAATTAGAAAATAACCAAAGCAATTGCCCTAGCAGCTGGTTTCTTTATTACCATTTCAGCAATACCTTAGTTATTTGTTTCAATTATTGAAAGAAGGAAATTGATACCCTTTCATGTATAAAAAAATGTTTCCCAAAGACTACTACAACGACCCAGTAATCGGCCACTTTACAAAAATTACATAGTTTCGTAATTTACTTTTATTTAATTAGTATTGTACTGAACGGATAATACTGAAGATAAAGAAAAAAGATATACTAATTCTCTCGCTGTTTAAATACATGTGTGCGTGCATATGCAGAATGTCCCAAAATACACCTGCTATACCTTGCTACGAAAGACATAGTTCTACATCAAGGAAGAACGAAAGAAGGGCAGATAATAATTCAAATGCAAAAAAGAAGGGGCACATTGCATTTATCCGGCTTATCCTACCCGTTCTTTTCTCCACGTCGGCAAAGTTGCTAAGTACAAAGAAGGAATCTGTTTGAAACAACATTTTTAAGGACAAAGAGAGAAAAAAGAAACAAGGATAGATGGTTTATTTCCAAGTATCTAGAACACTATAGTTTATTGTATACTATGTCTTTGATTTTACAATTACAGTACAGCCATTTATAGAATATCGTTACAACTCTTATTAAGATCATCAGTATATAGATATATATTTATTTATTTATATATATGGTAAAATCTTATGGTACTGGTATTCCACACAGCAGGTAACAATTGTTTTTCACTAATGTTTTCTTCTCTAAAAAATACATCCAAGCTTATGTTAAAGCTGTCGACATCGATTATCCAAAAAAACACTGGTACGCTCCATCGTATGACTCGCAACATGTTTTCGTTGGTAAAAAGAGGCAGAAGTCCGTCCAGATGCGGAGAGACAGGAGGAAAAAAGCGGAAGAAGCTTATTTGTCAAATCTTCTAATATCAGAACACCTCTTAAGTATTCTCTTAAGGGGTCATTCTGGTTTGGTAGATTGAAAACATTATTTTCATCTTCTGAAAGCATATACTTCTATAAACGTGGTGCCTCAGTCTCGCTGAAAAATTCCGAATATTATAAGTACACCTTGCATCTGAAAAATTTACACTGGAAACTTTAAGCGCGTTTTTCTCGAAGAATATTTTTCAAAGTGGGGCGCAGATGAAAACACAAAAACTACCCAGCTGAGCAAATAGGGAAGGAACCCGAAAGTTCTATTCCTTGTCGTTTAGGAGGAAAAAAAATCCTCGACATTGTTTCATTTTAATGCTTCCAAACCAGCATGACCGACCCCTTGACTGATCCTTTCTCACTACTCGTCCCGCGAAATTCCATTACAGAACTCTTTATAAATGCAATGATCAATGCCTAATTAATGTCAAATCATTTTCCGACGTCTCTCCGAAACTGTCCGAAATTTCCCACTTGATTTGACCAGTTTATTCGAGGAATCCAATAATTCCTAAAACTAATCCACGACATCGAACGACAACCACTCGCTAGCAGTAGGTTCTGTTCCTTTACATTCTATCTCTTTTTCTTCATGCTCCTCTCGTTTCCGCTGATAAAATATTATAGAAATGCAATTCCCTCCTTTTCACATCGCAAGACAATTATACGTGAATTACAGCCGTCTAAGTCGTGAAAGGAAGGCGGCCTATTGGTCGCCCAGCGATTCACGAACATTCGACGTACGAGTAATTACTTGGAAGCAAATGTAATGTCACGTCGTCGGAGCATGACTCGCTCTGAACTCAATTAAAAGTGCAATCAGTAGAAGTCGCTCACTTGATGACACGCGATATCCATCGACATTCACGAACAATCGTTAGAAATTATCTCACGTGCGCGCGCGTGAGACACACAACCGATCCTCTTATTGTTAGTTATACCACTTGTGACGGAAGACAACAAAGGGTGCCCAAGTTCTAGAACGTGGCATTGAGATTGTTTATGCAAGAGCAACGAACACTTATTTGAAATAGAACTGTAGTCGAAGAAAGATAAACATTTGAAAGCGTGTCGAGGTCGTAAAATATTTCGTTATCAAAATGCACAATAGCAGACGATGCGAATAATAACAAGGTAAAAGACGTTGAAAAAGTTTGCGGAAGACAGAACGTGCGAGTTCAGAGAGCTCAGAATGAGAAGACCGCGAGGGACTCCTACTACCTCCCGAAGAGAAAAGAAATTACCCTTGATTCAACGAGTAAGCTATGCAACAGACTGTTCGCCTCCGTAATTTTGGCGATTTCTATTGTTGCCTAGAGTGCTCGCTAAATATAGGGCACACATTTTTTTACAGGCGTTACCTCTCAGAATTAAGGACGCAAATCACTCTCCCAATCTACACCCACCCTTTTCCCCTTTACTCGTTTATTCTCGTAGTATACAATCCTAGTAATTTCAAAATAAACCCCTTCAAAACCGGTGATAACGTAACCGCTGACGCAACGTGAAATGCGAAAAA
Organism: Tiphia femorata; assembly: GCA_944319695.1. Lineage (NCBI taxonomy): Eukaryota > Metazoa > Arthropoda > Insecta > Hymenoptera > Tiphiidae > Tiphia > Tiphia femorata. Next base: position 14,585,151 of record OX090900.1, on the reverse strand, counting down.
AGAATATGTTTATTTATGAAAAGCAAACTATCGGTACCTGTGGACTCACTTTTGCTCATTACGAGTCCACTTTAAATTTTTAATTGTAAGCGCAGACATTGCGTAACATTTCACAAAACTATATTGTTGCGCGAAGCATTTGAGTATTTAAAGCTGGTAATGTTGATTCAGAGCTACTCAAGTACTCGAGGAGAAAAATGTCTTTCCCAATTCTCATTCGTGCATGGCTTCATAGACTGTTCAGAGTCTTACCACGCATATAATCTTCAGAATGATTTTTTTTTTCATTTCTTGGATACCTAGTTTTGCAGATTCACGAGAATGGAAGAACGAGTGTACATTCGAAGAATTCGCGGACCGACCTTAACCGAGAGAAGCAACAAAAACTTCAAAATTGATGATCGCAAAAATGATGGATAATTCGAATAGTTTTCTTCGGAAAAGAAGCAATCCTTGATTGATCAAGAGATCGTAGCTGCCCGTCGTACGCGTGGTTCGGTACATACCCACGCGCACAGTTCACTTAATTAAGCATTTAGTTAATTAGTTTATCGTTAATTAAAGTATCGTTAGTTACAAGCGTGCCCGCATACATCCGCGTGAGCAAATCGACTTACCTAATTAGAAATCGAAAGTTCGTAGATTTGTAAGAAGCGTCGAGGGCTTCGACAATTGCCCTCACGAATTAATCGTACGGTAAAGTATTAAGCGTTAAATTCGCAGGTGCGTTCGTGTGAAAGCGAATGGACCGACCTATATTGAAATCCATTGAGATTTGCAAATAGCTCGGATCCTACAACTGACAAAGCATTCACAAACATTGAAAACTCTTTTCATGTAAAATCATACAAAGAAGCACAATATGCAGTAACACAGAAGTGGGCATAAGGGGAAGTAGCAATTCCCAAGCAATTTTCAATCGCGAAATCGATTATTAATAAGGAAATCTGCAGCTTCCGAACGACTTCAAATCGCATCACATTATCTACAATATAAACGCCCCGAACTCCTTCCGAGGCTTGCTCTTCGAGTCAAAGGATAAATCCTAATCTTGATTTCATGCCTTTTAAACGGCAAAGTCCATCTTCCCGCGAAAATTCAAGTTTTCAATCCTGCGATCTAAACTAAAACCGTCGTGGCTATTTAAATACTCGTCACTTATTCCCTTACGCCTTGAGTCTTCTATTGCGTACAACTTATTGCGTATCCGCGTATTGCGTCATTATAATAACGATAACTAGCAATTTAAAAGTTTAAATGGTAACGAAGTTAATGACGTAGCTAAAAGTGCACAAAAAGCTTCCTAGTAAGAGAGTGAAGGTCTCAAAATTTAAAAAAGGCAAGACTGGCTATCGAAAAATCCAGAAAGTAGATGAAGTGTTACGGGCAATAGAAAATCAAAATAATCTAAATTGAGAGCGTAGAGAATAAATATAAAATAAACTTGAGAGGGTATTAAGAAGCATAATTATATATATTGCCCAAAAAATTGAGAATCTATAAAGTGACCGGTCATTTTACAAAATGCCCACGTTAAACACATTGCCCGTAACAGATGGACTTCGTAACCGTGTCTTGTAACGCGACCTCATCTCTTGTACCATTCTAACTGCGCCATTAATGTAAATGCGGACAAATCTTAATATCTAATATTTAAAATCGTATGCATAGCGAAGATATTCATAAGATAAAGAAAAACGTTAAAATTAAAAGTTAAATACCCTTTGTGCATTTAAGATGAAATAATTATATCGGGGCCTTGCCGTACGTTTTTGGGTAAAAGCCTACACAACATTATTTACAACAGAGTAATAACAGGCATGAATACGCAAAAAGCTGGATCGCACTCTTATCGATTTATCAAATATACACAGATCGATCGTACACTCTAAAAACGTTACGGATATAGTAATAGAGTAATGCCAGAATTACCGTGCATTACTGTGTGACGTGCGTCGATGCGTGCACGTGGTTACGTTAGCCATAAGTGACGGAATTGGAGGGTCAAATTGGTAATTATCCGTCGAATAATTTTATTAGTCGACGAGTGATTGAGAAATCTGTGTATACACGCGAATGTCTCCGAATTCTCTTTTAATACTCGTAAAAAGGACATCGAACATCGAAGAAGAGTAGGAGAAAGATCTAGACACGAGGCGATGAAAATGGTCGAGGACAAGGCACAAGTGAGTCACAGGAGAAACTATTTCAATTTGGAATCGACCTTCCGCAATCGCGCGCTTTAAGTATTTCCTTCTGAGAAAAAAATCAACCTTTCTTTGCCAATTAGTTCGTAAGCAACCTCTCGCGCATTTTTCAAACGTAATTTTTGGTATTTCTATACGTCCGCTTGAAAACAGGGACAAGCTAAAATATAAAAACACGAATATCCTTTGTACGTACCCGAACTGTTCAGTTTACTATCGGTTACTCGTTAATTACTTTCTTCCTCGTGATCCCACCCATCCGTGTCTTTTTTCTCTTTCTTTAATTTTATTGGTTTTTTTTTTTAATCGACACATTATACGTAGTAACGCATTCGCCATTCAAAAAATTCTCCTTACTGGTTTACTCCTTCGTCCATACTCGCACTATTGTTAGTCCATACAAGAATTAGAGACACGAGCAACAGTAATCGTGACTGCACTATTATTACACATTCATATGTAATAATTACACACTTATGAATTACGCAGCTAAATACTTTCATTGAGAAACATGTAGTGGAGCGCGGAAGCTTAATAGGATAGACCAACTTCGATATTAGCAAGTAAGAGGAGGCATCGTGTTCGCGTGAAGTATAAAAATCTTGGCGCTCGGAACAAGGATCTCATGATAGAATTGTTTTGCGGTAGCCGTAGCTTGTTTCCTCGATAGTACAAGAAGGTAACGAGGAATGAAGAATAACATGCAATGTAGAATGAGACACGACGATGAAATTGCAGGTTAGTCACGTTGCATGGATTCAATTGCAAAACTGAGTTACGCGAATGTTAAGCTAGATACATGTTGCACCAGGGATTGGCCAACAGTAATATTCACAAAATTTTGAAGAAGCATACAAAAAGTTTCTCGTATTATAGTTTGGACTGATAAAAATTCAAAATAAATTGTAAGATTTAAAGCGAAGTGGAAGGAAAAAAGTGAAACCAGTCCGAACACGACGTAACATTGTTAACCAGTTAATTGTGGAATTTTTTTTTTGAGTTTTAATTTTTAGTCTTTATATCGAATGGTAAGTTGTTTTAATTGTTCATGATCAAAAACATAAAAAAATTGGACTGCCGTGTATACACGTCCAACGCAGTTAACTGGTTAAACATGCGCACAACAAGTCTGCCGCGAATAGCTCGCAAGGGATCATATTTTCTCATCCCTAAGCAAAACCCGCCCCGCATCCAGTGGCACGGCTAGAGGTACAAGATCACGAAAATAAGTAATGCTTTCCTTTCATATCTGTATAAGGAACTTTTCGGCTATAGTGTTTGTGCTATCGCATCACTCGCACCTACATTTAAAACTCTAGATAGTAAATAGGAAATAGCAAAAAAAAAATACAGATTTACGTTGTCGTTCAAATGTGTTCAGTGACCGTAGGTATTCGCCATAAAATTTACAATCCATTTGTGAAGTACTTTAACTAACGGTTTTTAAAATAAGCCTCGATAATAAGTCACGAGTACGGAGAAGAAAGAGGACGGTGTGTATGAAAGAATCAAAAACTCGATTGAAATATCACAGTGAAGTTGTAACATGTAGGTATACGGATTGAAGCTTTCACGAAATTTACACGCGTGTTGATTAAACGTATGTCAACGCTATTCTCTACTTCGACTACTTTTCTCAGTAGACGGCGATGTTGCGACCACTTCGATAATGGGATGGTATTGGCCATTTTTCTCGACATTTCAACTACTCTCGCGAGAACGCAAAAGATTAAAAGTTTGGAGAGTAGAACAACTACGGTTGAATAATGATCGAAACAATGAAAAGTGTGCAAATGTTGAACTCGCCAGTATTGCGTATCGATCCTCCTGTATGCTTTGCCCCTCCCATTCCTCCATCTCTTCTCGTTCTCGCGTCGAAAAAGCGTCATTTAATTTTTCTCTGTCCCCCCTACAATCGGAAACGGGCGACAGGAGGATAGACTAAGTATAAAGTGACTATAATCAGGTACGAAGAAATCGTTGTTAAAGGAGACACAGAGATCCTTGTTTCATGTTGCAAGAAACATAGAAAGATTTCAGAGCAATCGTAAGATATCGCGCGAGGAGAGTCGCGTAATGTTTACTAAAGATTATCTCATAATACGACCTCGTCTATGTTCCGACCGACCAACTATAACCATTGCTATAATCCGGGAATCCACCAGTTGAAATCCTACTCGTTAAGCTAAGCTTTGCACACGAGGACTCGAAGATTCGATCGATCTGACGTGTGTATCCAAGGAGCAACTTAAAAATTGGCTCGCGCTATCGGAACAGCTCTCAAAAGAAGAACATACAGCTGAGCCAGATCTCTACGATCGTGATGTAGGCCGTTTCAAACTACACATAACTTGTTTCTTTTTTCTTTTTCTCTTTTTCTAATAATAGACATATATCTACATACGCACACATATATACACGTATATTATATATATGTAAACGTATATATAAATATATAGATATATGTACACACGCTTGTAAGCCAAACGTTGCCCTCAGCGCCAGTAAAGGAGCGTCGAATTTTACACACACGATTTACGTCACATTTTTAATCCCTCTTTCCTTATAAGTGTATTTATGCTTTACAGAGCGACGGCGTGGTTAAAATTAAATTAGACTTCGCGAATATTTAAAACTTAAGCTCGTAATGTTTAAGAGAGAAAACAATAAACAGAGGCAAGATAGGCAGACAAGTGAATCAACGACGAAACAAACGATCGGCACCGATAATGAAGAAAGCTCGTCCAGATTATTTCGCTTAACTGCCGTGCACGTTCCCAAGCACACTTTAAAGAGAATAAAATGGTTTAGTAAAAGCGAGCATTCCTTCTTTCATATCGCTCTACCACACGACACCTGCACATCAACGACGCGCTCGACATTGGTAACATACAAGTTGATCCTTAATTTACGGTACTTTCTATAAACAACAATTATCACTAACCTACCATATCCAATTTGTATCTTTTTTCGTTTAATCGCTACTCTAAAGATTAACAACATCAACAGCAACAACACATAATATATCAACATGAATATAGTAATCTGTACCCTTAAGCTAATTTACTAAATATATACACGTATACGCGGTAAACATACGCATACGCACACCCTCTTGTGCGTGGCCCAAAGTGTGCGTGAGTGTATGTGCGTCGCGTAGATGAAGGGAGTGCGTTTTACGGAACATTCTTGTCCGGAAGGGAATACACGTATAGATATGAATATAATATACATACCATACACATACATGTATACGTACACATACATATATATATGTATATATTCATTTATAGTATTTTTATGGCATATTTCCGCGGAGAAAGATGTCTCTGAGCGAAAGAGTAATGTCGTCCGTAACCGAAGAAATGAAAATACGAACGAGTCGGGATAATACAAGTAAATGCAAAAGCCATTCGCTCCGGGATAAAAACTATTCCAAGGGAAAGCGCAAACGTGGAAGATCGATGAAAGATTGCGAGCGTTCACAATGGAATCAATCCGACAAGACAACGGAGAAAGATCGGAGAAGGCATAATAAACGCTAATGCGTAATGGCTAAAATCTGTAGTGGCAAGTATTGGCACATTGTCTATATACTGTGCAGTTTTCCCAGTTTCCTTCTCCCTTCTTCTCATTCTCCTTTCCCCCCACTCTTTTCTCAAACTAAAGCAAACACGCATCTTTGTATCTTTCTATAGTAATAAATTGCTACTTAAGGGGTAATAAGATGATACCGAAGAATAGTCCTAGTATCGACATTGATGGATGTAGACGGAGCGAGAGGGAGAGAGGAAACGCAAAGTGATGAAATTGACCAGGAACGTCATGGAGGACGCATAAAAAATGCGAACGTCCAATCGTCTACAGAGAGCTTCCAAGAAACTGAGGAAGCGCGAATTCTTTTTCTTAAATCTGCAACGTGGAGTCTATTATATCGTAGCACGACAAATATTCGCTAACGCGACGCTTACATATATATACACATATGTATACATACATATATTCACGTATCTCCGTAGCTGTATTTACAGCTGGTTTTACATTTGTGCAGTAAATGAAGTAAGCCAATAGTAGCGTCAGTTGGCGAGCCAGGTTACACCCGGTATGATCGATCACGGATGCTGTCGATATGACTACTAATTATAATAATCGGGGTAGTCGAATGGCTAGCCATCCAAGCCCACTAATGACTCAGTGATCTGCTCCTCGTGTCCGTAGGAACCAGACCTGCTAATAATACCACTATTAACAGTTCCAATGTAAACTTGGAGTAGACGAATTAGTAGAACTACTAACCAACCTACGCCACCTGCCTTGTCGGCAAATGAAATTGCTGGTACCGATATTAGTGGTACTATTAGTCGGAGTAGCGGAGTAACTAGTCGTACAAGTTAATTAATAACACCACTGACACTCTCAGATACACCACCGATGTAAATCCAGCTCGAAGCTTAAACGAAGGGCTAGTGACACAAAAACCGTGCAACGGAGTAATTTCTTTTGTTTTTTTACGCCGAGTCACAAACTACGTCGATATTTACGTAATATGTACGCACGTGTGCGCGGGTACATACGTATACGCACATGTATGCTACACCATAATAGACAACATTGAATACTCACATTTAATACAAACTCTCGATTGCTTTTTGTTTTCCTTCCTTTTTCCACATTTTCATCTTTTTTTTCTTCTTTTTTTTTTACTCTCATGACTTACAATTAGCGTACTATCGATTTCATTCTTTATACAGTAAGAGTGAGCGCGACCATCCGAGGAAAAACTTTCTTTCCTTCTCCCTCGATCTTTCCGGCGGTTCGTCGCTGCTAAATATACTCAAGTGGAGGCCTATAGCTAAATCGTATATCGTTCATTTTACGGACAACTTTTGTCCGGCAATTAAAAGTAATAATCCGTGAATATTGGTATTCGCCGCAAAACGTAATGACCTTACTTTACTGAGATTACATGTGCAAGGAATGCAGTGGTTCGAGAGCTAAAAGAAATACGGTAAGTTTTCATTTCGCACAATGTCGATGTGCAAAAGGATACAGAAACTATCCAGACCATCGTCTCATCGAGTTCAACCCCGCAAATTTGGAACAACGACTAAGTGGATAAAAGAAATGCGAGAGGAAATTACAATTGGATCGTAATTCCGCATTATTCTACCTGTAAATGTTTGGAGTCACGTTGCACAAATCATTTGCACAGCATTCAATTTAGAACCACTTTCAATTTTTTTCGAACCAGACGAAACGGTTACCCTTTATTTCCTACGATGATCACGAATCGATTGGTGCGGATCGCGGTGGATTATCCGTTATACTTGCCAGATTGAGCATCAAAACAAAGTGAAAGAAGCTAGATATATCAATATGGTACATGTCTGGTAAGCTAATTTGAGATTCGAATGACTGCCAACCCACATAAAGCTCCGATACGATTTGCCATCTTAGGAACCCGCCTGAATACCACACATTTTTCATGAGCTCATAAGTGCGCATAGGCATGCATTCACAGATCATTGAAACGCCAGAGATCAAGGAGATGAAAAGTTAGAGGAGATTCGGAAGAAAGAAACTAATCTTACAAGTCTACAGTGAGTGTCAAAATTGTTGGCACAGGCGTATATGTGAAACACTCTTCGCACTATGTAAATGATTTTGGGACTCACTGTATGTATAATTAAATATACGGATGAGTCGATTTTTCGGAAGAACCTGTTCCCAGGTAACAGCATAATCTTGTAAATGACAGAAGAAACGGAATTCCAATATTACTAAATGCCATGAGATCACGTAAACACTGCCACTTTATACCATGCGCAACGCGCTTCCTTGTAAAGGCATTGGGACCGCATACGCTTATTTTATATTTTTATCGCTCGCAAGTCTTACGTACCGATGGAAAATATGCCCCAGCCAAATAAATTAAAGACAATGGTAAAATATCTACAACGATAAACAACAGTTATTAACCACTCAGGATTGAGCTCAGTCTCCATATGGAGGGGAAGAGTCCGTGCGCTTCCCCTGTGAAGAAGAAGAAGAAGAAGAAAACAACAAGTAGCAAAGGAAAATCTTTCCAGAAATAACCGCCGCGTACTACCTATACATATGTATAAACGCATCTATATATATATATATCGAAAATGTTTGAAAACTTTCGCCCGAAATATCTTTGCGACATTTATCCAGCCCGCGGTATGCCAATGTGCACCTCGGCGATCGTCTTCTAATTAATGCAAAATAAATAATTGGATCACACGAGATAAAGTACGCAACTACGATTTAATCCTAGATTCGATTAATAAGAATCCTCTCGTAAATGTACGTGTAACGCGTAATGTCGTGATTATCTTAAAATAACGTACCATTACAAACAACAAGGACAATGTTACGACTGCAACATTTTTGATTGTCTTCCTTGGAGAGGTGCACTTACCGTGCCTCTCGGGTCTTGGGGGACCCTAGAACGAAATCACGGTACGAAAATTCTGGGGTCAATCTAGTTGTTTATACACAGAGCGGTATTCCCAGTATTTACAGTACAGTGTTTCTAAAAAAAATGTCTTTATATGGAATACTTTCAGTCAAAAATATATTAGATCACCGCGCGCCCAATTCAGATCTTAAACTTTCTGGCTATCGCTTTTCTAGGCCAAAAAGGTTTCGTCCATTTTTTATCAATTTGTTTTCCTTCTTCTCGGAATCTCCGGAGGTTTGACAGCAATCGATCGATTCGCACTTCACGGGTACGGAACATCTTGGAACGCGATTAGAATTAGTTTCTCGATTAAATAACGGCTTATGCATATAACAACAAGATTAAACGTTAGCACTTAGGAAGATTACCCTTATTTAGAATTATACACTCCTCGTACAGAGCGCTCCCCACGTTTCTTTATGCTTTTATCTGGTAACGGAACAAAATTAGGTAACAACGAGGTGTTCGAGTCTCGCGAAGGTAGTACGCTTAATACTGTGCGGGGCATTTAAAATCAACCGAGTAATTCAATGTACTTTGTATACCCCAAATTTTCTCTTACGAAATTGTTAAAAAATTTCGTTAAAAGTAGCATAAACAGTAGCGCTCCGCATGTCTAATTAATGAATCAATCAACCCATACAATTATTCAAATTGTTCTTGTTTTAGTAGAAGACAAGCATTGAAGTGATAGAAAACTACTGCCCATTATTCAATTTCTCTCGTTTTCTGAATATTAAACTGTAAATATTCAATATGTACAGGAGAATAAAACGTATATGATTAAGGCAATATTTGTCGCATTTCGGATGTCGACAACTTGCCTAAATTACGTTTCATACATTTGATTCGCTTAACTCAGTATGTAAAGACAAAAGTAGGATAAATGGAATGTAACAGTTTTTTGCACTGTCACGTGAATCCTGCTAATGTCTCTTACACACAGGTTCGCATGTTGTATATGTGGCGAGATTGTACAAGAAACTGGGCAAAACGGATTTACCAATTTGGAAGTTATGCTCCAGAATTTGCACATATTTCATAGTCCAGTCTGTATGCCGATAGAGGTCCTATTCATCTTTTACAGTCCACATTCCATACTTGATGCCCCAAAGCAGGTATGCCAAAGAGATGGATTGAAAAAGAGACACAAAAAGTCATTGACTCTGGCATGTTCAATCCGTTGAAACTGTTCACTCTTAATATCAGTTAATACGTATTTTCACTGAGTGATTCTGGCATACTTGTTCCGCCAGATGGTGACAAAGGTAATCCGCCACTTTCAAATTTACTGCAACGACTACTATATTCTGCTTGCAAAGCTGCTTTAACCTGAAGATTTTTCAAACAAATCCAACCATTACTAATTAACATAAAACGATCAAATATTGATGTAATTAGTAGACAATTCAAACATTGTGGAAAAAACGAATTATACAGACTCTAGCTTTCTCCTCGTCCAGCCTCTGTCGTACTTCTTCGTGTTGCCTTTCCAACTCTGTTCTCTTCTTTTCATATATTTTTGTTAGTCGTGTACACTCATTTACACCTTTCTCCACTGTTGACTTTGCTACTTCCCTTTTCATGCGATCCAATTCAGCCTTATCCTTGTGCACTTTTGCTAATTGTTTTACCTATAACAATGATATTGTACATTGCACATAGTAATATACATACCAGCAAATTAAAATATACCTCTCCATGTCTTGCAGCCTGCAATTTACGCATGATATCTGCTGTTTCCCTTTCAAGGAGAACTCCAAGTGTTTTTAGTTGATTGCTTTGAGAAGCCTTCATTACTTTCTCAACGGTAACAAATACGCTTTCGTGATATTTCTCTTGAAGGTCACGTTCTTGTTGAACATGTGCTTTACACACAGCAAGCATTCGTTCACTTTGACTCCTAGGTAATCCTTTTGGCGGTCCTTCAACTCCTTCGCGATTTTCTAATTCTGTACACTCTGATGAGTCTGCTAATGCCAAGCTGCTTAGTCCCACTTCACTTGAAAAACTGCATAAAAAAAAATTAGAAACTAGTAATAAATTTAAAAATGCATGAAATACAAAATACTTACATATTTTTACTAGAAAGTCGTTTCACTAATTTATGGCTCATATAAAATTTAGATTTATGTTTTTCACCATCAAGAGATCCTTTTTGAGACTGCATTCTCATTTTCTCCTTTTCGTGCTTCTTTCTCAAAGACTCAAGTTTTTTCTCGAGCTCTAATTTCTTCTCCCTGACTACTTTATTTTCCATAAGTTTCTCCAGAGATTCAGCTACCATTTCATCGTTCACTATTACAGAATCAAATTATAATACTTTTCTTTTCATAAAAAAACACTATTACTATATTTGACACTTACTCGTACCGGCATTAATAGGACTTTTATTCGCCGAAGTATCAATAAATTGTACAGTAGGACAATGTGCACCATCTTCAACTTCTTGTTGAGTTTCTTGTGTAGTGCTTACACCAGCAATAGATGGCCTTCCATGCACAGTGTTGGCAGGTGGTACAATTCCTGGTAATTCACCGATTGACTGTAACCTCTTTGTTTTAACAGGTTCCTCCTGTAACGAATTAAATGTAGGAATCATATATTATGATTCACAATCACAAGTCATAAACTATAAACTTACAATTGGTTTAGAAGAACTAGGTCCATCGCCAACTTTATCTTTATCCTAAAATGTGTCAACAAAAATTTTGTGATTAAAAAGTGTGTTAATAGTATTTTATGAAGGTTGTAAAAATGATTTATATCTAGAAATTTACTTCATCTTCTTCCGGAGGCTCCTCTAAGCAATCCGTAAGCACTTCTAACTGTTTCTGTCTTTTTTCTTCTTCACTTTGATATTTAATTGGATTGGCTAATGCTTCTGCGAGCTCGCTAAGGCCATCAGGCACGTAATCTTTAACAATAACATGTAGAAAGAGACTTGCTAACGGTAATGGCTGTCCAATCTCTGTTCTTAATGCAACATGTCGGTAACCTGGACATAACCCAACTACTGGCAATACTCTGTGCCCAATCAGACGTCCAGATTCCTCATATGCGGCTATTCTAATGGATGCAAGTTCAGGCAAAACCACCTAACAATATAAAAAATTGCAGATACGTCAGTTTAAAATTATGTCATCCAAATTGTAATCTAGAAGTATCTTAGTTACCTTTTTAAATACAAATGGTTCATCACCGTATATAGGATTAATTCCATTATTTGCCACAATTTTTGTACGAAACTTTTTTCGGACGGTATCCGCCGGTAGACCATACATATCAACTTCCACATAAGTGCCAACACGTTTATCCGTCAAGAACTGAGCAGATATTACATGAATATGAACCGTGCCTGCTATAATGCCATCGACAGTAGATTCCGCAAAAGGATCTAAACGTCTATCTTTACGTCTCATAAACTCTGGTTTCAGTAAGTAACCGGAACGTTGATTGTATTCAAAAATACCCAAATTTAACTGCATTGCAAGATCTGTTTTTTGAGAAGCAGAATAGAAAAAAAATATATGATAGTCAGAAATTTATATTTTTTTAGAGTAAACAAAGCAAAATATTCACATAAAGTACATTTGTATCTCACCCAAAGTTTGATAATTTAATGCCACTAGCTGGCAACCAGCATTCCAAAATACTTGAGGCATAAAGTTGCTAGAATCAAATCTTGTTCCAGCTGGATAAACTCTAGAAAGCTGGTGTTTGTTGTAATTAACAAACTCCAAAGGTTGCTCCTTCAGAAGTGTGGTTGCTTGCTTCTCATCAAATGATGACATTTCATACATACGATTTTTCTCTGTAAAAAGCATTAAAATCAATACAAATAATTATACTCCTGTAAGTAAATGATATATTACAACAATAAAATAAATCGAGGAAACACTGAATGTTGTAAGTTCTGAGACTTTATTGCGTATTACAAACAATAAAAGTTTAAGTTTTTAAATACTTACTTTCAGCTGATTCGAAGCTGTTAAAATGAACAGGTTGTACATAATTGACTAAGGCTGAAATTTCTGCACCCGCTTCTGTTTCTTTTGCAGTTGGGGCAACTTTGTCAGGTGCTGGAACCTTATCCCCCATTCTTAATTTTATGTCCTCGACATTTGATTCTTCTTCTTCAGTGCTAGATTCTTCTTCATCATCTAAAAATTTATCACTTCAGTTAAATATATCATTGTGCATTATTCAAATAGTAGTTAGTTCTTACTAACCCTCTTCTTCTTGAGTGCTATCCTTACTCCCTTGTCTTTGTTGTAGCATCGGGGCATGGGGTACATCTCCATTACCCATTTGCTGTTCACCGATGTTAGCAACAGTTTCATCAGCCATATCATTCTGTGGTAATACATCTGGAGCTGGACAGTTTTTTCCATCAATAATCTGATTTTCTGTACCATCTTCACCTTCTGGAAGAGACTCCCCCGATTCTAATGTTTGTGGTTTCTTATGGTGTTTTTTGTGGTGATGATGATGGTGTTTTTTCTTATTTTTTATTATAATTTTACGTTTTAAGAAGGAAGGAGGTGGAAGTTCTTGACCTGGTTCTAGCTAAATCACCAAATTAATAGATAATGCATAATTCATTAAAAGAACATCACTTTTCCTAAAAGTTATGGATGAACTGACCAATATTATAATACTTATATTACACAGCATACATAATATTACTTATTTTGCTTTACCTTATGAGATTCAAGTGGTGCATCAAGCAGCATATCCCCAAAAAGTTCACGACAATACTGTGCAATCTTGGCTTGCTGCCTTGGATTACAATGATTCTCAAAACTAAGAACAACAGGATATTCGGAAGTCTTGAAGGCACTCTCAGCAATGGCTTCAATGACATCTCGAGCATTAATTTCAGGTACAAATGTATATCTGAAATATATAACATCACCGGTATAACAATGGTTTTACTGTAATACTTTAATCTGCAGAAGACCTTGCGACAAATTTTCCACACATACAATGGTGCTACAGTATTTGATAAAAATATTGAGATTACTACCCATGGACAATAACAGGTTCCTCAAACTTTCCATTCCAGAAATCTAACTCAACACAACGACACCCCGCAAGCAAGCATTGGCGATAGATTTCAACAGAACTTTTTCCAGTCAGTTGATGTCCTGGAAGAATAAAATCAGCATATTGAATAAGACTTATAGGAACATATTTAAGCGAAAGAAGATAAATATACTACCTGTTAAGTATGTATTGTGACTAGAATTTATAAAATAGTGCGCAAGTGGCTGATCCATATCATCTGATAACTCAAATTTCGATACAGCAACAATAGGATTATCTTCACTCATTAAGTATCTCAAGAAACCATCAGAACTTAACTGTCCACGACTAGCATTATATTTGTTTGGTTCATATTCATTAATAATATCTTTTGCCCTTGCTGCATTTGCATATGGATATAATATTTCATTTAAACGAGGATCTCGCTGCGTCTTATTCAAAAAATCAACAAATTGAGTAACAGACATCAATCTTCGTTTTGTGTTACCAACAATTCCTTCAAAAACTTTTTCTACGTCAGATCTTTGAGTGAGAGATTTATAAAAATTGAAAAAATCTTCAAACTGAAACTTTTGCAATGGTACATATTCACTCTGCAAAAGAGAATGAAGTATTTTTACTGCATATACGTCAAACAAAGGAAACAAAAAAATAATATTGTTAAAACTGTATGTAAACTCATATCAATTTCTAATGACTAGTATAAACGGAAAAACAAATCTGCAGTTGAGTAACACTACTTCGACATAGACATAGTTTTTTACAATGTGATAAAAAAGGGGTAACAAGGTGTACATGCTGCACGCATTTATTAACTATAATATATTCAGCATTAAGCATATGTAAGACTTACCTTTCCTGATGGTAGACCCAAGATATCTAGAGCTTTTTCAACACGCTTTCGGTCATCTTTATTTTGTGCAAACATCTTTATTATACTGAAAGGTATGTAATATGATACATAATGAATAAAGTACATCCTCTAAACTATTTGTCTGATAATTATTTACTTTAAGAAAATGTGTAGGACATGCAGCATTTACTGCAGTTAGGAAACACAACTAACAAAATGTATAATAACTCACTTCTTCACTGGAATCTTCCCTGCCTTATCCGCAGTAAAGGTAAGTTTAGTATGTGCCTTTTGCAAAAACATAATTGTGCTAGTATTGAGCTGAGTCAAATTATAAGCTAGTTGGAGAAGCTGATCCGTCCAGTGCTGTGCAATCTCTGCACGGGTTGTACAAAAGTTGATGAAATTCATATTGACAAAATCTGATCCATAACAAATTGTTACAGTCTTTTCTTCTAAGGAATCCTCAAGGCCCATTGTTACCACATTCTTTAGTTTGGTATCCTGTACAATGGAGTAAGTACGTTAGCGAGATGAAACTGTATTGTAAACTTATACATACATTTCATTGACATATCTAAGGAAACAACTCGTGGTAATGGAAACATAATGGACTGTGACAGATGTGTCATTCCTAATAATGATTTTAAAATAAAAATGCTGTAGGAACAGGCCAACTTATCGACAAGAACTTTCCTATTGAGGGTAATACAGGCATTTACTGGATGCCACGTGCATAAAAGGAAAGTATGTTATGCCTATTGATTTATGGGGAAACTGATCCAATGAATGCTTTCCCCTCTATGTATCCAAGATTATACACAAAGGTAAATATGAGTGAGGAAAAAATGTACTATGTATAGGGCATAAAGTAGGTAAAGTTCTATTTATAATTTTGCCAATAATTATTATGTAGCAGTACTGTGCGTCATTAGCATATACGCAAAGGCTCTATATAATTATAGAAAGAGCAAATCTCTTTAAATAATGTATACATTCAATGCGTGGATACGAATGTGCATCATTAGACATATTCATATTAACATTAGAATAACTCGTGACTTCATCTGTAATGCGACCAATTTCAAAATACATCGTTCGTACATTTATTCTCGATTAAGTATTAATGCCATTACCTTCGGTATTTTAGCATGCTTTCCTGTCCTTGTATCTCGTATTACAGCTATGTCTAACATGTCCATTTCATTATGTTGATCCACCCAATGCAGGTAAAAACCATATTTATCTACTCTCAATGTTACTGGTGTAGCTACTCCAGAATCCTACGAATCCAAACAGGTAGATTATTTTCACTAGTCGTAAGAGGATCGAGCATACCGTTCGTCAAACTTATACAAAGCGGAAGTGTACAATGCAATCGGCACCTTCTTTAAAAACTACACTACGCCCAATCAATTCTTAGACTTATACCATAGCTTGAATAAGATTCTCGGACTGACCTCGTCCCATTTGAGAAACTTCTCTCCGTCCTGTAGCTGCTGGGAAACCTCGACCGGCGTGGTTTGAACAGCGTTAGCCGCAGCTTTATTCCCGGCCATCGTGGTGCCCGGGTGTCAAAGACAGAGAACGCTTGGAGACCCTGACTTGGCCTTTTAACACAGGCACAAGAGCGACGAGAGCGGAGACGGAGTCGACGGGAACGACGACTGCCGCGGCCACGAGGTGAGTTTTAAGGGTGACCACGAGGACGACGACGAGGACGACGACGACGACGACGGCCGTGACGGTGACGACGACGACGGCCACGGCGACGACGACGACAGCCACGGCGACAACGACGACAGCCACGGCGACAACGGCAGCCACGGCGACGACCACGACGACGACGACGACGGGAACGACGACGACGACGTCCTCGGTAGCTTCATCGAGGATCTTTCGTGCATTAGGGGCACCTCGTGGACCAGTCTAATAGATACTCCGGGTCTATCACTCGTCCGTACTAACGTAGCAATACCACCCCGACGACGTCGCCGTCGTCATCGTTGCCGGCACAGGCCAACGGACGATCTCTCCGTAGGAATGTCAAACCAAAGTACGGGCCAACCACAGTGAACATCGACGCCGTCAATCCGCGATCGATCGACCAAACTCACAGCCGCGAACCACTCGTGCGACCACTTTGAATCACAATCGAATATATACTCCTATCTCGGACGATCTCGATCTCCTAGATGCAGCGCGATCCGCTGTCGTGGAAGACCCGATTTCTCGGGACACGATTGCGTACTGCGCAAACTTTTCTTTCTGGGAGCGCTCGCGCAACTTACGCTCTCTTACTCCTCTTACACTAGAGTTCAGACTTCAGACCAGTCCAGACCAGGACATCATTCCCCGCCGTGCCGCGCGCCGTGCCGAGGACCAGACAGGACCAGACGAGCACCCAGAGGTACGGACCACGACCCCACGGGCTTGTATACAGGCCTCGAAACTCCTAGAAATTTCAATGGTGGGGGATGATCCCTTATCGACGATTGTTTTCCTTTCTTACTAGAGGCGTTGCGATCGGATGTTCCTGATATACATAACTTAGAAAACGTGTCATAGCTTCTCGTGCATTTATTAATAACCGATTTGAAAATAGGATTCTGTACTATTGGTTTGGAAGCGTTCTAAACTTTGGATATTGTAATAATGTTATGTAGTAAAGGCTTACAATGAGGTTGTATCTGTCAAGAGTATCCGATCGCAACGCCTCTAGTGGCTGCTATAGAAATTAAAATAAAGGTTGTTATAGCATCACGTTTTACGCAGGAGTTGCCAAACCTGTATAGAAGACTGTGGTACGGACAAACACCGACGCCCGCCATCGGTGTCCGGCGGCGCTCGCGTTTCTCATTATGTGACGTGCGTCGTAACGCGCGCAAATTGATTGAAACCTTTAATAGCAAATCGGGACAGCTTGCGCTCGTACATCCGTAGAAACTATTTTAACGCAATCCCTCGTACCTCTTTACTGCTGCACATCCGGTCTGAATTTTTAGAAGGAACTCGCGCGTGCGAAATTGGAAACCTCAGATACAGCTTTTCCGATGAAATTTCGCCGATATGCATATCGGTATACGTATCGTGCAATGCTTCAAATGTAAGTACGATAGATGTCGAATATCAGCGATTCTAAAAATAAATATACACCCACCGTTACGCGAACTAAGAATTGCCAATAACCGCACCCATTAAATCGATTCGGTCCTCTTGTTAGTCTCAAGCATTCGACAAAGAGACTTGCGATAATGGGTCCGAGAAAGAGACCCGCGTAAAAAAAGTACTACGTATTTGGAAGAGTTCTTTTTACAGGGCACCTAATTTCCTGTCGAAAAAGTTTATATATTATACCTGCCGTAAATCTCAAATTTTATTCCATTAGACGAAATTCAATTATGTGTTATTGTATACAGATATTTAAAAATGAGTAAGTTGCAGATAAAATATGTGCATAATTTTTTTTAATAATTTTATTCTTAACGATTGTAGACCTAATAGTTTGCATAACTTCTTACAATACACATTGTAGTAGTATCATAGCACTGTACAATAGTTTAATCCGTAATGAGTACTTAAGTGTCAAAAATACTCTAAAATTTATTTTTGCAGGTGTGTCTAATTAAAGATTAAATCATTATTATAATAGTTTTAATTACAGTCTCCATTGAGAGGAATAATATATTTATGTGTATCTGAAGGACTAGAGAATAAAACCACCACATAACTAACAATAAGTTATTATTTCCTACTGCCACACAAACTTAACATAATTTATTAATCTCTAAGATCTCAGATGTATCACAAAGCTCAGAATAATATTTTCTGAAATCAGTTGTTCTATGAGTGATTTAAGTAGAACTTTACCAGCGTTTTTTTATATCTTATACGTATAATCGACAATATAATATTGAGCAGTCCCTTATTCTCTTGACGAAGGCGCAAACATATGCGGTAAATCAAACATACTGTAAAGGTACAAATACACTGTACATTTTTCAGCTAGAGTTGCTCTAACCAGTGCTCTCTAAGTATTTGCACAAGCATCCATGAAAGGGATCTAGGTAGACTTCGTCTCTACCTAGGGAGGTCACAGTCTGATCAGCATACTAGGATAAACAGTTCGGATGTGCAAACCAGCAGCTCAGTCTCTATCTACTCGATCGGACAAAGAGAAGATTTTGTTCTATCCAGATTTTAGTTTCTAACATTACATACAGAAATCATGCTCTTCCATACAGATTCTTCTAGATTAATTTCGCTAGAACATTCAAAGTTTTTAGCCAGATTTCCTCTACAGTGTATGTGTACCTTAATGCCAACTATATGATCCATCTTATCATTCCATCTTAGAAATTAATATATTATTACAGACCTCCGTGTATACGACATACAAATGCACGAGTACAAAAAAAAAGAAGAATTGTAAAATACGTAGTTTGTTCTCTCATTAATATTCGACAATGCCTTCACTTCTATTTATTGGGTCTCCCTTTAGCAAGGCAATAATCATACTGAAACAAAAAACCATCATATTACAATTCCATTTGGAAACATAAGTGAAATGAGAATATTTTGAAATATACCTACCAATAAAGATAAATAAAAAAGAAAATGAAGTAATATCCCAAATATATCATACAATCACGAGTATGTCTTTTCAACTGTCCGTGATTGTGAATTTCAGTGGGGTCATAAGTTCCCATATTCCCAATGGGTACGCCACAGTACTCATATAAGAGCCACAATGTCATTGGTAAATTTGCCAAACTTAGCATTAATTGGCCGTGTATTAACAACAAAAACACCAAAAATATATGTGCTATCATTTTTGGTAAAACCCACTGTAAAAAGTGGAATCGAATTTTAAGTCGTTAATTGTGATTTTTTTTTACATTTACATTTGCTTCCTTCGACAAGAATTTCTATCTAATTACATAGATTACATTATAGTGTAAAATAATTTTATTTTAATTGAATTACCGTGTTCAACTTTGAGCAACATTCTTGGGCATTCAAATAATCACATTCAAGATCCGATAATGTGATAACCTACATAGATAAATCAAGGAAAATATAGTCTCGTCAGTTGATTTCGCCATTCAAGCGACGTAATACGATTGTATGTAAATCAAATAGTTAAATAATCCGCCATTACACATTACGCCCGTAGCCAAACGTGACTGCATCGTACTAAACTCCCTAGATCGCGTGTTGAAACAATAATATTGAACAGAGTGAGACTTGCAATGAACAATTATTAAAAAAAATGACAAATTATGACAGTGTCTTCGAAAAGGATACGAAGTATACTAAAAGGAAGAGCACAGCACCGGTGTCCATTAACGCAATTGCAAATAGTAGCGGGTCTGATATTAACCCCATAGCAAAATAATAAATTATCTGAACATATGGTAAATCACATCTGGATAAACATCCAGTAATTCGTTAGGTCACTTCTTTGAATCACGCCCACTTAATTAACTTTCAACAACGTGAAAAGTTTCAATGAATCTCTCCCAAAACCGAAAAATACCGACTGTCAATATACGCACTTCATTGCATTACCAACTATACAATATGCATGAAGCTGCGCACTTTTATTAGATCGGCCAATGTGTTTTTGGTTTTCTTCTATTATATTCGACTTCGTTCTGCTGTCCACTACTGTCTGCTTGAATTTTCTTTATTTTCTGTCTATAAATAAGAGAAATGACCGGATTGATTTCAAATTTCAAGCTGCTACATCAGAGTCTCAATAAGGGTGTAACAAAATATCCCTAGCTTTCCGTAACCTAACTCAAGATTTACAACGGAACCTCCCTTCTCCATTTTCATTAGAGCAATTTAAGTTTTAATGTACTATGGATTGTTATTGAGCGACATTCGTATATAACATTCAAATGTTAATAAAGTAGAAGGAGAAGCTTAAACACTGGTCCTTTGAACAATTTCCTTTTATTTCACGTAAAAACTGTTTAATAAAATCACAGGGTACAAATTTGCAAGGTGAAATATAACTTTTTTTATGTACTCAAAAATGTACATTTTTTCTACATTAGTAGCTAATTATAATTCACTTGAATTTTATGTTTAATATATCTTTTATGCTGTATATTACCTCATAATTGTTACGAATTTAGAACACGTCGTATAAGTCAAATATAAAAAACTGAAATTCATTTTTGCAGAAATGTTTCGAGATACACCAAAAATTATAGTAGAAGATGGATCGGCGCCTTCTGCTTCATACATTATACATGTCAGAATGGAAGACTTAGTAGAAAAGTTAAAACTCTTGAACTATGATATAGAGTTTATACAAGAGTTAAAAATGAAACCGATAAATAGGTAGTTGATTATAGTTCAATATTAAGATATTTTCGCTATACCATTTACTCTGCAAATTTCTTGAATTAGGCATTATTTCGTCATGCCAATAAATCCTGGAGAACAATTCTATACATTTACTTCTTTGGCTGCATGGTTGATTAGAAAAGCTGGTAAAGATTTTGATCCTCCACAAGAATATGATGATCCTAATTCCACAATATCATTGATTTTGGATCATCTTCGAGACATTAATGTACCTGTAGAATTTCCGCCAAATAAGTTGAAACAAGGTACAGGCGAACATGCAGTGTATGTTTTAGATAGTTTAGCAGATCATGCTATGAAGGCACAAAACTTTAAATGGAAAAAGTAAGTTATTCATGCTTCAATTATAATTAATGAATAAGCGAATCCAATAATAAATATTGTTTTATAGGACAGAAATTCCACCTGATGATCCCACACCTGAGCCAGAAATTGATGACGATGAAGCAGAATTAATTTTGGAGAAAGTAGAAGAGGAGATGATGGCTGACTATGATGATGCAGAAGAAGACATTTTACATGTGGACGATATCACAAAACTTTATGGGCAAAATATGGTGGGTTTTATGTAGCAGCAAAAGATATAAACTCAATAAATATCACTACTTTGTTTTGCAGAATGATATACAAAAATCTGAAAACATTTTGGAATCCAAAACAAATAGAGAGGAATGGCAATTAGAATTAGAACGGGTATTACCGCAACTGAAAGTGACTGTTAAAACAGGTAATTGTTGTAATGAAACATCTATTAATTTGAGACCTGGCTATAATAGGCTGGAGTATACAAAAACAATAAAAGAGCATACAATATAGATTCCAGGGACTGGAGATCTCATCTTGATCAAATGCAGCAACTGTATGGAAATATAACGGTAAATCTTAATGTAACAAAGGGCCAATTGGAAAAGTTGCATACTGATATTGGAAATACATTAGACAAAATTAATACAAGGGAAACTTACCTAAATCGACAATTAGAGCCTATTTTACATGAATATAGAGCACTTCAGGTAAGTGACATCTTTATATGTATATACTCATATGTATTATCAATGTAAGAGGACTAATATTCCTATGCATAACAGGAAGAACTATCTAAAGTTAAAGAGCAGTACAGAGAAGTGAGCGGTGGTGTTACCGAAAGGACAAGAGTTCTGAATAAGTTAACTGAAGAATTGGAGCAAATAAAACGAGAAATGGATGAAAGGGGATCTAGTATGACTGATGGGAGTAAGTAGTATCGATTTAAAATTTTTCATTCTTAAATGCCGGTACAACTTGATTACATTTTGCATCATTTTAAAAGTTTATTATAAGCAATATACTTTATAGCGCCTCTGATAAATATCAAGAAAACAATTACAAAAATGAAAACTGAAATTTCTGAAATGAGCGTTCGAATTGGAGTACTAGAGTACAGCTTAATGTGTACAAGAATAAGAGACCGTACACAGCTACAAGAGGATATGAACAGTACAAGCAGTACACTGATCATTTAATTTATACTTCTTACATATACGCAGCAAACAATCCGTCCACAGTGTGATATCACATAATATTGAAAATGTGTAGTGCACGTGTGTATAGTAGATGTAGCCTCAAGTTACCGACCAAAATAATTTTGAGTAAAGACATATTTTATAAGCCTTAGATTCATACGTAATAGGAAGTTGTACACAACATACATAGATAGTGATACAATAATTGTTATTACTAAAGGGACCAATTTACAAAATATTTATTTAAATTATAATAATGCACACATCAATTCTAAACCAATATTTGCAAGTAATTCATATTTACTTTTTTATTGTGATTAATGTTGAAACTATTTATAACATATTTGCACACTGTAGTCGCCGCACAGAAGAGTCTTTGCCGCCTTCTCAAAAGTTTCACTTAATGTTTCTCAAAAATTCCGGAATTGCGGATGGAATGCTTTTAGCAGTGCTTTATTGGAATACGTCTTAAAAAAATATCTTTTCTATTTGAAAATCGGAGGCGGACATTTCGTACAGTCCCGTTGTTAGTAGGGCAAAGCTGGCCTGCACAGTGACTCTACTAATGACGCGAGGTCATTAGAGCACAAGAACTGAGTGACAGAGGGCCTTGCAACTTACCCGGCTCTATTCAAAAGAGTCTCTTTTAGCTTACGTTTGTTATACCGCTCTTGTCCACATACTGTATGCACGTCGCGGCGCCCGGTTTAAAGGGCACCTACGAGACGGACCGAATAAAAAGTACAAAGTGCGGTAATAAATATTGGCGAATGGATACTTAATTAAGAATTATCTTCTGAAGACATCGAGTCGTGAAATTTACCAACAAATTCACGAATCCATCTTCAATAAAAATACTTGCCACACTACGCGCATGCACGAGAGACAGTGACAGTCGTATAAAACATATAAATGATTCCAAATCGACGTAAGTTAAGGAAATGGATTACGAACAGAGAGCTTTTTTCACGGAGAGTTGGGCGCAAAGATAACTGCCGTGGGAATCTGTACACAAGTGCATCACAATGTCGCGGACAGCACAATGCGGTGATATAGATAATGCGATCGACCCACACCGAACAACAAAGTATAGCATTGCTGCATCCACTCGTTGGATCTCCCTTCCTACCGATTCTCTGATTTGGCATTGCCGTCGCAGAGCGCAAACCCGTGAAGCGAAACCATGCGCGGAGGCAGTTTACCCGCGGACTTGGTAACTAGCATTCGCCGACGGACGCATTAGTCCGAAAGAACGTAACGGTGCATCAGCTGCGAGGGTACTCAGAGAAACCGAATGAGACGAGACTGAACCACAAACCTAGAGAACTATAAAGACAGAGGTACGTAAATGGCATATATGCTTAAAGATTTCCCGTCTTCTCACATCGATCTACTATCTGTTCCTCGATCACGATTAACGATTGCCACCATCCGACTATCATTTACCACATCCGACAAGATTCAACCAGTATCTTTCCGAAACCTTGCTTTCCGGGGACATCATTGCTTTTATCGTACTATCAAATTGATCGGTAGATTTATCGGTAATCCCCGTTTCCATGAAGGTACCGGTCCCAACCGGTCAGAGACGCGTGTCACACAACGATTCTTTAATTAACCAACAACGAGCAACGTCGCATTCGTCTAATAACGACAATTTCTCATTACATTCTTCGAAGCATTCTTCTATCTTGGAATGAATTTTCAAAAGTTACGTTTCGAAGTTAGTCGCCGATGTAGACTCCATTGAAAAATCACTCCTTTTTTTACAATTATTACCGGTAAACAAGCATGTATCTATTAAAGAACAGCTGTTGCATCTTTATATCACATGTCACCCGCGCTGTCATCGAGAATGCGTAAACGTTTTGGAGCACTACATCATTGAAGAGAAACGAGCGCGACGCTTATTTGTTTTTCAATCGTACAGAATACGCGTCGGGGGATCTCACTCTCCCGATAACTGTGCAATTGCTTCTCATTAAAGACTTTCTTCTGAACTTTCACTTCTCGTAAGGTGATGCCCATTCCCGGTGCTACGAACGAGGAAACTCCGCATTCCGTTGCGTCGCGCAACGGCGACGAACCGCGAAATCACAGCTCCCATTTACGCGGAGCATTTTTATATTTTTCCATTCGTCCATTCTCCATTCGTTCCCCAACGCGTCTCTATCGTCAGGGTCAGAACGCGTAGAGTCGAGGGCAAGGCAAGCTGGATGAAATGAGAACGTAAAAGAGAAGAGAAATCGACAATCTCACGGGCTTCTCTGGTACGTTCAACGTATTGGGGATTTGACGATTGAGGTCACTTCGAAAGTGATCTGACAGTAAGAAAGAATCGTCGAAAACTCGAGTGCCAAGTGCCCCGTCGGCGTGCTCACATGACATAACGTATTCGGCAAATATCTTCGATAATCGTATCTTCTCATGCGTAATCCATCATTGATTCGTACAGTACCCTGCTACCGAATCAAGGACATACGATCAACTTAATTATTGATTTTAAGTCACAATCAAATAATCGTCGATTGACCACACGTGCTACGGCTAGTTATTGCGAATTTAATTACGGACGACGCCTGATAATGTAGATTCACGGTCATCAATCGATAAATATTAAAAGTAACAATGCGAAACGTAAGGAATGAATTAATACGCTCGCCACCAACAGCTAATAATGTCTCGGATACATCTTCGTGTGACCTTTGGCTTTCACTTTACAGCTACACAAAAGAATCGTGTCTAAACTATCGCAGCATTGTGACATCATTAAATAAAAGACAGGATTGATAGATTTAAGTATGCGAGTAACCACAGTTTTAAAGGGCTACTTAAGTTGTTCATTAATAACTTAAAGTGGGATATGCTCGCGTATGGTTGTCCTTGTGATAGCATACGTCTACTAGATCTACTTATACGTGCATATTGAACTTTATAGCACGAGTCATCACAGATACCGAAGTGTGTCTAAAGGATTTTCTTATGTACAGTGAGCTCCCCGGATCATTCATAATTGCACGACGAAGACACTCACACTGCTAATCTCCTCGTAGAACACGCATATGTAATTCCAACTACGATTCATCGCCTGAATCATACCGCGGCGATAGCATCGAATCTGGTTAATCATGCTCTCCGTCTTTTTTTATCATCGAAATGTAATTGGTCAGCCATTTACCCTTGAACGTCGAATAATTTCGAACTTTGAGCAACACGTGACAATAACGAAGATTATCTCGTCACGGCCTTGTCTCTTTCCAAGGAAAGCTTTTCGATTCTCGCTCCATCTGCATTCTTGCTCTGTCTTGCCTCTTCTAATATTTCTACTTCTGACCCACCGAGTAATAATATATTCAAAAGCGTCCAGAGAGAAGAAATCCGCGGAACTATGATCTAATCGTTCGCAGCATAGTGGGAAGCTGACCGGTGGGCGAGAAGGATAGTGAAAGAGAAGCGTGAAAATCTCGCTAGATCTCGTTTATCGTACACATCCGTTCGCCATTATCTTGGCAGACGTCCCGCTGCTCGAATATTCGTCCAATTTAAGTTTACATATCTGTGCGTTGGTACTTTTCTAATGGGCATCGAGACCAACCATGGGATGGAGATGAAGAGCTTGGAAGGTTGCGTACGATCTGCCGATCTCCCGTAAGATTTCCAATCGATAGATAAGTTATCTCTGTCACCTGTGTGTCCCGCTTTGCTCATTAACTCTGCCGAAATATTCATCCACCCTTGATCCCTCGTATACCAAAGTCATCGAGGAAAATAATAATCGTTGGTGCGCGAGCCGGGGGCTATAAAAGCGCATAAAGTCGAAATCGATGGGGCGAGGTGTTGTTTGCCAATTGTCAACCAATCGACACACCTACCATGATCAAAGCAAACGCAAAGTTCAATTGTCCGTCGATTGGACGTTTTCGCGATACGCCTACAGGATGTATTATCGTAATTCCACATTTTTTAATAAGCCCGCTCGAAACGTAGCTCATACGTGTCAATAATAAATCAAGCTGCACATGCTAACGAGGAATGAGTTTCTAGTTAACTAGTTTCTAGTTTCATTCTACGCATATTGCATTGGGTCTTCAAAACGATACAGCCGCATCCGCCCTGCTTATGGTTTTCAATGTTGCTCAATATCGGCCATTACTGCCAGATTAATAGAAACCTTTGTACCGACTTAAAACATCGTATTTTAGCGTAAAGAACCGAGATAAAAGTTGCAGGTTAAGCACTCGTCTAAAGCTGAAGCGATGAAAAGCCGATTCGAAGGTTTATCAGACTGTTGCCAATCGCCAGATTGTCGATTCAGCTGAACTTAACTAGGATTTTGCGTAAAATCATATAGAATAGTATTTCCACACTTTTGTACTGACGCATACGAGCCTTTCCGTCATCTCTTGTACCGTGGGACACGTCTGCAACAAAATTTGATTGCATACTGTATTAACAAATTTTTTCCCGTAAGGTATCTTCACATGTCTACTTGTACTTGTTCATGCGACCGACCCCTGTATGTACAAGTACACAGGCCAAGTGACGAATTATAAAAGTTTCTGCAAATATCAATGAACGTGTATTTACATGACTACTCAGTACAAGCAAATGAAACTGTTTCTGCCAAGTGACCTTACATCGATTGATGTATATCAATTAATTAATACATTATCTTATACGCGGTGAGCAGTTCGTGCTCGTAGTCGCATTAGTTTGTAAACGCCACTATTGTCTTCTCGGCAATACATTTTTCATTAGAGCGTTTACTTGCTCGGTTCGGAATATACATTACTGAACTTCCAACATTTCTAGACTGGGGCACGAAACGCGATCTGAATTACTATCATTGCATTATGTTGGTGAGTCATCGGCTAATTATACATATATTATAGTGCGTACTCTCACCGCAATTTTAAATGCACTTTAGATGTAGACATGAAAGTGCATATCTATGCACATGTATCGAGCGGCTCTAAAATCGCGGTGAGAGATCTATTAATGACGTAAATTCTAATCCAGTATGGACAGCTTAAAATTAAGTCAATTTAATTATTGTTTATTATTTCGTGCGACGTTATATACTTTTCTCCAAGATCGTAAATGTTTGCGGTGGACACAGCGAATCCGTCCAAATTAAATAAATAAAGTTATCCTAAAAAAGCGGAATTTTAGAGTCGTTAATGTGGGAAATAAAATTGTCTTATGGTGCTCGCAAAAAGAGCGAGTCTGATTTATCGGCAGTACAATACATCACCAATATATTCTGGGGGTATAGAGTACGTATTTAGGATATTCAGGGCCAACTCAGTGTTATCCTACATGTGCTATCTGGAGCGTGCAGGGTCTGTGAGTTTCGAAGACGCTAGCAATCTTTTCGCGCCCTGCTCCTTGTCAGCGGATATGATCATCGGTGAAATTTACTTACGCCAATAATACTGAATATTCGCAATTCTAATTATAAATTGTGGACCTTAAAGATACTTTAAATTGTAAATATGTAAGATGACATTTCAGGTTGTACATATGAGAGATAAGATTGCAAATGACAACCGCCGAAGATTACATGGAAAGTTGCAAATTTATCAGACAATTACGAATGGGCAGCATACCCCGCATCTGTGCTTTCTGAAAATACTGAACATCAAAAGCTACCGTGTATCCAAGAAAACATGTACACTCTTTCGAAATTTGATGTTTCTATTACGAGATTGTGTGACAATGTGCTAGCGAGATAGTACGATGACCTGACTGGGACTTTCGCATTTAAATGCAAACGTAGGTATACATGTACAGGAGCGATGGAATTCCTACGAGAGACACGAACGTGCAAATTGATGCAGAAAATACGATCAGATCAGATTGCACTGTGAAAAACAATATCTTACAATTATATTTATGAGTGTGGACACACGAGCGTTGACACAACGCTGACAACGTCCGTTGGAAAAATATTGCGAACATAATAGAAACATGCGTCAAAGTAAACGCACTCTGTAACATGCCTTACATTTTTATAGATGTAATTATGCTAGAACAAACGTTATATAGATGCACATTCTGTATTCTATACTTGAAAATATACCAAGCCATCAAAGTCGGTTACGTATAGAAATTGTATAACGTGCATATACCTATCCCATATGTTTGCATTTCTTTTCAACAAAGACGCGTGACCGTTAGCCTCTAAATAGCAGTGTTGCAACGAATGCACCGAATGATTTGGCACGTTCTTGAACGATAAAGTTTGACTGGATCAAGTTTTTCTCGATCTATTAAAAAGTTGATCGACACTATTAAAACAAAGGTTCTTGCTATAGGTTTTATTCAATTTTTTGTCGACAAACTATAATCAATTAATTAAGCTGAATTCGCGAGAACACACCTTAAATGTGACTGCCCGAGTCTCATCTACGGGGCTTGAAATTTGTATGATGTACAAGTGGTGATGTCCAATGCTGAATGAACATTTCGGCAATTAAAAACATTCGTGATAATTCGTGTCAATTGCAGCAATCTTTGCTCACAAATCTGTTTATGCGTTGCAATGAAGAATTTTTTCCGAGACGTAGGTATTGTGCTTTGATACGGAGATGCATATAGGTAGCAAGAAATAGAACATATTCGTAAGACCGATAATATTCTATGAGATATATTGTAAGAATAGAATCACGGTTTAGAACTATGAAAACAGATGATTATCTGAAAGCATTGAGGGTGATCGTACAACGTTTTGCTTCACTGCCGAAACAATATGTGCCATTATCGGAATCTCAAGATCAGAATTTTATCAGTCGATAAAAACTTACTTTGGGAAGCTTTATCCTCATTAATGAGAACTGGTTTCAAAAGTCAACGTTGAACCTCTTGTCTGGTCCGTTTCATTATTGCGAATAAACAAGGATTGAGGTGTCTCGAGGACCAGTAGTTGGACAAAGAAAATTTTGCTTACGTTACAGCTTAATCTTATATGCATAGAAAGCCACAGAAAGAGCACGTATCGTCCTCTAAATTTTGCTGTCTCACGCATACTCGATGGATGTAGGGTGAAAAAAGATCTCAACGAATAGCATAGATATTTTACTGCTGTTCCGATAACAATCGACAAATCTCCTACGCGCTGGAGCATTTTAAAAATATCTTTCTGGTTCTCCTCGTTGTTGCTCAACACATTGACATGTAATTACACTATACACCAGCGATACGGTAATTACAGTGATAACAGTAAAACGAAACACTTTGTTGCGCATATTGAAATAAGTTCGGTGCACAAGAGGTGTGTAAACATAATGGATTACACTAAAAAATGATGGAAGACAGTGCAGACGAAATATTAGACAGAGAGACGACAATAAAGAGGTAAATGGATCTCTTTTGAACAATTTATTCGTAAAAGTGAAAAACACACGGGTTTCGGAAAATAATAAAAATTCAAAGAAAGTAACGCGAGCACAAGCGAAAACACAAACAGTAAACGATTGTTGAACGTACAGAAACGTAAATGTAACCGTCCACGCAAACACAAACTGTCCGATTGTTGGTTCTAATAGTTGCATTGCGTTTTTCCATTAGTTTTAGGCGTTGAGTTATTTGCACTCGTATTCGCGTTGACTGTTCAAGCTGGTGCAAGCCCTAATACACTCATCGAATTATTTGAATCTAGCGCCTATGCTCTGCGCAGAAAACTCTGCGTAAGCGGCAGAACAATATGTGACAGCTGTAGTGGCTGTAGCCTGCTGTAGCCCAAATGATCTGCGATGTCTACTTTTACTTAAATTGACAAACTTGTTGCAAGTCATCGCGCATTTCGTGTAAATAGGTTCCGTTGATTAAAGGGGAACTTCTTTAAATAAAACAGATTAATCGACATATTTAATTTAATCATGTCCTGCTACTTCGGTTTGAAATGTTTTTGCACTCGAATGTACAGAAACACGTAATAGTTAAATATTTTAATTTCCATGCTAAGTGTGGAAATGATTCGGGTAATTACATGAAGGTAAGTTTGACGAATGAATGTTTCCCGTAAAATATCTCGGAATTCGATTACGTAGAATAACAGGTTAATAGTGAAATACTTAATACTTAACCTTGAAAGTTTGTCTTTGAAGTTTTTTTCGAAGTACTCGTATTACTAGAATGCATAAACATAATAACTTTTACATTTACTTATGACCAATGATAACAGTAAAATTACTACAAATAAAATTGGATATACGTACTCGATTGGATATATTAATTAGACTATACTACGCATTTTTGTAATAATTAATTGTATATTAAGTGTCGAACTCTATGTATTATTCTTTACAGGACCTTGCCACTGCAAAAGATGGGACTTACAAATAGAAAACTTGGAATAATTTACGTCATTAGTATTGTTATTCTTGTGCTTGGCGTAACGGCTGGAGCATTATGGGCTTCGATTTTTAATTGGATCTTCACTCGTGTAAGTTTACAGCATAAATAAGTGTGTCCACATAATGAATCGTTTTTAGTGATTGCGAGCTAATAATGACCATTTTTTAGGAATTAACATTAACACCATCATCAACAAATTATGGAATTTGGAAGGAAACGCCTATACCGATGTACCTTAAAATTTATCTTTTCAACTGGACTAATCCAAAGGATTTTACTGCAAACAATATAAAAAAACCAAATTTTGTGGAAATGGGACCTTACGTATTTAGGTATATTTAACTTTCACTATGAAAATTGTATATAGAAGTACCTGCTAAATTTTAGTGAGAGAACTAGCATATATACAGTCTTTTGTTGAAACTCAAATTCTTTTGTTAAGTCACACCTGTTTTTCAAAAGAAGTAATGTTATTGATAGGTGTAATATTTTTCAACTTAGGTGATAGGTCACAATTTCTTCATTACAGACAAGTTGATTATAAAGTAAATCAAGTATGGAATGATAATGGGACTATTACTTTTCAAAGAAGAAAAGTGTGGCATTTCGATGAATCTTTATCAAATGGAAAGTTGACTGATAAAGTAACAAATCTAAATGCAGTAGCTGCAGTAGGTTATATAAACAAAGTTCTATTTTCTCCTATTATACTGTTTATTGAAATATAGTGCATTTGTAAAATTGTAGACTGCAGCATATTCGGTGAGACACCAGTCAAATTTTGTTCGCCGCTTTCTCAATAGACTATTATTAACCATAGGAGAACCATTAGTAGTGACAAAAACTGTTAGCGAACTATTATTTGATGGATACAATGACACCATGTTATATATTGCTCGAAAATTGAAGATCGGCACCATTCCCTTTGATAAATTTGGCTGGTTTTATACAGTAAGTAAATTCTAATAGACTGCCATTTAAGGACATAAGTCTATATAAAAATAACATCATAACACATTCTAGAGAAATGGATCCGATAGTTACGATGGAACTTTTAATATACTCACTGGAACATCAGATTTTTATGATATGGGCATGATGCAAGAATGGAATTTTAGAAATAGATCTCAATATTATACTGCATCGTGTGCGAAAATACGTGGAAGTATGGGGGACTTGTGGCCGCCTTTACCTAATAACAAAACTGTACCAGTCTTTGTGCCTGACATTTGCACGTGAGTTTTTAAACTAGTACTACTAATAGAATGTCATTTCTGATTTGACGTAATAAAATAATACATGTGTAATTCTTACAGGTCACTTGATTTAACATATGAAAATAGTTCTGACATCCTAGGAGTAACGGGTAATAAATACATTTCTGATAAAACTATGCTTGCTAATAGCACAATGGTACCAGCACGAAGGTGTTATTGCCCTGGTGCTATATGTGAACCTAATGGAGTCTTAAATATTTCATTGTGTAAATTTGGAGCACCAGCATTTGTCACTTTACCACACTTTTACCTAACTGATGACACATTAAGACGTGCCGTAAATGGCATGCATCCAGACAAAGCAAAGCACGAAATGTCACTTATCGTTGAACCGGTAAGTGTTCATTAAATAATCTATTAAATGATGCTAATTCGAAGTAATTCTAATTTAAAATGTTATATATTACAGACAACAGGTGTCCCGCTGCAAGTAAAAGCACAATTACAATTGAATTTGCTAGTTCAGCCTGATCCTATTATCAGGTAATAGTTTTTTTTAAAGTATTCATCACAGTGAATGAGTGTTGTTGCTTCTTTCTAATTTTGTCATTTTGATTGCAGTATATACAAAGATGTACGAAAAACTTACATACCCATGTTATGGTTTACACAAGAAACTAATTTAACTTCAGAGTATGCAAGTCAAATTAAATTTTTGTTAGTTCTTCCAACTTTTGGAGCTGTCACATGTTTTGGTATTGGTGCTATTGGACTTTTACTATTCTTTATTGCACTTTTCCTCTGCATTCGACGAAATTGGCGAGGGGAAGAAGGACAAGTTTTACTATCAAAGAATGATTTGAATACTACCTGCACCGACCACTAATCATATTTAAATATTTCTAATAATTTGGGTTTCCTTTGAAAAACTTTCAATTTTTCATATTAAGTTAGCATTGAAATACACAACAAGCGGAGACCTTGCTGTGTCTAAAGAGAGTTTTTTTAACAGTTTCTGTCGGTTTCCAAATTGCATGGACGACTTCCTTGGATTATTAAAGAGCATCAACTAACTCAATATATTTTAAATACGTTACAAATTGGTGACAAAAGAATGATGTATCTTCCACGATAATCAAGTGCCTGTTTAAAAAACTAACCATGACTTTATGAACAGTCAGAAAGTTGATTAAAATATAGGAGAGAATGAAAATTTATAATAAGATATGCAAGTGATACTTGTATTTTTGTGTGATATACCTATATATAATTTAATTTCACTAGTACAGAATGTGTATGTACTCCTGAAAACATACACCATTCTTTGTACTATTTAAGAATATATTTTTAAGTAAATTGTTCTGTGGACCATATATTTTACAATTTAGAGAAAATATATTCTTGGGTTTGCTATGTGATGTATATGTATACAAACATGTATATCATCGCATACTGAAAACAGTAACATTTTAACACAGATGCATATTTAGTTGTAGGTGATAGGTGTGAATATTATAGATATAATCGAGTATATCTCACATATCTTGCCAGCAATTGTGAAAGTAGTCTAAGTAAAAAATCTAAAAATGTTTAAAAAGTTTTTTTTATGATGTGTTACTTCCATCTACACAATAAAAATACAAGCTAAGTCCATAATGGTACAAAATTTGACCTAGGCTAATTTCATATTTGCTGACATATACATATGTTTGATTACCAATACGGCAGATGTTATGTACATAAATTATATATCATATATCATATCAAACAACAAACAAGACAATGAAATGTTCGGTTCATTCCATTTTTATGAAGTCCTATTTAGCATCTCTTCAGTAACTGTATTTCATTAATTAAAATGTCAAATCTTCATTTAAATCAGTATACAAGTTTCATTAGAGGAGATATGGTTCCGCATTCACAGGTGGTTTTTTGGGCTCTGTTTTATGATACAGTACGAGCATTAAAAAAGCTAGATGTCTAACACAAATTCATTTACAAATTACGTATATGGATATGATTAAAGTTCCGACATTAGAAACTTTAACTTATTCGCAAATGGAATAAACTCCTCGAGGGACGAAAAATTTATAGTGCCTCAAACGTTACGTTAACAAACTATGTTGTAGATATATGCGCAATAGAATCATAGGGCTTCTAATTTTGCAGTATCTGTGATAATTGGTGGAGATTGCATCCATTGTAAAAAGTCGCAAAATATATCATACTTGTTTCATACAATTATTCAGTATTATCCCATCTTCCGCGGTCCTTTGAATATATTACTTGGTCTAATAATCGATATACATACATGTACAGGGTATAAAAAAAGATTTTGTCGCGGCATATGGCTATTCTACACCCTTGGTTTTGTGTTATTGGAAGGATGTCCGAAATTTTTAGATTTTTTATTGATGTGAATCTATAACACGAACGATACAGAACATGATATTATAAATTAACAATCTCTCTCCGGTGGTTGTATGCAAAATTATGTTTGAATGTACACCGTGGCAAGTTTCGTATCTACTTACCGGATGTGGACCCGCGCGATCAGTCCACGTAAACTCGGGAATAATCATCACCACTGTGTAGTGCTGCCGCTTAGTAAGCAAAACTTTGAAGTAACAGCGTGAGTAACTACCCGTCTGCATTATCTCGTCGATGTTACTTACCGGATAAATTGGCCCTACTAACATTTCTGACATTAAGATGAAGTATTTTTCAAACTTGGACAAAAGCATTTTCAAATTCGCATTTTCCCGTAATTTGGTAGAAGCACCGAGGAGAAATTGTTGAGGATCAGCGTTTATGTGTCCAGGAGGAGCTGAAAAATTTCAGTGTGTTGACGGCCACTTTGGCGTAACTACATAGCAAAACAACATAGTTCACATTACAACTCCATAAGTACGGTTGACCGAATGCAGCACCACTGCAATCATCTCCCGGACCCGGCAAAACGGCCTCTCCAAATACATGGGCGCTGACACTCTTTAACAATTCTCCTCAGTGATATAAGCACTAAATTGCAAAAGATAAGAATACAAATTTGGTAATACTTGTACTATCTGGATATTGTATTATGTAACACGTTTACTAAATTTCGGATGTTTGCAATCTTTATTTACAAATTAACAATAAATAGTTTCATTTTACGACTACACCTGAGTATACGAGTTAGATGAACTATTATCTCGGTATTCCGTCCTAATCTTTTTATTTAAACTTTGAAAGTTTAGCATTTGACACACTGATCTCCTTCTATAAAACCTAAAATCTAATCGTCTCTATACGTTGATATGAATGCATTGAAAATCGGTAAAGGTCAAAATAAAAATATACGGTTAAGGAATGAACAAAAAATTATGTTTAAGAACGAAATAATTCACCTTCTTTGTAAGAACGTGGAAATTTAATTACCGCGTAAGAACCAGGTGACAATCGTATAAAAGACAGTCTCACTTTATTATTTATTTTATATTGCAACATAAAATTTGTACAAATAATTCATAATAATATCGTTTCTATAATAGATGACCATTTATATACATACATGTACATATACGTGTCGTTTTTGCGTCTGTGTGTATGCATGTATACATATGTATATAAACCTTTTTTTGTTAACTCACGCGTGACTTCCCGCGATCGTTGCTCTCGTTGTCACGCATGCACACATCGAGTTAGAACGTCGATTTTCCAAAAGAAAAAGAAACTGAGGACGCGCAATTATTTTCACTACTTATACGCATGCATGCATGCCTCAATAATTATAGATCGAGTTTTCTGTTTAAGTGTACATTTTTCTTCTTAGTTCAACGAGAAAAAGTATCAGTTGGTTTGTTTTGGGCGGTTACTCTATCGATTTCTGGGCCAAAAATTTCTTGCACACTAACAGTCGATGCTGGCAAGCGTGCTTTTCTTTATAATGATTCTATTACAACTGACTGAGACCGGCGTCGAAGATTGATCGGTTGAATGCCAATGTTCGTGTAATAAACAACAGGGCAATTGAAAACGGGCTTGAGTGAGTTCGCACGCAATTCGATTTTTTGTAAATTTCCTCTCTCAGATCTGGGAACGTAAATAATAGTTTAGCAAAGGACATAGATTTCAAGAAGAATCTGAGCATCGAGTTTTGCAAAGATCCACCTTGATCCAAAAGCATTGAAAATAATTATTCGAGGATTCTTATAAATAAAATTTGTACGTTCACCAGTAACGAAGTTTAGCCCAAAAGTCACTCAGGCCCACTTTCCACCTGTGTAAATCGTTTGTTTAAATATAATTATCAAACGTAGTATCGATGCGTCAATGCACGCGTAACAACAGCCCTCGCATGATCGGTGGAGGGATGTAACTGAGATCACAAGTGTGTAAAAGAGGAGACGGAAAGATATAAGAAACAATAAAAAAAAAAAAAGAGTAAAAAAGGAAAAGGAAGGGGGGGGGGACAAGCAAGAACCGCGGGCCCGTCTTCCTTCCGTCTTCGAGGCCAGGGACGCCGGGGACGGGAATTAAAGGAAGTGGAAAGACTGGTAGATCGACTGTAGAAAAATAAAAGTTCCTTACCCTACGCGCCCCCTGCGAATGTGCGACGCACCTTAAAAACTCAACATAACACGACCAACGCGCGTGCGCGCTACAAAAAGAATTTATACATTTAAAGCGTTTCTTTCTTTTGTTTTGTTACTTTCGGTCTATACGTATTCTCTCTCGCTCTCTCTTTTTCTCTCTTCATCTACACGCACCCTACTCCTTCAGGCTGAAATTATGGAAAATTATGATCGTAAAAAATGTCGAAGTGATATTTTAATCTCGAATTGCGATGAATGAAAGGGGTATGTACTGTGACGAACAGTCCGTTACCAAATGTATAGGCGAATAGATAAATTAACATCGAATTATGACCGAAATAAAAAATATAAATGCACAACGTAAATGCGAAGAAGAGTTTCTTGCTCGCGTCGAAGATTTTTACTTTCATCGTTCTGGCCGTATAAGGTTTATCCCTTGTAGAAAGAATTACTTTGCGATAAGGTCGACGAATTGAAAGAAGGCAGACCGAAACGACGAAAGAAAGGAGCGAAACGAAGAAACCCCTCTTCTTTCCTTACCGTTGCATGACCGGCGTATACGACGATTATTTACAACGTTAATATTCTTGTTTCCCCGTCGATTTCTTACAAGAGAACACAATGAGCCCCGCGTCGTTTTAAGTACGTCTTTTCTTCGTTCCCGCTGCGACGCTTACATGCTAATATTTACAAACTACCACGATGCGTAGGACGCGTGATAAGAACTGGTCTTGCGCTCTTGCGATTATTTAAATTGCAAAAACGAGCGAGTGGGCAGTGCTGAGGGGACGACCTTGAAAACGGATTAGGGAGAGGAGCAGGCGCGGAGGACCTGAAATTTCAGCCCGAAGCGGAGTGACATCGAGAATTTTGAAAATCGTCGCGGGCCAATTTCTACTTGATGCCCGCGCAGAAATTGTAATCGTCGTGTTCTCCTTACAGCCCTACTTCTTACAATATTCTACTCATATGCGCAATATTAGTTACAGAGACTCGCGGTCCGGTGGCCGTTGCGTTATTTATACAGCGCTACGTCCAGATTCCCTTCGCTCGGTCTCAAAAATTCGTTCATAATTTTCGATATTCTCGTTCCCATCTATATAAAAGTATAAAATACATTGAGTTAGGCTCAATTTTAAAGATCCCAAGGTCACGTACGACGTGGACAATTTTACTTTTTCGTGTAAACCCGAGAGAACGACGCGGAATGTAGCTGCGAGTCGTTCTCTCTGTTGCACACACGATTTTACAACTCTTGCGCTCTAAATTGTGAAATTAATGCGTGATCTTGGACAGCTTGGAAGCCTGAACAGGGATCGTGGCCAAATTCGGGAACCATCGCCGATTCAAGACTTCCAGGGATACGCAAAGCGAGTAAAGTGAATTTCTCGCGACGAAAGTCATTCCTAATTCGAATTTGCCCGCGCATACTTCGTCGTCGACATAAGCCACGCTTCTCTCTTTTAGGTCGTTCTTTTCTCGCTTAAACCGCACACCGTATTAATTCCTCCTATGATACGAATTTCTAAATTTCTTCGTCTCCTCCTCCCCCCTTCTCCCCTCTCGACGCGAATATGTACGATCTACTTAATTATAATACACTAAACGCAAGTTAGTCGTTACGTCACATAATTATTTACGTCGTTCCATCGTATGCTTATTCTCATTGGAACTTTACGCTTGCGTACGAAGAAAATCATGTCTCTTAATTTTCTCTCTTAACATATCGGAGTCAGCATCACTGAAAATCAACAACTTGACGATTCTACCCGTAACTTCCCGTTTGTGTCGATTGGTTGCTATAGTTTACTACTATTGCTTTCAGGTATCAGGATCATCGAGTTGACGATAACACGAGAAACAAAGAAAAATGTCATTGTTGGAACAGGACACTCGACAAGTCACCGACACGCCACACTATCACGATTCTTCGTGCAATCTCTCTGGGAAGAGTTAATTGTTCAATAAATAGTGGACACTATTTACAGAATTGCTTCACAACCGCATTACGTGAGTGCTTTACATAAAATCATTTACAACCGGTTTTTACAACTGTTCCGACAGGATGATCACACGCAGGGTCTGCACGTTGTCCTTGCACAGTAGCTCGTTGGACTTCTTGAAGGACACAGTGCTGCTCTCCTCGATGCCCTCTACACTCGAGTGTTCGCATCCTTCCGCCTCAGCTCTTTCGCCCTCCGGTAGTTCTAGCTCGTCCTCGTTCTCCGAGACACTCGATTGAACCCTCTGAATTTCGCAGGTCTCCGTTGGAAATCCCGTGGACAAGGTCGCGGTGGTGCTGGTCATAGTGGTCGTGCTCGTCGACGGTGGAAGCCGACGTGATGGCGAGGGTGAAGGTCCATGAATAACGCTCCTCGAACAAGCATCAGTTTTTGACGCTGATCCGACCCCAGCCAACCGATCGGTAACCTCTTCCCTGGACAAATCAGTACGTTGAACAGGTATTAACGGTGCATCGAGAGAAACCAACGAATTCGTTCCGTGAAGTCTCGAGATGGTCGATGGTGAGGAAGGATAGAAGTGTGACTTCGTGCACGGCCTGATGGTCTCCGAGAATTCGTTCGAATAGGAACTCGATGGCCCGTAAGAAACAGCCATGTTATCCGTGACTGCGAATTGTACCGAATGACGATTTCGCGATCGCCTCGATTCGTCGAAGCCTCTCGCGCCCACCAGAGGCGAGGTCAAGATTGGACTGATCTGGTTGGACTTAACGTAACCTTGAAACTGCAAGGGAGAAGGTGGTACAGGCGAGACGGTTGGACTGATCGACGTTTCCGGGAACAGCCGCATTCCACTGTGAGGACAATCTGACGACTTCTCTGTACCAAAGCGTCTCTGTCCGACCATCATGTTCTCGGGCAATCCGCAAACGTCCATAGAGACTCTGCACCTAGGGTCCGAGTAATTGACGTCGCAATCGCCGGAGCTTTCAGACATTCGAGGACTCGTGCAGATCGTTCGGCAGTCTTCCACGGAAACTTCAGACGATATTCTCGGAATCGTGGAATCTTCAATGATCATCCCTTCCGAGCCTACCTCCGGTGTCCCCTGAATTCGTTGATCCGGTACCTCAGGCACCGCTTCCAAGAGACCCGAGCGATCTATTCGACGTCCCAGAGTGCCTATGTGACCTGCCACGCTCTCAGCTCCAAGTGGCTTTAGCCCACGGCATCCGGACACATCTAAATCGGACATCTCCAAGAGTCCAGACTTGTTCACACGTCTGACGGTTGCGGTAGTTGGCGCACCATCCAGATTCATGTCCACCGGTGTCAAGGAATGATGGTAGCCAGGACCAGCACAATAATCGTCGATGTAAACGGGGAAGGGCCGGATATCGGGGACCTCGCAGACACCGTGACGCTGGGAGTATCGTAAGGCGGTGTCCATTGAAAAACTTGGGCTTGGACTTTGGCTGGAATCGTTAAGAGCTTCCGCGCTCGTGGAAACGGTAGCCGTGGCCGTTGCAGTTCCACCAGGGGTGACAACTGCTGGCGCAGTTGCAGTTGCAGTTGCAGTCGCAGCCGCGGCGGCCGCGACGGCCACCGCCGCCGTGGGCGTCGATTCCGAAGGATTCTCGATTACTATCTCCATTCGATGTCGATGATGAAGATGGCGATGTGGATGACGTCGGTCGCCGGCCGTTGACGTCACCAAGGGCGACATTTCTGTGGCGGTGGTGCATTGATGGCCACCGGTAGGGGGGGCCTGCTGCTATAGCCATGTGGTGCGTGTCTTTCCGGCTCGCGAGCCGGTAGGCAGGTCTCAGACGATTATCTCGCGGATTATCCGGCGGCCGCGGCTGTTCGGCGTCGAGTAACCGGATTCGAGGCTCTCGTCGTAGGAAAGGCTCACCTGCTGAGGTGGCTTCGTGTCTTCGTCGTAGTTCTCTTGGTACGGTAACCCAGACACGTCGTACGGGGAATCTATGGAAAAAGAATTTGCTTTTACGTTCTGGGTGTTACGAGATCAATGGTACGTTGTTGTACGGTTGAAATGTTAGACGAGTAAGAACAAGCATTTTATGCTTTACAAGTGTTGTCATTAATTATTACCGAGTGTTATAATTAATTATTATTGAATCGGGAACCGTGTAAGACTTTTAAATACTGACCAACGTGTTTCTGAGATTTCACGACGGCTGCGAAAGGTTCCGAGCAGAATTGCTGCCGACTCAGGTTATGGCTCTCCCTGTAATCTTCACGTTGTGGTAGATAATGAGGGTGCGCAGGGTAATCCGACTCGGTCGTCGCGTATCCGCCCAGGTCGTACGGTGGATTGACACCGTTCGCTGCAGCAGACTTCATCTGCCAAATGGAATCCTGTGAATTCACTGATCCTCCGTTATTGGAATTTGAGTAACTGTTGTCCATGTATCCCATGTTGACGCCTACGATAAAAGGATTTCATGAAGGTAACCGTTTGAGAAGTTCCATTGTGGAGTGAAATCAAACATTAGACCCCAAGATGTTATGCCCCCGCGGACAATCTCGTGTGGTCAATATTCATTAACGTCATTTCTCTGTTGCTAGCAACCAAGCTCAGCAAGCAAACAAACGAAATCTCCGAAAACCTCTCCTCATGTAGAAATATTTACCGTTCTCACCATTCACATTGTGATTAGGCTGATGGTAACCATAGCCAGGCTGAGCATAAGCAGGAGTTTTGGAATCTTCCAAAGCCAGGGCATGATCCAGGCTGTGCTCCAATGCTTTGTTTTCCGCGTAATAAGGTGGCGGTGCTTGAGATTGTTGTACATTTCCCGTCACTAAACTTGGACGAACTCTAAAAAAGGAATTTTTATGTCAGTACGTAAAAGGACTTATTTATTTGTACAATTAATTGATTATCAGTAATGCATAGATAGTTGAATATAAATGAATTCAAAGTTAATGTCTACTTTGCAATTGACTTACGCATTTGAGTCCATCTCATAATCCTTGGACTTCGCCGCATGCTTTCGGCGGCAACGACAAAATAGAAGCAGCAATGCAGCAAAGAGCAAGAAAACGGCGCCACTTACTACAAGGGCGATTAATGTTGGAGTAGCTAGTGCTCCAGCTTGAGCGATGTAGGATGGTCCAACTGTAAAATAGAATAAAAACAATGCTACATTAATACATTACATACTTTTAATCGACGAACAGATGATCTAACGAACATAATAAATCTCGGAGAGTGGGTGTATAATTCCATTTACGATTACACGTAAGAAGGTACTCAACAATTAATCGATGCTCATACTCACTTTCTGCCTCTGTATATTCTCCGCACTTCTGGCGATCTGCCTTGAGGCACAGTCTCACCCTGATTCTCGGCTCGGAATCGGAAGCCTCAGGATCATCCAACATTCCCTCTCTTTGAGTGGGGGCGCTACCCAACACCTCGAGTGCCCATTCGTCGATAATCTTCCACGAGTTATCAGAATCTCCGTCATATTTTTCAATCGAAGCTACCAGAGCCAAGCATGTAGCACCTACGTTGATCGCCAAAGTACCTCCTTCAGGATCGTAACTGACTCTCAAGGGGGTAGGAATCTTCGCTACGGCAGTTGTGGCGGACACTTCATCGGAATATTCCGAGTGATTCTTCGTATTGTAAACCTTAACCTTGAAGGTGTATGTCTGATGCTGCTCGAGATTCGTTACGTTGCACGGATTCGAGCGTCTACAATCTAGCTCCAGCCACTGTCCCGCCGGACCTCGTGGTGGGGCACAGTCTGGAGCTACCACCTCGTCACCACCAGCAACCCTTCGGTAAGAGACGAAGTACTTTGTGATCGGTAACCCACCGTCAAAACCCAGTTCCCACAAGAGAGCTACATGAGTTGGTCCTACGTCCATGGCGGTTATGTTTATTGGTCTCTCGGGTGCTCCCTTTGGTTGCAACCTTATCGTGGAAGTAATGCTGCCCTGTGCGTTCGCCGCACGGCAACTGTAGTCACCGTAGTCGGATTGTCTGATGTTGGTCATTCGTAATACGGACGTATAGACGTCGTAATTATCGCTGGTGGTGGTTATTTCATAATGGCCATCACTGGATGAGCCTTGAAGGGTGGCAGCGTTCGTTCCGAAGCTCCATTGGAATTCAGGCTTAGGCCAGGCTTGAACTTTGCACGCCACTTCAGCAGTCTCTCGCAGATTGTACGCGACCTTTCCGTGCTGGTGTAAGACTATAGGTTCGTGCTCCACTTTCAGCATCATCGTCGATTCGACTTTCTTCACCTCGTTGGTGAACACGCAGGTGTACTTGCCCCGGTCGCTCGCTATAATTTCATCGGTTTGCGGACGGGCGTGGCCAAGGAAGCTTAGGGTGGAGTTCACGGTGATGACGCTTCCGTGACCCTCGGACGCTGTGGTAATAACTTTGTAAAGCCTTTCGTCCGCCGTTAGCTCTTGATCATCCTTTAGCCAGCGCAC
Source organism: Tiphia femorata (assembly GCA_944319695.1). Lineage (NCBI taxonomy): Eukaryota > Metazoa > Arthropoda > Insecta > Hymenoptera > Tiphiidae > Tiphia > Tiphia femorata. The sequence goes on along the minus strand of OX090900.1, from coordinate 14,542,077 downwards.
GTTCGGTCTTGGCTTACCCTGGGCGACGCACGATACTTGAAACGACGACTCGCCCACTCTGCGAGCAAAGGAAACAAAGGGCATTAATGAAATTGCTGATAAATTAATTACACTCACGTGCTACAAATTGCTACAATTTATACACGATGACAATGCCATTGCTAAAGCAGGCCGCGTGTATGGTTACGGAATTCTACCGGTGCATTTGATATCTAATGCATTACCGCCCACCTTCTTTGAAAAAGCTTCTTTAACGTCCAGTGAGATTTGAAACTGAATTAAGTATTTCAAGACTGTTGCATTAAAGTGAAAGAAAATTTTCGATTATGTTTAAGATGGAAACATTCGTCAGCGATATAACAAAGTGTCCTACGACTAAATTCTCAAACTAACAATTAAAAAAATTACTCAAATGTACGACTCACTTTCTCGTAACGTGTGGTTGCAACTTGGTCAGTATCTTCGGTGGTTGATGAACAGTAAGATTCACCGATGCAGCCTCCCCATTGCCAATCTCGTTCATAGCGTGACACTTGTATGTACCCTCGCTGCCAAGATGTACCGAGTCTATCTCGTACCTCGGTCCTGTATTTTCGGCGGACATCAGCATGGTTCCACCTTCGCCCTCCTTCCACCACTTGTACTCAGGTTCAGGATATCCAGCGGGACTGGCCATACAAGTGAGAATCACTCTGGAACCTTCAACGGCTACCGGCGAGTCCGGAGTGACTCTGGCTGGTCCAGGCTTGTGCCTGATCCTAATTGTAACTCTGGCAGATGCCGAGTGATTCCTTCTGTCACCACCGGTAGGATGTATCGTGTTCACCGCCCTACAGGTGTAATTGCCTGCGTGATCCGCAGTGACCCTTGTCAATCTAAGAATTGATCCTAATTGACGGAATTCTGGTCGGCCCTCTCTCAGCCACTCTATCACGGTGGGAGTGGGATTGGCGGAGACGTTGCAATGCACCGTAATCGCATCCTCCACCTCGGCAATTCTTATCGAGTCACCCTCGATGGAGACCGTGGGTGGATACAGGACATCCAGGACCAACGAACTCTCTCCTCTCTTTCCAAGGCCATTGTCCGCCTGGCAAGTATACTTACCGGCGTCTTGAAGCGTGACCTTGGGAATAATGTGTCGAAAAGTGGTGGCGATGAAGCTGCCATCCCGCCACCACCGGACGGTACCGACCACTGGTTTGGAATCCACGCGACATTCCAAACTGGCGGTTCCATTGGCCTCGACCTTCAATGGGTTCTCCGGTCCCACCGTCACTCGAGGAAAATAATTTACGTCCAAGGTGACAGTGGCGTTTAAGGTCTCGCCCTCGCGCATCGCGCGATTCCTCACGACGCATCTCAGCATCGTCCGATCGTCCTCCTTAGTAGGTTCTACCAGAAGGGTGCGACCCGAGTGAAGCAGACTCGTGCTGTTACCCCGATACCATCGTACTTCCGGTTCCGGGCTACCACCGTTCGTGTTGCAGTGCAACTCGAGTCTTTGGCCTTCGGTGGCGGGTGCGGAGGTAGGCGATATCGAGGGTGGACCCGGTGCTCGAAGGACGGTTAACGTTATGTACTTTCGATGCAGGTCCATACCGGTACCGCTCACCTTCACGCGGCACTCGTACTTCCCGTTGTCCCTCTCGTAGGAGACATTGCGGATTTGAAGGTCGTACCGACCCTCCTCCAGGTTCATGAAGATCTTATAGTTGGGGGAGAGGGCGCGATTGTCGATCGCAGCGTTGTCGTGGCTGTTGTTGGTGTGCGTCAGCCAGAAACACGTGACGTTTTCCCGTGGGGGCGCGAACCGACATTGCAGCTGGACCGTGGAGCCCTCGTGCGTGTCCATTTGCGTCTCCTCTACTCGCCCATGGGTCAGCACTGTAAGCAGAGAGACCGTAGAAAAATTAGAAACCTGATATTTACCCACGTCCTTTGGAAGTTGGGACGCGCGCGAGTATCCTTACGCGAGAGTGCGCGGTTTAAAGTTTCTCTCTACTCCCTGTCCGTCCCTGTTAGTCGTTTCTTCGATAAAAGTAGTGACAATCGCGAGGTTTACCAAGATGGTCGATTCTGCGTACAACTATAATTGCTTACCTAATTATATCGTGATTAATTCTATTAAATTATTAGCGTACATTCAAAATGAGGTCAATGGTTGTTAATCCAGGACAGTTTGACCCGTACTATAGTCTAGGGCGCAGCCCGAAGACTTAATCTGGTTTTTTTTTTTTCGTTCTGTGTTCGCGGACAAATGTATTTCAACGTTCTCCGTGCTCTTTTTAAACTGGTAAACGCTGAATACATTTGAAAGCACGGTCGTTTCGCCCATTAGTGGATTACTTGACGCTCCTATTCAGACGGTGATGAAAATTACGACGCTAATCGTCGCGACGCATAAGGCGTTTCCCATCTCTGCTTAATGGTGCGTTGCAAATTTACGTAAAATTCGTGATACGAGGAGAGAAGCTCTGCGAATGTCGAAACGACAAGATGAATGGGGACGATGCTATCCTGTAATGGTATACCGGAGAATAGAAAACGAGCTTGGCGCGCACAACGCCAAGTGTCATGCTGGATCATCAGAAGAATGAGAGCGGCGCTCAATCATCGTCACGCTACCCAAATACGTTCAGTCGAATAAAATATACGTTTCCGCGACTACATTTTATTGTGCGTATTCTACGAAATAAAATGAAAATTAAGTAAGTATGCATTCGCGAATCGTTTCAAAAGTGATTAAATAAAAGGCTTAGACCTTCATTTTAAAAATTCATTTTTTTACTTTTTTCTGTGTGCTTCCTGTGCTTAGATCGTTTAGCCGCGAGAATGAGTATGCCCATGAGAATTCATTTACAAAGATAGTTACGTTTCTCTCTGTACAATTCTTCCTGTGTACACACACCTGCGGTATCAACCTGAATTTTTACAATAAGCCCTGCTACACTCGTTCCACTCAAGCGACTCTATTATCTGCTCGTTCTGAAGCGCTTTTTAAACATTTGAAAAACGTGTTCCCCAGTGAATATTAGGAGCTCGAATGTTTGTCGCGTAATCCTCTTTTGGTGGACCTCCAAGAGACATGATTTCAACCATCCAATTTTCCACCTCGGAAATCAGCCACTCTACCATCGAGGAAACTTCCCGATCAAAAATCCGACGACACAATGGCTATTACCAGATGAAACCACTTCCTTTTTTCTCTCTATCTCCTTCCTCTCCTCTCGTCCTTTCTCTCTACGTATCCCGCTGACCCGATTTCTTGGCGCCGATTATTCGTACGGGTGACGAACTCACACTGTATTTCACGATTATTGGACCATTGAGCACTAGCACCTTCACTAGCACGCGTCACTACAGCGACGTGGTGCTCGTGTTCCAACCTTTTGCTCGCTCGAGTGTCGTTGCGTATCGGAGTCCATAAGTATCAGTACCGTTCGGTGCCTCGGGGCACGAGTAGGGTTGGTGCCTGAGCTGTGTTTGGGGCAGGAGGCGGGAGACGAGAGATGAGAGAGGAAAAACGAGAGAAGAGAGACGGGAGACGCGAGGTCTCTAGGGAAACCACGAGAAGCAAAACGCCGCGAGGCGATCAACAAAGCGTAAAAGTCGGATAGCACACCGCGTGTCTTGTCATTGGGTCGGCTAACGGTGAATTGGCACCGCTGCTTACCGTCAACCATCACACCGGCCATCGAGTAATCCGGCCTCACCGCGTGCTCCTGCTGCCTCCTCCACCGTTATTCTCCTCGTATTCCTCTCCAACCCGCAACTTCGACCCCCGCCATCCTCGATCTCTCCTCATTCTATTCATCACTCCACCTTCCTGTTTCGAGGGACCTCGCGGAGTTTCGTCACGAAACTTTTCGCGACTTCTCTACCTTCCATCTCCCTCACTTCTTTCCTTCTCCCTCTTCCTCACCATACACTCCCTCTCTTTCCGCTGATCTTGCACTCTCACATCGGATATTTACGAAATCTCACGCCAAGATACCCGCTCAACCCCAACCCGTCGCGACATCGAGAGAAAAATCGGCGAATCCTTTCTCGTTCGGTTGTGCTACCTTTTCAAATCTTCTTATTCGATTTCGCCCTCTTATGTCTACGTGTAAAAAGGCTAAGGATTGTTCGTGAGCATCGACGTCTGACGAAATCGACCGAGTATCATTCTTAGTCATATTAATGTTTCGTCGTCTTGTCAAAACGAATACACTTTACGTACAATTTTTGTCTTTCCAACAGCTAGTTTTCTCGGATTCTGCATTAATACTACAATTTACTACTGCCCCGATTCGATAAAAATTCGTCGTAATGCAGGCACGTGAAATTTCGATAGAATTGAAACTAACCGATTTAACCCTACTGGTCTGTTCGGGTCTATTTGACCCGACAGAAAATTCAAATCGGAATTGTGCTTTTGTTTCAAATTTTGCTTCATCAGGCATTGGTGACTTTATTTCTCAATATTGGGGTATTGTTACTTCATATTTAATTTTTACATATTATATATTTTTTTAATTATATTTCCAATTGTTACTCATGTACCATTACCCGAACGATACAACTGTATAGCAATTGCGAACAGACCAGCAGGGTTAATAAATATTAGCGATTCGTCGAAATTTAACGGGAACGAAAAAAGCGAATAAAACAATGCACAAAGTCCTACTCGAAGAGTACGGTATTACGGTAGAGACTAAAAAAGAAACGGTTCAACGGGAAACTGTATCTTCGTAGAAAGTGTGAGAACTAGACCGCTTCTATTGGTATTCACGGAGCGCTTTAATTATTCTAATAATTAAATGATTATGCGTCGAATTGGAAATCTTGCACAGTACACAATTCACGCCCAGACAGGCTTCTAATCGACCAACCGCATCCGATAGTCGGAATCGTGACGTACCAATCGCCATTTACCGTTTCTTTTCGTGACTATGGGTTCCCTCCTCTTGGCTTCTCTGCCGCATGGAAGAAACGCTTCGACGAGTCTCCTCTATTCAAGCGTCCAATAAGGACACGTTCACAGCACACGGCTTTGCATAAGAGGGTATCTACGAACGGAGAGTGCCCTTTCACTCGATTCGAGTCATGTGACACGCATTGCGGCTACTCGGCCTCGCCGCGATGACCAATTAGAGATGAATTTTCACGCGAAGGTCACTTGTTAGTCTCCCATTATCTCGTTGCACACACTTTTATTCGCGCGCTCACGCGCCTTTCGCCCGTGCAATCCTGCCCGGAGTCTCTCGATTCTTTCGTAACACGTAGCTCCGGTGCAATATGTTCGTCGAATCTTCGCTGTAGAATCACTTTGTTACAGGCGCATGAATTTCGTGGGATTTAAGCGGTACGGCGAATGCAGCGGATTACGCCGAACAGCTGGAATTAATTTTAAGAATTTAATACAGACTTTGTCCGCAACTGTGAAGACTCGAGGAGACTTGCTATTTCTATAATATAATTTCTAGAATGCAAATTCTAATCATTTAATTTTATAGTTCATTAAATTCGAACTAACAGTTAAGATCAACAAGGTACCTTTTCTGTAAAGGAATCCACGATCTTATCACACCGAGTATAATACTCTAATGCGTTTACAAAGATCATGTCTAAAGGATCGGTCGAGAAAATCAATTGAAATTCTCAAGTGACCTACAGAATCCCGCGAATTATTCATTTGCCCGCACATCTTCCGCAGTCTGCGTACTTTGTCCTTTCTATTTCGATTCCTCGTGACTCGTTCGCTTACGCGATTTCCGCCAGTTCATCTCATTGCCTCTTGATACCGCGAAGTTTCTCTGACAGCATAACACCTCGACGTCTCTCAATAACCGTGAGTCATTCTAGGGACTGATTCATTCGCGTATCCGCCTCGGTCTATTCGTCGTCTCGAATTCGTTACATACGTATAGTATCGTTGCCAGGGTCAGTAGATTCGTACTAGATCCAGTACTAAATTCTATCCTTTACTGCTTCAGTACACCGCTTGAGAATCTAGTACGTTTTTACCAAGCGGGTTGTCTTTTATTCCTGAACTCTCCACGTGTGTATGTACATACGTGTGCACGGTGTAACAGTGTACTCCACTTTGTTGAATTATTGAATTATTTGAATTATCTTTCAAGAGACAAGAGAGTGGATAAAGAAGAATCAAATAGAATCTCGAGTAAAAAGCGTTAAGCTTTTGCGAATCGTCCTCGCGAAAGAAATGTCTGAGTTTTAAAGATTTATCAATGCTACACCTGCGCTTTAGACCGTTTTTGTGAATGCCTTGGTCGATGAAAGAAATTATCTGCAGGATCGAATTTCACAACTTCGTTCACAGGAGGTTACCAAACTAGTATACCTCACCCCCCAATTTCTTGGAACTTCGCACTCGCGACAGAGCTCGAGATCGCGTTGTTGATAAATAGAAGGTATCATATTACCGAAACCGAGAAGTTTTGTTTCTCTCATTTTACTTCATTCTATTCGCGCGTTCGAGAAGCGCTCGAAACTGTGCCCTCACCGACACCGCGCAGCAAAATTTTCTCTTTAGCAACTTTTGAGCAACAAATAAAAATATTAATTAGAATTGATTCCGCCGAGTTTCTTCCACTAACTTATAAGACGTACTTTTTTGGGGAGTTTAATCCTGAGGTAGGAATAAAAATCAAGCCCAAATATTAAACAACAACAAACTAAAAATATTACTTAAATATGATTTTCTATCTGATCTTTTGAAATCTGAAAATTTAATACGAATTGACAACCTCGTGTAGTAGGGAAAAAATGTTCAACTGGCAACATTCTGCGTATAAGCAAGAGAACACGGAAAGCATCTTTCCTCTATCTCCGTTCAAGAAAGAGGGGGGGGGGGGGGGGGGCTAGCTCTGGGCATTTCTTGTATCGCCCGTCACGATCCAACGATTCCGGAAACGCAAGCGGTACCTACTCTGCCGACGACACAATTCGAACGAAGAAACGCGAAAAAGAGAAGCAAGAAAGTACTGCCTCCCCCTCGTGAGAGATCGCAACGGCGGAAGCTCGGCGTGAATCTTCTTTCTCTTCTCCCCTCCTCACGAGGCTCGTACTTGCGGTTTGCGTTGCGTTGCACGGCGCATCTTAACGCGTAGAAAATGGCGCCGCCTTGGTAAAAGAAGAAGCAAGAGGACGAAGAGAAGGGGGCACGTATACCTGTAACGAGCTGTGTGCTCGTACTCTTCTTGGATTCTCCGGAGGCAATAATTACGAGGCCGGGGGATCATTTAAAATTCCAAGTGGACGAGCATACGCGGTCGAGCAGAAGAAGAAGAAGAAGTAGAAGAAGTAGGAGAGGATAGCTCGGTTGTAGGAAATGGCATTCTCCGCTTTTTGCTCGAAACCTTTTACCACTGCGAGCCAACGTCGGTGCGGAGATAGGGCCGTGGAGAAGGGTGAAGAAGGGGGTAGATGGACGGTGAGAGGGAAGAAGTCGCAGAACTGGCTCGGTATAGCTGCGGGCCGGCTGCAGGTTTCCTTGTTGGCGGTAATGCCTATGCATTTTGCGTCTCTATGCGAGAACGCGCGATGTCACACTTCGTGCTATTCCCGCGACGACGGCACACGCCGTTGACAGAATGAAGGACGACGAAAGCTGCCCGGAAAAAGATGAAGGCCGAAAGCTCGACGCGGTTAGATAAATGTTAGTCCGCATCAATTTCCGTACAGATACACGTAAATACGCGAAAATACGTGTTAAACGATTATCGTGGGTGTCAGAGATACAGATGAATGTAATTACGACGGCGAATCTTAATTTTTGGATTTCCACGACCTCAGGGACCGACCACGCGGTCAACGTGTTAATCGCGTTCAAAATTTCTTCGATGCAGCATTTTTCCCACCTGCTGTCCTATCAGCGATAAGATCCACCAGGGACCGTCCACGAGCCTAGGGTTGCAGCGACTAAAGGGCTCTGGCGCCCAAATAATGCTACGCACTGCTCACATAGGCAAACCGAAAAATAACGTCGAATTAGAAGGAATTACGGATAACATTAAAGTAGCAAGAGCTCGAATGTGTAGATGAATATTTACAAGGACCGAGGACTCAAATTGAGAGCCAGGAAAAGTGGAGAAGGGAAAGAGAGTGAAAGAGACAAAGAAAGAACGAGGAACCGATGAAGCGCGCCTCACCTACGCGAATCTGGAAATACGTAAGGAAGAAAAGAAAGAGAGAGAAGTGGAAGAGGGGACAAAGGAGAAGCGGGAGGAAAGAAACGGCATGTGAAATCAATAGGATAAGACAGAATGCAGGCTTATCGCGGTTGATAAGGCAAGCGTGAAACTATTGGACGAGGAGAGGCGCATAAGCGTGACGGCGAAGAGGACGGAGAATATTTCGTTGTTAAACACAGGAATGCGTGCGTGCGTGCGCACAGTGGGTGGGTTCGTGGATGCGTGACGACACCCTCGTGACGTCATAAAATCCGGTCACGGAATATGTTACGGAAAAACGTAACCCGTTAGGCGAAATAATCACCCACTACGATGCAACGTGCTCAACTGCCATATTGACACCCATACATACTTCCATTGGAGAAGGTGGCACGCATGTGACGCATGACATAATCTCTGCCTACCGAGTCTGGTAGTCAGGTAACTTCGACACCCACCCACCTTCGTCCCGGTGATTTCGCAATTTTCATGCCGCTCGAGAGTCTAATTACCTTAGTCAACGATATAATGAATATTTAATTAGTCTCGCACGCCCGACATTTCTTACGACTCGGCGCACAAGTTCCTCTAAACGTTGTTGACAAAACTTATCCGCAACGGATACGCGCACTTTTATATGCATGTAGTTTACAGTATGGTTTATTCATTCGTGGGAGCGCTGGCGTGTCGGCCCTCTCGCCTCTCACTCCGTGCTTTAGAGATAGAGGCTAAAACGATTATCGAAAGTTGATAATTCTGTTTTCTTCCTCGATGTCGATTATTCCTCTAATCGGCAAAAATACGTGTCTCTATTTTTGCCCGCGGATTGATAAAACGTGCAGTTTTGGGCGAACCGCGGTAGAGGTGTACACGATAGTCGAGGTGAGGTGAAGCGGGACGCGTTTACGCTAGAATACCACGGGGACATGCCAGCAGCGTGTCGTGCCATGCGAATGCTACACACGAGCAATCTGCATATTTCCGCGGGCACATTGGATCGTTCGAAAAACGGGCGGAAAAGAACCCCCCCTGGCATCGATAGCCCGGCAATTTAATTTAATAATCGAAACGCAATATAGCCGATATGCACGTAAGTCACGAACGCGCTCGACGAGCACGCAATGGGCGCGTGTTGGTAATAAACGCGCGCGTTCCATGCATCTATGAATGCACGAGAAAGGGCGGTAGGTAGCGTCGGTAGCCCCGAGCGGCCACGAACAAACGACGCTCTCTCAAAACAGTTGGTCGTCGCGTGGACTCTCGCGACAGAAGGTTGCCTCGTTCGTCTTCGTGAAACGCGACAATTTCGTACCTTTAAATGCCTCGCTGTTTCCAAGGAGAGGTTATACGGGTAGAAGATGCGCATTAACAGCGCATTCTCGTTTTTGTGACTAGGAAGCGAAAGACGAGTGCTCGCGAATACGAATTACGTACTATTCAGCGATTTTATTCGAAGTAGCATTTGTTAGCTGTTAATTGGTTATTTTCCGGTTACTCGATTAAAGGTCTAGAGGAGCGGTGCATCTTTCTGTGAGCACGTGCCAAAAAGTTTGCAGGCAATATTTACCGCGCTGCCGTCGTACGAGATAGGTTTTAACACGTTAAGCGCGGCGTCAGTCCCAGGGGATTGGCAGTGGACTTTTCGTTCGCGCAGCATCGACCGACAGTATCAAGCTTATATTTGTATACTCGTGAAATTGGCTGCACACAGTTACTCCTAGAATTCAAGCGGAAGGTAAAAAGGCGAAAGGAAGTCGCCACTGTGTATTATCTTATGCTTATATTCCTTATTCCAAACACCCGTTGAGCATTCGTCGAATCAGCGTCTTTTCTCGATACCCCCATAGATATTCATTCGAAACCACCGTGCCACGCTTCGCCGAACTTTAAATATAGAAATCAGTTGATTTCGTTAGTTGGCGCAAAATCGTCTAATCGACGACACGGAATATGCACATGGTATTTCGTTTTCGCGAATATCTCGGCCGACATCGATAAGTCGACGATTTACCGCATCGGACCGAGCGATATTTCCGCTTTTCGACGTACTCCCGTGAAATTTTCCGGAAATCCTCTCAATACTATGGAACGCACGTTTAATCCCATTTCCTGCTTATAACGGCATCACCACCTTCCCCATTGTCATACCGAAAGCGCACGTATGTTCCTGCTGTTCGGGGACGATGCACGCCCGCGCTTTTTTAACGTTGCCTACCCCGACGACGCACGACGCGTCGCTAATCGACCGATATAGAGAGTTGTCCGCGCGTCGATTAAACAAGCCCCCATTTATCAGATTCAAAATGATATTTGGTACAGGGGCGCGGAATTATCGCGGCTTAACGCGTTTGCTTTCATTAGAACGGATCTCCTCCTCCCTCTTTCCTCTCCCCGTGCCTATTTCGCATCGACCATTAGCTCCACACCTCCACGGCTCTTGGTGTTTGCACCGCTCTGTGGCCACCGTGGGCTGCCGCCGACGTCGAGCGACACAATCGACGCGTGATTCGTTGTTTCTCCGCTAGCGTAATGCCCTACGCCTACGTTACGATACCGTACGACGGTATCGTGTGCCACGATGTGTTATAGGGTGCAATGGTGTGGGTGGTGCGGCGGTACTGCGCGTGGAGAAAGAACGGCACGAAATGCGTGCGCGTATAACTGTCGGTTCTCCAGTTATAACGGCCAGCTTGGCCTCCAACGGATACCCTATTATTGGCAGTGTTCCCTCCGGAAAATTTTACCAGCCGGCCAACGTTATGAAGTAACCGGGCGGGGCCGGTACGATAGTTTGCTGAATTAGAGAAAGGTTTCTTTGACACATCGCGCACCAAAAGAATTTCTCGAAAAATTTTTCTGGGGTTTGGCGGAAAAATTGAACGAAGAAAAAGTTGAATTGAATAGGATAAAAATTGACTCCTTTAGGTGAAGGCTGTTTTTTGAGTGGTTCTTCTTTGAATTTTTGAATTGTACAGGATGCGATCTTGTAATAAGAGATACCTAGTACAATCATATTTTCGTTATTAGCAGTATCCACGAGGAAACCGCACCGTACGGTAAAACTTGTAGAAAAAAATTTGTGTAAATTGGTATAATGGTACTTTACTTGCACTCGTACATCTGTAGCATCGAAAATTGTATGAATGTGAGAAAGAAGATGCGAAATCGAACTACAGATAACATTTATCGCGATAAGAGATCGTAAATGCACGTAAAACGTGGTGAACACGTTGAGAACAGGAGAAACCGGAAATGGGTAGCCGGATAAATGCACAAAGAATAGAATCATCAGGCTAATCACCATGCGAGCGTACTAATTCTCGTGGGCTTTTAGCTTTCACGCAACATTCGGAGGTACGTTCAAGCACTAACAGCCTCGTTGATATCTATGCACCTTCTCTTCTTTACATAACGATCCGAGTTTGTGTTGGCAAATGCGATAAAAAATCGTTCTCGTGATGGAACCACCGCGTAACCGTATCATCTTCTCTAGTAGAAAGCTCCCTTCTAACGGCCTTTATATCTCGTTACGAGGTGAGCGTAGCAGGCGGTAGGGTCAGCTCGACGAGCTTCGTCGAAATACGACGACGAGCACCACTACTGGCAAACTCACTACCACACCCAGCAGCAAGGCACCATCATTGCCTACCATCGTCCAACCAACTGTCCATGGGCCAACGCACCTTCGCCCACTTCCACCACGACCGTTTTCGACTCTCTCGCTAGTCGAGAGGAAAGTTTTGCCAATGAGACGTCGACCGCGGCCGGGGCTATCGACTTTTTCCCTGGAACGATCCCAGCAAGCGGGAGTGACTTATAAATCTGTGGAGACGAGGATAAAAGAGGGAGGGAGGAAGAGAAGTTGGGCGACTGTAACGTCGTCGCAGTCGGATTGGTTGTTAAATAATGTGGTTGTTAAAATGAATCTTTGAAGAACTCTTCTTCCAGAGGGAAAGTAGGGTAATATTTGTCGGATAGCCTTCGATAAGATTGCCGAGAATTATACACTATTTCGAAAAAATAAGGGAACAAAAAATTAAGAACAGGTTTTTAGTGTTCTTTGACGAGCTGTATCTTTGCGAAAAACGGTCGTATCGAGATGCAAGAAAAAGCATTTTAAAGCTTCAATTCTGGATTGAATGTTCAAATTTTTGCAAAATAATTAAAGGAACAAGTGTATAGTTCCTAAACATTGTATAATCATCACCAAAATGAAAAAGTCGATTTTTCTTCTCAATTTTGCATTAGTTATTTGTTAAATTCATGGAGAAAAAAAATGTTCCAAAAAATTATAAATCAAATCGAACTAAATACGGCTTAACGTTGTTCCTACTGACCGTAGATTAATAGTATAATAGTTATTTTGAAATATCGCAGTTAATTCGCCGTTGACGCGCATCGTTTTTTTCTTACGTCACTATTCAACGATGAAATTAACGTATCAAAATCGATTGTCGAAAACACCCACATCACCGGCCATTAAAATTTCATTGGTAAGAAGCTATAATTAAAAGGTGATTAATATCTCCGCGCCGTACCAGTAATCCCCGGAAAGTTCGAAAGCCATACTCGGTTGGAATGTAACCTTAATGAGATAACAAATTAGTGCGGTTTAATCCGCGTAATTTATTATCGTATCGCTACTGTCTCTGTCTCTACTGAACTACTAATGACGAATTATGTCATTTAATTAAAAATTGAGTTTAATATTTTTTAGGATAAAGAGGCTTCTTTATGTCGCGAGTAATTTAGTCTCGATTTTATTTTTTGAACATGCGGTCGCCCTACAATGTACCACCAATTAGAAATTATATTCCAATTTGCAGGTATATCAAACCATACGCGAAGTGTAACGATGGTGTGGAATGTCGGCGAGGAGAAAACAAGCCGGAGGTGAAGCAAGAGGAAGTAGTAAGCGAGGAAGGAGAAGGAGTATCGATCGACGATCGTGAAAATGTTGGGCGTCGCACGTCGTCGTTCCGAACGCACGTTTTGCTTTTACGGGAGCGTGAAGCGTGAAAATATTATCTTCAGAAAATTAATAAACTACTAAGATGCTAATTAAGAGAGACGAGGATGAATTTTCCAGGTTGCCCACTTTTCATGGAAAAAATTACCGATCAAAAGCAGATGCGCTCAAATTAACTCAAAGGCTTTTCAAGCCATTAATAACGTTCGTCGGAGTAAAAAGTTCATCAAAGTGATATCGTAATTAATATTATTTCTACGTACTTCAATTACATTGGAGGGAACAATGTATGTGTAGTCTTAACGGACAAAAACTCGCATCGCCAACGAGTAGGGCGACGCAACAATCGTTAATTCACAAGCAATAGAAACAAAAGTGAACATCAAGTCGTGAATGAACAAAGTAAATTTAAACAAATCACGCGCTATTCTCTTCGGCTAAAATCAAGGCATGCTCGAAAGAACAAAGAATTCGTTGAAACGACAGAAACTGGTGGGATTGGTTTCTCTTTTGCGTGCTTGCAAAAACTGATTTCTTTTGCATACCACGTTAAAAAGGGCATTCTGAAGAATAGAAAATGTTTATCACCGTATTAGTAAAGTTATCAAAGTCACGTAGAGAAAGAAAGTGGAGGGAGAAAAAAATTGAAGAAATCTGACGGCACTCGCGGAGAAAATGATTTGAAAAATTTGCGTGGAAGCAGGCGCGTTGAAATGGAAGATCCCTTTAAATTGGAGGTAATGGGTAGCGTGCGTTGCGCGCGGATGAGACGTCGAGGCAGCATGTAATGAGCCGGCCGTAATCGCGGATCGTGGACTCTCGTCCTTCTTAACGTAATGCATTTGCGTCCTATGCAAACGACGCGACGTTGGTCGCGCGTGTGCACCAACCAAGGCATCAACGCTGCTCGCTTCCAAAGCTTTATCTTCCACCGTGTCGCGTCTTCGTTTAGAATAACATCGCGCGCTACCGCTACGTCCCACCCACAGAAAAGATATTCCCCTTTAATGAGAAATTCTTCGCTCGACATTACCGCCAATACCGCGCGCGGTTTACGTATAGACACGCGTTGTATGCGCGAGCAAAAGGATTTTCCGCACTCATCTACCAAGGTGGGGCGGGAAATGTCGCAGCCATTTACTCGGTGTCCCACTTTCTCGTCTCTAAAAATCCCGTCGAGTTTTCATTCGTAGATTTGGAAATCAAGCAATACGTTGCCTACACTTAATCGTCATGCAGATTCGTGTCCGGTAGTTCCAGTCGGCGAGGCGCATTCGTTACGAAAGCGGATTTTAACAGTTCGATATCAGTACCTATAATCGTGAATGATCTAAATAGATATTTGAAAGGATACTTAACACTACGGATAGTTAGCTAAACAGTTACCAAAATTTAGGCGACATGGTCAGTCAATGTATTAAAAGAGAAACATTCGGCCGCGTGTTCAGACGATCAAAATGTGCCGCTTCAAAATAATTTCTCTTTATAGTAAATTTTTCTTATGTGATACACACATTGAATTCAAGATCAAGGTGAGAAGGAATTAAAGAGCATTCGTAAAAGAAGATATTCGTTTTAGAAGTTCCCGACTCCTTTGGGCATAAACCTCGAGTAAAATGAATGTGCTGTAATTTTCAATATTTCCCTCCACATCGAGGGATTTTCCACGCGAAAGCCAAGCGGGTAGGTGAAACTTGACCGAATTCGTCCCGGTGAGATTTCAACGCGCCCAAACTTCTCTCCGCCGTACAAGACGGTCCATCGACGGTCCGCTTCTCGTCGTTCGATTCAATTCGATTTACCGCGCTGCTTTCGTCTCGCCCGAGTCGATAATGTCCTCTGACGATCGACCACGAGTTTAATGCGTCGTGCTTGAGTGACCTTAAACATCGGAAGGTGTTCGAGCAATCGACTCTCGACTTTGAAGAGACAACGGAGGAAGACAAGTTGCAAATTGTAGATATGCGTGACCACAGAACGCACTCGTTCTACCATTTGTCACGAGTCTAATTCGCCCTCGTGAGTTCTAATTGTAAGAGCAGAATGGAAATACGCTTAACTTATATCCAGAAGGCTGCATTAATTCTTTCTAGATTTTATGCGTCCTTGTGACACGAAGGTGAATGCTACTGGATGCACATGGTCAAAGGATCTAATCTAGTCAAAGCATTGTCAACACTCGTGTGCGACTGCCTCTTGTTATTCTAATTACAACCGCGTCTAGACGACATAAATCATTTTCAAGAGATATACCGTTCAAGAATATCACGAAAGCGTGAAGACTCCTGAAATTTAAAATAATGATAATACTGTGCGTCTCAGTGAAATACTGTTTCTAATCTAACCAGAGGACCAGGAGCGTTTCGGTGAAGCATTTCCAGGTCGAAGTTCAAGAAAATAAAAATTATTAATTAAAGTTTGAGTAGATTGCAGTTCGCTTTACGCGCGGCACGATTTAAACGCCCGTATCGCACGGTACGTCAAACAACTCGAGGTTAGACGTGCGATAAAGATTTTGATGATCCCATCGTTATTGCGTGGTATCGTCGAAGCCTGCACGATTTTTCTCGACGAAACTCATTTGGCCTGGCATCGACATTCGCAACGATTCTTCACTTCGAACCGTGTGGATTGTTCGCAAGAATCACATTTCATGATTCGCGGATCTGTTCGTTTTCACTCGAGAAACTTGCTTTAAAATTTACCACTCCATTTGGTCGTCGCAGACCATGCGACCAATGCGGTGACAGAGTTGAAAACCCAAAGTGGTGATGAAAATTTCAGAGGATCATCGAAATCGAAAGGATAATCCTTCGGTACTTTCATTCATACGAAAATTCTTAATCAACGAAATTTTCTCTCCACGAAGGGATCGTTGAATGACACGATCGATGCTTCGCTACCTAGTTCTCGTCTCACGCGGATTACGAGCCGCTTACGAGCTCTTTAACAGTACCTGCAATTTGTGAAAATTGGTGGAAGGTGCCAATTCGAAGAAACGTCTTGAGTACACGAAGTTACATGAGTCAGGCGGCGCCTCTGTTTTCGCCGCTTCCAAGCTGGTCTACTTATTAACAGGGCATTGATACTTGGCACGGCCAGACTCTTTGAAGATAGATGGACGGTTTTAAAATAGATCGCAGAGGAAAGATAGAGAAGCCCGCATCGGTGTTGAAGCGAGACGATTACTGTTTAACCGAACCGATATACCTCCATGTCGGTACTACGTTTGCATTTCACAAGGGGTGCAATTTCCATTCTATTCGAATCCCAAAAATTACTTTCACTACCAAATTGATTTTCTTTCTCACTGCATCGAATTGGACGTTGCTGCAATCACGTTGTATTTCATTGTATTCAAAATCGAGGTAGGTATATAGGTGCTATTTTTAGTTTACCTCTAGACGGTAGCCATTTGTAAACATTTATTTTTCGCGAGGCTTCCTTTTTTTCATAAATCCTTCCTGTTCCTTTAAATCGCAGAAACCTCTAAACAATACTCGACTTTGTCCTAAGTAAAGTTTTTTAATGTTGTAAATTTGCGGACTATTAAACGAATACGTGCCAAACTGTCGGCGCAAAAATACTTCTAATTCTTCCGTTCGACCCAATTCTTTTATGGAAATTTTCAATACGGCATATGAATAAAAGTAAATAAATTGAATGGGCACGGTGCGTGCGCAATATGCGATTGTTAAAACATGTTAGTAAATCCGAAGCAATAACGAGCCACGGCAAAGCGTTCACGAGTTATTAAGTTCTAATGATATTAAAATGGAGGTATATTGCAGAGAGACTCTGCATAAAGCGATAGACAATGCGAGCTCGAGCCCACGCGAAACCGCGAAAGCAAATGCGCACCCACCCCGGCACATATGCACACCCTTTGCGACCAACTTGATTTTCTCTATTTCGATCGGTTCTCTTTGTCGTTCGCTTACGCTTTCACAATTAACAACTGCTCTTTCTATACGTTAACATAATACATTAATTAATCATCATTAAGAATATTACTTTTATTTACCCTTCCGCGAGTTGCCAAAGGAAACTTTTACCCCACGATAATTCGGCGGCACATTGTCGAAAATTATTTCTTTCCTCGTACAGCAACTCTGTCCTAGACATATTCGAAAAATTATCGGTCACCCATCTCTCGTTCTAGCATTACCCAACGATCCACGACAATAAAAAAGAAAGTGTCGGAATAAATTCAAAACTGGCCCACAGGAGTTAGAATGCGAGCACTATGCAACCAAAAACCATAGTACAGATGCTCGTCGAAAAATATGCGGACATCGATAACGCTGTGTACTACCTATCGATACAGCAGTAACGACTATTTGTACAATAAAATCAATTCGGACATTAATCACCCAGGCATTTGACTTCCGTGTCCCATTGGGCTCTCGACTCTCCCCCATTTTCACCGTGCAAACGTACCTACCAGGTAACAAGCGAATTGGCGCGCGATTCAAAATCCTACCCACCAAATGTTCAACGGAAAGTTCGAGCAAGGAACGCGCGCCTCTTTCGCCTTGGACACAGAAAAAGAAATTACGTTACGATGAGATACGTGCTCTGGACTCGGAGAGTAGCATAGACCTCATCTGTAGATAATCTCGAAAATAAGAATGACGAAAGGAGGACAGACAGAGAAACAGACGGTTCGGTTTGATTAAACCGCGGCACAGATTTCTGGCCGGCTCGATATCGAGGCTCGCTCATCTTTAAGAAAGGAGCCTGACGAAATAATCTATACTCCTCGCGTACTCACCTGGGCAGAGAAACGAGACGACGAGGATCGCGATTCGCACGCGTCCGATAATCCCAAGATCGCGTGCATAATCCATGCTGAAGGATAGGGGCCGCCACGGGCTGCTCGAGCGAAGAATCCCCCCGTTCTTCTCTCGGGGGGTTCGTAAGGAGGAAACGATGGAGGTGAGAGAGTGGGGATGAAGTGAAAGGGTTCGAGTAGGAAACGACCTTAGGAGAAAAGGGCTCCGCGCGTGTCGAGAGCCACGGAGAAACAAAAAAAAAAGGTGCAGGAGAAGAAAGGATCGTTGCAACGTTGAAATCCTCTTCTCTCTTCTTCCTTAGAATCCTGGACGTTTTCTTCGAGTAATCCAATCGGAGCACGCGTAGATGGACGCGTAGGGGAATAAAGAAGCGAAGAAGAACTTTTACGGAAACTCGCTTTTCGCCGAGTGCGCGGCCCGAGGTGGAGGGATACGCGTGGCGCCGAAGAAACGAATGGCACGCACCAACACTGATCTACGAAGAAAGGACACGCACACACACGTGACACTCAATGAAACATACACACGAGTAGGTCTCACGGCCACGGCACGGACTTTCACCGACGATCGGTCATCTTATGCGCCCTTTCTCGCTCCGCCGCACGCCCCATTCGCGACCCCACTATTCACACGTACTCGTATGCCTCGTGCCACATAGCTCGGTGTCGGAGAGAACCTCCTCTTCGATTTTCTTTCTCCTCGATATCGAGGCGTCGCGCATCCGAATGAGACCTTCGCGCGACCTGTGATCAACGATCACGGTCATCGGCCACCATTATGGCTCATCCACGAATCCGCTACAAGAGAGAGGGAGGATGGATCTTCTCGAAGCGCGTCGAGGTGGACGATCCAAGAACCTCTACGATTTTTCTGCTCCCTCGATCCTTTCTTCAAGAAAGAATTCTCTCGTTGGGTTGGTGATCGACGGACGATGGTGGAACGGCTCACCCACCGTTAAACGGAATTTCCACGCGATAGCTCGTAAGTCGATCCAATTTGGTTGCAGCTCCCAGTCTCACTCCCGTCTCTCACAACAGGTGATCGGTCTTCGCGACGGAAATCGATCTTCCTTCGCGGCGCACGGGCGAGAACTCCATTCCATTCAACGTGAGTAGACAAAAGGGAAGGAGAGGAGAGAGAAAAAGTAAGAAAAAGGGACCCACGAATATCGTTCCAACTTTCCAACGCACGTCCCCCGCAGGCAGGTAGGCGCGCGCGCGCGCGAGCGCGCGCTCGAAAACTCCGTGGAGCGTTACGTGACGCGCATTCCGTCCACTAGCTAAATCCAAATGTATTCTCCTATCTCCGAACGCACGATCCACGGCAAAGAGTACTCGAGACGAGAGGAACACACCTCGCGCACGTTCCAAAGTTCGTGAGAGTAGGAATTCTCGCGCGAAATCCACGAGGTCACTCGGCGCACCACTTTCGAAATCTTCGCGCTCGGTGAAAAGAAAAATAAACCGAGGTGGCGGGGGTGAGAGGGACGATGAGGCGTCCGAGAGAGGTTGGCGCGAAAAACAAACGAAAAGGATCCGTGGAGAGTGTGTATCCCTCCGCGTGGAATGACGAGCGCACCTCTCAACGGTCGCACGAGAACTGAGCTTGGGGTCGCGCACCGCCAGTGCAACCCCCCACCGTGCAACTTCCCCATTTTTTCCACTCCCCTCCTCTGACCCTCCACCGACTCTCCTTCTCCCTCCCCATCACTTCGACGCCGTACAATCCTCACTTGTGCGCCCTCTTCCCCCACCCTTCATCTTTCGCTCCATCACTCTCTCTCTCTCCCTTCTCTTCTTCTCGTTCTCTTTCCAACTCTCTCCATCCTTCCTCCGTCACTTCTCGGCGCATGCCACCACATACCTCATCCCGCCGTTTCGTCTCGTTGCAGCGAGCAGCACGTAGAAAGACGTCGACGGGTAGGAGTAGGGATTGGCAAATTTATTTAAAAACACCGATATTGGAAACAGAAACGACCGGTGCGCGATACATCGGAAGAAAGCATCGATCAAAATCCATGCTAAAGTAATTCGTAATTTAGAATTCATTATTTCATTCTTTTAAGGGCCCCCGCAGACTACAGACTTTCTATCGGCCGATAGTTTTGGTCGGGTTCTTAATCAGCATAAAAATGTGTGCAATATCGGCCGATACTGAATCGTTAAAATGTGCGCACTTGCATACATCTTTATGCTGATTAAGAACCCAACCAAACTATCGGCCGATAGAAAGTCTGTAGTCTGCGGGGGCCCTAAGAATTCACGTGCATTTAATGAAATTCCTGCTGTCCATCATATTATATTTGTACGTAACCAAGTGAATGATTTAACAAATAATGATTGTACAAATTTGGACATTCCACATTGCGAATTGAACCTGACTATATGCAGCAACGACGAACGTTGTCAAAAGCAAAATAAGTGTTTTATTATAAAAGAAAGCTTTTATTCGAAAATAAAAATATCGAAACATCGAGAAACAAAAAAGTCGATTTCTCAGCGATTGTCGAACATTTAAATCATCGATCTTCCGCATCGATATTATTATTTTAATAATATTATAAATAGTATTATTTATCCCTAGTTAGAAGAAGACGAAGAAACGATAAGAGGCGATGGATGGTGAGGGGAGTGAGAAGTGGAGAAAGGTGGGAGAAACTGGGAGAAGGAGAAGGTAGGATTTTCGGTGATGGTGGGGACATGGCGGAGAGTGTTCGGTTGAGGACGGTTAGAGAAGAGCGAAGAACGTGGGTAAGTGAGAGAGAAAGAGAAATAGAAGGAGAGAGAGAGAGAGAGAGAAAAGTGTTCGGAGAGGGAGAACGTGCAAGCGCTGCCGAAGAGCGTGGAGAAGTGGTGAGGGTGAAGGGGCAGGGAATAGGTGCAGGACGGCAGTTTGCCCCCACCGATTCACGTACGGCAGGTGGTTCTTTCTCCCGCGGGCTAGGCCCGAGGGACCACCGAGCATTTGAGCATTTCGAGCGACCGCCTGTCTGCCGGCCTGCCTGCTCGCTATTCGCCTGCTCGCTTCTCCGCTTGCTGGCTTGCCCCGAGCCACGATGTTGCTTTGCTCGCACGCACACGCGCGCGCGCCTGTTTTTCATCTGCAAACCTGCTGTTACCGGTGCCGCCTGCACACGGCCTCGCGTCGTTATCCCCTTTTATACGGTCACCCCCGTAGCGAGCACTACGCGGGCCAGAATATTTCAAAGTTCGTCTAGTAAGGTAAGCTTCCTCTAATCGTCCACGAGTCAACTCCTCGGCTCTCGTCACTCCGTACGGCAGAACGATCAACGTGCTTTCGGCTTGGTTTTCGGGAAGTTGTGGATATCGGTGATTTTAGGTTTGACATTTCGTCGATCGATATCGAGTAGTCGTTATGAAAGGAGAGCGATATTTTGATTCCGACCGAATATCCGGTGGAATGGCTCGTGGAACTGCCAATGGAAAATATCGTTAGGTGGTTCGACAGGTTGAACGTCGGAGGTCTTTAAAAGTCTGCGAAACGAGCGCTTTTACTGCACGGGGAAAGTTTCGATTTCATAATCGATAGAGTAACGTAATTTCGACCGTGAAGGAGTTCGATGAGGAAGGAATAAAGTTTTTGTTTTTTATAGACGGGCTAATTACCTTGCGGTTATGTAGCCCTTGCGTTTATAGTGAAGTTGCGCTTGATGAATTCTTGGTATGCGTGAGAATATTGTACGAATGTTAAGCGTGGATAAAAATTCGTCCTTGCGAATAACGTGTTTCGTCGTGCTTATAATAACCATCGCAAATAATTCATCTTCGTTGCTGGTTATGTAAATTTAACCTTTATTGAATTTCTGAGAGTGCACGCATATGAATGAGCAGAAATTAACGTATGTAGGTATCACCGAAATCGTGCTCACTGCGCCGTAAAACGCAAACAACGAGTCAGACGGTATGGGACTTCGAGTAAAAACAAGCACTCGTCGAAAAAATATTGGTAAAAGGTATTGTGGACCGAAGCAGCCATTTCAGTTTGATCCCAATGTCCATCTCGTCGTACAAATATTTAAGGCACTTACAGAGTAGTGGATATTACCTCTTTCAATATTATTTACATCAAATTCAATATCTATATTTTTCTCTGTTTTTGTTATAACTCTGCTCGACTTCGAATGAAATTTCGTTCAATCGTTCCAAGTACAGATTACTTAATTTCCAAAATCCATTTCATACACCACGCATAAATATAAACTTGGAAATTTATGCTCGATGAGAAAACACACTGTAACTTTTCAGCAATCGAAGTAGAGTACTGGGAACGAATCTTTTGTATGGACGAAATATACGACTCGACAATCCCTTAACGGTTCACCTGAACTATTTTAAATTCCCAGGAAGGATCGAGAAATTTTATTTGCGCCTAAGGTGAGCATCCGTTTACGGCACAGTTAAATTATAAATTTGCAAGTTGGCCGCATGCGGAAAAGGAAAGATTGCCAAGGAGCTTTCACCGATGAAATAAGAGACATTTTGCGTATCGACTTAAATTCGAGCACTTAAAGGAAACGAAGAGATATGCGGGGCTGGGCCACCTCCGCCGTAGCATCGAGTTCATTTCCGTGCGACCGCAGGTGTCCGCGCGTCCCGACACGACGCCTCCTCGCCTACCCGTCCCGATTCCTTCCGATCTCGATTCTCGGCTACCTGACCCGAGTTTTCGACCATCTGCCGCTTGCATTCGGCTCTTTCTCGTCCTCCCTCTTTCACTCGTCCCCTCACTCCCTCGTCTATTTCTCCACTGGGAATCCACAGGGCCAGGAGAATCCTCCTCGGTAAAGATGCATCGGCAGTGCCCCTGGTCATGGGCATTCGCGGTGAAGGTGCGGGACGTGGGTGTGCAAATGGACGAGTAAGCGGACAAGAGAGGATAGGCCAACGGCCATTCGAACGTTTAAGAGAGCGAGACGAAGGCACCGCGACGGGTGCCTGGTGGAGAGACGTCGAGAAAGAAGCTATTCTTCCGCGGAAAGGAGAAAAGCTTCGTTTGTTGGCTCTGGTAGTTAGCTGCACTAGGTTTCTCCGAGGATTTTTTCTTTTTATTTGTCTTCGCAACCTCGTACCAACTGCATAGGTATATTTGTTTGCGAGGTGTGTGCTTAGAGTTACATTAGATTGCGGCGTAGGTATTTGTACTTTAGGGGGAAAAGAGAGATCAGAAAGAAAATTTGAGGGCCGTCAGAAAATTTGCGATGCTTGCTTGGACGATTGATTATTGTAAAAGTTAATCTAGAAGTTAGTGATATAGAAGGTAATCTAACCTTCTACTTCTACTGGCTTGATATAGTAATTGTATTCGTTAATTGCGTACACTTATCTGTGATTTATAACACAATCAGCGGCGAGAGCTTAACGTCTAACGCAGCAGCGGGGAATTGTAATAAGCATTTCAATGTTTATCCAAGCGGAATGGAGCGAAAGAGCAGAATGAGCGAATAGCCGGAGGATTCACGAAAGAGAGTATTTATGACAACGAGAAGTTATGCCCTTTCTTTTGCCAGGTGCCCGTCTGGGTCATCTGGACCCTCTTTTTCTCTAACTTGTAATTATAAATTCACTCTACGGACGTGCGCTTCTCTTTATTCGTGATTTATTTTACCACAGAAGTTTGTAGTTCACGTTTTACGTTATCGTCGCCCGCGGTTTCTGCGACGCTTCGCCGTTTCTACGCTCAATTCCGCCCATTCGTGCACGCACCCACACATCCTCGGAAACTCAATAAAGGGTTCGCCGTCCCATTTCTCCTCCTCTCATTAATTTCTTCGCCGGCATTGGCCCCCCCGTTAACATTCGTCCAACCCTTCATTTAGCTCCATTCCCCGGGGACATTTTCGCATTTATTCATCGATGACGCTCGGCCCGTTTTTACTCGCATGCGTCTACGCCTGGATATGATTAAAAATCCTTCCTAATACGATTGAATAGACTCCGCGTTGACAACTGTTCGTTGAATGTTCAATGGAGAATTCATAGCCGAATACGACGGAAAAATGTCCGCAGTTCAGGTCACTTTTCTACCTCTAACCATTGCAATTTCCACAAAATGGGAACGAGCCTACGGCCTTTCAACCTGGCATAAAATGAAAAGGAAAAATCCCCTGTTCACAATCCAATCGTTTCGGCGTGGATATTCCGTAGGGAGAAATTTAATCGAGTCAATGGAAAAACTATGTGAAAATCAATTAAACTCAAGTAATAGAGTGTGCACTCGTTTAACGGAGCTAACAATTAAACTGAGAACTGGCATTTGTACAGCTTCTTCCTCCCCGACGCACTTCACGTATCGTTGATACGAAGGACATAACTCTACAGAAGTTAGAATCTAAGCAAGCGTAAGGCAATCTAAGCGTGGAAAGCCGATATCCGTGTAGAACTGCTTTGCCCATCCTCGACGTGTGCCGTCGTCGTCGTCGCACGTCACGAAGGCACACGTCTCACGATTTACTAGCGTTGGGTACGACGGACCGTGGACTTCGTGGTACATCACTCCTACCGATGCTAATTCGCGAAAGGGCCGTGCGTTACGACGTGACGCTTGAAGAAGCACTACTTGACGCGTTACATGAACACACGCGTCAAGGGTCCTCCAACCTGCAAGATCGAAAATTTCCCTTCGAAAACATTTGATCACATTTTCGAGCAGGTCCAGATCGACGAAAAACATCATAGTAGTCCAGTACGAAACCGCGTTCGTTTACCTCCGGTTTTCACTTTGCACGGACCTTAACAAGAGCCCGACTCGCACGTTACGCGCGAAGTGGAGTCTTCCGTCCAAGTAAGTAGGTACGTCGTCGGCTTCTCGCCGTAGAATCGTTCGCGCGATTGTGCCTGCTTACTACTCCGTCCATCTGCGAGACGCACCGTTCCGTGTGCCCGCAAACACTGGCGTACATTACGTCACGCGCTTATGTGCTCACGCGAGTGTGAACTATGCGTGCGTGCGTATGCGAGGGATAAGGAGAGGAGCGTCTGGGGAACGAAGCGTGCCTTGCGATAAAGGCGGGTCCGAAGGCACTTTTGATACGAGCATTCGTTCCGCTGTCGTGCGCGCTTTTCTGCTTCATTCCTTTGGCTCGCTCGACGGAGAGAAGAAATCGAATTTAGATTATAGGGCGTGGCCCGGATTTTAATATGTAAATGCAAAATTTCACTACCTATCCGTTACATAAATACCGATCATGTGAAAACAGATCATCAACGTTTACGTGAAACGGGGTAAAATAAGAACCTGTTTTACGTTTCAGCTGCATGGAGAAATACGTAAAAAAAAAAGAGAAAAGAAAACTAAAGACAACGTCGTCGCGATGAATAAACTAAACAAAATGGAATAAAACGGAGACAACTTTCGAGAAAGCTAACAGAAGTTTTTATGTGTCGCTTGAACCTTCCCCGCCCATAAGTAGAGGAATTGCACAGTCCGGTAAGGACAATCGTTGAAAACTGTAGGAACCGCGGGTATGAATTAATTGCGTTATTAAAATCTCCGGGGATTTTCCGCTCTCGTCGCATTCTCATCGTCTACCACCAAATAAGATTTCGCGAAAACGGAGCGAACAAGCATTCGAGTAGCGATGAAACGTAGAAACTAATTTCGCACCGGGCAATTTCCGTGAACTCGCGACTCGACGCGGTCTCACGAATTCGCAGCGAGGACAGTAGGCATCCTCGTATGGAAGGGGATGCGCGTCGTCCGCCACTACGCGCCAACAGCTTCCTACAAATTGCCCGTAGCTCAATCAGTCTGAATTGTCATGCTAAAGCCGATTCGTGAAACGAAAGAGTGAGGCCTAGCGAGACCTGACAGGTCTCGGCCTTACAAGGAAGACGGCGGGCGTCGACGGGTGAAATTTGGTCGCATCGTCGAGATGCATCTACGCGTCTGTGCACGCCGTATCCTTTCACGCTCCCATGCTCCATCGTTTTCACCCCCTGTCCTGTGCGAAGGGTGCGATGCACAACGGCGCATCCTACCGTTTCACAGCTACCCCCAATCGATCGGTTCCTTTCCCCCTCCCGAAGGGTGCTGGAATCCGAGCATGCCACGATTTACAATTTTTTTCCTCGATTTTTTTCTACAGCATTTCTCCCTTAATCGCTTTTTCGTTAATATCGTGCAATCGTGGCGTATGGCCGCACGGTTATAACCTCGTGGTTTCGCATACCTGGACGCTTGGTAGCCATTGAATTCGAAAACGGACCACCAACCTAGCGTGCACGGCGAATGCCGTTAACGTTCAGCTTTTTAACGGGTTCGCGAAGATTATCGCGCCACTGGGGGATTTGAGTTTGCTTAATTTCTCGCGAGTGTGCAGGTGACTCGCTCGAGCCAATCAAATTTCCACGTTCGATGGCTTTTATAAGGTACCTGCATCGAGTGGAGGAAGGGTATCTGAGAACGCTGCAGTTCATTGTACTCGCTTAAATTTAAATTTCGCGTAGATTGATACTGGTGTAGGTCAAAATATTTTCGGGACATGTCGCTTAAATGGACGTACAATCGTAACCGAGTTCACGAAGTGGAATTTACAATTTGTGATTGTAAGGATGCTTGTGGGAAGGTTGCGTGTTTTAATATGCGGGAGCACGATATTTTATGTCGAAGAAAATTTTAATATCTAATCTTTTAGCAAGGTGCCAATGTCTTATTCAAAAGCGGACTACCCTTGTTCTCCGTATAGTTGGTTTTACCCGTCCATGGGATTATCTCTCCGTATCGCTGATCCGTCCATAATCAGCAATAAAGCAGCAGCCCTGCGGATTAGGCGCCGATGGGCTGTAAATCGAGCACAATTTCACGGAATATTTCGTACCTGCTTTCTCGCTTTCTTCGCCACCAAGATTATAAAGAGTCTCAAGAAAGAACATTGTTAGAGACATTGTAAATGGAGAAAGATAAATGCAGACCCATCAGATTTCCTTTCGCATCACGCGGGGACCAATACCGAAAATAGTAAATAGAATATTATCACCCCTAGGACGTGAAGACGATCGACCGAAATTCTCCACTGCAGTGTAATTCCCTTACCGCGTAAATAAATCTACCATCATTCGTTTTCTTCTCTTCTCGTTTCTTACCTTCCCTATTTTTATCCTTTCCCGTGCATCCATACGTCGATATCGGGCTTCGCGACCCTGCACGAATTAAGCTCGCTTCATATTTAACCAGAGCACGCGCGAAGCGTAACATTTAAGCGGATTCCCACTGATGTACAGGACGCGCGCGCAAATGCACGAGGGAGCATCCGCGGAATTGTAATACCAATAAAACAGGGAATCGAATTAAAGAATATATATGTTTTTTTTTTCATTCTCACCGTTTTGTAACGCTGACCGGTTGCATTCGTCGCGTGCTCATTGGGCACGTTCGATGTAAAAGCAGAGCTCGTTTCAGATCCGTTTGTACAATTGCCTCTTGCTTATTTGCTCTCTTGTTTATTTTTCAATCAGGAGCCATGATTCGGCACTGCCGGTGTAAAGTAGCATTCAGATATGTCAGTACTACAAGTATTAAGAAGTATCGATGAAAAAGCCGTGGACGATTTAAAATGTTGAATAATGTACGAAATTTGAGACGTGGAGAAGCAAAAGAAATGCCGCGTGGTGCGAAGTTTGTCTTATAGGACGTTGGGACGGTGGTACAGCGTACGCCAAACCAAATACACTATTGTTGAATTTTCGATGCGCTTCCGTATAGGGAGACCCGATCTTGCAGCGGCTAACATAAAAGCCGCGGCGAGAAACTTAAAAGGAGCGACAAATCCTTTTGATCCCCAGTATTCCCGAGTCTAGAAGCCGCACTTTGGGACGATCTACATACAGAATAATATTATTCGAAATTCGCCATTACGTAATATTCCTACAGTCCTTTTACCTGTTGCTATATCTTTTTATAACGTTCGCAGTGTGTCAAGTCAGTATTGTCTTAATGCATTCTTTTCTCTCTACGTTTATTAACGTATAAAGCAAAAAGAAATCAACTCACGTCAATTCTGCTCTTAGAAAAGAATCTATCTAAATCAGCCAGTTTTAGCATAAATACTTCGATCGCTATGAAATGTCCTTTTTTACCACTGGACCATTCACAACTAACTTCTGTCACGAGTCTTAGACAGCATTCTTGGGTTTATCCCAAGCTCGCTCGGACTCTCTTTTCCGCTTCCTCTTTATTTTTCCGCTCCGCGTTGGCCTCTTACATCGTCACTCGTGTGCTCCCGATAACGCGAGACCGATAAGGGCAATGAACGATTCCGCGGACGAGGGGTGTAGCAGAGGCTGGGATTGTGAGGGAGGCGAGCAAGAGCGGAGGGAAAAGGAGGAGGAGAGAGGGTCGAGCGCGAGCCACTAGGCGCATAAATATTCGTGACGCTGACTCATTATCGTCGTAGTTGGTTCATTACCCTGCCAGGTCCTTTTGACCCCGCGATTCTGAAGACCTCGTTTCTCTCTCCATTAAAATTCTCTCTCTCTTTTCTCGTCGCTCTCGCCATTCATTCCTTTCGCATCTACGCGCGGTTGGTAGAAGCTTCGCGTAGTGGCCGAGGGGCGGTGGAAAGACTCGGGTCGAGAGAGTGGAGATGAAAATAAGAAACAGAAGAGCAGGCACAGACATTTGATGCGGAAGACCGAATAGACGAAACCTATTTATCGAATAATTATGTCACGGAGTAATATCGGACGATTCGATCCTAGTGGAACGATTCGGAGAATTCAGGTCAATAGGATAATTCAATTTGTTTCTGGAATATTCTTCGTTGTTGATCGTCTCCTCGAATTCATTTTTTCTGGGGCTTATGAAACAGAGAAACGTGTATGATTTTTAAGCAAGGGTACACATGTCGTGGCGTGAGTAATCGGTTGCACTTAAATTGTCGCTAATTTAAATAATCATTCTAATCGTTCTAATTATTCTAATCTGTCGTAATTGAAGTAACACCGGCATGTGATTATCCAAGTTTCGTAGATTCCTGAAGTTAAACAAGCGAATTCATCTGCACGCGACAATAATATCTAAAGAAATGTTAAGCTGACTTTAATTCCTCTACTCTAATGTACTCTTTACGCTTACGTTTTCGAGGAAAAAAACTTGTTAGCGTGTCCACGGATTACCGAACGATAAAATGCGCTCTCGTCGAGTGTATTCGCTGAGAAATTTCTTTTAATAACCGCGCAGGTTGCACGAATGTTTTCACAATGGGGTACCTGTTTATCTTGATGGCGGCCCTGATCCCCCGGCGGTATGTTCGCAGACTTACTCGAAGCTCTCGCGTTTCGTCGCTCGCTTGCTTACCGAGTTCCTCGCAAAGAAGGAACTGTCGACTAAGAGGGGCTAGACGGGAGGACGAGGGGCAGGCGATGACGACAGGGTAAGGGGAGAGCATAAAGAGGAGAGGGATGAAGAGAGAGGGAGGATAGTCGCTCAGGAAGTTGCAAACTTCCGAAAACGACGTACGCCGCGACTCGCCTCGCATCGTTATTGGATTAATGAATTTTCTGGTACGATTAGCCTGCGAGGAAGCAGTAGCTCACTCAGGTACGCCAACCCACTCGCCTTTACCCAGGTGCCACTTTTACTCTCCCGCATCTTCCAACCGGAGGCCATCGAAATAATCTCTCCTCGTATTCCTTCGCTCTAAAGTGATAGAGTAACACTAACAAGGTGATGTTCTTTCGATTCGCGTCTCTCTGCAAATTCTTCGATTCAGCCAGGAAACCGACCTCAGTGCTGACAATTCGAACGTTTCTCATTCGGCCCTGAATGATTTTATGCGCGCTTGTTTACGTAAAAGATACTCTCGATTACTTTACGTTCAGCTAAATGTCAGGTAGATGTAAACTCATCCAGGCATGAATGAAAAACGTTCAAAGTGGCAACACTGACTCGCATACAGCTGCGTTGACCAATACCTTGCGTAAGAGGGAAATTATTTCCACTACGGTTATACAAGGACGGGAAGTTTCAATGCAGTAGTCCGATGCGTCTCTTGTCAGCCTCCCTTATTTATAATTAGTCATGAGACCAATGGGGCTCTCAGAATTTAATTCTGCGGTGAGCTGACAAGTCGAACGGATTGAAATATATTTAATGCGAGCTTAATAAAATATATTAATTGATTATTAAAATCGAGATAAATAAAACAAATTTTAAATGAGGATAGATTTTTGGAAAATCTTTTAGTGTATTTTTCTCTCTTCGTTTTCGGCCAGAAATCCACCCTGAGTGTGCCATTTGAAACGTCGATAAGTGTAATAGCTACAGTAAAATTGAATAGAAGAATGAAATATTCTACGTGTTGTTCTATTCGCGCGAAAGAAAACAGATGCGCTAATATATCGATGAATTCCTCGAGGATCGACATTCAACCAGCTTGCCAGTCGATACGCCTACTCTCACGAGTACCGAGAAGCAAGCATTGAATAACTCTGCACACACTCTTCAGCTTTCCTTACCCAGCCTCCGACAGCTGGAGCTCAAAACTAATAACAACAGTTGACGCCACTCCCGTACACAGGTGGTAGCCGGAGAACGCAGTAATCTGCTCTCTTAGCCGTTCGCTCTTCTCTCGCCTCCTCTTTCACATCTTCTCCGTCTCCTTTCTCTTCTCTCTTTACGCCTTTCTCCTTCTCCATCCCTTACACTCTTCTCCCCTACCCTCTCACATCGTCATTCTCCTACCCCTCTCCATTTCCTTTCAACACTCCACCTCTCTTTCTCTATTCTTCCCTTTCTCCTTTCTCTCCTTATCGCTCGTCATTTCTCAAACTTCCTTTTTTCTCAAATCTCTCTCCTTTCTCTTTTTCCACTTCCGCTTACCTTCTCTCATCAAGAATAGAGACAGGCCCTCGCTTAGCCTCGCCGCACCACGAAGGGAGACGAGATTCCGGGGCCAAGTTCGCATAGTTTACGGTAAGTATACGTACGCATAATGGATGTAAACATCCGCGTACCTTGCGCCTTTAATGCCCAGCCCGAGTGTAACGTTGCGTTAGGTTCGTTCTCCTAGGAGGACACAGACGGTCCTCGCCATTCTCCTCGATGAGTCGCGCGCTCGGCTCGTTACTGGGCTGCTTCGACGAACAAGGACAGGCTTTATCTACGTCGATGGGTCGTTATTTTTACATCGTATTAAACGCGTCAGATTGAACGCCGGACGTTCGAACGTGAGGCGACGTGCGACGTGCCGTTGCTAACGAGATCGATCGTTGGGTCGATCGATTCGGGAGATCGATCGGCTCGAATGACCGGAGCAGCATCCACGTGAGGCAGAAAATGGTGGTCGCGAGTCGCGAGAAAAGTGTCCGTCTCCCTCTTCCTCTCTCACTCTCGCTGTCAACCTCGTCTCTTTGTCCCTGGATCCACTCTTCATATTGTTCGTGTCAACGTGGATGCTATTAGTCGCGGAGTCTTTAGTAGCTAACGGATATTGAATAGCGCGGAGAGAGAACCGTAAAGGCAATAAAGAAGGCGTTACCAGAGATTGTGTCTCATCGAATATTTTGTCGAATCGAATATTGAACGGTCCTCTTGTCAATTGAAGCAAGTACGATTCACATTCATCACCCTGCTACGTAGATAATTATGCATAATTTCGGCACAATGCGGTTGACGCGATTTAATATTCATAATTTGCGCTTGTTCACTCTGGTAGTGCGTGAAAGTGAATCCAATTTTCAAAATGAAGTACGGAACGGTTTAAGAATTGAATTATGAGGGCGTTGAACCACGAACTTCCTCGACGTTGCCTCATTTTTCTGCGACGGTGGTGTTGCTAAGGAGCTTCTTGAGATTTCTCTCAAGAGAGAGAAGTCTGATAAGGCAGAAAAGTTTTGTGAAAAATTAGTTTAATTATGGAAACGGGGCGTTCTTCAATGGAGCCGTCAAATCGTCCCAGTTAGCAGGTCAGGAGAGCACCGTGCCCCGCGATGCGATAACTCCACTTTTCTTCGCCTTAAAGCTTCCATCATAATTTTGCAAAGACAGTCCTCGCAAAGATCATACCGGGAGCTTCATCCGTGCCTTGAATCTTTTATGTCGGCTCGGAGTAATCTGCGTTTTCTCGGATCACGCTCGCTCTTCTTCTCGACAGGATCGTCGAAGTCGAGATTTCCCTTTAAAGAGAAAATTTCAAACTTCCTTCTTGCGAGACATTCGTGAAATTGCGGATGAATCCGCTGGTGGTCGATGGCGCCTCCTGCAAGATATTATACGGTAGGAATAATTCCTTTCTCAATTTTCACGAGATTTATTTCAATCTTTTATTTACGAGAATAATTATTATTTTATTCGTGTTTCGATGAACGATGGATTTTCCGCGGACCTCGTATTTCAATGTTATTGTAAAGGGCAATTATCGTCCATCTGACGAAGATGAGTCCTTCGCATAAATATACTTCAGCTCTACGCCTTACACATGCGTCTGGTACACTTAATCAAAATCTAAAATAAAAGAGAAATACCGAGCGATGGAGACTTCGATAGAAGAAAAGGAATAGATCCTACGTGTAAGTAAGGTAAAGGCGCCAGTAGTTGATCAGTTAAGAGAAATTTTCCACGGGAACAATGGTAACTGTTTGCTCTGTCATTAGATGGCGAGGGTCGATGCCTGGAGACATTCTTTAACCCTTCTAGATTATGTAACAAGACCACTTTTTAAAAAAAGTTATGTCATACAAATTTCAAAAATATTTTTATCAGTTTAGGTAAATGCTTCAGAAGTTGACCACTCTTAAAAATTAAAAATCTAGTAATTGACCCTTAATTCACTAGTACTTACTTCTGCGAAATTCAAATTCTGAAGCAGCCGCGTATCAACTTGCACCTCCACAAGCTCAACGACAGTTGCTTTAACGAGAAGCCCCCAACCGAATTATTTTTCGTTCCCAAGCAAAGCGGGCCATTCTCATTCATGGCAATTTCATTCCGTCAGATATAGTTCCCGCTTTCTATCGAGGCTGGGCGGGGGCGCCGTTTTTATTTACTTTTAACGAACGCCCGCAAAACTCAGTTATTGCTACCTCCCGACGATCGATCCCACCCGTCACGGGCGAACGAAACTTTTCGTTGCTGCGATTTTAATGGCCCGCCGCCGTAGTCGAAATCCTCGTTTTACTTCGTCCTCCGTCGATTCTCGATCAAAAGCAAGGACTATCGCGCGTAGGCACGCAACAGAGGCTCGCCGGTAATGCATTTAATTAATCGACAGTGATTTGCAACGGATGCTGCGTGCCGCGTCCCGTTAGGCTGAAACCTTCGGCTCTCCTCTTGGATTCAACATTGGTAACAACAGCGGGACGCCACCGACCTTGTTAAACGTTCCTCGGTATCGTTGAAATAGTTGCGGCCGCGCTAAATGCACGCCGATCCGTTCCTGCCGATCTAATTGTGCCCGACTGCCGACATTCCGGCGCCCTTCTCAAGCACTCTCGAGAGGATTTTAAAATTCCACGGGCGCGCCGCGTTGCTTCTCGTTGTTGGTCCGTTGCCTCCCTTGTGAGGGCCCGAGCAGTTCGAGTTCCAATAGGATGAGTACGCGATAGCTTTACATAGAGTTTAGATAGGCGCGTCGGGGATGGTGAGAATTTGGAAGTGATTTAATTAATTGCGACGAGTGTAATGAATCCACTCGCGAATATTTCTGCAAGCCATGAGAGGCCTTCGCGCGTGTTCGAATTTCGATAGTGGTGGTCGCTGAGTGGTTCAAATTTCGGACTGATTCGATTGTGGAGAAGCTGACTTTGCAGGCCGTTGCACTACAGCGAATATTTCCCTTAATTGTAACGGACCCAGGCATCCTTATCGATTCTGTTTGGAAGTATCCTCATCGATGGGGATTTTCGTAAAGTCGGTGAAATGAATTGCAGATTTTCGTAGTTATTTCACTTCGTCGTCCACTAAATGAGGTCTCTTGGATTTTATATGTATAGTAACATTCATGAATACTTCCTCTTTGTAAGTATTTCGATTGGAGTCCACTGGAGCACGTTACGGCATCCTGGCTTGAGAATCTCCGAACAATCCATCTCAAGTTCGTTACTGCATGCTTTTACGCAGCGAAGGATCGCGCATCTCAGAGGCAGGATGATATCGCGAGAAGGAGAGCCCGCGACCAAATTGCATGCGAGCCCGCGTGGACTTTCGCGGCGAATCGTCGTTGGTTGGTAGACGGTGGATAAAACCAACTTACGAGACAGTCGTTGCCATTAGTCACTTCCGCCAGATAAACCAGGGAGCTTCTTTTCTTCCTCCCTTCTCATGGACGTCGACGTCGACAACGACAAGGACAACGACGACGACGCCGGCGTCGTCGAGAGTCTGTGGATAGGCGGGCAAACGTACGAGGGTAGAAGAAGGTAAGACCAAGTGAAGCGTGGAGAGAGAAAGAGGGAGAAAGAGTAAAAAGTCTCCCTGTCTCTGTATCACCAGACTGGCCCGTCGTCTAGCTACCTATCTCTTTATTCCTATTTCCGTGCTCTCTTCTCATTTCTTCCTCTCTCACTCTTGTTCCTTCGTGCGATGGTCCTTTACTCTCCTTTTCGCGTCTCACCAGATGCTCACGAGATGCGTGGTCACTCTTGGAAAAATGTGAGGAAACGTTGCTTTGCGTTGCTTTTCGTGTCGAGAAGGTATTGGCATTCGGTGTGCCTCGCGCCAATATCGTACAAACGGAAAAGGTGGATTGTACACGGCGTGCAATAGTTCAAGAGTGGAGGTTGAAGAAGGGATGAGCTCGGTCGCCAAGTGAAAGAGAACAAGGAACAAAGAGAAAGATCAGTGCTCTCGATCTCAATAGTCCCCTCTCGTGGTTCCTTTGGGGTCTCCGAAGTCTTTGGACCGGACGCCATTTTCCAAGACCCCACGCCGTCCTCCCGAGAATATCTTCCGGAAGGCATATCTTACGGTGTTTCTGATGATTAACCTCGGTCTTGAAGTGAATTGTGGATGGGTGGTGTTAACATATAAGTTAAGGGAAGTTTTGTCATCGTGGACGTGGAAAGAGAGAAGATAATCTGATCGTATGGATTTTTTGGAGTGAACTGAATTGAGCTTGAGTAAAATTTTAGGCTTAGCTTTTACGGAATGTAACCATTTTTACGAGTAGAAATACTTTACGTGCCGGTAACAATATCGTAAAGAAAAAGCGGGCAAAGACGGAGCACGCGAATAGCTGAGAGAGGTCTGAAAGAGTGATCTAAAATGGACCATCGTCTAGCAAACTACTC
This sequence comes from Tiphia femorata, assembly GCA_944319695.1. NCBI lineage: Eukaryota > Metazoa > Arthropoda > Insecta > Hymenoptera > Tiphiidae > Tiphia > Tiphia femorata. The sequence goes on along the minus strand of OX090900.1, from coordinate 14,506,889 downwards.
TTTATTCCTCACGCGCCATTGCGGCAAGAGAACAACTTTAATTTGTCTACCCGATACGCGAAATGCACGTATTCCCCCACGACTGCTTTCTACTCTCTCGATCTCTCAAGTTCTGTTTTCCATCTCCTTCCACGAACCTCTTGCGCGTGCTCGCATACATTATAGTCCTTTCTCTCTCGCACATTCTCTCTCTCTCTCTCTCTCTCTCTCTCTCTGTCTTCCCTCCTCCAATTTTCACTTTTAAATCCTACATTTCCCAATTCGTTCCATCATCGAGGCCCATGCACCCAAATGGATCTACACTTGGACCTCGCCATCCAAAGCAACCTTTCTGCTCTTGCAACGTTTGTCGACAATGTTAGCACACGGGGTCTTCGTCAACGCGGTTCTCCACGCACGGAAGGCCGGTAGCGCGAGGGCAAAAAAGAGGAGCGCAGCTGGAGGATCGGAGGAGGATGGAAGAGAAGAGGAGAGAAGAACGTAAGGCTCCTCTTGGAGGCACAGCCTCCCAACACGAGAGCCACCAATTTCATCTTCTGCGGTTGCCGGTGCTGTCGAGTCACGCGAGCCATCAAAGATTCAAAGCCCCTGAGGGCCGGCAGATGGTCCCTGCAGCTCCTCTCTCCTCTTCAGTCTCCTTCCTCCCTCTCCCCTTTTCCGTTCCTCCACCTTCGCATCCAGTTCCCCCCCTCTTTCTCCTTCTTTCCACGGATCCTCGTAATCCCGGTTTGCGCCTCTCGGCAACGCGGCAACACCGCATCGTAACGTGAGGCCCCGGCGTCGGTCCCCGTCTCCACACGGGTCGGGGTCGGGGTCGATGGCAAGGGCCCCGAGAGTGTGCGCGCTGGAGCCGGGGCTTGGAGACGAGAGGGGCAAAGGAATCGTGCTGCTCTCTTAGATAATCCAGGTTACACTTAAGACACTCCGACGAAGCTTCTCCTTCTGGCAGACACGCTATGCCATGCCACGCCATGCCGTGCCGTGGCACTCTCGCTCCTGGGCGTATTCCGTGCTCGTACGGTTCGTCTACTACGTGGCGTTTAAGGTTTACCACGGGCAAGACACCGGGGAAGGAAACGAGATTGTCGAAGAGAGGGTAGGAGCGTAATCTCGAGGCTTACGGGCTCGAATAAGAGGCACTAATTGTCTCTACGAGATAAGTTTACTTATTGGCGCTTTCTTCGTCGCGGTACGAGAAATCGGATTTGTTTCGGGTGGGTGGCCATTGTTGTTTGTGTAATTCACCGTTTAGGTATTACACAATGTCATTAATCACCGGCCTGCTTAGAGTGGTCACTTTTTTACTGATTTCTTTCGGTGTGTCCTACGATCGCTGTTAGCGCACGAAGTTCCCTTTAAAATTTCAATCCCGGCTTTTCATCTCGTTTCTGATTAGACTACCTTTAATTACGCGCGTAAGTAAGTAGGTTGTAAATGATCGTGTATAAAGATGTGGAAGATTCGTCACGCGTTTGTGACGTTGATGAAATATTAAGCTAGAAAAATGTCGCAATGTAAGACGTTCACTACCTGTGATTGGATGCTGCAATTGATCGTGGTACCAAGAAGTAAAAATTCACGCTTGATAATTAACAAATGATAATTTTGCCATCTCACAATCCTACCAAGCGTATTCAGCAAACCGCGAATTGGAGTAGAAAGTCGAAAATGGACGACTCCGGACTAAGATAGCTTGATTTCACAGGATGCAACAAAACAAGCGGATCGGTGAGTGTATTTTACAAATATACCGCAGAATCCGGTAAAATTATCCTCGGCAAGCAGCTAATGCCGCTTACTCTACCTGAGAGTAGAGAAGGCTGGAACGTGGCAACGCTGTCGGTCCAAGAGCCTCCACTCTCTCTCCAACGTGGTCGCGCTGTAGCCGCGTGCCTGAGCACCTCCGTATGCCTGCTTGCTTGCCTGCCTGCTCGCTTGCTTTCCCGCCCGGCCGCTTGCACGGCTTGTCCGCTTGCCAGGCTGTGCCCGTGTTGCCGTTCAGGGACGAAGCAAGCGTTCTTGGAACGCGAGGCAGGTAGCCCCATGAAGGATTCGTAAAGAAACCCACGGAATTTTTGGGGCGGAGCCGAGGTTCCCGGTGGTGTCAAATGTGCTACCTGAGGATATTCGATTTAGGGGCCTTTGAAGCTGCCTTGCACGGCGAATCTTGACTAAAGGGATGAAAACTTTAATCGAAGACAAGTAGTGTAAATATAAAAAGCATCGACGAATGAATATTGTAATACGTAGTTCGTAAACGCGATTTTTAATGAAATAATTGAAGAAAAAACATCCCAGCATCGTTTCACGTCTCGTTTTTCGAAACTTCCATCTCACGTTTGTGGCTGAAAAATCGACGATTTCCGTGGGTGTATGGACGTGATGATCCGTTGTTTTTTTTTATGGGGGCAGAAGGAAGACGGCTCTTAGGTCGCTCCTGCACGAGGCACGCACCTGGGGAGATGGAGTGTCAAGAACCGGCTGGGCCCTGACGCCGCCATTGTCTCTGGCCCATGCGAGTTGGTATCGGGGCCCCTTCACCGTAGTCGTATAGCTCCGCCGCTGTTTACTATTCTCGAGACGTGACCCCCTTCATCCAGGTTGCTGCGAGTACTCCCTGTTCCCATCCACGTTTCATTCGAGACACGTATATTAGCTAGTCCTATGCTTTCCTCGCGCGTGATTCTTTAAAGAGGCTCTTCGCCAGAACCTCTTTCCAGGAATGTTTTTTTCCGAATCAACCTTTACCAGTCCCCTGCGGGCGTAGCTTCCTCATCGATAAGGGTATTTCTTCTATTTCGGGTGCTTTCCATTTCATAAATATTCGCGCTTCACTAAATAGATATTGACATCACGTCTTTCTGCTTCGTAAAACCGTCTTTTTCCATCCTCTCAATCCAGTAATTACTTAAAAAGATTTGAGACGTGTTAAACGATTTTTTTATATAGTTTCAGTTTCTTTTCGTCGTTATTTTAGTGGTTTGCTTTTATTTTTATGATCGACATTTTCAAGAATATCCCGTCCGTTCGAAGACGAGACTAAACGTAACTCGATATTTATCGCTTTAATAGGCGTTCACACTTGCGAGTGCTCGGCCGAGCAAAACAGCACGTGTGAGCGTAGCATTACTCTCTGCTATCTCTGTAGATACTATTTGAGAATGAGTCTGTTCGTTTATGATCAAGAATAAAGCTTGCTTCGAATGCATTTTAGGAAATTATTCTGCGAATGGTTGCAAAATGTCGCATTTAATTAACGAAGATCACACAATTTAATAGATTGGCGCAGAGAAAAATATTTTACGACTGGAGATATGCATATGTATGTTGCCAACAGACAAAAATTTTTATATTAAGAAACTGAGAATCAAATCGGACGAAATATCGAATCACCGCATAAAACGTCAAATTATGCTGTATAAGTAATAAGGCGTATTATATCGAACATCGTGGAAATAATAATATTTATCACCCGTCTAATTAAATGGTTCCACGTCACAAAATTTCTGATATTTTTTTATCTTTCGGTGATAAAAGCGTGTGAACAAATATGAGGTAGACATCGAGTGTTGTTCGCTCTAATAAAAAACAGACTGTTGAAAGAGTTGTGCCGTATATACCAAATCGTTCGGTGAACGATACCTTTAAATTTTAACGAGGCAGCGTCCAGGCGGTTTTATTGTTCAAGCGACTGTCAGAAAACTTTTAATAAAATTTCATATTCATCCCCTTGCGGTCTTACGACGTGCATTGAAAAATGCGCGAGCACAGTTTTCGCAACGGTCGAAAGAGTTTCTTGCCGGTCGCGTCACCCTTTCCACCGGAAAAGAAGGACAATCAGCCACTCGAGCTCACATCGTAAAGTTTCGTACGAAAAAGCAAGAAGGCGATGCGCACAGTGGTCATTAACCGTTCCGCGCGGTCTTCCTGGATAATTTCTGTCTTTCCCGCCATACATCATCATTAAGGACCAAAGTTATATCCCTCGGTTATATCCCGATCTCGAGCAGAGCTCGAAGTAAGGATCCTCTCCCCGTGTCCTTTGCTTCTCCCTGTGTATGCGTGCGTACGCGCGCACATAAATCAAATTCCCCGAATTCGTCACGCAGGAAGCGGACAGGAACTCTCCTCGCGTGGCAATTGGCCTTTCTTCGGCTTATCCGCTTATTTGTTCCTCTCTCCTTCTTCCGCTCGTCGTCGACGTGTAACTCCTTCGCAGCAGCCATAAAGGTGGAGCATACTCGACTGTGTATCTGTGGGCGAAAGATCTCATTCGTGTATCATTCTTCGTGGCTGTGTGTATTCGCACACACATAAATAGAGAGCGGGCGCAGAAGAGGGTTCCTTTGGCATAGAGTCGTAGACAGGGCGGACCCATTGAACGCACGAGTACGTCCACTGGTACTGTATACACTCTCCAGTGTTTCTGGTTACTCGCGAAATCTACGAATCCGATTGCGTCTCTACCCGGATATAATTTACATTTTCACCCTCGCGCTTTTGTTCGATCGCGAACATTATTTTAGGATATTATTCGTGAGCATGGGGCGTTATCCTGCAGGGGGACACGCGACTGGTGCTGCGACTACCTTCTGCCCGTGGGTAATGAAAGGCGTCCTGCGATCGGTGAATCTTCGACGCCGAGCGGTTCGCAAGTTTTATATTCCATCGTAAAAGATTCCTCGGAACGGGGAGTGGACGTTTCGAAATGTTTCTCGCGATTCCCCGTCGTAACTCTCGGCTGCGTTTGTATTACAGAGAGGCGGGCTGGTTCGAACCCCTCTTCGTAAGGCATTTCACGGGAACGTGGTTCTCTCGATGAGAGGAGCTTGTATATTTTTCATGAAAGAGATGAAGACGCGAGAGTAACATCGTAGACAGACGCTTTTATTGTGCAAGAGTGTATTGCTCGACGGAAATACCATGTCTCTTGATTGAAAACTGGTATTACCTTACGCGATACGTATTCTACATACAGTAATATTCAAAAGTATTCGGATCCAAACAAAATTTTGATATCAACGAACTGTCTTCATTAATTGCGAATTTATTTTTACGAACTGTAGCTTGGTACACTTTAAAATCACTCATTTGACGAAGCAATATTTTATTTTTACGTATTCGTAATTTTGATAATGTCCGAACACTTTTTGTAGCACATGTATGTAGTCTTCGCAGTAACGCAGACACGATGCGCTCGACAAATTATGAATTTTTCCCTTGGGGTCTATTAATTACGACGTGGATCCTTTTTCCTATGTTGAGTGGGTAAAAGTAGACACGTTTCTGCCTTTTGAATTCAGTGACCGAAAATTTGCGCCTCGAGCTTTACTCTATTTTTTTAGCCTACCGTTTAAATTAAATGCCAGGCACGTGTCGGGATACGAGAACTAACGTTATAAAGTACACAAATATTTTAATATTACTTTTACGTATTTTTTTTTTTTACCTTATCTATGTACACCAAAGACCACCTAGATTCCATCTCTGGTATGCACCGCAATACAAGCATAGCAACCGAAATATGTCCTTCTGTATTCTTACAATTAGTATAATTACATTCTTCTGCATTCCAGTGGGAAATTAAGGAGCCTACCGCGCAGATCATTACGCGCCCATTCTCTTTATACTAACACACGCCTCCGCATTGTCTCTGCCGAGCTAATAAATATAACTTCAATTCTTCGCTTAAAACAGTCGAGCAAAGAAACTAAGAGATACGAAGATTGAACGCACACGACAATAAAGATTTTCCGAGAACAACGGAATCTGCGTAGTGACGGTCGCTACGCGCCTCTCTCTTGCCTCTCTCTCTCTCTCTCTCTTTCTCTTTCTTTCACTCCTATCCTTTTCCTCCCCTTTCTCCCTCAAGAGAGTCGCGATAAAGGAGAAACCCGACGAGAGCTCCGGAGACTAACAAGGAACTCTTTCATTCCCCACGCCATCCCTCCGGCGCGGCGCGCGCGTCTCTCTCGTCGCCCATAAAGATTCCGACGAAAAAGAGGGTCGATTCGTGCGGTCTTCTCGGCTAGCTGTGGAGGTGGAAGACATGGAGAAGGTGGGGTGCAAAGCGTCCGACACCGAGGTCGGAGCAGCGGAGTCAGGTTGAGCCTTTATTTAACACTATTCTTACCACCACCGGTCGAACGACCGTTTTTAAAATTTCGATTAGAATTTCCTATGTACAACGTAATTGCATCGCTTTTAAATTTCACTTTTCCTAAAATATTGAAAAATGTATTATACGTATATTTTAGAAAAAGTCCTGAAGTTCAAAGGCGATGTAATTACGTTGTATGTAGGAAATTCTAAACGAACTTTTAAAAACGGCCATTTGACCGGTCGTGGTAGGAATAGTGTTAACACTCGACCTACCGAAAATTTTTTCCATATGGAGATTCCCTTCTTAATCGGTCATTTCGCCTGCTTTTGGTAGGTTCTAAGTGCTACTCGAAATAAACATCGCAATTGCCACAAGTGTTTATGCCGATTGAACGTACGCTAATTGAAATCATATTCGAGATAAAAAAAACTTGATTTTCTTTCCAGCGAATAATTGGCTCGTTTGAAATAATGGAGTTCTCCTAACGAAAGAAGTATTCGCTGTTCTCTAAACTCCTCGTAGTTTATACATAAATACTGCGGAGCTCGTCGAATTTTACTTTCTATCTAGACTCTGGGACGAACAATAACTTATTCAAAGTACCGTTCGAATACCAACTGATTTAAACAACGACGCGCAGCATGGAGAAAGAGTGAGAGAGAGGCGTGCGGGGGAGTAAAGTGGGGAGAAACGAGGAGGAAGTACGTCGGTGGCCGGGATGGCGAGAGAGGCAAGTTTCTACCGAACGCTTTAAAACTATAAAACTTTAATATCGCGGCTGAGCGCGATATCGGGCGTCCCCTGCGTTCTCGTCGTCGTCGTCGTCGTCGTCGCGATTCGCACGGGACCCGCGGTACTGGAGAAGGAGAAGAACCGAGAGAAAACAGGAGATGGAGGAGGTGGAGAAGAAGCGACCGACCGACGACGTCTCGCGATATCACGCCACTTTATGCAGGGCGAATGCGTCAAAAGTGCTTATCTCGCGGCTACGGGGAAAAGGGTTTAAGCTCGCCTATGTATGTTCGTGGATGAGAGAAAGAAGAGGAGGATGACCAAGAGCAGACGAGAGGCAGGATGGAGAAGGTGGAGGGAGAGAGGAGAGAAGCAAGAGGAAGTGGAGGTAAAACGAATATGCTGAGAGGGAGAGAAAGAGAGGGAGAAAGGGAAGAGAAGGCGAAGAGATTTCTTTACCTAAAAGAGAGGGATGAAGGGAGAGAGACGAGAGGAAGGGACATAAGAAGAGAGACGAGCTGGAGAAAGGGTCTTGGGTTCAACGTTTCCTCAGAGACGACGGCAGGCTAAATTTAACCTTTCTCGCGCCTTTGCTGGATCATCGGATACGCGACCTCAAGGCCGCGGAAAACTGCCTTCAACTCGTGGTACCGATTTATCCTTCTCATCCTCCATTTCGTCCTCATCATTCCTTCATTCGTCCTGCCATTTTCGTTCCCGCGTACCTCCTCGTCCTTTACCCCATTGCTCCATAATTCCATCCGTGGTTCCTTGTCCTCTGTAATTTCGTTGACTGTTGAGTCCTCGTAATTAGTTATTCCTCTTTTCAATATTTTTTTTCATACATTTTCTCGTGCTAATCCGCTTCATCCTCTTCTTCGTTGTCGTCGTAGTATATCGCTTGCGAAATTTCACTCGCCGTTAAAGAGTATGTGGCACATATGTGTGCACAGGCGCTCACCTAACGCGTCTTCACCGTTACTCACCGGTTGGTTTAGGTGGGCTCGAAGTGATTTCTCGAAGCCAAAGCCATTTCGATCTAGTGCGATGAGAGTGCAAAGTTTTCAGTGGAGTTTGTCCCGTCCTTTTCCTATCCCCTTTATTCTCTTCTTGGCTCGTCGGGGTCAGACTGTACGATAAACTGACGTGACATTTCCGTCATCACATGGGGGAAGTCGTTATTTCGCAATAAGTCGCTCAGATAAGCCTCCGTATCCCTCTGGAAATAACCAATATTAATATTTTTGAAGAAAGATAAATTGATCGTTGTGATCCGTGGGAAAAGATATGTCCGAAAAGGTCAGTTCGATGCGATGAAATGTTAAATGGATCTTCTTTCGTTATGGGAGGAAGCATATCGCCTTTCTATATGCGAATTTATGGATTTAACGAGGGACTAAATATGCGCATCGTTATTTATTTTGTAGGTAGACATCGATATTATATTTTTAGATACTCTAATTGTAAGTGATCGAATACTTCGTTGTCCTCTTTTCCGTTCCAACCGTTCACCATTAAGACGTTCACTTTGTTCGTGTCCCTATTGAAGCGGGCTATTCGATAAGATTCAATACTAGAGTAACAAGTCGACCGTTTAATATCTTGCGGTATACCGCGGAAAGGAGGAAGTCGGGAGTTTGATTGCTCCAAGCTGAGAATGCAAATTTTTTCGCATGCGTCCTATCTGCAGCAGACTCGGGCAAACTTGCCCGTCTTCCGCGGACTTTATCGAAATTTCGTCCAAAAATATACGTCCCGAGGGGAAACCGTGTACGGTGGAGTTTATCGATCGTTACGGTCAACGTCTACTAAATGCGCAGAAACAATGAAATTTTTAACAATCTTGTTAAACCGTCGAGTTTCGGCTAATTGTACACACGTTTGAACGTTGTACTGAAAAGAGGTGGAATTAATGGGGATGGAATAGAATTATTTACATCTGTGTTTTGTCATTGGCGAATAGCGCATTTACGAAGCTGGCGGTAAATAATTAACCAATGACCGTATAATACGAGAAAGGGTACTACGTGGAAACAATGCATGCAAACAATAATTAAACGTATAATTGTGTACATATTTAATATACTCATATATTCAACACGTTGGCTGCCTCGCTGATTTTCCATGGATTGCCCGTGGCGTCACACTTTGAACTTTGTTTCTTTTTTTTATTTTGTTAACATACACGATCTTTTAAATTACGGTAAATTGCGGTTAGTACAATCATTTTTTTAATGATTTTACTGGGGGTCTCGAATCGACTGCCGATCACTCGTAAATTGCGATTAGTCCCAATTGTTGTTCGTCGCTCTCTACGAAAAAAAATGCGTGGAACGCTTTATGCGAAAACTCCGCGCTCGAAATTTTCCATACCCGCTTGGCATCCGCTCTACTTTCCATTAAAAAAAAAAAAAACATTCTAGAGGCAACGAAATCATCGAAATTCCTTCATTCTTTCTAATCATTGAAATATTCTTCAGCGTAAATTCCACGAATTTACTTGCAACGATTTTCGAGTGTCTCCCCATTAAAATGAAAACCTGCAAACCTTTGCGCGGAAACCCGGTGCTCGAAACTTTAACCTTCCGTTCCCCTTACGTGATTCTCGTGCACGCGAAGCATTCTATCAAAAATGGATCACAGTGCTAAGCGAACGGCGAGGAATGAAAGAACGAGGGAAAATTCGCGTAGGAAACGCACGGAGGAGGAGAAGGAGGAGGAGGAGGATATGAGGCAGCGAACAATGGGCGAGAGCGTGGGACATATTCGGCCGTTGCGTGTCTCCTCTTCACCTTTTCCTCTTCCACCTCCTCCTCGATCTTCCACCCTGCGCTACCATCTCTATTCTTCTTTCTTCGTTCTCTTTTCCGTTTCTCTTCCCAGCCCCCTGAATCCACCTCCATTCTTTCCCTCCTCTTTCTCCTTTTTTTTCTCTCCCCTACTGTTCCACCGTTCGGGTACCACCACGCTCGCGCAAGTGGACCGAGCGTAAACTCAAAAGTAGCGTGGCTTATTCCACGCTCCTTCTTCTCGGAGTGGCAGGGGCTTAGGGGCACCCGCAGGTGCGCGGGGCGAGATGTGGCGGACTAGTGGGAGTAGCACCTAATTTCGACTTGCCGCGAGTTCCTGCCGTCATTCCGGCAGAACTAACGACCCACGGGGTAAGCTCGTTGATCCTGGGCTAGGTAAGTGCAATTAGGTCGCGCAAAAACTATTCTTCGTCGTCTTCGTCCCTCTCTCTCGCTCTCCGCTTCGTGTCATCGTCTCTTTCTCTCCTTACCCGCTTTTTCCTCTCCCTCTCTTATTTCTCATTCCGCGCCTGATCCTAATTGCCGGCCCGCGGATCCGCGCGTACCCTTCTATTTTATTCTCCTTCGAGTTTTCTCCTCTTCTTTTCCATTCTTACCCCCCGTCTCCACTTGCTTCTTTCTTTCTCTTAGAAGTGCATCCCCCGAACTCTCGAGATGCAAGTCAGGCGTTCGTTCGTGGCCGAAGAAGTTCGTGTTTTCCCGCGGTAAACTATCCAACAAATATCGTCGTCGTTCCTTTTCTCGTTGCGCTGGATGCTAAAAACTGCGACGAACAAAGGATAGAGACGGAAGTGGGAAAGTAGGGCGAAGGATGAGACAGACAGGGAAGATGTGAAAGTTAAAAAATATCGCGTCGCGCTCGAGCGAGGGCGATGATAAATCTTCGTCGAGAACCCTTTAAATGGAAAAACTCGAAAGTACAAGGTACCCCGATGCGTGTTCTATAAATGCCAGGACATTGCAATTTCGCTTTATGGAAGAGAAGAAACACGTCGAATATGCAAGAAGACGAAAATGCGAAAGAAATAGAAACATTTCCTCGTTACGACGAAACAAATGTTAGAAACGAACGAGTGAGCGAAATCTCATTGCCTCGAAGAGGAATCACCGTCTCACGGATAGGGTCGTTTCCAAGAATATCCTCAGGAGCGAAATATTTCTCAGCATCTTTCCTCGCCTTTGCTCGAAGCGGACCCTCTTTCTCAGTCACGACTACGAGGGGCGAGCGCGATCCATTCAATTCCGTCTCCACCCCTCTCGAGTCCCTCGGCCATCCATCCATAGGCATTCATCCGTCTCTCGACGCGAGACGACGCGTCGTCCCGTCGATCGTAGTCGACAATTTCTGTCGTCCCGTCGTCGCCTAGCAGGGACCGAGGCGTCGCGGCGCCCGCCGAAACTAAGCGAAACTGTGCGAGCTACTGGCCGCACTTCGTACCACCTGTTGCATGGATTTCCGGCACACGTTTCACCACCAACCCCCGACCCACCCGCACCCCCGGTGGTTGCCTCTGCACGCGACGTACGTGCGCACGTACATTGTGGCCGCTCTGTGTGGCCAAGGGTGTCCGTCCGTGTGTGCGCATCCCCTCCCTCTCTTCTTCATCCCCTGTGCCCTCTCCTACCCCCGTAGGCACCGTCTCTCAATTCCTCTCGCCGCGTCGTGCGCGGCAAGAGACACTCTATCGCGTCTCCATCCGAAACGAGCCGCGCGCGCGGCTTTTCTGCGTATCGGGCGTGTGCCATCGACGCGCGAGGGGGGGAATATCGGATATCGGATATCGTTGTGGACGTCATTACGCTTTATCTGTCGCCACGCGAATGTGAAGATAGAGAGAGAGGGAGGAAGAGAGTAAGAAAGGGAGTAAAGAGGAGATGTTGAAGAAAATGTAGAGGGAAGCGAGTCCTTTATACGAACATCCGAATAATGAAGAAAGTAGGACAGAATGGCATGCTCGTACCCAAGCAGGTGAACATAAAAGTTCACGAAGGAAGTATCAAAGTGGCAGATCACTGTGTATGGTATACCGAGGAAAAAGAAGAAATCGCGAGTTAGCATGCTTTTACGTAGTAGGTAAAGAGCAAAGGGTATCGTATTTCATAAAAATGGGAGAAGTTCTAACCTAGATTTGAAAGAATCTCACGAAGGAGCGAGTTAATTTTATTTTTTTACATAATTATCGGAGGCTTACAATAGGCATGTGCCTAGTATTTAGAGAAATTCTAAATTGGAGATTTTTGTGTATGCATATATCGATTACCGATCGATTCGTCGCTTGTACGAGCATTCTGTTGATTACCATATGCGCACACTATGCATGCTGAGAAGCCCCGGTGGTTTTCCGCGCACTTAGACCACAGGAATGTGGTGGTGGTATGGCGAATATCGAATATCATTACGCTATGTATGCGGTGTACAAATACGCTGACAAAATCCGCATGCCATGGAAGATCTACCCAGGTACGATGACGTAGGAACAGAGATTGTCGAATATAATATAATATGAGATACGGAATGTCTGTCTTTAACCCTTTGAGTGGAGAGGAGCGAAAAGTGGCGGAAAAAATCTCTGGCACTCAAAGCGTTAGTACAACCCACTTAAAGCATTATCTCTCATTCTTTCGCTAACCCAGTAAATTAACGAGGTTTTTATTGATCTTTTACAGCTACCTGCCTTTCCGATTTTTCGAAATTCTCTTTCGTGTAGCAAACATCGACGAATTGCAGCAGTGGTTTGCGCATTTCCACCAGCTACCGACCGACTATCTAACGATAGTGAATATTTTTGGAATTTGGTTTTGCACATGGCAATTCCGAGCCTGCAATTCAACTAGCGTTTCGTAAATTTCCTGTACCGTTCTACGACATTGACTTTTAATGAATCCGTTAATGAAGGAGCTACGAGCAACGAACAATCAATATTCTTAATTTCGTTGGCAGTGACGGTAAACATGGCGGGAATCGGACTGGCGGTTACCGGATTCCCTTCCACATCATATCGCTTGAGCCGTGTCGGCGCGGCGCGCAGAGCGCGAAGCATGTGCGGTTTTCCCGCGTACGTAAATCGTGGAAACGTGCGGGAATATCGGATATCGGATATCGTTGTGGTTGGCTTTGCGCTTTATTCGTTACACAGCCGGTCCACGGATTGGCGATTTTCGCGCATTTAGGGATCATTACACAAAATTCGAAACTGCAATGGACGGGCATGGATACCGTGCGGAGAGATGGACGTTGCCGAGCCGTGTCTCTGATGCATTGTCGATTGTTGTCGTATCGCGTGATAATCGATTGTTTAGCACACCCCATGCGACTGGCTCGGTTGGCTTGCGAAACAAAATATCACCTTGATGCCGTTTCCCACTGAAAGCTGAGGTTCCACGCTTTAGAGAAAGCTGTATCATATGGTGAGTATTGACGTGGTCAGTCGGATGCAAGCTAATCAACATTTCGTGCTCAACAATGGTATACGTGCTTTGCGAGATGTTCTTTTGCACGTATCTCCTTGCACATCCTCTTCCATCGTCTATCGTGGAATCACGCGGCAGTATTTTGGCTTATCCGAGCTTATGCCGGAGAAGCAGCATATGAATAAATCAAACAACCTGGCCGGACATCCGACTACGAGTATCGATGCTAATAGCTATTGTACTTTACCATCTGACCTCCCTCCTCTTTTTCCGGGGATTGTTACGTTAGGTTGATCACTCATACCTAGACAGAGTCCACGTCATGCCACGGTGGTGAAGTTGCGACATCGTGATTGGGAGGACCCGAGTAGAATTTGAACATCGTTGCTGTCTAGTTCAGATATAGAAAAAACGAGATATACATCGGAATTGTCTATTTTTTGTGTGTAGTAGTGGGCTTGAAATGTAACGGTCACTTCTACCAGTGGCTGCATCAAAAAAACTGGCTACTATTTAGATAGAAAATTTAAGATATGTAAATGTAGTAGTAACCTAGCCTGGGCTGGACAGGAAATAGCAAAATAAAATAAACTTCTGGATAATTCTTATTTTTTGCCAACGTATCGTTGTTCCTGAAACGCCGGTAAGTAGGTGTTCAATTTGCTTAACGATTACTTGTATTTTTATTGAATTGAAAAATCCACTTTTATATACCTTCTTGGGTGAGGAGATTCGAACCTGAGACCTCTAGCTCACGGAGCCTGTTCCCTTACACATAGACCACAACTCGGATTGTTGTGTGAGAGAGAAAAGAGTGAGATGATGCACAAAACTACGGAGTTTCTTTATAAATGTACGGCACTCGAAGAGTATTTATTTATTTAAAAACAATTCGACATTGCTAGTGCCTCGAACTCTTTGGAATATGTTGTAGTATGTCTACAGCTATCCAGAAAACATTTTATTTCGACATGAACTCCCTAATTTTGCGCAGCATCTTACTTTGAGATGATAAACTATTTTTGTTATAGTTTTTTCGCCTGAACTCTTAACATTTCATGCCCAGGACGTTGAACTCTTCGAAATATCACTCCTGTACGTTGAAAGATCGAAATTCGGTGAGATGCAATCAAGCCATACGCGAAGTTCGCATCTCGTTTTTTAAAACGAAATTTTTGGTGTAAATCATTTGAACTATTGTTAAAACTTGTAAGAATTCCTTGAACTTTGCTGGATGCAAGTAAATTTGAAATTTTTTCATGAGATGCTGACAGTTGAGATGTTAGGTTCACACCGGTGTCGTCAAGCTCGTGAGAGATTCGCTGACTAATTTAAAAGTGCTAGTGGCGACTAGTAATTGGATTATATTTTCTGGGAAAGACAGCACCATCTAGTATCATATTTTCTATGTATTACTACACAACCGCTACGTCAGTAAAACTGTCTATAAATTCTTATCTAGTACTGACCTAGCTGCTAGCAAGAAAATGTAATCTAGTCAATACTATCTACCTACGAGGTTTCACATCGGACGTACTAGATTCATTTCTACTCGGGGATGTGGTACTTCCTCATCTTGCTTCTCATTCCTCGTCTTTCTCTCGTCTTCATTCTTCTTCTCCACCCAATCGTGGTTCTCTCTTTCCCGGGAAACGATATAATAACGAATTCGGCTACCTAGCAATCAGCTCGCAGCTTCGAGCACATGTTGTCGAGAATGGTGGCGGCGGTGGTGGTGTCGGCAGCGAAGATCTCGCATCTGCGCCAGACCAGTCGCACCGGTCTTGCGGCGCTCCTCCATTGGCGTGGGAGACGATGGATCTTGAGTTTTGAACTCTCCGCTTGTTGTGGTTAAAGTCGAATTTTAGTTAGACGTGCGGTCAAGGGGCAAAGTGGACTTGTTTCTCGACTCGCGATGCTTTAGTTCATTTTCAAGGCCGCTTAGAATAGTAAACGATAATAGGCTGTTTGGATTCTATAGACTTTTAGCTCTCTTTGAAATTCCAAATTGCTGAAATGGAGATGGAATTTTAGTCGGAAACCTGAGGAAATTTTAAAGTGCAAAGTAAATTGTTAATTGTTCGTGTTGCAAAATTGAGTATTTTATATCAGTGCGAAATCATGTGTACCTTGATAAATGTAAGGTTTTTTAAACTTAATTGTCTTTTTTATATTGTGCAATATAAATATTAATCTGGTACATCAATGTTTGGTCCTCGTGGTCGGTCTTTCACACGGAGAAAAGCAAAGAGGCATACGCGCAACGAAAGAGATTTTATCTCATTTTTTATAGATCCTGCTTCTACGTGGACCGAATACGCATCGGGATCATTTCTGAATCATGTCCAGTGACGAGACCGAGTGGAACGCGGAGATAACCCTGTTGAGTGGCGCCATACGAAGGTGAGAAAGCAGAGATTAAACAGAAATGTCGTCACCGGAGGATGGAATCCTGAGGTAAAGCGTAGCATTCTTGGAAAGAGGAATGATATCTGATATCTGAGTTATGTGCTTTATGAGAAAGCACAGCGTGTAGGATGCAGCCATAAGACCGCGGAGAATAATTTCCGCAGTACCTTGAACGAGCAAGCGACACTCGCGCCCTTACGATGTCACAGTTCGAGCATCTCATTCTCGGAATAAACTCACGATATTATTAACATTTATTTAACCCTAGGGAACTGCATCAATTAAGAAGACGAATTAATTATATTGCACATCGATAATTGAACAACGTTTTACAAAAATGGGAGGAGAAATTTTAATAAATTTGTGAAAGTAAGGAAGCACAGATTAAAACTGTAAATCTGTAGATTTTTTCATTACACACATTATAATGTTATTTCAAACGTAAATGATTTTCCTATGGAAGATCAATATTTATCGTCTCTTCAATGAGAATGGTTTAAAGAAGCCTCTCATCTTCACGATCAACACGCAGTTGCACTTCGCGTCTAAGCTGTCGAGGCTTTTCCGACAATTTTTCTCGTCCTTCGGCCTATTTTCCTTCGCCTTCGTGGCTTCCTATTGTGCAATACAATAATGTGTTCCTCTTGGCTGAGCGTGCGTATCTCGCGAAGGTAATAGGAAGACTCATCGTACGTCATCTTATTCGCGTAATTTCGCGTATTTGCATTTTTCAGATCCTCTTTCGCCCGGTGTATCGGATGAAAGTCGTGACGTAAAACGACTTTGTCATTCATGCGCACGTGGCACGGCTTTTATGCGGGTCACTTGGACTACTCTCCTACGTTCACCAATAGGGAGTTGTGCAGTTTACTGTAACTGTAAATACTGCACAAGTAAATATATATTTATCGTTCTTTTTGCGAACAAACGGGAAGTGGATTGAACGTGCGGTAGTTGTTTCGGCCGGACACCTACATCGAGACTGAGAATGCCATTAATAAGCCCTAAGCCGAAGAAAAGCACGAAACAGGATTTACATTATAAGCTGCGTTATCCACGACCTCGTATGCACGTAAGTCTCATTATACCATTAAAATAACGTGGTAAACGAGATTTAGCTCCCTTCTAATCTAAACTTACACGCACGGAGGAGGATTCGTTAGAAGGTAACGGTAGAAACGAGTTTTTCGAAGAAGCGACAGTGACTTATGAATGATCAACGCTCACATCCCTTCCAATACGGACGGGGCCTTTCGAATCCAAGCGAAGTGAAATAGGTAGATACTTTAAAATCCACGAGAATTCTCTCCTTCGATTCTGCTAGAACGGCTACCAAAAGAGAGGAGCCACGGTACCCCAAGTTGGACGTTCTCTCCACGCCATTGGCTTCCAGTCGAGCCGGTTGCCGCTCCTACCACGCCGTTACCTTCCCTCCGGACGTTTCCTCCGTCTCCTCTCACCTCCTAACCATTTCTCTCGTTTTCTTACCTTACCACTCGGGGAAGGGCCTCGGCCTACCCATAGAACCTCCACACGAGCGCACCTCGACGTCGTGCCTCCGTCACCTATCCACCTAAGAAACGTGTGCACACACGCGCAAACGCAGTGGAACCACGCGGAGCGCACGTAAATGCACGCATACACCCACGCACGAGCCACGTAAACGGGCTCATACAATCGAAAGAAGGGTACACACGCAGAGGCCCGCGGTATGCTAAGGCATTAAGCGTCTCTCACAACGTCTTTCCTCTTACCCTTCTCATCCCTCTCACCTTCTTCCGCCCCTCCTCGCCTCACCAAGGGATTTTAATCAGAGCTCGCAGTTATATCGCTTGTCTTCTCGCGGATTACAAGCACGAGGGGATTAAACTTTGGCGCCTCTGCTCCTTCGCAACGAGATACTTGGCCCTTCTCTGCATGCTTCTCGTCTAGTCCCCGAGATGTTCTCCGAGGAATCTCCGTAGAGGGTTTCGGGGGTGTCTCATGGCACGTATCACGCCAGCTCTCGTGGTTTCTTAATGTTAGTAATTCGCTTCTGGCGATCGACCAACGTCTCGTGCGCGTGAACTCTTGGGAGATGTTCGGTGCTTTTGATACAAGGGACGCGTTTTTCTAATTGACGATTTTACTGGACGAGGCAGTAATAAAATATGGTCGGCATTGACTTAATATATGTATAGGGTGCGTTTTTTCTGTGTTAAGTGAGGGGACCTCGGATACTAATGGTGATAGAGAGACGATTAAATTGCAGTTTTACGAGCTCAATTTAATGAGCAGTAATTATTTAAAACAATCTAATCACGTTTTCGAAAAAAGTCAACGGTTCTCGGTGTGTACGCAGCTTCTCGAGCGCGTCGCGCCGCTTTAAATCTCGACGTTCGACGGGCAGCGAGCGAGCAAGCGAGCGGCAAGCCACGCGAGAGGAACACGCGAGTGGCGAGCGCAGAACAAAGAGGTTGCCTACGTGCGGGTTTCCTGCACAAGGCGCGCGTAACCTCGAAATAGCGGACCGACTAGCTAAGGATATTCGTATGCGTAGTATTCTACGCCCGTAGCGCCCCGCGTACTCGCACAATGGACATGGGCGTGGCGGCTATCTTACCTCGTAGCCGAGATCGGCTACTCGCGATCCAATTCGCTTCCCGGGTGCTTCTACCAACGCGGAGAACGTTTGGATTACGAGGATATCCGTATTATGATACCATTGGATGGGTCGATAGAAAAAGTTGCTAAATCGTCGATAAAGTCGAGTGACATATGATAAACTATGTTTTACGAGCTAATTGATAAAGTCGAATTTACATTTCTTCACCTTGGATGATTCATCCACAGTGAAGAACGAAAGCCAGGATACTTGTACCGGGTCAATTCAGACGTGGACAATATCTTTGTTGTTTGTTGGCTCCTCGGGATGAAAGTGGCGAAGCAACGATTCCAAAGAATCGTTTAAGTCAATGAAGCGAGCCTGTGTTATATGTGCACATAACGACAACTTTTGAGTACATAAGGGATATAAAGTTCTCGTAAATTTAACTCGCCTTATCACTGTGCTTGTTTATCAACCGAATACCGTTCCGCATTGTTTCTTCATCGCTACGCACAAGTCGCTTATCTCCTCTTCCTTAACTTTTAATCGTTCTTCCTTAAGTTTCATTCCCCTATATCACGATGTAATCTGAAATCTCGCCCGCGGAAAAATACAACGCGGAGCGTAAAACTGTTGCGCGATTACGCGAGGTAAAATAACACAAATTCTTCGGCGACTAACTTCATTGCTCCCCTCTCGTTATCTACCTTTCTGCTCTCGCAGTTTCCCGCGTGTACGCGTGTTTCCCTTTGTGTCTCAGTTGCCGCGTGCTACCCGCCCCTTTCCAAGTTTCAGTGGTTCTCTCTTAAATTTTCCTACCCCTCGCTTCACCAACGGCCTATGTATTTTTTTCAATCGCTCAGTTCTTCGCCCACCTCTCTTCTATCCGTAGCTCGTGCTAGCGGGGGCTTAAACGAATTACGCATCGGCGGTGCGCAAGAGTGTTGCAGCTGGGGGATGACGGTGGAGGCGTAGGAATGGGGTGGACGCCCCCGTGTTGCCAGTTATTAGCTGCAGGGTGGCTTTATTTAAAGGTATTGCCCGTACCACCGTTACTCCTTCCGTTCTTCCGAGCGTTGCTTGCTTCCACTCCTTCTCTCTCTCTCTCTCTCTCTCTTTCTTTCTTTCTCTCTCTCTCTCTCTCTCTCTCTCTCTCTCTCTCTCCCCTGTTCCCTTTCACGCGCGCGGTCTCGCGTTTATTCGCCTCTATTCGTGCTCTTCGCCTACCAAAAAATCAACGAAGCTGCATCGTCATTCGTGACATTACCGATTAAACGATCGTAAGTCCCATAGACCGCAGCAATTTTTCCTGTCTTTCCATTTTCCCTCCTCAATCCTCTTGTCCTCCATTCACCCTTTTATCTGCAATTACCGCTCTAAGGGCGACGGATGTCGTTGGGTTTTCCGTGCAATTTAAACGTTGAATTTACATTGGGAAGGTCGCCCCACCGACGCTTCTAGCCGTCAGATGGAACGCGCGGCCTCGGCCCGGCGTCGGCTTTCGTACCTCCGGGGGAGGAAAACTTCTTAATGAATTCAACGGCGCGAGATCGTAAAGAAAACTCACGCGGCCTCGCTCCCATCTCCAACGGGCACGAAGCCCTCCGCCTCGCGGCCCTAGCTCGCGATACACACGGGAATTATTATGTCCGGGCATATCGGCAGCCGGCTTTACTGGAGAACGAGGCAACCGCCGCCTCCAACCCTCACGACCCAGCGAGCATCCCGTTCGTGAGCCCCGAGGAAAACTTTTCTCGGCCGCGACGGAGCGCGAGCCGAAGGGGATGAGATAAAGGAGGGTGGCAAGGGGTTGAAGCTAGGGGGTGGTTGAAGAAGGGAGATGGAAAGGTAAGAGGCGAGGACGAGGTGGAAGGAAAGTAGGACGTAAGAAAAAGGAGAAGCCGCTAAGGATGATGACGATGAAGAGGCAGAAAGGTCGGCGGGAGATGCAAAGGGGGTGGAAAGGAGATCGGGCGTGGAGAGGAGTGAGAGCTCAACCTCGAGAAAATAAAGTTGGAGACTCGGGGACGAGTTGCGCTAGGGCTGACTCCGTGCCTCGAAACGCGAGCGTAAATCGTGCGAAGTCATCGAAGAACGCTTAAATGTTCTCCTCATCTTCTTCCCTTCACCCTCATACCTTTCGTCCTTCATTTCCACCTTCCTCCTCTTCTTCTCGAGCTTGCTTCGTTTCGTCGAGTCTACTGCGATGCCGACGACGGCCGCGCTCGACGATGGGAGATTTACCGTAAAAAGTGAAGCGGGAGAAGGGGCCCACGTTTTGCGCGACTTTCTCCAACGAAACTTCCCGTCCACCCCCCGGCGAACGATAAATCCGCTTGTCCCGTATTTTCTTAAATTATTTCCTAATCGTTTAGCCGTACCGAGGCAACCCCCTCGCGAGGAAATTGAAGGGGGTGGTCGAAGGGGCGGAGGTGAAAAAACTGAAATCGATAGCAGTCTCCAACTGTGGAATGCGTAAATTTCGCCCCCGCGGGAGGGTCTTGAAGTCGAACTTATTCCGGCAGGTATTTTTATAATTAAATTTTTAATATTCTTCTCGAGAAAGGGCGGCCGCGCGCGACGGGTGGTCGTGAGAAGGAGAGATGCGGGAAACGGGGAGACAGAGGCGGCAAGATAGAGAGGGGAGGAAAAAAGAAGCCGGACAGAAAACAGAGATGAGAAGGAGAAGAAAAATGGTTGGAGAAGGGAGGAGCGAATGAAGAGAGAGAAGGAAAGAACGAGAGAGAGAGAGAGAGAGAGAAGATGGAGAAATGAGTTTTCGCGAGTAGTTTGCCCCGTCTACGCAAACCTTCTCGGAGCGGCGCGCGGCGCGGGCTGGGTGGAGGGAGAAAAAAAGAAGTTGAGGAAGCGAGAAAGGAGAGCGGAGGAGCTAAGGAGAAAAAGAAGGTGAGTGGTCACCCTGGAGGGAAGGAGAAAGAGCGCGTGAAAGAAGCGTGAAAGAACGAAATATCAAAAAGGAGAGAAAAGCGGAGAAGGAGAAAGACCGAGGCTAAAGTAACGAAGAGGAACACGAGCGGGGACGGGCCAAGGAGCGACGAGAATCAGTGGCGAGGCGTAAGAACGTCAGAAAGTGTTTATCCTTGAGATTGGACGTCCCAGGAAGCATCCTTGTAATCCCCTCGCGGCAATCTCGTAATCCTCCCCTATAACTTGCAGTCCCTGCCCCTCGTCCCGTTCTGGTTACGCTGTTGTCCTCCGGCGCCTTGGGCTTTACTCGTGGCCCGTTGGTCCCTTCGCTGATGCTCCTTAAGACGGAAACCAGGATGACGCCACGATATTCCCTGCGCGCGAAATCGGTGCCATCGGGTCCGAGACGATATTTTTCACGCGCTCCGGGGTGATGAATACTCGTGAGGTGAGACCTTACCCGTCTGCTGCGCTCGTGAAACTAATGGTTGAGAAAAGTGGCGTTTCCAGATACTCCCGAAAATATATGTGCGGTACGTGTGCGGATCTTTGGAGAAGAACGTGGAGAAAGGAGATGCATCCGAGAAAATCGTTTGTATTTGTAGAAACGTTACTTAAATTAGACCTGTGCCATTGAAGGTAGAGAAAAGATATGTCGTGTATTTACTCGTTTGTAGCGATTCGGACGTAATTAGTAATTCGATACATTATTGGTAATGGTAAATCATACCAACGTTGTCCATCGTGTTCGTGCTTGCTACGAACTGCTGACATTTTCTTTCACATATAACCAGCGACGTGTTAAACGCGAACAGTTACAACCGTTGAACAGTAAGTTGACCCAATTCTATGCAAGCGAGAGGTCACTTCTGCACGTGCACAACTGTAACGGTGGATTTACATCAACAACGCAAGTGTCGCATAGTAATTAAACGCGGGAGACAAAATTATCGAGACGATCTCGTTATTTAAAAGCCTAACGGAGAGCAGCTTCTCTCTCTCTCTCTCTCCCTCTCTCTCTTGTCTTACTTGGCGGTATCTGTCGCGTAGCTTCCATTTTGCCCGTCCCGCTCACGGGATTTGCAACGGTTGGAAGTGGCCCGGAGTATGAAGTCGCGATATCCCCGACGCGGTGGAATCGGGGCCATTGTATCCAAGACAATATTTTTCATTCATTTTCCCCCGGGGCACCTGAGAGAGGCAACGCGTCACGTCCGGCTTTTGAGAGGAAGCCGGTCTCTCCTCCGTCCTAGACGAGCTCTTTGAGGATCTCGAGAGAATTTATGAGCATCCCGCACGGAAGCTCCTGGCTAGAAGAGGAGAGGAAAAGAAGAAGAGAGAGAGAGTCGCTAAAGAGAAAAGAAAAATTCCATCGTCGGGCAGCTTGCGTCGTATACCCACGGTCGGGTCGTGAGCAGCTCATCGTCGAAGTGGCTATCGAATTTCAATAAATTTCTCCCTCGTCAAACAATACATTACGTTTAGAACTTGGCGCAGTTCGTACTCGACGAGTAGTCAACACGTTTGGATTTGCAGACTTTTTGAAAAGTCGGCGCCTGAGATGCCATGAAAATCGGTGTTACGTATCCCTTGTTCAATTTGTATTTCATTGTTCCTCTTGGAGGAGCTGTAGAGGGTGTGTCTTATCTGTAGATGTTTTTTTTTCTGAGTAAATTGAGGATGCACTTGAGCGAGTTAATATCGATACGTTTGCTTGGCGGATTATTAATTTCGATTGAAAATCTGTGGGGTAAACAACACACACATGCACATGCATTGTGTACGTATGTATATTCCTTGGCGAGTAAACATGCTTCAGGCGTGTAGGTTTAGCAGAGTGGCGTATGTCGGGGCAACATTGAATATTTTTCGCTTGATTTTCATTCGGTCGTTCCTCGTGGAACACTGCCAGGCTTTGTGTCTCACGTCGGAGCCTGAAAAGAAGCTTAACTTTGGACGGATGTCGTCCTCGAGCTCCTCGAGAAAATGTTCAAATGAATAGAAGAGCCACTTGAACAGCAATCTGTAATTCGTTGAGGAGGTAAAGATTTAGAAGCCTGCTCTGTTCTTTCAGTGTCGTTGATCAGTTCGGGATCGTTCGTTAAAGATTAGGTATTAAAGGTTTCGGTAGAGTGAGATTCTAGAACTGCAAAATTGAGATAATATTAGGTGAACGAACCATAGCGCGTTTCGCAATAATCAATCGACAAGAGTTTAAATGGTTGGTACGGTTCATTTAATTACCTTTGCTCGGTCGTAACCAATCTTTTACGGCTCGAAAAATTAAGTACGCGTGTCAAGCACTATTTTACGTTGTACAAAATTGGGACATTAAAAATCCCTGGCTTTCCGTAAAAACCACTTGAACCTCAAACAAGCCATACCAGGCTGTTTAAAATCTGGCACATACCTCGCCACAAAATTCCCATAAAAAATCCTAATAAATTCTCTTCGCCCTGCCTCGCCATACGCTCCCAAATCTTGCCCAATGTTTCCCCAGGCGTTCATCTTGGTAGCTCGGTGAAAGAGGAAATGGTAAACCAACTTTTTTTTTTCACCTCACCCTATCCACGCCTTCGCCGTTAAAAGTCACTCAACGGCTCGAGCCCCAAAATTGGCCTTCCTTCTCTGCCCATGTCGGCGGAGTCTCTCGGTCTTCGAGTGTTCCAGACCAGATTGCTGAAGCGATGATTTTCGGAAAGAATCCGGCCTTTGTTCTAGAGAGCGAGATTCGACGCCGGTTTCGTTTAGGCCTCTCTCAAGGACACGAATGGCCCTCGAGTACCCCGAGATGAGAGACGACGACTGGTCGGCGTTCCCTTTCGGGCTGGTGCTCGTCAGATTTATTAGCTTCCACCGAAGAACGCCGGCATTCAGTGCTCGGTGCGCCTTGGTCTCGGACGGGGTGGAGGGAAAAGACGAAAGGACAACAAGGAGGTCTTTGTCTTTGTCGTCTCTGTGCGAGACACTCTTCTCTCTCAGGGTTCGAGGACCTTCTTCTCCTCTTTTTCCTCCTCCACCTTCTCCACCTCGAGCTCCCACGAGTTTCGCGGTGTAACCGTAAAGAAAATATTTTAAAACTGCCCTCGTTGTTGGTCACCCTCTCTCTTCTCAGCTCCTCGTTCTACGAGCCTCTCAGCCTTCTCTCTCTCTCTTTCTCATTCCTCTCCTCTTCATCCTCTTTCCATCCTTTTAATACGTTATCGTTACGCCTTAACGAACGATCGTTGCCGGCGTCACCGAAGAAATTGCTTTTCTCCCTCCCGCTGGAGGGTGCATGCTGCTCGCTTACTCGAGTAAGCGGCTCGTAACGCCGTAACGAGATGGCCGTTTCGGTTTCAATGAGCGGATCGACGTTATTCGGGGCCTCTACGAGAAGAGATTGTTGCGGGGATAGTCTCGACCCGAAGAGGTACACGGGCTATGCTTGGCACGTGCGTTTCCATGAGATGCGTTCCGTGTTCTAACGCCCACATCATCCTCTCTTTATCACGTGGATGCATTCCGCGCGTCTTTTTCGCTACCGTTACATCGTTTTTTGACTGTGCTCGTCAAACGACAACGACCTTAAAATCTGCAGTGTAAAAGAACAGTATATTGGGCGTAGGAAAAAGAGAGACGAGGAGAGATTCGAAAAAGGAAAACCGATCGGACCACGGAGCTGATGCAATACAGAAACATTGTAACAGCGAAAATACAAACCAACTTAAAATCATAGTATTGATTTTAAGTTGGTTTGTATTTTCGCTGTTACAATGTTTCCTCAAAGCTAGACGTCACCGAACTGCTCATCCTTTTGGGCCCGAGCGTCGTCAGGACCTTCGTCCCACCCGCTGCACACCACATGGCCCTTGTCCTTTGCGAACAACGGCCCGGTTACTTGATGTTACGATCATCCTTTTAAGGCGCGACTCTCGAGAAATGGTCCTTACGTCTTACATGCTGTAGATGTAAACTATTTAACGAGGATGACACGAAGGATCTTACGGGAGGATACAATATCGTTGTTATCATGCTGATCATTATTGTGGCGTGATTTTCTCTTTGTAAGCGAGAACGAGTTAACCCTTGTTTGGTTCATAGCTATTTTCGTCGCAGAAGGGAATCGATCGCGAGATCGACACAGATGATTGAGGGGCCACGATGACGATGTAACAGGTATGGCTGACCTTCATATTTCCCTCGTGTTCGTTTTAGAGCTCCTTTTAGTCTTCCACAAGCCGCCCCTCCTTTGCTTCTCTTTCTACCCTTGGGCCTTTCTCCTGATTTCCTTTTCCGGCATGTCCTTCGTCCCTTCACCCTCCTTTGAATTCGATATCACCTTTCGGAGAGAGCAGAAGGATGCCGGGGAGGATTACGTAATAAGATCCGATAGACAAGGACGATAGAGTCTTAACGCTAACGAGGGCAGCATGGTAATTAGTGGTATTTAGAAGCAGGTCGATTCAAGTCGCTTCTTTATTACGTCCCATCTCGTACACTCAGCAAAAGTTTTCATTCGTTAGTGCGAATGCCTTACCTGACAAATGGATGCAATCTTGACGAGGAGAAAAGAGAAATTTCCATCTCGGGCTTACTTGATAATTCTTGGACAAGGATCCTTACGTAACAGTTTCTTACGTAATAGTAGAACAGTAATGGCTCCCTCGTTGAACTAACTTGAATTTCAATAGCTGTCTTTAACGAATAATCATGTCACTCACTTTCAAATTGATCCTTCTAAAACAATGGATGCATTAATTACGATATTTTCGTTTTTTATTCCATTCGAGTTAGTAATTTCCTTAATTACTTCAATTAAGGAGAAAATATTAAAGTACGGCCTTTCTCGAAATTAGCAACTAGGTAATAAATCCATCGATTAAGTACCGTTCAAGGAAATCCATAAGTATTATACCCAATACAAATCGTCCTAACCTTGAAAATGCGTCGATGCGGTAGAAACGATAAATTATCGAGAAGAGCGATATTTTCGTGCCACGTACGCACGACAAATTGTCAAAGTAAGAGGAAAGCATAGTGTCTCACTCGCAAATACGTAGTTGCAACGATGCATAAATTCTGCTGGAATCGAGTGATCGAGAAGGCCGTAAACGAAGTCAACGAAAATGAGATCAGGCGAGCGATGCGCGCGTTTCACAGAGGTGCAGAAAAGCGCTGACTACGGCGAACAGTCTCCGGTGGTGAATGTCGCATCGTCGTTCGTCCAAGCTACGTTGGCCAGCCGGGCGTCTTGTGGGTCTTCTGTGTGTATCGTACGGCCTCGCGAGCCCCGGGCTTAACGCTCGCTTCGATATATCCACGCGAGAACTGCATTCTCTTTCCTCGCGACTACCAGCTGCTGCTTTGCTCCATCTCGCGTGTACGAGCGCGCGTAAAACACTGTCACGAGTGAATGCACGCGTGTACGCAACTCGTGCACAGGGTTGGGTAATGTGCGCAACTCGTGCGCAGGGTTGGTAATGTGCGCGGCAGAGAGCATAAAATGCAGAAAACGTGCAGAATGCGCAGAAAACCCATGAGATGGCCCATGAGAAAACCCATGAGGTACAGAACCCCAGCACAGACTTTTGCATAACGCATAATGTAGTTCATTTTTTTCATTGGTTATCAGATGTGATAGTGAGAGATCACAGAAGCATAGATTTATATATCATGTATAATTATGTTATGTTTTTTTGTATCTTTGCATTTTAAAACTGTTTGAATCGTCCCTTATGTCTAGTTAAATCACTCAGAGCAATACAACTAATGTAAGTCAACTCGTGTATTTCAAATTAGACTTTAACTACAATCGAAATATTAAATTAATTGATTAAATATTAACACGAAGTTAATGATATAAGGTTAGGGTTTTCTGCGCGAAAGGAGTTTTATGCAGCAGAATACTTCGCTTAGTTACCTGCGCAGAATACTCGAGTTTTCTGCGCATAAAACTATGCGCATAAAACATAGAGTATTATGCGTATCCAACCATGCTCGTGCGTGCCTATCGAATCGAAAGAATGAGGATCATCGATGCGCAATATGCAATGTCGCTTAAACGCTTTCGATCCGATCTTGACGCTGTGAACTCTCCTTAATCCTCTAATAGCAGTATCGACAACTCGACGTTTCTGGAGGATGACGTATTCCCGCCCATTGGAGTCGAGAAGCGACTGTGTCAAGCGTGTTCGCTGGAATTTCTCTGTTTCCACGAGTTCCTCGGGTAGGGGCCGAGGGGCTTGGGTCCAGGATATTTCAGGGTGGACGTTCAGAGAGATTTATCGTGTCACCCGGTGATACCGGAGGGGTTGTTAGTAAGAGAAGGAAGCCGTGCGCTCTCTCGAGCGGGTGCCGCGTGCGAATTCGCGTTCAAGATTTCGGTAAGGTATGGTATGGCACGCGATGCAGTTTACATTGTAATTTTCTGGGGTGATGGATACGTTCGTGGATGTCTCGTAGTTCGAGATATTACGGTGGATGCGTCTTCTTTGGAGAATGGGACGTAGAGTGAGCCGAAGGTTGGGGTGGAAATGTATGTACGCGTTGCTAGGAAATTTATTGGTAACATATTTTTATGTTGGTGATCTTTGGAATATGTCCCAATGAAGGTCCTGATTTTTCCAACGTTTCCTTACAAATCTGACAAGTCTCATTAACCATAACCAGGGTATTCAAATATCGATATTCGCTTATTCACGTGTGGGCTGCAACATATCTCGAAGAGTTTATTACAGTCAGTTATATGCGAAGAGTTAAGAGCAAAGTATATCAGAATTCCAATCAAAGTATATCATTACTTCCAAAGAATATTTTTTATTACCTAAGTCCGTTTCTTTTTAAAAAAGTATCGAGCTAACCATGAAGCGACAGTTTTTCTACAGGAGTAAAATAATGCACGGGAAAAATCATAAATAACGTAGTAAAAAATCGTTTTATACGAATTGTCTTCCTACACTCAAACAGCTAACTAAATTGATATGTATCACGAACAGTGAGATCACTTATTTATTTTCCTTTTCTTTTTCCGAAATGCATCTCCCAGCTTCCTTAAATATTTGTCGTGGGTGCGATATTATTGAATATAATATGGGAGCTAGCTGTTTCTGTAGCATGCGCGTATGCAAACATTTTTCAAAGAGTAACGGAAACATCGTGAATTCGATGTTTCCATTCGTCGATTCGCAAAAGAAAGCGAGCAGCGTACGTGGACATACGACCGCGTAACTTGAGGAAAAACGATGCTACCAACAACGCAGGTCAACTTTATGGAATATTCTTGGACGGCGCTCGGGGCCGTTGGTTCTCGCGCATTTCACTCACCACTTCTCTCTTTTCGTCTCCGCATTCGGTAATATCTGCATCCGATATTTCATTTTTCGACGTTCCGCCCGAGGGCAGCGACGACGCCACCGCGCGTAACCACCAACGTCGTGGAATATGACAACCAGATGTTTCGCAGATCCTTGGGTCTCCTCGTCGAGGCCCTTGCCACCCAGCTATATTTCGTTTCGCCTCTTTTCGTCATGTTCGATATACTTGGCCTTTATAACGATGTCCAGAGGCGCGTACCTTCAGCGGCACCCTTCGTAGTTGTAAATCTTCGCGAACGAGCAGCAAGACGTACCGTCCATGCCAGGAGAAAAGAGAGAACGAGGAAAGGAGAGAAGGCAGAGAAAAGCAAGAGCAAGTAGAGAGAGGGAGGATGGGTGTGGCAGAGAGAAAGAGAAATATGAGAAGTAAGATACAAGGGCGATAGGGCAGAAAACAGGAAAAAGGAGCAAAGTAGCTAATTCACGATTGAGAGAGAAGAATAGCGAAGAACCAAGATTGGATCCTAAATTAACTCGAAGAATGAAATAGGAATGGAAAAAATGAAGCCACAGGCGCATAAAGTAAGAGGATCAAAGGAGAGTGGATACGGTGGATATGATACACGAAAGTAACATTCGCCAGAGAAAAGGATGCGGGAAATAAACAGAGAGTTATTAAAATAAGGAACATTCGATAAGGAAGTGAGTACAGATGAACAGAGGAATGGAGTAGAGAAGGGACGGAGTATAATGGATAGAGGAGCAACGGTAAAACTAGATAGAAGCTTATTAAAGTAGAGAGAGCGAGACAAAAGGCACAAAAGGAACATTAAAAAAGGAACACAAGTCTAGAGAGGGGAAGAGAGAGAGAGAGGGGCGGAGCGCGAAGAGGGTTTGGAGGTGGATTGCGGCGGAGAAATGGAGGTAGATGTAGAGAGTAAGGGAGAATCGAGGAAGGTGAGAGTACGCGAGCGAGACGAGCGAGCAGACCGAAGCAGCGTAGGGAAGATGGAACATAGCAAGAGTGGAAAAGAAAGAAATGGAAACTAGACGGAGATGGATAAAGCGAAAATAGAGATTTATTAATATAAAGGCAGGCAAAAGATGCAGAACAGGCTGGGTGGTAAGGGGGCGAGAACGAAAGCTGGACAGAGATAGATATGTAGAGAAAGACAGGGAGAGAAAGAGAGAGGGGGGGGAGAGAAAGAATGAAAAATAGGAAGAGTGGAAGAAAGACAAATGGGAAGAGAGTCAGGAGATGGAAAGGCTGGAAAGTAAAACGTCGATGCCCAATTTGCCGCTCATCAAGCTACCCCCTTTAGTTTACCTGAAGCTTACTGTTACGTGAGTAAGCCGTGCATGAAGTAATTGTCTATTAAAATAAACAGAAATTGCTACCTGGACTCGGATGATAACCTAGCGCCGTTTTGTCACGGGAGATCGTCGAATGCGATAATAACTCGACCGAATTAAACAAAAAACGTGGCACGGTTCTTCGGTATGTAAATCAGACTATGCAATTTTCGACCTGCAACCGCTCAACGAAGCTCGGATCATTCCACGTGGGACCCGAAAATCGTTCGGTCACATGCGGACAAAGGAATCGTTTCCAATTAATCGGGTTACTCGATAGCCGAGGTCAAGGAAGCTATTGGTTCGCGAGCATTGCTGATCGTTCTCCCTTCTGGGTAGGTAGTTACCGTCGACCATGTCGCGTGGCCAATGCGGGAGGAATGAATGCGAGAAGAACAAACCGACGTCCGGCGGAACGAGAGACAGCGAGTTGAAGGGGGTGAGCGCGGGGAAACGCATGAGAAGGGGTAGAAGAAGGTGGTAGTGGTGATGGCGATGTGGCTCTGGAGGTGGTCACGGGGTTGGTTTGGACTCGACCCACGTTGTTCGTCGGGGAAAGCAGAAAGATTCGTGCGGAACGGAGCACCACCGGTACCACTTTCGCCATCGTCGTCGCCAAGAGAAGCAGACGCGGAAGCAGAAGCAGCAGCAGGCAGGATTCGGAGGGTGGCCAACGGAGAACAGTGGCGGGTTGCAATAGCAGCAATGGCAATCAGAAAAGCAATTCAATCTGCATCGGCAAGATAGCGTCGAATCGTTGCGCTCAAGCGGTTCCATTACCGTCGCGCGGATGGACAAAAAAGGGTGCGCGAGCGAGTAACCGAGTGGCGAGCGGGTAAGAGAGTAGGCGAGTGCCCGAGCGAGCCTTCGTTCTATCGGGAACGGCACGCAACACTGTCACGCTTAATCTGCACCGTCCGTGTATTCGCTCGTAATTGGTAGCGCGATATAAATGTGTGGAGGGGGTGCCGCTCCTCTCTCTCCGCTCTCTCCTCTCTCTCCTCTTGCGTGCGTTTCGCATTATTTCTTCTTCTTCCTCCGTCCTCTTCTGTCTCTCCCAATTCTCCTTCGTAGCTTCGTTCTTCCTTCCCCTCCGCGCCGTATCTTCGCATCGTTTTGCCGAGAGAGACTTCGGCCCTTCCCAGACGATTCCAGGGGCTCTGGCGTGTAGGTAAATGGGTAGGTATCCCGCCGTAGCTTTCAAGGAGAGTGGAAAAACAAATTAAATGGCAGAAATTACACGTCGACTCAGTCGAAACGGATTTAAAGCGATGTCCTTGTCGGCGAAGCTAGGGACGGCTTTGTAGCCTCTGTGCGCCTGTTTCTCTCTCTCTCTCTCTCTCTCTCTCTCGCTTCTCTCTTCCCTCTATTAATGTTCCTCTTCGCCTAACAAGAGAATACTCCTAGAACGTAATAAACCTATCTATTTGTCTATCTTTCAATTTCTCTCCTCTCTTCTGTCTTTCCCCAATCTCTCTTCCTTTCTCTTTTTCTTTTTTCTCTGTCATCCTTCCTTGCGATCTTTGTATTTATCACTCGAAGGCATAACTTTCGCTTCCCTCTTTGCTCGCATATTTTCACAAGCAGAATGAAAATTAATCGGCAGAATTAGTTGTAACTTTTGCCGATCTGAGTACGCGAAAAACGTGCGATTCCATTGCATTATGACATGTAATTGCATTTATTTCGCTTTGCAATGACGCTACAAATAACATTCAACAGGTAATTTGCATTCACTCCCTGTGAATTGAAACGATCATTTCGGAATCGTTCTTATCGAGCACCGAAGTGATACGAATCATTGAAAAAACTGAATAATGTCGCAGCATTGTGCAATAAAAAGAGGATAGTTAGGTACTGCTAAAATGGGACGCGGCAGATTGTTGGAAACTGAAAGAGCGGTCATTAACTTCAAAAGCCCGGAATTCCTCCAATTAATTCGAAGAAGTTCGGGACTGCGTTATTCCAATTAAATTGTTGGAATCGAGAGCAATTATTTTCATTCTTCGGTGTGAACTGAAATTAATTGCGATAAAAATTACGAATAAGGGGCAGCGTGACATTTAAATTTTCCTATTGTACGAGGTTAAACGTATGCTGATTTATCACAAAACATAATAATAAAAACTGTCCTATCTTTTTTTTAATGCAAAATTAAAGTTACATTAGTTATGTGAATAAGACCGTTAGCATTTTTTAAGAGAATAACGTAGAGAAAAGGTTGCTCGGGACCGGACGATAATTGACAAAAATATCGAGTACATACCTATTTGGTGCCATGCAATAATAGACCTGTGTATTATCCCTGCTCTGACACTGACTCCCTAGGAAAGTATTGGAGACTGGTTTGGACCATGTGTACGTACATACACACATAGGACACCTAGTGCAGTTTACTGGGAAATTCAGAAACATTCTTATCGCAACGAAACAAAATCCGAGATGTAAGTTGATTCGTAGGTTGACACCGCAAGTGCACCCCCAAGAAAGCCAAGAAATCGGGCGGTGGTTTTTCGATTCTTGGTTGGTAACAAGCATTGGTGAAGCATATTTCCTCGTATCGTGTTATCAACATCACCTAACGTTACCTATAATATAGATATATAAATATATATTAAAAAAGTACCTGGAATATTTCCCAACTTTTCTATTGAATCCATTTGGCGAATGAGTATAAGTGCGAAGTACGAGCACTGTTCGATTGCCGGTGAGCGTGGAGCTGTGAGCTGTAAAACTACCTTTGCGAGAATCCATAGGCGAGTACGAAGTGGGAGCCATGGTTGCTTCCACGTGTCCCAAAAACCTTCAAGAAACTTCCAAGCAGTTGTAGGAGGATTGGCTTAACCTTGGAACTGATGCGTAATCGTTTGATAAATAAGGTGTGTCTTCATTTTGAGGCACGACCGTAAAGGGAGTGAGTTATACTTCTGATTCGCACATATTTTTTGAATGTGCGTATACGTATATACTTACGTGGTACATCTTATCTTGTTATTTCTGATCAGTAAAGACGGGCTCCTTGGGCACAAGAATTATGAGACCTTGAAAGGAAATACCCAATAAATCCGTCAAATATATGTCCGGAAAAATCAATTACCGTCAATAGCCAAATTTTTGAAATTCAAGAAAATAAGTAACGTATGGTAGTTTAAAGTTGATAAATGATTTTCGTAAAAAATATCGTTCTTTCATTGTTTCTAAACATGGCTCGACAGACTCTAACGACAATGTTATTTTACAAGAATCCTTTTGAATTTGTCAGATCCAAAAACATGAAGTTTCTCATGGGCTGGAGGTATGTAACCCCTTAAAAATACCATTCTTTATATAATCGTGAAAAAATATTTAAAATAAGTACAAAAAATAGCCTAAGGCACAGGATTTCATATCCATGTAACATAAAATGGAATATTACTTTTTTTGGTCCAATGAATCATCGATAAGAAGTATATGCGTAGGTATATGCAATAGATACGTGTTATGTTCGTTCGAAACACCTGTGCCAACAAATAAAATTAATAGGCGTTGAACAAAGCCCATTACGCAGTAATGCGGACGAGCCGTGTGCAATAGAATGGACGTAGATATATGTATATATATCGGAAGAAATGATAAAAATGTTAACTATTAGCAAAATCTACGTGAGTTCGTGAACTAGTCGCGCGACACGATTACAAAGTTAAAATGCGTACCTTCAGCATTGTTTTGCTCGTTGTAGCAGCCATCGTTTCCATTGGTAAGTCCAACCATTCAATTGGTACTGTAAACCGTATGTAACATTTTGTTTGTACCCCGTAACAATGCTTCTTACAGAAGCAAATCCTTCATTGGATGTTCCCCAGAAGGAATTTTCAAAAATAAGCAAACGCAGTATCTGCGGGCCTACAGAGATTGAGGACGAGTGTCCTTCTAAAAACGATAAATGGTGTGCATACATGGATTATCATCCCGAAGCCGATACAGCTATAAAAGTTAGTATTTGTGTGAAAAAGCCGCCTTTCTGATCCCTAGAGATGCGTATGAAATATCTGTTAAAACTCTGTGGTAGCGAATTTTGATCTCTGTCAAGTCGGGTTCTCGAAAGTATCGCAAGACTTAAGAATATCAGAATTCTTGACTGATTCTTCTTTTTTAAACAATAGTCTGTTAATAACAATTTGGTCTTTCAGTGCGAATACGGCTGCATATGTAAACCAGGCTTGGTAAGGGGCGCGCATAACGACTGTGTCAGCGATTGCGCCGAAGACGAACAAAAAGTTTCGTATATACCGAGAGAACTATTGTACTAATTTATCTTAACGTAACTATACATAAGCTATATTATCTAAATTACGTATCATGTACTGATCTATTTCCTCGAATGTTTCGAATTATCGTAAACTTGCGCGATTTGGTAAATAAAGCAGTTAATGAACATTAACAGACATTCTTTGTGATACCGAACCTTGTCTTGAAAATTGAGGATTCACACGACATACACATTAAACACATATCAACACTTTTCGTGATGGTGGTCATATAAGACACTCGATTTGTGGTCATGTCTAGAAATTAATATTTTGTCGATCGGTGATATTAGTGAGTCACAGATGGGCCAAATGAGAGGTCCTAGAGAATCGCATCTTTTATCGTCGAACACCACGTAAGGCCATTTTGCAGTAATTCCGTACGTGTGTTTATTTCCTCACAATCCTCGCAATCCTCGCGAGCACCACTAATGCCTGAACGACGGCGTCCCTCTTTGATCCTTTGAGCACATCAGCAAACAACATTTGCGTAGCATTTCCGGAAAGCAATCGGGGAATTTGTAATCGCAGGAGAATGGAGAAATTTGAGCTTTTGGTTTGTCCCACCTCTGCTTTACACGAGAGACAATTTCATTACCACTGCCTTAAAGTTTAATAATTGTTTACTTGCCCGCGTTTCACCTAGTCTGATCTTCATAAAAAGGATCGCCTGACAAGCGTAACGATATTTTGAGACGCGATACAGTCGGTCTGCCCTGCAGAATGAATTATTAATTAACAGTACATTTATTACTCTGGCATAATCATGGTCAACACTCAGTACAATGGGAAATTTTGAGAGGATTAATCCCCTCTCCCCATATTTGTACAGACCATATTATCACATTGCCCACCTCAATATTACCACCTTAGTATACTAGTGCATATTTGTATTTTTTAAGCCAGATTTTTTAATATACTATTAAAAGAGGTACGAGATACGCTTTACGTGACAGGAACTGCAATATTAACAGTCCTGGCGACTGGCTTCGCATGGATTAAAAGATATATCCGCACACAAGACCACACGTGTTCCATCCTGCTTCTCTATTTCCTTTATCTTTTACTCGCTCCCTTTCTCCTTCTCCGTTATTCATTTCCACTCACATTACTATCCAGGCAGGCGCCACGTACACACACACACAGACACTCTCGACACTGTTCGTTTACCGTCTCGTTCACTGGCTTGTTATCCACGTGGATTTAAAAGCCTTTTGTAATTAATCCATTCTTCTGCCATCCGTTCGCCATCCAACTCGTTCCATCTTACCACACCGCGTTTCATACCAGCCGGGATCGACGTATTAAATCTTCGACGTTACGGTGCTGTTGCTTAACACGTGGACCGACCGAGTACTCTCAATATTTATGGATAATAATGGAATGCGCTGGAGAGAGTGTGCGGCTTAGCGGGCCACGCAGTGAGCCGAGGGCGCGCATGGGCTAGCGACTGAAAGTGGGCTGCGATGTATGCGAGTGAGCCAGAACAGTGTACACGTGCACGAGAGTGAATGGACAAGCGAAAATAGTATTTGCGCATTTCTGCGTGCGGCCAATTTCAAAAACTTTTCACCGAATAAAACGAGGTTGCATGCACCTACTAGCTAGCTCTTCAATTTTAAAGAATGTTGAATTTGTTACAGAGAACGTAAAAAAAAAAAAAAAAAGTTTCTTCGTAGCATTTCTGATTGTTGCGTGCTTTTTAACCAATATTTTGGCAAAGGAAAAAGTAGTTCAGAATCACCTCACCAATTGTCCTATTACGGTTCTTACAGTAGTTACGAGACACCTTCTATAACGTGGACCTACAGAAAATTTGCTCACTGTACGTACGTGGGCAGTTAAGGAGGTAGATGAGCATGAAGAGGGTATATGTAAGTGGGTGCAGGATGCGTAAGCACAAGTGCCTGCATAAATACAGGAGAGCAGCGTGTAGGTATTGGTAGGCAAAAGAGCTTCGTGCACATATGATTGGACTGGTAAGAAGTATGCGTATCGTGCGCTTGTGTACGTTCGTATGAGTTCGTGGTTAAAGGAGAATGGATTGCTCTAGGGATCCGTAGTAGAGGACGAGACAAAGATGGCAAGGGTTGGAAAGGTGGAACTGAGAGGCGACTTGAGAATGTGAGAAAGGGAGAGAGTGGAGAGAGAAACGGAGGTGTAGATAGGAAAGATGGGTCGATCACGTGGATCCTACGTTCGAGCGCTGGGTACATGTAGGTATGCTTATTTCTCGGGAGATTGTGTACTCTCGACTCAAGACTAGTACACTGAGCCCATAATGGGATTATTGAAACTATCGTCAGGACGTTCCGATTCGAGTTTAATACCTTTCCGATTGGTTTAGTTGGGCGATGTTAATGAACGTATCGAAGGACGCTCCTAACTTCCTTTGTCATCTTAAGGTGTATGTGTGCGTGTACGTGTATTTCCGAAAGGTTAACTGTTAAAGGAAAACGGCATGAAATTCTCTGTATAATTTTGCGCTTTTCATTTACGATTCCAGCGACGCGGTGAAGCTTCCCGTACGCGTTAAGCTCCATGTTGCCTAGTGATAACGTGTAATCCGTTACGTAATTAACATCCCTCGTATGGGGCGGAATCGAATGCAGGGCGCTTGTGTGTACGGCCCATTCGACAAAGGAAATAACACGATGTCCGAGAAATGTACGGTGGGCGAGCGTTGCCGTGCATGGCGAATACACGCGTGGAACAGCGTGTATGCATAAATAATCGTAGGACGTGAGGAGGATAGGCGAACGAAGCAACGTATTAATGGAAATCTTTCATAAGATTCAATTCTGGCGGAATTAGTTAAGTAAATGCAATATTTTCGTTATCGATTTAAATCTACGTTAACTATTAATTTATGAATACCCTTCTCAACACTTCTACTAACTTTAGCCTACATTTTGGACTAATTAATTGTGCAGAAATAAGAACTCAAATAAGAACTGTTAAATTGTCGAGTTTTCGTAAACCTAGTGTTAAGCGAATACGGCAGATTTGCAATTAATCATTTCGAATGTTCTACGTGACACGTGCGCGTACAGGCGTTCAGCAACGATTTTTGTAAATCTCTGAAATAATTCACGGCTTCGGAAAAATGTCACTTGCACTTACATTGGCTCCGCTTTTCATGTCGAATAACGGCAGAGCTGGGCCCACGTCGACGAGAAATTTTCCGACGCGTGAGTGTACGTTAGTGCTTATCGAGCGAGGAGATGAAAGATCGTTAATCGGACGTCGAGCCGCTTCCCCTTGGTGAACGGATTGCCTCGCTACATATGAGCGCCTCGACGCCGTCGAATCTCTCGGCCGATTCCTCCGGACCGGTCCGAAACCGGTTTAAACCGTTCTTTCAGGAACGGAGAGCGTAGACCGGGTGCCCTTGGTGTCCCATGGTACATTCTCCTTTGCGCGATACGTTGATTCCGTGTATTTTTGGGTAAGAAAAACCCGATCGACATTATTGTGTTTCGAGGTAAAGGCGAATCGTCTCTTTTATCTTGTGGCTTTTACAGGAAATATGCGTTCGGTGTTATTCTATAGTTCACTTTTCGAATAGAGGCAGCAGAAGGAAATTCCAGAAACAGAAGAGTGGGATGTTTTGTAATTTGCGAATAAGAGAAAGGGAGGGCGAATGTAACGGAAGAGAAAGAGAAAGAGATCAGTAAAATTTAATTAACACATTTTCAATGTTCTTCTATACGAAATGTTTTTTTAATTTTGGTTGAATGAAATATCGGTAAAAAGTTTCCTTCGTATGAAATTATTCACAAACTTAGACTCATAAATGCTATTCATCGTTACTTTTTAATGCTCCTCTTTCGTTCCTCGTAATTTCCTTGATCGAAGAAACTTCAGCGTACAAAATAAGCACTCTGTACTATTCAAAGGTTTCCGAACACAACAATTCCGTATCATGAATTAATTCGTATTGATACTAAACGTCAAACTGTGCATACCCGAAGAACGAGCGTCGATCACAATGGCGTACATTACAGGTGTAATAACACATTAAGGCTACTATTGAAAATACACAAATGCCGTTCGCTCTTTGCCTCGTCCCTATTCAACCCCTAGCACAATATACCGATTGAATAAATAAATTCACCTCGTCCGCATCCGTTAAAGTCAATCTTAAAGTCAATCAACTTCCCGTCGCTCTTTCTTCTTCCAATCGGTCACTCTTGCTCCTTTCTTCCAAGCGAGCAGAATGTATCTGCATCCCAATACAACATTCCCGTCCGAACGCGAGGAGCAACGAAGGAGAAAGGAAGACACGTGTGGGCGAGAATTTCGTAATTCTCTGGAACGACGACAACTACGAGGTGGCCCGCAAGCGTACGACGCGCGGCTTCACGGCATCGCATCGGTTTCCTGGACAGGCGCGACGTCTCGTTTTTCTTTCCGTCCATGCGGTACGCAGATGGTCTGCCCCTGCCTTCCTCGCTGATACAATTAAGCTTTCCGTTCCGCTCCCCTTCCTCCATCTTTCTCTTTCCTCCTCTCTCGCTCCCTTCCTCCTTTCTTCCTTCCTTCCTTCCTTTTTTTCGCGCGTGCGCGTAACGTATATCCGCTCGTGTTCTTTTTTTTTCCCCTCTTTTCTTTCTCACTCACTCTCTTTACTCCGCTTTTTTTTCTCGTCCTCCCGGTTAACACACGCGTCCTCGTTGACTTTTCGACGTCGGACGGAATGACGCCGGCGCGCGCGCGCGCGCGCGTCTGTTGGCTAATTGAAAGTTACGGGTGGACCGTACGAAGTTTGACAGATACCTGACACCGACACCCCAAGCCCGTGACTACGGGGACGACTTGCCTGGCGAGACGTACGTGTATATTTGCGTTTGCTCCCTCTCGATTCGTGCCGATGGGCTTTTACGAGAGGTCGGTGGAGCCAGTGGTAGCGGGGGGTAGGTGGCTCGACGATGCGAGGAAAAGAATGGGGGATGGCGACGAGGCAGCGTGCCACATTTTTCGTGAATTCAATTGCGCGTGTGCGCCGCGTTGGTGAGAAACTTTGAATGTGACCGGGTGTAGGAGGGAACGACAGGGGTACGGTGATATATGGGAAATTTCGTCGGAGGAGTTTTAAGTTTCTTTAATAATGCAGGGGCCCACGATGTTTCAATGATTTTCTCCGCTCCGCTTGTCGCATCGACTCGAGGGTCGCAAATGATTCTTTGTTCTTATCGGTTTCTTCGTTTCTTCGTTTGGTAATATACCTGCTATGCAATTGGGAACCTCGTGAAAATGCGCAGTAACTTTGTAAATGAACATTTGCTTATCGTATCATTTATTTTTCAGAATACTATTTTTTCGCATACGCTTTCTTTCGTTATTAACGACCTAAAAACTTTCCAGCACTTTCGTACTTCCAAAAGGAAAACATTGGATGCGCGCAAAATTTTCTCTTCCAGGGTTGAACGTATAAAAACGTTCGCGGGATTTTTCCATTGGCCATCGTTCTCTCGTTCGTTTTAAACACCGTTTTCTCGCCAGTGACCCGACACCGATTCCCTTAAAAAGACTTAAAGCTAGAGAGGCTAAGAAAGCGATCGTTAATTGGACGTATCGAGAGGAGGTCGAGAGGTGGAAGGAGGGCGATCGAGAGGTATA
Organism: Tiphia femorata; assembly: GCA_944319695.1. Classification (NCBI taxonomy): domain Eukaryota; kingdom Metazoa; phylum Arthropoda; class Insecta; order Hymenoptera; family Tiphiidae; genus Tiphia; species Tiphia femorata. The sequence goes on along the minus strand of OX090900.1, from coordinate 14,467,353 downwards.
GTGGGGGAGTCAAGCTGCAAGAGCCAGGTAGGCAGAAAAGGATGGTGTGAAACAGTGGAAGTGAGATGAGAAGAACAAGGAGAGAGAGAGAGAGAAGGGGTGATCAACAGAGAGGTAGAGAAATACATCAAATGAGAGAGAAGGAAGCAGAGAGAAACTAGGAACGAAGAACGGAAAAGCATAAAATGTGGAGGTAGAATTAGCAGAAACTGGAGACGAGGAGACTGAAGGACTGACGAAAGATAAAAGGACTATCTCTGATGTAAGAGAGAAGAAAGCGAACGACAGGGATACGAGAGGAGAGAAAATGGGATAGAGTAAAGGAAACGTAGGAAAAGGAAGGTGAACGAACGGTCGACAGAAGTAATTGCGAAAAAATGTAAAGAGACGGAGAATGGAAGATAAAAAGAGGAAGAGAGAACGAAGAATGTAGGGAGAAGAAGAGAGCGAGAGAAAGAGAGTGATCCTCGTTATCGTTACTCTCGCCTCCATCGTCAGCTGCCGCGCCGTCGTCTGTACATTAAACTTTTCACCGCGGATGGCGACGGCGCTTCCGGTAGCAGGGGGGTCTGTTTAGATCTGCAGCCGTCGTTAAGACGTTATTTTCAGTCCCGCCAACCGACCGTCCGACCGACCAGTCGACCGGCCAGAAGTCGTGCCGTGGTGCAGAAACCAGAGCCAAGTGTTCCCGGAAGCTCACCGGGTACGAATTCTATTATTACTGCCATGTAATCTTGGAAGCAGGCTCTGGCCGGTTTTCGATCGAACCAAGATCTAATTCCGCAGAAATCCAAAGGGGGTTCGGTCGATTGAAATAGGGCTTGTGAATTAGCGATGCCGATGGAAATTGTAAATTATCGATTGTCAGAGACTTGTGATTTATCGCGACATGTCGAACGGGACAGTGTAGGTAACCTATACTGTTAGGCTTCGGAGCGTGATTAGCACGAGTTAATTATAGCGAAAGATCTGGGTTCTATGTTTCGGTACATCGGAATTGTCGATTGAATTATATGTAAATTATATTTGGTGTTCTGTGCCATCATCTTTCATCGATTTCCGCATACCGATTTAAACTGGTAGAAATGAGCAAATTGGTAGATGGTAGTTGATCGATTGCAACGCGGATCGTAACATATTGAAATACGTGGAATGTGTCTCCTAAGGTTTGGAGTACGTGTGTGACGTAACTGACCCCAGCGGAATAGGCGAAGGATCTGACACCTTGGATAATACGAGATTATTGGCAAATGTTAATTACAAGTTTCCTGTTTCTGTGTTTGGTTGGTAGGTAGGACGGATTTTATTTTCGGAGAGGTGCGAAGGAACACTGAATTATCTGTCTACCAAAGGGCTTGTAGATTACTCATGCACCTGCAAGTGTAACGCTGATTACAAATTATTTCTCAATTTTACTATTACCCCATGTACACGGTTGGCATTGAAACCGTATACCGCATAACCCAGCCTAATCAACCAACTTTTACATTTAACTAGCTGGAGATAACCGAGTTAGTATCTTCACCAAGTGCATAATTAAATAAACGATTTATTCATTTTAATGGAGCCGTAGAGTCGTAAGGAATTTAATTACAAAAGAAAAGATTGCCCGCCCGTGTTAACTTTCACGAAAATCGGCCCATTCAATTTAATTTAATCCTTTCTCCGGGAAAAAAAAGGATCCTTTCGTTGGTGGGATGCTCTCACCCACCCGCGAGCACGGATTGGGGGTGGCCGAAAGTCGAGTCGACCTTCGACCATCGATTTCCTATGGTTTGGCCGGTGCGGTGAAAACGTCCGGCTGGTTTATGGAGCGGAGGCAACGCTGCGCCGCGTGCGGCAGCTCGTCGTTTTCCACGGCCCCGATATCTTCCGGTCCGCGGAACGACAAGTTTCACGGCAGCCTGCCGGGCTTGGCGACTGGAAGGGTTACGCGATGCTACCCGGCACGGTTAATGTCCCAGCATAAATATCGGAGCTCTAATTACCTCGGTGGGCACGCGCCTGCCATGGGGCCTCCACTGCTCCCACTGCCCTCCACACTCCACCCAGCCCGTCGAATTGGTAATTATGGGTTTAATTGAAAACGTGGCGGCTCCGTGCCACCACCTCTCCCTCCGCTCCTCTCTCTCCTTCTCCTTACTGTCTCTCTCTCTCTCTCTTTCTCTCATTCTCTTTCTCTTTGCATATTCCCCCTCCTCTCCGCTGTACATGTCGCGCCGGAGTTGTTTGTGGTTGACCGCCGATGCGTTCCGTCATTGCTCGTTTCGAGGCACGAGGATTTACGGTGATCGGAGGCACGTTGCCGTGAGTAGGGTAGACTGGGGTGCGTTCGATGAGTGGAGATTGATAAACGCGGAGAGGAGACTCGCGGAAGGATGGTGGAAAGTGCTTCAAAGTAGAGTAGATGAACGAAGAGTATAGCGAGCTTGCCGTTGAAACGACTAAAGGCCGATTCTCACCTAAGCGGCATCGAGCGAAGCGGCGCGGCGCGACGCGAGGCGTAGCGTCATTTCATATAAGATATTCACACCTAAGCGGCATTTGGCAGCGGCAGAAACGAAACAGTAGAACTTCGTTACCCGGTCCACCCCACCAGCACTCCGCCACAAGCTTAGCCAAGCACCTCTACCTACACGGAAAAGACGTTCGCACACGGCGGAGCCGTGGAGCGGGCAGCTTGCTTTTGACGTGTTGTGATTCACACTTGGCCGATGGCAGGCGATCACGCGCGTGTCGAAGCATGCGTGCCGCGAGCCAACGCTTCGGGTCGCGTTTAAAAGTTGCCGCGTCGCGCCTCAACGCCGCTCTTCGCGCCGCTCTGCTTAAGTGAGGACTGTATCATTTAATTACACGCAAACAATTGGAAGCGTCATTTTGAAGCGGCGCGCCGCGCCGCGCCGCTTCGCTCGATGTCGCTTAGGTGAGAATCGGCCTTAAAAGTTGCCGCGTCGCGCCCCAACGCCGCCCTTCGCGCCGCTCTGCTTAAGTGAGGACTGTATCATTTAATTACACGCAAACAATTGGAAGCGTTAAGGCCGATTCTCACCTAAGCGGCATCGAGCGAAGCGGCGCGGCGCGGCGCGACGCGAGGCGTAGCGTCATTTCATATAGGATATTCCCACCTAAGCGGCATTTGGCAGCGGCAGAAACGAAACAGTAGAACTTCGTTTGCGTTTCAATCCTATACGTTGGTATATGACAATGAGTTCGGATATGTTTGATGATTCAACATCCTCATCATCGGATGATTTTCTGTTTGTCGCTGCAGTATGTCACGAACATGAACAGAAAAAGAGAAAAAAGAAGCGACAATATTGGGTTCACGATATATTTCGAGCAAGGCTAGAAGAAGGCGAATTCCACACACTATTTAGGCGACTTCAGCTGGATGAATGTAAATTTTACAAATATTATAGAATGTCTTCAGGAAAGTTCAATCAATTACATGATATTTTACGCATTCCACTTACTAAGCAACATACCAAATTTCGTGAAAGCATCAGTTCACTTGAGAGGCTAACTGTTTTTATAAGGTAAGTTAAAAAAATAAGCTGTTTTAATTGGCATAGTTTATTGACCTATAATAATGTAACTAAGAAAATATTTTAAAAAATGACACGAAATGACAAATAAAACGTGAAGTCCATTTTCATAATATACACATTTAGGTTCCTTGTTGCTGATTAGATGAGTCTCTTGCAGGCATATTCAAGTATTCTATAGTTGCTCCTACATTATTTTGCCCAGCACTCGTTTCAGTAGCAGATACATTAGTCGCAAATCTTGAATAAATATCTGGTGAAGGTCGGATTTGCATTGATAGTTGTCTTTGAACTGGTGACTGATATAGCAGTGGCATCTGATTGTGCATTGGTACGTTATGCATGTGTTGTATGTTTGATTGTTCTTGAGTGTGTGTATGACTTTCTGTATATAGCGGTGGGGCCGGTGAGGCTGACGAGGTTTCTAAAAGCGCTAATTCGTAGAAATTTACCAGTTCAAAGAGCTTACTTTTGACTTTAGCCTGCCATAATGGGGGAAATGTGGCGGTGGTTTTTGCCATGCTGGTAAAAAATTCTAAAAGTGCGCTGTTTTTTCCATCTGCTGATTGTGTCGCACCGGTCAACGCTTGTTTTTCTAAACGGGAACGTTTCTTGTCTTGTACATATTCTTTTAGTATGTCTGGCAAGGATTCCGTTTTCTTGGCTTCAGTTTTCGTGGCTGCAGTCTTTATTTTCTTTGCAAGCGTGTCACTTTTTGTACTTGCAGTACGAGATACTGGCCTTGAAATGTTCGCGACGCTTGATAAACGAGATTGTGGAGTATTAGGCAGCGACACGGACGGACTTGTTGGGATTTCATAAGCTTCATCTTCGAAAGTTTGCTCCTCTGTTTCTTCTACCTGGCTTGGAGTATTAATTTCCTCAGCTTGAACTTCATCTTCGAAGTTCTCATTCGTTACGTCATCACAAACGTTTGTCTGCGTCCTACAATAAATGCAGGGTGGTTCAAATTTTTTTGTTTAACCAAAAAAAAAGTTATAATACTCACTCCCTTCCTTTAATATGCGGCAAAAGAAAGCTCATGGCTTCCCAATATTTCCATTTGTTGGTACTTGTTGCAGCTTGTCCGCTTTTGGTTTGTCTGCTTTTTGCAACTTTCTGGAAAGCATCTCTAAGTGATTTCCATTTCTTCTTACAAGTCTGGCCTTCAATAATAACCAAAAAAAAAATATCTCAGAAGTCCTTGCAATTAAAAAATAAAATAGTTTTAAAATTCAATTATAAGTAATTAAGCCATCTCCCTGAAACAAATACATAACATTATCATTTAGTTCTTTTTGTTCGAGGTTTTTGGCTACAGGGGCAGACTACCAGACGCTGTCATTTAACTTCAGAATAGGACACTCCACCATACAAAATATTGTAACTCATACTACTAACGCACTCTGGGAGACTTTAAGAAACGAGGTCATGCCACAACCGACAACAGAACTACTTCAAAGCTGTGCAAAAAAATTTGAAGAACTCTGGAATTATCCTAATTGCGTAGCTGCGATTGATGGGAAGCATATTACCATGCAGGCACCTCCGGGAAGTGGATCACTATATTTTAATTATAAAAAAACATTTTCCATAGTGCTATTAGCAATGGTAGATGCCGAATACAGGTTTGTTGCTGTGGATGTTGGTGCCTATGGAAAGAACAGCGATGGTGGAATATTTAATGAATCTAATATGGGAAAATGTTTAAAAAAGAAAACTTTTGGATTGCCTGAGAATCGCCCCATTACAAAAAATGGTGAGCCCCTACCATACGTAATAGTGGGAGATGAAGCATTCCCTTGCAAAACTTATCTAATGCGACCTTATTCAGGGAGTGGACTACCACAAGATAAAAGGGTTTTTAATTATCGGCTTTCAAGAGCTCGAAGAGTATCCGAAAATGCTTTTGGAATTCTCTGTCAAAAGTTTAGAGTTTTTTTAAATAAACTACAAATTCATCCAAAAAATGCAGACAAACTTGTTTTAGCTGCTTTGTGTCTTCATAACTTTCTTAGGAACGATAATACTTTCTTAAGTGTATTAGATGAAGAAAAAAACGAAAATGAAGTGCCGATTTTTGCATCTTTACATCATATTGGTGGAAAATTTTCTACCGATGCAAGTGCAGTAAGGGATAGGTTTAAAGAATATTTTATGTCTCCAGCAGGAGCACTTTCTTGGCAAGAGGACACAGTTAATGCCGGAATATTATAAGCAAATTGGATTTTGTTAAAATAAACTACTAACTTGTAGTACATTTATAGAATATAATAACAATAATTAAAATGATTAAGACTGTTCACTCATAATTTTTGTCTTTTTTTGTGCCAATTTCAAGAACGACCTATACAGAAGCAACAATTATAGCTTTTTCACAGAAGAGTAAACAAAAAAAAGTTACAGGAATCTTAAAATAATTGTTAGATTGAACGAACTTACCTGTGAAGTTCGATCCTAATTATGCCTCTTGTCTCGTGCGGATGGAGATACTATGTAGTCGCGCTCCGCGCACTCTCCTAGACAACACATTTGAAAGCCCCGCCACAGCGGGAAAACAAAAAAGGAAAAAAGACGCGCACTACCGAGCACTGCCGCTGCGACCGTGCGCTACGCGCACCTCCGCTTCATGAGTTCAAAAAAAAAAAAGGGGGGCAAATCGCTAGAAGATAGGGAGGGTTATTTGGGAGGGCGTCCATCCGGACGAGACAAGAGGCATAATTAGGATCGAACTTCACAGGTAAGTTCGTTCAATCTAACAATTATGCCTTATTGTCTCGTCCGGATGGAGATACTATGTAGCTGTTCATATCCAGCGATTTGCTGAAGAGGGTAGTGTAATAAAATTAGAACAAGAACACATATGCGTACAAACCTGCAAAGGAGGAGCGGATACTTTAAGACAGAAAGAGCCGGGTTGGCACAGTCCTCTGGACAAACGATCGGTCTGTTGTAGAACCTCGCAGATACGCGAGACTCACCGCTCCAGCCAGACGCACGTTTAATGAGATCGAGAGAAAGTTCTCAACTTAGAGGCCCGAGATGTAGAGGGCCGAGTGCTATGGGCCGCAAAAATTGAGACGTCAATTCAACATTTCTCTAGGCCCCGGCGGATCCACCAACTAACAGTCTGAGACGTGACTGCTTTGTGAGGATTATTCAATGAGATAAGGAGAGAATCGCAGTTCGGTGAGCGTAAAACTCTAGTTACGTCGAGATAGTGCTCCATTAACCGAACGATGCAAAGGTTCTCGTGATCTATGAGTCGGGAAAAAACAGAGAAAAGGGGGGGGGGGGGCCTGGCGCTGACGTCTTGACCCGGTCTGGGATACGTATAGTCAACCTGCCACTAATAGAAATTTTGGAGAGCCTAAGGAGAGAAAGGGTCTGAACCCGATGGCCTGTCCGCATGGTGAAAAGGAGTACGGGCTTCTTGGTGGCAACACTCAATTCGCATGAATCATGCGGAAGAAAAACGCGGCCAAAAAGGCGATGACAGGTGCCGAAATCCAGACAAAGTCATAACGAGGTTGAGGCAGTTCGAGAGCCGCAGCGCCCATGCAGAAGCGCCTGATAGGTGGATGGTTCCGAATTTCGTTGTGAGAAATTAAAGAAATTGCGGATCTCATAGTGTCCAGTGTCGAATACGAGGGACTAAAAAGCAATTCCTGAGCTAGAAACTCCAGCACTTGTGAAACAGGCGGGGAGTAGAGGGGCCGCTGATGACGCCGACAAAAAAGCCACCAAAGACGGAGAGGGCCGAATATACTGCTTGAGGGTCGAGTCCGATAGGGAGGCCAGCATTGCTGGTATTGCTGCCGATGGTATTAGGCGGTCCTTGAACGCGTCCCTGATAAAATCCCAACCCCTAGGAAAAGGGTTTTCGGCGCTGGGTGGCGATCTCTGAAAGGTGAAGAAAGCAAGTGACAGCTGGGAAACAGGATCAATGGTTCTAATACCAAAAGACGCCGAGGTAACGGAAACCATGCCTGCGCGGGCCACCAGGGCACCACCACGGTTCCGGATGACTCTTCGTCGACCATCTTTCTCAACACTCGCGGTATTAAAATAAACAGTGGAAAGGCATAAAAACTTAGATCTTTCCACGAGAGTGTGAAGGCGTCCACTGGCATCGACCCCGGATCTGGAAAGCAGGAGACGTAGGTCTCGCATTTCTTATTGAGCAGAGAGGCGAAGAGATCGACATCAAAAAAGGGGCAAAAGTCCTAGCTAGTCGGCCGAAAGCTTGGCCGGAAAGGGACCATTCAGTATCGGGGTCCGCGATCCGGGATTCGGCATCGGCAATAGTATTCTGGACAGAAGATATGTAGGAGGCGAAAGTGAAGATATTTCGTTCCTCGCACCAACGCCAAATTTGCCCTGAAATTTCGGAGAGATATGGGGAACGAACGGAGCCAAATTTGATGATGTAGGCTAGGGCGGTGGTGTTGTCGATGCGAAGTAGGATATCGCAGTTGCGATGGCTCATTGCAAGGCAGTGTAAAGCATTAAAAGATGCCTTGAGCTCTAACGCATTGATATGAAGCGCCCTATCTTCTGGAGACCACCAGCCATGCGTACGGGACTCGCCGCACGAAGCGCCCCAGCCACTTAAGGAGGCATCTGCAAAAATTTCACAAATTAATCGACCCGAACAAATTTGGTTAGATTGAAGAGGATTCGAAAAAACGTTGACCCACCAATCGAAATCTGATGTAAGAGGCGAGGAGATTTCCATAATTGCCGAAAAATCTGCGTTACCTTCGGTGAGAGCTAGGAATTTTTCGCACTCAAAAACTCTTAGTGTAGAGAAGTCCGTACTGAACTGCTGGAGACACCGAGACAAGAGAACCGATCGGGCTAGGAAAAACTCCCTAATGGAACAATATGATTTACGAGCTACGTTAGACGCTAAATGCAGCAATTTCTCACGACGTTGCGGAGGAATTGAGACTGATTGACGATTTGCGTCAAAAAAGAACCCTAGATATTTACAAGGACTTGACGGTTCTAACTGAGATTTCAAGAGAAATATTCGAAAAGCCAACGAGGGGAGAAACTTAAGGGAAGCGTTAGCGTTAGCGCGGCATCGCTCAACGGATGAATCGGAAAGCAGAAAATCGTCCAGGTAAACAACCGAGTGAAAACCCCCCCTCACGTAGATAGCAGACGACCGGGCGAACAGTTCTCGTAAAAATATATGGAGCTGTAGCAAGGCCGAACGGAAAGGAGGCGAATTGGTTCGTCTTATTACCCCACTGAAAACGGACATATTTCCTGTGGTGATTGTGAATAGGAACCAGCGGGTATGCGTCTTCTAAGTCAAGTGTAGACACTTGTGAACCGGGGAGCATGAGGCGAATAACAGTTCTCCAGTCCTCCAATTGGAAATGCGGGGTGTCGATGCATTCATTTAGGTCCTTTAGATTCAAGATGAAGCGTTTGCGACCAGACGGCTTGTCTACAGGGAAAACAGGTGATAAGAATTGATCCATAGAAGGTTCTATCTACTCCATTGCCCCCTAAAGCAAAAAAAGGCGTTCTACTTCTGCAAGGCAAAAGCGCGCCGCCGACTGAGAAATTACAATTTCGCTAAGAACAGCCCTCGGTGGAGGCAGAGACCTGAAACGGATTCGATACCCCTGTACCGCGCCCAACACCGTTGAATCAGTGGTGATGTCTGACCACTGCGTAAAGAATTTGCTTAGGCGACCTGCCGTACTTACGCTATTCAGCGTTGCTGGCGAGCCCAGGATCGAGACTGAAAACGCCGTGGGCGGCTCTTGGAGGGGGGGGGGGGGGGGGGGTCCTGATCGTCCAGCCGACTGAGAGCGAGCAGGAATCCTCCAGTTTCTCGAAATGTGCGCTTTGGACGTAGACGGTTGAGCTCGAACAGGATAAGCTGGCTGGCGAACCGGCTGTAACGTCTTATTGCAAATAAGAATTCGTCAACAGGCGCTGCCTCGGTTGCGTTTCTGTCGACCATGTTGAGGCAAGGTTTGGCGCAGGCTCCTCTGTTCAAGGACAGACGGAAATGCTGAACCGCTAGCAGGTAAATTCCCTCAGACAAGTACGGTGGGGCTGACCAAGCTACATCGGGAAAAACCCCCTGTAGAGATTCGGGCCACAGGAGAAATGGCATCGCTGAGCCGAATGCGTCGAGGGAAGCGTCCGCCTGAGCTTGGAAGAGCGTATTTCGTCACGCAGTCCGCATCTGGAGTTTGTCTGGATTGATTGCAAGGCAAAGGGGTTCCAGGAGGACGTTGCAGAGGATTACAGCCTTCCTCCAAATAGTTTTCTGGCCAGGCGGTCCGATACCGACGGAGGTTCTGAGCCCTGAGCGTCCGGTAAACACCTTGGTAGGAGGCTCGATAAAACGCACCTGATCGCATAGCGCAGAGTTGGCCCCCCTATTTGGGTAAGGGCGTTACAACCTCTGAAGAGGGAAAAAAGGAGAGGGGAAGAAAACAGTCGGATATGTCCTCTCTATGCCAGTATGGTCAGACAGGATGACTGGGTCGACGAGAGGACAAACCTGGTACGACGCCCCGGTCAGAAAGACTGACCGTCTGCTCTTCCACGCTCTCTAGGGTTACCTGGGCGGGCGGGACTGGGCCCTGGCCCGGTATCAGAGGGTCGTGCGTGGACGACCTGGCCTCTGAAAGCGATCGGATGCTGGGTGTGACCGGGAACCACGGTCGCTGTGCCGCCTGGCAGCCAGTCTACGCACCTCCTCGAAAATGCACAGAAGCGTGTCCTGAGAGGGCGGCGAGTTCCTTGGCGACCCTCTGTGACGAGGAGAACGAGATCTTCGAGACGTCTTCCTCCCAGGCGAACGGTCTCGCGAGGAGACCAGCGCAGAATCCCGCGGATAACGCCTACGAGGCGACTTCCTATCCCTCGGTGAAAGGCCTTTCTTCGTACTCCTGTGCTTCGGCATCCTGCAGAGGGAGAAAAGGAAAAAAGGCACACGGAAAAGGGAAAGAAGCGGAGGTGAAAACGACGCGTGTGTCTAGGTTAAGCGAACAAAACACAATGAAGCGGAGGTGCGCGTAGCGCACGGTCGCAGCGGCAGTGCTCGGTAGTGCGCGTCTTTTTTCCTTTTTTGTTTTCCCGCTGTGGCGGGGCTTTCAAATGTGTTGTCTAGGAGAGTGCGCGGAGCGCGACTACATAGTATCTCCATCCGCACGAGACAATAAGGCATAATTTCAATTTAAAAATACATACCTTTAATTAACTCTTGAGACGTAAATGCAATACGAACTTACCACTTTCGTTAATTTTCTTCCCAATTTCACACCATATATTCTCCCGTCTATTCTGATTACTGTAATTTCTATTCGCCATGTCGTACAGTTCTTCGTATTCGCAAACAAGTACTATTAATCTATCAATTTTTTCCCCGTCCATATTTACTTTTGTACTAGGTATAACCTCTTCAGGTCGCAGCTTGTTTTTGACGTGTTGTGATTCACACTTGGCCGTCGCCAGGCGATCACGCGCGTGTCGAAGCATGCGTGCCGCGAGCCAACGCTTCGGGTCGCGTTTAAAAGTTGCCGCGTCGCGCCCCAACGCCGCCCTTCGCGCCGCTCTGCTTAAGTGAGGACTGTATCATTTAATTACATGCAAACAATTGGAAGCGTCATTTTGAAGCGGCGCGCCGCGCCGCGCCGCTTCGCTCGATGCCGCTTAGGTGAGAATCGGCCTTTATTTTGAAGCGGCGCGCCGCTTCGCTCGATGCCGCTTAGGTGAGAATCGGCCTTAAGGATTTACTACGTTAAGAATTCTTCTTATCTAAGTATATATTCAAAAGTATGTTTCACCATTTGGAAATGAAAACTTGGGTAAAATTGGAGATGAAAATTTAGGTGCTGTTTATCAATTGTTAAATAACGTGCATTTCAGCACAGGTTGAAATTCAGCGACTTCGACGTTGGACGGTCATCGAACTCACATTGAATGATATTAAATGATATTCTCGACGTCTTCAATAATGGAATTGCCGATATCCAAAATCTACCTCTCCGACATCAGTTAAAAGGAAGGGATTCTCGTCTTTTCGTATTCCCTTCGTCTTCGATTTTCACATTTTGCAGAATATCTCACCGTAAGCGAGAAGATTTTAGGGAAAATCCTACGGATGAAATTACTCTCGGCGAAATGTATACCGGGAAAAGAAAGAAGAGATTCACAAGTGTAGTCAAAGGAGAATTGCGGAAAACAACGCTCGCTCGGTCCAGCCTGGACGAGATGCGACATCCTCGTAGTAGTCGGGGGCTCTCTTCCTTCCTGACAGTTTTAAATGGTGCGGGCCGAGCGATATAAACATTCGCCGTATTAACGGTCCGTGAGAACGGGCCGGTCGTGGGCTTAATGGCGTCGTAGGAAGTGTGCTGTTACGAAGTCTGCATCGTCGACCTTTTTTGCGTGTCAGCGGACCCTCGTTATCGCCGTAATTCGCAACGAGCAAACGAGTGAGCGAGCAAGTGAGCGCGGGTGGGCAAGCGAGTCTCCAAGCCTCGTTGAAACGCTCGTCTCGGTTGTCGCGGACAAAATCCGTCCACCGATTTTCCATTTTCTACTTTGAATGTCGCGGTTTGGAACACCAACGAAATCTGAACGAGATCGATGCGGTCGACGTTACGGGATGAGTTTTAATCGGTCGTCGAGGTATACGCCGAAGTATACGCGTCGATGCTTCCAGAAACTGTATTTTTTTCATATTCTCTCTCGCTCGTCGTGGACGGTCGCCCATGAGTCAGATGCTTGCTCTTCATCGATCCATGGATTTATCGACGTTTGCGTTACAATTTTAGGTATTCTGAAATCGGACGCGAATAGTCGGGAAATGTTTTCAGTCAATCTGATCACGGAATATGCCAAAGCGTGAAAAAACCTTCGTTGAAATAATAGTCGTTGTTGCAATGTTCTCTGCCTAAAAACTGGTGAACTCTAAATATCTATAAATAAGTGTCCGTTGTCTAAAGATGGATATCATTTAAATCACAATAATTTAATTTATACAGTTTTGTTATGTTTCCTAATTTTGTAAATTATATTATAGACAACTCCTCGGAGATTTAAAAATCGCGTATGCGGAATCGATGATACGTGAATCGTGCGCGCGTGGTTGATTTTAATGGTGCGCTCATCTCGCGTCCGAAGTATCTTGCAGCTTGCTACTACTTACAGACGCACGATATTTTTTTGAAAAGGCGGAAATGTTCGCACGGTTTTTGTCCCCCCCCAACACCTTTCGACGATTAATGGACTGTTCCGTTTGTAAGAAAGAAAAAGTCGAGCATCGTGCCTGGAGCGGTAATTGAACTCTGGCCTTCTCGCGAGCCGGGTGACCGGGATGTTATTTAAAACTCCTTCTATTGGAGCTTCACTTACAATTTTTCAGTCAGTTCTCACTCGCAACGCGCAACTAGATACATCGTGCGGACGTTTCACTGAATATTTTGAAATTCCGTTGAATTCAGTAGAAGTATTTTACGGTCTAAATTATTGAAATAATTGGTATAAAAATTGGTACAATTGATATGATTGGCCGAGAAGTTTTCATTAAATCATCTCGGATGTAAAATTGTTCCTGGAACGTAATTACGTAGATTATAGAGCTTTAAATTTGTATGATCTAATTTTCTCCACCGAGCAGTGCGCTCGCAGAAGAAGGCTGTGATAAAATAACCACGTGATCCAATACGGGACTGGCACATGTCGGATCCAATGAATACACAATGTTGTCTAAAAACAATCGAATTATTTTTATTAGAGGTTAATGAACGTTATTCCTTTACGAACATTTATCGAGAGCGCACTTCCCGAGAGTTTAAAAGCGAGCAGTCCGAATTACGTTAAATTCCTCTTTTCTCGTTTTCTTAATATCACTTTCCGATCCAAGGCCGCGGCTGTCCGGTAAATATTTCTCTATTTCGAAGCTTAATTGACATTAGCATGAAACAGTAAAGCATTCGAGTCGAGACGATCGCCTTCCGTCCTCTCTGGGCTCTTTAATTTCATCCTCAGGCCAGTTCAGACGTTCCCCTTTTAATTTTTTTTATCCCCTCCTCGTTCGGTCTCTTCGTCGCTCGTTCACTCCCTTCCTCTTCTTTCTCCAGGTTTCTCGACTCGTCTTTCCGACGTCTCTATGCAAATCGACCATCTCGAAGGCGTCTAGAAGGCATTTGTTAATTAACGGCGCGATCGTTAGTCGACGGTGAAGGGGCGAAAGGAGAAGGCGAGAAGGGAAGGAAGGGGCGGCGCAGCGGTCGAACCGCAGTAAAAAAAGAGGAACGCAAGAAAAGGGCATGAAAGGTGGCCGGAACGTCGGCGCGTCGGGGTGGTGCACTCCGTCGGCCAAGGGCGTCGAGAGTTCCGCGATAGGGGAGACCGGAGAAGGAAGAAGCCTGCGCGCGCGGAGAGTCTGCGGTCAAAAAGATTTTTCCTTTTCATTTTGCGATGGACCAAGTCGCAATGCACTTCTGGAAATTGCTCGCCACTTGGATCGATTCTCGTCTGGATATCAAACCGCGACGACGTTTCGTCGACGATCCTTTCCTTTACCTGCCTTTTGCAGTCGCGCTCCCACCTCCCTTTTTTCGACCCCTGGTCGACCAACTGCGTTGACCACGCGGAAAATGGAACTCACCGAGAAAACCGTGTAACATCTTTGAAATTTAAGCGGAGTCGCAGGGAAATTGGCAGAAAATCTGGATTTAAGGGATCAACATTTTTCTGCCTTGCCGGTAACTAGTTTTGGTAAGACTAGCTTTGGTAAGACATTTTCTGGAATTTCAGTCTTCCCCTTGCGTAAAAATTTCAAAAATTGTTGATTTAATCGTGCAATTTTAAAATTTATTATCTCGGAAACCGGGCGTTTCCTTAAATTCGCACTTATGGCGTTCGACTAGATGTAGTAAATACTACTTATCTGTAAAATTTTATTAAGATCGGACGAGGGTCGGATACGGAAGTTCAGCCCTAGTTTTATCATCAGTGTCTTCATAAAAATATTAAAACGATGAAACTTTTGTGAATCAAAGTGCACGACACTCGCTTCCTTAAATAATAATCTGGAGTCCGTCCTCGTGAAACGAACTCACCTCATACGATCTCGAGGAATTCGCACCCCTCTGCGTCTCTCTCGACCTTCTCCCTCGAACGCACGTAGGATGCGAGGAGGGAACTCATTGTTTCTTTTTCGCTGCTCTCCTGGAATGCAGATGCATCCGAGCGCCGGTGGGTGCATGTACATTCTCGATGCAGCGTACGACGAGTGGGAGGGGTGAAGCGACGACGACGACAACGACGACGACGGCGACGACAGTAGTTGACGCCATCGCCAGACGGTTATTTCATATTCGCTGCTACCAGCATGCGAGGAGGAAAGAGTGAAGAGGAGGGAAAGAGGGAGGGGAGAAGCACCGGATGCGGCGACACAACGGGTCCCGCGAAGGCGAAGGCCACACAGCTTGAGCCGAGAGAGCATGCCGCGAGGACTGTAGGTACTTACCTAGCGCGCGGGGAGGGTAAGATACGCTCGGTAGTACCAGGGAGTTTGAATAAAATTTCGCCTCAAAGCAAATTTTCCTCCCTGTCGGGGTGGAAGCAATTTTTGGCATAACTCGGTTTAAATTCGCTCGCGGTGCTTGCTACGGTCGCCGCGAACCGCTCGCTCGAGTTCGATCGTTTCCAATGTCGATTACGGGACATCTACGAGAAAAAGAAGAGAAATGGAGGGAGAGAGAGAGGAAGAGAAAGAGAGAGTTGGATTGAGAAGAGCAGATCTCCCTTTCGCCTCCTCCACCTCTTCTCCACGCAGTCTCCTCGTTCCGTTCGATTTCGATAAGCGATATTAAAATTCGCGAAGGTCCTCCTTCTCGTTTGGGAGGGCGCTTAAGCCGATCGAGATCGCTTTGAACTCGCGAGAAACGCGAGCGCAGGACGAGGGTGTGGGAACAGAGAGAACGGAGAGCGAGCGGTTAGATAGTCGCAGACGTGCGCGTATATCTAAAGGGTGTTGCCTGCCAAATCAGACTTTTACCGAGTACGGCGCGTCCCCTTCTCGCGCGACGGCAAAGAATTCGGAGGAGAGAGAACGAGGACGAGAGGGAACTAAGGAAAGAGAAATATAGACATATCTGAGAAAGATGATGAGGAAGAGAGCAGGGAGACGAACGAAGAAGATCCGAACGGGAACGCGAGACGTTTGAGGAGGAAGGAAAGAAAGTGGAAGAAGAGAGAGAAAATAGATACGGAGAGAATAGGGTACCTATAGAGGATAGAGTGAGGGGGTCGAGGGAATGGCTGGAAAGAGATATGAGAAGAAAGTAAAATAAATGCCGAGAGCGGGGAAGAGAGATAAGAATAGGTTCGACAGAAGAAGCGATCTAGGAGAGACATGGAAAGATAGACCATTGCGGAACGATGAAAAGGGAGGATGGAGAAAACAAGAAAGGGGGAAAAAGCCAAGTAAAAGACCGCGCGCGCGTGTGTGTGAAACGAGCAGTAGAAAAGAAGAGAGTAACGGAATATATGACCTACACAGCGTATAAGAGAAGGCAGGAGCCTTGGTTGTCCTAGGAGTCTACGCGCGGCCCGCTCGTCCTTTCGACGTCGCTTATATAGATATTGCCTCCTTTGATCTTGGAGAAAAATTCAATTTGGCCGAAGATCGGGATCGCGATCATTGAACCGTATAAAAATGCAAGTTATTTTCGCGGGATGTTACTCCCTGTACGTCGCGTCGTCGCGGTCTCGCCAATTCGCGTTTTGCATGTTCCGCAGTTCATGCGCTTCGGGCGTCTCTAGGGTACGCTGTTCTAATGTTATAATTAGAAACTTGAAATATAGCTTAAGTTAGCACGAACGCTCCTGCGAATCTCAAGACAGTCGTGAGTAGTTCAAGTTATTTCATCGGAAGCAATATCTGCGGATGCGTATGGATCTTACGAGGAAAAAGTGAATGATAAATCATTGTATATCAACTATAGTATTGTGAGACGTTACATTTACTTGGATATTTTAAACTTGTTTATTTACTATTGGGCATTGATAGACAATAAAACGATTTCTTTTTCTATTGCAATATGCAAAGTGCGTTATGGTGACTGTTACACGATGTCTCGATGCTTTTATTTCTGTCGACTTTCCGGTCATTGGCGCCAGCGTGCGACGTGCTTCAATCATTCTTGAAGGTGCAGGATCAAATTTCACGGGACGGAAAAAATACACGGCGCCTGGCATTTAACGTGAGAGCTCGACGGAAAGGGCGCGAACGAGGGAGGAGAGGAGGCAGGAAGAGGTGGAAGAGGGTGTTATCGACGCGCTGACAAATCGCGGCCACTGTACGCGGCTAAACGGAGACTGCGTTTTTCGCGATGTTCCGTCGCTCGCCTGACCGGCCGTGCAACGACCATCATCGATCACTACCGGCCCTGCAGCACGCAGCCTACCTGTGACTGTGATTTTTCATTGGAAGATTTTGTATCGGCGATCTCACGCCACGAACGCACGAACGCCTTTAGATAGGTAGCACCAGAAGTAACATTTTCATACACTTTCCTTCGCGAGGAAGTTTCGAGCAGTCCGACGAGTGCATCTCTTAACCCTCTATGATTCAGAGTGATTCTGACAGTGTTCGGTAGGTTCGTTATTATTTTCATAGTATACACGAGGAAATTTTGTCGTCCAATAGAATAATTAGAGGAGTCAAGATCTTAACGCGTAATTAGGTAGGGAAATATTATTTGCGTCTAAAGCGTACGATTCGATTTACTCTTCGCGTCTCGCAACCGGGAAACCCTTCTACCTTTCGTTTGGAGCTCTCTCGTGCGTACTATATCGACGCGTAGTCGCAACTTTCACCATTTTCTCGCGGACGGACGCGTCATTGGTCATTGTCAATTATCGAAGAATGATGTTTGGTGGTACTCGCATATTTTCACTCGTGACATATCTCCATTGTCAAGTGAGCGGGGCCGTAACGAAGGCGGTACCCTATATTTTTCACCGCGGTATCTGTGCACGACAGTTTCGAGTTTTTTCTCCTCGACCACGAATATCGACCAACTAAAAGATCGATGTCGAATCGTCGCGCTTTCATAAAAGGTGTAGCATCATTAATAACTTGACAAATTCTAAACTAGAAATTAACTCTACAACTCTCTGTTGTCGATCTATGTGCAGCTTTGTTAGCTTTCGAAAAAATTTCCTTCGGCTTTTCCAAACTCAACCTACATATCCCCAATATGCCTTCAATCATTCATTTGGTGGATAGTTAGAATTTGAATATTAAAAGGGTATGGAATTCGCACCTCGTGACAAAGTCTGTAAAAATCCCTTAACAGACTTTGTCTGGTGATTGCTCGATATTATTAGAAAAAAATCCCTGCTATTATTTCTGAACAGTTACATTGCCATTATCAAGTTTGGAGAATACGTCAAAAGCGGGAAAATTTTCAATTTATTTGAAGTTAGCTTTCCTTTATTCTGCTCTACCGTACTTTCCACGAAATTCTACATAGCAAATGCCGAGGAGGAGGAAAACCGAAACCTACTTATGGGGCGGTGTCCGCTTACGTTTCGTAACGATCGAGAAAGAGCGATTCTCGTGGACACCCGGATCTGTAAATTATTCCATAAACCACGAAGTAATCCGGTGGAATCAGAGACGAGCCGTTGGAAGTGGTGCGTGAAGCTAGGGTAGCCAGAGCCGAGTGATACGTTTATTTCCACGGTGGGTTCTACCGATTTCGTGGGATGCGGCGAGGAGTATCCCATCGTTGGCCCGGGCACCGAGCTGGACTCACGCGATGCCACCGCGAGCGCTTGCTTGCTCCACGGGACGTTAAATCCAATAAATTTCACATTACTCCTTGCTGACTTTCAATCCCTGATTAGGGCTTATTGTCTGAAAATCGCACGAGAATTTTAGTTCCACTTTCAGTACCACGGATTCGAATTTTCGACCATAAACGGAATTGGGCCACGCGCGCTCCGACACATTTCGTGTTTTTTGACTTGTCATTTTGCTCTGTTTTACCCACGTTTTATCCGCTTCCCTCGAGAGACCAACCATCCGGTAATATTTGGCGAATCATTGAATTAAATTTCGTTAATATTTTAATTTCGGCAGAACGAAATTCTCAATGAGGCGCGAATAATTGCTCGCATCGCGTTTTACTTTACGAGCGATTAATTGTAAAATTATACGTGTAATTACCTGCTGTCAGCATTGCAAAGCTGGGGAAACATAATTTAAAAGCGTTGATTCCCATGTTGTTAGTACTTAACGAACGTTTATTATTTTTGATCGTTGCAGGTAATCTTCACCACAGTGATAAAATATGAGAAACCAGGTGTAATTTATGGACTGTAAGAATAGCCCGTCATACCAGTTCCATTAAAAAAAGTTCCTGCATTGATCGAGACTTAAATTTCGTCGTCTACTAACGAAGGAAGGAAACTTCGTTACACGGTGACGAAATTCACTCTCTTTCTCGATCTCTTACCCCCACAGGTAGTATCTTGCCTTCACAAAACCACCCCCTCCTTGCAACGCAACTCGGCACGCGACGTTCACCACCGGGCAAAGCGACCTTCTCCTCCCTCAGATCTCCTGATCCTCAATGCCTCGAGTTCGATTCGCGAGGTTGGAGATTCTCCACGAAGTAGAGGTTGCCTCCTTCTCTTCCTCCCTTTCACCGCCCCTTCTGCGGGCAGCTCACCTATGGTCACCGCATCGTCACGGGGCTTCGGACACGAGAAATCCGCGGTTGTCCCGCACGGGTAGATTTCGGCGCCGATGGTATGCCGGCGCCGCGTATATGGACCGGTACACGCTCGAGCATGTTAGCTGGAGGTGGAAGGGGGCCGGAGAGCACAGCCACGCTTGGATAAGCCCCCGCGCTATGCCAAGTATTCTAATATCCCACGCGGCACCCGTAATGAACCGCCGACCGATATTAGAACCGCACGGGGTTCGCCTGCCGTGCATTAGCCGGGCACTGCGGATTGTCAGAATTACCGGGACACCTGACACCGACTCGCTCTTCTCCCTCCCTATTTCCCTCCTCCACCAATCTCCACTTCCACTTCTACCGAGCCCTTTTTCTCCACGCATCCTCTACTCGCCCATCCTAAAATTTACCTCAGCTTTCCTTGTTCCGATATGAACCCCGTGGCGCGAGGGCAGTGGAAAGGGAGACAGGCGGAGAGGATCCTTTAAAAAGGGGTAAGCGCATCTACGAAATTCGACCCACGTCGGCACATTCGGTTACGATTCTGGCGGCTCGCGACACGGAGGGGTGCGATAAGAGGGCCCCGCGCCTAATACCTGCCAGACGAGGACCGTTTATGCGACCGGGGGTTGTTCCCGGAATGCGAGTATTAACGTTCGGTCTGGATCGTTCGAGAGTGGTGGCTAAGCATCGTGCTCGTGTCGTCTTCGACGTGCTACGCGCTGGCCTTCTTTTTTCCTCTTTCTTTTCCTTTTCTATTGCAAGGTGTTGTCGTACTTGTCTACGACGTGTAAATTACACTTTTTAAGTGCAGGTCGCCTATGGAGTCGAGATGTTATTATCGGAACCAAGTTTTGCTTAAGAAAAGGAGTCAGAAAAAACGGAAAAAATGTAGGGTGAACTTTTATATCACGGATATATCGTATGGTTTGCGTATTGGAAATTTAATTTTGAGAGATTGCATATAGATAAACAGCGACATCGTTGCAATGTTCATAATACAAATGGGATCATTAGAATCCATTCGTTTTTAGGCACGACCGTAATTAGGCATGACCTTAAAGGGAGTGACTTATGCTATCGCCATCGCAAAAACCGTTCGTATGTGTGTGTGTGTATATATATATGTGTATGCATGTATGTATGTGTGTATGTGTATGTATGTATGTATGTATGTGTGTGTGTCCGTGTATATCCTCGATTTCGGAAAAACGGCTGAACCGATCGGGACGAAATTTGGCACAAAAATCAAGTGAGTTGACAATTAGGTTTGTGAGCCGCCATCTTGAACCGGTACAAGATGGCGGGAGATTCAAAATTTGAAAAAAATGTAATTTAAATTTAATATTGCTGCCATTTCTAAACGGCTCAAGATAGCGATACATAAAGTTTGCTGGCACCAAATGGATATATACTCAAAGTACATGCCAAATTTCGTTGCGATCCGTTCAGCCGTTTGGCCGGAATACTGGATTAACGGAAATAGTGCAAAATTCATTAATCCATTAGTCCAGTTTTCCAGCCAAACGGCTGAACGGATCCGAACAAAATTTGGAATGTACATCGAGTATACATATATCCATTTGTTGCCATGAAACTTTATGTATGGCCACCTTCAGCCGTTTCGAAATAGCGGCAAATTCAAATTTTTAATCCATTATTCCAGCAAAAGAGTTGATTAGTCCACTATTCCGGCAAAGCGGCTGAACGGATTTGGACAAAATTTGGCATGCACATCAAGTATATGCCCATTTGGTGCCAGGAAACTTTATGTATGGCCACCTTCAGCCGTTTCGAAATAGCGGCAAATTCAAATTTTTAATCCATTATTCCAGCAAAAGAGTTGATTAGTCCACTATTCCGGCAAAACGGCTGAACGGATTCGGACAAAATTTGGCATGCATATTAAATATATACCCATTTGATGCCAGGAAACTTTATGTATAGCCATCTTGAGCCGTTTCGAAATGGTGCCGGTTTCAAATCTTTAATCCATTATTTTATAATTATAGTTTGAAAATCCCGTAATTTCGAAACGGTTCAAGATGACCATGCATAAAGTTTCGTGGCACCAAGTGGGTATATTTTTTATTAAATTACATGCCAAATTTTGTTTGAATCCGCGCAAGCATTTCGCCGGAATACTGGATTAATAAAGATTTCTATTTGCCGCAATTTTTGAATGGTTGAAGATAACCATGCATAAAGTCTCACCGCAGCAAAGGTGTATATACTCGATGTACATGTCAAATTTTTGTTTCGGATTCATTTAATTGTCCTGTTTTTATCACTTGGGTCTATTGCAGAAATGCTGCATTTCGCGGGCGAGCGCGAAGCGCGAGCGTCCGACGACCTCGGGGGGTATGGCGCTTGAGCGAAGCGAAAGCGCAGAGGACTCTGTAGCATAGTTTAATATCTCAATACTTGAATTTTCCACAATTTTGAAACCTTTTGTAATTCGTGGGCGAGCACGAAGCGCGAGCAAAGGCGATCTGGGGGGGTTGGCGCTTGAGCGAAGCGAAAGCGCAGGGGGTCTGCCCCCTAGTTTTTGTACGTTTCAAATGTAATTTCACCTCCGACATACCGTCCAAGCTCATAACACTTCGTTTTCCTCCTGGAAAGTCAGTCGTACCTATGTATACGGTTGATAGTGCACGGCATGAAATTTGAATAAATATCACCTCGAAAATAAATGTGACATAAAAGTTTGCCGTGCTCGAGTAAAATATTACGAAAAATTGCCGCATAATTTTAAGCGCGCGAAACACAGTGCTTAATTTCTCGCTTGACATTACATCCATTTTACCCTCCTATCGTTCTTTGATTTCCTCGCAAAGAATCCTCACGCTCCGGAAGCACCTTCCTTTTACGCCCCTCGCCGATTCTACATCGTCCATCGTCTTCCGCTCCCCGATTCACTTTTCACCGACTCCGTATCCTTGCCGTTCTTTGTATCATTCTCATCATTCCCTTCTTTACTCTTTCCTTGTACTCGAGCTTGTCGGTACAGATGCCATTGTCGAGATATCCGCGCCATCATCGGTGCAGCCACCCCCAGCACCTATCCGCGCAGAAACCTTTGTCCCTTCGCATCATTAATTTCTCTTCACCATAATCCAGAGGCACGGGCCCGGTGTCGAAAGGATTTTCTGGGAAAAACATGGTATCCCTACATATGGATCGCATTGATGCGAGCTTGTCCAAGTTTTACTCCCCTCCTTCTCTTCTCCACCTCAGCTTCCCTTATAAAAAGTTGAACTATCCGGAGAGATTGAGCCGGTGGAGCGTCTCTCTGAATAATAATAATAATCCACCGCGGGGGCGGTGCCAGGGTGGCGTGGGGTGACGCGAGAGGTGGTGGAAGGGGGTAGTTGCGCGGATCGGAGCGTACGTAGGAGAGAAGCGGAGAATAATAATCTCATGCACGAGGGTCGGCGCGCTGGAGGGGCGGCGGGAAATGTTTCGTTGAAAATATCTACGGGCAAAGAGGCCGCTGGGATCGACAAAGGACCTCGGCGAGGTGCCTTAGCGACTGCGCGCGAGCGCTCGAGCGCACTTAATCGCATTTGCATAATATTAAAATATCTTTAATGCGTCTCCCATATTCGAGAATTAGAAGAGCTTCTCTCACGGGTGTCGTCACGCTACGCGCGCTCTTTCCTACAGCGCGGCCCAGCGTCTACTCTTCAACTCCTTCGTTTTTCCCTCCCCTTTCCTCCTTGCACTCTTCTACTTGCTCTCCGACTCGTTCTCCTCTTCCTTCACCGTGCCGCCTTCCAGGTTGCTTTTGTTGCGCCACTGCCACTGCCATAGCCCCGACTCCGCCCCCGTCAAGTCTTAAATTTTCCGTCTGAGTTTTAGTTTGATGACTTCTCCCGTGTGGCCTGGGACTGTAAATGCCCTCCTCTTTTATTTCCTTCTTTTTTCAATGCACGGAGCGAAACGGTCGGAGTTAGGGTGAAAGTCGTTGCAGTGCAACCGTCCGGGTTGACTGTAGGTCGGTGACTCTTGCGAATTTCTTTTTTTTTTTTTATCAATTACCCACGGCTTCGTGGCTTCTCGTTGTCTACAAGTGTGTCTTTGTTTTGAGAATATTAGAAGGAAGGGCCCGTAGATGGGGATTGCTCGAGATTGGGTTATTTAGAAGATAAGGAACAACGGGACTATTGATGTCGGACGACTCGGGGCAATTGTACGGTTCGAGTTGATGATTGAAAGCTACTGGGGTCCGATCCGACGTCATGGTAATGGCACGTCGGAGGTTCCAAGCTCGGGGTATCAAACTCCTAATAATATACTACAAATTGCTACGTGCGAGATGAAATTGTTAACGGGGTGGCGCGCTATTCATAGAATTCTGGTTGCGCACATTCATGTTTGCGAATGTACTGTAGGAGATTTGTACGAGAGAAAATCGTGTGGCGCAGTAGATCGGTATATCACAAGGAATACTGCGTCGTGATAAATGTTCGAAGGTGGTTTTCAATTTCTAAAAAGCTTCCAAAATTGCGCCATTTATTCTTAACGGCACGTTTTTCCCGCGTAGTCTATCACAGTGCCTGCAGTTTTATCGAAACATATGCGATAAAAAGAATTTTGATAACGGTTATTCTTTGAAGATTGAACTTGGCTCTATATCGTGAAAATTTACTTTCGCTCGTTTGTCGGCCAAAAATTTCACTTCCACCTTTCTTATTGAATCTGACGAAGTGGGCAAATTTCGTGATGAAAATTTCCTAATGCCGATACACCGTTGTAATACGTAGCAAATGAGTTTCAACTATCTATAGACCCGCGGAATCCTTCCGTAAATGAAGCTCGAGATTGTTTGAAATTGAGCTACCGTGGATCGTTCGAACTGATGACCAAAGGCCAAAGTTTCCTTGAATCTCCGTAGAATTGCGCATGGGGCGTCGAGAAATTCGTAACCGCCCCCCGCTGTTCAATGCGCGACGATATTCGCTTGGGAAATTGCGCGAGCAAAGTGCAAACTGAGGTCACGGCATCGAGATTAATTTCCACGGGGTATGAAATTTAAGTAAATCAATCGAGGTACCGGTGAATACGTTGTTTGCAACCTGACGCATCTCGGGTATATTTAATTTCAGAATAATTAAATGTTTGTGAGTGCCATTCCGCGAAGCAGCTTAATTCGTACAATGACATTGGATGATGATATATCCCCGATAAGGTGCAGTGATACGAAAACATATTTCGGTTCCCCTATATCAAGATTAATCTGCGGGCATTGTAACACCTCTTATAAATTTATTAATTATGCAAAGAATATGTTTTTCAAAATGTTAATTATACCATGGGTATATTGCCAATGTAGTTTCATTCGTGTGAATTTTCGCCATATTATTACTATTATTAGGCATTTCTTATACGATTGACAAGTACAATTTATACTGTACTCTTTTGGTTCCGCCTATATTACTGGCTACGTGTATTCTCTTATTAAATTTCGAATTTTCGTATTGATATTCAACGATTAATTTGAAAGAGGAATTGTTTGTTGCCGGCGGCGAAGCACGTTAAAAATGGGACAGCCGTTAACATAAAGTCCTATTTTTATGGGGTTATGGTAAAGACTGACAAATTAATTAACATTTAATCGGTGTGCCTTATGTTGGGGAACATGAATGAATTTGCTCGACCATTGAAGTATTCAACGAAAGCAATACGCCGGCAGGCACCTTTGCAATGTGAAAAGAGTCGCGTGATTTTAATAGGTTATTATACGGTAACTTGCGAAAACGTATAATCAAACTTTTCAGGGGCATATCAAGCAAGCGTGTGTCCTTGCGATGGAATCTTTTCCAGCATAATTATTTCACGTAGTAGGCAGAAATAAAGGGTACAAAATTCGCAACAAAAATGTTAAAAATAACCTATCACCAATATACAGTGTTATTGACAAATTAAAATGCGAGTAATAAGCGAACTGTGAGTCTCGAAAGACAAAAATTCGTATATTCAAGGGCGCTTGAAAAATGTGAAACTCTTTATACTTGCGTAGTATCATTTTTTAATCGATCGTGAAAACTGAATAAGCTTCTCGCTTTGTTCGCATAAAACGCATCGACGATTCCTCTCGTCCACGTACCTACAAGCAAATCACAAACAAGATCCAAATCCGCTTTTCGACAATTCGTAAAAAATAAATTATTCCAATCACTCTCGAACGAAGGAATGATGAGAATTCGACGCTCCACCGAAGTTACCAAAGACTCTTCGAAATACCACGAAACAATTTCGAGCAATCGACGGTGGAGGACGGGTGAAAAATTTGCCGCGTCACGTACCTGCAATACGTTCGATCGTCCCCCATAGACTCGCGCGTCACTCGCGAAACGAGCAGAAGGGAGTCGAGCGCTTGAGAGACGTCACGCGCAATCCTGTTGCGAATTGTATACGCGATTATCTCAAACGCGAAACTACGTGCAAGGCGGTAGTCCGAGTCGATGTGCGCGGTGGGACGTGGAGGTGAACGAAGTGGAGAATCGAAAGAGAAAGAGGAGGAAGCGTAGGAGAAGAGAGGCAGGAAGTTGAAGAGAACGCGCGTGCGCGCGCAGCGAGTCTGATGCTCTCGACGGCGCTAAATCAAATTTTCTCGGGTTGATACAAAAATCGAGAAAACGTCGCGAGTACCGCCTCGATATAAACGCCTCTCCTTCCCCTTCGTCCTTCCTTCTTTCCACTGATGCGAGGACAGGCATGTCATCCCTCCTCTTTCACCTCTCTTTCGCTCCCTATGGCAAAAGGTAGGAAGCGCCGACAAATGAGTTACGAGCGTTCGATCCCATGGGGTATACGGCAGGCGCTACGTCTCTTCCATATTCTCTTTTCGAGTCGTTGTAGGAAAGAACGAACTTGCGAGCGAGGGTGGAGGGTTGGAGGAGCGAGACAAGAAGGGCGTGAAAGGAGGAAAAAAATTGTGAGAGAAAGACAGAGGGAAGGGGACGACTCGACTCTTACAGACATGCCGATGACGAGAGAGGGATGCAAAAAAGAAGCGTGCTGCGAGTAGCTTCCTGGAAGGCAACGATGAGGAGGAGGACGAGAGGGAAGAGAGAGACGAGGAGCTTGGTTCGGCATCTGGGCGCGAGGGAAACGAGTGAATGCATGGCTCCTTGCTGTTTCTCGGTTTACCTTGTCGCGCACGGACCGACGCCGACACCGACGCCGACGCCACGTTGTAGTCCGGATGCAAAGGGAGTATAAAAACAGAGCTATGTAGATTCGCATCATGGATAGGCGTACGAGGAGTGCCATTGAGGGGAAGGGAAGGAGGGGAGACTGAGGGCAGGAGGGCGAGTGAGAAAGGGAGAGAAGAAGCGAGGAATTTCGAGGAGGATGGTGGATATAAGTGGACGTTGGAGAACGCAAGGAGAATGGGGCTGAGGAAATGGGGGAGAAAAAGGAAACTCGGGAAGACGTACGATTCTCCACGCGCTTTGCCCCCTTCGAAAATCGCAGGACATTTTCTTCCTTCTCTCTCTCTCTCTCTCTCTCTTTCGTTCTCTTTCTCTGTTACACTGCACTTTTTCCTCCTCTCGCTCTCGCCACCCCATCCCTTTCTCGTTTCATCCCTCGTTTGATCTCACAATACCCCGGGCACAGTCAACTCTTTCAATCGCGACCAGTCCGACGTCGGCTTGCCATTATATCGTCCTGACGAGAACTCTTCCTCTTTCCACTCCTCTTTCTCTCTATCTCAAAAGAGAAGAGAGCGAGAGTCGATAACTCGAGCGATATCTCGTTGCAGGCGCGAAGGTTCTACGGTGTCGCGTGGAATTGGGAAGAGGGTTGGAAAGGGGGTGGACGTTGTGACACTGTAAAGGAGCTAAGGGTCGTGACGTCACGTGAATTCGAGGGGCACTGAAAGGAGCTAGAATTTCATTAGAAACGCATTTCCATAACGGGCCGGCATTTCTACAAAGAGAATGTTCTATCTCATGTTAGACGGGAGTGGAGAATTCTCGAGAGTTGTTTAGATTCTCGTTTAACGACGACATTGCGTTTCGTGGGTTAGTCGAGCGTCGTTTTTCTCGCTTAATTTTTCACGATGTTGATTTTGGGCCTTTGCGTAGCGAAGAAGAACGTAAATACAGGACCTTTGCGAAAATCTTTACGAATGCTTTATGCAATCGTCGCGCAGTCTTTTAAGTAAACGGGTATTTTTGAGGCAGAAATCGGAATTTGGAATTTGTTCTTCTTCTCTTGGTCTCATTTTTACATGCAGAATCACCCCTTAATCGTTTGTCTACGATTCGCGAGGCAGTACAATTAAACGCACATTTACATTGTTGAATTCTATGGAAATCTATATCTCGAAATATTTAATTGGAACTGTATGCATCCGTGTATTCATATTTATCATGCAAAAATATTTACTGCTACCTTGTACCCGCACAAGGCTTTAACCCCACGTACGTGTCGCAGAAAAAATTATGCTCGAAGAGAAATGCAGCGGGAAATTTTCGAATTGCTTTGATTTTACAGTATTTGGCCTCTTGTAGTACATATAACATATATCGTACGACTAACAATCAAGGGGATTGGTTTGTTTGAAGTTTCACGTGCTGTTTGAAAATTAATTCTGGCGCAAAAAATAATTCTCATTGCTCCATTCCTTCGTGAAGGTTCGAGTTCATTCACGCTTCACCCAAGGAACAGTATCTCTTAAGAACGAACGTATACGACCGGGAGTGGAAGCGGCGGACACGAGGTGCAGAGCGAGAAATTTCGAATCGTTTCGATTTTACACTCCGTTTGTCGCGCTACGCATCACCTCCGGGGGATTATAAAACTCGGGCGCATCGATGCCCTGCTAAAGGAAACGCGTTTTCTCTTCTCCACACTCCTCCTCCTTATTTTTTTTTTATTCACATCTTCCTGCATCTCATCGCTCAGGCGGCGCGACACCGAAGGAAACAGCGAGAGGAAAGAAGGTGGGTGAGAAAGACGGGGTAGTAAAAAAAGGCGATAAAAAAAAGAAAGAAAGAACGCAGGAAAGCTGTCGGGATACGCGGAAAGCCCTCTCGCGAGTACTTCTCCCCTTCGAAGAAGCTCGCGACATTTCCATGACTCTCGCCTCGCGGGAAAGTCTTCGCTTCTCCCTATGGGGAGGCGAAAATCGCGCCGCGCTGTTTCGTAAGACGGAGAGAAAGAGGTAGAGAGGATAGGAGAGTGGAAGTGAGGAGGAGGAGGAGGAGACGAGGGAAGAAGGAAGTGAGATAAAAACAGACATAAGCGTTTACAAGGTATACGCGGCGGATGGAACTTTTGCAAAATGAAATTGCCTCGCGCGCGCGCTCGCGCGCACGTTGCTTCCCACCACGATGGAAGGGGAGTGGGAGGAGAAATGGAGGTGAGCAAGAGGCAGCCGCCTAGTAAGGAGGTTAGACGAGGTCCTGGGAGAAATAAGAATGGAACGGTTTGTTGAAATTTATCCGCCCTCCTCACTGCATCGGACACGGTAGATTGCCCGTGGACTTTTGCTTTCCAAGGGGCTTTCTCCCTTTTCCTCGTCCGCCCTTGTCCGTCGAGAATAGCCACCGGGCCGTGTTGCAGTTCAGTGTGCAGGTACGCTTATGAGAATGCGAGTGCAAAATTTCGAGATTACCACGGGAAAGGGGAAAGATTTTTCCGCTGGTGCGGCTTGGGTGAAAAAAATCGCGCGAGAAACAGGCATTCGCGTTGGCGAAAGGTAGATCTACCGAGACGAAACTGTCGGGTTATATGGAATCGGCCGAGAGATTTTTTCGCCATATATCTTTACTTCTAGAAATCATCCTGTATGCTTCCATGGCAATTTTTCTTGTGCGCGGACGCGAGTGGTTTTGGAGAGAAAACGGGAGGTCACTTTGCCGGGGACCGAAATAGGTCGGGATTGGGACGTTGAAGAAAATTGATTTTGAGGATATGTAGTTCGAGGTTATTTGTAACAATTGTATTGTTGCAATTTTGTAGCGGACAGTCAAGCGAGTCAATAATTTTATCACTTTTCAGGAAATGAGATCGCAGCGAAGGAGGAAGGCGCATAGCTGCAGGGATTCACGATGAAACCCGCACTGCGGGGGGTTCCCATTTTTACGAAACCGCAACTTTATTAGGAAACGCGTGGCTTTTGTTCATTACGCGCGATAAATTGGGGCGACTGTCGAGCGTGTACGGTTCACTGCGTGAGTTATTCGTCGCTTATTGCACGTCTCGTTTATTAATCTTTGTTTTTGGCACGCATGCTCACATGCGCCCGGGTGCAACGGAATTACAAGGTATACGTGGAATTTGAGCTGTATTATAATTTGTAGTTTATATGCTAGTACAGGTTCTGAGAACCTCTGCCGTGGACTGGGCTTTCGTTAATGAGCACGTGATGTACAAGAGGGTAAATGTGCGCGACATAAGACGCATGAATTTCGTATAAATCTCGTGATATGAAATGAGAGAAGAAGAGGATGCCAATTTACATCCGTTTGGTAGTGCTGCCTTTTTCCTTCTAGTCGTGTTAAATCCGAATTTATAACGAAAAGACGTGATTTCTGACAAATCTTCATTATTCTTGTTTTTCCCCAATTTTAAACCCATTTGCGTCCGTGGGCAGAATATTCCGCGCTTATACGATCACCTTCGCGGTGAAATACGCGAATATTCCAAGTACAATTCTGAAACCATCTATTTCGGTAGATGGAGCTTGGTAAAGTAAAAAATTATCGGTAATATTCTTTTATGGAGGTAAAAACTCGACGTTTATGTTTGCCTTTAGCTTGACCCCGCCGATGGGAAGCGTGTTCATGGAAAAGCAAACCCTATGAACGTATAAATAACGGAGAAACATTGATCCCGCGTAACGCGCACAACAAACTCAACAAACCAGCCATAATAATTTCAATAAAGCAAAAAAGTTAGAATCTCACATCTTATTGTCCTTAGTCTGATCCGTGAAAAGAACCACCATTACCTTTCAAATTCCGCTATTCTGCAGATCGCACGTAGGCGGAGGTGTGAACGCGAATTATAAAACCCGCGACCTAAATAAATAGGATGTGAACACTGACATTACATAAATAAGAAGGCTCTCATATAATTTTATTCCACAAAGAAATGAAAATGTCACCTCTAACTTACCTTACCTGGTTAAAACTACCGAGGCACTTCTACTATTTTGCAATTTCTACCGTTCTATAGTACATACCGAAACCGAATTACGAGTAACAAGATCCTCGATCCAATGAAACCATGGATCTACTTGGAAAATTTATTCGAGCAAAAAGTAAAAGAGTCGTCGTTTACTGGCCACAGCTCGATTCTATCGAATAGAAAACATCCCTAACACCTTAATCCCGGTATTCGGTAACTCTTAGGTGGGAGGGGATGCGGACGCGGTTGCAATCGTGTAATTTGGCCGGTTGTGCGGTGGGACTCGAAGGAAGGAGTGCGTCGGTCCTCGCAAATCGTCGCCAAGCACGAGGAGGACGCTGGTCGTATGGCGCTCATAATTCGCCGGCACGATAATAATGCAGAGAGGGGTACGGGGCTAGCGGGCCGAAAACGAGCGGGTCGAAACTTCGCCACGGAGCTGTTTTGCTCCTGGCGGAGAATGTTCGGTATTTAACGGATAAATTTAGCATGGCCGTCCGTTGCCCTCGGGTCGCTTTTAACGAGTCGAACGCGCCAAGGCTTTGCTCGAGAAGAGCACGAAGGAGAGTGGACAAGCGAGAGAGGGAGAAAATAGAGGAGAGACGAGAGAGTCCGGTGTACGTGAGCGTGCAAGATACGATCACACCGAGCTTCGGTGTACCTTTGACGAAGGAGGGTGGTGGGAGTGAGTGTTCGCTCTGTTTTTTCAATGGGATGCTCGTTATTTAGTGTGGAGTATGTTTGATGTATGCATCTGCTTGCCAAACGAGGTTTAGCGAGAGCGGAGTTTAAGGTACGCCCCGGGTCAAGGCTTTTCGACGACTGTTAGACGAGGAGTGAGGTGAAGGAGAAATTTCGCTTCGAATGATTCGAGTCACGAGATTCGTCGAAATAATCTTTACTACGGTAAAAAACGAAAATTGTCTTGGTCAATGAGATTCTCGTTATTCGATGTTCGAAGTTTTATGAGAACGAATGGGGTTAAGACTGTTGTTAGATTGTCGTTCTAATGACTCGATACGTGTGAGTGGACAAAAAAGTCTTTCTAGGTTTGACGTCACGGGGTGACACAAAGAATACAGTCGCGCGTAAGTGGTGGCCCAACTTCACAGGACACGTCTTCGTTAAGAGGCGTAATATGTAATGGCCTAAAGGAAGAAGTTTGGAACAAGCGACACTTAGGAACGGGTGGAGGAGATTCTCTCTGACGACCTGGGAGAGGACGCAGATTTGAGTCCCAGTCCTGTCAGGAAAACTTTTTCCTTAGAGTGTCTGGAAAATCTAGTTTATCGGGTTTCTAAAGATTTTTCGAATGCCCTCCAGCTATCCTTAGAAACTCCCCCTTCCATCTTACACAGGAACACACACACACATGGACGCGCGTGGAGCACACGTGCAATATGCAGTGCCACAGGATGCAACTTCTAATTCTGTGAAAAGCACAGATTTTCGAAAATTTCAACCTTTCTTTCCATTCTCGATTCTCTCCAATTTATAGATTATCTTCATACATCGTGTGACGTGTCTGTCGATTTTCCATTCTCACGACAGATTTTTTGGTAGTCTTTCTTTTCAACATACGAAAAATGAGACGAATGAAAAAAAAAATGTGAGAGGGCACGAACGAAAGGACGGAGTAAAGGAGAGTGGGAGGAGGCATGGAATGAGGAGTGGTTGAGCTATAAAGAGGGAAAAGAGAGTGGCATTGGGACGAGGAGAGGAGTGAAAGGCAGGAAGAGTCGCTCTCACCTTTGCCTAGTGGAGAACTCTTGGCTGGTGGGATCGAGTGTCTCTGATCGGGTCGTTCGCCGGAACCTTCATCCATTTCGTCTTCCTCGCGAAAATACGGTAATTCGATCGAATTGCCAGCGAAGTAGATCGCCCGTAGAAGCAGAAGAATTCTGCTCGCTTACCTACGAGAGCGAGAGCTCGAATAGGGTACTAGAAGGTGGATTATAGAATTACCCGAATGGCGAGGCCACAGGGGCTGGTGGTTCGGACGAAGAGAGGCAAGGGTCTATTCACCCCTATAATCGTGAGAGAGAAGGAGAACCCGGGAGGAAGAGGTATTTGCTTCTCCATTCCTTTTCCCTCTCCCTCTGCTTGTTCTTTCTCTCTCCGGTGCCCTGTTTCTCTCCTTTTCTGCTTTTCTCTTTACCTTCCATCCTCCTATCTCCCGCTTGCCCTACTCTCTCTCTCTCTCTCTCTCTCTCCCTCTCTCTTTCTCTCTCGTTCTTTATTTCTCAATCTATTTACCCATAGGTTTTATTTTATTTGTCTCTTTACGTCTGCGTCTTTCTTCGAGCATCTCTCTCTCTCTCTCTCTCTCTCTCGTCCGACGGCCTACGTGAAGTCTTTTTAGTGTGCAAGGGCTTATTTGCGCACCTTGATTCCATCTAATACCCGTGAAGCGAGAACGCATGGATCGGTTAAATAACACTAATTAATAATGTACTTACATGGAATTCTCGACCATTCCTTTTGGAGATTCTACATGTCTATAGATAAAATAATTAGATTTGTTTACATATGTTTACGTACAAACATATAGAATATGGCACTTGATGTATTAGGGGGACCGATGTATTTGGATATCACCGAAATTTCTAAATTTGTTGTCACTTAGAAATTCTTGTAGTGATCTATTAGTGTTAATGCACTTGCATAAACATCGAAAATGTTTTTGGTAGCAACTGTTGCGTCACTACTCTTGTGAAACTCAAAAATCATACAATGCTGGATATGTACCTCTTCAGGTATTTGGCTGGCCATTCCGCCTAAAATAGCAAAAAAAAATTATATTTCAATTGTTTATAAGTAAACAAGTCACTTTAAGTTTAAAATGTCTTTGGCACGACTTTGAAGTACACAATGAGTTGATAAATGATAAATAAATATTGACATGTGCAGAAATGACATTACTTTCCGGTCCTCCTAATATTTATGTTAATTTCGTGTGTGTCGTCTTAAGATCATTTGCCCAGGCTGAACTTAAATTCAAATTTAAATTCTCTTGCTCCATTTCCCTCCCTTCTTCCTTTACTCTTTATCGCCGCGTAAACGGAATCCGCAAGATGAGCGCAATCGACAGGATTTTGTTGATCCGCTCTCTTCCTGTCCTTGGGCCTCTATTCACGCTATTCTCGGCATGGCCATAGCAAAAGAACACTTCCGTGAAAATTTAACGACCACCGCGGCTCGTGGGGCGCGCGCCTTTTCCACGCTTTAAAACGTCCCGCCGCGCGGGTGCCCAGCGAATCGGTAGGCTCCTCGGGAGGCCCGAAACGTTTACTAAACATTGCAGAGACGGGTCGATATACTCGGCTGCCGTGCACCTTTTTACAGCACGGTACCGTTGGGGCATTGGTGTATATCCCGCGCACAGAAAACTGGGGGACCGCGCAAAGGTTTCATCGCTTGTACAAAGAAATTCTCCAGCGAGCGAGTAATTCTTTAGAAGGAGGCTGTGGGTTTCTCTCCGCGTTCGTCGGCCCGTTCGAGAGGAATTATTGGAAGACCGGGGAAAGAACAATGGAGAAAATTTATTTGTTACGCGTGTCACTGGAAATATCGGAAATATAAATATACGTGTGAAATTCGTGTGATGACGTGAAAATGAAACCCCACTGCTGGCAAAGGACCATGTATATTACATAGTTACATATTTATCGCTAATTACGCATCTTTAATGTACATATATTCCAATCGACCAACGATTCAAAGCTTTTTGTTACGGATTGTTTATATTTAAACATTATTTCGTTAAATCATCAAATCCTCGAATATCGATTAAAATACAGGTTCTCTTTACTAAAAGTCATTAATTCACTCGTCCGGCACACGTAGCGAATAATTAAACAAGACGTTCCTTTTACCTTGTAGCTGAACTTCTTTATCACTGCCAATGGAACTTTCGGAAGTCTCACATTTTCTCGAAACTCGAAGCGCGTGGGTGTCGACGCGACAGATAATCAAATTCATTCTGGACTGTTTCTCGGGACACAGTGGCCCTTCGAACGTCGCGACGGTCCGTGCGTCAACGGTGCGGACTATGACGACGAGGCATAAATGCGATACCATTGCGATGAGATATTCCATTCCACGAGTGTCCATTGTGTCGCCTGGAGAAGTTCCCGAAGTTATTCCCCATTGTTATTTTCTTGTGGAAGGGAGGGTGCCGTTTAACGTCGCTCGACGCGAGCCTCGTCGCTATCCGAAACTGAAGCGTCACTCTTTCCAATGGCACGGGCTTGAAATTAAGGAGAAGAGTCGTCGACGGTGTCTAACCCGCGGCAGATTTAAAGCGACATCAAAACTTTCGACGCTCTCCTCATCCCCATTGTTGGCGAGCACCAGACCTCTTAATTATGACGAGAGAGTCTCCGTCAAGGATACGTGGTGGCCGTGAAGGATAAATACGAAGGTGAGAGGTAGGATGAGAAATGATGGAAGCGAAAGGTAGATGTGAACTTTATGACGAGGACTGGACCACTTTTCCAGACTCGTTTGACGCGAAGCGAGGAAGCATGGAATGTTTACGATTTGAAATCGAGGATGATAGTCACGGTTTAAACGTCATGTTGTGCGTCGGAAGAAACTCAAGTGTTGGGTGGCGTTAGAGAAGGGGTTGGGGCAGTTTAAAGTCAAAATATAACTAAGGCCTTACTTCGACTAGCGAAAACAACTTAACAATTTCTTGTCGGTAGGCATGTAGGTCTATTTTGTATGTTAGATACAAAGTCAGCTCCTCCAACTTGACGTCACCGTAATGCGTGGAATATGTAACGTGTACGGTAGACGAGCTAACTTTACATGTAATGTGCGTGTTACCTTAACGGGTGAAGATAGAATAGTGATTCCTTTTTATAAATATTTCCGATCGCTCATACTTCATTATCCTGACTCACTGGAACACCCTGAAATCATCCTACTTCATCCTTACAGCGAATAATTCACCCCCCTCCCCCGCATACTTTACATATTCAACGACGGGAAAGCTCTCGCTCGTATGAAAATCTAAAAAAATCTGTCGTCTTTGTCAATTCCCATTTCACTCCCCGTACTTCGTCCCTCGATTTGGAAGCTTTTTGGCATGGCGGCTAGGGCGGCCACGATCCTCGCCGTATGGAAAAAAATCATCAGGACGGAAGCACAAAGGGCTCTTGTGGACGAAGGACGGGGGAGGAAGAGGGAGAGCGAGCAGGACTTCGTTTATAACGAACGAGAGAGATTTTGCGAAAGCTCACATCGCAGGTGATTATCCGGCTCACGGCGACTCTCGATTTGCATACATAGAAATCGGCACGTTGGAAAAACGAGGGGTACGTCCAGTAGGACGCGATCGCAAACTCGCACGCCCGACGTCGTTTGTTCTCTCGTTCGCTGACCGTTAACGCGGCCTATGAAAACGTTTTCGCGCCACGACGATGACGACGACGACGACGATGGACTGGCCGACCGGATGTGACGTTTTTTTTATAGGAATATGTAGGAGGAGGACGAGCAACGCGTTCGCAGTCTCTCCGGCGACGTTCACGAGACATTTGCATTCCGTCTACCAAGTTGACGTTCGAGGCACCCTTTCTCCATCTCTTTCGTTCGTTCGTTCGTTCGTTCATTCGCGCGCACATACAGCCCCCTTTTCTCTCGTCCGGTTGCCCTCGTTCCTCACTCGAGGTGGCCTGATTTTCTCTCTCTCCTCCCTCCCGCCTACCAAGTCCTTTTTTCCCGTTCCCAGAACGTTTCCTTCTCCGGGCCTGTCTCCCTCGCTTTCTCCCTTATTTAATTTCTCTCTTTCGGCGGTCCCATTTCCTCTCTCGCCCTCTTGCATTCCGCCCCTGGTTAAAATGCAGTATCTATATTTATGTATTCGGCACTAATTCGATACTCGAGAGTCTCCGGGTCTGTCTCCCTTCTACTTCTCGTGGATACCCTCTCCGCGTTCTACAGCCCCACCCTTCTACATCTTTCTCTCTCTCTCTCTCTCTCGCTTTGTTTCCGCCACGCTAGCTACACCTTTTTTCGACGGAAGACAAATCCTTCTTCTCTTCTCCCTTTCCGTATACCTCTCTCTTCTCTTCGCATTCCCCTTTTCTCCGGAACCTCCGCCGCGACGTTTTCCGTAATTTTATTTCGTCCACCCCTTCTTTCTCTCCGCTCTCACTCCGCCACCTCGATGACCCCCTTTTGTACCCAGGTCGGTAGAAGCGCAATATTTCCCCTGGACCCTTTTAAAATTCATGCGAGACGATAGCCGACTCGACGCCAGTTAATTCCATCGGAAGGCATCCTTTCGCCGTGGTAGGTGCACGTATGCAACGTCGATTTCTTTTCCTTCGACGAGACTCTCTTGTGGACCGCTTGTTCTCCTCCCCTTCGGATCGTCCGTGAGAGGAGAGATAGGACGATGCTTAATTCTAACCTCATGAAATTTAATTCCCCTTGCCATTTGTCTTTGATTTATTCGCGGGTTACGAGGTGGGCGAATAGAGGGGGCGGATTTAGTTCTCCAAGTGATAAATGATGATCGTACTTTATGCGCGCTTTGTTTATCAATTTGAAACCTTGCTACTGGGGAGGCTGGATTACGGAAAGCTTGGGGGAATGGATATTGCACTGATTCGAAAAGATATAGTAATCGAGTTGAAGATATTTGAATATAGATTTTTTTTGCATGTGTGTGTAAAGCCTTTACGTTATACAGGGTGGCCTTCGTCAGAGAGTCAGTTCCGCCTCATCTGGAATAATTGAGAACATCCGTAAATTGTACTTCGCATAATGTGCTTGATTTGAGCAATGTGTATAGGTTTGATAACAGAGTTTGCTTTCCCAAAAGTAATTAATGTTGAGCCTGGTTGCGTCTGCTGGAGTCTGGAGTCTAGTCGAGTCTCGTAAAGTTGGAAGAACATGTCTATTATCTTGGTTGAAAAGATGGAAGATTGCTTGTTCAACTTGTTTGTCTCGAGAACTGTAGAGTTTTCGTTACAAGCGTGAAACGTGAGCGGCATAAATTGTTTCTGTCTGGCACGAGGCACGTCATTTTTAACACATTGTAACAGGAACGCGTGCGCTGTCCATCGGGAAAAACACAATTTAGCACAGGCTGTTGGTTTTTATTTCATTTATCAAAACATGCATTTAAAATACTGCCATTTCGACTTTTAAATTTCAAGGTATTTGGAAATAATCAGTTATAAATGGTCTTCTGTAATTTGAAACAAAACCATTTTGAAGGATTCTTTGATTCATCGATTGGATTAATGTACACGGTTCTCTTATCGCATCTAGTTTTGTAAGTACGCCCTAAATTGAGGTTTCAAGCTCCCCCTTGCAGTCCAAAAATCTTTGGCGGACGGTATTATAATCGACGACGACTTAAGCTCCGCGCATAAATTACGCTAAAACCAGACGACGTTGAATCATCCTCTATAGTAATCCAGGGAAATTAATCATGCTACCGTAACATTAATTTCAGGTATACACGACGATCGAGCACGTAAGAAAGTCTTTAGCATGGGTGTGCCAGTTCGTATGAGCATGAGAAATAATTTACGTGCAGTATATTCGAGCACTCTGGAATAAGTCTCATTAAATCTAAATAGATTTTTCGCTTACTTGTCCAGTGGAGTAATTTAAGATTAACCCTTTGGTTAATACTTGAATTAAAGAAGATATGAAACGATTTGAGCGTTAGATTGTCAAAGACAAAAATCAAGTTTAGTTAAAGCATACTGTACGATAAAAATCGGACTATCGAAATAAAGCAAGTCACGTTGGATCATTCATATTCCATAAACAAAGCTTCAGCCTTGTGCATTAAGATTAGCAAAAATAAGCTTTAGTTCGATTCGGCCAAACAAGCGATATCCCTTATTATTTGGAAGAAGCCTTTCCTATCAGCAACAGCAACGGCCACGTCTGCAGGAGACTCGCGCGCAGATCGTACAATAAATTTCGATCTATCGAGGTGAAGCGAGTCGTGTTAGAGTTCCCATCGTGGCGCGAGGAGGTAGTCTCCTCTTCGGTGGCTCGTATCTATCGACGCGCATTCGTCGAGGAAGCAATTTCGGTAATCTTTCTCGTAAGATTTCCACCCTCTCCGTTCCTCTCGTCTTGCTGCCGCGTCTTCCGCTACCATTCGCCTACCTCCAAGAAAACCACCGAATCGATCTCGAGTCCTCGAGCCCTCATGACCGGACTTGGCAAATTCACGCTCAACGATACTCCGTCTCTATCTCTTTCTTGCTCCCCCGCAAACACACATGCACACTTTTCAGTTTCTCACACGGGCTCCCCTCGTGGCCGCACGGCTTCCTAACCAAAGATCTAATTATTTCGACACGCTCGTGCGTACGCGTATCCTCGTTCACGGTGTCCAGAGATCTCCGGATAAGATTCGATCAGTTAATTGGCTCTCCCGTCTTCTGCGTAATCGGGAAATCAATATTTCGTGAATTCCGGCGCTGGTAAGCACCTGAGCGACATATTAATTGTCTTCCAACCTGTACGCCGCGGTGGAGCGCGAAGTTACGCGGAAGTGCAAGAGTGGTTTCTCGGTTTTCGAGAAATATTACTTTTCGAGCAGGCTTTTGTCGTTTTTAGGAAATACGAGTCGAAGGAGACGTAGTTTCAATCGAAGTGGAAACGATAAAGTTGTTCACTTTCAAGAATTCGCTGTAGTGGTATCGAGCGTGAAAAGTTAAGAGAGGAATAAAGTTCTGATATTTTGTAGTCTAACGTGAATAAAGAAATTTATGCAATCGAAGGATAGAGGATTTAACGAGTGCAAAAGCAGAATGAAAAAGGTAGATAGTGAAACAAGAAAATCGGTGGAAGGAAGTACGATATTAACTTTACCAACGGGAACGAATGTACGTTCCAAATAAAAATGAACATGGTGGGTAGTCAACCCTTTGCGATATTCTAAGCTACGTTGATTTTCACAGTTTAGCGGATTTAATTTCGTAAATTTCCGCTTCCTGGGTTTACGAGCGGAAGGAAAGACGTTACGAATCTCAATCGCGTCCAAGATCACGTCAGTTTTCATTTCCGTCGTCTACCTCGTGCTCACCTTCCTCTTTCATCCTTTTAATGCGGGGTTTACGGACGAGGCCGTTAGAAAAATTTTCATAATTTATCGTGACGAGACTATCGATCGTTGTAGTACGATGTTGCACCGCTGCCGAGGACAAGAGGAAACTCCGCCGAGGCGTCTCGGGGCGTAAGCTTTTCTCATCCGCGGATGATATTATTAGCTTAGCACACGGGGTTCGAGCTTGCGAGCTTGCACGAAGGAGCTGTCTATTCTTGTTCGTCCGTGTCGAGATGATTATTCGCACTTCCTCGAGTGCCAGAGGGGACGGAAAAATGCGCGACCTCCTTCGCATTCGTACCATATCATAGTTCTGACGGCCGATGAAAATTTGCAAGGTTCACGCTTTTTAATTAAAAATTCAGCTTTTATTTTCTACCAACCCGTTGAATATTCATGAGTGTATTCCTTGGTCCGAGACACGGATCATTTGTGTGTTTAAAAGTGTGATTCAAAATTGTAATTCGTTACGAAACTGGAGACTTGCATCCCCGGCGTCGCGTCGCCGTGAGTCGCAAAGATGAGACTTAGTCAGTTTTTAGGCACGACCGTAAAGGGAGTGACTTATGCAATCGCCATCGCGAAAACCGTTCGTATGTATGTGTGTGTGTATGTATGTGTGTGTGTGTGTGTGTGTGTGTGTGTGTGTGTATGTATGTGTGTCCGTGTATATCCTCGATTTCGGAAAAACGGCTGAACCGATCGGGACGAAATTTGGCACAAAAATCAAGTACACTACTGTGAGTTGACAATAAGGTTTGTGAGCCGCCATCTTGAACCGGTACAAGATGGCGGGAGATTCAAAATTTGAAAAAAATGTAATTTAAATTTAATATTGCTGCCATTTCTAAACGGCTGAAGATAGCGATACATAAAGTTTGCTGGCGCCAAATGGATATATACTCAAAGTACATGCCAAATTTCGTTGCGATCCGTTCAGCCGTTTGGCCGGAATACTGGACTAATGGAAATAGTGCAAAATTCATTAATCCCTTAGTCCAGTTTTCCGGCCAAACGGCTGAACGGATTCGAACAAAATTTGGCATGTACATCGAGTATATATCCATTTGGTGCCATGAAACTTTATGTATGGCCATCTTCAACCGTTTCGAAATGGCGGCAAATTCAAATTTTTTATCCATTATTTCAGCCAAAGAGTTGATTAGTCCACTATTCCGGCAAAATGACTGAACGGATTCGGACAAAATGTGGCATGCATATCAAGTATATACCCATTTGGTGCCAGGAAACTTTATGTATCGCTATCTTCAACCGTTCAGAAATGGCAGCAATATGCATGGTCATCTTGAAACGGCTGAACGGATTCGGACAAAATTTGGCATGTACATCAAGTATATACCCATTTGGTGCCACGAAACATTGTGTATGGGCATCTTCAACCATTTCGAAATGGTGCCAGTTTCAAATCTTTAATTCACTATTTTATTTATAATTATAGTTTGAAAATCCCGTAATTTCGAAACGGTTGAAGATGACCATAAAGTTTCGTGGCACCAAATGGGTATATTTTTAAACTACATTGCAAATTTTTTTTGAATCCGCGCAAGCGTTTCGCCGGAATACTGGATTAAAGATTTCAATTTGTCGCAATTTCTGAATGGTTGAAGTTAACCATGCATAAAGTTTCACCGCAGCAAAGGAGTATATACTTGATGTACATGTAAAAGTTTGGTTCGAATGCATTTAATTGTCCGGTTTCGATCACTTGCGCGCATTGCAGAAATGCTGCATTTCGCGGGCGAGCGCGAAGCGCGAGCACCCGACGTTCTCAGGGGGTATGGCGCTTGAGCGAAGCGAAAGCGCAGAGGACTCTCTAGCATAGTTTAATATCTCAATACTTGAATTTTCAACAATTTCGAAACGGTTTGAAATTCGTGGGCGAGCGCGAAGCGCGAGTGCCGCGGTCGTGCCTATTGCAGAAAAGCGAAGCTTTTCTGCACCCGGTAAAGCGAGCGCGAAGCGCGAGCAAAGGCGATCTGGGGGGTTGGCGCTTGAGCGAAGCGAAAGCGCAGGGGGTTTACCCCCTAGTTTATTTAGCCATATATTCACAAATCAAAATAAAGTTCAGGAATCTCTCGTGCATAAAGAGCCGTAGGGGCTACTGTGCAAGAGATTTTTATACTTTTTTAACGTTTTTTCTTCTTGTGTCAAATCTCAAATTTCTACGTTATGCCTCGTAGAAATGAACCCACGTTAGGCTGCCTGAAATGATTGTTAGACAAACGGGCAGCTTTATACAATAGTACAGATATAGAGTTTTAGTATTCTAGATTTTTCATTTCATTGTCGAGGGAACAATAGAATGAATATAAAAGCAGATGTATTGCACCGAGTTCCTCGCATAGAGTTAATTTGCGCACTGGAATTTGCCTTTTTAGAAATGTTGAAAACGTATTCGACCGCCCCGAATGCTACAATACGATCGCTGTTTTGTATGATTTTCCCACGACAAAGGAGTAATTGCGTATTAATGCAGTGTTATTGGCTAACTTTGAGAATGCCCGGACGAACATAATTGACATCGGTAATTAACAGGACGATGTATAGACGCTGAACTCTGACCTCGGCTACGGTTTTCTCTCCAAAAATTAGTTTAATCGTGCAGTAGAGTAAGACAGAGAAGCTTAGCTGTCACTTACAGTTAAGTGGTCGTTTCGGTCACTGTGATTAATTTATGAGACTGCTGGCAGAGGAGTGGATCATTTAAATTCCCTAATTGCGAATTCTTCTCTTTCTTTTAAAACGACTTTGGATTAATCGAATGGCGTGGCTTTCGCTCTGTTATAAATAATTTCTTCATCTTCTTCTTCGGTTCCAGTGCACGCCGTGTTCGCGATCGATTTCAGTTTCCAATATTTTCGCGTGTCGTGGAAAAGGAAGCACGATAGTGCGGTAAAGTGGGAACGAGTCACTGGATTTGCTGTGGTCTCGAGTTGATCTTCGAAAGCGATACAAGAAATTGCTCGTTGGGCAGATATGTTCAGACTGCGATTCAGTCACGTATCAATAGTTGTCGAACCGGTGAAGATGTTCTCTGCGATCTATCGCGACAGTGACGTTTTATTGGCTTTCTGAAAAAGCAATGCTAGGAAGTTCAATAAGTAACGGCCAGTTTTTCGACAATTCTCACGTCAGCGGTTAAGCTTCTGCATTCGTCACTTTTCAATCTACTGCCAACGAGACAATTTACGGAAGTCTAATAGTATTCTATTAAGTTATACATTGGAGAAGTAGGTTTCAAATTTTATGTACACTTTATGCCTTAAAATAATCCGCTGAAAAACTAACCCAGCAATATACCGTTCCAACGGATTTAAAATCATCAGCATCTCCTCTTTAACGCACCATCCTTCATGAAATTTCCAATTTACCTTCGTTAACGTTAAATCAACGCTCGATGAGCGCGAGGTTTAACTCATCTTCTCCACTTCTCTCCGGCTTACCTCTTCTCCTCGATCAAGAGGTGCTCTGGTACTAGACGACAAGTCAACGGCGATAACGCGCGGTCGTGCTCGTCGTGAACCACGTAGCGGGAGACACGAGTGCCTCGGCCGTGAAGGCAATTCAGGACGAGCGACTAAATACGGTAACTGGGCCGAGACACGAGCGCCGACCAAGTAGGAGGAAATGGAGAAGAGGGGGATAGAGATACTTCGAGCTCTTCCTTTCCATCGTCTTGCCGTGGTCGTCATACGTGACGTGAGCCTCGTACGTCGTTTGCAACGACCGCGTGACGAAGAAGAAGGAGAAAAAGAAGAAGACGAAGAAGCTTGGCCTCTCTGGCGATTAAACGTGCGATTAAATGTGGCGCGCGAGTGGCGTTGCTCGCAGGGTGGGTAGGTGGAAGGAAAAAAGGGGGTTGAAAGGGTGTGGAAAGGGGGTGAAAAGGGGGTGAAAAGGGGCTGCACGCACAGGTAAAACTCGGCGCTCGAGAAGCGGCCCGTAAAACTCAGTTCCAGGCCGTAGAACACTAACGTTCTGTGTGGCAAGAGCCACCGCTGACGACGACGAGTTCTCTCCTTCTTTCTCCTTCCCTTGCCTTCGCTCGTCCCTGCACTTTCCTAGCCTCCGGTACCCTCTGCGACCAGAGCTTATTTTCTAGCTACGCTCGCACGTGCAGTGTCCACTGCCCCGCGAGAAATGCGAAGGGGAGGCTGGTCTCCTCTCTTCTTCTCACTCAACTTTTCTCTTCCCTTTTAGGTACCTCTCGTCCTCCCATTTCTCCTTTCTCCATCTTGGTCGGCCGCACCGGAGTCGCGCGAGTGAATTGCTCGCGACTTTTGCATACATCCCGCAGGAGGAGAGGAAGGGGTCGGAGTTAAACGGGGCTCGTTAAGTCTTTTGTTAGAGAAACGAGAGGCGAGCCTAAAGTACGAGCGAAACGAGCAGCAGCATGGCGTTATGGCGGTGGTAAAGGCATAAGGAAATGTTTCGCGGAAGTTCCTTAAGGAGCGGAATCGAATTCTTCTTTTGTCGCCGCAGGTTGTTGGAGAGGTGCTTTTCGGAATAAAGGATTTTTCTCGTTTCGAGCTACCAGAGAATTGTGCGGTATTTGGTTACCTTATTTTTCACGGTGGATTCGTAGAAGGTAAGTTTTGTAGGAGCGTAACCACAAGGTTACGCTAAAAGTAAACGTATT
Organism: Tiphia femorata; assembly: GCA_944319695.1. Classification (NCBI taxonomy): domain Eukaryota; kingdom Metazoa; phylum Arthropoda; class Insecta; order Hymenoptera; family Tiphiidae; genus Tiphia; species Tiphia femorata. The sequence continues at coordinate 14,423,163 of OX090900.1, read as the reverse complement.
CATTCTTGTGTAATTACCAGACTCTGACCTGCACCCCTGAGGTCGTAAGAGTCCCCGGGTTTTAATATGAATTTTCATCACAATACGATTTCAGCTATTGTCTTCATTGTATAATCCTTCGACATGATGTAATTTGAATATACTAACAATAAGTTTTAATTTAACGATGTAATTTTATTTTACGAGATACTCTGCTACTCATTCGTATCTGTGTTTTTTGAGCACATTTACTTTTGATGAAAGTAGAAAAAAGTCTGTTTTACGGTCTTTCGGCAAAAACATTCCTGTTATGCACAGTATTGCGAAGTGCAAAAAGATTTTACGTGAGTACGGTGATATACTCTTTGGAGGTTATTCCGACACTCGTCGAACAACCGAAGGAATAAAACTCCCGATCGGATCGGTCTCGAGGAAGAAGCGTTCGCATAAATCGTGGAATACTTGGAATCCGGCTTGCTTGTAAGTCAGGACATGCTTGATGCTTCTTATTGGTGGAGGCACAAGGAGGCATTAATAGTGCAGGTCTCGTACGTGGACACGAAACGTTCGACGCCAGGCGTTACGTGAACGCATGCGTGTGCCCTGCCACGTCAATGACGTTTAAACGGGATTTTTCCACTGGTTTTACTACTCGATGAAGATTCTTTGGCTAAGGCAACGAATATCATTAGGATACATTCGATCATTCCGAATCGTTCGTTAGCGATCAATAGATCATGTTTCTTTCCCTCGTGAACGCGAGTAGCCGTCGTTCTTGGAAAATTAGCAAACAGTCTCTCGTTACGTAGACGACAAGAAACTTCATTGTGACAAGAAAGATTGATTCGTATAAACGATTCCGTATACTTATTAGCTTATTAAAAAGCGCCGATACATAGGCACGTAAACGAGTGGAAACGCATACATACGCATCGACGGAACCTGTAAACACGCTGCTGCCAGGTGTACGCCCGTTCATCTGGAGAACGCTTACCTGCAACAGAAACGAAGGTTGACGATTAATTAGCGGGTCTCGTTATGCCGACGCGTTCGATCTCGTCGCGACCCACTTTCCGTTCGCTCGACACCCCCTCGAGTCCCTCGTGTTTCTTCGCGCCCCGCGCACGGCCCACGGCACGTCAAGAATTTCGATCAGGGACGCGGTCTCATCTGTAAACTGGCATGAAAGTGCTGCGCATGCCGTCTCGAGCACTCGAGGAGTCTATCGAGTAAACGAGTAGTCCGTTTGTGTATTAATGTGCTCACGAGGTTCTCTAGTTTTGGCTTGGGCGGGGCGTGGGCTTGAACAGATTCGTACATTGGTAGTTGTCGATGTGCACAAATTCGTGTAATTGTGAATGAGATTTAAATAGGTTATTACTTATCGCTAGAGCACAATTGAAGTTACGCACTGAAGGTGTATTTTCAGCCTGCAGTCAAGGAAAATCGTGCTGCTTTAATCGACGATGTTTTCAGTTAGACGCAGTCCGATATGAAAACCATAGCAACGTTTTTCCAATGGTAGTTTCTAGTGGTATTTCTGCTAAAGATAAATATGCAATCCCATATCTTAGAACTCGAAATATGGCGAAATAATCGATTAGCACAGTAAAAGAAACCAGCATCTTTAAGATTGCCCGAAGTGCCGAGAGGAAGAAGTTCGTTTGCGGAAGACCTTTTGGAACCTTCTAGTCCTCATTGCGATGCGAATGCGAGTAAGAAAAATCTCCTTTTGCGAAATCTCGTCGTATATTCATGAAACCGCAAAGAAGTAACCTCGTTGACTTTCCCGTTGGAGAGCGAGGAAATTTACACCCAAGTACTCGGGTTTACGCCATTAATGCAACCAAGTGTGGATCATCGAACGAAGAGGTTGCTCGGGGAATAGATACTAGGCTCATTAGATGGAAATGTGGGATAATTAACGAGGAACAACGTTTAAGCCTGCATCTCAATTAGTTTGCCATGCTCAAAGCGATGTTGTCTTAAGGTCGCTTTCCATTTAGATAAGACGCTGTAACAACTTTCGTTATGTTTGCGCGTACGGTGAGAAAGGGACGCGAATGCAAATAAAGTGACATGTTTCCATTTGCGCAATTTTGTTTTTCATTAAGAAAACTTTCATTTTCTTGTCCGACGTAAACACTTTGGCATTGCAAAGTCCCTAGAAATTTACCGAAGCTCACTATTTTACCCCGAAATTCGAATGTCCTGCTCCCATTAATTAAAACAGCCCTTCCCATCCGACTTGCCATTCCGTCGACTGACGTCGCCCCATCGATAAACGGACATCGGAGAATATCGAGGGATCGTAATCTAGGGAACGCTAGAAGACGCTCAGGACGACGTTCCAACGTTGGACCAAGTCAAGATGACTCGTTGGATGCAATTTGCGCATCTCCCGGTGTCCGTGTCTCGTTTAAGAGACTTCAAAGTCTATTAGCAAGTTCGAAACGAGTCGGAGAGAGCGTGGAACTGCTGAGGCGAAGCTGAGGTGAGACCGACCGAGGAAGGAGGAGGGAGCAGGAGACAGGAGAGGATCGAAATGAGGAAGAAGAGAGGGTGAGGGATGGCAGCGGTGTCGATAGTGTCGGATGAAGGATGCTGCGCGTCATAGTGTACCATCCTCGCATCCTCCACCCTTCCTTTCGCAACCTCCCAACCCACCTTCCCAACTCCTGCGCCCTCTTATTACTTCGACGAACTCTTAAATATTCCGCGGGCAGAAACTTTTAAATTCCAATAAATATTTAAGTTCTGACGGTATACCACGGGCCGATCGAAGGCAGTACCTCAGGCCCAACTCCTTGGATTCCTCGAAGGAGCGGTAGGATGGTACGTGAGATGCGAGAGTGCATCTTGGGAGGCGAAGGAGGATAGGGGAGGGATCACTTATTCGTGGGTACGTAAAGTGGGGCCAAAGAGTAGAGGAATTAACATACTTCTCATATTACGTGTATTCCTCTCTACGTTATTCAGGCACCCGCGGTTCAGGTATTATTAGCCATATTTTAGGCGGACGATTATATTGTTACGGCCATTAATTAATCATCGACTGCCGATTGCGATTAAGGGGTTTACGAATTGTTTATGAATTTACGTGCAGGTTTTGTTCGCTCGTTCACGGATTATTACGTAAATGCAAATATTACCTTTACTATTTTATTAGTTGAAATATTCATGTGATCGTTCGACATGTTCGATATTTTCCGGACTATGGTTTATACGACCCTGATACACATATAAGGGATTTGAATGTGCGATTTCTTTATTAAATATTCACGATTACGGATATCACGTCTGGATACATTTAGGTTTCATTATTTTTGCGGTTAATACTCATACAAATTCTGCATTCGTCCTTATTTTTATACCGGGAAATATTTCAACACGTCGGACATGATTTACATTATATGATTTTATTCAGTCTCACCGGATTGAAAAAGAATTGCCATATTTCCACGTTTAGCCTTCGGTTCTCGACGAATCGACCAGAGGAGAGGATCCTCTTCGTTCGCGTCTAATTACCCGCGCGACACAAATCTCGGCAAAGCAAAATTGACACCCTCTCTCTCGTCTCTTCTCTTTCTCTTTCTCTCTCACCCTCTCGTTCATCCCACCTGCCGACTAACAGGGGGCGAGAGCGCGCGTAATCCGCCTAGGGCGTTCGAAGTTTCCCGCGAGTCTGAGGAGAGCCCTCTGTAACTCGAAAGCTCTCGCGATTTAGCCGAGACCTTCTCACCGCTCTTCTCTTCCTCTCCCCCTCTCTCTGTCACCCTGTCTCTCTTTCTCTCTCATTCTCTCCCATCTCTCGCTCTGACTCTCTCTTCTTCCTCTCTTCTCTTCGCGTGCGCTTCTTAGCCAAAGCAACTGGCCGCGACAGACGTCCCGATGGGAAGTGGAAACACTTATGTCTGTCACGAGTTTGTCTCCCTGGGAGGGTGATATGAATGGAACCCCTCGTCTTGGTTCTTGGGGGTTACTCGGTGTGCAGGTTGGTTGCCTTTGTTAGAGAGCTGGATTGATACGAGGAACGTGTTTTTGCAGGATGTGTTCGGAGTTAGCGAGATCGCAAAAGGTAGAACTGCGGAAATTGAGGAAACGCGGGATTATTCGATCCTTCTATCTACATATAAAGATTATTTCTAAAATGTGTATTAGCTACGTTGTCGCGTTAACAATATTATCATATTGATAATGTTCATTCGAGAACATGACGGATTCGTCTACAATTATTTCGCTTTAATTACTTTCGAACTCAAATATCCTTTATTGTTGAAACCTATCAGCACAATACCCACGTACATTGCGCTTTCCGTAATCAGTTACAAGACGATCCACTGTCTCCATCCTTTCCAAGTAGATTTCTTGTTTTGCTTTTGACTCGCCTAGAATGACGACGGAAAAACAAAGTCGAAGCGAGTCAACCAAGCGAGAAAGGCTAAGAAAACTGCAAGGATGGCGTGCTGCGCGGGAAAAGTCTCGACGGAACGAACGAACCAAGAAACGAGAACGATGGAGTCGTCGCGCGAAGAAGGAGCGAAAGGCGAAACGAACTATGAGGAGGGATAGATAGGGAGGAGGAAAGAGGAGCGGACGGGACAATTTTACGGTGCGACCGACGACCCTCTACGCTCGTACAATTGGGTACCTCTCGCCGCGGCCAGCGTACGCCGCGATCGTTCCAATTTATAGATCGGTTACCCGTTCGTACGGACCACACGTTTCATCGTTGAGAACCAATATCTAGGGAGAAGGAGTGCAGGAAGGGAGGGAAGCTGGTAGGGAATAAAGGCTTGCCGAAGGCGATGTGAGACCGCAGGTGTAGGTGCAACGGAACGAGGTAACCGACGACCATTGGTGGATTGGCGAAGATGTGGGGTGTCGAAAGGAACCAAGAAGGACGGGAAGGGCGTTAACGCGAAGAGAAGAGAGAGAGAGAGAGAAAGAGAGAGAAAAAGTGTAAAAAGGAAAGTGGAGGTGGACCGAGCACGATGATAAGCGAAAGATGCAAGCTAACCTCGTACAGTCATCCTGCGAAGTTGGAAGGTGACTAGAGAGAGTCGTTGGTATTTTTGTCGGTCGACCGATGTCAGGATTGAACTTTCTGTACACAGCAGCGGTCTCACCGTGACCGTGCCACGATGAAAGGCCAATGAGAGAATTCCCGCGAAATTAGAGACCGGAAATTTATCACCGTCCTTCCTGCCCACCCATGTCCTGTAACGATCAATTTCTAATCCCGCGCGGAAGTGGCCCGACGGTTCCGGCCAGCGGTGGAAAAGTTATTTTCTCGTTCATCAGGCTGATTTCGCTCTCTTCCCATTTCGTTTGCCTTCTCGCACTTTCCTTCCTACCTTTTTCACTTCGCCTTCATATTCTACTTCCTCGCTTAGCCGGGAGATAAAGTGATCCAATAATCAGAATTATCCATCTGGAGCCACAGCTCTCATAATATCAGGGGCGGACCGGTGTTCCGTAATTGTAAAATCCTTTCGACAAAGTGTTCCTCCTGGGTGAATGATTCGGGGCACTGTGAAATGCTAACTGCGTCTCGAATTCGTGGAAAGAATATATCTTCACGGATCCTCCTAGGTAGGATTCGAATGAAGGATATTTATAAAAACTTACTCTTTGGAAATGTTACGTTGTCGTCGAACAAGCGTGGTCAAGTATTAAAGAAACGATTTATAAATATTTGGTAGATCGTAAAGGATAACGGATAAAGGATAAAGGCTGAATGGAAATGGATTATAGGCGATAACGGTATGTTGATTCTTGGATCAAAATGTTTCTTGGAACTTCCACTATCAAAGTCACCGAGGCAGTTTCCCTAAAGTACACGGTGTAACGTATACGCGAATATCCTTGATACGAGGCTTCCGAGGCTATAGTTGATATTGTAATTAGCCTTGGCTTTCGAATCTGCACTGCGCATGGGGTTGCTTACTTGTCGAGGATTCGCAAACAGAGCGTTTGCTACCTCGGAGCCTGAGGATACACTGATACGGCTTGCGTGTTGGTGCGATGGATGCATACTTACACACATTCGCTCGCAGCCCAATCGAATCCCGATGAACTAATCGAATTAATTGGGTGGCTGATTAATCGAAATGATTTACAACTGCCTCACAATTAATGTCACAGATGCGATAGACCTATGACTGATGAGAAATTAGCTGATATCAAATTCGCATTCAAAGGCTTGCAATTAGTGTAGTTCGATAAATCGACACACTGATAAGTTTCCAAGTGAAAGACAAATTCGAGAAAGGTGAGCACTGTCTAGGAATTAAGTTTAGAAATAACAGCCGGTGAATGAGATCGATTGAAAGTAAACTAGAATTCGATGAACTGTAGCGAATAAAAAAATAACTCAATTCCGTCGCTAAGGTGACGACAATTAGGTTCAATACACCTTGTCGATGAACGTACAGTTAAATCAAGATGTAACTTCAGTCTGCGAGCAGTCACCGAAATAATCTGAATACTATACGTCGCATCGTAATAAATAGCCACATAAATGGGGATAAATTGATTTTTCGAACTCGCAAAAACATTTTCTGTTTGAAAATTCGCTTCTCGAGTGCTACAATAGGAGCGTCGCGAAAGATAAAAGTAAGTTCCGAATATAATCGACGAATCACTTTGCCCGGTGAGGTCGGCGACCTAGGTCTGCGCATCCACCCAAGACCTCCTCGTTCAACTTTTAAATCTCGATGACCCGCATATAAGCGGCGTCACGACGCCGACGACGGTGGTCGTCGTTGCCACGGATCCGCACCTATAAAACTGCTCGGCATAGTGGAGCGTTCTCGCGCGTGTCGCTGCGACGTTTAGCGTCGCTCCACGACCAATTCCGATCGGAATCGTCCGGGCCGTTCGTCTCGACATCGCGTTTCTTCGAGAAGTAGTATGGCCCAGGACGGAGGATCTCCGAGGTGAGGCTGAAACTGGAGAATTAAAAAAGGAAGAAAAATATGTACGCGGCTCAATGAGAAGGAGAGAAGAAAGGGGAGCGGGCAACGGTAGAGGCAGTTAACTCCATCCTCTCGGTGTCGTTATCGGTTGTTCGTCGTTTACGGCAGCGTATAAAAATAAAAAGGGCGCGAGGGCACATGCGACGAAGCGAGATGGAGTGATGAGGGAGTGAGGTAGGTGAGAGGAGCACGCCCCGCGAGGGCTAAGGAGGCAAAGGGACGAAGGTACAAAGGCGGTGAGGACGAAGGAGGAAGGAGAGAAACAAGCACGGGTAGACATCGTTGCTTTTTATCGGTGGCTACCAGTCGTGGTGCGTTCTCTTCCTTCCTTGCGTTTCCGTCACCTTGCTCCTTGACTTCCACACCTCTTTCCTTCTTCTCCCTTTTTTCTTCCCTCTCACCCTCCTCCTCTCGTCTTTTTCTTCTCGTCCCATCATCCACATACCTCTCCCGTTACTCAGCGAGCTCGCGGCGATGGTCTTTACTCGTTCCTGCCTATCCCGAGGTACTCCTTCGCAGGGATACCTTCGAGGGACGTGCTTAAACCTCGTTTTCCCTTCGTGGCGTTCCTCCTTCTCCTCACCTTTTAGACGCTCCACGGTGCTCCCAATCCGAGGCCCAGACCACCGTTGCACTGTTCCTCCAACGTCTCCTGAGACTTCTCTCCGCAAGCTCCTACACCCTTTCACCCCTACGTGCGGTTCTCACGTCGAAGGAGCCCGATGGTCGTGGATCGCCTTTACGAGACTTATCGGAGCTCTCTCCTTCTCTCTCGTTCACACCACGCGTGCACACCCAGCGATCTCTTCCTTGCCATCCTCGTGCGCGCAAAATCGAGAAAAAGCTCGAGGCGGTGGGCGCGTGCTCCGCCAGGATCATAAAAAAGTTCCACCGACTCACGCTCGCTTCCTCGTTCCACATTTTCCACCCCTCGTCCCTTCCATACCCCTTTAACCTACTTTTTCCTAGCTCGGCTCCTCCTTCTCCTTAGCCCTCTTTTTTTTCCTACTTCTTCGTGATTCTCGATAATCGGTGCAAGCTTTATTAATTACGGTCCTTCAACGGGGGGGGGGGGGGGGTGCGCATTTACCTTCATCCCCGTTCCACTCTATCGCCACTTTTTTTTCCTTCTCAGCTGCTCGTTTGAATTACTCCGCCACTGTGCCCCCGTGCCGCCAATAGCCATTGATACTTCTCTCGAGCGGGCGCCACTCTTACTTCATCTTCTACTTTTTCTTCTTACTCCTCGTGCTCCTCTACGTTTTTTCAGTTTCCACGACGCCTCATTAACCCATCGATTCTTTTTCCACCTTTCTTCACCCTCCTTTTCTCACTCGCTTTACTTAGTTACTCCTTTTCCGCTCAGTGGCTTTAAGTATTCGCTACCCTTGTTGGAGGGGTTAATCGCTCGCAAATTGTTTCGCATTTGATAATGGACTTTCGGTAGCTTTCTTAACCCGCTCGTTCTCGTTTCGTTCAAACTTACGAAAGGATCGCAACAGAATGTTTAAATTTCCAGAATGGATAGTATCGAGGTTAGAATCTACGTGGTAGAGCCCGATGCGCCTATCGTCGTTCGAAATGCAGATGCCCAACGATTGTGTCGCGCCACCACCTAACCACAATACTTAAGCGATTACGATCAGTCGACTAGATCCAACCAGGCTCTCCAACCGCTTACAAAATACCCACGAGATTCTACGAGGATCCCCCACGATCTGGCGATTCAGCCGATTACGTAATCCTCCTTTCTCTACCCTCCATCTGATCTCGCGATCTTGAATTCAACGCGCTTAACGCACGGACTAATATCGATCGTGTCGTTCTCTCCGCATCTCCCCACATTGTCACGTTCTCCGCCCAACTTCCATTTCCAATCCTCGCCATTTTCTCTCCCCCATTGCATTCTTATCTCAAAATCGAACAGTGCAAGAGAGACAGGACGACAAGGGAGTGGTGCAGGAGGGATACATGTGGAAAATGCGAAGGGGAAAAGAGAAGAGAGGAAAGAGTACGATGCGGAAGTAAGGAAAAGGAAGAAGGAAGTGAGAGAAGAGGAAGGAAGGATGTTAATCCGTGGGACGCGTCGCGTCGTTTTCCTCGTAACGGAAAACGCATTTCCACGTCTCTCCTAGGCATCTCCAATATCGGGGAAGGATTTAACCGTCGTAAGATCTTTTCGTGAGAATCGTCCGAGGCGGTGGAGAAGGGGACGGAAAACGAGCGAAATGGGAGAAGTGGAGAAGGTGGTGGAGGAGGAGAAGAAGAAAGGAAGAAATGAAGGTAAGGAGAGAGCGTCGTTATCGTCGCCCATCCGGTCGACCGTCTCCTCTCTCGCCTCCTACGCTTATCCTCGCCTCATCTTACCCGCGAGTAATCGCGATAAAAGGACGCGGAGGGAGCGAGTTTGCCGAACTTTAAATCAACTCGCGGTGACAAATTAAATGGGCGGTGGAAGACGCGACCGACGATGAGAAATCCGTGGGGGATTGCTGTGGACGTCGGATGGCGAGGAGGGTGCTGGTTAAGTGGGAGGGAGGTGGGAGAATGGGGTGGAAAAGAAAGGGAGGTGGAGAAGGAAGGAAGCGGTAAATAGTGGGGTAGGCAAGAGAAAGAGACAGAAAGAGGAATGGAGCAGGGGCTACCCCGGTGCGAATGGAAGACAGAGCAAAGTTTCTCGGAGATCCTTGCGGAATGATTCCCCCGCCGCTGGAAACAAACTGCCGTAATTATATATAAGTAAAGGGAGAGGCGGGGAATAAGATTCGATGTCGACGAGGAAAGCTAACTGCGCAGGATCCTAATTGACGAATTGGAAAGGTAGTGAGATCGGGTCGCGATCTTTCAGGAAAGAGGGTCATAATCTCCGCGGAAACGAAAAAACTTTTCTTCATGCTCCAATGAGATTGGATTTCTTCATTTTTTCCGGAGTTTTTTTTTTTCGATAGGCTATTGAATAGGTGTGCAATTTTATTTAATAACACGTCGATAGCCCGAGTCGATCGAGAGTGAGGTAGGTTGGTTGCAACCTTATAGGAGGAGTGTGGAATTTTCGAGAGTTGCAATATCGTGGAATTTGCGGTACAGGCGGTGGAGCGTTTTATCGAAAATATACAAGAATCTTAAACGGAAGGTTGAAACGAGAATTTAGGTAATGCGATAAATGGAGAACTTTGAGGTAAGAGATCATTTTGTAATCGAAAATTTTCTCATGGGGAGATACGTTAACGGTTGAAAACTTATGGACGGATTATCGCATTAACGTGCATATCTTTATAGCTATAGAATTAATCTAGTCGTTAATATTTCGTTGAAGAGTACCCGATGAATCGTTGCGATGCCACCATAAGCTTTCATTTAAAGACAAGGATTCCCAACAACGTATAGCGTTTACAGCGCCTGCTGGTATATTCAGTATCTCGCGCCCCTTTCACATCTTACTCTCACAATGGGTACCAGCATGCGCGCACGTGTATGCACATACAACCTGCACGACTTTAACTGCGCCATGACGAACAACTAATGACACGAGAGCAGTTCATTCAGCAAACACCTCAAGATAACATAATTCCTCATAATGTCCCACGTAGTTATATTGAGACGGCCAAGCGGCGATAAGAGAACGGGACCGCATTACGATCTTATCGGACAACCAGCACATTCTCGCACCCTCATCCTCATCGGAAACAATTCCTTCACTTTGGGGCATGAAGAGCGGAAATCTGAGACGTACGAATCCCTTTGATTAGGAGGGCCGATCGGAAAATTCGATTCTCATCGAGGTACCTCCTTCCTCGTCCATTTGTTCTTCCTAGAGCAACACCCCCGACAACAACCCACCCGCTACCTCCGTTTATTCCAAGGGCCAGTGCAAACACGTCGTGCGCCTACGAGGTGGCCTACGCGCGCAAACCCGCCTATCAGCGTCGGCGGTTCACGTGGAATAATTTCACTTTGCGGACTACGATAAGGACTACGGGTGCATGTTACCCTACCTCGTATGATTGCGAAATCGCGTGATGGCCAAGCAGCGAAGGCGGTGGCGGCGGAGGCGACGGTCCGCCAGCGAACAGGCATGGCTCAGCCGCGTTTGCGGCTCGGCCATTTCGCAGTCGCTGAAAGCTACTGAGCGAGGAAGTGGGAGAGGAAGAAAGGAGAGACGGAGAGAGGAGTAAGGTAGGAAAGATAGACCAGACGGAGTCGGGGTAAGAAAAGAAAGAGGTGGAAGGGAGGCAGGGTAAAAAAAAGAATTCTAAGAACAATCGCCGCTCCTGGCAGCGAACGAAGACTCCGAGAGCGAGCACGACCACCAGCGCGACATGCTCGCGTGTGCCAGAACTTCGTTTGCTTCCTCCTTCTTCGTTAGTTCTTTCGCACCGTTCACCCTTCCTCTTCCGTTTCTCTTATTCTCCCTACCTCAGTCTCGCGGTCCCTCCACGCGTCCCATTTTCATTGCGTTTCGTTTTGCTTCTCTTCTCTTGGTGCACTCCGCCCTTCTTTCTTTCCTTCTATTTGAGTCATACCCCCTTTTGTCTCTTCCCCTTAGGATCTCCTCTTCCTTCTTCTTTTCTTCCTTCGGCGTCAATTCTCCTCTCGCGCTTTCTTTACTTACTCCGGTTACCGTCTCACGTCTCTCACTTTTTTTTCTTTTTGCGTTTCCTCGTTTGCTACGTTTTGGCTCTTCCGTGTACTCTCGTTTTTCCTCTTTCTTATTTGGCCAACCCCTCCGTCGTTTTTTTCCTCTCTCTCTCTCTCATTTCACTTTCCTCCTTCGTATTCTCCTTGTAGCCATTCTTCGTTGTGTTCTTCGTACCGTCACTCTGCTCCTTTCTTCTTCCCTTTCTCATCTTCCCATTCTCCTCCGTTCTCAGAAATTTTTTCTTCCTCCCACCCGTGCCTTCTATCGGTCGGTGGTCTTTCGTCTTTCTCGGATAAGGCGGCCGACGCGACGCCGACGCCGCGAGGGATTTGCGAGGCTCGCGGCGTTTGCTCGACGGGCGCACGGCGATTGAATTTCCGATGGAATTGGCCGGTCCTCCGCAATCACCTCGCGCGAGTTTGAACAGGACTTACCTTACACGAGCCCGGTAACCCTGGCTCCTGTCGTCTCGTAGGCCGAGGGGTGGCGAAGTCCGCAGCTGTTGGAGACCGTCCCTGAGGCCTCCGCGCAGGTTTGTCTACCTGTGCGTTGGGCTTTAAAGAAATCTGCAAGTGAAAGGCCTGCTTCCACCACAAAAGGAAATCCAAACCCTACGGTTCGTGTATCGTTGGCGAAATTAATCGGTCGCATTGAACGCGGTCTGTCCTTGAGGAGGGTAACAAAAGGCCCCGTGTGCTTTTCCCCTACGAGACAATTCGAGGTTGGAAAACTTACGAGGTTCGGTAGGTGTATCGCAAAGGGATCTCGTTATCGGTACGTCGTCGCCGTGGATTTACAAAGTTTCCCAGAGTTTGCCAAGTTCGCGATAGAAATTGAGTCCGAAGACTGTGCAGACTTGCAGTGGGAGCGAGTATGAGATTTGCGTGTGCGAGGTACGGTTTTGGTTCTTATACGTGGAATTTCCTATGGGGCTCTAAAAGATTCTGCGTGTAAACATTTTTGAAAATTTTATGGGAATATGGTGGAGTCTCGAATGAATATCAATGCTTCGTGGCCCCTGAGAGAAGGTGAATGATAGGTACGAAAGACGAAGCGAGGCGAACGAGGAACAAAAGGAGTGCGCGGAGATATGGAGAGAAGATAAAAAGAGAGTGGTGAAGGAACGTAAAGATACAAGGTGGGAGATTTAAAATAAGCTGTTGAATCGTCGTTTGATCGATTAATCCTCGCTCGTCTCCTAGCGAAAGTTTCCGACATGTTCAAGAACCTGCCGAGCTAGCCCCAAGTTACACCTGCTCATTATACCAATACGTCACCAGTGGCCCGTAGAATTCCTCGACTCCCTCCCACAGGTGGCGTCGAACCTGGCTACCCCTGTTTTATTAATTTAATGCAAAGTGCGGCTCGGTTTCGCGAGTAACCGATAAAACTTCGGGGCTAACGACGAAGCGACGCACGCGACAAGCCAGCCCGCAGAAACTCCCTGTTCACGAATATCACTACTACATCCACCAGCACTACCACAACAGCTAGTAAGGTTCGTCAAGGGGCACGATCGGCACGACGTAACTCAAGCATGCGAGTGACCACCCTTCTGTTCGCTTCCAGCAGCCCCTACACGTAGAGAAATATCGTGACGAGGAGAAATTCGAAACAGGCTCCTCCATGGCGTGTCGGTGCGCGTTACCCTCCGCATGCATTATTTCGCAGGGCATATTTCGAAACCGCGAAGCGACTATCCGGGGGTAGGAGCGATTTTTTCGAATTTCGCCCCGTAAATATCGCCGTCGGTGAAAAAGGGGCGGATGAGGTGGGTTGGTGGTGCTGCAGGAGCACATACGTACCTGGGTGCGTACGTGCAGGAATGCAGGAGCGAACACGCGGCCCACGGTACACTTTCTCGTGCACGGTCGCGTTCGGAGGAAAGGGACGATAGTATTGGTGGTGTTGCGGTGGTCGTGGGCCAGGGCACACAGTTATTATTGAAGCAAGCCCGCGCCCGGACGGCTGGATACCGCATAAATACACTCAATACCAATAAATCCGCGAATGGCCATCCATAAATACCTAGGGGCGCCAGCACCCCCTTCGGCCCCGTTGGATGCGGCGGAGGGTACGTGCGAGGATACCTGCGAAAGGGTGTGAGGAGGGAGCCCACGGCTTGGCAGCGAGTTGGCCCATGGCCAGGGGAATATTTTCGTACTCTTGCCACTCGACCCCCTCGCCAATCCTTCGACCCTCCCCTTCTCACCCACCTCCAGCCCTTACTCGTCCTCTCCCCTTGGCCACTGGCCTCTTCTCCTAACCCCACTGTCCTCCTCTACGGCGCGTTTCTCCCTCTCCCTCTTTATCACTCCCTCTCTCTATCTTTGGTTGGCTCTGCACGTCCCCCTCATAGTGCATGCGTCGTGGCACACCATCGAGCACTCGAACTACTTAAATCACTTGGAACGTAGATCTATCGTGCCAGATTTCACGTGAAAAACCACCGTCGCGCACGTGAGAACGACAGAGGGAGCGAGCAGGAGAGTTGGCAATGTGTGAGAGGAGTAGAGAGATAGGCAGAGAGAGAAGGTGAGAGTTTGGAAGACGATACAGGAGGGTGAGCGGAGGTGAGAGGGAGAGAGAATGCGCGGTGGAACGAAGAAACGGGAGAGTGAACGTTCGAACGTACAAGAGGTTGTAATTTTATATTTTCGAGCACGCCCAGCTACCCCGAGATGCGAGACACGCGTGAAACTGCAAAGTCGCATATTATTTATTGAACCCGTTCTTAAGCTGGAGCTATGGGCTTACCCGTTCATCGCGGCAAGAGTTATACACGCTTGAACAGTGGTTATGCAGGAACTTCTTTAATATTCGTTGACTCTTCCCGTATTTTTGCGATTCTTAAATTCATTTGTTCTCATTAGACTTCAACTGTTGTAGATGCTACAAAGGACTTTGGCCCGTACTCTCACCGCGACTTTCGACCCGCCTGCAACTTTAGATGCGCTCTTTAAATACGCAGGATGTAAGGAGCGCATCGGGAGGCTCATCGGAAGACATTATATTATATTTATTATTATTCACATTTTCGAAATAAAAGATGGGATCGATATTGCATTTAAATCCAGATGTAGCTTTAAACAAGTGTATAGACGTTTATACAGAAAGGCCAATTCCTCGGGATACCTCATTAGTCTCGGTACTATACCTGAAGTACACAAAATGCAAACACTTGCTATAATCCGCCTCCTGATTGTTTCTACGACGAGGGCTCGCTCGTACCACGAATACCGGACCCTTCCGCGAAGGATTTCAGACCCCGTAATCAGAACGGATATTAGTGGCGGATCCCGGCTTATTAGACCGGTAGAATCGACCTTATCGATGGAAAGGAAGACAGCAGGGGCAGCTTTACCTCCCCTCCATCCCCCCCAGACCTTCTCGCCCCGATTCCGCAGCCGCTCGAACTTCGTTCGGCAAAATTGCAAATGCGCTGCGCCGAGAGGGGTGTTTCTAATCTCCGATTAAAGCGAGAAGGTGGAAAGGGTGGAAAAGGGCGGAGAAGGAAGGGAAGCGACGATTATCGGCTCTCGTTTCGTATCGACGTTATAAACGCTAATTTTTATCCAAAGGACGGCCAGCCACGCCGTGTTCCGAGCGGCGGTGCGGTGTCGCGCGCCGGTATACGATTCCAATTACGCGGTAACGAACACGCTTAGAGGAGGAAGAGAGTGGACAGGGGAAGGGAGAATCTGCGGTGTACGAGGACGGTAGACGAAGCTTGGTGGCGAGAGCGTAGACGGAGGGGGCAGAGCTGGTCTGCGCTTCCGGTCCAGCCCCACCTTCCAATTAAGGAAAAAACTAATTTCCATCGCGCGAAATACAGGGAGGCGCACGGTTTTTTCGTACCTTCCTCTTCTTCTGCTCCTACATCGTGCCCCCTTCTCTAGCAGCATTCTGCTCGTCCTAGTCTACCTTTTCCTTCCTCCTCTCTCTCTCTCTCTCTCTCTCTCTCTCTCTCTCTCTTTCTACCTCCCATTTCCCTTCCTATCGCCGATTACTACCCCCCGCCCACTTCGCCATTTGCCCTTCGCCCTTTGCCATCCCTTCCTCCCCTCTCTCTCCAGCCTCTACTTTACTTTTACCTTACATTCGCCGATTCACCGTAGCAATTCGCGCTCGTCCGCTCGGCCGCGCTGAATTTAATTTAGCGGTTATCGCGACCGCTCGGCAGCGCGCGTTTTAATCGTTTAAAAGCTGCTGCCGCCGTTTCTGCTTCGCCTCGAGATACGAGCCGGGGATCGTGCTCGGCTCTGTTGGAGAATGGAAAAATCGGGAGTTTTCTTCTAACAGCCTGAAATCCTTTCCCGTTCTCTTCCTCGTAGCTATGTTTGTTCTCATCGTGGTATCTCTCCGCGATACGATGCTCTCTAGAATTAAACGGTTAGCATAATGGATCCTCGGTGAAGACATTGTCGCGGGATTTTAATTCGCCTCGGTGTTTCGTGTCCTCTGGTAATTTTGCAAATTTCGGGAGTGTTTCAATTTACGCCTCGCTTAAGCGTTGATGATACATTATATTGTACACTCTGCTCGTGCGTCGATTGTCGAGTGAGTTACGTTTACAACGTTATAAAGTCTGCGTACATTTAAATAAATTATAATGAGTCAAGGTACTCCGGGAAATATCTGCGAGAGTAATGAATTCCATTAATTTTCGCGATGCTACTCTTGTTAATGCGAAATTCCACGTGATTTATTAAAAATTATTTTACTTCGTCTAAAAGTATGTTCACTTTCATTACAAAATGTTGGCTGGGGCACGGTGCGTAACTATGCGGGATATATTTCTCAACACACGCGTGCGCGTGTGCCATTGTTAAGCATTAAATGGGCTTTTCATTGGCATTCTTCGTAAATACAAAATAAATATCTCCGTATGGTGGAATCTGTTCGAAATTCGAAATTCATTTTACGCGTAGATCTTCCATGGGCCACATCAGACCTTTGAAGGGCCACCTCGACCGTGTGAGCTAAGTGGAACGTGTTTACGGTGTGGCCTTTCATGTTTATTTTGGCAAAGACGCAACACACTCCGACAACAATGACTCGCGCGATTCAGATTTCACTTTGCTGTAGCCACAGTCACTTCGTTATAAGCCGTTTCACATGTACCGGGCACGAGTGCGAGGGTGTAAGTAAACGTATACGTTATGTATAATTTATGGTAGCACGAGACCTGGCATTTCGAAACCTTAACTGGTCTCCTACCAATTTTCCTATATTTTATTTGCTTCGGTGTATCTACCAAAGATTAATTACAATTACAAGGACAATGTAATTTCAGGGGTGAATCGTTTTATTGCAACACTACGAGCATTCTCTCGAGTTTACACTTACTAGCTTGCAAGAGATTCAGTTTAGTAAAATCTTGTGACTTTAAAGATCAAATTAAAAATAGAAATAAGTTAGCCTAATGATTGAAATACGTTGAATTGGATATTTAAATATGTTTCATTTAACACGTGGTATACACGAATCTTTGCTGGAAATTGTCAGTTTTATGTCGCTAGCTAAAAATTTCCTGCTTCACCCACGTAACAAGGTGTCACGCTGGGTCGTCGGGAGAGCTTAAGAAACGTACTTTTTCCTTTTTGCCTTTGGTGTAGAGTAAAGATAGAGACTCGAATCACGCCACCGCAATGCGTCGCACGGATCGGCGTGGTCAAGCGCACCACTATGGCGTGGCGCGCGATGGCGTGGCTAGGGTTCCACAGACTTATACACACACACGCGCCCGTGCACTCTCCGTCACACTGACTCGGGAATAGAGCGGACACGCGTCACGTCGCGAAAACGTTTCTCGACGATTTATCATTCCCACCTGACGAAGCTATCGCTTCTACGAGAAAAATGGTTGACGCTCACGACAATCGCGAATTAACTCTGCGCTCCTGTGTGTGTGTGGATTTTCGTTGTTCCGCGGAAAATGATGAAAAGTAAGGAAGAAGAGAGAGGTTGCCCGCGGCAACCTAATTATTGAAGAGCCCCGCGGTCGGTAACGTGCGATCCGCCTGCGCTTCAGTCTCGATTTCCTCCGGATTATTTTCGCGAAAATGGTTGGAAAATTCAGAGATTCGCAGATGACGCGGGCGCCGCTTTCCCTGAATTTTCAAGCAGGAACCGATGCGGTTGGCTCGTCTCGCGTGTACGCTATTTATAAATTTCGTTGTAGCTGAACCTGATTATAAAAGCAATTTTAAATTAATTCTGTCGGATCCGCGAAGCTTCGCCCCATTCAATTAATAACATCGAAAATTCGAAGCTCAACCACGACGCAGATGTATAAACAATTTTAATCGTTGCATCTCCGTGTACTGCCTTTCGATATCCATTATGCTCGTGAAGTTGGGTAAACGAAAGTTCGAGACTTAATTGCGAAAAAGTCGAACGAACTTTATAGTGAAAATTTGGTGAGTAGCTATGATAAAAGATATGAAAAATTCTGCGGCAAGAAAAGAAATATTTTTTATCGCTATACGGGCGCATTCGATGAATGCGAGTAGAGGCGTTGCGGATATTCGTGTGGGGTGATGGGAGCTTAGGAGTGAGTCTTATTGCATCGGGCTCTTGCCATTGGCCGGTCGGAGAGTAACGCCGAATAAGCCAAATCCGCCGATATTCTTATCGAGCGTAAGCGATGGCCCTCGACCCGAGGTCCACCCAAATCCCGCGTGATGCACGCCCCTGGCGCATGCAGATGCATAACCCGTACTCGAACCCAAACCCGAGCCACGGCCAGCTTCGAGGAAGGAACCGAAAGGACTAATCTTTTCTTTGTATCACCCTGGGACGTTCCCTCCAATCCCTCAGGCGCCACGTCTGGCGTTCCTCCCTCGAGATAACTCGATCCTCCATTTTTTTCTCCCTTCTTTCCGCCAAGGCGGACCTTCCCTCAAATTCAAATGTATTGAACGACTTTAAGATCTAATTTCGATGCGCCCCTTACGCTTCCTTTATCGCGAGGACTGTGCTTATCGCAGTGGGGGATACGATAGCGGAATTCCTAGACTAATGCCTTCGAGATTTCACGGTTAAAAGGAATTTGAGTGTTCGAGGAAGAGAGATGATTTTTATTGAACTGAGATTTGACTCGTGCATTGATCAAATTATAAAAATGTTACGAAAGTTGAACGAAGTTTTCCTTAATATTCAAGTACGTAATGTTATATGAACTCTTTCACTTTGCAATAAAGTAGCAAGATATGCGTTATTTTTACATTTCTTTAGTGACATTCGGTTTTGGTGACACCGAAGAGAATTGCAACGAAGTCATCAGGAGTCCTCCTTTGTGAATTCTCTTTGCCTTTCAGGTTAGACCAGTGGAAAAGTTAGGACGAAGGAATGAGTTTCTGGACATCAAGAAACAAATTGCTTCCAAGAGGCAGCTGTAAGCGGGCCGCATGCTTTACGTTTCGCTACTTCGTTTACATCCTGGGACCGTGATTTAGCTCGGAGTTTATTGCCATCATGCTGAATTCGAGACGTCAAGATGTTTATTCAACCGCCTTCTCTTTTGCATGGCGATCCTTCTCTTTCAAAGTAATCTACCGATTTTTTTCATTCATGAAGACTGTGTATTTTGGTTTCAGTTGATAGTCTCTTTGCAAGGCGGACTTCGGTAATTGTCTTTTACTGGCTACATTTAATCGATGTTTCTATTTTTGCCCAAAATAAAATGGTGAACAAACAGAACTCGTATTTCACCTTGTCGTTCAATGCAATTTTGGTAGAATTTCGTACAGTTGCGAATTTTGATTAAATGAATGCGGAATAATTTGATTCCAGCTCGCTTATAACTATAGATATTTGTACAATGAAGAGTGAACGAGGTAATTAATGAGAGATGTAATTAATAGTAACAAATGAACATTATTAAATTTAGCAAATGAGCCGTAAATGAAAAATATGAAGATCTTAAATACGAGTACAGGGATCTGAAAATTTACCGTCGCGATTCTTCCTTGGCGTATACTGTTCTTTTATGCTGCAACTGGGAATTATGCATCGAGGAAATTGCGCCCGGGTTTCGGACAGAAATTCTGACGCGGATCAGCACGATCCCCCATAGGCGACCTTTTAAATAAAATATTCGTCGTGGCCGAAATTGCAGGCAAATCGAGTGCGAATTCGTTAAAATGGGATTCCGGTGGAATGCGAATTTTGACGATTACGCGGTGAAAACGGGAGGTTCGCACACGCCCACGCCCACGGTCAGAACCCGTACCCTATGATTCGGATATTATACCGTAGGACCGTCACGAAGTCGCGGGTACCTTTTTCTCCCATTGTCGAAAAAAGGTCTTGTTCCGTCGTCCACCGACTCGTCCATTTTTCATAAGCTTTTTTTTTCTCTTCTGACGTCGAAAATTCACGTAAAGAGTTAGCCAGGATTTTGACGTCCACCGAGTATCGGGAGCAGAAAAAATTCGAATGCGAAACGGGGTCGTGGCGAAGCGAAAAAACTAAATGTTCTCGAGTACGTGGATGCACCTCCATTTCCTTGCTTTCCTTGTATTCCGTCATTTCTTCAGTTATACGAGTCCGTTCACGGCGGAAGATAAACTTCAATGAATGGTGAAACTGTTGTGCTCTCTCCCCGACTGCATGCCGTACGCAAGTTCTCAATTTATTTCTGGTCGGTACGCATGTGGGCATGAAATTTGTGTTTTGCTGAAAAATTTTCATAACGAAAAAACATTTGACGCTTGATTGATCGTGCGATTAAAAAGTACACGGCCACGTGTTCTTTTTTTTTTTAACGCATCGTGTTATGCGTATCGACAAGAGCGTCGAATAATTTCAACGTCATTCGAGGGAAAACAATGGTGCGCTCGAAAGAGAGTGAGAAAAATAAAATCTCCCCCTTTTCCACCATTGGACGGTGCTCCAGTTTGTCGCGCACTTCGAATCGAAGGGGAAATGCTGGCGTTGCGGTGCAGAATAAATTTTACGATCGGCATGCGTAACATCGGGCGAAACGCGAATGACGGTGGCCCTCCAACTCAGCGGATTAGTAGATTGCCCGACAGGGTGGCTCGAATTGGGAAGGGATTGTTCTTGAAATATATGAAAGTATACGAAAGAAAGCAAATAAAAGGTCAAATCCACGAAGAAGAGATAAAGTGCCGAGAAAAGAATGGAGCGCGAATCAATAAAAAGAGAAATTCTCCAGTATATTCTCTAGTTACTCATAAAGAAACAAATCATATACTTAACTTTCTTTCTAAAATGCATCTTAGATTTGATTTTAAAAAGTATTTTTATAAAACACCCTGAAGCTGACCTTTTCTTGTCCTTCGGGACTTTGCCATCCGTACACGATTCAGCGAAGATTTCAAGAGCAGTTTATACACGAGTAAGAAAATTACATTCTTTACATTCGATTTGCAAGAAAAATACAAGGAGGTCGGAACGGGCTCATGAAACGCAAATGTGTGTGTGTGTGTGTGTGTGTGTGTGTGTGTGTGTGTGTGTGTGTGTAAGAGGATGGGGTGGCGCGTATATCTGAGGATCGAAGATGGTGAAAAGGCCAGAGCGTACCAGTGTTTAGGTTGATTAAAAAGTCGAAAGGATAGAAGACTTCTTATTCGCCCGTACTATTTGTTCGATGTCGCTTACCACGGTGAAATCGGAAAAGAACAAACGTCGAAGCGGGAAATTGCTTTCCTTCTGTCATCCGATGTAAGGCGTAATCACAAATTTCTCTTCCAAAAAAAACGTAGAGCACCCCAGATAAAATTGTGTCTAAACGTGTACGGTCACAGGATCTCTTCTTATATGTGGGATTAGTTTCTGAAAGCCTTAAAATGAATTTAGAATTTCTTTTCGCGAAACTTTTTCTAATTATTTTCGTCAGACTGTTATAGCAGTCCACCGCAATTTGGAGAACAGTTACACGATTCGACAAAGCAACGTTGGATGCCATTTGGCAGATTGTTTAGTGGTGTCTTTATTGAAGCGTGCACATGGAGGTTATTACGGAATGAAAAAAAAGTGAAGACTGACTGCACAAAAATGTTATTTCCGTTTTTAATATTGCTCTACGGCTCCAGTGGACTGTAGTATGGATTCTGTTCAAATTCGACAAATAGAAAAATGGGAAAAAATAGATTGCGCCTCTCAATTCCGCACGAGAATTGAAAGCCCAGGCGAGAGGTCAGCGAGCTTCGAACGAAAAGAAAAGGACTCTTTCGAGTGTCTCGATTAAAAGGACAATTAAACGCCGCGAAATCCGATATTTGTCGATCCCCTCATTACGCCGCTGGTCACTAGGTAAACTGTCGAGTTAAATTTAAAGGAAATAAATAGCTAAATAAATGAGAGCACGGTAATGAGGGCGGATAAAGTACAAGGGGCGCGCAGGTGGCCATATGGAGGTGCGATATATCAGGCGTAGGGAAGGTAGAGAGGAAGTCGATATGTATATAAAAGTTGGAAGGCAACAAAAGAGGATGAGAGTAAGAGAGAAAGAGAAAAGGAGAAAATAGAAGGAAAGAATGAGAGTGAGTGGGCAAGAGTGTGACGAGAGGGAGGAAGATGAGGACGAAAGAGGAGGAGGGATGCTCGGAAACGTGAGGGCACCGAGCAATCGATACCCCGTTATCCGTGGAAACTGATCGGCGACGGTTTCATAAATACGTAACTACGCGTACGTAATGTGGAGTGCTCGCACGCGAGCCCGATATCGCGAGCCGTAATGTTTCAGTATTTACGTGACGTCGCGCGTCGAGCTAGGACGTTCGTCTCGTTCGACTCAACCTACTGGTCGAACGGAGGGGACTGAAAGATAGAAAGAATTCGGTTGCTTATCTTTAGCTCGTAAATTTGCTATTCCCTTCGAAATTTGTCTGCGTGGAATTAAATTTTCGGCATCTTGCGAGACGATTTAATGCACGGAACATCTGCATTGGTAATTTAATAATCTAATCATTTAATAATCATCGCTTAAAGAATCTAAATAAAATTCTATTTCTAAAATATGATCTATTCCAAAGTAGTATCGGAGCAAGACATTCATACAGCCATAACGGTGAAGTACTATACCGAGATAACAAAAAACACTGGGTTTACAATGGGATTCTTATTAATCCTCCATGTTTCAATTTCATACGAGTGCCCCATAATATCTCAGCATCCGTGTAATTGTGATATTTACACATCGTTGAGTTAGTTACGGTGAAATCACGGAAGAGCATGGGCATGGTGCCAGTCACGGCGGAAGGACGCAAGAGTCAAACGGTCTGGGCCTCGTTATCGACTGGCCTCGGAATGTCGACAAACGTCATGATATATCGATGAGGTGGGAGTGTGACATGTGACTCGATGCATCCTTCGGTCATCGGTTCTCTACGAGAGCGATGGAAACCAATGCGAGTTCGCGTAGAGTAGAGCATTCTCGAACGGCTTCGAGCCCTGCATTTCCATAAGGACGAGGAGGAGGATGTTGAACATTCGAGGACATTTTGAGCGATGCCGTCTGGCTAAGCGTTACTTCCCTACTGACGTATCTGTAGGTACACACTATTGACCCTCGCGAACTTGCCTTGCGCGTGCACCCCTTGCGTAAACGTTTATACTATCGGAAACTCCTATCTGTAAACGCATTCTGTCCAACTGCTGTGTCAGATGGTGCACGTGGCGCTTGTCGGTAATTTTGTAATCATCGACCGTAATCATTGATTAGGATACTACTTTAAGCTTGGAAGATATTCAACATCTCTTATTTCAGCAATTACGGATTTTCACTAAAACTGTGCATGTCTTGAATCTACGATATCGTTTAATCTTTACTGTTTCTCTTGAAATGGAATATCGAACACCTTTAGCAATTGGCTACATTCTAATACGTTCTGCATGGAATGGCAGGTATTCTTCCTTGTTTATTTGGGGTTTAGTTTTCCTCACTTTCCTCCCCTCTCTCTTTCTTTCTTTTCTCTCTGTCTCTCTCTCTCTCTCTCTCTCTCTCTCTCTCTCTCTCTCTCCCTGGTTTCCTGTCTGCCATCCCCTTCTACTCTCTCGCTCCCTTTGAGACACACTATCTCTGGGTAGCATCACGTACTGCCTGGGGTACATTTACAGATTAAAAGTAGCAGGAACATGTCGGGTGATATTACACTTGCGAATCGTATGGAGGCTCGGGTACGTGCTTCTTTTCACGCTACCTTTCGATTTTTTGTTTTTCTGCTTTTCTTCTACATTTTTAAAATACCGATACGCGTATCTTTATTCTATCTCCTTATTTATGCCAGTTTGATATTTAAAGCAGCTAAGCACAATATAACATTTTTTTAGCAAGCTCTATTATTCAGTAAGAACAGCGTCATATGCTCAAAATTTGAATAGGCGGAGTAGGTCAGTACTACTTCCTGCGTTGCGTGAAAACGTCATTACATTCTTATACTTGCCAGAGTCCCCATTTCATGAAATGATTGCTATCTACCTACGCGTTTTATTACATTTACTACTGTAATTAAAAAACTTTTTCAGTTCACCTGGAATTGCTGCGGAGAAAAAGGGGTCACATGTATAATCATGTTCCTCACCTTCGGTGAAAACTGCTCGTGTGCGCACTCGTTCCAGTACCGAAACGCAACCACTTCATCCTCCATTTGGTTTCCCTTAAGTACGATACGAAAAGCGGAGAAAGAAACGGGGTATCGTGGAAGAGGAGTGGCAGGTGGTGGAGAGGTACAGAGACAAATGTGGGGTGGGGCTTACGCGCCTCCGGGGTGTCCTAGAAAATTTAAAAGAGCAGGGAATGCAATATGGAACGCTCTTCTCCGGGGGCAAGTCGTAATTAATCGGCGAGAAAGAGGGCATCTATATTATCTGGGCAATTAGGGACACGATCTCTGGCACGGATCGTGAGTTATTCGTATGCGTTGCGACCTCGCGTATCGGTTATTGGAATGCAATTAAGACCGTGTTCGAATTTGGCGAGAGGGGGTGAGGTCGGCTGCGGGTGAGCGAGAAAGTAAGTGTGGGTTACGGCGACAGGGGACCCAGAGAATCCCAGTTTCGAGAGAGTTGAGAGAGGAGGAAAGTGGGAGTGACGGAATGAGAAAAAGAGAAAGAGGAGGAGAGAGGAAAGGTGAAAGGTGAAAGCGACTGAAACGTTGTAGAAAGACAGTAGAAGGGTCAAATGTTTTGAGAAATTGCGAGAACGAATTTAACATTTAGAGAAACGGAGAGAAAAGTACAACGCGTGTCAAATTTAATCGATGGGTGTATCGCGCGTGCATTATTCGAGATTATCAACGAAGAGGAAACAAGATAAGAGCACATTTGTGGGATTGGGTTAGACAGATATTTGGAAATTATGTAGCCGTCTCGACCATTGCGAAATATTCTTAGAAATGTTTCTGCCAAATTGTTTATCGCATGGAAAGAAAGGAGGCTCGAAATATTTATTGTTACACTGTGACCCATTTGCTTCAAATTACCTTACAATAGAAATTGGTCCATCGAGGTTGATCAAGTTAATAGCGTTCGGTCACTGGACACGCTCTTAATGTCCATACCGTGGAAGATGAAATCGGAATAAATTTTTGGTAGACGATAGCGTACACTAATTAGTATCGATCGATCGTGACGTGTTTGTTCATTAAACACGCGCGGCAGCAGATGCGCTCGAAATGTGGCGGGAAATACGTGCATAGGTGGCATTGTTAACGCATATCGGGTCACTAGACACCCTAAAGTGGGAGGTTCATCGATTTATGACGATGCACCGCCAATCGGATATGAAGCGCGCAAAATTATGTTCGCGCCATTGGGTATAATTTTAATTCCACCTTTCGAGATTTTTCACGACGGACGTCACGTGACGAGACAAAGGTGCATCAAAATTGAACCATTTTTCCAGACCACTTTATTATTTACCAGTACGCATTTCGTGTAAAGATTGATCAGATGCGATTAAGATCCGCATTAGTTCCAAAATGCACATTTATTTTTACTAATTCAACGTGCGCGTCACGGGTATTTGGAAATTGTTCGTTGGTAGGAATGCAATAAAGGGCCCGTCGAGTGTGTTGAACGCTGCGCGATTTATGACCCCCCGCGATAAAGGTCCGTCGAAAAACTATTATTTTCCGTGAAGAGAAAAATGCGCGATAGAAAATGGCGATTGATTTTTTTACAATCGCCACTCGGGTATTGTTGCGTCGCAATGACTGTTTTATTTAGTCGTCAAGACGATTTTAAGTTTGAAAAAGTCACTGTTCGAAAGAAACTTACCAATGAATTTTTGCTTTTAAGCAATTTAATATTTTAACTTAATAAAAATCCTCAATACCTTTGAATCGTTACAAAATATATATGTATATATCTACTATTTTGTTCAAAATAATTCCCAAATATTACCTTAATTTTTTGCCGTTAAAAGTAGGGAGTCTCCTTAAAAATACCTTCGTTCATGCGAATTCACAATGTCTTTGGTGTACTACCCTAACCCTGACACTGACGCACGATAATTTTCCAATCAACACTCTAGCGAACTCAGAACACGAAAAAAAAAATATCATTAGCTGAAAATAAATTAGAAGACTTAATTTGAATACTAATCCTCCTCTATTATCACGTAGATACCTTTCCTGTCTGTTGGAAATAATTTTGCGTTACTATTCAAGAAATGCCTTTTCATTTTTACGAAACCACTGCGCTCACTGTGAAGAGGGACGAAGAAAAATGCGCCCGTTCTACGGAAAACAATTTACGACGGCCAATCGGAGCATCTCAACACCACAAATCCACGATCCCATGTCGCCTATCGTCGTACCGCACGCTATCACGTACGAATCGCGATCTAATCAATTATCGGTGAAGCGCGTGATCGCGGCTACGCTCCACCAGTAACTTCTCCCTCTCTGTCTATCCCTCGCAGGAACGAGCAACCAGATTACGAGGAACGTATGAGCCCATCCCAGCCATTCTAGTATTCCCTGCTGTTGCCGAGACGACGCGATCCTCCCATGCGCTCTCGCGTCGCGTCGCCTCTCGACGCTTCGCGCGCGATACCGAGGCGCGCTCGCTCGGCCACTCTCGCACGCGCGCCAATCCTTCGCTCGCACTCGCGAGCTCTCGTATCGTTCGCAATTTACGTAATGCATCGTTCCCCATAAATTCAAGGTAGAAGCGGATTGACGTTGGCGCGGGTTTGCGGCGCGGCGTAGAGCGCGAAGCAACTGCGTGGCTCGTTGTTTCGCTCGCCCGCTCGCACGCTCGTAAGCTCGTCCTGCAGGCGAGCGAGCGGCCAAGTAGGAGAGACGATGTGGACTGGATTGGGTGGACAGACGAACGAACGAACGGACGGACGGATGGACCAAAAACTCGTTGCGAGATACAGCAGAATGTTGGAGGTGAAGAGGGTGAAGAGGGAAGATGGGGTGGAGAGTTTTTTTCAGCCCACTTCTCTCTTCCTCCTCTACGCGCGTATTCCTTTTTATTCTTCCACCTCTGCCCCGTACCATCCCTTCTACTTCCTCGCTCAGGTCTCTTCTCTTTATTTTCCTTGTTTTTCTTTTCTTCTTTTTTCACCTCTTTCCTTGCTTGCTTTTCACCTATAACTCCGCCTCTCTCGCTCTCCCCTTTATTCTACTCGTCTATCTGTTTATATCCTTCACTCTTCCTCCTCGCTTCCTCCCTCTCTCCATTTTGTTTGCTTTTCGTTCAGTTCGCACTCGCTTCGCGCGGTCAGGGTGCTTCTCTTTTTCGTGCACGGGAGAATGGAAGGGAATTGAGAGAGCGAGGAAGTGAAGAGGCGAGCAGGGGGAGGATGAAGAGGATGGGCCAATAGCGATTCCACGAGGCACGGCAGCCCTCCGGCGGAGTTACAACGCGTCCGATCTCGTATTGTTTTCCACCGGATTCGTGAGCCTTCGACTGAATATTCCACGTTTCGAATTACTTACCGGCTACCTTCGCCTCCGTGGAAATTGGACGTGGAACTTTCTTCCACCTCGAAGTGATCAATTAACAGTTTACGAGTTACAGGGGTCGGAAACCGATCGTGGCCGTGAGAAAATATTCACTTGGATGTCGATACCTATCGTAAAAAGATGTCTGCGTTATAATATGAGATATCTTGGCAAGAAATGACGTGTGATCGTTGGAAGATTTTGCTTGTAAGGTGATAAGAATGAGATGTCTCGGTTGTCTCGTGACAGTTACGATTGCATTTGTCTCGACGCGAAAGTACAGTCCCATGAATCACTTTACAGTTTTTCTTAGGACAATGAAGATAGTGATATGCAATCATCTAAGTGCTCTTGAATATTCGGTGGTATGTATCAGAAGGTTTAAAGCGATTTTTGTGTTAAACCGTGAATCTGTTACGTTACTTACGAGAAAAAAAAGCTGAAATCCATTAACAGTTACGTGTAATAAAATAAAGTAGCAAAAGATACCGTAAAATGAATGGTGTGAAAGATAATGGGGAAAAGTGGGAGGAAGGCACGAAATAAAAATACGAGAAACAAGAAAGAAGGGGAGGTGAGAGAGAATAACAAACGGGAGGAAAAAAGGTAACTGGACGTAAGCAATATCCGCTTTGGTTCGTGAAAAATTTCCTTTTGCGAGATGAAGTTTATAGAGCGGAATTTAGAGATTAAAGCAATTACGGCGGGCTCCGCGAAAAAGGGCGTTTACGGCCCAATATCAGGTAGACGTGTGTAGACAACCAATTTATCGCCGTGTAATGAAATTATAATTATAGAGAATACGTTTTAAATATAATAATGTGAGATTGGATCATAGAAGATAATGTTGTGCGCGGATAATGTAATATGAGCGGGGCCATCGTGCATTTATATATTAAAACTCGCTTTGATCGCCCATGGCTTCGATGCGATGTCATATTTATAAACGTATTAGTGCCCGCGGATTACCGTGATTTATAAAAATTTGCAAATACCGTTAAAGTCGATGAGTTATCGCATTTGTCTTTAAAACAAAATTTGAAGATTGTCTGTTTCATCGACGTGCGTTAAAGTAAATAAAAAGAATCACAGCGAATCAGGATCTTGGGAGTAAAGTAGAACGGAGTCGCACTTTACGCGTGTCATAAAGCGACGCTCCTCAACCGGTACAGGCTAACCAACAACCGTGGGACGAACGGCTTCGAACAAAAACAAGGCAGAAGCACAATGCTCGTAACGTTCAACGATGTCGGCTGTCTCCCAACGAGTCGACAAAAGCGCGCTAAATAGGTAAACCAGACCTGGGAAGAGAAATTCGGAGAAATCGTGACGGATGAAGGGAGGGGGCGTAGCGGCTAATCTGGTCAATGGGACGGGTCACAATGGTGCCTCCTTCCTTCCCTGGTAAACACTCCTTCCACGTTCCCATATGCACCCGCCTAAGTGCTACCGAATACGAGCCACTAGCGCACTGCTATGAGCAATTCTCACGGGTAGAGAGAAAGAGAGATAGGCAGATATTGTAGATAAATGAGGTAGATAGGCGAGCGCAGAATGGGAGAGAGAGAAAGCGAGAGCGGGGGTGAGAGCTATATAGACAGACAGGGAGATATACACATTATTCGACTAATTGTAAAATAGAAGAGAATAGAATAGAATAGAATATATGTATATTTCTTGTCCTGAGACCATGGGTCCCCTAAGGACAAGCCAAGAAACATTTATAAACAAAAACAATAAAACAAAACAGCAAACACACGCATACATAAGCTCACACACATACCAGCACAGCACACAACACTATGCCAATCATTCACACAGCACAGCATACTACACAATAAAGTAAATCGCACGCATACACCAACACTAAGTTAACACTCGACTAATCACATATATAATAGAGAGAGAGAGAGAGAGAGAGAGAGAGAGAGAGAGGGAGAGAGAGAGAGAGAGAGAGAGAGAGAGTACATAGAGAGAAGAGACGGAGGATAATACATATACGCCGAAAGGAAACAAAGGGAGGAAGAGAGGCGGAGAGAGATAGCGAGAAAGACACATACTCAGATATGCGTATAAAGAGTATTGCGGGAAAATGGAGGAAGCGTGAAAAACGAGTACGCTAAATCGAGCGAAATGCCGTCGCGTAAATTTTCTTGAAAGGGGTAGGAAGGAGGAGGAGAACACAGGGAGAAAGAAGGTAGGGGAAATGGGGACGAAGAAGGGAGGGAAGAGGCACGAAGGGAGAGAAAGGTTTGAGCGTTGGTGCGGCCTACGAATGCGTCCACGGTAGAGGCCCGACGGTAAGGACGACAACGGCGCGTCGGCGTCGGCGTCGCCGTCGCCGGTAGCGGAAGAGCCATTTTAATTCCAGGCTCGACGAAATTGAAAAGTTTTTCCAGCGGCGCGCGTCCCGTCC
This sequence comes from Tiphia femorata, assembly GCA_944319695.1. Classification (NCBI taxonomy): domain Eukaryota; kingdom Metazoa; phylum Arthropoda; class Insecta; order Hymenoptera; family Tiphiidae; genus Tiphia; species Tiphia femorata. The sequence continues at coordinate 14,393,220 of OX090900.1, read as the reverse complement.
TTTTTCGACCCTCATCCTCCCGCGCGTTTCCTCGCCTTTTATTTCCCTCCTTCTCTCACCCCGACCTTTCCTCTCCACTCTCCCTTTCTCTCATAGCGAGCATTCACAAACGTCGCCGCGTTGTTTCGCTTCCGCCATTTGTTCCGTTTCTCTCCCACCTCTTAATTTGCCTTGCGAATTTATTGCCGGGACGTAGACTGGACTGAGCGGTGGTCTCTTTTCCAGTTTTCGCCTATCGGAGGAGGCAGCCAGTGGCGCTTAGGCGAAAACAGAGGGAGAAAGAGAGAGAGAGAGAGAGAGAGAGAGAGAGACAGAGAGAGAGAGAAAGAGAGAGAGAGAGAGAGATGGAGTAAGCGATGGGGCGGGGTGAAAGCGGAGAAGGAAAAAAGGGAAAAAGCGCGAAGGGAAATTCTTCGCGGAGATTCCCGGCGTCGCTCGCAGTCCATTTCTTCTTTCCTTCTTTCTCATTGCGCTCCGCTTCACTCTCGCCAGGCGATTTTTTTCTCTCGTACTTTTTTGAAGATTCTCTCCACATTTTTTCCATTCTTCTCTCCTTCTTTCCTTTCCTCGCAGTCACTCATTTATGCGAGCCTCTTGCAGGTCTCTTTTTGCATTCGTCTCGCTGCTATCCGAAATATGCTTGCAAAAATTTGATTGAATCTTCGCGTTTGCGGGCTATCTTTTATCCTCTCGTTACGTGCCTTGCCTCGCCCCCTGTCCCAATTTTCGTCGTCGGTAGGTGACAATGTGACCATGTAGTTTCTGCTCCTCGTCGTCGTCGACACGCAAAGAGGAAGCACTAGTGGGGACGAATGAATTGCCGAGGCCTTTGACGACGCGAGATCTTAATTTCGTCTTCCTACGAAGATCACAAGGTCCTCCCTTTTCTTCGGCCCGGCTTCTTCAATCAACGCCTCATTCTATAACGAATGGTACGCGTGTGTCGGTGGAGATTGTGCAGACGAAGGTGACACGTGTATTCTAAATGTACGTAACGTACTCATGTAAAACATTTCTCCTACGATGAGATTGACGCCGAGCAAGATGTAAAGCAGGTCGACAGGGTGACGTCATACCTGGAGTTTTTTCACATTTATGCAGTTTCTTGCCCTGACTCTTACTCGAATCCCGTAGTCCCCTTATAGGATTTTCTTACTTTTTTCATCGAAAGTTCTTCCTATCGCTTACGTTCATTTTCTTTCCAATTTCGCTGGTCCATTTTTATAGTCGCAAAACATTGGCTGTAATGTAATTAAAATTGCTATCCGATTCTCTCAATCTCGCATTTTTTGCCAAGCTAGGTGATTTTCAATTGTTTTCTTATAATTTTTTACCACTGTCCATAGACTTGTACATACATATCACATGGCCGCCCTTTTTCCACAAGTGAACTTTTTTTTTATTCTCATAGAATCATAGATTTGGAATATATAGAAAATTGGTACGTGACACATGCGTAGTCGATTAATTGTCTCGTCCAGGGGATTCGCTAATTGAAGAGAAAAAAAAAGAGCAGGACTGTCATTGATCCTCCACGCGCCTCTGCGGAGAGAGAAAAAATGAATACTGCAGGATTTTCTCGGCTTTTGCACCTCCTGGTCGTTGCAATAACTGCATCATTATTATCGCATAGGCTCCCCATGAAAATCCTCTGGTTTCTCCCTGACTATACTCCCCTCGCTCCTCTCTCTCTAATATTCTCTACCCTCGGCGCGCATTACGTAATAACGTTCTCCGTTGCCCCTTTAATCACGGTAATGTATATCTCTGGTCGAACGTGGCACGCGTGCCACCACCTCCCTCTCACCTACCTCTTCCTCTGCGTTGTCTGCGCATTTTCACCCCCTCTGGTACCACTCCATCTCGCGTGCGATAATCGTATTCGTGCGTACGAGGGTAAAATCGATATCTACCCTCGACCATACCGCGAGAAACTGCAGGATGCACATTCGCTTCCGAAATTTTATAACCATTTTTCTCATAGAAAACTTGGATTCTCAAAGTCCACTAAAAGTATTCGGTAGAGAGACACTGACTTAATCTATAGCTTTTTTTTACTGGGGATGTTAGAATGCGAGAAAAAAATATGAATTTATTTTATTAAAGTGCATTTTATACAATTTCTTGGATACATGAGGTATCAGAAAAACTTTCGTATGGGTGAAAAATGAACTTTATTTTAGTTTTTACCCCCAATAAACAGGTTCTATACTCTGGCTGATTATAGAGCAATTAATGCGCAAGCGAATCTAATGAAACCCCTATTTAACATCATCAACACCAGTCAAACTTAGGACCGTATGAATGGAAAGGCTCGAACAATTGTAAACCCTGAAAGCAATCAATCAAATAATGCCATTCGATCGTTGCTTTAACACTCGTTAATGGAATTAGTTAGGCGAAGGCCGATACGAGTGAGCAATTATCGATAACATTTGCACAATGAACGAATAATTCGCCGGTTTATTATCGGGGCGCGAAGAATGCGATAATTGCCGGAAATGAGGGACGCGGGCGCATACGAGATGCAAACGTAGAGTAGTGGGTGTGTGTACGTGAGTCTTGTCGAACACCGATAAAAATCACGCTCGAAGGATGACGGGTGTCTGGTCGATTGCCGTGGCGACGCGGTTGAACAGGCGTCCTATTGACACAGCAACGGCCCATCGACCGATTCTCTGCCTAGGGGTAAACAGTTTCGCTGAAGAAGGCGACGTGTTGAGCAGTCCGGAGGCAGGTGCTGGACATCCACTCGTTGAGAAGGATAGTGGAAATAGATCGAGGGAAGGAGAGAAGGGGTAGGGAAACAGCAGGAGAGAGAAAGAAAGAAAGAAAGAAAAAAGAGAGAGAGAGAGTGAAATAAATTATTCTTGAAACTAGTTACGGTAAATGGACGCGTGATGATAAGGTGCGAGTGAATAAATATCGACTGGAAATCAATTCTGCTGTGTAAAACAAAATCAAATGTGCAGGAAGTCTTCAAAGAGGTGAAGGCGAATGAAAGAAATACAGTAAACAATAAAAGACCATTGAAGTGTACACTAATGCTGTAAATTGAAGATTGAGGTTTTGTAACGGAAAAAGAAGAAGGTGAGGAACTTTAGATACAATAAAGTTTTTGAAAGAAAAAAAGTGTGGAATGTGATGTTTTTGGGTTAGATATCAAGCAAATAACAACACGTAGTGAAGAAGTACTCGAATACGCAATTAAATCTTGCTCGAAGTAGGGCGGGCTATCGATTACGCCCGATCCTATTGCAAAAATGTAGCAATTAAGTCGATAATTCGTGGAAAGAGGAAAACGCGGTTGCAAAGGTAAAAAGATATTGCTGAGTAATTCTCGTTACTCCTCGGTTATTGCTGGGGACGCGGAAATCGAAGCTGTTGCGCCCTTTTAATTGCGCGGCGATACCTGACGCGCCGATACAATCCAGCAGGGAATTCCAGAGGATAAATGATGTCAGGAGGGATTTGCGATACGTCGATGTTCGTTGCAGTGGAATCGCGTAAGGCCCGCCGATGATTAACGAGAAGCGACACTGTATAACGTTCGATTCAAGATTAACATTTCGTGGATGTACGGCGAATTGGTTGGATTTACATCGGGATACCGACACGCAGTGCTTGCCTGGCTTTATTGGTTGCAATTATGCGGAGTTTCCGGTGAAGCTGCTGTTTCGACAACCTCGTCGATCACGTCCGCGGAAAGATTTCCGTATAATTAACTCTACTCAAAATTCATCCATTCGTGAACGTCCCTGGTATCTTTTGGTAATGTCGCAATTGGCATGTAACACTTGGAATGAGTCGCGATTACCGCAGGGGATTTTTTATTTCATTAGAAACTCAACTGGACATCAAGTTTATCCTTGACTAGGATCGAATCAAATACCTATATCGTCGAATTAGAATTTCACCGAGGCAAAACGGCAAACCTCGTTTGCATTTCGCGGCGGATTCCATTTCAGACACTCCAATCCATAATTTCACCGACACGCGGTGAAATGCCTTCTCGCGGTGCAGCTAAATTGTTTGACCTGTTCAAATGAGCAATAAAGGCGCGCGTGGGTCAATACAGTCTGGCTTTCGTACATAAATACACTGTCACTGCATAAATTATGGCTTACTCCCCAGAATATAGGTGAGCGTCCGCAAATCGGGAATCGTGGTTTTCGACTATTCTTATTTTATCATATCCCATCCCTGATTGAAATAAGCCTTGCAGGTGTACATTTTATTCCTTTTTTACGTGGAAAGATAATCACTTGTACACAAATCCCGGGATACCTTGCATAAAAAATAAGCAGTTTCCTTAGCGATTTTTCTTTATGTGGAACGCACTTTGAATGTTATTCGGAATACCGCCATAAAAATTTCTCGAAGTTCCGATTTGAAAGTTAAAAGTCTGGGAAGGACTAAAGCTGGATTTATAAACTTTCGCCACCGTTGCCGTTTGCAGCTAACGTTGATAATTCTCATAGATATATGAGCCGTTCAGTGCACAAATCGATTAACTCAACTTTTTGCATTTTTCATAAATTTAAGCATCGAAGCACTTGATTAAGTCCCTACTTTTTATATTTGTAACATAATTTTCAACATAATTTATGGAGTTAATCGATTTGTGCACTGAATGTCTCATCATATGTATACACCCAAGGAGAACAGAAAGTCAAGATGTCGTCAAACTGATGTCAAAATGACGACAAAATGATCGGAAAATGACTGTTTGCAATCATTTTGTCGTTATTTTGACATCATTTTGACGACATCTTGACTTTCTGTTCTCCTTGGGCAGTTACTATGAAAATCAACAACCGTAACTACACTCAGGGAAAAAAAAAGCGATACACTTGAAATCTGGAAAAAAATCACTGAATTTCAAATGACGATAACTTCGTAAATAATGAAGATAAAAATGTGTTTAAAAAATGATAAGAAAGCTTGAAACCTCAACTTAAAGAATTAATTTATTTCAATGTAGCGAGATAAATTTATTTAACATGGCGGATGACAAAAGAAGAGCATGCAAAATTGAAAAATATTTTTCCGACTTTGTCATAGCACATGGCGAGAGTCAAGTGTCGCAACAGAATAGGATATAAAGCATCCGATAGTACCGAGTTTCTTCTTTACAATGGTTTTTTCAAAGTTGCAATATGATAATTTTTCACAGAGTTATTCCCACTTGAAAAAAAAAACAGCTTTTTTTTTCATATGCAATTAACTCGATGAAAAATTAACATATTGCAACTTTGAAAAAACCATTGTAAAGACGAAACTCGGTACTATCGCATGCATTTTCTCCTATTCAGTTGCGACAGTTAATTTTTGCTTAGTGCCGCCGCAAACTTTGACGATAATTTTCCAATTTTGCATATTTTCGCTTTATCAACTGCCATTTTGAAAAAAAAAGTCGGACATAAGTGTGACACAAAATTTCGAAAAGTAGACATCCGAACCTTTAAAAGGCTTTTTGTAACGTCTTGCTGGCTGTTTTAGGAGCTGAGATATTCAATCTTGAATTTTTAAAAACGCCGAATACCAAGAATAAAAATTCCGTTTTTCACCAGTTTCGCGGTATTTTAAGGCTCCAAACTGTTTTGTGGGTGCGTGCGTATGTTGCACGAGGTTGTAGATGTGTGTGTGTGTGTGTGAAAGTACAGTTTAGTTGTGTGCGTGCGTGCGTGCGTGTACACAATAAGGATAAGGACCCGATGGTTCGTTAGTTCCACAGTATTTAAAAATTTCAAGCTTTCCTTGTGTGCTCTTACAGGCGCATCCTAACAGTGGGTATTCTTACAAGGAATGATCCCCAACCGGGAAATTCAAAAAATTCTGAAATTTTGTGGAAATGTAGAGCAACACGACCTGAATATGACAATATTTTTTGTTGGTGCGGAAAAACGGTTTAAAGGGGTGAAAACCTCCCTTAAAGAAAAGTCGATTATTTCTTCCGCGCCAGTTATCTTCGAAACGGTAAGAGATATTGAAAAAAAGTTAAATAATGTTTGAAACGATTTTATGAGCACTATAACGTAGCGTCAAAATTATTTCCAAAATTATAATTGTTATAAACAATTTTATAAACGATAAATTATTTCAAAAATTATAATTGTTATAAACAATTTTATAAACGATTATAATTTTGGAAATAATTTTGACGCTACGTTATAGTGCTCATAAAATCGTTTCAAACATTATTTAACTTTTTTTCAATATCTCTTACCGTTTCGAAGATAACTGGCGCGGAAGAAATAATCGACTTTTCTTTAAGGGAGGTTTTCACCCCTTTAAACCGTTTTTCCGCACCAACAAAAAATAGTGTCGCATTCAGGTCGTGTTGCTCTACATTTCCACAAAATTTCAGAATTTTTTGAATTTCCGGGTTGGGGATCATTCCTTGTAAGAATACCCATTGTTAGGATGCGCCTGTAAGAGCACACAAGGAAAGCTTGAAATTTTTAAATACTGTGGAACTAACGAACCATCGGGTCCTTATCCTTATTGTGTACACGCACGCACGCACGCACACAACTAAACTGTACTTTCACACACACACACACACATCTACAACCTCGTGCAACATACGCACGCACCCACAAAACAGTTTGGAGCCTTAAAATACCGCGAAACTGGTGAAAAACGGAATTTTTATTCTTGGTATTCGGCGTTCTTAAAAATTCAAGATTGAATATCTCAGCTCCTAAAACAGCCAGCAAGACGTTACAAAAAGCCTTTTAAAGGTTCGGATGTCTACTTTTCGAAATTTTGTGTCACACTTATGTCCGACTTTTTTTTTCAAAATGGCAGTTGATAAAGCGAAAATATGCAAAATTGGAAAATTATCGTCAAAGTTTGCGGCGGCACTAAGCAAAAATTAACTGTCGCAACTGAATAGGAGAAAATGCATGCGATAGTACCGAGTTTCGTCTTTACAATGGTTTTTTCAAAGTTGCAATATGTTAATTTTTCATCGAGTTAATTGCATATGAAAAAAAAAGCTGTTTTTTTTTTCAAGTGGGAATAACTCTGTGAAAAATTATCATATTGCAACTTTGAAAAAACCATTGTAAAGAAGAAACTCGGTACTATCGGATGCTTTATATCCTATTCTGTTGCGACACTTGACTCTCGCCATGTGCTATGACAAAGTCGGAAAAATATTTTTCAATTTTGCATGCTCTTCTTTTGTCATCCGCCATGTTAAATAAATTTATCTCGCTACATTGAAATAAATTAATTCTTTAAGTTGAGGTTTCAAGCTTTCTTATCATTTTTTAAACACATTTTTATCTTCATTATTTACGAAGTTATCGTCATTTGAAATTCAGTGATTTTTTTCCAGATTTCAAGTGTATCGCTTTTTTTTTCCCTGAGTGTACGTTAGCTGCGGACGGCAACGGTGGCGGAACGGTGCCAAAAGTTTATAAATCCAACTTAACGTTACTGAAGATCATGGATCGACTTCCAGTGGTAAAGAAGGTCATGATAAGTAGGGCAAGAAGGGTGCGGAACGAGATAAAAGCGACATGACAGAAGAGAAGCGGATCTCTATTTATTTGCAATAGGATTCCATCCTCGATGGCACGTGCCTACCCATAAATTGCGGCTCGGCGAGAGGTACGCGTGCCAGTTTAAATACCAATGGCGCAATAGTTGCGGTCGGTGTAGGTCCATTTTGAGCGTGGAGCCAACGGCACGTTACGAGCGCCTCCGTCCCTCCGAGCGGCCACGACCAGTTCCCTTCGCTCGTCCCTCTCGCCCTTCTCGACCCTTCTCACCCTCCCAAACCTCGGAATGGCCGTTGCCTTTCGAGGCCTGGAAGTTAATTCGTGCCTCGTCGCCCGCTAGTTCGAAACGGACGGAAGGTCCATCGAAAACGAGCCGGGCATAATACGATTGACGTTGTTGTCGGTCGGACGTTGTTGGACGATGTTTGGAGCGTTTCGTACTCGATGCTCCCTCCCTCCTCGTCATTACCCACCTACCGCCCTACCATCGACTATTTGCACGTTTGCAGCTCGACGCGGCCCGCGTCGCGAAACATCGAGTGGCCCAACATGCAGGGCCCTTCGACCCTTTCGTGCCCATGGGCTTCACCGGCGGAATCGATGTCCCCGGGGTGCGCCCATTTCAGATGGATTTTGCGTAGGTGACATTTCTCGTGTACAGCTATCAACGATCTACGAAAGATTATTTCGATTGTTAGCTCTGTTCGAGGTTGCATCCTTTCGGGTGCAATTCTTTGAATCGTTTTGAGGGAGGAGTGAAAAAAGACAATTCTCCCGATCATGCACTTTTTATTTACCATCCGAATGTCCAAGTGGATTCTATATTTGTAGATTCATGCGAAAATTTCTCTGGGTTTTGCGAACGTGGTATTTGATATAAAGCAAAACTGCGAGCATTTCATTTTAGTCTAAAAAATATCACACGATCGATATTCGAGCGGTCTCACGTGTGTTATTTGCCAGAGCTAAAAATCTGCTTCATTGCAGATCCACTTCCGGGAATGGTTAATTATAGATTGAGTAACCGGTCCAAAAAGTTAGCATTGGCTGGATTCGGATCAATAGGAACGCGAGGAATGAATTAATATTTAACACTCGTATGGCGTTCTTCTTGCTGACAAATATTTACCCAGGATAATTTTATTTGAAAGGAGGACGCGGGTAAACGGTGGACAAGAGCGGAACACTTTGTATATTACGTAAGGGCGAGCACAATCCCATCGTAAGGGCGAAGTTATCGCGCGCGTTGGTGGCGGAACGACCGGTGCGGGAAATGAGCCACAAACCGGTTCACCGATCGGGCATTACGATATTAATTAATAATGCGGTTCGCAATCTGCCGCGTTCGCCGCTTCCGCTCCTGTTTGCTCGTTAAGCGCCCCGGCGCGATTAATTTCGGTGAGAATTTTCGGAAAATGCGAGAGCAGGCCCGAGTGCCATGGTAGCATCCTGCAGGAAATAAAATCGAATGGGACATTATTATTTATTATTCAAGGGACAAGAGTGCGCGATGGTAAACAGAAGCGCGGATCACGCGATAAAATTCGCGAAACTCGTTCGAATTGCAAAATCAAGGAAAAGATTCGTTTGCCGGGATGGAACGCGCGTTCGATAAAACGTTGTGCATTTTCTTTAGCCGCTCCTCGGAACAAGCCATTGTAAAACAAAGAAAATATTCGTCTGGAATGAATGCAGAAACTATGGGGGCAATTTGAGTCTGAAGGCAGCAAAAGAAGGAAAAGAGGAGCTTCGAAAGAGAATCGACAGAAGGAAAAAATGAAACAACGTAGAAACCGAGCCAAGAAACGAAGAAACTGAAGGTGCACCGGAGAAGAGACACTTACGTTGCAAGGCCCGTACGCGTGGGTATCGTTCGCGGAAGATCAATGGAAAAATTTAATAAAGGAAAATTACGTACGCAAGGTGCACTTGGTCTCGGGTCGGAAGGAAGAAAGAGGGAGGGCGAACGAATTATTGGGGAAAGGAAATACAACGTCTGGAAAATTCGTCTGCGCGTCGCGAAGTCGGAGTAGGAAGAAGGCACGATAACGATAATGTTAACGAACCTACGCGGTCCTCCTTCAGACCCAAGGGGAAAGAACAGTGGAGAACGGAAGGAGCAGGATGAAGAGGATGAGGACGGAGCGAATAAGGAAAACGAAAAGAGGGAAAGACCGAGGGGAAATAAAAGGTCGTCGTCATCGAGATCGCGCCATTTAACGTTTCTTCTTCCTTGGGGGGTGCTGCTACGAGTGAGCACGCGGTCCCGCGGATCCAATCATATTTTCCATGCAAACAAAGAGGGCGCGAGACCGCGTTATCCGCCGATCTGCATTTGCAGGCCAAAGGTGGAAAAGGAGGCGAAACAAGAGGGTGAGACAACAGAGAGAGAGAGAGAGAGAGAGAGAGAGAGAGAGAGAGAGAGAGAGAGAGAGAGAGAGAGAGAGAGAGAGAGAGAGAGAGAGAGAGAGAGAGAGAGAGAGAGAGAGAGACTGAGACTGAGACTAAGAGGGAGAGAGAGAGAGAGAGAGAGAGAGCGCGGTTAATTTCCCTCCTTCGAATCGGCGATTCAATTACGCTTCGTCCCAATGTGGCCGGAAAGAAAGCAAAACGAGAGTGGCCGCTGCTTCAGGGCGTCGGAGGAAGAGGACGTTAGTAGAAAGGGAATACAGGACGGTGGAAAACGGCGAGAAGGCGGAGGAGAGTGGGGTAGCTATCGGCGCTTTTTCTCTTTGGAATACTGAGACCGAAGGGGAGGGTGGTAGCAGTGGTGGCCGGAGGGAGACGCGAAGATGAGAGTAGGACGACGGAGAAGAGGGACAGAATGGGTGGGAGGGAGATAAGGAGGGCATTTGAGAGTGGCGAGAACGGCGAGGATATAGTAGGAGAGAGGAGGAGTGGAGGAGATCGCCCCCTTAAAGCAGGAAAGTAGTAAAGCGGGACCTTTGTTCTCTTTTGCGAGACACTTAATGGTTTCTTCTGACTGTCGTGATTTCGCGTGGCGGCATGGCCGTGGACGTTACCACGTTTACCGGCGTGGCAAAGGGTCGGTAGGCGTCGATGGGTGTCGGTGAGTGTTCCCAGCTTCCTACTGTCTGACGCCCACGAGCCTCGCGTAACACTGTCCCTTTTACTTCTCGTTTCCACTCATCATCCTCCATCCGCGAAACGATCGTACGATCGTACCACGATGCGCGTATTATTTTCAGTGTCGCATCGATGACAAAAGGTCGAACGAAATAGGATCCCTCGGTTGGCAAACCTCGGGAGGATTTTGATTAAAAAAACCTTTCGCGCGACGGTGCGTGCGGCCCGTTCCTCCGGGGATATTTTTTTTCACACTCGCTTTACCGCGCGCGAGCCCTCCTTTCCTTTTATCGTTCGTTACTTTTCTCTCGCTCCTATTCGCTCCTCCTTTCTTTGCTCATTTCTGTCCAACCATTGCCGCCCTACATTCTTTTTCTCTCCGCGTTCCTCTCGCTCATTTCCCCCTCCCATGGGTCCATCTCGCGTTTCGTGCTTTACGCTCGTGCTTTTTCACCGGCATCCGTCTTTATTCTATTTCTCTTTTTTTATCCTCCATTCGGTTCCACTTCGTTATCCCTTTTCCATTCAATCTCTTTATTTGTCTCCTCCCTTCGCATCCCTTCCCTTATTTTCTCTCAAGCTGTCCTATAGCCGTACTCTTTGTCGCTATCGCTGTCAGGGGTTTGTCTCTCTTTCCAGGATTCCATGCTTTTTCCTCCCCCGTGCTCTCTTTCGGCTCAAACTCGTACGTTTCAATCTCTCGTTTCGTACCGTTATCTCCCATAACGCTTTCCGCCGACAGGTAATCCGCCATATTTCCCAGCTTTCCGCTCGACGCTTTCCTCGTTTATAAATGGCACACTTCGATGATTCCCCCCGGATGGACGCCGCGCGTTATACTCCAACGCGTAATTCTGAAAAGCGATACCATTCTCCCTCCGATCCCTCCCTTCCGGTTGCTCTCATATAGTACTAGTCTTGTCGAGGTAGAGAAAGAGAGAAAGGATGAGAGAAAGATGAAAGGACAGAAACGTTCTCTATGCGTTTCCGATGCCAAGGCTCATTTGTGAATTGTTCGATATTGTAGATTGGCATATTGCTAATGGTTAATGATACGAAACAGACGAATCAACTGTTAATTCATATTTTTGAAATCTGCTTCGCTCGATCGCTACTTGTGAGAAAGATCAAGAATCGGGTTTATAATTTAAAGAATAAGAGGCTGTGGCGTCGGTCTGTTCTAATGTTGTTTTAAAAAAACATCGAACGGACTGCATTCTGCATTGTACGACAAACTAAAGTATGGATTTCAATTTATATTGAAAATTCGCGCGAAAGGAGAATTTTATTTAAATCATGCCTTGTCACCTTTTCTGTGCCTGTTCTCTCTCCCTTTCTCTTTCTGCCTCTATTTTACTCTCCACTCTCTCTCCGTCAGCAAATGCGTGAGCTCGTTCGCACGTACGCAGCAACTTCCCCCTCGTTATTCCGGGACTTTAGGCCGTTGTGCGGGAACGAAATACCATAAGACTCGACGATAGTAATGATAAGGACGATCGATAGAACGCGGCCGTACCACAGGAGACCTTCTTGTTTTAAGGGGGGAAAGGAGGAGACGAGAGAAGAGGAGAAATGCACCGCAGTGCGCTTTAGTTCTTCCGATGGGAAGAAACTCGTTGAGGCGTGTATCGGACGCCCCGGTACACGAGACGAATTAAATATCGAGACGAGGATTATCGAATTGGAGTTCGTGACTTTATCCATTACATGCCTTTGCTCTGTTCTTCCTTACTTGCTCTCTCCATTTGTTCCTTACTTATTTCGTAGTTGTTTCCACTGTACGAAACTCGAATGTCTAACGGCGCTCCACTTTTTCTTAGTCCCGAGCTGCTAAACTTGCCTTTCGCCCCGATGCAGCCGCGGACTTGGAGAGATGTGGAAAGGAGTTCCGTCGCCTGCCTCGTGAACTGTCTTTATTACTAACGAGACGCATTTCTGTGAAAAATGAGGTAATAAGTATGCGAGTTTCGGCAGATAAGAAAACTTAAAAATACATAAAATTGGGGCGTGTAATGTGCGATTAACGCATAACAATGGTTCGAGTCTGGTCGGTAAATTATTTAAAATTGAGGGTGGAAACGGCGGATGAAAACATTGTATTGTTGAGAGCTGTTTCTTAATTCGCACGTGAATATTTTGTTGTAGTCTTATACCATAAGGAGGAGGAAGAAGAATGTTTTTCTTGGGAAAGAGCTGACACATCTCTTAAAGCCTTTGAAAAGTAAAGTGTTTTTGTTTTCTAAGAAGTTTCTAGATATTACACATTCTAAGCTGGGCTCTCTCTCTCTTTAACACGATCTCTGTGTATTGTTAGCGACCAAGTTAGTAACTGTTGTCGTCCTTTAAGCTGACGTGCGTAGTAACGAACGGTGTCTGCGGTTATATTTTAATCATGGTTAATGGTTCATTCCGTGGAAACGCTAGGAGAATAATTTCAATTCGCGGGGTACTAAACCGAAGATAAATCCAAACAGGTATACGACCATAATCCTTAATGTCGTCCATGTTCCACGCATTTTCCACTCGCACCTCTCTGAATTTCAGGACTAACACCCTGCTTCTCCATTTTGCATTCTGCTCAAGTCCCCTCCCCACATTCCATTTCTCTTCAGTTAAAGCCCAGAATGTGTTTACCTTTCTACTCCATTTACTGTCACTGTTTTACACGTGCAGTGCCTATCCAATAAGGAAATAAGTCACTCCCTTTACGGTCGTGCCTAAAAAGGACATATACGTCTTGGGGGGTTACAAGTGTTAACCCTAACCCTAATGTTGCAAATGTTTTATCCAGCTTCCACCAGCCAATGATTTTGCGAACAATCGACATTTGTTGATGTATGCCAACGTGGAATGTAAAACTATAAGCGTTTTCCAGCGCTCTGCATCACAATAAGCGGGGTTATGCAAACTGTAAACTTTGTAGCACCGATCATACGAGGAATGCGCTAAATAAACAAACGGTATGTGCTTCTCTGGCACGTTTCGTTTAATCGCAGCTCGTATTGGCTAGAATGCGTTTATGACGAGGAACGTTTGGTCGATGATCGTCGATAGGGAAAAGCCGATTAATCGATGACACATTCGATCGGTAAACGTTTACGAAGAATGCCCGATTTATTGGTTTAGGCATGGTGGACGGATGGGTTCGTCCGAATGCCGATTAATCGGTCGACGGGGAATGAAATATCCATGTAAAAACTAGATGGTAGAAAATTTAAGAGGAACCGGTTGAAAATTTAAATGACACGGCACAGAGTTGTCAAAAATCGGTGTCGGAGCGACCAAATTCGTAAATATAACAGCGGGGCTACTGAATTTCAATGTGCAGTAGACGTTAACTTATTACGCGCGCAACAAAATTCCCTGAACATTCTTATTATTGTTTAGGCGACTGGACAGACGTAGATTAGGCAATGAAAAATCGCAGGAAATTGGATTACCGAGTGCAGAATAGAAATAGAAAAGAAGGGCAAGAAAAACATTTCCTTTTCCATTGCAAAGTCACTCTTCCATCGACCAATGACCATTGAGCATAGAAATATCAAATGTTTATAACCTATGGACCTTTCGCTGTTTGGAAATTCATAGTGCACCGAATGATAGCCATTGTACTCCACAATATAAGCACCGCGTTGAATTGTCTCTCTTCTATCCGCCCCTAGCCCCATCGACGCCATGCGGTATATTTATTTTCTTGATCCGTCCATTCATTCTTTCCACTTCGATCTGCTCTTCTTGCTTTCTCACCAAACGTTCTCGCAGCACGTTTTATTCCTTCTCCGTAAAATTTCCGCTTCTATTTCAACGCGTCTATTCGCGAGAACTGTCGTTGTTTCCCCATCGAACGTTTTCCCAATTCCTGACTTTAAATTTGGCTATCCGCAGCTGCGTCAGCCATTCCTCAAATTCGCAAAGCAAATAGGTTTATCCTCTTACGTTTATAGCCTTCCAAATTGGGAGTCAGTTAAAGATTCTATCGAATCCGTTGATTCCTGAAAGTAGCGCACCCAACTCTACTCGGTCTTTTACCCTCTTTTCACCCCTCGAAAGCAATAAATAAATCTCGGCCAGCCATGGGTCTCTGTATAATTAATTGAGGAATTCGAATAGGGCGGTCGCACGAAGAAGTCGAGCGAGAATCGAGCGGACGGGGGAAAGAGGAAGGATAGCGAAGGAGAAAGCGGAGGTGCGATTTTTCAGGCACTCTCAGGAATTCACGGATTCGCAACGTTACCGAACGAGGTCAATGAAGTGCCTTCGAGCGTGCTAGTCGTTTGTCGATGCCGGGCTAGGGATGAGCCCGACAGGGATGGAAATTGTGCTCGGGAGGGTGTGAGGTGCGGGAAGATCTGGAGGTGGATAGGAAAGTACGATCAAAGGAGCGCAAGACGTTGCCTCCCTACGTGCGAGAGGAAACCAAGTGCGATGGCAGACGGAATAGGAGAAATATGAGAGAGAAAGGGAAAGAGAGAGGGAGAGAGAGAGAGAGAGAGAGAGGGGGGACGAAGGGAATAAGGGTGAATAGGAGAAGGAAGGAGGAGTTGGAAATTACTGTGCCAGCAGCAGAGCGTCCCTCGTTAAATGCGCTCGCCGGTTGTTTTATTAAGCGTAAGCTTAATCGCTTTACCGAAGCTGGAGACTGGCAATCGCGGAGTAAATTCGCTCGGTTGCAAGCGCAAGAGCGAGTGAAAGAGAGAGAGAGAGACGAGGAAAGAAGACGAGAAAACGAGAGGATGAACGCGATAAGCATGAGGTATGAGGGAAAAGGTGTGAGCAGCCTAGAAGGAATGGACGAAGAAGCGTTGACGAAGGAGGTGGATGAGAGTTAGGAGATGCAGAGAGAAGGGGGAGCAGATCCTCGCGATCTTCCGAGTTTCCAATCGGCGCCTCTCCCCCGTCTTGCCGTGACGGCATTCGAGCCGAGTACACACTCGGTTTACTCGATTCGAGGCTCCCACTCCCTTCTGGCGCGGCTCGCGCGCACCCGCGCGCGAGTCCTCCACGGCGAAAATGCAGATAACGTGTTTGGCCAGCAATCCGGAAAGTTCCCGCAGGTACACGCCGGCAAATCGAGTCGTCTACCACCCGCTTTCTCCATCTCGTTCCGCCCTTACTAGAGACTCCCCACCATCCACCTGCTGCGAGGGCGGAACGACGCGAGGGTGGATGGGAAAGGGGATGGGCGTTAAGACGATCGCGCGGTAATCAGGGCGAAAAATTATCGCGCTGCTCAACGAAGCTCCTGGGAGCCGAGAACGCGATGTTCGCGACGGAAACTTGGTGTTAGTGAGGGACGTGAACGAGGAAAATTGAGAGGCGCTTAGAACGGAAATTATTCAGGCGATGATTTGGGATTTCGTACGAGTGCAGGGTGCGCCGCACGATGGCTATGCGTCTTTTCTTTTTGCCGTTTTTACCCAGAACTGTTTGGTAGAAATTGGCCCCTCTCTCTTGGTTTATTAGCGATGATTAAGGCCGTTTGTAGGGATGAAACGTTCATATTTTTGTATAGACAGTCATCGAGAAAATATCGGTTTGAAAACTCGTTAAATCGTAAGAAATATTAAGGTGTTAGTGTTTGATTCGGAGTAGAAGAAGTCCAGAATTAGATAATTTTAATGCGAGCCTGCAAGCAACGTGACTGGGAAATTACTGTAATCGGTAAATGAGGCAAAGAGAGGTATTCGAACCTTGGAAAGACTTGATGATTAATGAAGGTCGTGAAATTTCAAGTTGTCCCGCGAAAGTTAGTCGAACAACGTAAGGACAAAAGTTCCTGTCTTGTGTCATTAGTGAGATTAATTGTGTCGGGAGTAATGGAAACATTAAAAGCTTGAAACTTTCGTAATAATTGGTTCGACCGTGTCATGAGCTAAGTTTACGTCACCGTCTTAGGATATACCTATAAGATGCATGGAGAAGGATATTCTCCTAAAGATCACTGGAGTATAACCATACGATGAACTCAGGTTGAGTCCTGTGAAAGGACAATCCAATCACGGCACTATCAGAAGAGAATGACATTTTTTACAGAGGTAAGAAAGAAAATTAATTTAGAACCTCGTTTAAGAAAATCCACCGAGAATTTAATTTTTACTTAAATTAAATTTTAAATGAAGATATTAGTTACCGGTAAATAAGCAAACAAATTTTGATCGTTTATAACTGTTAGGTGAATTAATCGTCGCCATAATCAAAGTAAATCACAGAAAATTGTCGATTCAAGAGTATTCAGACATCTTCTCGGTACTGCGAAGACGAACTTTCGTACTAATTAGCTCGGTTTCGTGATGGAACTCTAGTTGGAACTGGAGTTCAAATTTCCACCACTTGTTTATGAAGTTCTGATATTCAATTTTATCAGTAGGTCTTCATCAAATTTGATTTTTTTAAGGCAAACGAGAGTGTTCCGTATAATGTTTTACTTGAATCGAGTAGAAGTTCTAATTAGAGACACCACAAGGATCACATCCCTCTTAATGTCATCCACGAATCGAGAATAGCGTTAGCAATTTGACTTAACGAATTCACGAAGCTTGCAAACGAGGTTTCTGTATTCCTTTCATCAATCCAATCGGGTGACGATGCTCGGCGGACGCCTTTGACCGAGTGCCCGTCGACTCGCGAAATAATTTAAAAACCATTACTGCTGGGGCGATAGTAATTGAACCTTGAGTAATGTACACCGTTAAAAGAGGCTTGGAAACGTGACTCGTTCCTCTTTCCCTCTATCTATCTCTCTCTCTCTTTTTCTCTCTTGCTTACACTACACACGCGCACACCTTCCACCTCTTTTTCTCCTTTGCTCTACGTTTCCATCGCGCGCTGAGATAATTTACTCGGCAACGTAACGAGTTCAACTACCGATCCACGAGTTTGAACTCGAATTAAAATATTTAGTTAAACTAAAGAGGGAGCTAATTTGAAGTTACGTGAAAAGAGCAATTGACTAGTGCCGAGAGTGCCGGGGCATCAAGAGTGCGGGCGAATACCGGCTGTGGTAGATTTTTAAGACCGATTGTTACATCGAATAAAACTTTCACAGTCAGTTTCGGGATATTGATCTCAACCACGCTGTGCCGGGAATTAAAAGATTTTACTGGTCTACCGTTGTCGAAATGACCAAGAATCCCTGTTATTACTCACTTTACTCGTGTAATGGCTTACGTGTAATGGAATTACACATGTGTGCATTATCTCGTCCTTTTTATCACTTCCTCGTGCGTAACATTTACCGTAAACTACTCGTCCATTCGGCGAAGCCAGTTGCTCTTACGCGAATGCTGTAAATAGGGCTTCTGTACGAGCACAGCGCGGCTATTTAGTAAAATCATCTGGCATTCAGCACATGTACACGACGTGTACGCGACACGTTAATGTTCTACAGCTTTAGAATAGCTAGTTTCATTACAGCAGGTTTATCACAGTAGATAATGATCGCTCACGGAAATAAAGACGTTTCCACGGAGAATATTAAACATGCTTTGTACATGTTAGTATGCATGTGTTATCTAATTTTGAAAATACTGTTACTGAAATATTATTACCTTATTTACCTTATTATTACCTTTTTTTTACTTTGAAATATTATTATTTTTATTATTAATATCCGATTTCCAATAGTTTTCGGTATGCATTGAACAATTTAAGAAAAGTCGAATAAACCAAAATTAAAGGGCGCATTAAACACACATGCGTACACAATTTCTTTTTATCTTTTTCAAGCGACTATGGTAGAAAATTCTGGTATTTAGCACACGCAATTCTTTCATTAGATTAATTTCCCTTCCTTCACATCTGTTTCACCGTTTGATATATCGAATACCATTACCACAGGCTATATTACCTACATGGAAAGTCACCCAGCGAATTAGAAAATTACTCACTACATTTTCAAAGACCCATGGCGGTAGTAATTTTCTTCTTTTTTTAGATCAACATTCACGAGATAAAGGAGTCCCTGGATATGCTTCGGTACATACAGTGCTTCCATTACATCGGCTTCCGTCTTTCAACATTTATCTTCTGATTTCACCCAGTGAACTCCGCGAGTTCAGCTCGCATCGAGGAAAAGGTCGCTCCTCGAATCGCGCGTGATTCTTCATCCCCGTGTAAACGACCTCAACCCCCCAGGATATCGATTGGTAACCGCGACGAATTCGTCTCCTGATTTCCCTAGACGACTGCCGGTGGGAAACAGAAGAAATCGTTGCACCTCTGCCTGACGTTTAATCGAATTGGAAATAAATTCGAGAATCGAACCGGAAGTGACGCTAACGACGAGTTACGCGGGCGACGTGAACGGCCGAGCGGATAACAAGGGAAATAAATGAAGCGGAGAGAGGCAAATGAGCTCTGGAGAAATCGATTAGCTCGGAACCTGCCAGCCTCTCCTCAACCAATCGAGACTCGAAGATAAAAGGAAATCATTACTCTTGACGTTTTAGAACCGCGAGGAAATTCGTCGCTTGTCCTGCACAATTTATAGTTCTTAAGAAGAGGCACGAGGTGGACCAAGGAGAAAGGGTAACGAGAAAGAGCTCGAGTCAATAATCCTTTTGGTTCTTTATAAGTTATCGGAAGCTGTAAGATCACAGAAGTTCGCTATTTCCCTTTTCTTTCGAGGTAAGTTCTCGGGCTGGGCTAATGAGACTCCAGGGGGCGGTTATTTCATGCATATTCGTTTACTCGAAACATTCAGGGTGAGTGTGGGGGTTCAAACGACGGAATACATCTTTCACTCATATCTAATTGACAATCAACTTACGCATTGTCTCTTCGGATCAGTACTGGGGACAAATGTGCATTCCAATTAGAATGAATTAGTTAGATGGATTATTAGGCTTTACTTATGTAATTTATGGTTTAACAAAGTACGCCCATTATGTACATCTCACAGCAGTATCGGATAAATCGCCGATCGTAAATAGTGTACAGTGACATTACATGTATTAAGAAAAATTAAAATGCCCTTCGCGAAACTCGGTGTGAGACTGACCAATTTCTCAAGTCCATTTCGGTATTTGCTAATGGGAAATATTCCCCTTCACAAGTGCACTGTGAAAATGTCAATATACTTCACGATGGTTATGATGGTTGGGCAATTAAATACATATTCACTTAATGTAGTCGGTCCAATGGCGCTTGTTATTGAAGTACATCCAACAAGTCCCACTTATAATACAAATCATTGAAATTTCCATCGACCAAATCCCATTGTAAAAACTCTCGATTCAAGATGGACAATGTTACTGGTTATATACTAATGAACATTCCGGTCTGTATTTGTGTCGTTGAGCCGTGGAATTTTCAACACAATTTCTTTCGTACACCACGCGACATATAATATTTTGGAAGCAAATTAAGTCGCGTAGTAATAAATACACGATTTAAATCATCGGCAATTGACACGCGCAAGATTTTACAGACAAAAGTAGAGGGAAACATTACGACCCTACGCAAAAATCAACTCTAAAACGCAATTGCCCCCTTCATCTCGTTATTACTCCTCGAACTTGCAACGAGAGGGTAGCTCGTAACGTGGCGCCGCGTATAGTGCGAGCAATCGCGAAAATTGGCAAGTTGGTGAGTAACGGTGTCCTGTGCGAGAGAGGAAGGCGGAGGTGAAATGTCGCATGGAAGACCGTAGGAGAGAAGAAGGAAGGAGAGGAAATCGATCGCAACGGCAGTGCCCGAGCGATAAAAGCTTCGGGATTACGCGGTGGCACCTCGTCGAATTATGCGACCACCTCCACATGAGACACGCGGATAAAATTCTCCTGTCGCGCAGATATGCCGAACGGAATATTAAGACAGAGGCGAGCTGGCGGTGTTATAACGGCAGCTTCAAGTTTCAACGAAACTACGAGGAGTAGCGGTGGGGGGGAAGAGTAAAGAAGATGGGAAAAAGCGCAGAAGCAAAAGGAAGAGGAGAGAATTCGACGCAGCTTCGCCGATCTCTCAATAGCGAGCACTCCTCTTCTCCCTCCCAGCACGTTTCTCCTCTCCCACCAGGCCTTTCTCGACACACGTTTCGCTCGTTGCCTCTTTATTAACCTCCCGTCCCTTTAAAGCGAGCCTGAGCGCGAGGCGCAAGGCATGCGCTCCCTTAAATCGCCTTAATACTACCGGTGCACGGACCGGTTTGCGTTTTGTTCCGTTTTATTGACCCTGCCCAAGGAGGCACGGAACGAGAGCCAACTGGCGAGAGAGACAGAAAGAGAGAGATAGAGAGAGAGAGAGAGAGAACGAGGGAGAGAGAGAAGAGAAAGGATTTGGAAGGAGTGAATTGGAATGGCCCGGAGAACAAACAAGGAGAATGGAGAGATCGAGTGGACGAAAAACGAAGAACACGAATTGCGTGTAAATGCGAGGGTGGGGGAGATCCTGGTAGAGATCCTGCTGGAGAACGATGGTAAAGGGATATAGCCAGGAGACGAGGAGATAAAGAGGAGGAGGGAGAGAGTGAGAAAGGGAAGAACAGGGAGAGAAAAGGAGGGAGAGAGAGAGAGAGAGGTTGAGTTTAAACGCAACTCATTGTGCGGAGAACTCCAATGCGCCGAATACGAAAGATAGAAAGAGAGATGGGTAGAGTAAAGGGTCGAAGGAACGAGAGAACTAAACGAAGAGAAAAGGGGTGGTAGGGGCAAAGAGCGAAGGAGCCCACCTGGCCAGATCTGGAGAGAAACGAAGAGACACAATCTGGACGCTGGAGTTTGCCACCTCGTACTTGGGAGTAATGCAGACGGGACGAATAACGGAAGGTGAAGAGGTGGGCGGGAGAATGCGGGGAATTGGGGATGAGGTAAGGGGTGGAAGCGATAGAATCCAGTTCCGTGGAGCCCACGGTAATTAGTATGTGAAGCACGGGGCTACGCGGACTACACCCACCTACTCTTTATCCTTAAATGAACTAGCTACTCGTGATTTACTTCTAAAGCGACACCGGTGTCATTAAGCCGGTAAGAACGGAGAGTAAGTGAGAGAGAGAGAGAGAGAGAGAGAGAGAGAGGCAGGCGACGAAGGGGTAGTAGAAGGTGAAAGCGGGGATAGAGGGCCAAAGAAAATGAGCGTAAGGAAAGGAGGAGTGATGGGACGTAGCGAAAGATGAAGAAGGGGCGGACGATGAAATAGAGCGAAGAGACCTAGCTCACGAGGGGGTGAAGGAAGAGAAGGGCGAGGGCACAGGGGTCGAAGAGGAAGAGGAGATGGAAACACAAAAGAAAAGGCAAAGTGCACTTGTGCTGCTTGCATGCGCTTAATTTTCGAAAAACGAGGCCAGACTCGTGCACTAGGTTGTCAGTTGGCCAACCCTGTCTCCTTCCACCCTTTCCCTTCCTCTCCTCCACCGTTTTTCCAAGTCCCCCTGCTACTCATGCTACTGGTCGTCCCTCGTATAATTTGCCGTCTAAAATTATAAATGGCCACCGGAGCGCAGCAATTGCGCTCACTTCATAATTCCTTTTCCTCCCGTTCGTTTTACCCCCACTCCAACCCTTTCCACCCTCGTCGTCGTTCCTCTTCTCTGGTCGCGTCTCCGTGCACTCCAATTAACGTTTAGTAATTCTAAGAGACGGCCACCACCGAGGTCCGATCCGCCCACACCTCCTTCCGCTTGAAAACGGAGGTAGGTAACGAAAAGGCCTAATTATCTCCCGTTTCAGGAGAATTCAGGAAGTCTCTTTAGATTTAGCGTTCTACCCGCTCCATTGCTGCCACGCTACTCGGCGTGCGTGGGCGATTAAAATATCAGAGCGAGCTTAGAAGGGGTAGTTTAGACGAGAACGGTGTCCTTTTAGATAGCGAGCGCTCGAGAAGTTATGATTTCACAGGGAGGAAGGACCAACGTCCGTCAGAAGCTCCATTTACGGAGTCATGGCAAAATGAGATCTAATTTTGAATCTCTCGAAATGGAGAAACGAAGAGAACTCCATCTAAAGGATTCAGTGGTCCGGTCCACGCTACTAGTGTTACCACATGACGTTGCCGGCAATAATTTCCTTTAAGATATACTAGGATAGTGAAGACAGGTTGGGAAATAATGTGTTCGGAGAACCGAGTGGAAATCTTTCGAATAATCCCCTTTACGAGAGAACTCGAATTCCAGCGAAACACGCCACCCCAATAATCGGATGATGACAAAATTGTTTGGGGGGAGGCGCGAGCGGAACTGTGCGATAAATTTATTATTCTCCATCCTCCGTTCCCCTTCCCACGAAGGAAGGACGAGGAGAAACTGTGTCCGGAAGTATCGTAGAGATACTGTGGGCGCAAACGTGAGAGAGGGGATGGAGGGAAAAGGACGCGAGGACGAGCGCGTTGGCTCCATCCACCGACTTGGCAACTGTCCAGATATATTTAATTTTTTTCTCTCCTTCCTCCCCACCCTCCTCAACCTCTCTTGCTCTAGCCCAAGCGCGCCAACTTGCTCGGCTACATTCCCCTAAGCTGTCGTCACAGTCTTTCCGCGGCGTCTTCTCGTCCCCCCGAAACCCTCGAGCCCTCTTCCTTTTCCTCCCTCATTCTCTGGTTGCTTCCCTCGACTCGTGTCTGTGGCAAGCCCCTTGGTCGACAACAACTGCGCCTCTTCCACGTTGCTTTTGCCTGTTTTTGTCGTGTGCTCTACCGGTGCTTGCCGCTAGTACGTTTACGAAGTGGGGACACGGGAGGAGGATGTACAGGAGGAACGTGCTTGATGGGGAAAGTACGAGAAGCAAAAGTTGTCATCATCCGTCGAACTCGACGTGCGAATGGAACGCGCAGGATGGATCGATATTTCTTATGAGAGGAGAGTTGTAAGGAGTAAACAAGTTGCGGTGGGACCGACCATGTTTCGATGTTCCTGAGACGCGGAAGGGTGTAAAAACGGGCCGTGTCGTATAGGAAAATCTGCGGGTGAAAACACCGTCCTTTTAGTTGCATTTGCTTCCTTCGGAAGTAATTGTTTGAGCTTGGGAGATGCCAATAGAAGATAATATATTTGTTAATTGCCGTGGAAATTGCCAACTTTAGCATAGAGCGCCTAAAATTCGGCGTGGCCCAGAAGCAGGGTCGATTTTATCCACCAATCTGTGCATCTACCTTCTACCATCGTCTCTCACTCTCTCTTTATCTACCTCTATTTTGCCGTATTACTCGGGCCATCCCTTTTCAGGATCAGGGGCGTGCGTGCGCACTCACGCACACCTCAACGCTAGGCGAGCGCTAAACCGGCGAATTCCATAAATTTCTGATTTATTGACGTTTTCGGCCTCAATAATAGCCCGAGTCACTCGAGCACTCGGCGTTGATGCCGTTACTACCTGCTGGCTCGCCTCTCTCGCGACTCTCAGCAATTGTCGTTCATTTTCTAAGGCAAATCTCGCCATGCCAAGCTGCCACCCGCCGCCTGCCATCGAGTCAATTGGGATCTATTGGGTCGATTGAGCTATGGGATCGGATGAAGGATATTTTATTGACACTCATTATAACGACCAATGGCTTCATTTTTTCGACGCTTCTTTTAAAGCGTCACCCTGACAGCTGTTTTTTTCGTTAAAAGCTATAGTCTCTCAACGAGTCTTTTGTTGACAAACAAAAGGGATGGGGGTATGGAAATATTTCTCGGTTAGCTTATGTTAGGCTAGGCTAGTTGTTGAGTATACATATATATACGAATAAGATAAATATCGATGTAATGTAAAAATGTATTTACCGAAAAAATCGTGTTACTGAAACGTGGAGTCAGTTGAACAACGCGCAAACATTATCTCACTTCCAATGTCAGTGTAGAAATGTTTGCCAAAAAATTTGTTTAAAAAAGAGGTTCTCGAAGCTCTTCAAAGTCACTATTTTAACTTGGCAATAATTGATGGACGGCACTGTTAAAATCGACAGAATGGCTTTCGTGCAAAATTCCACGCAGCGCGAAACGTCGCGTGGGAACAGGCACAGACCCTGAAGGGACGCAATTGTACGTAAGCATAACTAACGGTTCCACTTACAGACCGCAATTCCAATTTTAATTTTAGTTCTTTAATAAATCTCGACCCTGGTCATACGCTTCACTAGTGTACGACATTTCTGACTTGGACGGCTGCAGATGTGTAATTCTATGCCACCCCGCATTAATATTGTAACATCGACGTTATAACAGTCGATAAGGATCTCGGGAGCAAGTGAATTTCACCGTTCGCCTCGACGATTAATTTATAAAGATCTAGTAACCGATTTCACGTAACTCTATCTTCTATGATGGTGGAAATAGTGGGACAGAAGACACGACTAGAGTAGGTAGCTCGACCGTATTCTTTCGTTGCGCACGCTATGAATTTCGCGCGTAGAAAAGGAGGTAGTTTCGGGGTGGCAATGCTGAAACGAAGGGGTGGGGGTTGATACGTACATATGGTGGATGGATAGAGGCGCCACGAACGGAGCGCCAGGGCGCATAAATATTTTACGTGTCTATAGACGAGGGAGGTCGGTCGCCTCGTAGCAGGGCGGAAAGTGCGGGACGAGGATGGCAACGACTTGCGCGAGTGGTGCCCATCTTCGTCCTACATTTCCGCGCCTTTCTCCACTTCCGCTTTCTATACCTCTCGAAAGAATCTCCTTCGCGCGCGCGGAAACTTCATAGAAAAGGGAATTTTTTTTGAAACCCAAGCCACTGACCTATGACTCCGAGCAGAGTGACGAGGGTTCGCCGGATTTTCCACAACGACATGATTTCTTTAATTGCTCTATTCCTCGAGTGATCCTCTTCTATCGGCTCCTTCTCTTCCTCCTTTCCACCGCCTTCTTCTCGATCCTCGATTCGGACACAAGACCCTGAATTGGAATAACTGTCAGCTTCGAATTACCAAAACGCCTCTCGTCAATGTCCGATCTTCCTTAATTCGGTACACACCGCGCACACACGTATTCCATAGTTACATCGATATTTACATATCGCCAATAATTTGGAAGTCTCCGACTTTCTAACACTGTCGATTTTTCAATCTCGCCACGAATCCAACACGATCATCGGCGCGTCGATAAACTTCCGAGTAACACGATTAATCCATAAAGTCTCTGGGCCACACGTGACTTCGTAAAATCGAATGTTAAGCTTTATCGTCGATGCGTTGAACGCGCCGTCATTGATACTCCTCGATGGGGGCAGTGGTACGACGTCGACGTGCTCGTCGTTGATCGGCCGTTGGTCTCGATGCAAAGTGGGTCGAGGCAGCCGTGAAAGAAAAATATTTCGGGCGATCGCTCACTCATCGTCCTACCGTCCGAAAAAGTTTAAAAATAACGTTTGCTCGAGAATAGGTTAATCGGCTCCTGCCGTTCGTTAGGTCACCGATTCGTCCATTCGCTTCCTTCTTCTCGAGGTGGATCTGTCCGATCCTTCCCAAGTGTTATCTCCTTCAGGATCTCCTCTTCCTTCTCCTCTGACCCTCTCCAGTCTTGGCAGCCGAGCGTGCCGACGACGAGGAGCGTACAAATCACCGAGACGCGCGCACCAAGTAGAACGAGCGAGAATTGGTCAGACACGTGTCGGTTTGAGCCGCGCTTTATCGATGGCCTCTACGGCCTCCGCGGTCGCTCGTCCGCTCTCTCGAGTTCCACGCTATTTTCCCTCCCACTTTTCGTTCTTCGTTCCCTCCTTCCTGGTGATTACACTCTCCACCCTTTTCTTCTAACTTCTTAAAAGAAAGTTCCGAGGCGGCCGCGCACAAGAGAAGGAAAAATAATCGAGATTTTTCGACGAGGTCTTACCAACGAAGGTACTATACGAGTTCAGTAAACTTCGAGGGAATCAACGAGAATCGTGGCACCTCGCGAGACGAATGTGGAATGTCGTCTTTTAATTATTAATTCGTCGTAGGAATTCAGCACTTCACTGAGAAATCACGTTGTATATCCATCCAAGGAGGATTCAATTTGCACCCTTCGGCATTTGGATTTCTTCCGAGGGATGTTTCCTTCTTATTTCTCTTCCTTTCTCTCCCCGTCTATCATTCTCTCCCTCCCCCCTCTCGCTTTCTTTCCCTCTCTCTCTATCTCTCACTCCCTCTCTCTCTCTCTCTCTCTCTCTCTCTCACCGAGGTCGACGTCTCGACCTTTTTCCCTCCACTTCTGGGAGACGGGGACCGGAAGTGCCGACACTGGCGTCGACGTGAGTATCGCGCGCGGCGGATTTCTCTCCTTGGATCGCGTGGTTCGAAGCAACCACTTTGATAGTCGGCGGTTAAGTGCGCCTGTGGAAGCGCCTCGTCGCGGGCCTCTATGTTGAAATGAGGAGGAGGTGGAAGAGGTGGTGGAGGTGGCGGAAGAGGCCAGACAGAGGGCGACTCGTAGAGTGGAAGCAAGAGGCTCGAATGGTCGTGCTGGGAGGAAGAAGAGAGACAGGGTTGCTCGAGGGATGGAGAAGGGATGAGAGTGAGAGAGGAATAGAGAGGGAAAAGCTTCGGTGCGCGCATGCCTCTCGCACAAGTCTCACTGCCGTGCGGCGAAAGCTCACCTCGCGGGCTTTACTCCTCGTCGCACGTTCGTCCCGCGTGCATCGAACGTCCTCCTGCCCTTGTGGATATCCTCGGCACGAGTCGCGCGACGAATTTTTACGAGGTGGTGAACTCAAGGATGCGATTTGGGAACGGAGCTTGCGAACTGTAGCTCGGTAACTGAAGCCTCGGGTTTATTTTGGCACAGGGTTTGATGTACCCAGTAGATGAAGTGTATTATCATGGCTCCTGAGGTAATAAAAACAGGAGGTATTATTATCGCTTTTGCTTAATGGAGAAGCATTTGGGTATATTCCGTTTGGCACCCACTCCTCTGTACTTTACTCTGCAATTATTTTAAATAATTGAATCGAACGCAGAGTCCATTCAGATTTAGAGGAAAATCTTAATAAATTTATGATTAAAAATAAATTTTTGTATCGAATCTTTACTCCTTCTATACCCTCATGGAAGTAAGGGTGTGGTTCTCAAGTGACCTTACTGGTATTTGTGTTTTTAAACTATGGATATTACTTACGCAGGTATGTAGTATTTTTTGGTACTTTTAATTTAATAATATTGCGAATTGTTATACAGAGTCTCCCACATACTGGTCGCACTAATTTTGGAGGACTGAGTAATCATGGTACGCTAATGAAAAGGGTATTAATTAATGTTTAATATAACTTAAGGCAACATTTATACTGTATTTTCCTTTACTTCTCAAAACATTAATCTATCGTCACTCATGCGCCACTGTTTATCCTATCTGTTCACTCCTAGCACCTACATACAGTTATTACAAGTTCGCCGTTGTGGCAATGCCATACAGGACGCGCAGTACCGCTAAACCCCGGTGGAAGGTACAGTGGGCGCTGTTTCTCCTAGATACATTGCGCTTATTTCTGTCATAACTCACATGCACCGATTCGTTCTGCAAGATTCGTGGGGCTGTTTCATTTGCTTGTGGTTAGTTCAACGCCCATCTTCCATTACGATTGTGAAGACATCGCACTCTATTTAAAGATATTTTTATACATGCGTTCAGTTTTTTGTAGAAACCGTTCAATCGTTAGGTGGTTTTCCTTCAAGGGAAAATCTCGAGAATATAAATGGTTAGATGAAAGTACCACCTTTTTATAGATTACTCATTCGTCGAAGCAATATACTTCACATTTGTTTGGAATGATGACAAATATTCTCATTCTTTGTGATGACATTTGAATCTGAACGCGGTTATCGGAAAGAAACAACTTCACTACCGGAGGTTGCTGTGTCTGGGTGGCAGCCAACAGTCGCTATAGCTTAAGCTCCGCGCGTCGACTAAGTTTCTTCTGATTAGACCTGCATTTTTTAAAGTTAAATATCCTCGTAATTAGGGTGAAACTTGGGCTGCGGGGAACTTTCCTTAAAATTGCTTAAAGAATTATGTACTACTACTGTTGGGGGCTTGGCTAATACCCGAGCACGCTACCTTAAAGAGGGAAAAAATAATAATAAGGGTAAATTAATCAAGGTTATTCGTAGTACCGTGATCCTTTATCGTCATAATGATAAATTAAATGGAGCTTGTTAATTCTCCTCGAGTTGAGAGGGTAAGACCGTATGCATTTCGCGTTGGGTACTGCAGTGGAAACGGACAATCCTTACGAGACTACTGCAGTAGAAACGGACACGGACTATCATACTGTCGCAGTAAACATTCATCCTATTTCACCTCGTTTTATAATTTTAAACCTGTAAAAGGGACAAATACCTAAGGGATAAAATGCCACGTATGGTACGTAAAAGACGCTTAATGCTGTACTTAAAATATTAATAACATAAGCCAATCAAAAAGTGTTACTGCATAATTCTATATTGAAATAAACTTTCCTATGAAACAGACCTAGCTATAACACTTTATGTACCAACTAATCTATTTATTGAAACAGAAATCTTCTGAATTTATAACACCATTCTTCGACGTTACTTCACAATTTCAGTTAGATGTCAATTAGC